>CM056449.1:21295090-22715090 GCA_029783895.1 Triplophysa bombifrons
CCACCAGTGTGTCCTTGAGCAAGACACTTTACTCCATGTTGCTCCAGGGGGATTGTCCCTGTAATAAGTGCACTGTAAGTCGCTTTGGATAAAAGCGTCTGCCAAATGACTAAATATATAAATATATATATAAATATAGTAGGTTGGACAGTATCTCAGCATGTCACGCGGTTAGACCGAACCGATGGGGAGGCTCCTCCCAGACCGAGCTGAGCTGTCCTGGCTTGTTTCGGTGCGTGCCAAGTTCTTCTGCCAAGCCTCCTCCAAAATGATTCCCCGACGGGGAGTTAAGCCTTTTTTTTGCCGCTGTCCAATAGCTTGGATGAGCTGGGTTTAAACATTCTAAAGAACAGCTGAAGAAGTGCTTGGCGCGGCTCTTTTTGAACAAATTGCAGTGCGTTGTTCGCCCGATGGAAGGCGTTCGCCACAAACACAGTTCCAAAGCAGCGGGAAGCAGTTTCTTCAAGCCCCCCCCCAAAAAGGTGCCTCGATCCGGATTCGCTGAGGCCACAACACAGAGTACTAACCAACCACATGATCAAGGCGAGCTAACAGACGTCTGCACAGGGCTCGGCCGAGATGAAGTTTGCTCTTTCGCCTTTAGAGATACAAACCAGCAGCTGAGATAAATGCACCGCAAACGTAGTCGGCAGGATTCGACCCCAATGGATTTCTAGTCCATCGCCTTAACCACTCGGCCACGACTACGCAAGGTTTTAATGTCGTTTCGCATTCATTTTGATGCTGCTGCCGATACTTCTGCAAAACCAGAAGGTGTCCGCTAAATACAGCAACCGTCGCCCGAACAGGGACTTCCCCAGTCACGGCACCCTACAACTTCGCCTGACCGTCTGGAAGCACTGACAGACAAGGGCTGTGCGGGACATCCGGCCCGGCTAGCTCAGTCGGTAGAGCATGAGACTCTTTATCTCAGGGTCGTGGGTTCGAGCCCCACGTTGGGCGCCAGGGCTACCCCAGTCAGGGACCCTTGTTAAAGGGGCCCCGTCCAGCTGGCCTAGTGCTGGGATTTTCCTGAGACAAGTGCAACTTCCTCACTCTTCTGTTTCCAAAGGGGTTCTCTGAAAATGAGCGTGACGCTCATTTAGTTTTGCCACGCTTTTGCCCTTTAATTCCGAGTCAAACGTAGTGACGTGTCCAAGCAAAGACCTTGACAACCGTCTCTGTGGCGCAATCGGTTAGCGCGTTTGGCTGTTAACCGAAAGGATGGTGGTTCAAGCCCACCCAGGGACGAAAGCTTTGTGGCGAGCAGCTGCAGTTTTCTGAGCCCAAAATGCTGAGGCCCGCCAGTGGAGCTTAGTCAACAGAGTCTTACTCTAAAACAATACGGCTTTGCAAACACACTGATGGAAAAGAAGCCTTTGGCTTCTCACGCCGGGAGTTAAACCCGGGCGCTTGGGTGAAACCAGGAGTCCTGACTGCTGGACCATGCCTGACACCTCAGCAAGCGCAATACGGACTGCAACTGTTTCCAAGAGCTTAAGAATCGGAGTAGCGACCCCACATTTTCAATGCAAGTCGAACAGACTTTCCATTTCTCTGCACGTCTACTAGCAGTGAACAACAGAAAGAAGAACTATGACTTGAGAAGTATATTCCTCGTTAGTAGGTTGGACAGTATCTCAGCATGTCACGCGGTTAGACCGAACTGATGGGGAGGCTCCTCCCAGACCGAGCTGAGCTGTCCGGGCTTGTTTCGGTGCGTGCCAAGTTCTTCTGCCAAGCCTCCTCCAAAATGATTCCCCGACGGGGAGTTAAGCCTTTTCTTTGCCGCTGTCCAATAGCTTGGATGAGCTGGGTTTAAACATTCTAAAGAACAGCTGAAGAAGTGCTTGGCGCGGCTCTTTTTGAACAAATTGCAGTGCGTTGTTCGCCCGATGGAAGGCGTTCGCCACAAACACAGTTCCAAAGCAGCGGGAAGCAGTTTCTTCAAGCCCCCCCCCAAAAAGGTGCCTCGATCCGGATTCGCTGAGGCCACAACACAGAGTACTAACCAACCACATGATCAAGGCGAGCTCACAGACGTCTGCACAGGGCTCGGCCGAGATGAAGATGGCTCTTTCGCCTTTAGAGATACAAACCAGCAGCTGAGATAAATGCACCGCAAACGTAGTCGGCAGGATTCGACCCCAATGGATTTCTAGTCCATCGCCTTAACCACTCGGCCACGACTACGCAAGGTTTTAATGTCGTTTCGCATTCATTTTGACGCTGCTGCCGATACTTCTGCAAAACCAGAAGGTGTCCGCTAAATACAGCAACCGTCGCCCGAACAGGGACTTCCCCAGTCACGGCACCCTACAACTTCGCCTGACCGTCTGGAAGCACTGACAGACAAGGGCTGTGCGGGACATCCAGCCCGGCTAGCTCAGTCGGTAGAGCATGAGACTCTTAATCTCAGGGTCGTGGGCGCCAGGGCTACCCCAGTCAGGGGCATGTCTTCTGCCAAACCTCCTCCAAAATGATTCCTCGACGTGGAGTTAAGCCTTTTCTTTGCCTCTGTCCAATAGCTTGGATGAGATGAGTTTAAACATTCTAAAGAACAGCAGAAGAAGTGCTTGGCGCATGTACATGCAGGTTTTATAAGTACAATCTTGATATACTACTGTGATTATGGGTGTAACGGTACGCGGTACTTGGAGTTTACACTTTGGAGTGAACAGGGCATTTACGTGCTATTAAGACGTTCGGTATGCACTTTGCAAAGGAAGTGAAGTAATTTCCTCATTATCTTCAGTGGGCATGTTCACGTGAGAACGAAGCATAGTGTCCGTCAGCATATGTCGTTGTTTTAATGGCATTACTTAAGCATAAAAACTAACCGTTTGCAAATAAACAATACATAAATTGTATGTTTATTTGCAAATGCTTAATTTATGCCATAAAAAGAGCGACATCTACTGATGGGCACAATGCTTAGTTTTGACGTGAACATGCCAGTTGAAGATAATGATTGGCTGTCATTACCAAGAAAAACCACGATCTACAGGGGACATGGACATTTACATTTACATTTAGTCATTTGGCAGGCGCTTTTATCCAAAGCGACTTACAGTGCACTTATTACAGGGACAATCCCCCTGGAGCAACATGGAGTAAAGTGTCTTGCTCAAGGACACACTGGTGGTGGCTGCTGGGATCGAATCAGCAACCTTTTGATATACCTGTTCAGTGTTTTAACCCACTAGACCACCATCTCCGAGAGATGGAGAGTGTAATAAATCTGCATAAAGGGAAGGAGAGATTCAGGAACCGGCAGACATTTAAAATAAAGATTTAATATAAATAATAAAAGCCGGCGGCCCCTCACGGCCAACCGCCGGCGAACAAAACATAAATACAAAACACAAGAACATAAATATAAACTTAACATATGTTCGGGCCCGGTCCTCTCTCTTCGACGCTCCGGTCGCTCGTTCCTTTTATATGCTCCCAATCTCCTATGTGATTCAAGCCCAGTGTGCGCACAGCTGGCGCTCATTCACAATTACTTACCGGACTTGAACCACGGTCTCGCCCCGCCTACTCTACTACAGAGAGCTATCCGGGCTATTGAGTTGCAGCGACATGTTCTAGGTGTAGGCCCTCGGGTGAGGGGTGTTGAGGGGTGCAGGTTCATCCCTCATGATGCATGGTGTCTGATGCAGGGTTGTTCAGTCCTATCTCTGGAGGTGATGCCATCTGTTGATTGCAGTTCATTAAGTATACTTGAACCGGGTAACGGGGCTATGGCAGGTAAGTGAAAGTCAGACGTGTTTTAAAAACAACCATGACAGCTCACCTTTGGTCTTAGATCTGGTCGTGTTTTCCTTAAAGGTCCCTGCCAAGAAAACATTTGTAAAATCACATAAAGGCCTATAAAGTATGTCCACATTGTTTTTCCTTGAATGTGTCCTACATTGTTATATACCTAGTTGCATCGACAACCCATCGAGCACATCTGTACCGGTCAATTTGGCTAAGATGGTCTGCAGGTGCTCACCCGTGGGCAAACTGGCCATATTACACCACAGCTGGCAGCAGTGGGATTTGAACCCACACCTCCCAAGAGACTGGAGCCTTAATCCATCGTCTTAACCACTCGGCCACGACTACAACAGGTTCCAGGCCCTCTGGGTTTTTGGTCGTGCTGCAAAGAGGACGATGTCACAAGGTTAAAGGCAGGACTTCAATAAGACGTGATCCCCTGCCGTGACCCGGATTCGAACCGGAGTTGCTGCAGCCACAACGCAGAGTACTAACCACTATACGATCACGGCAACCCAACAACCCTCCGTCGAAGTTGCTCTAGCAGGATTTCGTGACTACATCTGCAGCAGGAAGATTGGTAGCTTTAGCTGAGGTCTCACGGAATTCCTGACGCATGTGCTCGATGAAATCTCTGCTCAAAGCCCATGTGTCGACTCCAACGCACAAGCAAACTGTTTATTTTATTTTTATCAGGAGAGGGCGGGGCCAAAAGAGCTCACAAGATACAGGGGACTTACAAAGGGGAAACTCATCGCCCGAACAGGGACTTGAACAAATTTTTTACATTGAATGTTTACGACATTGTTATATACCTAGTTGCATCGACAACCCATCAAGCACACATGTACTGGTCAATTTGTGGTATATCCAGAAGGTTGCATGTTCAAATAACTTCGGGGTCAAGGGTTCTTTCTGCATGGAAGGCTAATCTTTTCAAACGAGTATGCTATGAGATATCGGTTGCAGTTCGCCACAACAACATTTCCGCGATTACAAGTCAGTCCTCGTCAGTATAGTGGACAGTATCTCCACCTGTCACGCGGATGACCGGGCTTCGATTCCCCGAGGGGGAGCTTGAATGTACTTAAGGGTCATCTTTGCCAATGTTTTGCTTTGTCAGCCTTTACCTGCAGCAAGGTATGCCCGGCCAGCTCTGTTAGTAGAGCATGAGACTCTTAATGTCAGGGTCGGTAGTGGATAAGATTCAGCGTCGTGTGCTCGAGCCCCATGTTGGACGTTTAAGTGACTTTTGTTCGTGGTGTCTTTCACCTTGGCCTCGGTTCCCAGGCTTAGTGAGGGAACAGTCAGGCAGCTTCTTGGAAAAATACAGAACACTTGACGACTTAACCGTTATGCTGCAAAAGCGGCTCTCGGAAAACGGGCGCTATATTTTCGTGCGGTGACGTTCGTTGTTATGACTTTGCAAACCTCTGCTGTTTCTATCCAAGTCAAACCGTTGCTCTGTTCGAGGAAAACAAACTTGACGTCTCTTTCTGCCGCCGTCTCCCGATGGCTTTCGTGCAACTGTCGGTCTCTGTTTCGCCATCGTTGGCAATTGTCCAGCGAGAGGCCTCGTGGCGCAATGGTTGCGCGTCTGACTCCAGATCAGAAGGTTGCGTTTTCAAATCACGTCGGGTTCAAGCGTTCTTTCTGCGTGGAAGGCTTGTTAACAACAACGTGAGGCTGATGTCGCACCTTGATTGCTGCTAGGAAGTCGTTCACCGAGATTGCGATCCAAAGGGAGCTTTTTGTACCCCCATGACTGCCCACTTTAGCTCTTTTGGATGTTTACGATTTTTTCCATGTAGAGGGGAGGTTAAAAACGTCAAGATAGTGTAAAGACATCTCGTAAAAATTGTCCCAGCTGTACCTTCAGTACTTTTCAGTTGTCGGCAACCAGAAGGCAGCACTTTGTTTCCAGCACTTGTTGCTTGAGACCTCAGGACGCACAATATAATACAAGGTTAATACTGTTTTCTCACTTGAATTGGATTGTGCAAAGGAGTTAAAATGGTAGAACTTCGGATTCAGGAGGAACAGTGTGGTTTTCATCCCGGTTGTGGAACACTGGACCAGCTCTATACCCTCTCCACGGTGCTGGAGGGTGCATGGGACTTTGCCCAACCAATCCACATGTGATTTTTGGATTTGGAGAAGGCATTCGATTGTGTCCCTCGCGGCATCTTGTGGAGGGTGCTCTGGGAGTATGGGATTCGGGACCCTTTGCTAAGGGCTATCCGGTCCCTGTACAACCGGAGCAGGAGCTTGGTTCGCATTGCCGGCAGTAAGTCAGACTTGTTCCCGGTGCATGTTGGACTCCGGCAGGGCTGCCCTTTGTCACCGGTTCTGTTCATAATCTTTATGGACAGAATTTCTAGGCGCAGCCAGGGGCCGGAGGGCGTCGGGTTTGGGGACCACACGATTTCATCTCTGCTCTTTGCGGATGATGTCGTCGTGCTGGCCCCATCAGACCAGCACCTTCAGCATGCACTGGGACGATTTGCAGCCGGAAAGGGTGGCTTGCCCACTTCAGGTGGGTTGAGAGTCCCTGCCTCAAGTGGAGGAGTTCAAGTATCTGGGGGTCTTGTTCACGAGTGAGGGAAGGATGGAATGGGAGATTGACAGACGGATCGGTGCAGCTTCTGCAGTAATGCGGTCGCTGTACCGGTCCGTCGTTGTGAAGAAGGAGCTGAGCCGCAAGGCGAGGCTCTCGAATTACCGGTCAATCTGCGTTCCTACTCTCACCTATGGTCATTAGCTGTGGGTCATGACCGAAAGGACAAGATACCGGATACAGACGGCCGAAATGAGCTTTCTCCGCAGTGTGGCTGGGCGATCCCTTAGAGATAGGGTGAGAAGCTCGGACACTCGGGAGGAGCTCAGAGTAGAGCCGCTGCTCCTCCACATCGAGAGGGCCCAGCTGAGGTGGCTCGGGCATCTTTTCCGGAAGCCCCATGGACGACTTCCCGGGAAGGTGTTCCCCGGTGAAGACCTAGGACACGCTGGAGGGACTATGTCTCCCGGCTGGGAGAGCTGGAGGAAGTGTCTAGGGAGAGGAAAAAGTCTGGGCATCCCTGCTTAGACTGCTGCCCCCGCAACCTGGCCCCGGATAAAGCGTAAGAAAATGGATGGATGGATGGATGGATATAGATAATAATTAACTTCATTTCAAGTTACAAAGCAATGCGAGAAACATTTCTATCACTTTGTTGCACCAGTGCACACTTACGCACGTATGTTTTGTATATAAAGTTACTATATTCTTTAGCACGTATGTTTTGTATATAAAGTGACTATATTCTTATTATGTATGTATGCATTTTGTATGTATGTATGCATTTTTATATTTCTTGAGAAAAAATTCCCAATTCATCAGTACAATCAAATTTAAAATGAAAGGAATTAGAATAGAAAGTACTGTAACCATGATACTGGCTGTGGCAACTGTCTTTGTTGCGGGGATGTTGGGACTGCCTGGATTTAGTTTTGTCAACTATTGATTGTAAGGCCTCCGGGCAGGTGGTGGGGAGGAAAGGAGCTCAGCAGGAGAAATCTGTTTGGATAAATAGGGGGTCAAAACCACATTGTGGGGTCAAAACCACATACACAAGCTGGTCCCTTGCAGGGTTGGGGCCGGAGACAGTAGGCAAAGGGACAGGGGTAGGTTGAGATGTCTGCTGAGGGAACAATTGACAATTGAGAGTTCATCTTGACCACTGCTTGTCCTGCTGTACTTTGAGGCAAGTGGTATTGATGTTGAGGGCCAGGCTGTGGTGGTGCAGCAGTGGGGTGCAGCTGTACTGGTGGGAGAGGTACATGAGCAACAGGAATGGAGGCAGGCAAGTTAACAGCAGAATATTATATTTCTCCGTCTTCAGTCCCTTGTTGTGCGACTGAAGGAGAGTTGTTTGATTAAGATCAAAAAACTACAGAGTTGAGCTCTGCAAGACTTCACCATTACTCAGAACCAGCTTTCTGATCTTGCTGTAGTCTCTGAGAATTAGAGACTATGTAGTCAGTACATAATTACCCTGTTTTCTGGACTTAAATTGATGTCACAAAGTTTTACAAAAATGAACTCTTACAGATAATGACAATCTGGCCACTGGGCGGGGGATCCTGTCAATCCTAGGACTCAACATGTTAATTCAAGTTTCTATTTAGAGCACCTGATGTGTCCCGTTGTCAGACGCAACTGGTGCCGTGCAGAGTATGCCACACATGCCTCCCCACTTGTCACATTCCGAAGCAACCTACGTACACAAGCAACACTTACCTCCTGCCTAGACAGCTTATGCCCCCTTACATCTAGGCCATCTCGTGCATCCAATTCTGCCCCCTGGTTATCTGGTGTTCTCCTCGAGCATCGCGCCATACTCAGGTCTGCTGAGAGAAAGTTGCACAAATCTAAAGAATCCATTGACCTCAGTCTCTATTAGTCTCTGCTCTCTTCTCTCTCTGCTGATGTCTCCTTTGCAAAGACTCAATACTACCATGCTAAAATCAACAAGTCTCGACCTCTCTTTAAAACCTTCTATGCTCTTCTTTGCCCGCCTTCCTCCTCACCTGCATCGGACTTAACAGCTGATGAATTTGCATCTTTATTTGTAAATAAACATGCTCGCCCCCCTCTTTCTCCCTCCTATTTGAAGATGATGTTTCCAAGGTCATATCTTCAAACCACCCAACGACCTGCCAACTAGATCCCATCCCCACTCATCTCCTCCAGGCCATATCACTATCGGTTGTTCCCTCTCTGAGTCACATTATCAACTCGTCTCTCATCACTGGTACATTTCCAGCAGTCTTCAAAGAAGCCTGTATCACCCCACTACTGAAGAAACCCACTCTTAATCCTGCACTAAAAGATAACTACAGACCGGTATCGCTCCTCCCCTTCATTGCTTAAACTCTTGAGCGTGTTGTATGTAAATGGCTCTCCTCCTTTCTCACGCTGAACAGCTTGCTGGACTGCAACCAGTCAGGTTTCAAGAGCAGTCATTCCAGAACTGCTCTCTGTCATTGAAGCCCTGACTCTGGCAAGAGCTGCTTCGAACTCATCTGTACTCATCCTACTGGATCCATCTGCTGCCTTTGACTCCGTTAACCACAACATCCTCCTGTCGATTCTCAAGGCTATGGGTTTCTCCGGAATGGTGCTTCCATGGTTCAGGTCTAACCTTTCAGGTAGGTCATTTAGAGTATCCTGGAGAGTTGAGGCCCAACATCTTGATACAGGGGTGCCTCAGGGCTCAGTGCTTGGGCCGTTGCTCTTTTCTGTATACATTCTGTATACTTGGGTTTGTCATTCAGAAACATGGCTTTTCGTATCACTGCTATGCAGATGATACACTACTCCACCTGTCATTTCAGCCTGACGATTGTTTCGACTGTCCGACTGTTTCTGCACGCATTTCAGCATGCCTGAGTGACATTTCGCTCTGAATGAAGGACCATCCCCTGCAGCTTAACCTTGCAAAAACAGAACTGCTTGTAATCCTGTCCAACACTAAACTCCATTACAACTTCTCCACTCAACTGGGCTCATCAACCATTGCAATGTCTGTTGCAACAGTTTTGTTGCAGCTTAAGAATCAACTGGAAATCGTAGGTGAAAATCGATCATTTGTGTTTAATAGTCTAACGCGGTTTCGTTTCCTTTGTTTGCGTCCACTGAGTCACGCGCTGTAAGTTTGCATTTGTTTGCGTGTTAATATTCGGAGATTTGGAAGGCGTGTCCAACGCCAGCTACAGTACTTAAACAGTTGTTGTAAGGTCAGTTCGTGGGAGAAGCAGTTTTGTTGCAGCTTAAGAATCAACTGGAAATCGTAGGTGAAAATCGATCATTTGTGTTTAATAGTCTAACGCGGTTTCGTTTCCTTTGTTTGCGTCCACTGAGTCACGCGCTGTAAGTTTGCATTTGTTTGCGTGTTAATATTCGGAGATTTGGAAGGCGTGTCCAACGCCAGCTACAGTACTTAAACAGTTGTTGTAAGGTCAGTTCGTGGGAGAAGCAGTTTTGTTGCAGGTTAAGAATCAACTGGAAATCGTAGGTGAAAATCGATCATTTGTGTTTAATAGTCTAACGCGGTTTCGTTTCCTTTGTTTGCGTCCACTGAGTCACGCGCTGTAAGTTTGCATTTGTTTGCGTGTTAATATTCGGAGATTTGGAAGGCGTGTCCAACGCCAGCTACAGTACTTAAACAGTTGTTGTAAGGTCAGTTCGTGGGAGAAGCAGTTTTGTTGCAGCTTAAGAATCAACTGGAAATCCATCCATCCATCCATTTTCTACCGCTTTATCCGAACTACCTCGGGTCACGGGGAGCCTGCGCCTATCTCAGGAGTCATCGGGCATCAAGGCAGGATACACCCTGGATGGAGTGCCAACCCATCGCAGGGCACACACACTCACTCATTCACTCACACACTCACACCCTACGGACAATTTTTCAACTGGAAATCGTAGGTGAAAATCGATCATTTGTGTTTAATAGTCTAACGCGGTTTCGTTTCCTTTGTTTGCGTCCACTGAGTCACGCGCTGTAAGTTTGCATTTGTTTGCGTGTTAATATTCGGAGATTTGGAAGGCGTGTCCTGCTGAATTCAATTACGTGATTGAATAGGGTATTTAGTGGTTTTGTCCACCGCGTGCTGCGGTCGCGTGCTGCCCTCATCGCGTGAAGACCGAAGAGAGTAAAGACCATCGACTCGACCTGTGCGACTCCACCGAGCAAGGACACCGACAAGGCACTTGAGTATTACTGTTTGCACTTATTTTATTGCACTTTATCTATTATCTTTATTTGTCTTGTGCAGTCCTTCTTTTTTTTTTCACTATGTGTTTTCAAATCTACACTGTCGTTTCATCTCGTACACCAACGGTAACCCGCAGAAGGCCACGCATGGCTAATGCTAACAACCTCCGTACTCTTTCAGCTTCCAACAATACCTCTACCACCTTTCCTATTGGTTTATGGAACTGCCAATCCGCTGTAAACAAGGCAGATTTCATCACAGCTATTGCTAAACACTCTGGTCTTTCTCTTCTAGCACTTACTGAAACCTGGATCAAACCAGAGGACACTGCCACACCGGCTGCCCTCTCTAATAACTACACTTTCTCCCACAGCCCACGCTTATCAGGGAGGGGCGGAGGAACCGGTCTACTTATTCCTAACGACTGGAAATTTAACAAGCTGGCACCCTCATGCAACAACACCGCCTTTGAGTTTCATGCTGTCACTGTCATCCACCCTGTTAAAACACATGTTGTAGTTATCTATCGCCCCCCAGGGCACCTTGGACTCTTCTTGGAGGAATTAGATACACTTCTGTCATCATTCCCCGAGGATGGTACTCCTCTGGTGGTACTTGGAGACTTCAACATCCACCTAGAAAAACCACAGGCTGCTGATTTCAACAACCTGACTGCGTCGTTTGACCTCAAGCGAGTCCCCACTTCAGCAACCCATAAGTCCGGTAATCAACTTGATCTCATCTACACACGCTATTGCTTCACCCATCACTCCCAGGTTACCCCACTGCACACGTCGGATCATTTCCTCATCACTCTTGATCTCGACTTAACTTCTCCAGACACAACACATGCCTGCCCACTGGTCACATTCCGACGCAACCTACGATCTCTCTCTCCCTCCCGCTTATCCTCTGCAGTCTCTGCTACTCTCCCACCCCCTAAACAGTTCTCTCTCCTTGATGCTAACACCGCCACCCAAACCCTTTGCTCCACACTAACCTCCTGCTTAGAAATCTTATGCCCTCTAAGATCTAGGCCATCTCGTGCATCTCCTTCTGCCCCCTGGTTATCTGATGTTCTCCGTGAGCATCGCGTCTCTCTCAGGTCTGCTGAGAGAAAGTGGCGCAAATCAAAAGAACCCACTGACCTCTCTCTCTACCAGTCTATTCTCTCTTCCTTCTCAGCGGATGTCTCCTCTGCGAAAACCCAATACTACCACACTAAAATCAACAACTCTCCTGACCCTCGTACTCTCTTTAAAACCTTTTCCGCTCTCCTTTGCCCGCCCACCTCCCCCCCTCCATCAGACTTAACAGCTGACGATTTTGCATCGTTCTTTGTAAAGAAAACGAACACCATCAGCAATCAATTCTCTGCGCCACCATCTCTTGATCACAGTCAATCCCCAGACACATGCTTGTTCCCCTCCTTCTCCCTCCTATCTGAAGAGGAAGTTTCAAAGGTAATTTCTTCTAACCATCCGACTACCTGCCCTCTAGATCCCATCCCCACACATCTCCTCCAGGCCATCTCTCCATCGGTTGTTCCCTCTTTGACTCACATTATCAACTCGTCTCTCACCACTGGCACATTTCCTACACTCTTCAAAGAGGCCCGTATTACCCCACTACTAAAGAAGCCTACTCTTAATCCTGCATTGTTAGAAAACTACAGACCGGTATCCCTACTCCCCTTCGCTGCGAAAACTCTAGAACGTGTTGTATGTAACCAGCTCTCATCCTTCCTCGCCCAGAACAACCTCCTGGACAGCAACCAGTCTGGGTTCAAGAGCGGTCACTCCACTGAGACTGCGCTGCTCTCTGTCATTGAGGCCCTGAGACTGGAAAGAGCTTCCTCCAACTCATCTGTTCTCATCCTACTGGATCTATCTGCCGCCTTCGACACTGTTAACCATCACATCCTCCTGTCCACTCTCAAGGCTATGGGGGTCTCCGGAATGGTGCTACAATGGTTCAGGTCTTACCTCTCAGGTAGGTCATTTAGTGTATCTTGGAGAGGTGAGGTGTCTGAGTCCGTACATCTTGACACAGGTGTTCCTCAGGGCTCAGTGCTTGGTCCGTTGCTATTCTCTGTTTACATGACATCCCTAGGCTCTGTCATTAGGAAACATGGCTTTTCCTATCACTGCTATGCGGATGATACACAACTCTACCTGTCTTTTCGCCCTGGCGATCCGACTGTCTCTGCACGCATCTCAGCCTGCCTAGCCGACATCTCACTCTGGATGAACGGCCATCACCTACAGCTGAACCTTTCAAAAACAGAACTGCTTGTAATCCCGGCTGATATAAAGACTTATCACAACCTTTCCATTCAACTGGGCTCATCAACCATCACACCTTCCAGAAAGGCAAGAAACCTGGGAGTGGTGATCGATGATCAGCTCAACTTCACAGATCAAGTTGCCAGCACCGCCCGGTCCTGTAGATTCATCCTCTACAATATCAGGAAAATTAGACCCTTCCTATCGGAGCATGCTACGCAAGTCCTAGTACAGGCTCTAGTCCTGTCCAGACTGGACTACTGCAATGCACTACTGGGAGGACTTCCAGCTTGCACAACCAAACCTCTACAGATGATCCAGAATGCTGCGGCAAGAGTTATCTTTAATGAACCGAAGAGGGCACACGTCACTCCTCTACTCATTAAGCTACATTGGCTCCCTATAGCCGCTCGCATTAAATTCAAGACTCTACTCCTGGCTTACAAGACCACGACTGGTTTGGCACCACCTTATCTTCACTCACTAATGCAGACATATGTACCCGCCAGATCCCTACGATCTGCAAACGAACGGCGTCTTGTGGTGCCATCCCATAAAGGTAAAAAATCTCTCTCGCGCACCTTCTCCGGATCTGTTCCACCTATGTGGAATGATCTGCCTGCTGCTACAAGATCTGCAGACTCTGTAGCCATCTTTAAGAAACGCCTGAAAACACATCTCTTCCGCCAACATCTGACATCTGACTGATCTGTTCTGACTCAACTCTCTTCTCTACTCTTTTCTTCTCTTCTTTAAAAAAAAAAAAAAAAAAAAAAAAAAAAATGTATGAATGATTCTGTATACTGTGTTGGACTATATGAACCTTATTTTTGATTGCACTTATGCTTTTGTTGTACTTATGATGTCCTAATTGCTTCCATTACCTACCCCACTTGTAAGTCGCTTTGGATAAAAGCGTCTGCTAAATGACTAAATGTAAATGTAAATGCAATGTGCTAATAGCTGGACTTTCTGCTTGCACGACCGAACCTCTACAGATGATCCACGATGCAGCGGCAAGACAGGTCTTTAATGAACCGAAGAGAGCACACGTCACTCCTCTCTTCAAACAGTTACATTGGTCGCTCGCATCGAATTCAAGACTCTGCTCCTGGCCTACAAGACCACAACTGGTTTGGCAACCCCTTATCGTCATTCACTTACCCAAAAAGGTAAAATATGGCTCCCACGAAACTTCTCTGGATCGGTTTCACATTTGTGGAATGATCTGCCTTCTGACAAGATAAGCAGATTCTGCGGCCATCTTTAAGAATGGCTGAAGACACATCTCTTCCGTCGGCACCGGACCGATTCGGATTTCTATAACTTTTCTAGAATATCTAAAAAATAATGCATGTTTACTTAAGATTAGATAAACTAAACTTGGCTATGTACACTGTAATAGACTTTGTGAGACCCTACATCTTCTATATGGTTCATTGTCCCACAAGTACAACACTACTTCTGCATGTAAACATAGATGAAATTCACTCATACTTGTTTTTGGTGTATGTGTGTGTGTGCAATCACATAAACGCTTCAGACATGGGAAATTTGTTCCGCTTTTTTTTCCGCTTTCCCTTGGGTGTATTGTGCTTTGGGACATTGTGTCTTTTTGGCCTGTTGTCAGTATGAAAAGCAGCAAATGCTACTTTACCTTGAGGTTTACTGAAACCTGCGACCCTCTGAGGGTGTTCTGCCGGGATGCCTTCAAAAATAGTGGAGTTCCAATGAGAGGTCTCAACGAGATTTTAACTCGGATCGCTGGATTCTGAGTCCGGAGTGCTAACCAATACACCATGAAACCTGATGTAAATCTGTTGTTGATACACCAGATCCCAAAGAACAGTACGTTCGGTCTTGTGAAGGCAAGAGTAAAGCATTGGACATAGGCACACTTGCCGAAACCCGGGATAGAACCAGGGTCCTTTAGATCTTCAGTCTAACACTATACCAACTGAGCTATTTCGGCCATGTAAGTACACAAATGACTTGTGCATAATAAAACTGCGATCGACCCCTGGCGCCTTGAATTATGGAAAGGATGCTGGGGAAAAGGCAATGGCATGTACGGGCATCGAACTTGCGACCTTGGCGTCATTAGCACTACGCTCTAGCCAACTGAGCTAATCTGCCTTGGAGCTTCAACTTTCACGATAAGGTTAGCAATAGTGCTACTTTGAGGCTTGTATCATTAAATGGAACGCCTAAAGTAGGGCTCGTCGGGGATTTGAACCCGTGACCACTCTCACCAAAAGCGAGAATCATAACCCTAGACCAACGAGCCAAGCGTTGTTCAACTATTGTGACTTCCATCCCTATGGGAAAGGTATTTCCTTAGCCTGTGTGCCTCGTTTCATTTAACCAAATCAACGCGCGTTTGTTGATGTCAATGCAGGGAAATTAGCTCAAATTCTCCACATTAGTGGCTTTTGGAGCTTCCTTCGTGCATCTCAGCCATCCCTATGCTACCTGTCGAGGCTCACCACTGCAGAAAAAGGTCTTCGTGTTATTCCTGCTCATATTTTCACTCACAAAAAGCCTTCAGGGCCCATTGTCTGTCCTCGCTATGGCACCTGGACACACATGACAAGAGTTTCCCATATTGTGAGTGCATTGCTTTTACCCAGAGCAACTTGATGCAGGACATTTCACGTTCAAAGACAATCAAGTTGTCACTTAAGATTCCACAAGTTTTCTTGCTGTGTTACTTGCATTTTCAATAAACAAGTGTGCACGTGTGATGTGGTGCATCTCTTTGCCCTTTTCTTGTAGTTTTTTGAAAAGCATTATCCCCCATTATTGTTTGGCAACACCTGCAATAATTGATTCTCAATTTTTTTCCCATCCAGTCCATTGTCTATGCTCTTTAGGCACTGGGGTTGATCTAGAAATGACCTCTATCAGCCAACTCTCTTTTTAAACTGCTCAATTTTGGTTGACTTCCAACTATTATTATTGTTTTTGCTGGTTCTACCAAAGCACACGCAAATACTTCAGGCCATTTTGAAAACCTATCGACAATAGTTAATATGTATTTTAGATTTCCGACCGCTGGCATATGAGAAAAATCTATTTGAAGGCACTGAAAAGGCGCTTCTGGAAATGGTAACGCGTCGTGTTGTGTTTTTCTGTAAGGGTTTGTATTGGCACATATCAAACACAAGTATACAATTAGTTTGACCATTTTTTGCTGTATCCTGTATACAATACAGGCAATTAATCATCTGTGTAACTTTAGACGCGCTGTTGTGCGAAATACCATGGTAATGACTAGTCAATATTACCAAGGACAGCTTTGGTTATGCGATGATACATGTGCAAACATCATTGTTTCTATGTCCCTACTCTGCGCTCTCTGATATGGGGAAAACTCTGCATGTTCCGCGGCCCATTTGGCCATTTTATCAGCATTTCTGTTGAAAACAGCGTCTGGTTCATCTCCTGACACATGTCCCTTGACGTTCACTACAGCTAGTTCAGATGGCAACATTACAGCTTGTAATAAATCTTCCACCAAGTCTGAATGTGATATTGGTTTGCCCTCAGATGTCTGAAAATTTCGTCTAGCCCAAGTCTGGGCAAAGTCTTGAACGACCCCATACGCATATTTGCTATCCATATAAATGGTAGCTCTTTTGCCTTTTGTTAACTCGCAGGCTCTTGATAATGCAATAATTTCTGCAGCCTGTGCTGAGTTATGGTTTAGGCGGTATGCCTCCACCCTCTCACCCTCCTTTGTCACAATGGCATATCCACACAGATATAATCCATCAGATGGTCTTGAACATGAGCCATCTATAAATAAATGCTCCCCCTTATCCAGGAGCGTATCTTTCAGATCGACCCTGGCCGCAGTGGAGCGCTCAATCTCATTCATGCAATCATGAGGTACAGTTTCAGTTATCAATGTGGATAAGCCAAACAGTGACTGAATTGCTGGGCTAGAAACCGAAGTGGGCTTAATGGTTAAATTTTCTGTGGCTAACAGCGTCCTCTCCTTGAACTGCCACCTTATCGTGGTGGAGGGGTTTGAGTACCCGAAAGACCCTAGGAGCTATGTTGTCTGGGGCTATATGCCCCTGGTAGGGTCTCCCAAGGCAAACAGGTCCTAGGCGACGGGTCAGACCAAGAGCGGTTCAAAAAAACCTTATGATGACGACAATTTCGAGGACCGTGACATCGCCCGGCATGGCGCAGCCGGGGCCCCACCCTGGAGCCAGGCCCGGGGTTGGGGCTCGTATGCGAGCGCCTGGTGGTCGGGCCTTCCCCCATGGGGTCCGGCCGGGCTCAGCCCGAAGGAGCGACGTGGGGCCACCCTCCCGTAGACCCACCACCTACAGGAGGGACCGTAAGGGGTCGGTGCAAAGTGGATCGGGTGGTAGTCGAAGGCAGGGGCCTCGACAACCCGATACCTGGAGGCGGAATCTAGCTCTAGGGACATGGAACGTCACCTCTCTGACGGGGAAGGAGCCGGAGATTGTGCGTGAGGTTCAGAGATTCCGACTAGAGATAGTCGGGATCACCTCTACGCACAGCTTGGGCTCTGGAACCACACTTCTCGAGGGAGGATGGACTCTTCACTACTCTGGAGTTTTCCAGGGTGAGAGGCGGCGGGCTGGTGTGGGTTTGCTTATAGCCCCCCAGCTCAGCCGCCATATGTTGGAGTTTACCCCGGTGAACGAGAGGGTCGCTTCCCTGCGCCTTCGAGTCGGGGATAGGTCTCTCACTGCCGTTTGTGCCTATGGGCCAAATGGCAGTGTAGAGTACCCGGCCTTCTTGGAGACTCTGGGAGGGGTGCTGGAAAGCGCCCCGACTGGGGACTCCGTCGTTCTGCTGGGGGACTTCAACGCCCACGTGGGCAACGACAGTGACACCTGGACGGGCGTGATTGGGAGGAACGGCCCCCCTGATCTGAACCCGAGTGGTGTTCTGTTATTGGACTTCTGTGCTAGTTACAGTTTGGCCATAACGAACACCATGTTCAAGCATAAGGGTGTCCATCAGTGAATAAAGGGGAACCGGGACACCCTAGGCCGGAGGTCGATGATCGACTTTGTAGTTGTTTCATCTGACCTACGGCCGTATGTCTTGGACACTCGGGTGAAGAGAGGGGCGGAGCTGTCAACCGATCACCACCTGGTGGTGAGTTGGATCCGATGGCGGGGGAGGAAGCTGGACAGACGCGGCAGACCCAAACGTACTGTGAGGGTCTGTTGGGAACGTTTGGCTGAATCGCCTGTCAGAAAGATCTTCAACTTCCACCTCCGGCAGAGCTTCGACCAGATCCCGAGGGAGTCTGGAGATATTGAGTCTGAGTGGACCATGTTCTCCACCTCCATTGTCAACGCAGCCACTCGGAGCTGTGGCCGTAAGGTCTCCGGTGCCTGTCGAGGCGGCAATCCCCGAACCCGGTGGTGGACACCGGAAGTAAGGGATGCCGTCAAGCTGAAGAAGGAGTCCTATCGGGCCTGGTTGGCTTGTGGGACTCCCGAGGCAGCTGACAGGTACCGACAGGCCAAGCGGACTGCAGCCCGGGTGGTTGGGGAGGCAAAAACTCGGGCCTGGGAGGAGTTCGGTGAGGCCATGGAGAAAGACTATCGGTCAGCCTCGAAGAGATTCTGGCAAACCGTCCGGCGCCTCAGGAGGGGGAAACAGTGCCCTACCAACGCTGTTTACAGTGGAGGGGGGCAGCTGTTGACCTCGACCGGGGATATCATCGGGCAGTGGAAGGAATACTTCGAGGATCTCCTCAATCCCGCTGTCACATCTTCCACTGAGGAAGCAGAGGCAGAGGGCTCGGAGGCGGACTCGCCCATCACCCGGGCTGAAGTCACCGAGGTAGTCAAGAAACTCCTCGGTGGCAAGGCACCGGGGGTGGATGAGATCCGCCCTGAGTACCTCAAGTCTCTGGATGTTGTGGGGCTGTCTTGGATGACACGCCTCTGCAGCATCGCGTGGCGGTCGGGGACAGTGCCCTTGGACTGGCAGACCGGGGTGGTGGTCCCTCTTTTTAAGAAGGGGGACCGGAGGGTGTGCTCCAACTATCGGGGGATCACACTTCTCAGCCTCCCCGGGAAAGTCTATGCCAGGGTACTGGAGAGGAGAATCCGGCCGATAGTAGAACCTCAGATTCAGGAGGAACAGTGTGGTTTCCGTCCCGGTCGTGGAACACTGGACCAGCTCTATACCCTCTCCAGGGTGCTGGAGGGTTCATGGGAGTTTGCCCAACCAATCCACATGTGTTTTGTGGATTTGGAGAAGGCATTCGACTGTGTCCCTCGCGGCATCTTGTGGAGGGTGCTCCGGGAGTATGGGATTCGGGACCCTTTGCTAAGGGCCATCCGGTCCCTGTACGACCGGAGTAGGAGCTTGGTTCGCATTGCCGGCAGTAAGTCAGACTTGTTCCCGGTGCATGTTGGACTCCGGCAGGGCTGCCCTTTGTCGCCGGTTCTGTTCATAATTTTTATGGACAGAATTTCTAGGCGCAGCCAGGGGCCGGAGGGCGTCGGGTTTGGGGACCACACGATTTCATCTCTGCTCTTTGCGGATGATGTCATCGTGCTGGCCCCATCAGACCAGGACCTCCAGCATGCACTGAGACGGTTTGCAGCCGAGTGTGAAGCGGCTGGGATGAGAATCAGCACCTCCAAATCTGAGGCCATGGTTCTCAGTCGGAAAAGGGTGGCTTGCTCACTTCAGGTAGGTGGAGAGATCCTGCCCCAAGTGGAGGAGTTCAAGTATCTGGGGGTCTTGTTCACGAGTGAGGGAAGGATGGAACGGGAGATTGACAGACGGATCAGGGCAGCTTCTGTAGTAATGCAGTCGCTGTACCGGTCTGTCGTGGTGAAGAAGGAGCTGAGCCGCAAGGAGAAGCTCTCGAATTACCGGTCAATCTACGTTCCTACTCTCACCTATGGTCATGAGCTGTGGGTCATGACCGAAAGGACAAGATCGCGGATACAGGCGGCCGAAATGAGCTTTCTCCGCAGGGTGGCCGGGCGATCCCTTAGAGATAGGGTGAGAAGCTCGGTCACTCGGGAGGAGCTCAGAGTAGATCCGCTGCTCCTCCACATCGAGAGGGGCCAGCTGAGGTGGCTCGGGCATCTTTTTCCGGATGCCCCCTGGACGCCTTCCCGGGAAGGTGTTCCGGGCATGTCCCACCGGGAGAAGACCCCGGGGAAGACCTAGGACACGCTGGAGGGACTATGTCTCCCGGCTGGCCTGGGAACGCCTCGGTGTCCCCCCGGAAGAGCTGGAGGAAGTGTCTAGGGAGAGGGAAGTCTGGGCAGCCCTGCTTAGACTGCTGCCCCCGCGACCCGGCCCCGGATAAGCGGAAGAAGATGGATGGATGGAACAATGTTGCTTCATAGCCAGACCTCCTCTGGGCCGTCATGTCGTCCATGTCTTCAAATTGTGCAAAATAACACCCACCTGGTGAGTGGTGTATAAAATCAAAGGATGTGATAAAACAATTTTTTCAGCCATTCTTACCATCGCCGCCGCCGCAGCCACTGCACGAAGACATGCAGGCATTCCATGGACTATTGGGTCTAATTTTCTGGACAAATAAGAGACAGGACGTGGTTCGCCACCATGGTCTTGGGTCAAAATGCCCATTGCGACACCCATAGCCTACCCCGCATATAAATGAAACGGCTTTGTATAGTCTGGTAGCCCCAATGCAGGAGCACGCGTGATAGCAATCTTCAACGCATCAAAATGTTCTTCCGCTTCAGAAGTCCACTTCAATGGGTCCCTTGGACCCATGCCATGTTGAATGAGACATCGTAGATTTTTGTCATGATACGCACAGTCAGGTATCCATGCACGACAATAGTTCACCAATCCCAAAAAACTTTGTAGCTGTGTCACATTTTCAGGAGTTTGCATAGTCTTTATCAGCTGCACCCTCTCAGCTGAAATGGCCTTCAGGCCAGGTGAAATGTTGTGGCCCAGGTAATGGACTTTGGGTTGCACCCACTGCAGTTTGTCATTCGAGGCTTTAAATCCAGCGCTCGCAAGCACATTGCAAACAACAATTGAGGCCTGCAAACAGTCAGCCTCAGTTTCACCGGAGATTAAAATGTCATCAGTATACTGTAGGATACATACCATTAGATGGAAGATCAGTTATTGTGTCCTAAACACGTTTCACCGCAGCGGAGAAGACGGCAGGGCTATCAACAAAACCCTGAGCAAGGCGTGTCCAGGTCAGCTGCGCACCTTTAAATGTAAATGGAAACAACGGCTGTGTATCTGCATGGACGGGGATAGAGAAGAAGGCTGCACACAAATCCACCACGTGAAGTGGGTGTGATTGTGTGGTATCGAATTCAGAATAGTTGGCACATCAGGCACAATCGGGGCCAGAGGAATTATTAATGAATTAATAGCCCTCAAGTCTTGTGTCAAACGCCAACTCGTTCCATCAGCTTTCCTGATGGGATTGATTTGTGTATTGTAAGGTGAGTGAGTGGGGACAATAACCCCTTGTTTCCAAAAATTATCAATTATCGGTTGAATACCTTCAACCTTTTCAGGTGACAATAGGTATTGCTTCATATAAACAGGCTTCTGTGTGATTAATTTCGCCTTGTTAGGATGTATACCAACAAAACCTGATTCATCTTTATACTGTGACCACAACGACGGGTTTACCTCAACAATGTTGTATTTAACTTGTTGTGGTTCATCCTTATTCATGAAGTGTGGCATTAATTCTACAGTTGCATCTTGGACATCTGAAAGCAAAGAAAAATTAACAGAGCTGTCTGAAACTACAATCTCAATGCTAAGTTTATGCATGAGATCTCTGCCTAAAAGATTCAAAGGTGAATTTGGAGTAACAACAAATTTGTTAAAGAAAGGCAGATGATTAAGTGCCTTTAGCTCAATGGCAGGTGTAATCTGAAATATAACTTCAGTCCCTGAAACCCCAACAGAGCGCATAGTATGATTTGTGATCGGCCCTTCATAAAATTTAACAGAAATAGATGAGCACGTAGCACCAGTGTCGATTAAAAATGAGTAATCTACCCCATTTACTTTTAAATTTACAATTGGTAGTTCATCCGTGCGATGCTAAAAGAAAAACAAATCATTGACTGTGCATTAGGACTGAAATCGCTCTGTGGGTACCCCTAAGCATGTTTGGATTATCTTATTCACCCCTCTTGTTTACCCGAGACACCTGATATTGATCAGCAGAACCACTGCCATATAGTGGTGCTTGAGTTTGGTTTATTTGTGGTGCCCGAGGGAAACTTTCTTTGTCATCTTCCTGTTTCATTTTACACTCCCTCTCCCAATGGCCTGGTTTACCACAATAACGACACAAACCCAGATCTTTTAAGACCTCCCCGAGGCGGGCCCCGACTATATTGAGGTCCGCCCCTTTGGTTCCCTCTGGTACGTACCGACACTGCAGCCATTTGCTGTTGAGAAGCTGCCAGCATAACTTCCTGTTTTGTCTTAAACAGAAAAGATGAGAAACCGCCAGATGTATCTAACTCACGAATGCGTTTACAAAAGTCTTCAACATTTTGTTGCATTAAATTTGCAGTTGTTACACGAACCAAACGTGCCAAATGAGGATTCATATTATTTAAGCACGTATTGATAAACAGTGAGGACATTTCACCGCCTACTGGAATATGAGCGTATTCTTCCCACACATTTTTAAAACGAGAAACAAAAGTAGACGCGGATTCACCCTTATTTTGTTTGGTATTTGTGGCATGGGTCAGATCTCTACAAACATGAGCACGGGCATCTAGAAAACATTTAACCTGATTGAAAAATGTAGTGACATTATCAGGTTTGGCCCACCAAAATTCATGAGGGTCTCGCTGTGTACCCGAGCCCTCCAAGGCATCATGATCAAGACTTAAAGCAGGGATTTCCACAGTTAAAGACGATTCAGTAACATCATCAGATAAAACTCGTAATAAAATCGAGCGGTAATCTGGTCCAGAAAATTGGGCATATCCCGTATATGAGCGCAAAACATCTACAAATTTGTTAGAATTATTCGGGTTCGGGAGAGTTTTACATATAGTATCAATGTCTGTCATTGTTGCTGGTTTAAGAATAATTCTATGGCCCTCCTGCATCCAGGCCATTGACAGCTGAGCAGCAGGTTGTAAAGTTTCTTTATTGATCTCGGGACGGGGTGGGGGTGGGCGTTGTGTACAAGAGGAAAATTGAATCAAAGAAGAATACAAGTTTGAACTGTTCAGAGCATGGTTTTGGACAGAAATCACGGCTGTATCATAAGGTGGTGGTGTCTGAATTGTTGACGGTGCTTCAAACGATATTTTGTTCAATTTATTATCACGCTCGGGACCTTGGTTCCATATTTTTTTAATTTTTTGCCAAATTTCATACGATTCACGCATACATTTATAATCTCATTGGGGATCACCCCATCCACCATTAACCATGTTTTTCATTAACTCCATATCATGTTCTTAAAAGAACCGATTCTGGGATATTTATCAATTTGCGGTCCGGCGTTTTCAAACCATCCAGCCAAATTATCAACAAATGGTTGAGTCCAATAACCCTTGTTATTTCTGAACATAAAATCTACCGGCGTTTCAGCTGGTAGTGGTTTAGATATTTCTTGTCCCATACTCAACGAATGAACAAAGCAAATGTTAGTAAGAAGTAAAAAAAAACGACAACTTCCCCACAAAATCCAACTCCTATTTTTTGTAATAATGTATGTAATAAAATTAATATCTCAAAATACGCGTGTCGTGTGCCTCTCGACTACTAAGGACGTAACCTGGCCCCCGGTTAACGTCACGGAGCGTCATACGCAAATGCAGGAACCCATCACAAACGTGCGGAAACTGCCATCAACAGTTTATCACAGGAAGGTTTTTAAAATAAACCTCTTACCTGTGTTATACTGCTGGAACCCGTAGAACGTCTTTCAGTCTAGCGCGGTCTTCAAAACACAGAGTTATCAAGTTTTCCCGGACTACCGATGAGTAAACCGGACGAAGCCCCCAATTGTTCAACTTCAGGTTCCTTTCGAACACTAAATTTATTTCTGTGTTTCGAATTACACTTAAAATCAAATCAGAAATAGGTTGGATGTTGTCAAAGAATTATTCTGCAGATATGGGAGCACAAGAACTAGACACAAAGGCATCCAGCTTTTGAACTCATTTATTTCAGGGAAAACAAATCCTGATATACTGCACAATATGACACCTGTTATTCCAAATAAGGTATAACTAACGTAGCATGTCAGACAAAGAATGTTTAGCTTTAAATAAATCCTCTACCTCCACTTTTAGCCAGCTGTTCACTCTGCTAGCAGCTATCCACTCTGTGAGCCTTAAAACCACACATAGGCTACACTTATTCATTCATTTATGTTGGATTTTTTATCTATCACGGTTATGGTTAGGGGCAGGAGATTTCTGACACATTTACATTCACATTTATGCATTCGGCTGATGCTTTTATCCAAAGCCACTCAGACTTCCATTGCCTTAAACTATACATTTGTTTCTGAGTATGTTGGAAAGTGCTCAACTGTGAAGAAGATGCTGAAACATCACAGACTGAGAAGAACCTGTCGATGTCTAGTTTGTTCATTACTTTAAGTCCCACTAAAGGTAGACTGTTCTAATATTTAATTAGAATTTTGATTTGGCAAATTATTTTAATATGAAATCATGGCCAAAGATGACACATCTCTGTCTGAACAGGTGTGGTCAGTGGGCAAAGGGTGTGCATGGTTTGTCTCTGTTATGTAATATAACACATAGTTTTGAAATCATTTCTTAAATAATAAGTTTTGCACGTTAGCGGCTGTTGTTTACATGTTCACCGCTAAACCTGATACTGTACATTGGTCCAAAGACATGTGTTATGTTGTAATCTTAGTAGTAAAACGCATAGTGCCCCTCGGTTCAGAAGACTTGTAACCGACATCATTTCTGTAAAGCTTATTTAAAGAAAGTTATAGCAGTGTCTTTCTTGGTGAGTTCAGTGTTATGTCCTAAGTGTGACAATACTTGAGAGTGGATAGAAACAGAGTGTGCACTAGTAAGACAACCTGGTTGCTGATCTTTACTTACCTGTCTGTCATATACTCTGAATGCATGTTTTTGCCTATATCCGTGTTTATATCTTTTTGTAATATGCATGCAAACGAGTAATCATCAATGGCCAGCATTTCATACATCATATGTTGTTCTATCTATGTTTTTGTCTTTTCCATTTAATTTGTATTTATGAACAAGGCATTAAGGTGATTTTTATTGCAGTTAGTGTATGGTTTTGGTTGGACAAGGCTTTTCAGATTATTTTTTACTGATGTTCCTGCCTGAAGATAAGACGGGGCAGAGCCTACCCCAAAAAAAGAAGGTAAACAAAAATCAATCCACCGGATGATTCATCTCCCAGAGGTTCCTAAAGTAGAAAGTATGTGCCTGTCATTCATGGTTGAAACATGAACATGAGGTTACATCATACATGACTTCTATTGATGGTAGCATGCACAACATTTTTAAGGGTAAATAGTTGCATATCACTGTTTTCAACAGAACCTCCAAAAGCAATTACAGGCTTGCCAAAGCCAGGTGAACTAGCCTGATTGGGCTTGCAAAAGCCTACACATTTTCCAGAAGCCTGCACAGGCTGAATGGGCATGCAAAAGCACAAAAAGAAAAGATAAAACAAACAACAAACATAAAAACGACAGAGCCTGCACAGGCTGAATTGGCTTGCACAAGCCAACATAATTTTCCAGAAGCCTGCACAGGCTGAATGGGCTTGCACAAGCCAACAGAATTTCCAGAAGCCTGCACAGGCTGAATGGGCTTGCACGGGCCAACAGAATTTCCATAAGCCTGCACAAGCCAACATAATTTTCCAGAAGGCTGCACAGGCTGAATGGGCTTGCACAAGCCAACAGAATTTCCAGGAGCCTGCTCAGGCTGAATGGGCTAATGCAAGCCGACAGAATTTACCCAAAGCATACTAAGGCTGATATGAGGCTTGCAAAAGCCGTGCTATAAGTAACCTGTACTTATAGCCACCACCACCAGTACTTGCAAAGTAAGTACCTTAAGCTTGTGGAGAACACCTGCTGAGCATCCAGGATGGTTTTAGAATCCAGTCTTATATAGGATTCTACTGGCATAGATGACCATCTGCCCAGGACCTTTATAGAAGAAATCGGAATCCCACAGGCTGCAGAAGCAGCTGCGCCAATCCTAAATGATTGCCCGGTGTAAAGTTGTGAAGACTTGCCACAACTCTCCAGAGCTGCTGCAAGATGAGTCCTGAACCACTCTTTTGTTAAGGCAAACCCATTTGATAACATAAATAGGGGGGATAATTTATGATGACCGGGGCAAGTTTGGAGGTATCTAATCATGGAAGTGAAGGGGCAAATATCTCAGAAATATCTTAGAACGAGAAATAGTAATGGTAATGTCTGTGCGTAGTGTGTCGGTCTTCGAATGTTTAAACAAAATAGTAAAGTTGTTCAGTGAGAATGTAATATCTGAAAAGGTTAAGTCTCTGGATGGGTCGAAACTTCAGGAGTCATTAGCAAATTCACCTGGCCGCATAGAGCCATGGAAGGCAGTGAAAAACACGGCTTCAAAGAGAATATTAGTATAAATGGGGAATAACCTTTTGCGCAGTGAGTACACCAGTTCCTTTGAAATGGGAATAGTAATAGGAAGGCGTATATCCATGATGTTCTGCGTATCTTTAGAAATACCTTTCAGTAGTAGCCGTATGGAGGGAGTGGAAAATAGACTTGGATAACCGGGATCATGTAATCTGGCATAGAATTGGATACCTGCGAGTAATCTGCGTATAGTTGATATTTTAAGATTGCGAAATTGGTATTGATGAACCAAAAAGGCACAGACAGTCGAAACTAAGAATGGAAAATGGTTAATGTGAAAGGCTAAACAGAACGCTGTGAACAAGGATCAAGCGGAATTGTAGGCTTTGAAGGTGGAGGATGTGATGCCCTATAGCTAGTTGAATTTAGCAGTTTACGATACGAATCTAATCTAGGAGGATTCTGGAAGGTTTCGGGCAGGGCGTTGGGTCCGAATTGGCCATTGGCAGAGGCGTCTGAAAGCGAGAGAGGGCATCAGCGATTTCGTTAGAGTACCCCGGAATATGATCATCTTAATTGTAAAAATATGCATAATCGATTGCCAGATAATTCTTCTCATGATTGACATGATAAATAAACAAGGCGATCTACCTTATCGCAAAACATGATAATGTGTTTGTGAGACCAAGCTGAACCCCATAGGACGCAAGCCACCGCTATGGGATAGATCACGTAGAGACCAGACAATGTGTGCAGGAGCCAGGCTGAAAGCTGAGACTTTCCTAATCCTCCTCTGGTTCACAATGGCTCTCTTCTTCACATAATCACACTTTAACCTGTTGTTGGAAGAAATTCAATAGAAGAACAAGGAGTCCTTACCATATCCTTGTACTGCTTCAGCTGGAATTGTCAGAGATTTGTTCTTTATTTCCTAGGCAGATCCAGATCCCAACACCAGTGGTCGGCAGACTGTCAGCTTCAGGGACAGCTCTTCAGAGTTGGCGATTGGACCGGTTTGTTGATGGACGAGAACTTCACCTCTTTAGCCCCTCACACATGGAATGTTTATCGATGAGCCCGCACCAAAGATTACCATCTCAAGCATTGCGGTGCGACATATGAAGCACGCTGGTTCAAGAACAGTTGAGTGTAGCTCGAGTTTCTCTTGATCAACGCATTAAAACATCCGCATTTATCAAAAGAATTCCGTGGACTTAAACCACTTTGAGTTCAACGTACTATTGGACAGCTCTGCTCACAGCAGGCCTTGGTGAGTGTGTTAGGTTTAAGAGTTTAAGAATCTGCCTTTGTTTGGATTGCCTCTGCACATCGCTCTCTCCTGGTGGCCCGGGTTCAACTCCCGGTATAGGAAAATGGTGGGTTTCTTAGCTACTTTTTTCTTTTGGAAATACCCCCATTATTTCACAGAGAGGCAGTCGTGTAGGAGGTCAAACAAATTCCCACTGAACTCGTTTATGAGCCTTTCTGGGCTCCTCCTACTTTTGAGCCCCTTTGCAACATCCAAATTCAAGTGAGCACAAAGTATGTACCTTCTAATTTATCATGCTTCCTGAAGCCTCAGGCAACAAATGCTGCAAGTGTTGTGTCCCTGTTGCCAACAATTCAAAAATACGGAAGGTACAGCAGGGATCTTTTTCACGACACGTCTTAACACTGTCTTCACATTTTGAACCTCACCTCTACATAAAAAAATCCTAAACGTCCAACGGTTTTAAAGTGGACAATCAAGTAGGTGCAAAACAGCTTCTGATTTTGCCGCAAGGTCACGGCGACCGATTAGCTTGCAGGAGTCACTCAAGTCAGAGTGTGCGACAGCAGCCACAAGGCATTGTTAACAAAACATCTATGCACACAGAACCAGTGACCCCGACGTGATTTAAACACACAATCTTCTGATCTGGAGTCAAACGCACTACCATTGCGCCACGAGGCCGCTTGTTGGCTAACACAAACACGTTGCTACTAGTCAGGCATTTTCGAAAATCCCTCGAGATGGCTGGCCAGACTCGCGTCAGCTGTGCTGTACATGGCAACGTAAACTTTAACGCTTCCCTTGGTGGGCTCGAACCACCAACCTTTCGGTTAACAGCCGAACGTGCAAACCTATTGCGCGACAGAGGAGGCAATGTGGAACGAGAAGTGGAATTCCTGTCTCAGACTTGGTTTGACTTGGATAGAAACAGCAGAGCTTTTTGCCAAAGTCAGATATTCTGTAGTGTAGTGGTTATCACGTTTGCCTAACACGCGAAAGGTCCTCGGTTCGAGACCGAGCAGAAACAACGCGTGTCTTTTGACGCAGGGCCACTTGAATGTCGTTCATGCGAAACACTCATTCTTGCACTTTTGGGGTCACGTGTAATGGTACTGATCAGTTATTTAGGCTGACCTGGTTTCAGTGTTGCAGTGGTTTTAACGTTCATATCACACGTGAAAGGCCCCGGATCGTAACTTAGCAAAATCAGACAGAAATCGAACAAGAACCTTGTGTTGCTTTTGACAAAAATCAAGACAAAAATCATTCCTGAAACATGAGTACAACGCTTGTGTGGTCTGTTTTAAAGCAGCGCGAGGTAGATGACGTACGTAGGAGCCTTCCAAGTTTCTGTAGTGTAGGGGTTATGGCTTTTGCTTTACACGCCAAAGGTCCTCGGTTCGAAACCGAGCAGAAACATCGCCTGCTTTAAGCCAGAGAGTGAAACATAATTACAAGCTAAACAAACCTTTAACCATTCAATGCCCGGTTTTGTAGACAAGGCTCAAGACTAGTCCCATACTAAGATGAATGTTCGAGATGTCTTAACTGAATAAACTTGACCTGAAACACCTTCAAATTTGTGACTGGCAAGTATTTTGCCAAAGTCAGACAATGCTTGCGTGGTCTGTTTGAAACCAGCGCCAGGTAGACGACGTACGCAGGAATTTTACACGTTTCTGTAGTGTAGTGGTTATCACGTTTGCCTTACACGCGAAAGGTCCTCGGTTCGAAACCGAGCAGAAACATAGCCTGCTTTAAGCCATAGAGTGGAATATAACGAAAAGCTAAACAAACCTTTAAGCATTCAATGCCCGGTTTTGTAGACAAGGCTTAAGACTAGTCCCACACTAAGATGAATGTTCGAGATGTCTTAACTGAATAAGCTTGACCTTAAACACCTTCAATTTTGGGACTGGCAATATTTTTTCACAAAGTCAGAGTTTCTGTAGTGTAGTGTTTATCACGTTCGCCTCACACGCGAAAGGGCCTCGGTTCGAGACCGAGCAGAAACAGTTTTCAGGTTTTGCCGTCAAATAGAGCAAATGCCTTCGGTGTAAAACGTAGCTGCACTGCGTATCGGCCGTATATTGGTATATTTTGACAATTGCCCAACAATAATAGAGGATAACCCTTTTCAAGAAACAACAAGAAAAGGGCAAGGAGACGAACCACCTCACATGTCCACACTGGTTTATTGAAAATGCAAGTAACACAGCAAAAAAAACTTGTGGAATTTTAAGTGACAACTTGATTGTCTCTGAACATATAGAACCAGTAGTAGGAGTGATGATAGAATCTGATTGGCAGTGATTGACTGCAGCTGGACTGTGATTGAGAGCGTTTGAGAGCGTGGTTTGAGACAGAGCTCTGTCAAACTTTTTCTAAATAGATTTTTCGGGGGTCCGACGTCGGGGTCAACCGAAGGGGGGACCGCCCCGAGCGGACCTGAGGCGAAATATCGGACCCCCGCCCAAGGGGGTCCGCACGGGAGGCGCGCCAAGCGAAGAGGCCAAATGCTGCGCTTCGGCACTCTTCCACCAGGGGGCGCAAGGACCGTCCACGGCCCAACTAAAATGAATGGGGCTCGTTCCATGGCCATAGTCCAGGGGTGGGCGTTCTGTGCTTCCCCCGAGTGTCCACGAACGTGATATTTATCCCACTTCCCAACTATCTTTGGCAAGTGGTCTTGGGACCCCAATTCCTCTCACTGATTGGTCCCTCTTTTGGCGGGCGACGCCCCCTGACACGCCCCCTGTACCACCAAAGCACTATTTGTCCACTAACTAACTACTTTTGCCAAAGTGGTCAGGTGACCACCAGGGTCGACCCCCAACCCCCCCCCCGTACCACGGAAGCACTATTTGTCCACTAACCAACTACTTTTGCCAAAGTGGTCAGGTGACCACCAGGGTCGACCCCCGCCCCCCCCCCCCGTACCACGGAAGCACTATTTGTCCACTTGCAAACTAATTTTGGCTTGTCCACCTGCAATTTATTTTAATGGGCCACACGTATTAAGTTCGTGGACACACTTTAGAATAATCTATATGCATTATGGACCCTGTTAGTCAGTTGGTACACCTTAAAAGACATACATATGTTAGCAGCAACTCACAGAATGCTTATTTATGCTTAATTATGCTTAAAAATGCATTTCCACGAACTCACTACACGTGGTCCATTCACACAAATTGTAGGTGGACATGTCCACATGGAGTTTATAGTATTGGGCATAGTATATTAGTGGTCATGTCCACCTACAATTTATAGTAATGGGCCACACGTATTAAGTTCGTGGACACCCTTTATAGTAATCTATATGCATTAACGACCCTGTTAGTCTGTTAGTACACTTATATAGACATACATATGTTAGCAGAAACTCAAAGAATGCTTATTTATGCTTAATTATGCTTAAAAATGAATTTCCACGAACTCACTACACGTGGTCCATTATATAAATTGCAGGTGGACACTTCCTGTATGACTTAGTGAAAAACGGGGCAAATGTCCACCTACAATTTATGTTAATGGGCCACACATATTAAGTTCGTGGACACACTTTATAGTAATCTATATGCCTTATAGACCCTGTTAGTCTGTTAGTACACTTATATAGACATACATATGTTAGCAGCAACTCACAGAATGCTTATTTATGCTTTATTATGCATAAAAATGAATTTCCACGAACTCACTACACGTGGTCCATTATATAAATTGCAGGTGGACACTTCCTGTATGACTTAGTGAAAAACGGGGCAAATGTCCACCTACAATTTATGTTAATGGGCCACACATATTAAGTTCGTGGACACACTTTATAGTAATCTATATGCATTATAGACCCTGTTAGTCTGTTAGTACACTTATATAGACATACATATGTTAGCAGCAACTCACAGAATGCTTATTTATGCTTTATTATGCATAAAAATGAATTTCCACGAACTCACTACACGTGGTCCATTCACATAAATTGTAGGTAGACATGTCCACATGGAGTTTATAGTATTGGGCATAGTATATTAGTGGTCATGTCCACCTACAATTTATAGTAATGGGCCACACGTATTAAGTTCGTGGACACCCTTTATAGTAATCTATATGCATTAACGACCCTGTTAGTCTGTTAGAACACTTATATAGACATACATATGTTAGCAGAAACTCACAGAATGCTTATTTATGCTTAATTATGCTTAAAAATGAATTTCCACGAACTCACTACACGTGGTCCATTATATAAATTGCAGGTGGACACTTCCTGTATGATTTAGTGAAAAACGGGGCAAATGTCCACCTACAATTTATGTTAATTGGCCACACATATTAAGTTCGTGGACACACTTTATAGTAATCTATATGCATTAACGACCCTGTTAGTCTGTTAGTACACTTATATAGACATACATATGTTAGCAGCAACTCACAGAATGCCCATTTATGCTTACAAAAAGCATTTCCACGAACTCACTACATGTGGTCCATTCATATAAATTGCAGGTGGACACTTCCTGGTTGCCATATTTGTAGTCCTTTGTAGTTTTTCTTGAAAATTACATTTTTTGTCCAATTTATTCATCTATATGATTAAAGAACCACCTTATTCCCTTAGTACAATTTATTAGACATACATATGTTATCATCAACTCATAGAAGGCTGAAATATGCCATAAAAATGTGGTTGAACACCAACTTAATACACGTGGTCTATTATATAAACTGCAGGTGGACACTTCCTGTATGACTTAGTGAAAAACGGGGCAAATGTCCACCTACAATTTATTTTAATGGACCCCACATATGCAGTTCGTGGACACACTATATAATAATCTATATGCATTATGGACCCTGTTAGTCTGTTAGTACACTTAAATAGACAAACATATGTTAGCAGCAACTCACAGAATGTTTATATATGCTTAAAAAATGAACTTCCATGAACTCACTACACGTGGTCCATTCATATAAATTGCAGGTGGTCATGTCCACCTGCAGTTTATAGCAATGGGTATAGCATATTAACTTGGTGGACAAACCCCCAAAAGGTGGTTGTCCACCAACCTAATATGCATAGTCCATACAAATTAACTACATGTGGTCATTTCCACCTGCAGATTACAGTAGTAGTCCACACATATGAAGTTCGTGGACACACTTTATAATAATCTATATGCATTATAGACCCTGTTAGTCTGTTAATACACTTATATAGACATACATATGTTAGCAGCAAGTCACAGAATGCCTATATATACTTAAAAAATGCATTTCCACGAACTCACTACACGTGGTCCATTATATAAATTGCAGATGGACACTTCCTGTATGACTTAGTGAAAAACGGGGCAAATGTCCACCTACAATTTTTCTTAATGGGCCACACATATGCAGTTCGTGGACACACTTTATAGTAATCTATATGCATTAACGACCCTGTTTGTATGTTAGTACACTTATATAGACATACATATGTTAGCAGCAACTCACAGAATGCCCATTTATGCTTAAAAAATGCATTTCCACGAACTCACTACATGTGGTCCATTCATATAAATTGCAGGTGGACACTTCCTGGTTGCCATATTTGTAATGCTTTGTAGTTTTTCTTGATAATTACTTTTTTGTCCAATGTATTCACATATATACGACTAAAGAACCACCTTATTCCCTTAGTACACTTTATTAGACATACATATGTTATCATCAACTCATAGAAGTCTGAAATATGCCATAAAAATGTGGTTGTCCACCAACTTAATACACGTGGTCTATTATATAAACTGCAGGTGGACACTTCCTGTATGACTTAGTGAAAAACGGGGCAAATGTCCACCTACAATTTATTTTAATGGACCCCACATATGCAGTTCGTGGACACACTATATAATAATCTATATGCATTATGGACCCTGTTAGTCTGTTAGTACACTTAAATAGACAAACATATTTTAGCAGCAACTCACAGAATGTTTATATATGCTTAAAAAATGAACTTCCACGAACTCACTACACGTGGTCCATTCATATAAATTGCAGGTGGTCATGTCCACCTACAGTTTATAGCAATGGGTATAGCACATTAACTTGGTGGACAAACCCCCAAAAGGTGGTTGTCCACCAACCTAATATGCCTAGTCCATACAAATAAACTACATGTGGTCATTTCCACCTGCAGATTACAGTAGTAGCCCACACATATGAAGTTCGTGGACACACTTTATAATAATCTATATGCATTATAGACCCTGTTAGTCTGTTGGTACACTTATATAGACATACATATGTTAGCAGCAACTCACAGAATGCTTATTTATGCTTTATTATGCATAAAAATGAATTTCCACGAACTCACTACACGTGGCCCATTATATAAATTACAGGTGGACACTTCCTGTATGACTTAGTGATAAATGGGGCAAATGTCCACCTGCAGTTTATGAGAATAGTCCACACATATGCAGTTGGTGGACACACTTTATAGGAATCTATATGCATTATAGACCCTGTTAGTCTGTTGGTACACTTATATAGACATACATATGTTAGCAGCAACTCACAGAATGCTTATTTATGCTTAATTATGCTTAAAAATGAATTTCCACGAACTCACTACACGTGGTCCATTATATAAATTGCAGGTGGACACTTCCTGTATGACTTAGTGAAAAACGGGGCAAATGTCCACCTACAATTTATGTTAATGGACCCCACATATGCAGTTTGTGGACACACTATATAATAATCTATATGCATTATGGACCCTGTTAGTCTGTTAATACACTTATATAGACATACATATGTTAGCAGCAACTCACAGAATGCCTATATATACTTAAAAAATGCATTTCCACGAACTCACTACACGTGGTCCATTATATAAATTGCAGGTGGTCATGTCCACCTGCAGTTTATAGCAATGGGTATAGCATATTAACTTGGTGGACAAACCCCCAAAAGGTGGTTGTCCACCAACCTAATATGCCTAGTCCATACAAATAAACTACATGTGGTAATTTCCACCTGCAGATTACAGTAGTAGTCCACACATATGAAGTTCGTGGACACACTTTATAATAATCTATATGCATTATAGACCCTGTTAGTCTGTTAATACACTTATATAGACATACATATGTTAGCAGCAACTCACAGAATGCTTATTTATGCTTAATTATGCTTAAAAATGAATTTCCACGAACTCACTACACGTGGTCCATTATATAAATTGCAGGTGGACACTTCCTGTATGACTTAGTGAAAAACGGGGCAAATGTCCACCTACAATTTATGTTAATGGGACACACATATTAAGTTCGTGGACACACTTTATAGTAATCTATATGCATTAACGACCCTGTTAGTCTGTTAGTACACTTATATAGACATACATATGTTAGCAGCAACTCACAGAATGCCTATATATACTTAAAAAAAGCATTTCCACGAACTCACTACACGTGGTCCATTATATAAATTGCAGGTGGTCATGTCCACCTGCAGTTTATAGCAATGGGTATAGCATATTAACTTGGTGGACAAACCCCCAAAAGGTGGTTGTCCACCAACCTAATATGCCTAGTCCATACAAATAAACTACATGTGGTAATTTCCACCTGCAGATTACAGTAGTAGTCCACACATATGAAGTTCGTGGACACACTTTATAATAATCTATATGCATTATAGACCCTGTTAGTCTGTTAATACACTTATATAGACATACATATGTTAGCAGCAACTCACAGAATGCTTATTTATGCTTAAAAAAATGCATTTCCACGAACTCACTACACGTGGTCCATTATATAAATTGCAGGTGGACACTTCCTGTATGACTTAGTGAAAAACGGGGCAAATGTACACCTACAATTTATGTTAATGGAACACACATATTAAGTTCGTGGACACACTTTATAGTAATCTATATGCATTAACGACACTGTTAGTCTGTTAGTACACTTATATAGACATACATATGTTAGCAGCAACTCACAGAATGCCTATATATACTTAAAAAATGCATTTCCACGAACTCACTACACGTGGTCCATTATATAAACTGCATGTGGACACTTCCTGTATGACTTAGTGAAAAACGGGGCAAATGTCCACCTACAATTTATTTTAATGGACCCCACATATGCAGTTTGTGGACACACTATATAATAATCTATATGCATTATAGACCCTGTTAGTTTGTTAGTACACTTATATAGACATACATATGTTAGCAGCAACTCACAGAATGCTTATTTATGCTTTATTATGCATAAAAATGAATTTCCACGAACTCACTACACGTGGTCCATTCACACAAATTGTAGGTGGACATGTCCACATGGAGTTTATAGTATTGGGCATACTATATTAGTGGTCATGTCCACCTACAATTTATAGTAATGGGCCACACGTATTAAATTCGTGGACACCCTTTATATTAATCTATATGCATTAACGACCCTGTTAGTCTGTTAGTACACTTATATGGACATACATATGTTAGCAGCAACTCACAGAATGCTTATTTATGCATAAAAATGCATTTCCACGAACTCACTACACGTGGTCCATCACATAAACTGCAGGTGGACACTTCCTGTATGACTTAGTGAAAAACGGGGCAAATGTCCACCTACAATTTATGTTAATGGGCCACACATATGAAGTTCGTGGACACTCTTTATAATAATCTATATGCATTATAGACCCTGTTAGTCTGTTGGTACACTGATATAGACATACATATGTTAGCAGCAACTCACAGAATGCTTATTTATGCTTTATTATGCATAAAAAAGAATTTCCACGAACTCACTACACGTGGCCCATTATATAAATTACAGGTGGACACTTCCTGTATGACTTAGTGAAAAACGGGGCAAATGTCCACCTGCAGTTTATGAGAATAGTCCACACATATGCAGTTGGTGGACACACTTTATAGGAATCTATATGCATTATAGACCCTGTTAGTCTGTTTGTACACTTATATAGACATACATATGTTATCAGCAACTCACAGAATGCTTATTTATGCTTAAAAAATGCATTTCCACGAACTCACTACACGTGGTCCATTATATAAACTGCATGTGGACACTTCCTGTATGACTTAGTGAAAAACGGGTAAATGTCCACCTACAATTTATTTTAATGGACCCCACATATGCAGTTCGTGGACACACTATATAATAATCTATATGCATTATAGACCCTGTTAGTTTGTTAGTACACTTATATAGACATACATATGTTAGCAGCAACTCACAGAATGCTTATTTATGCTTTATTATGCATAAAAAAGAATTTCCACGAACTCCCTCAACGTGGCCCATTATATAAATTACAGGTGGACACTTCCTGTATGACTTAGTGAAAAACGGGGCAAATGTCCACCTGCAGTTTATGAGAATAGTCCACACATATGCAGTTGGTGGACACACTTTATAGGAATCTATATGCATTATAGACCCTGTTAGTCTGTTGGTACACTTATATAGACATACATATGTTAGCAGCAACTCACAGAATGCCTATATATACTTAAAAAATGCATTTCCACGAACTCACTACACGTGGTCCATTATATAAACTGCATGTGGACACTTCCTGTATGACTTAGTGAAAAACGGGGCAAATGTCCACCTACAATTTATTTTAATGGACCCCACATATGCAGTTCGTGGACACACTATATAATAATCTATATGCATTATAGACCCTGTTAGTTTGTTAGTACACTTATATAGACATACATATGTTAGCAGCAACTCACAGAATGCTTATTTATGCTTAATTATGCTTAAAAATGAATTTCCACGAACTCACTACACGTGGCCCATTATATAAATTACAGGTGGACACTTCCTGTATGACTTAGTGAAAAACGGGGCAAATGTCCACCTGCAGTTTATGAGAATAGTCCACACATATGCAGTTGGTGGACACACTATATAATAATCTATATGCATTATGGACCCTGTTAGTCTGTTGGTACACTTATATAGACATACATATGTTAGCAGCAACTCACAGAATGCTTATTTATGCTTAATTATGCTTAAAAATGAATTTCCACGAACTCACTACACGTGGTCCATTATATAAATTGCAGGTGGACACTTCCTGTGTGACTTAGTGAAAAACGGGGCAAATGTCCACCTACAATTTATGTTAATGGGCCACACATATTAAGTTCGTGGACACACTTTATAGTAATCTATATGCATTAACGACCCTGTTAGTCTGTTAATACACTTATATAGACATACATATGTTAGCAGCAACTCACAGAATGCCTATATATACTTAAAAAATGCATTTCCACGAACTCACTACACGATGTCCATTCATATAAATTGCAGGTGGTCATGTCCACCTGCAGTTTATAGCAATGGGTATAGCATATTAACTTGGTGGACAAACCCCCAAAAGGTGGTTGTCCACCAACCTAATATGCCTAGTCCATACAAATAAACTACATGTGGTAATTTCCACCTGCAGATTACAGTAGTAGTCCACACATATGAAGTTCGTGGACACACTTTATAATAATCTATCACGTGGTCCATCCATATAAATTGCAGGTGGACACTTTCCTGGTTGCCATATTTGTAGTGCTTTGTAGTTTTTCTTGATAATTACTTTTTTGTCCAATGTATTCACATATATACGATTAAAGAACCACATTATTCCCTTAGTACACTTTATTAGACATACATATGTTAGTATCATTTCACAGAAGACTGAATTATGCCCTAAAAGTGGTTGTCCACCAACTCACTACACGTGGTCCAGTCATATAAATTGCAGGTGGTCACTTCCTGGATGACTTGGCGAAAATTGAAAGACATAACACTTATTAACAATGTTTAACTAAAAAATATTAATTTCTTTGTTTCAAAAACCACATTATTCAATGAGCACACTATATTGTTCACATATATGTTGGTATCAAGTCATTAAATGCTCATTTTGACTATTTAGTTAGCATCTTTTATTTTTAAGGCCTCATATTCAAGCATCGTCCATTGAAATGAATGGGCTGCAGAGCGATACATAAAAAATGAAATAAAATACTTTTCGGGCACCCACGCATTTGTCCTTTCAGTATGTCGCTTGTGGGACTGTGACGCAAGTGACTGTGATGTTTGGGGTCTCTCGGGACCCCGAGGGCCTTTGTGGAAACTGTCCTTGTGTACATTACATTTTCATGGAACACCTTCCCATGGTCTGCTCTATGCATTCACTGACGCATACACGCACTGTTATTAAAGTGCGTGCATGCGTCACGGCCTGCTCTATGCACGATGCAGACTGCGACACATGCAGCGCATGCTATAACAGCACGTGGATGTGTCATGGTCTGCTCTATGCATGAGGGTTTCATTGACGCATACAACGCGTGCATGCGTCACGGCCTGCTCTATGCATGATGCAGACTGCGACGCATGCAGTGCATGCTATAACAGCGACACATGCAGCGCATGCTATAGCAGCGACGCATGCAGCGCATGCTATAACAGCACGTGGATGTGTCACGGTCTGCTCTATGCATGGGGGTTTCATTGACGCATACAACGCGTGCATGCGACATGACCGGCTCCACGCATGATGCATTCGGTGACGCATGCACGCATTCAATGACGCATACACCCTCCCTGTTTTGACCTTTTGACCCCTAAACAAAGTCGCAAAGTCGCCCGGCTTTTCCGCACGACCGGTGGATAATGGACGGTTGCTTGTGACCCGGTTTTGGATCGGTTGACCCTGTCGGGGTCACGACCACGAAACCGCTATGGAATACCCATGCAAATAAGCTATACGAGGAAATTTCCAGAAAGATCCGAGGGGTCCCATATTCTAGATTCTGGCCCGTCTGGTGGCCCCCGACAACATACCGAGAGCACATCACCCTAGACGATTAGGAAATGTTTTTTGTACCCAATCACAAGATTAAGCACACAGCCTTCTCTCTCATATAACTCTCAACAGCATTATGAAGGTTTAGTGTTGGGGAGGTGGATTTTTTAAGAAAAGGTCTAAGACCTTTGGACATTTGGGGTATAAATGTGGGGCTTCTAGACAAAAATAATCTAAAATGTCGAGACCCTTCGGCCTATCGTTTCCCAACGGGAGGGCTTCCACCTACCATATATGCCAATGCGTTTTCATTAAGTGCTTCGTGGACGACACTCCCTATTTTGACCTTTTGACACCTAAACAAAGTCACAATGTCGCCCGGCTTTTCCGCATGATAGGTGGATGATGGACGGTTGCATGTGACCCGGTTTTGGATCGGTTGAGCCTGTCGGGTCACGACCACGAAACCGCTATGGAATACCCATGCAAATAAGCTATACGAGGAAATTTCCAGAAAGGTCCGAGGGGTCCCATATTCTAGATTCTGGCCCGTCTAGTGGCCCCCGACCACATACCGAGAGCACATCGCCCTAGAGGTTTAGAAAATGTTTTTTGCACCCAATCACAAGATTACTCACACTGCCTTCTCTCTCATATAACCCTCAACAGCCTTTTGAAGCTTTCAGAGGTGGTGGAGGGGGGATTTTTCAGAAAAGAAATCTAAGAACTTAGACATTTGGGGCATAAATGGGGGCTTCTAGACAACAATAATCTAAAATGTCCATACCCTTCGGCCTATCGTTTCCCAACGGGAGCGCGTCCACCTATAATCTATGCCAATGCGTTTTCGTGGACGACTCTCCCTATTTTGACCTTTTGACCCGTAAACAAAGTCACAAAGTCGCCTGGCTTCTCTGGACGATCGGTGGATGATGGACGGTCGCTCATGTCTATATGCTATATGCGTGACGCATGCACGTGTGGTTACTTAAGCTTATATGCAGGATGCATTCAGTGACGCGTACAGCGCACGCATGTCTTTCGATCTGCTCAATGCATCACACATGCAGTGACGCATACAGAGCGCGCATGCAGTGACGCATGCATGACATTCTGCTCTATTCACAACACGTGCAGCGTGCACCCGTCACTGACTGCAATATGCATGATGCATGCAGTGACACATGTCTTTCGATCTGCTCAATGCATCACACATGCAGTGACGCATGCAAGTGCGCACGCATGACATTCTGCTCTATGCACAACGCATGCAGTAAATACGCGTCACTGACTTACGTTTTTCTCCCTAATTAGACATTTGAGGCCAAACTGAGCGTTCTACAAGTTGTTGCTAACATATGTGTGTCTAATAAAGTGCACTGACTGAATGATGTGGTAGTTGATGCATTTAAATGAATATAAAGGTAAATTTTTGCTAATAAGTGGGTTGTCCACCAACTTAATACACGTGGCCCATACAAATAAATTGCTCCAGGACATCTCCCGCAAGGCCGCGGGAGTGTCCGACGATCCCAAAACCTCACGTGCACTTGCGTGCCGGTCCCCCGAGAGACATACCGAAAGGGCAAAAGTCTTGGTCCTCCAGAAGTATTTTGTAACCTTTTTAATGTAAATGAAAAGGCCCAATGCTTTCAATGGCAGAGACTCAGAAACGAGGCCTGTTTTAGCTATGTGCTCATCCACTTTTAAACCCTTTAAGAAGAAGCCACGGACTCTAAACTGCTGGGCCTGATTTGAGGGTCCGTGACAGTGGTCACTGCAAAGGCTCGATGGCCTCCGACCTTAGGAACCTTGTCTTCTGGACCTTTGTTTTCACCCTGACCTTCAACATATGAGATACCCGATTTTTGTCAAAACTGAACATTTCACGAGCTGTTTCCTAACCCGTGTGTGTCTAAAAGAGTGTTCTCACTGAAAAGCGTTGTCCCTGACAACTAGACATGAATACATACATTTTAAATATTGTTAAAAAGCATTATGTCCACCAACTTAATACACGTGGTCCACTCACATAAACCACATGTGGACAGGCAATGCAAACATGATTAAACCAAAAGACAATATTCTTAATGAGCAAAACCAACGCCTAAAGTTTGGGCTACTTAATATTAGATCACTAAATCCAAAGGCAGTTATTGTAAATGAAATGATCACAGACAACAGTTTTGATATACTTTGCCTCACTGTAACCTGGCTTAAGCCAAATGATTACTTCGGTCTAAATGAGTCTACTCCACCAAGCTACGGTTATATTCATGAGCCACGTCCGGTTGGTCGAGGTGGTGGTGTCGCAACAATCTTTAGAGACTTTCTTAGCGTTACTCGGAGAACAATGCATACATTTAAATCATTTGAAATGCTTGCGTTGAACATAACAGTTCCAAACAAAAGTAAAAAATCATTGGTCTCTCTTACATTGGTTACTGTGTATAGACCCCCTGGGCCTTACACAAATTTTCTGATAGAGTTCGCAGACTTCTTATCGGATCTATTGGTTAACGTCGATAAAGTACTGATTGTTGGAGATTTTAATATCCACGTAGATAGTGCTAACGATCCATTAGCTGTGGCGTTTAAGGAACTACTAGACTCTTGTGGTGTAACACAATACATCAATAGACCTACTCATCGCCTTAAACATACCCTAGACTTGATTATATCTCACGGAGCCGATCTAACCAATATCGATATTATACCTCAAAGCGACGATGTTTCCGATCACCATCTTATAACATGTACACTTCGCACTGCAGAAATCAGTTGTATATCTCGTTATCGACAGGGTAGAACAATCACCTCAACTACTAAAGATAGTTTCGTAAAGAACTTGCCAGATCTGACTCCCAGATTTCCAACTAATATAGAATCGCTCGATGACATGACCAGCAACATGGGCACTATTTTCTCTAACGCATTAGAAGCGGTCGCACCTATGAAGTCAAAAAGGATTATTGAAAAGATCATAGCACCATGGTATAATAACACCACTCGAGCCCTAAAAAGAGAAACTCGTAAACTGGAGCGAAAATGGAAACAAACCCAATTAGAGGTCTTTAAAATTGCATGGAAAGAGAGTGCAAGCTGTTACAAAAAGGCACTAAAAGCAGCAAAAGCCGAGCATTTCCGTAACCTCATAGAAAATAACAAAAACAATCCAAGGTTTTTATTTAGTACAATTGCTAAACTAACAAACAAACAGACTCCACCTGACCTGGGTATTCCGCCGCACCTTGGTAGCAATGAATTCATGAAGTTTTTTACCGATAAAATCGAAATAATACGAGACAACATAGCTAAAACCAAACCTCCATGTGTGTCAGAAGAATTAGTTTCAACTGTCACCCAAAAAGAAAAGCTAGAGTGTTTTTCTCCTATAAATCAGGAAGAATTAATTAAAGTTATTGCAACATCCAAACCGACGACATGCTTATTAGACCCCATTCCGACTACTTTATTAAAAGAGTTACTACCTGCTGTAATTGAGCCCATTTGTAACATCATCAACTCGTCAATTAATCTAGGACATGTCCCAGGGCCCTTTAAGCTGGCTGTAATTAAGCCTCTTATCAAAAAAACAAACTTGGACCCCAATGAACTTGGAAGCTATAGACCGATTTCAAATCTCCCGTACTTGTCTAAAATACTAGAAAAAGTAGTGTCAACTCAACTGTGTACCTTCCTACAAAATAATGACATGAACGAAAAGTTTCAGTCTGGCTTTAGACCGCATCACAGCACTGAAACTGCGCTCGTTAGAATTACAAATGACCTCCTTATTGCTTCAGATAAAGGTAACATCTCACTCTTAGTCCTGCTTGACCTTAGTGCTGCTTTCGATACTACTAGATCGTTTACACAATTATATCGGTATTCAGGGACAGGCACTGCAATGGTTCAGATCTTACTTAACAGACAGATATCAATACGTCCATTTAAATGGGAAATCGTCAAATCTTACGCAAGTAAATTATGGATTACCTCAGGGATCGGTTTTAGGACCCTTGCTTTTCTCCATATACATGCTGCCCCTCGGAAACATTATTAGAAAACATGGAATTAGCTTCCACTGTTATGCAGATGATACTCAGCTATATATCTCATCAAGACCAAATGATTCATTTAAGCTATCCAAACTGGCTGAGTGCATCGAGGACATAAAACACTGGATGACTAGTAATTTCCTCCTTTTAAAATCTAGCAAAACAGAAATATTACTTATAGCACCAAAATCAAGTAAACAGAATATCTCCGATTACAGCCTGCAAATTGAAGGCTGCACTGTTACTCCAACAAATATTGTTAAAGATCTAGGCGTTATATTAGACGGAAACCTGTCATTTAAAAATCACATCTCAAATATCACAAAAATAGCCTTCTTCCACCTTAGAAATGTTGCCAAATTACGAAATAGTTTATGTGTTGCAGACGCAGAAAAGCTTATTCATGCATTTGTGACCTCACGGCTTGACTATTGTAATGCTCTACTTAGTGGTTGTCCTGTATCATCGATAAACAAACTACAGTTAGTTCAGAATGCTGCTGCCAGAGTTCTTACTAGGTCAAGAAAATACGATCACATAACCCCAGTTTTAACATCGCTTCACTGGTTACCCATTAAGTATCGTATTGATTTTAAAATTCTTTTAATTACTTACAAAGCCCTGAACGGTTTAGCACCTACTTACTTAACCGAGCTTTTATCACGTTACAACCCATCACGCTCCCTAAGATCTCAAAACTTAGGACTTTTGACAACACCTAGAATAACAAAATCCACCAAAGGGGGACGAGCTTTCTCATACGTAGCACCTAAACTCTGGAATAGCCTTCCTGATACTATTCGAGGGTCAGACACACTCTCCCAATTTAAATCTAGATTAAAGACACATCTTTTCAGCCAAGCTTTCACTTAATGCATAGTTAATGAACAGCAGCTACGCTAATTATCCTCTTCATTCTCTTTCCGCCTCTGCCTCGGGATGCCCATCCCGAGGTAGGAAGAAGTTCCACCATGTCCAGATGACCGACAGATGCCCATCCCCAATTTGAGATCACGCCAGCTACAGCTGCAGACTGACTGACCATCCCAGCTCCATCTAAGGCAATTCCACCACCAGCCAAGAGAAATATGACCATCGGACCATCCCAGCTCAGACCACTACATCCCCAACCAAGAGCAAAGACGGACTATTTGGCTTATTAATGCTGAAGTTACAACATTTGGTATTAAATGCTAAACTTAAATCACATGTCACCAGTTTGAGTGCAGCTATGACACGTCAGAGGGGATCTGGCCCTCCCGGCTGAGCCTGGTTTCTCCCGAGGTTTTTTTCTCCATTAATTAATCATTGGAGTTTGGGTTCCTCGCCACAGCAGGGCAGTGTTGGCCTGCTCACCGGGAGACTGCATTCATTCATTTATTTATTTATTTAGAAATTAGCTATTATTTATTAGTATGATCTTACTCGTTGTATGAATACCATGCACTGTGCTGTGTTTTTCTGTTTTTCCTGTTTGCCCCTGTAAAGCTGCTTTGAAACAATACACATTGTGAAAAGCGCTATATAAATAAACTTGAATTGAATTGAATTGAACATGAAATGTCCTGCATCACGTTGCTCTGGGTAAAAGCAATGCACAACGCCGTATAGGAGATTCTTGTCATGTGTGTCCAGGTGCCATAGCGAGAAGAGACAAGGGGCACTGAAGGCTTTTTGTGACTGAACATATGAACAGGAATCAACACAAAGACCTTTTTCTGCAGCGGTGAGCCTCGACAGGTAGCATAGGTAGGGCTAAGTCGCACGAAGGAAGCTCCAAAAGCCTCTAATATGGAGAATAAGGGCGTCATTCCCTCAAACTCTCAAATGCCAAGCGAGCTCTCTACCATTTGAGCAAATTCCTGCGCATTCTCTGAAAAAGACGCTTATTGCTTTGGCTCAATGAAACGGGGCACACTGGGGAAAAAGCTTTTCCAAAATGACTGGAAATCACAATCACTGCAAACCGCTCGGCTCGTTGGTCTAGGGGCATGATTCTCGCTTTGGTTGCGAGAGGTCACGTGTTCAAATCCCGGATGAGCCCTGCTTTAAGCGTTTCTCGTATTGTGAGGACACTCAAGGTGGCACTATGGCAATCCAGATCATGAAAGTAGGACACCCATGGCCGGTTAGCTCAGTTGGCTAGAGCGAGGTGCTAATAACGCCAAGGTCGCGGGTTCGATCCCTGTACGGGCCAAAGACCTTTCTCTAGCATTCTTTCCATAATTCAAGGCTTCAGCGCCAGGGGTCGTTCGCGGGCTACGTTTCACAAGTCAAGAAATCTGCAAACATTGCCGAAATAACTCAGTTGGGAGAGCGTCAGACTAAAGATCTTAATGTCCTTAGTTCGATCCTGGGTTTCGGAAAGCGTGCCTCTGTCCAATGCTTTGCTCTAGTTATAGTGGAGCTCTTGCATTCACAAGACCGTGCGCTCTTTTCTTCGGCATCTGGCATGTCTAAAACAGCTTCACATTGGGTTTCGTGGTGTAATGGTTAGCACTCTGGACTCTGAATCCAGCGATCCGAGTTCAAATCTCTGTGAGACCTCTCATTGGAAGTCCACACTTTTTCGAGGGGGGCATGCCAGGGATTGTTACCGCCCCACTCTTTGACCTTTGTCCTAAAACATTTAAGCTGTCAGGCAAACACAAGTGAATTTCATCTGTTTACGTGCAGGAAAAGTGTTGCACTTGTGGAACGAGGAACCACATAGAAGCTGGAGGGTCTTTGTAATGATAATGTAATACAATGGTATGTTAACAACTAGGTTTCAGTAAACCTCAAGTTAAAGTAGCATTTGCTGCTTTCACACTGACAACAGGCCAACGGTACACAATGAGCCAAAGGTCAATACAACCAAGGCAAAGCGGAAAATAAATATACCAAATTGCACATTTCTGAAACGTTAGCACTGTGATTGCAGACACACACGTACTATAAAGAGAAAATTTGGGGAGAGAGATTTTTCATGCTTAGCCTTATTTTGACAATTGCCCAACAATAATGGAGGATAACCCTTTTCAAGAAACTACAAGAAAAGGGCAAGGAGACGAACCACCTCACATGTCCACACTGGTTTATTGAAAATGCAAGTAACACAGCAAAAAAAAACTTGTGGAATCTTAAGTGACAACTTGATTGTCTCTGAACATGAAATGTCCTGCATCACGTTGCTCTGGGTAAAAGCAATGCACAACCCCGTATAGGAGATTCTTGTCATGTGTGTCCAGGTGCCATAGCGAGAAGAGACAAGGGGCACTGAAGGCTTTTTGTGACTGAACATTTGAACAGGAATCAACACGAAGACCTTTTTCTGCAGTGGTGAGCCTCGACAGGTAGTATAGGGAGGGCTAAGTCGCACGAGGGAAGCTCCAAAAGCCTCTTATATGGAGAATAAGGGCGTCATTCCCTCTACCTCTCGAATGCCAAGCGAGCGCTTTACCATTTGAGCAAATTCCCGCGCATTCTCTGAAAAAGACGCTTATTGCTTTGGCTCAATGAAACGGGGCACACTGGGGAAAAATCTCAGTTGGCTAGAGCTTGGTTTCACATTGGGTTTCATGGTGAAATGGTTAGCACTCTGGACTCTGAATCCAGCGATCCGAGTTCAAATCTCGGTGAGACCTCTCATTGGAAGTCCACACTTTTTCGAGGGGGGCATGCCAGGGATTGTTACCGCCCCACTCTTTGACCTTTGTCCTAAAACGTTTAAGCTGTCAGGCAAGCACAAGTGAATTTCATCTATGTTTACGTGCAGGAATAGTTTTGTACTTGTGGAACGAGGAACCACATAGAAGATGGAGGGTCTTTGAAATGATAATGTAAGGCAATGGTAGGTTAACAACAAGGTTTCAGTAAACCTCAAGTTAAAGTAGCATTTGGTGCTTTCTCACTGACAACAGGCAAACGGTAAACAATGCGCCAAAGCTAGAGAAAGTACATGTCCCGTACGGGGATCGAACACACGACCTACACTATGCTGTAGCCAACTGAACTACCGGGCATTGGGTCTCCTCCTTTCGTGATCCAGATTGCCATAGTGCCATCATGAGACCTTTTCAGTCACATGACCTGCAGGCATGGTCGTAGGCGCGTTGCTTAGCTGGCAAAATCACCTGTCTCGTAAACATCTTTTCGTAGTTGAAAGAAGTTTTTTTTTCTTTTACATGTTCCAGAAACACCCAAGAAGTGAACTTGCTCATCACATCCTGCTTACCTGCAGAGTATTGCAACACTGAAGTGATGATGGATGTCAAGCAGTCCTCACAAAAAACTGACTTGTGTGGCAAGTTTCAATTAAAAAACATTTTGTCAAGTTCACAAACTGTTATTGTTGTATCAAAAACGAAGGCCGTGACGGTTTTAAAATAAACCAGTGCGGCCCTCGGTTCCCATACCCCTCTGTTTCAAAGGTGACCTCATCCATGATTCCCAACTCTTCTTAATTGTTTGTTTTCCCCTTTGTTACTTGTCAGTCCCAATCATCCCGAAACCGCTTTTTGGCATTGGCGCCGTGGCTAAGCCAATCAAAGCGCCTGTCTTGTAACCAGGGGCCAGTTTTAAAAAAAATGTATCTGGATCAAATTGATACGGATTTGTAAATCCCATGTTTTGCTATCCAGGATCAGCTGATCCATTTTACTTTTATGCCAGTTTTTTCAAGGAACATTGGATTGGATCACTGTTATCCAAATACCAAATTTCAGGTTTACCAAATCCTGTTTATCAAAGCATTAAATGGAACCAACAGTGTAGCCTACTGGCTTAGTTAAGAACAACAGGTAGGCAAAATACCGGTTACCACAAATAGCCATTGCTTGTTTTAATTGTGAGAAACATAAATACTGTGATAAACAGAAAAATTTACATTCCTTATTTTGTTATAATGTTAAACAACAAAACAAAAACAATACTATCCAATTAGCAAAAATCATCTACAGGACATATACCACCTCTTTCCATCAATGCCTTTAGATGATGTATCTCTGTCTGTAGTTTTTTCTGCTGCAGTTGGGAAAGCATGATTTATTCTTTACCCAGTTCAATTTGTAATTTTGCTCTTTCAGCTTCCCGTTTCAGAAACAACTCATAGCTGTCAAAATCCTGGTTTGTAGCTGAGGAACGTTATATGATGTATATATCATCAGTAAACATTGAATTTGTTATCATTCACTTAAAAATAACTTCTGTGATGTTATTTGGTTTGAAAAATCACAACTGAATCCATCCTTCTGATGGAATCAGGATTATCCTGTTTTTTTATCAAATATATCCCAAACCGAGTTTAAAGTTTTGAAAAACTCAGAGGGCAGGTTTGATCTAGATCACATGTAAAATCGGATAACATGATCTGATCTTAGTTCGGAATCCCTCTTGTATTTTTGAAAAACCCATTTCCAAGATTTGATCCAATCCGTGATCCGAAATCCCATTGGATTACTTTTGAAAACTGGGACCAGGAGATCCTGGATTCAAATCCCAGCGGTGCCTGGATACTCTGTGTGATTCCATTGTGATTTTAAGACTAGGGAAACCTAGCCATTGCCTCTTGACATGTAGTTTTACCCATTACACAGTTTAACCTGCAAAGTTTTTAAATATTTAAGACTGTATGGATGGGAATTAATCCTCGCAAAAGCTGGATGCGTGTGCAACGTGACGTAGGAATAATGTGTGGCGTGCAGGGGTAAAAGATATTCTCTAAACGTTAAGGAAAATACTGCATACCTTTCAGTTGCTAGAGATAGGGCTTCAACCGGTCGACTGCCTTCTGCATCAACTTGATACTTTGTCATCATGTTGTGGCCCCTTTCGTATTTTCAGTTACACGTTCTGTGATCTGTCCTGGTGTTGGCGCTGTGGCTTAGCAGGTAAAAGTGACTGTCTAGTAAACAGGAGATCATGTGTTCAAATCCCAGCTGTGCCTAGTGTGTGTGCTCTTTGTTTACTACTCCCTTGTCTTTGTAGACTGATTTATTCCTTCCTCCTGGGAATAGTTTAGGCATGCGGCCGATTCCTGATTAACAGGGACAGGAATAGCATAGAAGGCTCTGTGACGCAATGGACAGTGCATTGGACTTCTAGATTACTTAATGTGGACATTCAAAGGTTTTGGGTTCGGGTCCCACCAGAGTCGTGGTTGATTTACATTTGCAGAAAACTCCTCAAAATCATGATTTGGTAATAATATGTAGTTACATGAAGAGGGTACACACATTCAATTATGCTTAAACAATCCCTCTGCATTTTTTCCTCCATCTTACTGTGAGTTTTTGCCCCTTTGATACTTTCAGTCACATGACCTGCAGACATTGGGCGTAAGCGCCGTGGCTTAACTTTTCATAGCACCTGTATCGTAAACAGGAGATCCTGGGTTCAAATCCCAGCGGAGCCTAGTGCCTTGGCACTTCTCGTTGCACATATTTTCGTACTTGAAAGAAGGGTTTTGTTATTTTAAATGTTCCAGAAACACCCAAGAAGTGAACTTGCTCATCACATCCTGCTTACCTGCACAGTATTGCAACACTGAAGTGATGATGGATGTCAAGCAGTCCTCACAAAAAACTGACTTGTGTGGCAAGTTTCAGTTAAAAAACATTTTGTCAAGTTCACAAACTGTTATTGATGTATCAAAAATGAAGACCGTCAGGGTTTTGAAATAAACTGATGAATTCATGACTGACTCTGCCCCAGTGTGGCCCTCGGTTCCCATACCCCTCTCTCAAAGGTGACCTCTTCCATGATTCCCATCGCTTCTTAATTGTTTGTTTTCCCCTTTGTTACTCGTCAGTCACAATCATCCCAAAACCACATTTTGGTGTTGGCGCCGTGGCTTAGCTGGTCAAAGCTCCTGTCTTGTAAACAGGAGATCCTGAGTTCAAATCCCAGAGGTGCCTGGGAACTTTGTGTGATTCCTTTGTGATCTTAAGACTAGGGAAACCTAGCCATTGCCTCTCGACATGTAATTTTACTCATTACCCCGTTCAAACTGCAAAGTTTTTAAATATTTAAGAGAGTATGGATGGGCATTAATCCTCGCAAAAGCTGGATGTATGTGCAATGTGCCGTGGGAAGAACGTTGTAACATGCTGGGGTAAAAAATATTCTCTAAACGTTGAGGAAAATGCTGCATACCTTTCAGTTTCCTAGAGATAGGGCTTCAACCTGTCGACTGCCTTCTGCATTACCTTGATACTTTGTCATCATATTTTGGCCCCTTTCGTTTTTTCAGTTACACGTGCTGTGATCATTCCGGGTGTTGGTGCCGTGGCTTAGCTGGTCAAAGTGCCTGTCTAGTAAACAGGAGATCCTGGGTTCAAATCCCAGCGGTACCTAGTGTGTGTGCTCTTTGTTTACTACTCCCTTGTCTTTGTAGACTGATTTATTCCTTTCTCAGCCGGTAGAGCATCAGACTTTTAATCTGAGGGTCCAGGGTTCAAGTCCCTGTTCGGGCCTTTGTTAGTCACCTTCACCTTGTGAGCTCTTTTGGCCCCGCCCTCTCCTGATAAAAATAAAATAAACAGTTTGCTCGTGCGTTGGAGTCGACACATGGGCTTTGAGGAGAGATTTCATCGAGCACATGCGTCAGGAATTCCGTGAGACCTCAGCTAAAGCTAACAATCTTCCTGCTGCAGATGCAGTCACGAAGTCCTCTAGCGCAACTTTGCCGGAGGGCTGTTGGCTTGCCGTGATCGTATAGTGGTTAGTACTCTGCGTTGTGGCCGCGGCAACCCCGGTTCGAATCTGGGTCATGGCAGGGGATCACGTCTTATTGAAGTCCTGCCGTTCCCTTTTTGACATCGTCCTCTTTGCAGCACGAGCGAAACCCAGAGGGCCTGAAACCTGTTGTAGTCGTGGCCGAGTGGTTAAGGCGATGGACTTGAAATCCATTGGGGTCTCCCCGCGCAGGTTCGAACCCTGCCGACTACGGATGCTTTAGGGAGAGAGAGAGAGAGAAGACAATCTAGCTTTTATAGACTCCCACGTGTTTCTTTACGAGCGACTCTGCTACAGATGGCACGTGTTCCTGATATAACAAAAATTGACCGGTACATGTGTGCTTGATGGGTTGTCGATGCAACTAGGTATATAACAATGTAGTAAACATTCAATGTAAAACAATGTGTACATACTTTACAGCCTTTTATGTGATTTTCTGAGGGTCCAGGGTTCAAGTCCCTGTTCGGGTGATGAGTTTCCCCTTTGTAAGTCACCTTTGCCTTGTGAGCTCTTCTGGCTCTTCTGATAAAAGACCAAAGATGAGCTGTCAGGGCAATTTTAAAGCAGGTCTGACTTTCACTTGCCTGCCAACTCCCAGAGCCACGTTACCCGGTTCAGGTGTACTTGATGAACTGCAAGTCATCATGCTCTTGACTGTCTGCGAAAAGTCATAGCGTGCCTACTGTAAAACACAATGCTGGAAACCGAAGGCAGAACGTGACATTTCGTGGTAGCGTGGCCGAGCGGTCTAAGGCGCTGGATTAAGGCTCCAGTCTCTTCGGAGGCGTGGGTTCAAATCCCACCGCTGCCAGCTGAGGTGTAATATGGCCAGTTTGCCCTCGGGCTGAGCTTTGAGGTCAGCTTTTAAATCGCATCTCACTTTCATGCACCTGCAGACCATCTGGGCAAAATTGACCGGTACAGATGTGCTCGATGGGTTGTCGATGCAACTATGTAAATAACAATGTAGGACACATTCAAGGAAAAACAATGTGTACATAGTTTATAGGCCTTTATGTGATTCTACAAATGTTTTCTTGGCAGGGACCTTTAAGGAAAGCACGGCCACATAAAAGACCAAAGATGAGCTCTCAGGCAGGTTTTAAAGCACGTCTGACTTTCACTTACCTGCCAACACCTAGAGCCCAGTTACCCGGTTCAGGTGTACTGGATGAACTGCAATCTACAGATTGCATCCCCTCCAGAGATAGGACTGAACACCCCTGCATCAGAATGGTGCACTTAACCCTAAGCCTACAGAACCAGCCTACAGAACCTGCTCTTGATCGTCTGCTTGAAGTCGCAGCGAGCCCGGATAGCTCAGCCGGTAGAGCATCAGACTTTTAATCTGAGGGTCCAGGGTTCAAGTCCCTGTTCGGGCGATGAGTTTCCCCTTTGTAAGTACCCTTTACCTTGCGAGCTCTTTTGGCCCCGCCCTCTCCTGATAAAAATAAAATAAACAGTTTGCTCGTGCGTTGGAGTCGACACATGGGCTTTGAGGAGATATTTCATCGAGCACATGCGTCAGGAATTCCGTGAGACCTCAGCTAAAGCTACCAATCTTCCTGTCGCAGATGTAGTCATGAAGTCCTCTGGCGCAACTTTGCCGGAGGGCTGTTGGCTTGCCGTGATCGTATAGTGGTTAGTACTCTGTGTTGTGGCCGCAGCAACCCCGGTTCGAATCCGGGTCATGGCAGGGATTCACGTCTTATTGAAGTCCTGCCGTTCACTTTTTTACATCGTCCTCTTTGCAGCACGACCGAAACCCAGAGGGCCTTTAATCTGTTGTAATCGTGGCCGAGTGGTTAAGGCGATGGAGTTGAAATCCATTGGGGTCTCCCCGCGCAGGTTCAAACCCTGCCGACTACGGATGCTTTCAAGTCCCTGTTCGGGTGATGAGTGTCACCTTTGCCTTGTGAGCTCTTCTGGCTCTTCTGATAAAAGACCAAAGATGAGCTCTCAGGGCAGTTTTTAAAGCACGTCTGACTTTCACTTACCTGCCAACTCCTAGAGCCCAGTTACCCGGTTCAGGTGTACTGGATGAACTGCAATCTACAGATGGCATCGCCTCCAGAGATAGGACTGAACACCCCTGCATCAGAATGGTGCACTTAACCCTAAGCCTACAGACGATGCAACTAGGTAACTTCTCAGAGTTACTCGTATTGATATATTCCCATTTATTTGTCCACAGAACTCTGTTAGAAAATGTTTTGCATCATTCACATATTGTTAATTTACATATTGTGAGAATCTGGATTTCGTCCTGTGCTCTACCAATATTGCATCTGTGTTTAATACAAAGTTCATATATCAAATGTATTCATTCGTATTCATTCCTATTAGTATTAGCTTCTATTCACATATGATGTGCCTTACTTTCTTGTAGCTTAAACCTCGTTGACAGTTGTGTTGTATCTTATGCTGTCTTATGTTGATATAACCATCTGTTGTTCTCCATCTCAAGGTTCCTAATAATGTCTAGGGACAATTGTTTTGATATTGTAATATTACATACGTGATCATATCTGATGGTTCAGGAGGAATAAGACTAAACAGAAAGTCTGGTGATTTTCCACTCCAATAGTGGTTATATTTGACAACTCCTTCAAGCTTATAAATATTAGTCCTTAACAAGAAACATTGGACTCTGATTGAACAACCGCTTGTGTCTGTGTCAAACTCTGTATCCAGGCCTGAAACTCTGTGTGTTCCGTCGACTGGACTCTTCAACCGTAGAATATTGTTTAGACAAGGGGACGTAAGAAGTTTACATTCTTTCACATATATTAAAGATATTTTACCTGTACAAAGTGGGGTGACAATCTTCAAACTCACCCTATAATAATATGTTATTTTTAATAGAACATGACTTCTATTATCTTAGAGCTATTGCGATATGAACTTATTTGTTGCAAGACGTTTCCTCATTGTGTCATAGTCCCCTCTGGCTGATTAACTCCTGCAGCAGACCGCCAGCATAAATATGCCGGCTGTCGCTGGTGGACCGCTGGAAAAACGTTGAGCAAAAAGCCTGTGGACAACAGTCGATTGCTCCGAGTGGACCACAGGCTTTGCCACCGGTGGTCTGCCTTATGTTAGCTGGATTACAATAAGGAACCCGCCACCAGGCTCACACCTTCCACCGACCACCCAATCATCACAGTAAATTCCACAGATGTTTTCACTGCACTAAGCCGGATAAACGCGCGCAAGGCTGCTGGCCCTGATGGCATCCCTGGTTGCGTACTCAGGGCATGTGCGGAGCAGCTCGCTGGGGTCTTCACGGACATCTTCAACCTGTCCCTCGCCCAAGCAGTGGTTCCAGCATGTTTCAAATCCACCTCCATTGTGCCCATTCCGAAACATTCCAGCCCGACATGCCTGAACGACTACCGCCCTGTAGCACTCACACCCATTGTTATGAAGTGCTTCGAGCGGCTGGTCCTGTCACACCTAAAAGACTCTTTACCATCCACACTGGACCCATACCAATTTGCCTACCGTAGCAATAGGAGCACAGATGATGCAGTGTCCATGGCGCTGCACAATAAGGACACTTATGCACGCATGCTGTTTGTAGACTTCAGCTCTGCATTCAATACCGTAATCCCTTCCAAGCTAATCATCAAACTTGGAAACCTAGGCATTAACAATTCAACCTGCAACTGGATTATGGATTTCCTGACGAATAGGCCTCAGCTTGTTAGGTTAGGCAACATCTGCTCCACCATAACCACCCTCAACACTGGTGTACCACAGGGCTGCGTACTGAGCCCCTTTCTCTACTCCCTTTTCACACTCGACTGCAGGCCTGTGAATGGATCTAACTCCCTCATCAAGTTTGCAGACGATACAACTGTGATTGGTCTCATCAGAAACAACGATGAGACTGCTTACAGGGAGGAGGTACGGCACCTGGCCACATGGTGCTCAAACAACAACCTGCTCCTTAACACCTCCAAGACAAAGGAGATCATCGTGGACTTCAGGAAGGCGAAAGGAGGCACACACGACCCCATCCACATTAACGGGACGGCTGTTGAACGTGTTTCCAGTTTTAAGTTCCTGGGGACCCACATTTCGGAGGACCTGTCCTGGACCACCAACACCTCATGCCTGGTCAAGAAGGCTCACCAGCGTCTCTTCTTTCTGAGGACACTGAAGAAGAACCAACTGTCTTCAACTATCCTGGTGAACTTCTATCGCTGCACGATAGAGAGCATCCTGACCAACTGTGTCACAGTCTGGTACGGGAACTGTTCTGTTGCTGAGCGCAAGGCACTGCAGCGGGTGGTGAAAACAGCCCAGCGCATCACAGGAACTACACTCCCTTCCATTGAGGACATCCAGAAGAAACGCTGTCTGCGTCGAGCTTGCAGCATTCTCAAGGACTCCTCTCACCCCGCTCATAGACTGTTTACTCTCCTGCCTTCCGGTAGGCGCTTCAGGTGCCTCCGGACAAGAACCAGCAGACTAGGAAACAGCTTTTTTCCCAGAGCTGTTTCATTATTGAACTCTGCTCCCCACTGATTTCACTACCTCTCATAACCTTAACTTAATGCTGCTATTACAATGTTTACATTGCATTACAGGGCTGCCATGCATGACTGAACTGTACACACCAGTACTTCATTTATCTGCTCTACCGGACTGTTTACACACACACAGCATCATTTGCACTCTATACTGCTCACTTGCACACCAGGAATATTACACTGAATGCTCATTTGCACTAATGGACTACTTTCATAACTGCATTAACTCATCTACTGCACTGTAACCTTAATAACTGAATTTACTCATCTACTGCACTGTAACTTCAATAACTGCACTAACTCACCTACTGCACTCTAACTCATCTATTGCATTGCATCTATCGCATAACTAACTGCATCTACTCATCTATTGCACTATAGCTTCAATAACTGCACTAACTCATCTACTGCACTGTAACTGTATATCTGCATCTACTCATGTATTGCACCGTACCTTTAATAACTGCATTAACTCATGTACTGCACCGTACCTTTAATAACTGCATTAACTCATCTACTGCACTGTAACTTGAATAGCTAATGTCTGTAACTAATGCACACTCAAGTCACTTGCACTATTGTATAGTCTATATTGTTATCTGTTCATAACCTCCTGTACACTAATGTTCACACTATATAGCCTTCTGTATATATTGTTCATAGAACATACAGATTGTCATATTTTAATAGTACATGCCCATCGTAAACTATTTTCCTAATATTGTATTCTGTATTTATTCACACTGTATATCTGCACTTGATAATTGCACTTCTGGTTAGACCTAAACTACATTTCGTTACACTGTACTTGTATATGTGTAATGACAATAAAGTTGAATCTAATCTAATCTAATCCACTTTCCTTGAAAATGTTGCAGTTGCAGTCCATATTACGCTTGCTGAGATGTCAGGCATGGTCCAGCAGTCAGGAGCCCTGGTTTCACCCAAGCAGCCCGGGTTTACCTCTCAGCGTGGGAAGCCAAAGGTTTCTTTTCCTTCCGTGTGTTTGCAAAGCCGTATTGTTTTAGAGTAAGACTCTGTTGAGTAAGCTCAGCAATTTGGGGTCAGAGAACTGCAGCTGCTCGCCACAAAGCTTTCGTCTTTGGGTGGGGTTGAACCACCAACCTGTCGGTTAACAGCCGAACACTCTAACTGATTGCGCCAAAGCTGGGGAACAATAGTTTGTTAAGGGGTGGAAGAAGGGGAAGTAAGGGGAAGAAAAAGAGAGAAAAAAAAAAAGGGATTTTCCCCCCACTAGCAATAACGTTTTTAAATTGTTTATCATGAACTATTGTTAAAACACTATTTTCAATTTCACAATGCATTTGTTTGGGAGTAAAGATGATCACAAGGTTACTGGTTCGAATCCCGCGGTTAGCAGAAAATGTTTACTTTTTGTTGTGAATTATGCTTCATCGTTTAAAATCATAGGACATATGCAAACATTATGAGTGTTTTTCCAATTTGCATTGTATTAATGATATATTATAAATTCTATACAGTTAAACATGTTTTTTAACAGAGTTTAAGTACTTTTAAATATATTTCTATAGTGATAACTAGTCAATCCTATTATTTATTACATATAATTATTGACTATACAAAAGCAAATGTACTGAATCTGCTTCCACAATACAACAGTCGCCACTTTTAAATGCAGATTAAAAACATTTTTCACAACCTGAGCACAGTGCTGGTTCACACCAACTGCACTTTATTTCTATTTTTCAGTTTTACCTCTTTTAATTCACATTTTAAATACATTTTATTTCCTTTTTATTATAAGTTGTATTTGTACTTTTGCATGATGTATTCTGTTCTTTTTTTCCCTTGTCAATCATTTTTATGTGAAGCACTTTGAATTACCTTTAGTTATGTTATGTGCAATATAAATAAACAAGCCTTGCCTATAACATTTTGACTGTACAATAGCAAATGCATTGTGGCATATCAAAAAAAAAGTGAGTGAACCGTTTATTTCAAAACTTTTATTTTAAATTACTTTCATTCTATTACTTATTTAAAGATTAAACATACATTAATAAAACGGTTATACATTCATAAAGCTTTGTTAAATATAGTGCAACAGTACTGAAAACTTACCTATATAAAACTATTATACATTATTTAAACTGTTAAGTTGTTTTAAAGTGCAACAGAACAGAAAACAAACAATTAAAACTATTATACATTAATAATAACTAAAAGAAAGATTATTATTAAAGGAAAAGTACACCCCAACATACAAATTATGTCATCATTCACTCACTCTCAGGTGCCCAAACAAAATAGTGAATGGGGACCAATGATTTTTGTTCACTTATTTCTTTTAAAAATCTTTTGTGTTTCGCAAAAGAAAGGCAGTCAAACAGGTTTGAGATGACAAGAGGGTAATTTAATCATCTCTTCTGTTTTACTTTTTTTTAAATATTTTCCATCCACTGTTCCTTTGGTACAGCCTCAACAGAGGGGCAGTATACAACCCCCTTGTATTGGCTATACTCAGTCTCTGCTGTCCTGAACTGCCCACATTTCTTGCACATGTTGTACTACAAGTACATAATTTTGTTGTTTGATGTTTTTCTGGTTCCGGTTGATCTAAATAATGCAGCCTAAATCCTCTGAGGATTAATATTATGGAAGTGTAGTGTATGCAAGATTAAAAAGATGTGTCTTTAGTCTAGATTTAAACTGACAGAGTGTGTCTGCCGCCCGGACAGTGCAGGGAAGAATATTCCAAAGTTTAGGCGCTAGATAAGAAAAGGATCTACCACCTGCACTTGATTTTGAAATTCTAGGTATTACTAACTGACAGGACGCCTGAGATGTAATGCACATGGAGGATTGTAATACAATAGAAGTTCATTTAAATACTGCAGCGCTAGACCATGTAGGGCTTTATAGGTAATAAGCAAGATCTTACGCACTTCATCCAACAGTGGCACACCCATAAGGTTCCTCCCATTTGCCCCACGCAGCTCCTGGAGTAGCTTGTCGATGAGCCGTATTGTTGCCTCCTCTCCGCGTGTCCTCCTGCGGCAGTAAAGGCTGAGCTGATTTTTACTGATGCTCCTGTCCACCAGAAGGTCAGTAATAGCTGGCACACCCTCCTGGATCAGTTTCCGTTTTTTTGCCAGCCGCAACAGGGTGAGGTCTCCTGCATCCCACTCAAAGATGCAGGTGGACAGGCATCCCATGAAGGTGGGGTAGAGAGGATGGGCATCTGTGGTGCAGCCCACTGCCAGCCTCCTCATAAAGTGCCAGATGTCCAGCCATATGTGGTGTTCTGGCCACTTCCCGAATCTGTTCTGCAGCTTGCTGATTGCCCCCTCATGCATGTAACAGTTACAGTCCACATACAGCAGGACTGGGGGCGGAACGTCTGCCTGGCAAAGAAACAAACCTGTTTGCTGTCCTACATTCTTTAAAATGTATTTGAAAGACAAAAAAAAACTATAGAAGTCAATGCATGTTGAGATCTATTCGGTATAAAGCATTCTTCCTAATATCTTTCTCTGTATTCATCAGCACAAAGACATGTATGCTGATCTCTCGGTGTGTACTGCTGGTGAAGAAGTTTAATATGTTGAGTATTTATCAAATCACTACTTTTAATAAAAGCACATCATTAATTTGACTGAATCACACCACTTCAAAACAATTATCCACTATAAAGTTACATTATTTAGAACACACATTCCGGAAGAATTAACATAATAATAATAAGAGCCAACAACTCAACTAAAACAAACACTGATCACACTAATAATGACTAACAAACATAATAACATTTTAACATCAAAAGGAGCCACGATAACTAGCTGGCAACTATGTTGCCAGTGTATTGCTGTAAAAAATGGCTGGTAGGGTCTAACAGTGTGGTAGAATTTGAGAACATCACTGTGTATAACATAGTCTGATTGTTTATTACCTTTTTTGGTGGAATCCATCTTTAAAATGGTACCAAAGATGGATGTGATCCTGGCCTAGATGTGACCAATTTGGCAGAGGATGTCCCTGCCATATACAGACAGCAGCCAAAGACTGGTGGGGATGTCGATGGGCTCTGGAGGCTCCTGGCACACCACCGGAAAGAGAATGGGTCGATCCACAAAGTCGGCACACTCCCCAAGGTAGTGCGCCAACCGATTCAGCCATTCCTCCCCATGGTTCTTCTTTAACTGCCGCACCAGTCGAGCTGGACTGTTGCCCAGTGTCCGGTCCCGAAGCAGCCTAATGACACGGATGTCACAGGCAAACCTGAAAGACAAATTTTTGCTGTGATTAGCTACATGTTCATTGGAGTGTCATTACAGTGATCTAAGTTCTCACAATCTCCATATTTACTACACTGGTTCACTCACTTTCGTGTTAGGGTCAGCCGGAACATTTTCTGGTGCGGTAGGTCATGCTGGTCCCAGATAGTCTGGCTTGTCGACAGATACTTCAGAGAACACACAGTGCATCTTAGTGTCTCAGTCACCATCAGGTAATACCTGTCAATGTCCAGGACCTTCTTAGCCCTCTTATGGACACCGTAGCCCGTCAGGAGAGAAACAAGGTGTTGGCAATCCACCTCTTGTCCTGCACAGGGACGGTCTTGTACCATTCACCTGGCAACCAGATTGTAGCTGAGGCATCAGCAGGTGCTGGCTGGACTCATTCAGACTCCTCCTGTTTGGTAGACAATTACAAAATAATCCTTTTTAGTTCAAAAATATTTTTTTATTAAAAACAAAGGCTGCACTAAGATACGTGTCAAACTGTATAACACATTGGTGTTGCTAAACTCACAGTGAATGAAACAGGGCTGTTGCTCCTCACAGAGGATTGAGAAGGGCTAGGGATCCTCACAGAAGATAGAGAAAGGGTGGCGATCCTCACAGAGGATGAAGAAGGGTTGCTGGTCCTCACAGAGGATGGAGAAGGGCTAGGGATCCTCACAAAGTATGGAGAAAGGGTGGTGATCCTCACAGAGGATGAAGAAGGGTTGCTGGTCCTCACAGAGGTTGGAGAAGGGCTAGGGATCCTCACAAAGGATGGAGAAAGGGTGGCGGTCCTCACAGAGGATGGAGAAGTGTCAGAGGGCCTTGCAGATGGTGGACAGGGGCTGGGGATCCTCACAGAAGGTGGAGGAGTAGGGCTGGGGCTCCTCCGATCAAATAAGTTGGGTTTAAGTGACTGGGACCCGGCAAAGCGTGACTTAGTGAACTATAAAGAAAAGAAAAAGAAAAAAATAACGCAGCGTTCTGGTAGTGACATGATACTCTCATTTATTTTAATTTAAGTATGTTGCATACCGTCTGTTTGTCTGCATGTCTGTATTTGTTTAACTCTTCTGTTATGTGCAAATTTTAGAAATTATTTAATGTGTATTGACACCAACAACTTTAATATATTATAAAGTACTCAGATGTATATTGTAATTTGCCTTTTTAACTCACACTTTACCTACCTGATATTTTGAATAAAAATTGGAAACTATGTAACTTTCTGATTTGTATATAGTTTTTGTACATTTGATTGGTTTCAGAGTTCTCCAAATTGAGTTTTTGCAGAAACCAAAAGAAGCTGTTGATTCTCAAAGATGCCACAAAATTCTTAAACCTAAACAATAACAGTTTACTACACTTATATAAGGGGCCAAATATGGCAAAATATTATAACTGACTAATATGGACATTTTTCTGGTGCTCGTTAGATATAAAGTCTTTCACAAATATAAATAAAATTGTGATTGTTATGTCTTGGGTTTTGTGATAGAAAATAACAAAAAACCTGATCAAATCACTTGAAGTCTATGCAATGTCCTCACTACAGTCATACAAAGGTGAGTATGCCTTTCTCGGACTAATAAATTTGCAGAAATACGCTAGAGTCAATCTGAACTTGGAAGGCTGTGCTTCCTATCAAACAAAATAATTATAAATCCAAATTAACTACAGAGAATATATTCATTGACAAACTTGGAGGGGGCCTCAAGAATGAACGTGGGACAGGAACCGTGTCTGAAGCCCCAGCCTGTGGAAGTTCAGACTGTAGAGATTGAGTGGCAGTGTCAGGCTGCTAAAACAACAGGAAAAAGGCATATGATGTAATGAAACAGCATATCATAATTTTTCACAGATATGTGATACAACATTAAAACGTAATTTTCAATTAGATCACATTAGTGGTGTGGAATCCAAAACTGCAGTGCATAGACCTTCCAAAGAGAGAGGTCTGTCCGCGGGTCTGCATGGGGCATTTCTCAATCTGAAAATATAAGTAACAATAACTATTTTCTGCAGCACAGTAAGTTGACCTCCATACTACACGCTATCTACTAGATACAGGTAAATGTGTTTTACCCTCTGATAGAGGTCTTGCCATTTTTTCTGCCTTGGGGCTGGTCTATTGCCTCCTCCAGAAGTCCAGACCCCAGAGCTGGCAAAAGTCCTCAACCTGGCCATCCACTCGCCATCTCCCATACCCTTGTGACTCTTTGGTTTAGTGGTCATCTAAGCATAACATGGGAATAAAAGCAAAAGGGTTCATTCTTCCAGGTACTGGATAAATACACTGATTACTTGTATTATTATTTCATTCAAATGTAAGGTTTAAACCATAAAAACTTGTATTTCAATTACAACCTGAAGCTAACTTAATTATGGTACCCCTGATTTCATAACAAAAAAGGAAAGAGTAGTTTGCACCCACAAATAGAAGGTTTTGCTAATCTAACCATAGTTTAACCATAACATTTGCTGTAAAACTGTGGTTAAACTAATGGTAATTATTTAAAAGGTTATTAATATGCAAAAAATATGGCTAACAAACGTTTACTCTAGTAAAACCATGGTACATTTCTTAAGGGATGACTACGTTTACGAATATAGTTTATGTCAAAACGAACTTCGAGATGAATAAATTAGGTATAACATGTATGATTACAGGCAAGTCGTTATAACCCGACCACAGTTAATAAGCACAAAATCGAAATTATGGCGTGAAGAACGAAACGAAGGCGACATAACACGGGTTTATAATAATTTATCACGAAAGAAAAGTTTAACATAAAGTTAATGTAATGTTTCCCTTACAATGTGTTGTAAACAAAGTGACGTTAGCCGAAGTTAACATTACCCGTTGCTTCAGGGAAGCACTCGACAAACCTTATTTGTTATTTATTATTTGTGACGGATTAAAACGCAACAAATGTTTTAAATTTAAGAATATAGTAAACAGAAGAGGAAAACAGCTTTTACGATTTACTTTGACGCTTCTTTGTCCGTTACCTGCGCACGTCATTTCGCAAAAGCACTCAATCGCGGAGAGACACTCGACGAAACCACATTTTGTGACTGATTTAAACAAGGAACGACTTAATGACTTATTTAGAACATAGTGTTAAGATTAAAACATACTTACTTTGTTGATGAATCCGCTACCTGCGCTCGTAATCAATCTGACAATAGGCGTGGTCGCTGTCCATTCTCATCCCGTGACGCGATTGCCTCTCGTCCAATCTCATAATGGACAGCGAGTGCCCCCCGATTGGCTCCAGTCCAATCTCACAATGGACAGCGAGAGCCCCGATTGGCTCCCGTCCAATCTCACAATGGACTGCGAGAGCCCCGATTGGCTCCCGTCCAATCTCACAATGGACATCGAGAGCCCCGATTGGCTCCCGTCCAATCTCACAATGGACATCGAGAACGCCGCCGGGCTCTAGAGTTGAGGCTCGTCCAGCCTCCAAAGGAGCCTAAATCCAGCACCTTAGACCGCTCGGCCACGCTACCTCGAAATGCCTTTTCTGCTGCCGGTTTCCACCATTGTGTTTTACAGTAGGCCCGCTACAACTTTACGCAGACAGTCAAAAGTTTACAGGGTTCTGTAGGCTTAGGGTTGATGCTTCTGCCCATCTAAGAGGTTGAGGAGACCAGTGCGGAAACTGGAGGAGCTGAACAAGCAGCGCCAGCTGAAGCTTGGGCTCTGATCCTCTGAGATGAATGGGGCTTTTTTTTTTATTTGTAGCAAAACAGATTCATCACCCATGTGCTCAAGATATACAGTAGGTGGCGGTAATACTCCTAAAGAGTGAACGGCCATTGAACAAAAAGAAGAAGAAGGAGAAGGCTTATGGTTCAGTGCACCTTTCTGATGCAGGGGTGTTCAGTCCTATCTCTGGAGGCGATGCCACCTGTACATTGCAGTTCATCAAGTACACCTGAACCGTGTAACGTGGCTCTGGGGGTTGGCAGGAAAGTGAAAGTCAGACGTGCTTTAGAAACTGCCCTGACAGCTCATCTTTGGTCTTTTATCTGGCCGTGCTTTCCTTAAAGGTCCCTGCCAAGAAAACATTTCTAAAATCACATAAAGGCCTATAAAGTATGTACACATTAATTTTCCTTGAATGTGTCCTACATTGTTATTTACCTAGTTGCATCGACAACCCATCGAACACATCTGTACCGGTCAATTTGGCTCAGATGGTCTGCAGGTGCATGAAATTGAGATGCGATTTAAAAGCTGACCTCAAAGCTCAGCCCGAGGGCAAACTGCCAGTATTACACCTCAGCTGACAGCGGTGGGATTTGAACCAACGCCTCCGAAGACCCTGGAGCCTTAATCCAGCGCCTTAGACCGCTCAGCCATGCTTCCACGAAATGGCACGTTCTGCCTCCGGTTTCTACCATTGTGTTTTACAGTAAGCACGCTATGACCTTTCGCAGACAGTCAAGAGCATGATGACTTGCAGTTCATCAAGTACACCTGAACCGGGTAACGTGGCTCTGGGAGTTGGCAGGCAAGTGAAAGTCGGACGATGTCAAAAAGGGAAAGGCAGGACTTCAATAAGACGTGATCCCCTGCCGTGACCCGGATTCGAACTTGGGTTTGCTGCAGCCACAACGCAGAGAACTAACAACTATATGATCACGGCAAGCCAACAGCCCTCTGGCAAAGTTGCGCTAGCAGGACTTCGTGACTACATCTGCAGCAGGAAGATTGGTAGCTTTAGCTGAGGTCTCACGGAATTCCTGACGCATATGCTCGATGAAATCTCTGCTCAAAGCCCATGTGTCGACTCCAACGCACGAGCAATCTGTTTATTTTATTTTTATTCACAGAGGGCGGGGCCAGAAGAGCTCACAAGGTAAAGGTGACTAAAAAATGGTTATATACCTAGTTGCATTGAGCACAACTGTACGAGTCAATTTACCTCATATGTTCTGCAGGTGCATGAAAGTGAGATGCGATTTAAAAGCTGACATCATAGCTCAGCCCGAGGGCAAAATGGCCGTATCAAACCTCATTTGGAAGCGGTAGGATTAGAGCCAACGCCTCCGAAGAGACTGGAGCCTTAATCCAGCGCCATAGACCGCTCAGCCATGCTTCCACGAAATGGCACGTTTTGCCTCCGGTTTCCACCATTGTGTTTTACAGTAACCACGCTATGACCTTTCGCAGACAGTCAAGAGCATGATGACTTGCAGTTCATCAAGTACACCTGAACCGGGTAACGTGGCTCTGGGAGTTGGCAGGCAAGTGAAAGTCAGACATGCTTTAAAATTGCCCTGACAGTTCATCTTCGGTCTTTTATCAGAAGAGCCAGAAGAGCTCACAAGGTAAAGGTGACTAACAAAGGGGAAACTCATCGTCCGAACAGGTACCAGAGTACTAACCACTATACGATCACGGCAAGCCAACAGCCCTTCGGCCAAGTTGCGCTAGCAGGACTTCGTGACTTTCATCTGCAGGGAGAAGATTGGCAGCTTTTGCTGAGGTGTCATGGAATTCCTGACGCATGTGCTGGATGAAATCCCTGCTCAAAGCCCATGTGTTGACTCCGACGCAAGAGCAAACTGCTCGATCGATCACAGCACGTGTAACTGCAAAAACGAAAGGGGCCACAACAAAATGACAAAGTATCAAGTTGATGCAGAAGGCAGTCGACAGGTTGAAGCCCTATCTCTAGCCACTGGAAGGTATGCAGTATTTTCCCCAACGTTTAGAGAATATCTTTTACCCCTGCACGCCACACATTATTCCTACGTCACTTTGCACACGCATCCATCTTTTGCGAGGATTATTGCCCATCCATCATCTCTTAAATATTTCCAAACTTTGCAGTTTAAACGGGGTAATGAGTAAAACTACATGTCGAGAATCAATGGCTAGGTTTCTCTAGTCTTAAGATCACAAAGGAATCACACAATGTTCCCCGGCACCGCTGGGATTTGAACCCAAGGATCTCCTCTTTACAAGACAGGCGCTTTGACCAGCTAAGCCACGGCGCCAACGCCAAAAAGCCGTTTTGGGATGATTGGGACTGACAAGTAAAAAAGGGGAAAACAGAAAATTAAGAAGAAATGGGAATCATGGAAGAGGTCACCTTTGACAGAGGGGTATTGGAACCGAGGGCCACACTTGTGCAGAGTCAGCCATGAATTGATCAGTTTATTTCAAAACCGTCACGGTCTTCATTTTTGATACAACAATAACAGTTTGTGTACTTGACAAAATGTTTTTTAAATGAAACTTGCCACACAAGTCAGTTTTTTGTGAGGACTGCTTGACATCCAACATCACTCCAGTGTTGCAATACTGTGCAGGTAAGCAGGATGTGATGAGCAAGTTCACTTCTTGGGTGTTTCTGGAACATGTAAAAGAACAAAACCCTTCTTTCAAGTACGAAAAATGTGCAACATGAAGTGCCAAGGCACTAGGCACCGCTGGGATCTGAACCTAGGATCTCCTGTTTACGAGACAGGTGCTTTGGCCAGCTAAGCCACAGCGCCTATGCCCATGTCTGTAGGTCATGTGACTGAAAAGTAACAAAAGGGCAAAAACTCACAGTAAAAGGGAGGAAAACATGCAGAGGGATTGTTTAAGAATAATTGAATGTGTGTATCATCTTCATGTAACAACATATCATTCCCTAGTCATGATTTTGAGGAGTTTGCTGCAAAACTAAATCATCCACGACTCTGTTGGGACTCTAACCCATTTGAATGCCCACATTACTCAATCTAGAAGTCCAATGCACTATCCATTGCCCCAGAGAGCCTTGAACGCTATTCCTGTCCCTGTTCATAAGGGATGCGCCCAGTAGTGTTATCATATACTGTGTGTCAAAAAGATTTATGTACACCTGTCAAATTTTCTGTCCACCCTCTTCTCAGTGGACCCCTAAACCTTTTTTGTCTTATAACGAACCACATCTTCTAAGGTGCCCTCATCCTCTTTTCTCTTCCCGAACGCAGGCCACGCCTCCACAGCACTCAGCATCGCGTTGGGGGGTATGCAAACTCCCACTTTCTCGCTTTATGGGGGTGCGCTCTGGGCTCAGACCGGTTTCCAAACTCGGCGCACTCACCCGTACCAAGGTAGACTGTTTCGGGTTTGGATAGATCTGGAGAGCTCGGAGCCCGCTTCCCGGACAGCACGCCAAATACGCCAAATACGCATAACCTTCATAACCAAGCTCTATCATTATCCCTATCAACATCACTGTTATCTGTGCAGGTGAACTCGTGAATGATATTGTATGAAATTAAATAATATACTGCAGGTCTTTAACAGCACGTCCGTCACATGAAAAATGTTCTAGCAGACATCAAGAATAAAACACTTTGTCTCAACAATGGTGACAACCAAAAAACTAAAGCAAACACTGATCACAATAACAGTGACTTTAAACAACAATAAAACATCAAGTCATGGATGTTATGCTGCAGTCCCTGTGAAGCAGAAGTGATGATCATCTTCAGTATTCTGACATATTTTCAAGATGAATAGTCGGTGTAGATCCTGTTTTCCACTGTGAATTGCTGGGATGAATAAAAAGAGGATGTTCCCGTAAGTTAACGGTAGTTTGCTGACAACCACAGCTGCCGGTTCTTTTCCGTAATAACTACAGAATTTGTATTTTCTCTTTTCTGATATTTAATGTTTTGTGGGTCACCACTATGCTGAAGAGTGGAGTCTGTGTTTAAGTCAAGGTCAGGCAATGAGATGCTGATGTCATGCTGCTTGTTGCTTTGTTTAAAAGTGACTTTGATGTTTTTAATAATGAATTACAAGGAAATAAATTAAGTAAATGTAATGTTTTCACTTTTATGCATTTGTACAAAGTTTTCGTTTTACAAAAAGAAAATGCTGTTAATATAAAAGACTCAAATGTATTAAGTTCATAGACAGCTAGAAGTTTGTGCCCTGAGTTTTAAACTGCAAAGCTGTTTACGTTCTTTTCCTGTATTTTTTACTGAATTTTACTGGCAACCACAGCTGCCGGTATTTTTCTGTAAAAATTACGGAACATTTTTTACAGTGTATTGTAAAAGAAACTTAAATACAAATATAGTGCATATAGGAGGGAAAAATGATATTAAGATTTTTTTTAAATTTAGTAGAGGGTTTAACAAACCAAAATTGCCTCCATGGAAATGAAATATAAGTGCAACAACAAGAGGAGCACATCTAGGAATAGGGAGGAGGAACACCCATGTTCATCTCATACAAGGAAGTGTAGCACAGTATTTCAGAAGAGGTAGCCCCACCTTTACATTATCAAGTTGATCAATAACTTCATCATTCAACCACTGCATGTTCTTCACACTGTGGAGAGACCAGAGTACATTGATTTATTCAGATAGATTTACCCTCCCAGCATTTGATGTCTAGAATAACATTGGGAAGCGTGCTTGATGATAAGTATATTACAATGAAAAGTACGAAACCCAGTCTTCCACATGACAGGCGGAGACACTGTCCACTATACTAACGAGGACAGGCATGCAGCGGTGTCTGTTTTGCCGAACTGCAGGTGGCGACGTTGTGCCCCACTGCAACCTATAACTCGTTGCATCCACATTTGAAAAGAAATACTTGAGGTTCTTTGGGGTCACATTCAAATAATTCAAACAAAAGTAAGTGCGAAAATGATCCAATGAATTGCTGTTCGGGATTTTGGATGTGTGCAGGAGCAAGGCTGAAGGCTGGGATCATAAGAATGTTGTGGTGAAATGAGGGGTTCGTTGATGATTAAATTTGTATGTATGAAACAGTAGGCAGTCGGTAAGAACTGAGTGAGATGGATTCTTAAATCAGAATTAAGCACTCGACAAAGGTTTGAATGATGTTCGATATACAGAAGAGCTTGGTGGATATACAGATGTGATTTTCTGCAAGAAGTTAAACCAAGAACAAACTTAATCACATGAATATACAACGTTTTCCCATTAAACATATCTTAAACATTGCAACACTGTAACACAATTACCATATAATATTACTTATTCAATATATAAGAGGTAATTATCCTCTAAATGTCCGCAAGGGGGCCCTACTAGCACATAGTGGCAGCTTTCCAGACAGAACATGGGCTCCCACATGTCCAATAATAATGCGGATAGGCAATACTAACAGTTTAAATATAAACATCTTACAACAAACAGCATGGAAGCATTAAGGAATGTACAGAATCAAGCATGTTATATTAACAGAGCTAAGCTAATCGGTTAATATGAATAGCACAAGAACGATAACACACTTTTTGCATAATAACGAGAGATATAAACAGCTATCACTTACTTAACATATATGCACACTGTAACCCAATATAGTCACTAGCTCAGTTGTATCTGAGTGGATTAGAGTACATTTACATTTACATTTAGTCATTTAGCAGACACTTTTATCCAAAGCGACTTACAGGTGGGGTAGGCAATGGAAGCAATTGGGACAGCATAAGTACAACAAAAACATAAGTGCAATCAAAAAGAAGGCTGGTCTCATATAACCTAACACAGTATACAGAGCTAAATTAGTTTGAAGTTTTAAGTAAGCTAAGTAGAGAAGAAATAGAAGTCAGAAAAGATCACTCAGACGTTGACGGAAGTCAAGTGTTTTCAGACGTTTCTTGAAGATGACTACAGAATCTGGAGATCTTGTAGCAGCGGGCAGATCATTCCACATAGGCGGAACAGATCTGGAGAAGGTACGAGAGAGAGATTTTTTACCTTTTTGGGATGCCACCACAAGTGGTTCCAAGTTGGCGATTGCACCGTTTTTTTGATGCTTTTGCTGCTACACTTTTCATTGGTTAAGCTGACACGCAGCACCTTCGTGACGTGCTCCAAACGGCTCCAAAACAACGCCGACAGCACACGGGATCGATGAAGAGCATTTTGCTAGTATATACGGCTTTTTTTGGTATTAAATTAAACGAAGTAGTGTTTTAACGGATGTAAGGGAGACATTGCACTTTATTGCTTAGCATTAATACTTCATGAGCATTACTAGTCGTGAAACTGACTGACTAATACTGTCACGCCTGCGTGAATATGCTTAAAACATGTCGTTAGCAAATGTTCAGCAACAATCACAGACATTAGGTAGGCTTATTCATATTGGCACATGTAATGCAGCACTAATCTTAGTATAACAGGCCGTTGTCATGAAAAACAGAGCGTTGCCATGGACGCAGGATTCTAACCGTAGAGACCGAACAGACTATTTTCTTTAGCGGAAGCAATATAAATAGTTTTTAAATCAATAAACTCCCTTTTAACTCAATATGTTGTGTCAAATTATTTATTTATTTGGTAGGTAGCCATGTAATAAGCAGGATAATGTATAGCGAGGCGGTTTCCCCTTCAGGCTGATTTACGATCCCTCCGCTTCACGCCGGGCTCCTAAACAGCCTGTCGGTGTTGTATTCGCTATAACAACCGCCTCCCTATACATTATCCCTTACTTAACATAACATGTCTAGATGTCTTTAAGCAATTTTCCTTGTGTTGTCAAATAGGCTAGACCTCAATATACTCAGATTTTGTCGTCATGTATTACTTTAGTATTTGTATTATTAGTAACGGTGTACTCATGGTAAATAATAACAAGCAAATTGTTCCAAATTATGGTTTCTTCATGAGGTGTATAACCAAGCTTTTCTTTGAATAGGGACAGCAGAATGAAGAGAAAAAGCGATATCACCAACTTTTTTCTAAAGAAGCAAAAGTCAGGTGCAGATCAGGGCCAAACAGATCCCAGTCCCAGTGTCAGCTGTTGTAGTGAACCATATGTAGGTGGTGGACAGGGAAGTCAAGAAGAGAAAGATAATGACACACAAGAACCCAGCGTATCACCAGCAGGTCAGAGCAGTGAGCAGAGGCAGTAAATTGTGTCTTAAATTCAGATTGTGTGATGATTTTTGTGCAAAGTATTATAGTATAATATCCAATGATAATTTTATAATTAATTCAATTTCAGAAGAAGACCAGAGTGAGACGGTTATTTCTACAATGCACTGAACTCTCCACACTCAGCTCAAGCATCACATGTGCACCAAAAGGACCAAGTGGTAGGTACATTAGCCATGTACAAAAACATTAACAGTATAAAAGCCATGATCTAGACTAGTGTTATTCACTTCTTGATCTAGTATAATAAAAAGTGTCTTTGGTATTTATTTCATTTCATTTTTACTTAAAGACATCTTAAGATCAAAGGATGAAGAACCTGTTCAGCCATGTCTCGCCAGGTTTCCACGAACCCAATTTGGAAAATTTACAAGGTCATTCAACAGCTTTTGTTATAAGGACAATCCATGGCTAGAGTACTCTGTAAGTCAAAATGCGAGTTACTGCTTTGCCTGCCACCACTTTTGCCTCCCAGGTTCCACGGAATCTTCCTTTACATCTGAATTTGGGTTTTCCAACTGGAAAAAAGCATTATTTAAAGATTCTGGTTTTAAACGTCACTCAAGATCAGACCAACATGCAAATGCAATGTATGCTTGGGCAGAATACAAAAGAAGCAGGGAAAGTGAGAAATCAAAATTTGATGCCTTAAATGAGAATAGAAAACAGCAAGTTGAGAAAAATAATAATTACATCAAGACAATTGCCGAGGTCTTACTCTTAATTGCTACTCAAAACATTGCACAGAGGGGCCACAGGGAGAGTGGTGAGTCTGAGAATGAAGGCAATTTCTTAGCCATTTTGAAACTCGTCGCAAAGCATGACCCCTTTATTGATGAAAGACTTGCTGCACAGGGCAATGCTAAGTACACTAGCCACCAAATCCAAAATGAGATGCTTCAGGTTTTAGCAGATATGGTGCAGAAGCAAATTGTTGCAGAAGTAAAAGAAAGCGAAGTGTTCAGTGTATTGGCAGATGAAAAAAAAGACTTGCAAAAAAAAGAACAAATGTCTTAAGTGCTGCGATATGATGGACTTACAGCTGTCCAGTGTGTCCAAAAATTGGACTTACAGACGTTCTTTGAATAAAGTTGAAGTTTATTAACCTGAAAATCAGCGCTGGGCTGTCTCACACACAACTAACTCAACAGAGAGTCCCGGGGAATCAGCCCCGCCTAAACAGTGTTTTACATTTTTATATGTGTATGTGTGGGTGTATCTTCAAGCTTGCTTCAGTAGTTAGTGTCCAATCTCACGGCTCTTGAGACATCCACCGTTTAGTCTTTAGCCAATGGAGAGATGACCGCTTGGCGCTTGTGGACAACCGCACCCTTCTTCTTTGTTCTCTTAGCATCTGTAAAACACCAAACTTCCCCCAACTAGTTCACCCAACACTTATCTAAACACAAGATCTGTGGTATGTGTTTGCATGCTCTGCTTGGTTCAGGCATAACAGTAAATCACTCCACCCCCCTTGGACGCACTGTTTCTTGTGGTCTAATATTCTCTCCTTCACAGAACCACAGTAATTATGACACTACAGCATGATTATATTGATAACAAATAACTTGATTAAACAAATGCAATTAAAACATGGTAATAAAACACAACACTCTTAAAGACTTATAAAACCCTTCACTGGCAAGGATTTTGCCAAAGTCATACAATGCTAGCGTGGTCTGTTTTTAACCAGTGCGAGATAGACGACGTACGCAGGAATTGTACATGTTTCTGTAGTGTAGTGGTTATCACGTTTGCTTTACACGCAAAAGTTCCTCGGTTCGAAACCGAGCAGAAACATGGCCTGCTTTAAGCCATATGGTGAACCATAATTACAAGCTAAACCAACCTTTATGCATTCAATGCTCGGTTTTGTAGACAAGCCTTAAGACTAGTCCAACACTAAGATGAATGTTCCAGATGTATTAACTGAATAAACTTGTCCTGAAACACCTTCAAATTTGTGACTGGCAAGTATTTTGCCAAAGTCATACAATGCTTGCGTGGTCTGTTTTTAACCAGTGCGAGATAGACGACGTATGCAGGAATTGTACATGTTTCTGTAGTGTAGTGGTTATCACGTTTGCTTTACACGCAAATGGTCCTCTGTTCGAAACCGAGCAGAAACATCACCTGGTTTAAGCCATATGGTGAACCATAATTACAAGCTAAAAAAACCTTTAAGCATTCAATGCTCGGTTTTGTAGACAAGGCTTAAGACTAGTCCAACACTAAGATGAATGTTCGATGAATTAACTGAATAAACTTGTCCTGAAACACCTTCAAATTTGTGACTGGCAAGTATTTAGCCAAAGTCAGACAATGCTTGCGTGGTCTGTTTTAAAACAGTGCGAGATAGACGACGTACGCAGGAATTGTACACGTTTCTGTAGTGTTGTGGTTATCACGTTTGCTTTACACGCAAAAGGTCCTCGGTTCGAAACCGAGCAGAAACATCGCCTGCTTTAAGCCATATGGTGAACCATAATTACAAGCTAAACAAACCTTTATGCATTCAATGCTCGGTTTTGTAGACAAGGCTTAAGACTAGTCCAACACTAAGATGAATGTTCCAGATGTATTAACTGAATAAACTTGTCCTGAAACACCTTCAAATTTGTGACTGGTGATGGACTTAAAAATGTCCAGCGTGTCCAAAAATTGGACTTACAGACGTTCTTTGAAAAAAGTTGAAGTTTATTAACCTGAAAATCAGCGCTGGGCTGTCTCACACACAACTAACTCAACAGAGAGTCCCGGAGAATCAGCCCCGCCTAAACAGTGTTTTACATTTTTATATATGTATGTGTGGGTGTATCTTTAAGCTTGCTGCAGTAGTTAGTGTCCAATCCCCCGGCTCTTGAGACATCCACCGTTTAGTCTTTAGCCAATGGAGAGATGACCGCTTGGCGCTTGTGGACAACCGCACCCTTCTTCTTTGTTCTCTTAGCATCTGTAAAACACCAAACTTCCCCCAACTAGTTCACCCAACACTTATCTAAACACAAGATCTGTGGTATGTGTTTGCATGCTCTGCCTTGTTCAGGCATAACAGTTAATCACTCCACCCCCCTTGGACGCACTGTTTCTTGTGGTCTAATACTCTCTCCTTCACAGAACCACAGTAATTATGACACTACAGCATGATTATATTGATAACAAATAACTTGATTAAACAAATGCAATTAAAACATGGTAATAAAACACAACACTCTTAAAGACTTATAAAACCCTTCACTGGCAAGGATTTTGCCAAAGTCATACAATGCTAGCGTGGTCTGTTTTTAACCAGTGCGAGATAGACGACGTACGCAGGAATTGTACATGTTTCTGTAGTGTAGTGGTTATCATGTTTGCTTTACACGCAAAAGGTCCTCGGTTCGAAACCGAGCAGAAACATAGCCTGCTTTAAGCCATATGGTGAACCATAATTACAAGCTAAACAAAGATAGACGACGTACGCAGGAATTGTACATGTTTCTGTAGTGTAGTGGTTATCACGTTTGCTTTACACGCAAAAGGTCCTCTGTTCGAAACCGAGCAGAAACATCACCTGGTTTAAGCCATATGGTTAAACATAATTACAAGCCTTTAAGCATTCAATGCCTGGTTTTGTAGACAAGGCTTAAGACTAGTCCCACACTAAGATGAATGTTCTAGATGTCTTAACTGAATAAACTTTACCTGAAACACCTTCAAATTTGTGACTGGCAAGTTTTTTGCTAAAGTCAGACAATGCTTGCGTGGTCTGTTTTAAAACAGTGCGAGATAGACGACGTACGCAGGAATTGTACATGTTTCTGTAGTGTTGTGGTTATCACGTTTGCTTTACACGCAAAAGGTCCTCGGTTCGAAACCGAGCAGAAACATCGCCTGCTTTAAGCCATATGGTGAACCATAATTACAAGCTAAACAAACCTTTATGCATTCAATGCTCGGTTTTGTAGACAAGGCTTAAGACTAGTCCAACACTAAGATGAATGTTCGATGTCTTAACTGAATAAACTTGTCATGAAACACCTTCAAATTTGTGACTGGCAAGTATTTTGCTAAAGTCAGACAATGCTTGCGTGGTCTGTTTTTAACCAGTGCGAGGTAGACAACGTACGCAGGAATTGCACACGTTTCTGTAGTGTTGTGGTTATCACGTTTGCTTTACAAGCAAAAGGTCCTTGGTTCGAAACCGAGCAGAAACATCGCCTGCTTTAAGCCATATGGTGAACCATAATTACAAGCTAAACAAACCTTTATGCATTCAATGCTCGGTTTTGTAGACAAGGCTTAAGACTAGTCCAACACTAAGATGAATGTTCCAGATGTATTAACTGAATAAACTTGTCCTGAAACACCTTCAAATTTGTGACTGGCAAGTATTTTGCCAAAGTCATACAATGCTTGCGTGGTCTGTTTTTAACCAGTGCGAGATAGACGACGTACGCAGGAATTGTACATGTTTCTGTAGTGTTGTGGTTATCACGTTTGCTTTACACGCAAAAGGTCCTCTGTTCGAAACCGAGCAGAAACATCGCCTGCTTTAAGCCATATGGTGAACCATAATTACAAGCTAAACAAAGATAGACGACGTACGCAGGAATTGTACATGTTTCTGTAGTGTAGTGGTTATCACGTTTGCTTTACACGCAAAAGGTCCTCTGTTCGAAACCGAGCAGAAACATCACCTGGTTTAAGCCATATGGTTAAACATAATTACAAGCCTTTAAGCATTCAATGCCTGGTTTTGTAGACAAGGCTTAAGACTAGTCCCACACTAAGATGAATGTTCTAGATGTCTTAACTGAATAAACTTTACCTGAAACACCTTCAAATTTGTGACTGGCAAGTTTTTTGCTAAAGTCAGACAATGCTTGCGTGGTCTGTTTTAAAACAGTGCGAGATAGACGACGTACGCAGGAATTGTACATGTTTCTGTAGTGTTGTGGTTATCACGTTTGCTTTACACGCAAAAGGTCCTCGGTTCGAAACCGAGCAGAAACATCGCCTGCTTTAAGCCATATGGTGAACCATAATTACAAGCTAAACAAACCTTTATGCATTCAATGCTCGGTTTTGTAGACAAGGCTTAAGACTAGTCCAACACTAAGATGAATGTTCGATGTCTTAACTGAATAAACTTGTCATGAAACACCTTCAAATTTGTGACTGGCAAGTATTTTGCTAAAGTCAGACAATGCTTGCGTGGTCTGTTTTTAACCAGTGCGAGGTAGACAACGTACGCAGGAATTGCACACGTTTCTGTAGTGTTGTGGTTATCACGTTTGCTTTACAAGCAAAAGGTCCTTGGTTCGAAACCGAGCAGAAACATCGCCTGCTTTAAGCCATATGGTGAACCATAATTACAAGCTAAACAAACCTTTATGCATTCAATGCTCGGTTTTGTAGACAAGGCTTAAGACTAGTCCAACACTAAGATGAATGTTCCAGATGTATTAACTGAATAAACTTGTCCTGAAACACCTTCAAATTTGTGACTGGTGATGGACTTAAAAATGTCCAGCGTGTCCAAAAATTGGACTTACAGACGTTCTTTGAAAAAAGTTGAAGTTTATTAACCTGAAAATCAGCGCTGGGCTGTCTCACACACAACTAACTCAACAGAGAGTCCCGGAGAATCAGCCCCGCCTAAACAGTGTTTTACATTTTTATATATGTATGTGTGGGTGTATCTTTAAGCTTGCTGCAGTAGTTAGTGTCCAATCCCACGGCTCTTGAGACATCCACCGTTTAGTCTTTAGCCAATGGAGAGATGACCGCTTGGCGCTTGTGGACAACCGCACCCTTCTTCTTTGTTCTCTTAGCATCTGTAAAACACCAAACTTCCCCCAACTAGTTCACCCAACACTTATCTAAACACAAGATCTGTGGTATGTGTTTGCATGCTCTGCTTGGTTCAGGCATAACAGTAAATCACTCCACCCCCCTTGGACGCACTGTTTCTTGTGGTCTAATATTCTCTCCTTCACAGAACCACAGTAATTATGACACTACAGCATGATTATATTGATAACAAATAACTTGATTAAACAAATGCAATTAAAACATGGTAATAAAACACAACACTCTTAAAGACTTATAAAACCCTTCACTGGCAAGGATTTTGCCAAAGTCATACAATGCTAGCGTGGTCTGTTTTTAACCAGTGCGAGATAGACGACGTACGCAGGAATTGTACATGTTTCTGTAGTGTAGTGGTTATCACGTTTGCTTTACACGCAAAAGGTCCTCGGTTCGAAACCGAGCAGAAACATAGCCTGCTTTAAGCCATATGGTGAACCATAATTACAAGCTAAACAAACCTTTATGCATTCAATGCTCGGTTTTGTAGACAAGCCTTAAGACTAGTCCAACACTAAGATGAATGTTCCAGATGTATTAACTGAATAAACTTGTCCTGAAACACCTTCAAATTTGTGACTTGCAAGTATTTTGCTAAAGTCAGACAATGCTTGCGTGGTCTGTTTTTAACCAGTGCGAGGTAGACGACGTACGCAGGAATTGTACACGTTTCTGTAGTGTAGTGGTTATAACGTTTGCTTTACACGCAAAAGGTCCTCGGTTCGAATCCGAGCAGAAACATCGCCTGCTTTGAGCCATATGGTGAACCATAATTACAAGCTAAACTAACCTTTATGCATTCAATGCTCGGTTTTGTAGACAAGGCTTAAGACTAGTCCCACACTAAGATGAATGTTCGATGTCTTAACTGAATAAACTTGTCCTGAAACACCTTCAAATTTGTGACTTGCAAGTATTTTGCCAAAGTCAGACAATGCTTGCGTGGTCTGTTTTCAGCCAGTGCCAGGTAGACAACGTACGCAGGAATTGTACACGTTTCTGTAGTGTTGTGGTTATCACGTTTGCTTTACACGCAAAAGGTCCTCTGTTCGAAACCGAGCAGAAACATCACCTGGTTTAAGCCATATGGTGAACCATAATTACAAGCTAAACAAACCTTTATGCATTCAATGTTCGGTTTTGTAGACAAGGCTTAAGACTAGTCCAACACTAAGATGAATGTTCCAGATGTATTAACTGAATAAACTTGTCCTGAAACACCTTCAAATTTGTGGCTGGCAAGTATTTTGCCAAAGTCATACAATGCTTGCGTGGTCTGTTTTTAACCAGTGCGAGATAGAGGACGTACGCAGGAATTGTACATGTTTCTGTAGTGTAGTGGTTATCACGTTTGCTTTACACGCAAAAGGTCCTCTGTTCGAAACCGAGCAGAAACATCACCTGGTTTAAGCCATATGGTGAACCATAATTACAAGCTAAAAAAACCTTTAAGCATTCAATGCTCGGTTTTGTAGACAAGGCTTAAGACTAGTCCAACACTAAGATGAATGTTCGATGAATTAACTGAATAAACTTGTCCTGAAACACCTTCAAATTTGTGACTGGCAAGTATTTAGCCAAAGTCAGACAATGCTTGCGTGGTCTGTTTTTAACCAGTGCGAGGTAGACAACGTACGCAGGAATTGCACACGTTTCTGTAGTGTTGTGGTTATCACGTTTGCTTTACACGCAAAAGGTCCTCGGTTCGAAACCGAGCAGAAACATCGCCTGCTTTAAGCCATATGGTGAACCATAATTACAAGCTAAACAAACCTTTATGCATTCAATGCTCGGTTTTGTAGACAAGGCTTAAGACTAGTCCAACACTAAGATGAATGTTCCAGATGTATTAACTGAATAAACTTGTCCTGAAACACCTTCAAATTTGTGACTGGTGATGGACTTAAAAATGTCCAGCGTGTCCAAAAATTGGACTTACAGACGTTCTTTGAAAAAAGTTGAAGTTTATTAACCTGAAAATCAGCGCTGGGCTGTCTCACACACAACTAACTCAACAGAGAGTCCCGGAGAATCAGCCCCGCCTAAACAGTGTTTTACATTTTTATATATGTATGTGTGGGTGTATCTTTAAGCTTGCTGCAGTAGTTAGTGTCCAATCCCACGGCTCTTGAGACATCCACCGTTTAGTCTTTAGCCAATGGAGAGATGACCGCTTGGCGCTTGTGGACAACCGCACCCTTCTTCTTTGTTCTGTTAGCATCTGTAAAACACCAAACTTCCCCCAACTAGTTCACCCAACACTTATCTAAACACAAGATCTGTGGTATGTGTTTGCATGCTCTGCCTTGTTCAGGCATAACAGTTAATCACTCCACCCCCCTTGGACGCACTGTTTCTTGTGGTCTAATATTCTCTACTTCACAGAACCACAGTAATTATGACACTACAGCATGATTATATTGATAACAAATAACTTGATTAAACAAATGCAATTAAAACATGGTAATAAAACACAACACTCTTAAAGACTTATAAAACCCTTCACTGGCAAGGATTTTGCCAAAGTCATACAATGCTAGCGTGGTCTGTTTTTAACCAGTGCGAGATAGACGACGTACGCAGGAATTGTACATGTTTCTGTAGTGTAGTGGTTATCATGTTTGCTTTACACGCAAAAGGTCCTCGGTTCGAAACCGAGCAGAAACATAGCCTGCTTTAAGCCATATGGTGAACCATAATTACAAGCTAAACAAACCTTTATGCATTCAATGCTCGGTTTTGTAGACAAGCCTTAAGACTAGTCCAACACTAAGATGAATGTTCCAGATGTATTAACTGAATAAACTTGTCCTGAAACACCTTCAAATTTGTGACTTGCAAGTATTTTGCTAAAGTCAGACAATGCTTGCGTGGTCTGTTTTTAACCAGTGCGAGGTAGACGACGTACACAGGAATTGTACACGTTTCTGTAGTGTAGTGGTTATAACGTTTGCTTTACACGCAAAAGGTCCTCGGTTCGAATCCGAGCAGAAACATCGCCTGCTTTGAGCCATATGGTGAACCATAATTACAAGCTAAACTAACCTTTATGCATTCAATGCTCGGTTTTGTAGACAAGGCTTAAGACTAGTCCCACACTAAGATGAATGTTCGATGTCTTAACTGAATAAACTTGTCCTGAAACACCTTCAAATTTGTGACTTGCAAGTATTTTGCCAAAGTCAGACAATGCTTGCGTGGTCTGTTTTCAGCCAGTGCGAGGTAGACGACGTACACAGGCATTGTACACGTTTCTGTAGTGTTGTGGTTATCACGTTTGCTTTACACGCAAAAGGTCCTCTGTTCGAAACCGAGCAGAAACATCACCTGGTTTAAGCCATATGGTGAACCATAATTACAAGCTAAACAAACCTTTATGCATTCAATGTTCGGTTTTGTAGACAAGGCTTAAGACTAGTCCAACACTAAGATGAATGTTCCAGATGTATTAACTGAATAAACTTGTCCTGAAACACCTTCAAATTTGTGACTTGCAAGTATTTTGCTAAAGTCAGACAATGCTTGCGTGGTCTGTTTTTAACCAGTGCGAGGTAGACGACGTACGCAGATATTGTACACGTTTCTGTAGTGTAGTGGTTATAACGTTTGCTTTACACGCAAAAGGTCCTCGGTTCGAATCCGAGCAGAAACATCGCCTGCTTTAAGCCATATGGTGAACCATAATTACAAGCTAAACTAACCTTTATGCATTCAATGCTCGGTTTTGTAGACAAGGCTTAAGACTAGTCCCACACTAAGATGAATGTTCGATGTCTTAACTGAATAAACTTGTCCTGAAACACCTTCAAATTTGTGACTTGAAAGTATTTTGCCAAAGTCATACAATGCTTGCGTGGTCTGTTTTTAACCAGTGCGAGATAGACAACGTACACAGGCATTGTACACGTTTCTGTAGTGTAGTGGTTATCACGTTTGCTTTACACGCAAAAGGTCCTCTGTTCGAAACCGAGCAGAAACATCACCTGGTTTAAGCCATATGGTGAACCATAATTACAAGCTAAACAAACCTTTATGCATTCAATGTTCGGTTTTGTAGACAAGGCTTAAGACTAGTCCAACACTAAGATGAATGTTCCAGATGTATTAACTGAATAAACTTGTCCTGAAACACCTTCAAATTTGTGACTTGCAAGTATTTTGCTAAAGTCAGACAATGCTTGCGTGGTCTGTTTTTAACCAGTGCGAGGTAGACGACGTACGCAGGAATTGTACACGTTTCTGTAGTGTAGTGGTTATAACGTTTGCATTACACGCAAAAGGTCCTCGGTTCGAATCCGAGCAGAAACATCGCCTGCTTTAAGCCATATGGTGAACCATAATTACAAGCTAAACTAACCTTTATGCATTCAATGCTCGGTTTTGTAGACAAGGCTTAAGACTAGTCCCACACTAAGATGAATGTTCGATGTCTTAACTGAATAAACTTGTCCTGAAACACCTTCAAATTTGTGACTTGAAAGTATTTTGCCAAAGTCATACAATGCTTGCGTGGTCTGTTTTTAACCAGTGCGAGATAGACAACGTACACAGGCATTGTACACGTTTCTGTAGTGTAGTGGTTATCACGTTTGCTTTACACGCAAAAGGTCCTCGGTTCGAAACCGAGCAGAAACATCGCCTGCTTTAAGCCATATGGTGAACCATAATTACAAGCTAAACAAACCTTTATGCATTCAATGCTCGGTTTTTTAGACAAGGCTTAAGACTAGTCCAACACTAAGATGAATGTTCGATGTCTTAACTGAATAAACTTGTCATGAAACACCTTCAAATTTGTGACTGGCAAGTATTTTGCTAAAGTCAGACAATGCTTGCGTGGTCTGTTTTTAACCAGTGCGAGGTAGACAACGTACGCAGGAATTGCACACGTTTCTGTAGTGTTGTGGTTATCACGTTTGCTTTACACGCAAAAGGTCCTTGGTTCGAAACCGAGCAGAAACATCGCCTGCTTTAAGCCATATGGTGAACCATAATTACAAGCTAAACAAACCTTTATGCATTCAATGCTCGGTTTTGTAGACAAGGCTTAAGACTAGTCCAACACTAAGATGAATGTTCCAGATGTATTAACTGAATAAACTTGTCCTGAAACACCTTCAAATTTGTGACTGGTGATGGACTTAAAAATGTCCAGCGTGTCCAAAAATTGGACTTACAGACGTTCTTTGAAAAAAGTTGAAGTTTATTAACCTGAAAATCAGCGCTGGGCTGTCTCACACACAACTAACTCAACAGAGAGTCCCGGAGAATCAGCCCCGCCTAAACAGTGTTTTACATTTTTATATATGTATGTGTGGGTGTATCTTTAAGCTTGCTGCAGTAGTTAGTGTCCAATCCCACGGCTCTTGAGACATCCACCGTTTAGTCTTTAGCCAATGGAGAGATGACCGCTTGGCGCTTGTGGACAACCGCACCCTTCTTCTTTGTTCTCTTAGCATCTGTAAAACACCAAACTTCCCCCAACTAGTTCACCCAACACTTATCTAAACACAAGATTTGTGGTATGTGTTTGCATGCTCTGCTTGGTTCAGGCATAACAGTAAATCACTCCACCCCCCTTGGACGCACTGTTTCTTGTGGTCTAATATTCTCTCCTTCACAGAACCACAGTAATTATGACACTACAGCATGATTATATTGATAACAAATAACTTGATTAAACAAATGCAATTAAAACATGGTAATAAAACACAACACTCTTAAAGACTTATAAAACCCTTCACTGGCAAGGATTTTGCCAAAGTCATACAATGCTAGCGTGGTCTGTTTTTAACCAGTGCGAGATAGACGACGTACGCAGGAATTGTACATGTTTCTGTAGTGTAGTGGTTATCACGTTTGCTTTACACGCAAAAGGTCCTCGGTTCGAAACCGAGCAGAAACATAGCCTGCTTTAAGCCATATGGTGAACCATAATTACAAGCTAAACAAACCTTTATGCATTCAATGCTCGGTTTTGTAGACAAGCCTTAAGACTAGTCCAACACTAAGATGAATGTTCCAGATGTATTAACTGAATAAACTTGTCCTGAAACACCTTCAAATTTGTGACTTGCAAGTATTTTGCCAAAGTCAGACAATGCTTGCGTGGTCTGTTTTTAACCAGTGCGAGGTAGACGACGTACGCAGGAATTGTACACGTTTCTGTAGTGTAGTGGTTATAACGTTTGCTTTACACGCAAAAGGTCCTCGGTTCGAATCCGAGCAGAAACATCGCCTGCTTTGAGCCATATGGTGAACCATAATTACAAGCTAAACTAACCTTTATGCATTCAATGCTCGGTTTTGTAGACAAGGCTTAAGACTAGTCCCACACTAAGATGAATGTTCGATGTCTTAACTGAATAAACTTGTCCTGAAACACCTTCAAATTTGTGACTTGCAAGTATTTTGCCAAAGTCAGACAATGCTTGCGTGGTCTGTTTTCAGCCAGTGCCAGGTAGACAACGTACGCAGGAATTGTACACGTTTCTGTAGTGTTGTGGTTATCACGTTTGCTTTACACGCAAAAGGTCCTCTGTTCGAAACCGAGCAGAAACATCACCTGGTTTAAGCCATATGGTGAACCATAATTACAAGCTAAACAAACCTTTATGCATTCAATGTTCGGTTTTGTAGACAAGGCTTAAGACTAGTCCAACACTAAGATGAATGTTCCAGATGTATTAACTGAATAAACTTGTCCTGAAACACCTTCAAATTTGTGGCTGGCAAGTATTTTGCCAAAGTCATACAATGCTTGCGTGGTCTGTTTTTAACCAGTGCGAGACAGAGGACGTACGCAGGAATTGTACATGTTTCTGTAGTGTAGTGGTTATCACGTTTGCTTTACAAGCAAAAGGTCCTCTGTTCGAAACCGAGCAGAAACATCACCTGGTTTAAGCCATATGGTGAACCATAATTACAAGCTAAACAAACCTTTATGCATTCAATGCTCGGTTTTGTAGACAAGGCTTAAGACTAGTCCAACACTAAGATGAATGTTCCAGATGTATTAACTGAATAAACTTGTCCTGAAACACCTTCAAATTTGTGGCTGGCAAGTATTTTGCCAAAGTCATACAATGCTTGCGTGGTCTGTTTTTAACCAGTGCGAGATAGAGGACGTACGCAGGAATTGTACATGTTTCTGTAGTGTAGTGGTTATCACGTTTGCTTTACACGCAAAAGGTCCTCTGTTCGAAACCGAGCAGAAACATCACCTGGTTTAAGCCATATGGTGAACCATAATTACAAGCTAAAAAAACCTTTAAGCATTCAATGCTCGGTTTTGTAGACAAGGCTTAAGACTAGTCCAACACTAAGATGAATGTTCGATGAATTAACTGAATAAACTTGTCCTGAAACACCTTCAAATTTGTGACTGGCAAGTATTTAGCCAAAGTCAGACAATGCTTGCGTGGTCTGTTTTAAAACAGTGCGAGATAGACGACGTACGCAGGAATTGTACACGTTTCTGTAGTGTTGTGGTTATCACGTTTGCTTTACACGCAAAAGGGCTTCGGTTCGAAACCGAGCAGAAACATCGCCTGCTTTAAGCCATATGGTGAACCATAATTACAAGCTAAACAAACCTTTATGCATTCAATGCTCGGTTTTGTAGACAAGGCTTAAGACTAGTCCAACACTAAGATGAATGTTCCAGATGTATTAACTGAATAAACTTGTCCTGAAACACCTTCAAATTTGTGACTGGTGATGGACTTAAAAATGTCCAGCGTGTCCAAAAATTGGACTTACAGACGTTCTTTGAAAAAAGTTGAAGTTTATTAACCTGAAAATCAGCGCTGGGCTGTCTCACACACAACTAACTCAACAGAGAGTCCCGGAGAATCAGCCCCGCCTAAACAGTGTTTTACATTTTTATATATGTATGTGTGGGTGTATCTTTAAGCTTGCTGCAGTAGTTAGTGTCCAATCCCACGGCTCTTGAGACATCCACCGTTTAGTCTTTAGCCAATGGAGAGATGACCGCTTGGCGCTTGTCGACAACCGCACCCTTCTTCTTTGTTCTCTTAGCATCTGTAAAACACCAAACTTCCCCCAACTAGTTCACCCAACACTTATCTAAACACAAGATCTGTGGTATGTGTTTGCATGCTCTGCCTTGTTCAGGCATAACAGTTAATCACTCCACCCCCCTTGGACGCACTGTTTCTTGTGGTCTAATATTCTCTCCTTCACAGAACCACAGTAATTATGACACTACAGCATGATTATATTGATAACAAATAACTTGATTAAACAAATGCAATTAAAACATGGTAATAAAACACAACACTCTTAAAGACTTATAAAACCCTTCACTGGCAAGGATTTTGCCAAAGTCAGACAATGCTTGCGTGGTCTGTTTTTAACCAGTGCGAGATAGACGACGTACGCAGGAATTGTACATGTTTCTGTAGTGTAGTGGTTATCATGTTTGCTTTACACGCAAAAGGTCCTCGGTTCGAAACCGAGCAGAAACATCGCCTGCTTTAAGCCATATGGTGAACCATAATTACAAGCTAAACTAACCTTTATGCATTCAATGCTCGGTTTTGTAGACAAGGCTTAAGACTAGTCCCACACTAAGATGAATGTTCGATGTCTTAACTGAATAAACTTGTCCTGAAACACCTTCAAATTTGTGACTTGAAAGTATTTTGCCAAAGTCATACAATGCTTGCGTGGTCTGTTTTTAACCAGTGCGAGATAGACAACGTACACAGGCATTGTACACGTTTCTGTAGTGTAGTGGTTATCACGTTTGCTTTACACGCAAAAGGTCCTCTGTTCGAAACCGAGCAGAAACATCTCCTGCTTTAAGCCATATGGTGAACCATAATTACAAGCTAAACTAACCTTTATGAATTCAATGCTCGGTTTTGTAGACAAGGCTTAAGACTAGTCCAACACTAAGATGAATGTTCCAGATGTATTAACTGAATAAACTTGTCCTGAAACACCTTCAAATTTGTGACTGGCAAGTATTTTGCCAAAGTCATACAATGCTTGCGTGGTCTGTTTTTAACCAGTGCGAGATAGACGACGTACGCAGGAATTGTACATGTTTCTGTAGTGTTGTGGTTATCACGTTTGCTTTACACGCAAAAGGTCCTCTGTTCGAAACCGAGCAGAAACATCACCTGGTTTAAGCCATATGGTGAACCATAATTACAAGCTAAAAAAAACTTTAAGCATTCAATGCTCGGTTTTGTAGACAAGGCTTAAGACTAGTCCCACACTAAGATGAATGTTCTAGATGTCTTAACTGAATAAACTTGTCCTGAAGCACATTCAAATTTGTGACTGGCAAGTATTTTGCCAAAGTCATACAATGCTTGCGTGGTCTGTTTTTAACCAGTGCGAGATAGACGACGTACGCAGGAATTGTACATGTTTCTGTAGTGTTGTGGTTATCACGTTTGCTTTACACGCAAAAGGTCCTCTGTTCGAAACCGAGCAGAAACATCGCCTGCTTTAAGCCATATGGTGAACCATAATTACAAGCTAAACAAAGATAGACGACGTACGCAGGAATTGTACATGTTTCTGTAGTGTAGTGGTTATCACGTTTGCTTTACACGCAAAAGGTCCTCTGTTCGAAACCGAGCAGAAACATCACCTGGTTTAAGCCATATGGTTAAACATAATTACAAGCCTTTAAGCATTCAATGCCTGGTTTTGTAGACAAGGCTTAAGACTAGTCCCACACTAAGATGAATGTTCTAGATGTCTTAACTGAATAAACTTTACCTGAAACACCTTCAAATTTGTGACTGGCAAGTTTTTTGCTAAAGTCAGACAATGCTTGCGTGGTCTGTTTTAAAACAGTGCGAGATAGACGACGTACGCAGGAATTGTACACGTTTCTGTAGTGTTGTGGTTATCACGTTTGCTTTACACGCAAAAGGTCCTCGGTTCGAAACCGAGCAGAAACATCGCCTGCTTTAAGCCATATGGTGAACCATAATTACAAGCTAAACAAACCTTTATGCATTCAATGCTCGGTTTTTTAGACAAGGCTTAAGACTAGTCCAACACTAAGATGAATGTTCGATGTCTTAACTGAATAAACTTGTCATGAAACACCTTCAAATTTGTGACTGGCAAGTATTTTGCTAAAGTCAGACAATGCCTGCGTGGTCTGTTTTTAACCAGTGCGAGGTAGACAACGTACGCAGGAATTGCACACGTTTCTGTAGTGTTGTGGTTATCACGTTTGCTTTACACGCAAAAGGTCCTTGGTTCGAAACCGAGCAGAAACATCGCCTGCTTTAAGCCATATGGTGAACCATAATTACAAGCTAAACAAACCTTTATGCATTCAATGCTCGGTTTTGTAGACAAGGCTTAAGACTAGTCCAACACTAAGATGAATGTTCCAGATGTATTAACTGAATAAACTTGTCCTGAAACACCTTCAAATTTGTGACTGGTGATGGACTTAAAAATGTCCAGCGTGTCCAAAAATTGGACTTACAGACGTTCTTTGAAAAAAGTTGAAGTTTATTAACCTGAAAATCAGCGCTGGGCTGTCTCACACACAACTAACTCAACAGAGAGTCCCGGAGAATCAGCCCCGCCTAAACAGTGTTTTACATTTTTATATATGTATGTGTGGGTGTATCTTTAAGCTTGCTGCAGTAGTTAGTGTCCAATCCCACGGCTCTTGAGACATCCACCGTTTAGTCTTTAGCCAATGGAGAGATGACCGCTTGGCGCTTGTGGACAACCGCACCCTTCTTCTTTGTTCTCTTAGCATCTGTAAAACACCAAACTTCCCCCAACTAGTTCACCCAACACTTATCTAAACACAAGATCTGTGGTATGTGTTTGCATGCTCTGCTTGGTTCAGGCATAACAGTAAATCACTCCACCCCCCTTGGACGCACTGTTTCTTGTGGTCTAATATTCTCTCCTTCACAGAACCACAGTAATTATGACACTACAGCATGATTATATTGATAACAAATAACTTGATTAAACAAATGCAATTAAAACATGGTAATAAAACACAACACTCTTAAAGACTTATAAAACCCTTCACTGGCAAGGATTTTGCCAAAGTCATACAATGCTAGCGTGGTCTGTTTTTAACCAGTGCGAGATAGACGACGTACGCAGGAATTGTACATGTTTCTGTAGTGTAGTGGTTATCACGTTTGCTTTACACGCAAAAGGTCCTCGGTTCGAAACCGAGCAGAAACATAGCCTGCTTTAAGCCATATGGTGAACCATAATTACAAGCTAAACAAACCTTTATGCATTCAATGCTCGGTTTTGTAGACAAGCCTTAAGACTAGTCCAACACTAAGATGAATGTTCCAGATGTATTAACTGAATAAACTTGTCCTGAAACACCTTCAAATTTGTGACTTGCAAGTATTTTGCTAAAGTCAGACAATGCTTGCGTGGTCTGTTTTTAACCAGTGCGAGGTAGACGACGTACGCAGGAATTGTACACGTTTCTGTAGTGTAGTGGTTATAACGTTTGCTTTACACGCAAAAGGTCCTCGGTTCGAATCCGAGCAGAAACATCGCCTGCTTTGAGCCATATGGTGAACCATAATTACAAGCTAAACTAACCTTTATGCATTCAATGCTCGGTTTTGTAGACAAGGCTTAAGACTAGTCCCACACTAAGATGAATGTTCGATGTCTTAACTGAATAAACTTGTCCTGAAACACCTTCAAATTTGTGACTTGCAAGTATTTTGCCAAAGTCAGACAATGCTTGCGTGGTCTGTTTTCAGCCAGTGCCAGGTAGACAACGTACGCAGGAATTGTACACGTTTCTGTAGTGTTGTGGTTATCACGTTTGCTTTACACGCAAAAGGTCCTCTGTTCGAAACCGAGCAGAAACATCACCTGGTTTAAGCCATATGGTGAACCATAATTACAAGCTAAACAAACCTTTATGCATTCAATGTTCGGTTTTGTAGACAAGGCTTAAGACTAGTCCAACACTAAGATGAATGTTCCAGATGTATTAACTGAATAAACTTGTCCTGAAACACCTTCAAATTTGTGGCTGGCAAGTATTTTGCCAAAGTCATACAATGCTTGCGTGGTCTGTTTTTAACCAGTGCGAGACAGAGGACGTACGCAGGAATTGTACATGTTTCTGTAGTGTAGTGGTTATCACGTTTGCTTTACAAGCAAAAGGTCCTCTGTTCGAAACCGAGCAGAAACATCACCTGGTTTAAGCCATATGGTGAACCATAATTACAAGCTAAACAAACCTTTATGCATTCAATGCTCGGTTTTGTAGACAAGGCTTAAGACTAGTCCAACACTAAGATGAATGTTCCAGATGTATTAACTGAATAAACTTGTCCTGAAACACCTTCAAATTTGTGGCTGGCAAGTATTTTGCCAAAGTCATACAATGCTTGCGTGGTCTGTTTTTAACCAGTGCGAGATAGAGGACGTACGCAGGAATTGTACATGTTTCTGTAGTGTAGTGGTTATCACGTTTGCTTTACACGCAAAAGGTCCTCTGTTCGAAACCGAGCAGAAACATCACCTGGTTTAAGCCATATGGTGAACCATAATTACAAGCTAAAAAAACCTTTAAGCATTCAATGCTCGGTTTTGTAGACAAGGCTTAAGACTAGTCCAACACTAAGATGAATGTTCGATGAATTAACTGAATAAACTTGTCCTGAAACACCTTCAAATTTGTGACTGGCAAGTATTTAGCCAAAGTCAGACAATGCTTGCGTGGTCTGTTTTAAAACAGTGCGAGATAGACGACGTACGCAGGAATTGTACACGTTTCTGTAGTGTTGTGGTTATCACGTTTGCTTTACACGCAAAAGGGCTTCGGTTCGAAACCGAGCAGAAACATCGCCTGCTTTAAGCCATATGGTGAACCATAATTACAAGCTAAACAAACCTTTATGCATTCAATGCTCGGTTTTGTAGACAAGGCTTAAGACTAGTCCAACACTAAGATGAATGTTCCAGATGTATTAACTGAATAAACTTGTCCTGAAACACCTTCAAATTTGTGACTGGTGATGGACTTAAAAATGTCCAGCGTGTCCAAAAATTGGACTTACAGACGTTCTTTGAAAAAAGTTGAAGTTTATTAACCTGAAAATCAGCGCTGGGCTGTCTCACACACAACTAACTCAACAGAGAGTCCCGGAGAATCAGCCCCGCCTAAACAGTGTTTTACATTTTTATATATGTATGTGTGGGTGTATCTTTAAGCTTGCTGCAGTAGTTAGTGTCCAATCCCACGGCTCTTGAGACATCCACCGTTTAGTCTTTAGCCAATGGAGAGATGACCGCTTGGCGCTTGTCGACAACCGCACCCTTCTTCTTTGTTCTCTTAGCATCTGTAAAACACCAAACTTCCCCCAACTAGTTCACCCAACACTTATCTAAACACAAGATCTGTGGTATGTGTTTGCATGCTCTGCCTTGTTCAGGCATAACAGTTAATCACTCCACCCCCCTTGGACGCACTGTTTCTTGTGGTCTAATATTCTCTCCTTCACAGAACCACAGTAATTATGACACTACAGCATGATTATATTGATAACAAATAACTTGATTAAACAAATGCAATTAAAACATGGTAATAAAACACAACACTCTTAAAGACTTATAAAACCCTTCACTGGCAAGGATTTTGCCAAAGTCATACAATGCTAGCGTGGTCTGTTTTTAACCAGTGCGAGATAGACGACGTACGCAGGAATTGTACATGTTTCTGTAGTGTAGTGGTTATCATGTTTGCTTTACACGCAAAAGGTCCTCGGTTCGAAACCGAGCAGAAACATAGCCTGCTTTAAGCCATATGGTGAACCATAATTACAAGCTAAACAAACCTTTATGCATTCAATGCTCGGTTTTGTAGACAAGCCTTAAGACTAGTCCAACACTAAGATGAATGTTCCAGATGTATTAACTGAATAAACTTGTCCTGAAACACCTTCAAATTTGTGACTTGCAAGTATTTTGCTAAAGTCAGACAATGCTTGCGTGGTCTGTTTTTAACCAGTGCGAGATAGACGACGTACGCAGGAATTGTACACGTTTCTGTAGTGTAGTGGTTATAACGTTTGCTTTACACGCAAAAGGTCCTCGGTTCGAAACCGAGCAGAAACATAGCCTGTTTTAAGCCATATGGTGAACCATAATTACAAGCTAAACAAACCTTTATGCATTCAATGTTCGGTTTTGTAGACAAGGCTTAAGACTAGTCCAACACTAAGATGAATGTTCCAGATGTATTAACTGAATAAACTTGTCCTGAAACACCTTCAAATTTGTGACCGGCAAGTATTTTGCCAAAGTCATACAATGCTTGCGTGGTCTGTTTTTAACCAGTGCGAGATAGACGACGTACGCAGGAATTGTACATGTTTCTGTAGTGTAGTGGTTATCACGTTTGCTTTACACGCAAAAGGTCCTCTGTTCGAAACCGAGCAGAAACATCACCTGGTTTAAGCCATATGGTGAACCATAATTACAAGCTAAAAAAACCTTTAAGCATTCAATGCTCGGTTTTGTAGACAAGGCTTAAGACTAGTCCAACACTAAGATGAATGTTCGATGAATTAACTGAATAAACTTGTCCTGAAACACCTTCAAATTTGTGACTGGCAAGTATTTAGCCAAAGTCAGACAATGCTTGCGTGGTCTGTTTTAAAACAGTGCGAGATAGACGACGTACGCAGGAATTGTACACGTTTCTGTAGTGTTGTGGTTATCACGTTTGCTTTACACGCAAAAGGTCCTCGGTTCGAAACCGAGCAGAAACATCGCCTGCTTTAAGCCATATGGTGAACCATAATTACAAGCTAAACAAACCTTTATGCATTCAATGCTCGGTTTTGTAGACAAGGCTTAAGACTAGTCCAACACTAAGATGAATGTTCCAGATGTATTAACTGAATAAACTTGTCCTGAAACACCTTCAAATTTGTGACTGGTGATGGACTTAAAAATGTCCAGCGTGTCCAAAAATTGGACTTACAGACGTTCTTTGAAAAAAGTTGAAGTTTATTAACCTGAAAATCAGCGCTGGGCTGTCTCACACACAACTAACTCAACAGAGAGTCCCGGAGAATCAGCCCCGCCTAAACAGTGTTTTACATTTTTATATATGTATGTGTGGGTGTATCTTTAAGCTTGCTGCAGTAGTTAGTGTCCAATCCCACGGCTCTTGAGACATCCACCGTTTAGTCTTTAGCCAATGGAGAGATGACCGCTTGGCGCTTGTCGACAACCGCACCCTTCTTCTTTGTTCTCTTAGCATCTGTAAAACACCAAACTTCCCCCAACTAGTTCACCCAACACTTATCTAAACACAAGATCTGTGGTATGTGTTTGCATGCTCTGCCTTGTTCAGGCATAACAGTTAATCACTCCACCCCCCTTGGACGCACTGTTTCTTGTGGTCTAATATTCTCTCCTTCACAGAACCACAGTAATTATGACACTACAGCATGATTATATTGATAACAAATAACTTGATTAAACAAATGCAATTAAAACATGGTAATAAAACACAACACTCTTAAAGACTTATAAAACCCTTCACTGGCAAGGATTTTGCCAAAGTCATACAATGCTAGCGTGGTCTGTTTTTAACCAGTGCGAGATAGACGACGTACGCAGGAATTGTACATGTTTCTGTAGTGTAGTGGTTATCATGTTTGCTTTACACGCAAAAGGTCCTCGGTTCGAAACCGAGCAGAAACATAGCCTGCTTTAAGCCATATGGTGAACCATAATTACAAGCTAAACAAACCTTTATGCATTCAATGCTCGGTTTTGTAGACAAGCCTTAAGACTAGTCCAACACTAAGATGAATGTTCCAGATGTATTAACTGAATAAACTTGTCCTGAAACACCTTCAAATTTGTGACTTGCAAGTATTTTGCTAAAGTCAGACAATGCTTGCGTGGTCTGTTTTTAACCAGTGCGAGATAGACGACGTACGCAGGAATTGTACACGTTTCTGTAGTGTAGTGGTTATAACGTTTGCTTTACACGCAAAAGGTCCTCGGTTCGAAACCGAGCAGAAACATAGCCTGTTTTAAGCCATATGGTGAACCATAATTACAAGCTAAACAAACCTTTATGCATTCAATGTTCGGTTTTGTAGACAAGGCTTAAGACTAGTCCAACACTAAGATGAATGTTCCAGATGTATTAACTGAATAAACTTGTCCTGAAACACCTTCAAATTTGTGACCGGCAAGTATTTTGCCAAAGTCATACAATGCTTGCGTGGTCTGTTTTTAACCAGTGCGAGATAGACGACGTACGCAGGAATTGTACATGTTTCTGTAGTGTAGTGGTTATCACGTTTGCTTTACACGCAAAAGGTCCTCTGTTCGAAACCGAGCAGAAACATCACCTGGTTTAAGCCATATGGTGAACCATAATTACAAGCTAAAAAAACCTTTAAGCATTCAATGCTCGGTTTTGTAGACAAGGCTTAAGACTAGTCCAACACTAAGATGAATGTTCGATGAATTAACTGAATAAACTTGTCCTGAAACACCTTCAAATTTGTGACTGGCAAGTATTTAGCCAAAGTCAGACAATGCTTGCGTGGTCTGTTTTAAAACAGTGCGAGATAGACGACGTACGCAGGAATTGTACACGTTTCTGTAGTGTTGTGGTTATCACGTTTGCTTTACACGCAAAAGGTCCTCGGTTCGAAACCGAGCAGAAACATCGCCTGCTTTAAGCCATATGGTGAACCATAATTACAAGCTAAACAAACCTTTATGCATTCAATGCTCGGTTTTGTAGACAAGGCTTAAGACTAGTCCAACACTAAGATGAATGTTCCAGATGTATTAACTGAATAAACTTGTCCTGAAACACCTTCAAATTTGTGACTGGTGATGGACTTAAAAATGTCCAGCGTGTCCAAAAATTGGACTTACAGACGTTCTTTGAAAAAAGTTGAAGTTTATTAACCTGAAAATCAGCGCTGGGCTGTCTCACACACAACTAACTCAACAGAGAGTCCCGGAGAATCAGCCCCGCCTAAACAGTCTTTTACATTTTTATATATGTATGTGTGGGTGTATCTTTAAGCTTGCTGCAGTAGTTAGTGTCCAATCCCACGGCTCTTGAGACATCCACCGTTTAGTCTTTAGCCAATGGAGAGATGACCGCTTGGCGCTTGTCGACAACCGCACCCTTCTTCTTTGTTCTCTTAGCATCTGTAAAACACCAAACTTCCCCCAACTAGTTCACCCAACACTTATCTAAACACAAGATCTGTGGTATGTGTTTGCATGCTCTGCCTTGTTCAGGCATAACAGTTAATCACTCCACCCCCCTTGGACGCACTGTTTCTTGTGGTCTAATATTCTCTCCTTCACAGAACCACAGTAATTATGACACTACAGCATGATTATATTGATAACAAATAACTTGATTAAACAAATGCAATTAAAACATGGTAATAAAACACAACACTCTTAAAGACTTATAAAACCCTTCACTGGCAAGGATTTTGCCAAAGTCATACAATGCTAGCGTGGTCTGTTTTTAACCAGTGCGAGATAGACGACGTACGCAGGAATTGTACATGTTTCTGTAGTGTAGTGGTTATCATGTTTGCTTTACACGCAAAAGGTCCTCGGTTCGAAACCGAGCAGAAACATAGCCTGCTTTAAGCCATATGGTGAACCATAATTACAAGCTAAACAAACCTTTATGCATTCAATGCTCGGTTTTGTAGACAAGCCTTAAGACTAGTCCAACACTAAGATGAATGTTCCAGATGTATTAACTGAATAAACTTGTCCTGAAACACCTTCAAATTTGTGACTTGCAAGTATTTTGCTAAAGTCAGACAATGCTTGCGTGGTCTGTTTTTAACCAGTGCGAGATAGACGACGTACGCAGGAATTGTACACGTTTCTGTAGTGTAGTGGTTATAACGTTTGCTTTACACGCAAAAGGTCCTCGGTTCGAAACCGAGCAGAAACATAGCCTGCTTTAAGCCATATGGTGAACCATAATTACAAGCTAAACAAACCTTTATGCATTCAATGTTCGGTTTTGTAGACAAGGCTTAAGACTAGTCCAACACTAAGATGAATGTTCCAGATGTATTAACTGAATAAACTTGTCCTGAAACACCTTCAAATTTGTGACCGGCAAGTATTTTGCCAAAGTCATACAATGCTTGCGTGGTCTGTTTTTAACCAGTGCGAGATAGACGACGTACGCAGGAATTGTACATGTTTCTGTAGTGTAGTGGTTATCACGTTTGCTTTACACGCAAAAGGTCCTCTGTTCGAAACCGAGCAGAAACATCACCTGGTTTAAGCCATATGGTGAACCATAATTACAAGCTAAAAAAACCTTTAAGCATTCAATGCTCGGTTTTGTAGACAAGGCTTAAGACTAGTCCAACACTAAGATGAATGTTCGATGAATTAACTGAATAAACTTGTCCTGAAACACCTTCAAATTTGTGACTGGCAAGTATTTAGCCAAAGTCAGACAATGCTTGCGTGGTCTGTTTTAAAACAGTGCGAGATAGACGACGTACGCAGGAATTGTACACGTTTCTGTAGTGTTGTGGTTATCACGTTTGCTTTACACGCAAAAGGTCCTCGGTTCGAAACCGAGCAGAAACATCGCCTGCTTTAAGCCATATGGTGAACCATAATTACAAGCTAAACAAACCTTTATGCATTCAATGCTCGGTTTTGTAGACAAGGCTTAAGACTAGTCCAACACTAAGATGAATGTTCCAGATGTATTAACTGAATAAACTTGTCCTGAAACACCTTCAAATTTGTGACTGGTGATGGACTTAAAAATGTCCAGCGTGTCCAAAAATTGGACTTACAGACGTTCTTTGAAAAAAGTTGAAGTTTATTAACCTGAAAATCAGCGCTGGGCTGTCTCACACACAACTAACTCAACAGAGAGTCCCGGAGAATCAGCCCCGCCTAAACAGTGTTTTACATTTTTATATATGTATGTGTGGGTGTATCTTTAAGCTTGCTGCAGTAGTTAGTGTCCAATCCCACGGCTCTTGAGACATCCACCGTTTAGTCTTTAGCCAATGGAGAGATGACCGCTTGGCGCTTGTGGACAACCGCACCCTTCTTCTTTGTTCTCTTAGCATCTGTAAAACACCAAACTTCCCCCAACTAGTTCACCCAACACTTATCTAAACACAAGATCTGTGGTATGTGTTTGCATGCTCTGCCTTGTTCAGGCATAACAGTTAATCACTCCACCCCCCTTGGACGCACTGTTTCTTGTGGTCTAATATTCTCTCCTTCACAGAACCACAGTAATTATGACACTACAGCATGATTATATTGATAACAAATAACTTGATTAAACAAATGCAATTAAAACATGGTAATAAAACACAACACTCTTAAAGACTTATAAAACCCTTCACTGGCAAGGATTTTGCCAAAGTCATACAATGCTAGCGTGGTCTGTTTTTAACCAGTGCGAGATAGACGACGTACGCAGGAATTGTACATGTTTCTGTAGTGTAGTGGTTATCATGTTTGCTTTACACGCAAAAGGTCCTCGGTTCGAAACCGAGCAGAAACATAGCCTGCTTTAAGCCATATGGTGAACCATAATTACAAGCTAAACAAACCTTTATGCATTCAATGCTCGGTTTTGTAGACAAGCCTTAAGACTAGTCCAACACTAAGATGAATGTTCCAGATGTATTAACTGAATAAACTTGTCCTGAAACACCTTCAAATTTGTGACTTGCAAGTATTTTGCTAAAGTCAGACAATGCTTGCGTGGTCTGTTTTTAACCAGTGCGAGGTAGACGACGTACGCAGGAATTGTACACGTTTCTGTAGTGTAGTGGTTATAACGTTTGCTTTACACGCAAAAGGTCCTCGGTTGGAAACCGAGCAGAAACATAGCCTGCTTTAAGCCATATGGTGAACCATAATTACAAGCTAAACAAACCTTTATGCATTCAATGTTCGGTTTTGTAGACAAGGCTTAAGACTAGTCCCACACTAAGATGAATGTTCTAGATGTATTAACTGAATAAACTTGTCCTGAAACACCTTCAAATTTGTGACTGGCATGTATTTTGCCAAAGTCATACAATGCTTGCGTGGTCTGTTTTTAACCAGTGCGAGATAGACGACGTACGCAGGAATTGTACATGTTTCTGTAGTGTTGTGGTTATCACGTTTGCTTTACACGCAAAAGGTCCTCTGTTCGAAACCGAGCAGAAACATCACCTGGTTTAAGCCATATGGTTAAACATAATTACAAGCCTTTAAGCATTCAATGCCTGGTTTTGTAGACAAGGCTTAAGACTAGTCCCACACTAAGATGAATGTTCTAGATGTCTTAACTGAATAAACTTTACCTGAAACACCTTCAAATTTGTGACTGGCAAGTTTTTTGCTAAAGTCAGACAATGCTTGCGTGGTCTGTTTTAAAACAGTGCGAGATAGACGACGTACGCAGGAATTGTACACGTTTCTGTAGTGTTGTGGTTATCACGTTTGCTTTACACGCAAAAGGTCCTCGGTTCGAAACCGAGCAGAAACATCGCCTGCTTTAAGCCATATGGTGAACCATAATTACAAGCTAAACAAACCTTTATGCATTCAATGCTCGGTTTTTTAGACAAGGCTTAAGACTAGTCCAACACTAAGATGAATGTTCGATGTCTTAACTGAATAAACTTGTCATGAAACACCTTCAAATTTGTGACTGGCAAGTATTTTGCTAAAGTCAGACAATGCTTGCGTGGTCTGTTTTTAACCAGTGCGAGGTAGACAACGTACGCAGGAATTGCACACGTTTCTGTAGTGTTGTGGTTATCACGTTTGCTTTACACGCAAAAGGTCCTTGGTTCGAAACCGAGCAGAAACATCGCCTGCTTTAAGCCATATGGTGAACCATAATTACAAGCTAAACAAACCTTTATGCATTCAATGCTCGGTTTTGTAGACAAGGCTTAAGACTAGTCCAACACTAAGATGAATGTTCCAGATGTATTAACTGAATAAACTTGTCCTGAAACACCTTCAAATTTGTGACTGGTGATGGACTTAAAAATGTCCAGCGTGTCCAAAAATTGGACTTACAGACGTTCTTTGAAAAAAGTTGAAGTTTATTAACCTGAAAATCAGCGCTGGGCTGTCTCACACACAACTAACTCAACAGAGAGTCCCGGAGAATCAGCCCCGCCTAAACAGTGTTTTACATTTTTATATATGTATGTGTGGGTGTATCTTTAAGCTTGCTGCAGTAGTTAGTGTCCAATCCCACGGCTCTTGAGACATCCACCGTTTAGTCTTTAGCCAATGGAGAGATGACCGCTTGGCGCTTGTGGACAACCGCACCCTTCTTCTTTGTTCTCTTAGCATCTGTAAAACACCAAACTTCCCCCAACTAGTTCACCCAACACTTATCTAAACACAAGATCTGTGGTATGTGTTTGCATGCTCTGCTTGGTTCAGGCATAACAGTAAATCACTCCACCCCCCTTGGACGCACTGTTTCTTGTGGTCTAATATTCTCTCCTTCACAGAACCACAGTAATTATGACACTACAGCATGATTATATTGATAACAAATAACTTGATTAAACAAATGCAATTAAAACATGGTAATAAAACACAACACTCTTAAAGACTTATAAAACCCTTCACTGGCAAGGATTTTGCCAAAGTCATACAATGCTAGCGTGGTCTGTTTTTAACCAGTGCGAGATAGACGACGTACGCAGGAATTGTACATGTTTCTGTAGTGTAGTGGTTATCACGTTTGCTTTACACGCAAAAGGTCCTCGGTTCGAAACCGAGCAGAAACATAGCCTGCTTTAAGCCATATGGTGAACCATAATTACAAGCTAAACAAACCTTTATGCATTCAATGCTCGGTTTTGTAGACAAGCCTTAAGACTAGTCCAACACTAAGATGAATGTTCCAGATGTACTAACTGAATAAACTTGTCCTGAAACACCTTCAAATTTGTGACTTGCAAGTATTTTGCTAAAGTCAGACAATGCTTGCGTGGTCTGTTTTTAACCAGTGCGAGGTAGACGACGTACGCAGGAATTGTACACGTTTCTGTAGTGTAGTGGTTATAACGTTTGCTTTACACGCAAAAGGTCCTCGGTTCGAATCCGAGCAGAAACATCGCCTGCTTTGAGCCATATGGTGAACCATAATTACAAGCTAAACTAACCTTTATGCATTCAATGCTCGGTTTTGTAGACAAGGCTTAAGACTAGTCCCACACTAAGATGAATGTTCGATGTCTTAACTGAATAAACTTGTCCTGAAACACCTTCAAATTTGTGACTTGCAAGTATTTTGCCAAAGTCAGACAATGCTTGCGTGGTCTGTTTTCAGCCAGTGCCAGGTAGACAACGTACGCAGGAATTGTACACGTTTCTGTAGTGTTGTGGTTATCACGTTTGCTTTACACGCAAAAGGTCCTCTGTTCGAAACCGAGTAGAAACATCACCTGGTTTAAGCCATATGGTGAACCATAATTACAAGCTAAACAAACCTTTATGCATTCAATGTTCGGTTTTGTAGACAAGCCTTAAGACTAGTCCAACACTAAGATGAATGTTCCAGATGTATTAACTGAATAAACTTGTCCTGAAACACCTTCAAATTTGTGACTTGCAAGTATTTTGCTAAAGTCAGACAATGCTTGCGTGGTCTGTTTTTAACCAGTGCGAGGTAGACAACGTACGCAGGAATTGTACACGTTTCTGTAGTGTAGTGGTTATAACGTTTGCTTTACACGCAAAAGGTCCTCGGTTCGAATCCGAGCAGAAACATCGCCTGCTTTAAGCCATATGGTGAACCATAATTACAAGCTAAACTAACCTTTATGCATTCAATGCTCGGTTTTGTAGACAAGGCTTAAGACTAGTCCCACACTAAGATGAATGTTCGATGTCTTAACTGAATAAACTTGTCCTGAAACACCTTCAAATTTGTGACTTGAAAGTATTTTGCCAAAATCATACAATGCTTGCGTGGTCTGTTTTTAACCAGTGCGAGATAGACAACGTACACAGGCATTGTACACGTTTCTGTAGTGTAGTGGTTATCACGTTTGCTTTACACGCAAAAGGTCCTCTGTTCGAAACCGAGCAGAAACATCGCCTGCTTTAAACCATAGAGTGGAATATAATTACAAGCTGAACAAACCTTTATGCATTCAATGCTCGGTTTTGTAGACAAGGCTTAAGACTAGTCCAACACTAAGATGAATGTTCCAGATGTATTAACTGAATAAACTTGTCCTGAAACACCTTCAAATTTGTGACTGGCAAGTATTTTGCCAAAGTCATACAATGCTTGCGTGGTCTGTTTTTAACCAGTGCGAGATAGACGACGTACGCAGGAATTGTACATGTTTCTGTAGTGTTGTGGTTATCACGTTTGCTTTACACGCAAAAGGTCCTCTGTTCGAAACCGAGCAGAAACATCACCTGGTTTAAGCCATATGGTGAACCATAATTACAAGCTAAACAAACCTTTATGCATTCAATGTTCGGTTTTGTAGACAAGGCTTAAGACTAGTCCAACACTAAGATGAATGTTCCAGATGTATTAACTGAATAAACTTGTCCTGAAACACCTTCAAATTTGTGGCTGGCAAGTATTTTGCCAAAGTCATACAATGCTTGCGTGGTCTGTTTTTAACCAGTGCGAGATAGAGGACGTACGCAGGAATTGTACATGTTTCTGTAGTGTAGTGGTTATCACGTTTGCTCTACACGCAAAAGGTCCTCTGTTTGAAACCGAGCAGAAACATCACCTGGTTTAAGCCATATGGTGAACCATAATTACAAGCTAAAAAAACCTTTAAGCATTCAATGCTCGGTTTTGTAGACAAGGCTTAAGACTAGTCCAACACTAAGATGAATGTTCGATGAATTAACTGAATAAACTTGTCCTGAAACACCTTCAAATTTGTGACTGGCAAGTATTTAGCCAAAGTCAGACAATGCTTGCGTGGTCTGTTTTAAAACAGTGCGAGATAGACGACGTACGCAGGAATTGTACACATTTCTGTAGTGTTGTGGTTATCACGTTTGCTTTACACGCAAAAGGTCTTCGGTTCGAAACCGAGCAGAAACATCGCCTGCTTTAAGCCATATGGTGAACCATAATTACAAGCTAAACAAACCTTTATGCATTCAATGCTCGGTTTTGTAGACAAGGCTTAAGACTAGTCCAACACTAAGATGAATGTTCCAGATGTATTAACTGAATAAACTTGTCCTGAAACACCTTCAAATTTGTGACTGGTGATGGACTTAAAAATGTCCAGCGTGTCCAAAAATTGGACTTACAGACGTTCTTTGAAAAAAGTTGAAGTTTATTAACCTGAAAATCAGCGCTGGGCTGTCTCACACACAACTAACTCAACAGAGAGTCCCGGAGAATCAGCCCCGCCTAAACAGTGTTTTACATTTTTATATATGTATGTGTGGGTGTATCTTTAAGCTTGCTGCAGTAGTTAGTGTCCAATCCCACGGCTCTTGAGACATCCACCGTTTAGTCTTTAGCCAATGGAGAGATGACCGCTTGGCGCTTGTCGACAACCGCACCCTTCTTCTTTGTTCTCTTAGCATCTGTAAAACACCAAACTTCCCCCAACTAGTTCACCCAACACTTATCTAAACACAAGATCTGTGGTATGTGTTTGCATGCTCTGCCTTGTTCAGGCATAACAGTTAATCACTCCACCCCCCTTGGACGCACTGTTTCTTGTGGTCTAATATTCTCTCCTTCACAGAACCACAGTAATTATGAAACTACAGCATGATTATATTGATAACAAATAACTTGATTAAACAAATGCAATTAAAACATGGTGATAAAACACAACACTCTTAAAGACTTATAAAACCCTTCACTGGCAAGGATTTTGCCAAAGTCATACAATGCTAGCGTGGTCTGTTTTTAACCAGTGCGAGATAGACGACGTACGCAGGAATTGTACATGTTTCTGTAGTGTAGTGGTTATCATGTTTGCTTTACGCGCAAAAGGTCCTCGGTTCGAAACCGAGCAGAAACATAGCCTGCTTTAAGCCATATGGTGAACCATAATTACAAGCTAAACAAACCTTTATGCATTCAATGCTCGGTTTTGTAGACAAGCCTTAAGACTAGTCCAACACTAAGATGAATGTTCCAGATGTATTAACTGAATAAACTTGTCCTGAAACACCTTCAAATTTGTGACTTGCAAGTATTTTGCTAAAGTCAGACAATGCTTGCGTGGTCTGTTTTTAACCAGTGCGAGATAGACGACGTACGCAGGAATTGTACACGTTTCTGTAGTGTAGTGGTTATAACGTTTGCTTTACACGCAAAAGGTCCTCGGTTCGAAACCGAGCAGAAACATAGCCTGCTTTAAGCCATATGGTGAACCATAATTACAAGCTAAACAAACCTTTATGCATTCAATGTTCGGTTTTGTAGACAAGGCTTAAGACTAGTCCAACACTAAGATGAATGTTCCAGATGTATTAACTGAATAAACTTGTCCTGAAACACCTTCAAATTTGTGACCGGCAAGTATTTTGCCAAAGTCATACAATGCTTGCGTGGTCTGTTTTTAACCAGTGCGAGATAGACGACGTACGCAGGAATTGTACATGTTTCTGTAGTGTAGTGGTTATCACGTTTGCTTTACACGCAAAAGGTCCTCTGTTCGAAACCGAGCAGAAACATCACCTGGTTTAAGCCATATGGTGAACCATAATTACAAGCTAAAAAAACCTTTAAGCATTCAATGCTCGGTTTTGTAGACAAGGCTTAAGACTAGTCCAACACTAAGATGAATGTTCGATGAATTAACTGAATAAACTTGTCCTGAAACACCTTCAAATTTGTGACTGGCAAGTATTTAGCCAAAGTCAGACAATGCTTGCGTGGTCTGTTTTAAAACAGTGCGAGATAGACGACGTACGCAGGAATTGTACACGTTTCTGTAGTGTTGTGGTTATCACGTTTGCTTTACACGCAAAAGGTCCTCGGTTCGAAACCGAGCAGAAACATCGCCTGCTTTAAGCCATATGGTGAACCATAATTACAAGCTAAACAAACCTTTATGCATTCAATGCTCGGTTTTGTAGACAAGGCTTAAGACTAGTCCAACACTAAGATGAATGTTCCAGATGTATTAACTGAATAAACTTGTCCTGAAACACCTTCAAATTTGTGACTGGTGATGGACTTAAAAATGTCCAGCGTGTCCAAAAATTGGACTTACAGACGTTCTTTGAAAAAAGTTGAAGTTTATTAACCTGAAAATCAGCGCTGGGCTGTCTCACACACAACTAACTCAACAGAGAGTCCCGGAGAATCAGCCCCGCCTAAACAGTGTTTTACATTTTTATATATGTATGTGTGGGTGTATCTTTAAGCTTGCTGCAGTAGTTAGTGTCCAATCCCACGGCTCTTGAGACATCCACCGTTTAGTCTTTAGCCAATGGAGAGATGACCGCTTGGCACTTGTGGACAACCGCACCCTTCTTCTTTGTTCTCTTAGCATCTGTAAAACACCAAACTTCCCCCAACTAGTTCACCCAACACTTATCTAAACACAAGATCTGTGGTATGTGTTTGCATGCTCTGCCTTGTTCAGGCATAACAGTTAATCACTCCACCCCCCTTGGACGCACTGTTTCTTGTGGTCTAATATTCTCTCCTTCACAGAACCACAGTAATTATGACACTACAGCATGATTATATTGATAACAAATAACTTGATTAAACAAATGCAATTAAAACATGGTAATAAAACACAACACTCTTAAAGACTTATAAAACCCTTCACTGGCAAGGATTTTGCCAAAGTCATACAATGCTAGCGTGGTCTGTTTTTAACCAGTGCGAGATAGACGACGTACGCAGGAATTGTACATGTTTCTGTAGTGTAGTGGTTATCATGTTTGCTTTACACGCAAAAGGTCCTCGGTTCGAAACCGAGCAGAAACATAGCCTGCTTTAAGCCATATGGTGAACCATAATTACAAGCTAAACAAACCTTTATGCATTCAATGCTCGGTTTTGTAGACAAGCCTTAAGACTAGTCCAACACTAAGATGAATGTTCCAGATGTATTAACTGAATAAACTTGTCCTGAAACACCTTCAAATTTGTGACTTGCAAGTATTTTGCTAAAGTCAGACAATGCTTGCGTGGTCTGTTTTTAACCAGTGCGAGGTAGACGACGTACGCAGGAATTGTACACGTTTCTGTAGTGTAGTGGTTATAACGTTTGCTTTACACGCAAAAGGTCCTCGGTTCGAAACCGAGCAGAAACATAGCCTGCTTTAAGCCATATGGTGAACCATAATTACAAGCTAAACAAACCTTTATGCATTCAATGTTCGGTTTTGTAGACAAGGCTTAAGACTAGTCCCACACTAAGATGAATGTTCTAGATGTATTAACTGAATAAACTTGTCCTGAAACACCTTCAAATTTGTGACTGGCATGTATTTTGCCAAAGTCATACAATGCTTGCGTGGTCTGTTTTTAACCAGTGCGAGATAGACGACGTACGCAGGAATTGTACATGTTTCTGTAGTGTTGTGGTTATCACGTTTGCTTTACACGCAAAAGGTCCTCTGTTCGAAACCGAGCAGAAACATCACCTGGTTTAAGCCATATGGTGAACCATAATTACAAGCTAAAAAAAACTTTAAGCATTCAATGCTCGGTTTTGTAGACAAGGCTTAAGACTAGTCCCACACTAAGATGAATGTTCTAGATGTCTTAACTGAATAAACTTGTCCTGAAGCACCTTCAAATTTGTGACTGGCAAGTATTTTGCCAAAGTCATACAATGCTTGCGTGGTCTGTTTTTAACCAGTGCGAGATAGACGACGTACGCAGGAATTGTACATGTTTCTGTAGTGTTGTGGTTATCACGTTTGCTTTACACGCAAAAGGTCCTCTGTTCGAAACCGAGCAGAAACATCACCTGGTTTAAGCCATATGGTTAAACATAATTACAAGCCTTTAAGCATTCAATGCCTGGTTTTGTAGACAAGGCTTAAGACTAGTCCCACACTAAGATGAATGTTCTAGATGTCTTAACTGAATAAACTTTACCTGAAACACCTTCAAATTTGTGACTGGCAAGTTTTTTGCTAAAGTCAGACAATGCTTGCGTGGTCTGTTTTAAAACAGTGCGAGATAGACGACGTACGCAGGAATTGTACACGTTTCTGTAGTGTTGTGGTTATCACGTTTGCTTTACACGCAAAAGGTCCTCGGTTCGAAACCGAGCAGAAACATCGCCTGCTTTAAGCCATATGGTGAACCATAATTACAAGCTAAACAAACCTTTATGCATTCAATTCTCGGTTTTGTAGACAAGGCTTAAGACTAGTCCAACACTAAGATGAATGTTCGATGTCTTAACTGAATAAACTTGTCATGAAACACCTTCAAATTTGTGACTGGCAAGTATTTTGCTAAAGTCAGACAATGCTTGCGTGGTCTGTTTTTAACCAGTGCGAGGTAGACAACGTACGCAGGAATTGCACACGTTTCTGTAGTGTTGTGGTTATCACGTTTGCTTTACACGCAAAAGGTCCTTGGTTCGAAACCGAGCAGAAACATCGCCTGCTTTAAGCCATATGGTGAACCATAATTACAAGCTAAACAAACCTTTATGCATTCAATGCTCGGTTTTGTAGACAAGGCTTAAGACTAGTCCAACACTAAGATGAATGTTCCAGATGTATTAACTGAATAAACTTGTCCTGAAACACCTTCAAATTTGTGACTGGTGATGGACTTAAAAATGTCCAGCGTGTCCAAAAATTGGACTTACAGACGTTCTTTGAAAAAAGTTGAAGTTTATTAACCTGAAAATCAGCGCTGGGCTGTCTCACACACAACTACCTCAACAGAGAGTCCCGGAGAATCAGCCCCGCCTAAACAGTGTTTTACATTTTTATATATGTATGTGTGGGTGTATCTTTAAGCTTGCTGCAGTAGTTAGTGTCCAATCCCACGGCTCTTGAGACATCCACCGTTTAGTCTTTAGCCAATGGAGAGATGACCGCTTGGCGCTTGTGGACAACCGCACCCTTCTTCTTTGTTCTCTTAGCATCTGTAAAACACCAAACTTCCCCCAACTAGTTCACCCAACACTTATCTAAACACAAGATCTGTGGTATGTGTTTGCATGCTCTGCTTGGTTCAGGCATAACAGTAAATCACTCCACCCCCCTTGGACGCACTGTTTCTTGTGGTCTAATATTCTCTCCTTCACAGAACCACAGTAATTATGACACTACAGCATGATTATATTGATAACAAATAACTTGATTAAACAAATGCAATTAAAACATGGTAATAAAACACAACACTCTTAAAGACTTATAAAACCCTTCACTGGCAAGGATTTTGCCAAAGTCAGACAATGCTAGCGTGGTCTGTTTTTAACCAGTGCGAGATAGACGACGTACGCAGGAATTGTACATGTTTCTGTAGTGTAGTGGTTATCACGTTTGCTTTACACGCAAAAGGTCCTCGGTTCGAAACCGAGCAGAAACATAGCCTGCTTTAAGCCATATGGTGAACCATAATTACAAACTAAACAAACCTTTATGCATTCAATGCTCGGTTTTGTAGACAAGCCTTAAGACTAGTCCAACACTAAGATGAATGTTCCAGATGTATTAACTGAATAAACTTGTCCTGAAACACCTTCAAATTTGTGACTTGCAAGTATTTTGCTAAAGTCAGACAATGCTTGCGTGGTCTGTTTTTAACCAGTGCGAGGTAGACGACGTACGCAGGAATTGTACACGTTTCTGTAGTGTAGTGGTTATAACGTTTGCTTTACACGCAAAAGGTCCTCGGTTCGAATCCGAGCAGAAACATCGCCTGCTTTGAGCCATATGGTGAACCATAATTACAAGCTAAACTAACCTTTATGCATTCAATGCTCGGTTTTGTAGACAAGGCTTAAGACTAGTCCCACACTAAGATGAATGTTCGATGTCTTAACTGAATAAACTTGTCCTGAAACACCTTCAAATTTGTGACTTGCAAGTATTTTGCCAAAGTCAGACAATGCTTGCGTGGTCTGTTTTCAGCCAGTGCCAGGTAGACAACGTACGCAGGAATTGTACACGTTTCTGTAGTGTTGTGGTTATCACGTTTGCTTTACACGCAAAAGGTCCTCTGTTCGAAACCGAGCAGAAACATCACCTGGTTTAAGCCATATGGTGAACCATAATTACAAGCTAAACAAACCTTTATGCATTCAATGTTCGGTTTTGTAGACAAGGCTTAAGACTAGTCCAACACTAAGATGAATGTTCCAGATGTATTAACTGAATAAACTTGTCCTGAAACACCTTCAAATTTGTGGCTGGCAAGTATTTTGCCAAAGTCATACAATGCTTGCGTGGTCTGTTTTTAACCAGTGCGAGATAGAGGACGTACGCAGGAATTGTACATGTTTCTGTAGTGTAGTGGTTATCACGTTTGCTTTACACGCAAAAGGTCCTCTATTCGAAACCGAGCAGAAACATCACCTGGTTTAAGCCATATGGTGAACCATAATTACAAGCTAAAAAAACCTTTAAGCATTCAATGCTCGGTTTTGTAGACAAGGCTTAAGACTAGTCCAACACTAAGATGAATGTTCGATGAATTAACTGAATAAACTTGTCCTGAAACACCTTCAAATTTGTGACTGGCAAGTATTTAGCCAAAGTCAGACAATGCTTGCGTGGTCTGTTTTAAAACAGTGCGAGATAGACGACGTACGCAGGAATTGTACACGTTTCTGTAGTGTTGTGGTTATCACGTTTGCTTTACACGCAAAAGGTCTTCGGTTCGAAACCGAGCAGAAACATCGCCTGCTTTAAGCCATATGGTGAACCATAATTACAAGCTAAACAAACCTTTATGCATTCAATGCTCGGTTTTGTAGACAAGGCTTAAGACTAGTCCAACACTAAGATGAATGTTCCAGATGTATTAACTGAATAAACTTGTCCTGAAACACCTTCAAATTTGTGACTGGTGATGGACTTAAAAATGTCCAGCGTGTCCAAAAATTGGACTTACAGACGTTCTTTGAAAAAAGTTGAAGTTTATTAACCTGAAAATCAGCGCTGGGCTGTCTCACACACAACTAACTCAACAGAGAGTCCCGGAGAATCAGCCCCGCCTAAACAGTGTTTTACATTTTTATATATGTATGTGTGGGTGTATCTTTAAGCTTGCTGCAGTAGTTAGTGTCCAATCCCACGGCTCTTGAGACATCCACCGTTTAGTCTTTAGCCAATGGAGAGATGACCGCTTGGCGCTTGTCGACAACCGCACCCTTCTTCTTTGTTCTCTTAGCATCTGTAAAACACCAAACTTCCCCCAACTAGTTCACCCAACACTTATCTAAACACAAGATCTGTGGTATGTGTTTGCATGCTCTGCCTTGTTCAGGCATAACAGTTAATCACTCCTTCCCCCTTGGACGCACTGTTTCTTGTGGTCTAATATTCTCTCCTTCACAGAACCACAGTAATTATGACACTACAGCATGATTATATTGATAACAAATAACTTGATTAAACAAATGCAATTAAAACATGGTAATAAAACACAACACTCTTAAAGACTTATAAAACCCTTCACTGGCAAGGATTTTGCCAAAGTCATACAATGCTAGCGTGGTCTGTTTTTAACCAGTGCGAGATAGACGACGTACGCAGGAATTGTACATGTTTCTGTAGTGTAGTGGTTATCATGTTTGCTTTACACGCAAAAGGTCCTCGGTTCGAAACCGAGCAGAAACATAGCCTGCTTTAAGCCATATGGTGAACCATAATTACAAGCTAAACAAACCTTTATGCATTCAATGCTAGGTTTTGTAGACAAGCCTTAAGACTAGTCCAACACTAAGATGAATGTTCCAGATGTATTAACTGAATAAACTTGTCCTGAAACACCTTCAAATTTGTGACTTGCAAGTATTTTGCTAAAGTCAGACAATGCTTGCGTGGTCTGTTTTTAACCAGTGCGAGGTAGACGACGTACGCAGGAATTGTACACGTTTCTGTAGTGTAGTGGTTATAACGTTTGCTTTACACGCAAAAGGTCCTCGGTTCGAAACCGAGCAGAAACATAGCCTGCTTTAAGCCATATGGTGAACCATAATTACAAGCTAAACAAACCTTTATGCATTCAATGTTCGGTTTTGTAGACAAGGCTTAAGACTAGTCCAACACTAAGATGAATGTTCCAGATGTATTAACTGAATAAACTTGTCCTGAAACACCTTCAAATTTGTGACTTGCAAGTATTTTGCTAAAGTCAGACAATGCTTGCGTGGTCTGTTTTTAACCAGTGCGAGGTAGACGACGTACGCAGGAATTGCACACGTTTCTGTAGTGTAGTGGTTATAACGTTTGCTTTACACGCAAAAGGTCCTCGGTTCGAATCCGAGCAGAAACATCGCCTGCTTTAAGCCATATGGTGAACCATAATTACAAGCTAAACTAACCTTTATGCATTCAATGCTCGGTTTTGTAGACAAGGCTTAAGACTAGTCCCACACTAAGATGAATGTTCGATGTCTTAACTGAATAAACTTGTCCTGAAACACCTTCAAATTTGTGACTTGAAAGTATTTTGCCAAAGTCATACAATGCTTGCGTGGTCTGTTTTTAACCAGTGCGAGATAGACAACGTACTCAGGCATTGTACACGTTTCTGTAGTGTAGTGGTTATCACGTTTGCTTTACACGCAAAAGGTCCTCTGTTCGAAACCGAGCAGAAACATCTCCTGCTTTAAGCCATATGGTGAACCATAATTACAAGCTAAACTAACCTTTATGCATTCAATGCTCGGTTTTGTAGACAAGGCTTAAGACTAGTCCAACACTAAGATGAATGTTCCAGATGTATTAACTGAATAAACTTGTCCTGAAACACCTTCAAATTTGTGACTGGCAAGTATTTTGCCAAAGTCATACAATGCTTGCGTGGTCTGTTTTTAACCAGTGCGAGATAGACGACGTACGCAGGAATTGTACATGTTTCTGTAGTGTAGTGGTTATCACGTTTGCTTTACACGCAAAAGGTCCTCTGTTCGAAACCGAGCAGAAACATCACCTGGTTTAAGCCATATGCTGAACCATAATTACAAGCTAAAAAAAACTTTAAGCATTCAATGCTCGGTTTTGTAGACAAGGCTTAAGACTAGTCCCACACTAAGATGAATGTTCTAGATGTCTTAACTGAATAAACTTGTCCTGAAGCACCTTCAAATTTGTGACTGGCAAGTATTTTGCCAAAGTCATACAATGCTTGCGTGGTCTGTTTTTAACCAGTGCGAGATAGACGACGTACGCAGGAATTGTACATGTTTCTGTAGTGTTGTGGTTATCACGTTTGCTTTACACGCAAAAGGTCCTCTGTTCGAAACCGAGCAGAAACATCGCCTGCTTTAAGCCATATGGTGAACCATAATTACAAGCTAAACAAAGATAGACGACGTACGCAGGAATTGTACATGTTTCTGTAGTGTAGTGGTTATCACGTTTGCTTTACACGCAAAAGGTCCTCTGTTCGAAACCGAGCAGAAACATCACCTGGTTTAAGCCATATGGTTAAACATAATTACAAGCCTTTAAGCATTCAATGCCTGGTTTTGTAGACAAGGCTTAAGACTAGTCCCACACTAAGATGAATGTTCTAGATGTCTTAACTGAATAAACTTTACCTGAAACACCTTCAAATTTGTGACTGGCAAGTTTTTTGCTAAAGTCAGACAATGCTTGCGTGGTCTGTTTTAAAACAGTGCGAGATAGACGACGTACGCAGGAATTGTACACGTTTCTGTAGTGTTGTGGTTATCACGTTTGCTTTACACGCAAAAGGTCCTCGGTTCGAAACCGAGCAGAAACATCGCCTGCTTTAAGCCATATGGTGAACCATAATTACAAGCTAAACAAACCTTTATGCATTCAATGCTCGGTTTTGTAGACAAGGCTTAAGACTAGTCCAACACTAAGATGAATGTTCGATGTCTTAACTGAATAAACTTGTCATGAAACACCTTCAAATTTGTGACTGGCAAGTATTTTGCTAAAGTCAGACAATGCTTGCGTGGTCTGTTTTTAACCAGTGCGAGGTAGACAACGTACGCAGGAATTGCACACGTTTCTGTAGTGTTGTGGTTATCACGTTTGCTTTACACGCAAAAGGTCCTTGGTTCGAAACCGAGCAGAAACATCGCCTGCTTTAAGCCATATGGTGAACCATAATTACAAGCTAAACAAACCTTTATGCATTCAATGCTCGGTTTTGTAGACAAGGCTTAAGACTAGTCCAACACTAAGATGAATGTTCCAGATGTATTAACTGAATAAACTTGTCCTGAAACACCTTCAAATTTGTGACTGGTGATGGACTTAAAAATGTCCAGCGTGTCCAAAAATTGGACTTACAGACGTTCTTTGAAAAAAGTTGAAGTTTATTAACCTGAAAATCAGCGCTGGGCTGTCTCACACACAACTAACTCAACAGAGAGTCCCGGAGAATCAGCCCCGCCTAAACAGTGTTTTACATTTTTATATATGTATGTGTGGGTGTATCTTTAAGCTTGCTGCAGTAGTTAGTGTCCAATCCCACGGCTCTTGAGACATCCACCGTTTAGTCTTTAGCCAATGGAGAGATGACCGCTTGGCGCTTGTGGACAACCGCACCCTTCTTCTTTGTTCTCTTAGCATCTGTAAAACACCAAACTTCCCCCAACTAGTTCACCCAACACTTATGTAAACACAAGATCTGTGGTATGTGTTTGCATGCTCTGCTTGGTTCAGGCATAACAGTAAATCACTCCACCCCCCTTGGACGCACTGTTTCTTGTGGTCTAATATTCTCTCCTTCACAGAACCACAGTAATTATGACACTACAGCATGATTATATTGATAACAAATAACTTGATTAAACAAATGCAATTAAAACATGGTAATAAAACACAACACTCTTAAAGACTTATAAAACCCTTCACTGGCAAGGATTTTGCCAAAGTCATACAATGCTAGCGTGGTCTGTTTTTAACCAGTGCGAGATAGACGACGTACGCAGGAATTGTACATGTTTCTGTAGTGTTGTGGTTATCACGTTTGCTTTACACGCAAAAGGTCCTCGGTTCGAAACCGAGCAGAAACATAGCCTGCTTTAAGCCATATGGTGAACCATAATTACAAGCTAAACAAACCTTTATGCATTCAATGCTCGGTTTTGTAGACAAGCCTTAAGACTAGTCCAACACTAAGATGAATGTTCCAGATGTATTAACTGAATAAACTTGTCCTGAAACACCTTCAAATTTGTGACTTGCAAGTATTTTGCTAAAGTCAGAAAATGCTTGCGTGGTCTGTTTTTAACCAGTGCGAGGTAGACGACGTACGCAGGAATTGTACACGTTTCTGTAGTGTAGTGGTTATAACGTTTGCTTTACACGCAAAAGGTCCTCGGTTCGAATTCGAGCAGAAACATCGCCTGCTTTGAGCCATATGGTGAACCATAATTACAAGCTAAACTAACCTTTATGCATTCAATGCTCGGTTTTGTAGACAAGGCTTAAGACTAGTCCCACACTAAGATGAATGTTCGATGTCTTAACTGAATAAACTTGTCCTGAAACACCTTCAAATTTGTGACTTGCAAGTATTTTGCCAAAGTCAGACAATGCTTGCGTGGTCTGTTTTCAGCCAGTGCCAGGTAGACAACGTACGCAGGAATTGTACACGTTTCTGTAGTGTTGTGGTTATCACGTTTGCTTTACACGCAAAAGGTCCTCTGTTCGAAACCGAGCAGAAACATCACCTGGTTTAAGCCATATGGTGAACCATAATTACAAGCTAAACAAACCTTTATGCATTCAATGTTCGGTTTTGTAGACAAGGCTTAAGACTAGTCCAACACTAAGATGAATGTTCCAGATGTATTAACTGAATAAACTTGTCCTGAAACACCTTCAAATTTGTGACTTGCAAGTATTTTGCTAAAGTCAGACAATGCTTGCGTGGTCTGTTTTTAACCAGTGCGAGGTAGACGACGTACGCAGGAGTTGTACACGTTTCTGTAGTGTAGTGGTTATAACGTTTGCTTTACACGCAAAAGGTCCTCGGTTCGAATCCGAGCAGAAACATCGCCTGCTTTAAGCCATATGGTGAACCATAATTACAAGCTAAACTAACCTTTATGCTTTCAATGCTTGGTTTTGTAGACAAGGCTTAAGACTAGTCCCACACTAAGATGAATGTTCGATGTCTTAACTGAATAAACTTGTCCTGAAACACCTTCAAATTTGTGACTTGAAAGTATTTTGCCAAAGTCATACAATGCTTGCGTGGTCTGTTTTTAACCAGTGCGAGATAGACAACGTACACAGGCATTGTACACGTTTCTGTAGTGTAGTGGTTATCACGTTTGCTTTACACGCAAAAGGTCCTCTGTTCGAAACCGAGCAGAAACATCTCCTGCTTTAAGCCATATGGTGAACCATAATTACAAGCTAAACTAACCTTTATGCATTCAATGCTCGGTTTTGTAGACAAGGCTTAAGACTAGTCCAACACTAAGATGAATGTTCCAGATGTATTAACTGAATAAACTTGTCCTGAAACACCTTCAAATTTGTGACTGGCAAGTATTTTGCCAAAGTCATACAATGCTTGCGTGGTCTGTTTTTAACCAGTGCGAGATAGACGACGTACGCAGGAATTGTACATGTTTCTGTAGTGTTGTGGTTATCACGTTTGCTTTACACGCAAAAGGTCCTCTGTTCGAAACCGAGCAGAAACATCGCCTGCTTTAAGCCATATGGTGAACCATAATTACAAGCTAAACAAAGATAGACGACGTACGCAGGAATTGTACATGTTTCTGTAGTGTAGTGGTTATCACGTTTGCTTTACACGCAAAAGGTCCTCTGTTCGAAACCGAGCAGAAACATCACCTGGTTTAAGCCATATGGTTAAACATAATTACAAGCCTTTAAGCATTCAATGCCTGGTTTTGTAGACAAGGCTTAAGACTAGTCCCACACTAAGATGAATGTTCGATGTCTTAACTGAATAAACTTGTCCTGAAACACCTTCAAATTTGTGACTTGCAAGTATTTTGCCAAAGTCAGACAATGCTTGCGTGGTCTGTTTTCAGCCAGTGCCAGGTAGACAACGTACGCAGGAATTGTACACGTTTCTGTAGTGTTGTGGTTATCACGTTTGCTTTACACGCAAAAGGTCCTCTGTTCGAAACCGAGCAGAAACATCACCTGGTTTAAGCCATATGGTGAACCATAATTACAAGCTAAACAAACCTTTATGCATTCAATGTTCGGTTTTGTAGACAAGGCTTAAGACTAGTCCAACACTAAGATGAATGTTCCAGATGTATTAACTGAATAAACTTGTCATGAAACACCTTCAAATTTGTGACTGGTGATGGACTTAAAAATGTCCAGCGTGTCCAAAAATTGGACTTACAGACGTTCTTTGAAAAAAGTTGAAGTTTATTAACCTGAAAATCAGCGCTGGGCTGTCTCACACACAACTAACTCAACAGAGAGTCCCGGAGAATCAGCCCCGCCTAAACAGTGTTTTACATTTTTATATATGTATGTGTGGGTGTATCTTTAAGCTTGCTGCAGTAGTTAGTGTCCAATCCCACGGCTCTTGAGACATCCACCGTTTAGTCTTTAGCCAATGGAGAGATGACCGCTTGGCGCTTGTGGACAACCGCACCCTTCTTCTTTGTTCTCTTAGCATCTGTAAAACACCAAACTTCCCCCAACTAGTTCACCCAACACTTATCTAAACACAAGATCTGTGGTATGTGTTTGCATGCTCTGCCTTGTTCAGGCATAACAGTTAATCACTCCACCCCCCTTGGACGCACTGTTTCTTGTGGTCTAATATTCTCTCCTTCACAGAACCACAGTAATTATGACACTACAGCATGATTATATTGATAACAAATAACTTGATTAAACAAATGCAATTAAAACATGGTAATAAAACACAACACTCTTAAAGACTTATAAAACCCTTCACTGGCAAGGATTTTGCCAAAGTCATACAATGCTAGCGTGGTCTGTTTTTAACCAGTGCGAGATAGACGACGTACACAGGAATTGTACATGTTTCTGTAGTGTAGTGGTTATCACGTTTGCTTTACACGCAAAAGGTCCTCTGTTCGAAACCGAGCAGAAACATCACCTGGTTTAAGCCATATGGTTAAACATAATTACAAGCCTTTAAGCATTCAATGCCTGGTTTTGTAGACAAGGCTTAAGACTAGTCCCACACTAAGATGAATGTTCTAGATGTCTTAACTGAATAAACTTTACCTGAAACACCTTCAAATTTGTGACTGGCAAGTTTTTTGCTAAAGTCAGACAATGCTTGCGTGGTCTGTTTTAAAACAGTGCGAGATAGACGACGTACGCAGGAATTGTACACATTTCTGTAGTGTAGTGGTTATCACGTTTGCTTTACACGCAAAAGGTACTCTGTTCGAAACCGAGTAGAAACATCACCTGGTTTAAGCCATATGGTGAACCATAATTACAAGCTAAACAAACCTTTTTGCATTCAATGCTCGGTTTTGTAGACAAGGCTTTAGACTAGTCCAACACTAAGATGAATGTTCCAGATGTATTAACTGAATAAACTTGTCCTGAAACACCTTCAAATTTGTGACTGGCAAGTATTTTGCTAAAGTCAGACAATGCTTGCGTGGTCTGTTTTTAACCAGTGCGAGGTAGACAACGTACGTAGGTATTGTACACGTTTCTGTAGTGTAGTGGTTATCACGTTTGCTTTACACGCAAAAGGTCCTCGGTTCGAAACCGAGCAGAAATATCGCCTGCTTTAAGCCATATGGTGAACCATAATTACAAGCTAAACAAACCTTTATGCATTCAATGCTCGGTTTTGTAGACAAGGCTTAAGACTAGTCCAACACTAAGATGAATGTTCTAGATGTCTTAACTGAATAAACTTTACCTGAAACACCTTCAAATTTGTGACTGGCAAGTTTTTTGCTAAAGTCAGACAATGCTTGCGTGGTCTGTTTAAAAACAGTGCGAGATAGACGACGTACGCAGGAATTGTAGAAGTTTCTGTAGTGTAGTGGTTATCACGTTTGCTTTACACGCAAAAGGTCCTCGGTTCGAAACCGAGCAGAAACATTGCCTGCTTAAAGCCATATGTTGAACCATAATTACAAGCTAAACATACCTTTATTCATTCAATGCTCGGTTTTGTAGACAAGCCTTAAGACTAGTCCAACACTAAGATGAATGTTCCAGATGTATTAACTGAATAAACTTGTCATGAAACACCTTCAAATTTGTGACTGGCAAGTATTTTGCCAAAGTCAGACAATGCTTGCGTGGTCTGTTTTCAGCCAGTGCGAGGTAGACAACGTACACAGGAATTATATGTGTTGCTGTAGTGTAGTGGTTATCACGTTTGCTTTACATGCAAAATGTCTTCGGTTCGAAACCCAGCACAAACATCGCCTGCTTTAAGCCATATGGTTAAACATAATTACAAGCCTTTAAGCATTCAATGCCTGGTTTTGTAGACAAGGCTTAAGACTAGTCCCACACTAAGATGAATGTTCTAGATGTCTTAACTGAATAAACTTGTCCTGAAACACTTTCAAATTTGTGACTGACAAGTATTTTGCTAAAGTCAGACAATGCTTGCGTGGTCTGTTTTTAACCAGTGCGAGGTAGACAACGTACGCAGGTATTGTACACGTTTCTGTAGTGTAGTGGTTATCACGTTTGCATTACACGCAAAAGGTCCTCGGTTCGAAACCGAGCAGAAACATCGCCTGCTTTAAGCCATATGGTGAACCATAATTACAAGCTAAACAAACCTTTATGCATTCAATGCTCGGTTTTGTAGACAAGGCTTAAGACTAGTCCAACACTAAGATGAATGTTCTAGATGTCTTAACTGAATAAACTTGTCCTGAAACACCTTCAAATTTGTGACTGGCAAGTTTTTTGCTAAAGTCAGACAATGCTTGCGTGGTCTGTTTTAAAACAGTGCGAGATAGACGACGTACGCAGGAATTGTAGAAGTTTCTGTAGTGTAGTGGTTATCACGTTTGCTTTACACGCAAAAGGTCCTCGGTTCGAAACAGAGCAGAAACATCGCCTGCTTTAAGCCATATGGTGAACCATAATTACAAGCTAAACAAACCTTTATGCATTCAATGCTCGGTTTTGTAGACAAGGCTTAAGACTAGTCCCACACTAAGATGAATGTTCTAGATGTCTTAACTGAATAAACTTTACCTGAAACACCTTCAAATTTGTGACTGGCAAGTTTTTTGCTAAAGTCAGACAATGCTTGCGTGGTCTGTTTTTAACCAGTGCGAGGTAGACAACGTACGCAGGAATTGTACACGTTTCTGTAGTGTATTGGTTCTCACGTTTGCTTTACACACAAAAGGTCCTCTGTTCGAAACCGAGCAGAAACATCACCTGGTTTAAGCCATATGGTGAACCATAATTACAAGCTAAAAAAAACCTTTAAGCATTCAATGCTCGGTTTTGTAGACAAGGCTTAAGACTAGTCCCACACTAAGATGAATGTTCCAGATGTATTAACTGAATAAACTTGTCATGAAACACCTTCAAATTTGTGACTGGCAAGTATTTTGCCAAAGTCAGACAATGCTTGCGTGGTCTGTTTTCAGCCAGTGCGAGGTAGACAACGTACACAGGAATTATTTGTGTTTCTGTAGTTTAGTGGTTATCACGTTTGCTTTACATGCAAAATGTCTTCGGTTCGAAACCCAGCACAAACATCGCCTGCTTTAAGCCATATGGTTAAACATAATTACAAGCCTTTAAGCATTCAATGCCTGGTTTTGTAGACAAGGCTTAAGACTAGTCCCACACTAAGATGAATGTTCTAGATGTCTTAACTGAATAAGCTTTACCTGAAACACCTTCAAATTTGTGACTGGCAAGTTTTTTGCTAAAGTCAGACAATGCTTGCGTGGTCTGTTTTTAACCAGTGCGAGGTAGACAACGTACGCAGGAATTGTACACGTTTCTGTAGTGTATTGGTTATCACGTTTGCTTTACACGCAAAAGGTCCTCTGTTCGAAACCGAGCAGAAACATCACCTGGTTTAAGCCATATGGTGAACCATAAATACAAGCTAAAAAAAACCTTTAAGCATTCAATGCTCGGTTTTGTAGACAAGGCTTAAGACTAGTCCCACACTAAGATGAATGTTCCAGATGTATTAACTGAATAAACTTGTCATGAAACACCTTCAAATTTGTGACTGGCAAGTATTTTGCCAAAGTCATACAATGCTTGCGTGGTCTGTTTTTAACCAGTGGGAGGTAGACGACGTACGCAGGAATTTATGGAACACCAGGAGGGTCAAATACGTGCGTATTTTAACGCCTTACCTACGCGTACTCTACGCATTGTTTGCGCGTAGAGTACGCGTAGTCTACGCGTGGAAAATCGACGCGTGCTCTACGCGCAAACAACGCGTACTCTACGCGTGACGTCAGACGTCAATTTCGCGTGTTTTTGACCCATCCGGCCACTTGCCCAGTTTGGACGTGTAAGCCTGTTGAGTTCCCATTGGCTGACGAGCGGAAGGGCTAAACCATTACTGTAGGCCTAGGGGCATTGCCTTCCATTTCTGACTCCTTGTCATCACAATGCATATAACATGCGAAAGATCTACTTATCTATTTATGTATCCATTTATCTAATAAGCTATTAAATATAGATGTTTTATAATCTTTTTTATCGTTTATTGCCGGGTCATGTTAGTAACTGTTTTAACAGAGACAATAAATTGATAAAAGACGCCAGTTATAAATCAGCTCAAATAGTGAAGGGGTTAGAGACAATGTCAATCTTCACTGTAACTTTGGTGTCTGGGTCAACGAAGGATCGAAACCCGCTCGACGCGAAGATTAATCTTCCTTTACCAACATTTTTTTAGAAATCCTCTAGCAATAGTCTTAAGCCCTGTCCATAGATACTTACGTTTATAATTTGTTATCTTCATTAAGCAGTAAATTTATTCATGTTCAATAAATTATAGAATTCTAGGTTTTATTTTCTTACTAATTTTCAAACCTTGGCTACGGACCTTTTTTATTTCTTTGCAGTTAGAAAGAATAGGTTTAAAGTTTCATCAGACTTGATGAAAATACAGTAATGTTTTATAATACAATTTTATTGAAATATGAGATAAATAAAAGTGAATTTATAGAAATCCGTTTTTGCTTTAAAAATACATTAAACAAATATAAAAAAAACGTGTTGTCGCCTGAACACATAATTGGTAAGCGTAGACAAATTACTGCTTTCATAAGATAAGCACATGTAGGCCATTCAATATAAGTCACAAGAGCTAGCACAAATGTTTAGAATGAAAAAGGTTTTCATTAGTTTTCTTGAATATTAATTTGAACGAATATAACCGGTATGAATAAAACTAGTTTCACACTTAAGAATCTAATGTTTGGTCTGGTTGTCTATACCTTCTACAAAAGGTTTGTCTGTAATTTAAATTATAGAGGGATAAATAAATTCCTTCTCCAACGAAAATCAGCATTACAACATTTCTGATGTGTTATGAAAATATAATCCCCACATATAAACTGCACACACAAAAAAAAACAAGAGAAATAAGCAGGTATAGGTTAAACGGTGCACACCCAACACAGGGTTTTATATGAATATTTTCTTGTCTCTACTCAAATACAAAATGTCAAATTCATTTGCAGGCCCAAGTCTTTTTGTGTTCTGCGTCGGTGTGGGTATGTGGTCATGTTACAATGCAGTGGAGCAGCCAATATATAAACCTGCATTGCCGATGTGCACAGAACAATCCCTTGTTGTGCCATATATATATATATATATATATATATATCGCTTTATGTGCTGTGAGTTGGTGGGGCTTATTATTTATGCATTTTTTATTAATTTAATCAGTCAACTAAAATGGTATTATTTTATTTAAGAATTTGAAACAACAAAAAAGTCAGTCAATAAAAAAACCCAAACAGTTGAAAGCCTGTCGTTACATTTTGTCATGAATTCTTGGGGTGTGGTGAGAGACAGAGGACCCAAGTGCAGATAGGGAGGTAATTACAAAAAGGATTTATTTAAATACAAAAACACAAAACCCACAAGGGGGTAAAACACATAACATGCAGTGCAGACAGGAACAAAGACTTACTAAACTAACAGGACTAGACTATTAAAACATTACATCAACTACGAATAAACTAAACTTACTGACACCAGGAACTCACCCACATGACACAATGAACAATGAACAGCACAAGACAAGAGACACGAGGTCAATATATAGGGAGGCAAATCAAGAGGGAACAGGTGTAGGGCATTAACTAATAAACAAGCAATAACGAGACAAAAGGGCAGGAAACGGAGACGAGGACCGGAGAGAGAGTATAGAAGACCACATAAAACAGTTATTTAGGCTGACCTGGTTTCTGTGTTGCAGTGGTATTAACGTTCACATCACACGTGAAAGGCCCCTGATCGTACCTGGACAAAATCAGATCGAAATCGAACAAGAACCTTGTGTTGCTTTTGACCAAAATCAAGCCAAGAATCATTCCATAAACATGAGTACAGCTATTGCGTGGTCTGTTTTAAACCAGCGCGAGGTAGACGACGTACGAAGGAGCTGTCCACGTTTCTGTAGTTTAGGGGTCATCAGGTTCGCTTTACACGAAAGAGAAAGGCGTTTTGCAGACTTTTCTAACGTTTTGAATGTGTAGTCGAAGCTAGTACATTCTGCTAGAGATGACCCAAAAGCAGAAACAAACTCCCCGTCTGCCAGTCGAAACCCCGTCTTACTCGTGACAGGCGGAGACACTGTACATAAAACTAACCAGGCTGGCGTGCAGGCGGTGTCTGTTTGCTGAACTGCAGGTGGTTACGTTGTGCCTGACTGCAACCTGTAACTGGTAGCATCCACATTTGAAAAGAAATGCTTGATGTTCTTTGGGGTCACATTCAAATAATTCAACAAAAGTAAGTGGCAAAATAATCCTATGAATTGCTGTTCGGGATTTTGGATGTGTGCAGGAGCAAGGCTGAAGGCTGGGCTTTTTAGAATGTGTCGAGACTTTCCTAATCCTCCTCGGGTTCACAATAGATTTCATCTTAACATAATCACACTTTAACCTGTTGTTGAAAGAAATTCAAAAGAAGAACAAGGAGTCCTTACCACATCCTTGTACTGCTTCAGCTGGAATTGTCAGAGTTTTGGAGATTTGTTCTTTATTTCCTAGGCAGATCCAGATCCCAGCACCAGTGGTCGGCAGACTGTCAGCTTCAGGGAAAGTTCTTCAGAGTTACCGATTGCACCGGTTTGTTGATGGACGAGAACATCACCTCTTTAGCCCCTCCCAGATGGAATGTTTAGAGATGAGCCAGCACCAAAGATTACCCCCTTAAACATTGCGTTGCGACATAGGAAGCACGCTGGTTCAAGAACAGTTGAGTATAGCTCGAGTTTCTCTTGATCTACGCATTAAAACTTCAGTGAAACCAATTTGAGTTCAACGTACTTTTGGAAAGCTCCGCTCACAGCAGGCCTTGGTGAGCGTGTTTGGAATCAGAGAGATTAAGAATCCCCCTTTGTCGTATTGCCTCTGCACATCGCTCTCTCCTGGCTGTTTTGGGACTCTTGGCTTTCCTCTGCTTGTTGCGGGTTTATTGTCAACTCGTGCTCAGATAGATGGGGAGTTTTGTGCGTTGCTCTTTAAATGTGTGGTTTTACTACGCTTCCTCTGCCCTGGACAACAGTTGAAGTGCATATCCCCTCCAAATCGGCTCGAAGATGCTGCAGTCACCCATATGGTCTAGCGGTTAGGATTCCTGGTTTTCACCCAGATGGCCCGGGATCAACTCCCTTTATGGCAAAAGCGTCGGTTTCTCTGCTCCTTTTTTCTTTTGGAAATACCCACATTATTTCACAGCGAGGCAGCCGTGTAGGAGGTCAAACAAATTCCCACTGATCTCGTTTATGAGCCTTTCTGGGCTCTTCCTACTTTTGAGCCCCTTTGCGCCATCCAAATTCAAGTGAGCCCTACAGTAGACCCGGGTTCGATTCCCAGCCAACGCATCGCATTTCGCTAAACCCCTTGCATGCCTAAGGACTTGTTTTGACAATTGCCCAACAATAAGGGGGATAACGCTTTTAAATAAACTACGAGAAAAGGGCAAGGAGACGCACCACAGCCGACGAGCAAACGTGTCTATTGAAAATGCATGTAACTCAGCAAGAAAACTTGTGGAATCTTAAGTGACAACTTGATTGTCTTTGAACGTGAAATGTCCTTCATCAAGTTGCTCTGGGTAAAAGCAATGCACACAGTATGGGAGACTCATGTCATGTGTGTCCAGGTGCCATAGCGAGGACAGACAACGGCCCTGAAGGCTTTTTGTAAGTGAACATATGAGCAGGGATCAACAGGAAGACCTTTTTCTGCAGCGGTGAGCCTCGACAGGTAGCATAGGGAGGGCTAAGATGCACGAAGGAAGCTCCAAAAGCCAATTATGAGGAGAATGCGGGCGTCAGTCCTGCTACCTCTCGCTTGCGCTTGCTGCTTCTCACTGGTTGCATCAAAGTAAACCCAAAGTAAGCCCACATGAGCCAGACTAAACAAAATATATCAAAAACAGGTTGTTAGTATAAATCCATAAAAACTCTTTAATACAAGGATATTGCATTTGCATATTTTTGTGTGATTTTCTGGTTGCAAGCTGTTGTGAGACAAAACATATAAGACATCAGTCAAACTGATTCAATATAGAAACATAACAAAACAAATCGTGAGCTCTACGTCTAACCGTCATAGTCTGCTCTACTTCAGTTGTTCTAGCTGCTAACATCATTTGATAAGTTCCCTGGGTTGTTAGGGAAGTGACAGATCTTTTAACACATCTAAGCACACACTGCAATATACATGGGAATAATATTATCAGGGCCAATGCAATAATAGCAATGGGAATTACCGTACTGGTTATCCAATATCCCCATCCCCTGTTAAGCTATCTAGCCGGTGGAACCACGTTGCATCTACCGGTTTCGGTTCACGAACTGATTCTCTCATGTGCTTCACCACGTCAGTGACATTAGCAGAATAATCTGGAATTGAAAAACAACAAGATACTCCTAACATTTTGCACACTCCTCCTTTTTCTGCTGTTAATATATCTAAAACAAGTCTATGCTGCACCACAGCAACTCTCATTTTCCTCAATTGGATAGAGATTAAATTTAAAGCTTGTGCTGTGTCATTTTCCAGAGAAAGAACCTGCCATGCCAAACCGTTAATTTTGTTTAGTGCAACAGTAGTACCGGTTCCTGTAAAGAAACCTGCTATGGTCCACCCCATATTCTCCCACGGAGTAGTCCATGGATCACGAATTGTGTGGCCTGCATAATATTCAGGCAGTTTTGTTTCCCTTTTTTGTCTATTCAAAGATGTGGCTTGCTTTCTATGTTTTTTCCTTTTCATCTATGCTAGTTCCTGTATACAAAATAGCAGCGTAACAACAGCCCTTCCATTCTCCTGCATCTAAATGATAATATGCAGTTTCACCACAAACCCACACCATTCCTGGTGCACTGTCTAAGTGTGTGAATGGGCATTCAAATTCCTCAGCTGTCTCGTTAAGATATTTGATGGTGCAATTACTACTTTAGTTTTTTGATTGATCAAGAGCAATTTTATTTCTACAATCAGACATTCCTACTATGTTTCTGCCTGTTTTGGAACATACACATAATTATGCGGGATGAGCGTGTACATGAAATGTAGGACCTTGAAAAGGTTCTCCTGTGAACGAACAGTTATAGTCTCGAATTAGTGATTCTGGTGGTCTCCCTTCTCGAATATTTAGAGCCATTTGTATTATTAAAGACACTTGTTTTGGCATCTCACAGCTACCTTTATTATTTAAAAGCATGTCTGCTGTAAGCTCTTGTGTTCTCCACATTGAGTGGAGCTGTAAACATACCCAACAATCTCCTCCAAACTCATCTGCTACTACTCTTCTCTGCAGTAAGGCTAAGGCACATGCGTAGTTACCCCCACATTTAGCTTCGGCAACTCTTACTTCTTTTGTTTCATGGTTGAGATTAGAACCCATGAAGAAATCAATATCTTGTGATGCTTCTCCTTGCTTATCAGAACAACTGTAGATCGCGCTGGCACTACGTTCCTTAATTATTTCTTTCACTTCTTCTTTTACTTCATGCTTTTCTGGTGGTTCTACTTTAAGTCTCACTTCCTGATATCCGTCTCTTCCTACTAAAGCCCATGCACAATAATAAAGTCCTTCATCCTGTAATGTAACATCTTTTATGGTAACATTCATTATCCATGCATAACTTTTCGTGTAGGTTTTACCCATAACTGAGGGAATAAGGTGTTCAGGAATAACCCTTGTTTCGTCACAATAGATACAGCGGTTTCCTCCCCATACTGGTTTATGTTGCAGCTCTACAATCTTTATCTCAAACCTGGGGTCGGTGCCTCTGGCTTCAGGGCCATAATACGCAGTTACCTGCGACCACCCACAAGATCCCTTACATGCCAAACTGTTCCCTTACTGCTTCGGCATTATAATTTTCCCCTCTGGTTAAAGCTATTGGGTCACAAAGGAAACTTGCACTACTGCCTGCTCTAACGGTGACCGCAAGCGGGTCATCATCAGGGTAGAAACTACTGCTAGCTCTAAGGGTGACATCATCATTGGCATGTTTCATATTTACTTTCCAAAATTTCTCATTCACTTCTCGTTTTGGCAGTGTCTTGAGAGTTTCATTTCCCTTAAATTTTACTTCTTGACTAAAAATTATACCAGTGATTATAATACTTATTAGGAGTAGAATAATTGTTGTTACGCGCAGTCCACACATCCCGGGCTGCCTATACGGGTACCATAACCTGTTAGGGTCCATCATTGCGGATGTGGGCAACTCTTTTTGCTTACTATTCATTCTCCCCCTTCTAGCTTAAAAGCGTACAGAATTAGGCTACCTGGCATTGGGCGTTGCAACACTACTCTAGTTGGGTGAGGGTCGATTTCTAGTGTCTCCTCTACTGCTTTAAGAATACCTGGCCCAAACTCTGTAAGGGCTTCTGTAATTGTGCATCCAGTATAAGAATTGATATCTAAGAATTCCATAGGAGATCTGTTCTTAGTATAACAATTTTTGTCCTTTAAGGATAAAATTTGGCCCTCAATGCACCTCAGGGGAAGCTAGGGAGTCGGCACTGTTGGCTCAATGGGCCTTCTATCTTCTTGCTTTGGGTGGCCCCCACCTCATGAAAGGTAGTTCTTTCCTCAGCTTAGTCAGTGCTTTCTCCACCCTGAGGTGTAGTGAGGTGAATCCCCTTTGTGAGATTCTATTTTAAAATTGGAGCTTGCCTGCTCTCCTGAAGACACAACTTCAGTCTGGAAGCGTGTATCCACTGTGGCTGGTAGTCAGTCAGAACTCCTGTCCGTGTTACGGCAATCACAGTCGCTAGTCCGTGGTACTTTGGTTCTCCAACCTTTGTTGGCTTCAGACTTCTCCAAGACTTTTTGTCCTGGAACAAAGTTATGAGTAGGCTGTTCTGAGGGAAGAGGAAGACACAAAGAAACATCAGCACACATAGAATTTAACTTTTCGATTAGGGAAGTCACGTAGTCCTCCTGGATCACCTCCAAGTCACCTAAGGAAGAAATACCAGACCGGCCTTTGACCCACGGGGTCGGGAAAGGTCTACCCATTAGCACCTCGAAAGGTGTCAATTTTGTCGTGGAAGATGGAGTCATTCTCATTTCTGTCAAGACTGCGGGCAATAAATCAACCCACTTTCTTCCTGTTTCGAGTATTGCTTTCGTTATGCGTGTTTTAAGTGTGCGATTGCTTCTTTCCACGACTGCTGCACTTTGCAGATGGTACAGAATATTAAAATGCCAATCAATAGACAACGCTTTTGCTAAGAGCTGCGTTACCTTTGACGTGAAACTTGTCCCGTTATCCGATTCCAAAATGGAAGGTATTCCCCACCTGGGCACAATCTCCTTCGTTAAGATTTTAACCACTGTTTTAGCATCTCCTCTTGCGCATGGAAATGCTTCAGGCCACTTTGAGAATCGATCAACAATTACAAAAAGATATTTTAAATTACCTATTGGCGGCATGTGCGTAAAATCAATTTGTAGATGTTGAAAAGGAGCTCCCGAATGTGTCAATGCATCGTGCTTAGCTGATTTGTGCGGATTTACCTGAGCACATGTTAAGCATGCATCCAAAATGAGCTTTGCAGTCCTATGAACATCAGCAATGCAATATAATCGATTTATTGCTTGAAATACTTTTGCACAACTGGTGTGTGATAACCCATTGTAATGTCTAATTAGGATAATTAACCCTAATTTTGGTAGTGCTATCCTACCCTGTTCATCCCTTATGATCCCTTCTTTGTCAGGAGCACAAACATTTTTGCTCCAATGCTCTAAGTCTCCCTGTGTTGGTTGACTTTGCAGGATTTTGATGTCAATGTCAGGTACATTCGTTATGTGCAGTGTCATTGCTATCTGTGTTTCATCTTTCTGATGACATGGTGATTTAATCTGAGCTTGAGCTGCTGCCTTTGCGGCTTCATCAGCCCTTCTGTTGCCTATAGCCTGTTCATCCTCCCCTGAAGCATGACCCTTGACCTTCACTATGGCCACTTCGAGCGGGAGCTGAACTGCTTCAGTCAACTGTCCTATCAGATTTGCATGTGCTATTGGCTTTCCATCAGCAGTTGTGAAACTTCGTGCTTCCCACATTTTTGCATAATGGTGAAGAACACTCCACGCATACTTGGAGTCAGTGTAAATTGTTACTCTCTTTCCTGTCATCAGCTCACAGGCCTGTATTAATGCTATCAACTCTGCTGCTTGAGCCGGCTTGTAGTCTAGAGCAAAAGCTTCTTTTACCTCTCCTGACTCGGAAACCACAGCGTAGCCACAGAGGTAGACACCGTCAAATGGCTTTGAACAAGACCCATCAACATAAATATGTTCTCCCCCCTCTAGGGGCGTATCCAACAGATCGACCCTAGAAGAATAAGAGGTACTCAGTTCAAAGATCCAATCATGTTTAACATTAAAATCTGCCATGTCTACCATACCCAAAAGACAAAGGGTATTGTTTAATGTAGACAGGCTTGTTAGTTTTTAGTTTAGCCTTATAGGGTTCCATGTCAATGAAAACAGTGTCATCCTTGAACTGAGACCATAACGAAGGATTAATCATGGAGTCTACCCGTGTAGGCACGCTGCCACCGGAGGCAGGCACTCGTGAACCGCTTGGCTGTCCACCTGTTGGCAAAGGATCGACGGATGCCTGTAGACTAGACAGAAAAGAAAAAACAACTTTGTGGTCAGTAAACTTAATGTCCATGCCTAATTTATGCATAATATCGCGGCCTAAAAGATTTAATGGAGCACCAGGAATAATTGTGAATTTGTGTAAAAATGGTTTAAGACCATCAGCGTCAACCTGTTATGGAGGTGTACCCGCACAGGCAATGTCAGTTCCAGAAATTCCCACAGAGTGAATAATTTGATTAGTAATAGGACCCTCATAACAGTTAGAATGCTAAGGTCATCATACATAAATCAGAACTGACGTCACTCTGCGGGCAACTCCATGCCTGGTTTGAGTGCCAATGGGTTGGATATGAATCTCCAGTTGTGTCATCTCTACTCTGTGGTGCGCGCTGCTGTGTGTGTGTGTCGCCAGAAATAGGCTTGGGTGACACATAGTTCCGCAATTGTCTGCACTCTCGTTTGTAGTGGCCCTTTTTGCCACAATGAAAACATGTTATTTCTGACTTCCTCTTTTGGCTAGAGTATGGCTGTTGATGATTCTGAAAATTATGTTCATTATTTCTTTGTTCTCGAAAGCCTGAAAACATTGTACTCTCAGATTTAATCGAAAAGCCGCCTGAAGCATCGAGCTCTCTGATACACTTACCTAGGGCCTCCAGAGTCATGTCATGCAGGTTTGAAGTTGTGATTCTAATCAATTGCGCTTGTTTTGCAGAAATATTATTCAATAAAGTATTAACAAACAAAGACTTTAGTTCATTATTTATTGGCAATTTGGAATCTTCAACCCATGCTTTCTTAAAACGCACAAAGAATAAAGCAGCTGATTATTTTGCTCCCTGCTTCGTGCCGGCAGCGAACGATAGATCCTGCAGACTGCCTAAGCGTGCGTCAAGAAAAAGTCTCAATTCTTTGAAAAATGCTTCAACATTTGCGGAGGTTTTCCAGAATAAATCATGTGGGGTTGTAGCCGTACCGCTCCCTGTGATTCTGTCATGTTCGTTTGACAATGTGGGACATTTTTCTATCAACATTTCTTCAGTTACATCTTTCTCTAGTGTTCTCAACAACACCGCTCGGAAATCAGCACCTGTAAAATGCGAATATTTCGTATGAGTTTTCAAAATCGACACATATTTTCCCGCTTCCTGTGGAGAAGGCAAGCTTTTACAAATTGCTTCCATATCAGACATTCGTATTGGTCTAACGTTTATCGTGTTTCCAGCTCTGACCCAAACCATTGTATTTTGTATAGCTGCGTCAGAGTTACCAGCAATAAATTGTTTCACCGGTTTTTTAGGCGCTGTCATCTCCACCATTTGGTTTTGGGCCGTAGTGTTAAATTTTGCGAAAGCAGCTTTCGTTTTTGTCGGCAGTGAGGGTGCAGAGGGAGAAATATAATTTTGGCAAGGGACAGAGTATGGGGGCGGCTTTTCTAATGGCCCCCGTTTTTGGTTGGCAACATACGCAACAATTTTAGGTTTTTCGGGACCCTGGTCCCAGACCTTTTTCATGTCTTTCCATATGGCATACGCTTTATTCATGTATGGATAATCCCACAATGGGTCTCCCCAACCTTCTTTCACCATTCCCTTTGCCAAAGCCATATTTTCATCAGAAAATGAACCGTCCCTCGGATAGGGAATATCAATTTGCGGTTTCATGCCCTCTGACCATCCTGCGAGATTGCTAACATATGGATCTGTATAAAACCCTTGATTATTTCTGTACATAAATGCGACTGGCGTTTCGCCCGGCAGTGGCCTTGAAACAGAACTCCCCATCTTACACAGACCAAACTGGCAGTGATAAAAATAACACAGACAAAAATAACAATAGCAGCAAAACTCTTTGTGTTCGATCGACTGACAGTTCCAACAACATTGCATATATTGTATTGTGATCTGGGGTGATATAAAGTTCACCTTCTTTTTTCTGATAACAATATTCCAATATACACATGAATTGTGATAATAATAATAAATTTCCCCAATTTTTATTCAACCTTTGAATAAATGAATCTATTTTCAGAATAACAAAGCCTTTTCCCCTGAGTACCAAGGCTGACACCTCGATCCCAAATTACAGTGTGATCAGTACTGCATCACCATTCATATTCGTGTGTTAATAATTTAATTAATTACTGTTGTCCGCTGCGCTGTCACAACAATGGGAAATCGAATTCCCACTAACATGAATTGAAAATCCCCATTTCGTCTGTAAGAAATATTAATTCACAAGAATTACAGGGTAAGCGTTAGATTTCTGTAAGTCAATAAAAGAACTGTATAGAAAAACACTTACCCCTTTTAATGTAGGTCTGTGCCCGATCGCCCGGTGCGCTTGCCTCTCAGGTATGCTTTGGTCTCTTGGTTCTAAGAGAGAGATTCCCTCCTTTTCACAGACGAGCCCCCAAACTGTAAGATTATTTCTTACTTGTCCCCTAAATCTAAGTTCAGTTATTCTAAGTTGAAGAGTCTCGTCGGTTGGACCTTCAGAGTTTCTGGATCCAGGAGACCAAGAATGACACAGACACAGAAGTGCAGTTCAATCAGAGTCCAAAGTTTATTGAAAATAGGTCCCATATTTGTATTCAGAAAAGAGGAAGTAAATATGTCATTGAAACTATTAATATTGTTCACGTGGGTTAGATCTTTGTTCTTAGAGCTCCTTATAAGTTCATTAGATGTTCTTTATTCATTTCGAACTCCTTATTTGGTGTAATGTTCTCCTTCATCTAGAACATTCAAAGACAGTATGTCATTCTGGTTGTCATGTGACCAGATTCATGTCATGTCATCGTGATCGTTCAGACATGTCTCTGGAGCTGTACTCAGCAGGAGAAAACTCCTCTGTATGACTTCGCAAGTACTGTTAACATCTTGTATTTATAAGTATATATAAGACAGTACGATATTCTGAATATTCCGTTAACTAAGTACATATAAAACAATATAGGCCTGCATATTCTCTAAACTAGGTCAGCACTTGACCTTAAGTAACCTTAGACATAATGCATGAACAATAGTCATTGTAATACATTTCACACAATATGTATGGGTTATCAGATTAATATTATTATTAGTTACTAAGTGGGGACACAGACGATATCCAAATTCGCACAGTATGCAGTTATGTTTTTTGGCTACACTGTAAAAAAATTCCTGTAAAATTTGAAGTAAATTACTGGCAGCAGGGTTGCCAGCCAGTTACTGTAAATTTTACAGCCACAGTACTGTAATTTAATTTACAGGCATTTTCTGTAATTGCATAATACAGGAAAAAACTGTAATTTTGAATAGCAACAGTATAATGCTGTATTTTTTACAGCCAATTGCTTGACTTTAATTTACTGTATTTAGAAGAAATACATAATCACTTTATATCAAGTATGTTTTGCATACTGGATATACAGTGTTTATTTATTTTTTATTTGATACAAAAATACATTACAGACAAATTTTGTACCTTGTTGTACATGAAATATTTTTATTCAGTTACAACTTCATAGTAGCCAGCATGGCTCTTTAAACAAGGAATGTTTAAACAACACGTTAACCAACATAACCATCATGTAACAACATCGCAAAACAAAGCCCAAGTGAGTCTGTAAAACGGTCCACATCTTGATCCATCAGAGCACAACAAGTAGCTAGAACTATATGGAAAAGAAAAAAGAGAATAATGTTAGATATTTATAGTCAGAGGACAATCAGAGACAGAGAATAATAAAATCATGTAATTCAATGATGAGATCTGTGTGTGTGTGTGTGTGTGTGCGTGCTTCTTACTTTTCATCGATTTCACTGATAATTCATCATTGTGTTTAGAAGAGCGGCAACATGTGGGTTCACTGCAACCTGTTTCTTCTGTATCCTGCCATTTTTGATAACGCTTCTTCTTGTTCCACTCTCTGGATTAATATCTACAAAGAGTCAGGAAAAACAAAATGTTATATATTAAATATACAAAATATATTATAATAAAACACATGAATTAAATGATCAGCTTTCTAGTGTTAAATAGGGGAGACTTCTAAATAATTTGCACTAAAAAAAATCCATCTCTCATTGAGAAATATTGTTTTAAAGGTCTTAACAGGTATATAACATTAACAAATCTATAAAATATATAAGGAAGTTGTTCAACTAATACCTTTCATTGGACTCCAAGAAACACGCTGCCCCATCCTGGTACTCAAGATTGAATATGTAACATGCTATGAACAGAGTGGGAAGGCCAGACATGAAGCCGTGCTGAGCACCGTGACACACAACCTAACCTTCAGTAGTCAGCATCCAGTGGCCTGCAAGTGTGTCCTAAAACAAACAATACCACATGTGACAATAGTTAATTGTTACTATACAATTTTATATTTAAGCTTTTTACATTTAAACTACATTTAAGTATAAGTGACTCTACAAACAAACTCTAAGCAAATTACACAGAGTAACTTACACTTAAAACCGTACTTATACAGAAATGTAAACCATTAATGTTAGGGATGTCACGGTCAAGAAATTGTCACACTTGAACCTTTTGCTACAGCTCTCAGCTGGCCATAGACTGTATATCCAGCTGGTTACGTACATTAATCACATTACCGTGCTATCCTCCGTGAACATCGATTTACCTCAAGCTTTGGCGACTCGTTTTAATTTGGGCGCTCGATTTAACGGATAACTGCATTTGCACATTTGAATTACACCACAAAATAATCACGACCGAGTGTGGTATTCAACACTAAATTCCCGTGAATCCCAAGAGTCAAGCATGTAACTTTTACCGTGTCTACGGCAGGCGCGATGTTCAACATTAAAAAACAACCGTCAACTTACTAATACAATGAACTGTAGCTCGTCACATACCGCCTTCGCTCCTGGTGTGTACAAAAACTCTAAATAACATGAACAGCTTCTGTCCTCAGGTGCTATAGCGACGGAGAATGTCTGAAATCTTACCGCGACAGCGCTGCTAAAACCCCGCATAAGAATCCTTCGGTCCCCGTGGATGGAGGTTGTATGCGGGGTTACCAATAGGAAACGCGAATGTTGATACCTCTATATAAAGTTACCAGTATGATAGTTACAAAATATGGAAAAAATACGTAATAAGTCACTTACCACAGGTGTGAATCACTCATTTTGCGCACTACCCCAATCTCGACTGTTGAAGATCATCCCGCCATTGTAGATTTGAAATTTACAGCAATATTCTGTACATTTGAGTTAACGCGTCAAGTGACCCCAGAATGCATTGCACTTTACAGCAATATTCTGTATTATTTAAAAAACTGTCAGCTTCTGTAAAATGACGCTGTAGTTTTTACAGCAATTCGTTACAGTGTATGAATGAACATAATGATTAAACAAATTGATGAGGTAAAAGTTTGTGAGGGTTACAGTCTCAGAAGAATAATAATAATAAGAAAAGTTTGTGAACAAAAAACAAGCTGTTTTTTTATTTGTGAAAGTTAACAAACGCATTGTTAAAAAAAAGAAAGCCTAGACTAAAAGTTTTAAATAGTGTAGAGTGGAATAAATGTAGACTGTGATAGACTGTGTGTGTGTGTTTGAGAGTTGACATTTTAAAGTAAACATCATCAGCAGAACATTCTATCAATGTAAGTCTATAGCAACTCAAGTCACACCAGCCTGAAGATCTGTGTAAAATTAAATTATTCCTGGATAAATAAACGTTTAATAAAATAAGTAAAAAACTGTAATTTGGTTTACGTGTAGCTTCTTAAATTATTGTTACACACTAAACATACAGGTATTTTTTAGGTTGCTAAAGGTAATAGTCTCTTTCTGATTTTCATTTGAAAATGTACGCATACCCCGTTTTTCGACGACAATTGGCAACATCAACCCGACTCCTCATGGCGCCATCGCCAGAGGCGAATCGCCTTGAAAATGTTGAGTCTGGAAGGGCTAAACCGAAGGAGCAGGTGCTGGCAGAGGCCAGTACTTTTGTCAGCTCAAACGGTGGAGACCCCAGTGACCAGTTTTTAGTACTGGCTCACTGCAAACTTCAGTTTGGGAAGTACCAGGGCCAGAGATTCAGATGGCTCCTGGAAAACTCGCTGTGGTACGCAGTTTATTTGGTACTCAGCATTTCCAATGAGACGTCGAACACAACCCCCCTGTCCCAAAATAAACAAGTGTTCCTACAGTACACCTCTCATATTAGAGAGATGGCAGAAGAAGTGGAGAAGTACGAGAGGAAGCAGGAAATGCAAGCTGAAGCCCGGGCAGTTGGAGACCAGGGCTGCTTGATGGTGGAGTTTGGTGACTTCCAGGGCCGGTCCATGAAGGACGTTTATGAGGACCAGAGCAAGGAGGCCAAAGCCCTCATCAGATACCTGGTTAAGGCAGATACCAGGCCCAACACAAACATGGACATTTTTAAAAGCTATATAGTGAAAAGACAGGCTTCGGCTGTGGGCAGCAGTGTACGTCCGCCTGCACCTCCATCTGCAACATCCTGTGCTTCTGCACCACCACCCGCAACCTCCACTGCTTCTGCACCTCCGCTAAAAGCACTCCAAACTGGTGTATCGCAGACTGCCAGTGTGAAAGCGCTGTTGGCACGTGGGAAACATTTGTCTCCTTCACAGCTCGCCAGAAAACTCCTTTCACCAGTTAAATCCTGTGAGTAGGAGTGTTAATATGGAATTTTCGCTACATGTATTACTTTGTTGTAAAGGCAAACTTGTCCACTTGCTGTTTCCAGATCCATTACTGAAGGTCACTTTACCTCCTCCAGCACCAGAACTCCCTGCCAAACATTTGGCACAGAGGCAGCTTTTCGTAACTGGTAAGCAAGCACCATCTTAAAAACGTTTGTCTATGTGTATTGTTTGCAGTATTTAGTTTTAACATTTGTGCTCCAGACACTTCCGTTCCCGCTGCTGAAGATGATGCGGAGCTGATGTTTACTGCATCACAATGTGAATTAAAACTAACTACAGGTGTGGCATATGACACAAATGCATATATTTTAAGTATGTTTTGTGAAAACGCACAGAATTATTTTTTAAAAGAAAATCAACATTTTTAAAATATGTTTTGTTTACAATACATAACTACATCAGATCATGCCTCAAGCGGGATGCATTCTTCGAGTGCACTTCTTCAAACATTTAGGTTGTCTAAAGGTGTCCGTGTATTTATTAGCGTTTTTTTTCGAACTAACCCATTGTTGAACCATCACCGGAGAACTTTTTCACACAGCTTGCTTGTCTCACTAACTCTTTAGCTCCCATTGAGCAGACAGGATGGTGGAGATTCATTGTTTTATAAGAACAGTTAAAGCGCCATCTCACATTTTCTTTTAGAATTAGCATTTTATCAGGCTCCTATCTTAATGTTCAGCTATTTCACTTGAATGGTAATGAAAATAACCCATTCATTGCTATTACTGTAAAGTAAAAAGAAAATTTGAGATGGCACTTTTGGCAGACAGCACTTTTGAGATGACAGAGGTTTTTCCTTACTCTATCTGTGTGCATGCTTCATGTCAGTGGACATTTTACTGAATTAATCACACCTCATCTTCCTTACTCCATTACATCTGATCCTCATTCTCAAAGAGCTGTACCGATTCCATATTCGTTACATCAATAAAATGTACACTGTTCTTTGCTTCTTAACACCATTTTCTTTGTTGCTATTCCTAAATATACTCATAATAATTATTAATACTTGTCCAAAATTACTGCTTCGCATGCTGTTTGTGGGCTGCATTTATGGCATTTTACTATCAAATCCAACAGTCATCCTTATTTTATTTTTGTTACTGTTCACTCAGAGGCCTGTGCCGGTCCGTCTCCATCAGCCGAAACAGCAAGAACACCAGATCTTCCACATCATCAGCCATCGGCTGAGCTTCCAAGCCACTGGAAAGATCATCTTCCACCTTTCCAGCATGAGTGGATCCGGAACACACTATTCGGGGCCAACCTGCGAACCGGCAAGCCAGAACTAGTGTCCCAGCTAAAGCTTTGGTGGCATCCTCCTCAGCCCCCTTTAATTCACACTCAGCCACCCGCCTCACCTGACCTCTTCTTCTGTCGGCCCATTTTCTTATGGATGCAGCTGAAGATGTGGTTAATTCCTCTTGTCTGTTTTCACCCAGACTGTGGTAAGCACAGACTGACAGCGGCAGGACTCTACCGTACTATGCGCAAGGTCTTAGACATCGACAGGTGGTATGACCTTGCCACTGAGTATCTGGAGTGCAAAGGCTGCAAAAAGAAGTATCCCGCCTGGTCTGAGGACATCTTAGGACCGCTGGATATGGGCCACCGCAGTCAGTTTCCATCTTTGCTGACATACAGGTAATTCATAATGACAATCATTCATTAGTTGGCGCTTTTATTGTGTTATTCTTTTACCAATCAAAGCATTTGCATGATTATACTGTTGTTTCCTTAGATACTCATGTGACAACAGGGTGCTGAGGATGATGAGGGAGAGGACACTGGGCAACAGTGTGACTCAGCTTTACAGGAAGCTGATGGAACAACACAGTGAGGCTTGGACACAGCGTGTCCTGCAGTACCTGACTGCCTGTGAACCATTCACAACGTCCTCCCTTGTGCAGCCTCCTGTGTTTGCTGAGCCTCCTCTATTACCTGCCCTACCTAAACCTAAGTGAGTGTTAGCTGTGTACGCCAGGGATGTTCTGGGGCGACTGCACGAGGTCAAGGCCAAAATTACTTCTGTCTTTGGTTGTGTTCTCAAGATGGACTCCACAAAAAAGGTATCACAGCCCTGTTTATATCATAAATTTGCCTGATATGGATACATGTGCATACATAATGTACACAGTTTTTGACCCATTTATTTTTCTCAAAAGGTCACAAAGAAACTTGCCGGTGCTGCTTCAGGAACAGCTGCCTGGTGCACAAATGTTGGGAATGAGCATGTTCAAGTCCTTGTATCTGTTCTGACAGCCGCCGAGGGACATGGACTGGACTCCATGGCAGCTGGCCTCATGAAACGCTACCGGGAGGCAGGAGAGGCTGCCCCAAAAGTGATGTACGTGGACAGAGATTGCTGCAGTCAGCACGGCCAGTCTTGGGTGAAGGTCATGTTTTCAGAGTGGGATGAGCTTGAAGTGCGCCTTGACATCTGGCAATTCATGCGGCGATTTGCTGCAGGTGTCACTACAGAGGCTCATCCGCTTTACGGCATCTTCATGGCACGTCTGTCCACGTGCATCTTTCAGTGGGATCCAGAGGATGTGGCTGCTCTTCAGCGTACAAAGGTGGATGAGCTGGCGGCAAAGAAGACTGGCCCCATCTCAGAAAAGGTGGTCAGTGCTCGCATTACGAGGAGAGAGTTGGCACTGCACTGCGGAGGAGGACCATTGGTGTGGAGGAGACCACCAGATTGATTGGAGCACTGATCGATCTGTTTGAAAGTGCAGACGGGAAGGACACTCTGGGAGTTCCACTGCTGGACCACGAACGGATCCGGCAGATTTGGAAAGAACAGCGGAAGCACGTGCAGTGTATCCAAGACCCAGAGAACTTTCCACTCTACATGAGGAAGGGGACACTGAAGAAAGGTGGCGTGGAGCTCTGCTGCTACAGATGTGCCCGTGGCTCTACATCCTTGGAGTCGGTCCACCTCCACCTGAACCGATTTATTCCAGGTATTACATACATATCGATTCCTAATATTTCTTTACAAAATATAAGTACTGTTACTGCTTCCATTAGTTTAAAGTAATGCCTCTTCATTCCTCCTCCGTGTCTACCCGTGACATAAATGTCAAACTTTACTGTATTATTACTTTTATTTTCTGTCTTGGCTGACAGTTATAATGACTTAATATATAATGATATATGTATTACAAGTAACCGGTTACTTCATAGCATCTCAGTAGTTGTACATAGCCTGTACATATGTGAGAAATAAAACTCTTTTTTGTTTTTTAACTTTTAGGAACCAGTGCCAGGGATGCGCATTTTCAGGCCTATCTCCTCGAGGGCTTGATGCGTTGGAATGATGACCGGATGGAAGATGCCATAAAAGGAGCATCCTCCATCCGGTCATTTGGCAGTGCCATGAATGAGGCTGTGGAGCGGCTTAGCCTAAGAGTCTTTGGGAAGCCCTGGGATGAGCGCTACGCCCTCCTGGGGCCTATACAGGCAAGACATTTTGTATATTTGTATAATTTTGTCTATTTAGCATTTAATGTATTAGACAAAATATTGAGACAATTTTATTGCTCCCAATTCATTCTTGTAGGTGAATTGCTGGGAATGGAGTATCTTTACAGCCAGACTGGCAAAACACGGACTCCAGTGCTCCAGAACCCAGAAGAGGAAGACAGGCTGGTGGAGGAAGTCAATGACGAGGACCTGCAAGATGAGTGATTTGGGGAAGAGATCACGGAGGACATCACAGTTTCAGTGCTGTATGAGGATGAACCCTGCCGTGATCTTGTGATCAGCCCCTCATCTTTGCCTCTGCCTCAGTCTCCAGCATCACTGGCTGAGCCATCCACATCTTCTGGTGGAGAAGGACAGCATCTTGCCCCTGCCCCTTTAGTGCTGTCGGAGCCACCTGACACTGGAAGCAGTCTCTCCAATGAAGCTCAGGTAAGACACTTCAAAGGCTTTATATACTTCCAATCTTGTTTTATTTCACATATTTTAACATTCATTTTCATCTACTAGGGCGCAGTCATTGGACCCGATGGCATAGCTGGTTGGGACAAGGTTCAGGATTTGGCTGGTTACCTGGTGAGCCTTAGTGAGGCTCCTTACCTCACTGATCTGCAGGTGACCGAAGCCATTCAGCTGTGGACAGCTCTTCCTGACATTGACAAACAGCGGGTCAACTATCAGCCTAGACATCAGCCTCAGCTGACACATGGGCGCTTTAAGGCACCGAAGCGGTCAGGAGTCACACCGGGTGTGGAGAGTATCAAACGGTGTCTGATTGGACATCCTGGGGGTCCAGCACAGTGGCCCAGCACCAGCCGCTTGGTTGAGGCCATTTGTATAAAGCTGTGTGCTTTACACAAGTCACCGACCAAGAAGGCCGGAGTTAGCATCCCCAATTGGTGCAGTAATGCGGTCGATGTACTGGTCCGTCATTGTGAAGAAGGAGCTGAGCCGCAAGGCTAAAGATAGTTTCGTAAAGAACTTGCCAAATCTGACTCCTCTAATAACCTTTCCAACTAATATAGAATCGCTCGATGACATGACCAGCAACATGGGCACTATTTTCTCTTATACATTAGAAGCGGTCGCACCTCTGAAGTCAAAAAGGATTAATGAAAAGATCATAGCACCATGGTATAATAACACCGCTCGCGGCCTAAAAAGAGAAATGCGTAAACTGGAGCGAAAATGGAAACAAAGCCAATAAGAGGTCTTTGCAAGGAAAGAGAGTGCAAGCTGTTACAAAAAGGCACTCAAAGCAGCAAAAGCCGAGCACTTCCGTAACCTCATAGAAAATAACAAAAACAATCCAAGGTTTTTATTTAGTACAATTGCTAAACTAACAAACAAACAGACTCCATCTGACCTGGGTATTCCGCCGCACCTTGGTAGCAATGAATTCATGAAGTTAAAACCATACCTCCAAGTGTGTCAGAAGAATTAGTTTCAACCGTCACCCAAAAAGAAAAGCTAGAGTGTTTTTCTCCTATAAATCAGGAAAATTTAATTAAAATTATTGCAACATCCAAACCGACAACATGCTTAGGAGCTAACCCCTTTGGAAACAGAAGAGTGAGGAAGTTGCACTTGTCACAAGAAAATCCCGGCACTAGGTCTGCTGGACAGGGCCCCTTTAAAAAAGCCCCCTGACTGGGGTAGCCCTGGCGCTCAACGTGGGGCTTGAACCCACGACCCTGAGATTAAGAGTCTCATGCTCTACAGACTGAGCTAGACAGGCTGGATGCCTTGCACAGCCCTTGTCTGTCAGTGCTTCCAAACGGTCAGGCGAAGTTGTAGGGTGCCATCACTGGGGAAGTCCCTGTTCGGGTGACGGTTGCTGTCTTTAGCGGACACCTCCTGGTCTTGCTGCTTTGGCATTTTGCCTCGCTGAGAAGAAGTATCAGCAGCAGTGTCGAAATGAATGCGAGACGACATAAAAACGTTAGTCGTAGCCGAGTGGTTAAGGCGATGGACTAGAAATCCATTGGGGTCTCCCTGCGCAGGTTCGAATCCTGCCGTCTACGTTTGCGGTGCATTCATCTCAGCTGCTGGTTTGTATCTCTAAATGCGAAAGAGCAAACTTCATCTCGGCCTAGCCCTGTGCGGACGTCTGTTAGCTCGCCTTGATCGTTTGTTTGGTTAGTACTCTGTGTTGTGGCCTCAGCGAATCCGGATCGAGGCAACTTTTAGGGGGGGCTTGAAGAAACTGCTTCCCGCTCGCTTTGGAACTGTGTTGGTGGCGAACGCCTTCCATCGGGCGAACAACGCACTGCAATTTGTTCAAAAAGAGCCGCGCCAAGCACTTCTTCAGCTGTTCTTTACAATGTTTAAAAACAGCTCATCCAAGCTATTGGACAGTGGCAAAGAAAAGGCTTAACTACCCGTCGGGGAATCATTTTGGAGGAGGCTTGGCAGAAGAACTTGGCACGCACAGACACAAGCCCGGACAGCTCAGCTCGGTCTGGGAGGAGCCTCCCCATCAGTTCGGTCTAACCGCGTGACATGCGGAGATACTGTCCAACCTACTAACGAGGATTATACTTCTCAAATCATAGTTCTTCTTTCTGTTGTTCACTGCTAGTAAACGTGCAGAGATATGGAAAGTCTTTCCGACTAGCATTGAAAATGTGGAGTCGTATTGTGTATAATTTTGATATATTGTGTATAATTTTGATCATATCCTGTATACTTTGGGGACTTTATGAAGAAGTATTCATAGGAATGTTTGTAACATAGTTGTGTTAGTAGATCAGAAATCATATTAACTTAGATGAGTATAAGAAATCAAGATTGTTTGAATGATAGGATCAATATACTTATGCATGATGGAAATGATAGAATCAACATATTTATGCATGATAGAATCAATATTTGTGTACTTATGCAGTAATTGCATTCATAAAACATTTTAATCATTTTCAGCAATACAAAATCCAGTGATGTTTTAAAGGCCTGACCCAATTAAGTCAAACTTATGATGCATTACAGCACAACTTATTTTGAAAAAAATGAGTCAAGGTTGAAATTCCACCATTAGACCAAAAACCTTGTTGCCTAGAGATAATGGTGGCAGACAAGGACAGTTGAATAATAAAAAATAAGAGATAACAGGAAATTACCTGATTGGTTTCGAAAGGAAACACCTCTAAGTAGTTTCACTATAACTAGAGGTTGGTAAACACCCAATTTTCAGATGCGTTTGGGAAACATCTCGCTTTGTTTGACTTGAACAAATAAAGTAAAATCTTTGACACCTGGACCTCCTCTGTCTGAGCAATTTTTGAACTGCAAGATCGGTACTTTTCCTCATCATATTTGACGACTACGAAGGGACTGGAAGAGGCTCAAGGCATCTGACAACACCCGAGGGCGGGCAATCCGGCTGACTGCACAGATCAGGAGAACAATACAGGTAAGCATACTTTTGCTTAGAGTTTAAATTTTATCATCTGTGTGGTCCGCCGGAGGTGAGTTCTGGGTAGTGTTGATGTCTATAAAAAGCTTCTCCAGCCTAAGAACTAATTGACATTAGAATTGCAGGAGGGTTCCAGGTCTCAAAGTAAGGAATGAATGTGGAAGAATGAATGATGTCTAGACATTTATTTAATATTTTTTAGAGCTGCCCGCTTGGAGAGGGCACCTACCTGCTTTGAGAGGGCAAGGTAAAGAGTTGCCTGTTTGGAGAAGGCACCTGCCTGTTTTGAGAGGGTAGGGAAGACAAGAGTTGCCTGTTATGAGAAGGCACGTGCCTGTTATAAGAAGGCAGAGTTAATAAGAGTCGCCTGTTATGAGAAGGCACGTATTTATAGTGTATTTATAAAGAGAACCACGTGGGGATGTAGAATAAATGTTCTGTTTTGTCTGTGTCAGTGCTCTGAGGAGATGAGAAAAACTTAGGAGTAAGAAGGAGGGGCTGCTGGCCACAGTCCCAGAGTTGTGTGTGTGTGAGTGATCATGTGTAAGGGAACAAGGAGTGGCAAAAAGAGAAAGGGAGAAAGACAGAAAAGCTTTTATGAATAGAGCGTTTCCTCTTGAAATAATGGGTTTAAGATATTATAGGAGTTTTGAATGTTTTTCGAAAAAAAAAAATGTTGTTAAGGAAAATAATAATTTGTTGTAAATAAAAATAATAATTTTGAGAAATAATAAGAGAATGACATTACATGCTGATATATTGTGACCCAAGTAAAAAGAATACGAGGTGTATTTATGAGACGATCAGGGCATTGCCTTGTGAGAGCTCACATAGGACCAACACCTAGAAAAAAGATGGTGATATATTAGGGACGATCATGGCTGAGGGCTGTGTGAGAGCCGACATAGGAAAAATCACCCATGGTCACAATATGATGCATGTACTGCATTTTTTCTAAGCACATTGGTTTATAAAGGATACGATAGCTACTTTTCTGTTAAAATATGAAAAGTAGTTTGGGTCTGTGTTTGGAAATTTTTAATTTATTACTCTCAACCGAATACATTATTGTTTGAGTACCAGTTAGATTTTCTTTTGAAACTATTGAGTCTTATAATGTTTAAGTAAAGTTGTGCAGTCTACCCTTCCCCAACAGCAGCTATCCTTGATTTTTGTTTTAATTTTGTTGATTGGGTTGTAGTTTATTTTAATAACATTTTTATTTTTAAGTCCTGAGAAATGCTTGTCACTTGATTATTATAAAATAATATGACACCCTCATTCCCATATTGATCATTGGTTATAAGTTAATTATTAAGTTTCATGCTTTGGAACTTTCTTCCCCATTGGTGACTTTTGCTTTATTTTGTTTTTGTTTCAGTTCACTGCATTACAATTTGCATGGCTGAAGAGGGGCCAGGCCTTGCTTATGAGAGAGGAGAAGCCTTTCAGACTAAGATACAAACCATAAGAAAAGTACTATCTGAAACTAAGGGAATTGTAAATCACTTTTGGAAGGAAGATACATACATTGATGCGGAAGGGGTAGAACAAATTCTGTTAGAAGAAAGAAAAGACTGGTATCTGAATCAACTGACAGAGATTCGAAACTTAGACTATGCTCAATCAGAGTGGCCTTACATAGAGTGGGAGGAGATTGTAAAAAACTGTTTTAAAGTAGAGTCTATGCAGAAACTCGATATGTGAATTGGAAAAGTGAGGTATTATGTGCTTGTAATGAAACTGGAGAAGTCGTTCCTCAACAGTTTGTGGCAGTAACTTTGAAAAAAATGGTTTTGGAAATAGCCCCAGAGAACTTCAGATCTTGGTTTGCACCCTAATGCTTAAATAAACATAGGAAATACATTTGAATCTCTGTACTCTTTTAATAATAATACATTTAAAAAACATTATTGATTTGTGCATTGTTTAAATATGTCGTCCACTCCTGTAGATCTGTTGGGGTCTAGATACCCGGTATGTAGAGACTCAATAGAAAGAATATCTAAGAAATGGGCCACAAGAACTAAAAATTTAAGAACAACGTGTCCAGAAAGTGGTATCTTTGATGTGACAGTGTGTGAGGATATGGAGGGGCTAATGAAGAACTATAAACCAAAAGACAGAAACAAAAAACGGTCCTTGCAACACTCCTATATTGCCAGTTACCAAAGCTGACAGAGCAAAATGGGTTTGGTACATGACTTGAGGGCAAGCATGAAATAGTAGAGGATTGGCCAGCAGAAGTTCAGAATCCTCACACCCTGCTTACAAATGTATCACCTGACGCTAAGTATTTTACAGTGATTGATCTTTGTTCTGCCTTTTTCAGTATTCCATTGGCAGAAAGCAGCAGATATTTGTTTGCTTTTACGTATGAGGGGAAACAGATATCCTATACTAGGGTCCCTCAAGGGTTCCGCCATAGCCCTCATATATTCAATCAGCTGTTAAAAGCTGATCTAGAAGATCTGGTACTGGACAGCACTCTTCTCCAGTATGTGGACGACTTACTGATTTGTGCCCATACACTCGAACAATGCCACAGAAATTCCATTAAAGTTCTGACTAAATTAGCAGAAGGAGGACATAAAGCCTCAAAGGCAAAGTTACAGTATTGCCTTCCCCAAGTAGAGTACTTGGGATGAATGATTGCATATAAAACCAAAGCAATATCACAAAGCCAATTAGAAGGAATTAACAAAAAGCCACTTCCACAGACTGGTGGTCATATGATGACATTCCTGGGCATGACTGGCATCAGCTCAGATTGAATAGAGGACTATGCAATCAAAACTGCCCCACTAAGAGCCTTGATGAAACAGGCAGGGCAGCAAAATTTAAGAGCCACACTCACATGGAATACTGATGCAACCATAGCATTTGAATCCATTAAAAGAGAACTGCAAAGTGCTCCAGCTCTGACTAGTCCTGACTATTGACTATTCAGCAGAGTCTCCCCACGCAGGTTCAAACCCTGCCGACTACGGCTGCTTTAGGCAGAGAGAGAGAGAGAGAGAAGACAATCTAGCTTTTATAGACTCCCACGTGTTTCTTTACGAGCGCCTCGCTACAGATGGCACGTGTTCGTGATATATCACAAATTGACCGATACAGGTGTGCTTGATGGGTTGTCAATGCAACTATGTATATAACAATGTAGTACACATTCAATGTAAAACAATGTGTACATACTTTACAGCCGTTTCTCTTTTATTTTCTGAGGGGCCAGGGTTCAAGTCCCTTTTCGGGCGATGAGTTTCCCCTTTGTAAGTCACCTTTGCCTTGTGAGCTCTTCTGGCTCTTCTGATAAAAGACCAAAGATGAGCTGTCAGGGCAGTTTTGAAAGCACGTCTGACTTTCACTTACATGCCAACTCCTAGAGCCCCGTTACCCGGTTCAGGTGTACTGGATGAACTGCAATCTACAGATGTGCTCGATGGGTGGTCAATGCAACTAGGTAAATAACAATGTAGGTAACATTCAAGGAAAATCAATGTGTACATCCTTTATGTGATTTTACAAATGTTTTCTTGGCAGGGACCTTTAAGGAAAGCACGGCCAGATAAAAGACCAAAGATGAGCTGTCAGGGCAGTTTTGAAAGCACGTCTGACTTTCACTTACCTGCCATCTCCTAGAGCCCCGTTACCCGGTTCAGGTGTACTGGATGAACTGCAATCTACAGATGGCATCGCCTCCAGAGATAGGACTGAACACCACTGCATCGGAAAGGTGCACCTAAGCCTACAGAACCAGCCTACAGAACCTGCTGTTGACCGTCCGCTTGAAATCGCAGCGAGCCCGGATAATTCAGCCGGTAGAGCATCAGACTTTTTATCTGAGGGTCCAGGGTTCAAGTCCCTGTTCGGGCGATGAGTTTCCCCTTTGTAAGTCCCCTTTACCTTGTGAGCTCTTTTGGCCCCGCCCTCTCCTGATAAAAATAAAATAAACAGATTGCTCGTGCGTTGGAGTCGACACATGGGCTTTGAGAAGAGATTTCATCTAGCAAATGCGTCAGGAATTCCGTGAGACCTCAGCTAAAGCTACCAATCTTCCTGCTGCAGATGTAGTAACGAAGTCCTGCTAGCACAACTTTGCCGGAGGGCTATTGGCTTGCCGTGATCGTATAGTGGTTAGTACTCTGCGTTGTGGCCGCAGCAACCCCGGTTCGAATCCGGGTCACGGCAGGGAACACGTCTTATTGAAGTCCTGCCTTTCCCTTTTTGACATCGTCCTCTTTGCAGCACGAACGATACCCAGAGGGCCTGAAACCTGTTGTAGTCGTGGCCGAGTGGTTAAGGCGATGGACTTGAAATCCATTGGGGTCTCCCCGCGCAGGTTTAAACCCTGCCGACTACGGCTGCTTTAGGGAGAGAAAGAGAGAGAGAGAGAGAGAAGACAATCTAGCTTAAATAGACTCCCACGTGTTTCTTTACGAGCAACTCTGCTACAGATGGCACGTGTTCCTGATATAACACAAATTGACCGGTACATGTGTGCTTGATGGGTTGTCGATGCAACTAGGTATATAACAATGTAGTAAACATTCAATGTAAAACAATGTGTACATACTTTACAGCCGTTTCTCTTTTATTTTCTGAGGGTCCAGGGTTCAAGTCCCTTTTCGGGCGATGAGTTTCCCCTTTGTAAGTCACCTTTGCCTTGTGAGCTCTTCTGGCTCTTCTGATAAAAGACCAAAGATGAGCTGTCAGGGCAATTTTAAAGCAGGTCTGACTTTCACTTGCGTGCCAACTCCCAGAGCCACGTTACCCGGTTCAGGTGTACTTGATGAACTGCAAGTCATCATGCTCTTGACTGTCTGCGAAAAGTCATAGCGTGCCTACTGTAAAACACAATGGTGGAAACCGGAGGCAGAATGTGCCATTTCGTGGTAGCGTGGCCGAGCGGTCTAAGGCGCTGGATTAAGGCTCCAGTCTCTTCGGAGGCGTGGGTTCAAATCCCACCGCTGCCAGCTGAGGTGTAATACGGCCAGTTTACCCTCGGGCTGAGCTTTGAGGTCAGCTTTTAAATCGCATCTCACTTTCATGCACCTGCAGACCATCTGAGCCAAATTGACCGGTACAGATGTGCTCGATGGGTTGTCAATGCAACTAGGTAAATAACAATGTAGGAAACATTCAAGGAAAATCAATGTGTACATCCTTTATGCGATTTTACAAATGTTTTCTTGTCAGGGACCTTTAAGGAAAGCACGGCCAGATAAAAGACCAAAGATGAGCTGTCAGGGCAGTTTTGAAAGCACGTCTGACTTTCACTTACATGCCAACTCCTAGAGCCCCGTTACCCGGTTCAGGTGTACTGGATGAACTGCAATCTACAGATGGCATCGCCTCCAGAGATAGGACTGAACACCCCTGCATCGGAAAGGTGCACCTAAGCCTACAGAACCAGCCTACAGAACCTGCTGTTGACTGTCCGCTTGAAATCGCAGCGAGCCCGGACAATTCAGCCGGTAGAGCATCAGACTTTTAATCTGAGGGTCCAGGGTTCAAGTCCCTGTTCGGGCGATGAGTTTCCCCTTTGTAAGTCCCCTTTACCTTGTGAGCTCTTTTGGCCCCGCCCTCTCCTGATAAAAATAAAATAAACAGTTTGCTCGTGCGTTGGAGTCGACACATGGGCTTTGAGAAGAGATTTCATCTAGCAAATGCGTCAGGAATTCCGTGAGACCTCAGCTAAAGCTACCAATCTTCCTGCTGCAGATGTAGTAACGAAGTCCTGCTAGCGCAACTTTGCCGGAGGGCTATTGGCTTGCCGTGATCGTATAGTGGTTAGTACTCTGCGTTGTGGCCGCAGCAACCCCGGTTCGAATCCGGGTCACGGCAGGGAACACGTCTTATTGAAGTCCTGCCTTTCCCTTTTTGACAACGTCCTCTTTGCAGCACGAACGATACCCAGAGGGCCTGAAACCTGTTGTAGTCGTGGCCGAGTGGTTAAGGCGATGGACTTGAAATCCATTGGGGTCTCCCCGCGCAGGTTCAAACCCTGCCGACTACGGCTGCTTTATGGAAAGAAAGAGAGAGAGAGAGAGAGAAGACAATCTAGCTTTAATAGACTCCCACGTGTTTCTTTACGAGCAACTCTGCTACAGATGGCACGTGTTCCTGATATAACACAAATTGACCGGTACATGTGTGCTTGATGGGTTGTCGATGCAACTAGGTATATAACAATGTAGTAAACATTCAATGTAAAACAATGTGTACATACTTTACAGCCAATTTTAAAGCAGGTCTGACTTTCACTTGCGTGCCAACTCCCAGAGCCACGTTACCCGGTTCAGGTGTACTTGATGAACTGCAAGTCATCATGCTCTTGACTGTCTGCGAAAAGTCATAGCGTGCCTACTGTAAAACACAATGGTGGAAACCGGAGGCAGAACTTGCCATTTCGTGGTAGCGTGGCCGAGCGGTCTAAGGCGCTGGATTAAGGCTCCAGTCTCTTCGGAGGCGTGGGTTCAAATCTCACCGCTGCCAGTTGAGGTGTAATACGGCCAGTTTACCCTCGGGCCGAGCTTTGAGGTCAGCTTTTAAATCGCATCTCACTTTCATGCACCTGCAGACCATATGAGCCAAATTGACCGGTACAGATGTGCTCGATGGGTTGTCAATGCAACTAGGTAAATAATAATGTAGGAAACATTCAAGGAAAATCAATGTGTACATCCTTTATGTGATTTTACAAATGTTTTCTTGGCAGGGACCTTTAAGGAAAGCACGGCCAGATAAAAGACCAAAGATGAGCTGTCAGGGCAGTTTTGAAAGCACGTCTGACTTTCACTTACCTGCCATCTCCTAGTGCCCCGTTACCCGGTTCAGGTGTACTGGATGAACTGCAATCTACAGATGGCATCGCCTCCAGAGATAGGACTGAACACCCCTGCATCGGAAAGGTGCACCTAAGCCTACAGAACCAGCCTACAGAACCTGCTGTTGACCGTCAGCTTGAAATCGCAGCGAGCCCGGATAATTCAGCCGGTAGAGCATCAGACTTTTAATCTGAGGGTCCAGGGTTCAAGTCCCTGTTCGGGCGATGAGTTTCCCCTTTGTAAGTCCCCTTTACCTTGTGAGCTCTTTTGGCCCCGCCCTCTCCTGATAAAAATAAAATAAACAGATTGCTCGTGCGTTGGAGTCGACACATGGGCTTTGAGAAGAGATTTCATCTAGCAAATGCGTCAGGAATTCCGTGAGACCTCAGCTAAAGCTACCAATCTTCCTGCTGCAGATGTAGTCACGAAGTCCTGCCAGGGAACACGTCTTATTGAAGTCCTGCCTTTCCCTTTTTGACATCGTCCTCTTTGCAGCACGAACGATACCCAGAGGGCCTGAAACCTGTTGTAGTCGTGGCCGAGTGGTTAAGGCGATGGACTTGAAATCCATTGGGGTCTCCCCGCGCAGGTTCAAACCCTGCCGACTACGGCTGCTTTAGGGAGAGAAAGAGAGAGAGAGAGAGAGAAGACAATCTAGCTTTAATAGACTCCCACGTGTTTCTTTACGAGCAACTCTGCTACAGATGGCACGTGTTCCTGATATAACACAAATTGACCGGTACATGTGTGCTTGATGGGTTGTCGATGCAACTAGGTATATAACAATGTAGTAAACATTCAATGTAAAACAATGTGTACATACTTTACAGCCGTTTCTCTTTTATTTTCTGAGGGGCCAGGGTTCAAGTCCCTTTTCGGGCGATGAGTTTCCCCTTTGTAAGTCACCTTTGCCTTGTGAGCTCTTCTGGCTCTTCTGATAAAAGACCAAAGATGAGCTGTCAGGGCAATTTTAAAGCAGGTCTGACTTTCACTTGCGTGCCAACTCCCAGAGCCACGTTACCCGGTTCAGGTGTACTTGATGAACTGCAAGTCATCATGCTCTTGACTGTCTGCTAAAAGTCAAAGCGTGCCTACTGTAAAACACAATGGTGCAAACCGGAGGCAGAATGTGCCATTTCATGGTAGCGTGGCCGAGCGGTCTAAGGCGCTGGATTAAGGCTCCAGTCTCTTCGGAGGCGTGGGTTCAAATCTCACCGCTGCCAGTTGAGGTGTAATACGGCCAGTTTACCCTCGGGCCGAGCTTTGAGGTCAGCTTTTAAATCGCATCTCACTTTCATGCACCTGCAGACCATATGAGCCAAATTGACCGGTACAGATGTGCTCGATGGGTTGTCAATGCAACTAGGTAAATAATAATGTAGGAAACATTCAAGGAAAATCAATGTGTACATCCTTTATGTGATTTTACAAATGTTTTCTTGGCAGGGACCTTTAAGGAAAGCACGGCCAGATAAAAGACCAAAGATGAGCTGTCAGGGCAGTTTTGAAAGCACGTCTGACTTTCACTTACCTGCCATCTCCTAGTGCCCCGTTACCCGGTTCAGGTGTACTGGATGAACTGCAATCTACAGATGGCATCGCCTCCAGAGATAGGACTGAACACCCCTGCATCGGAAAGGTGCACCTAAGCCTACAGAACCAGCCTACAGAACCTGCTGTTGACCGTCAGCTTGAAATCGCAGCGAGCCCGGATAATTCAGCCGGTAGAGCATCAGACTTTTAATCTGAGGGTCCAGGGTTCAAGTCCCTGTTCGGGCGATGAGTTTCCCCTTTGTAAGTCCCCTTTACCTTGTGAGCTCTTTTGGCCCCGCCCTCTCCTGATAAAAATAAAATAAACAGATTGCTCGTGCGTTGGAGTCGACACATGGGCTTTGAGAAGAGATTTCATCTAGCAAATGCGTCAGGAATTCCGTGAGACCTCAGCTAAAGCTACCAATCTTCCTGCTGCAGATGTAGTCACGAAGTCCTGCCAGGGAACACGTCTTATTGAAGTCCTGCCTTTCCCTTTTTGACATCGTCCTCTTTGCAGCACGAACGATACCCAGAGGGCCTGAAACCTGTTGTAGTCGTGGCCGAGTGGTTAAGGCGATGGACTTGAAATCCATTGGGGTCTCCCCGCGCAGGTTCAAACCCTGCCGACTACGGCTGCTTTAGGGAGAGAAAGAGAGAGAGAGAGAGAGAAGACAATCTAGCTTTAATAGACTCCCACGTGTTTCTTTACGAGCAACTCTGCTACAGATGGCACGTGTTCCTGATATAACACAAATTGACCGGTACATGTGTGCTTGATGGGTTGTCGATGCAACTAGGTATATAACAATGTAGTAAACATTCAATGTAAAACAATGTGTACATACTTTACAGCCGTTTCTCTTTTATTTTCTGAGGGGCCAGGGTTCAAGTCCCTTTTCGGGCGATGAGTTTCCCCTTTGTAAGTCACCTTTGCCTTGTGAGCTCTTCTGGCTCTTCTGATAAAAGACCAAAGATGAGCTGTCAGGGCAATTTTAAAGCAGGTCTGACTTTCACTTGCGTGCCAACTCCCAGAGCCACGTTACCCGGTTCAGGTGTACTTGATGAACTGCAAGTCATCATGCTCTTGACTGTCTGCGAAAAGTCATAGCGTGCCTACTGTAAAACACAATGGTGGAAACCGGAGGCAGAATGTGCCGAGCGGTCTAAGGCGCTGGATTAAGGCTCCAGTCTCTTCGGAGGCGTGGGTTCAAATCCCACCGCTGCCAGCTGAGGTGTAATACGGCCAGTTTACCCTCGGGCTGAGCTTTGAGGTCAGCTTTTAAATCGCATCTCACTTTCATGCACCTGCAGACCATCTGAGCCAAATTGACCGGTACAGATGTGCTCGATGGGTTGTCAATGCAACTAGGTAAATAACAATGTAGGAAACATTCAAGGAAAATCAATGTGTACATCCTTTATGCGATTTTACAAATGTTTTCTTGTCAGGGACCTTTAAGGAAAGCACGGCCAGATAAAAGACCAAAGATGAGCTGTCAGGGCAGTTTTGAAAGCACGTCTGACTTTCACTTACATGCCAACTCCTAGAGCCCCGTTACCCGGTTCAGGTGTACTGGATGAACTGCAATCTACAGATGGCATCGCCTCCAGAGATAGGACTGAACACCCCTGCATCGGAAAGGTGCACCTAAGCCTACAGAACCAGCCTACAGAACCTGCTGTTGACCGTCCGCTTGAAATCGCAGCGAGCCCGGACAATTCAGCCGGTAGAGCATCAGACTTTTAATCTGAGGGTCCAGGGTTCAAGTCCCTGTTCGGGCGATGAGTTTCCCCTTTGTAAGTCCCCTTTACCTTGTGAGCTCTTTTGGCCCCGCCCTCTCCTGATAAAAATAAAATAAACAGTTTGCTCGTGCGTTGGAGTCGACACATGGGCTTTGAGAAGAGATTTCATCTAGCAAATGCGTCAGGAATTCCGTGAGACCTCAGCTAAAGCTACCAATCTTCCTGCTGCAGATGTAGTAACGAAGTCCTGCTAGCGCAACTTTGCCGGAGGGCTATTGGCTTGCCGTGATCGTATAGTGGTTAGTACTCTGCGTTGTGGCCGCAGCAACCCCGGTTCGAATCCGGGTCACGGCAGGGAACACGTCTTATTGAAGTCCTGCCTTTCCCTTTTTGACAACGTCCTCTTTGCAGCACGAACGATACCCAGAGGGCCTGAAACCTGTTGTAGTCGTGGCCGAGTGGTTAAGGCGATGGACTTGAAATCCATTGGGGTCTCCCCGCGCAGGTTCAAACCCTGCCGACTACGGCTGCTTTATGGAAAGAAAGAGAGAGAGAGAGAGAGAAGACAATCTAGCTTTAATAGACTCCCACGTGTTTCTTTACGAGCAACTCTGCTACAGATGGCACGTGTTCCTGATATAACACAAATTGACCGGTACATGTGTGCTTGATGGGTTGTCGATGCAACTAGGTATATAACAATGTAGTAAACATTCAATGTAAAACAATGTGTACATACTTTACAGCCAATTTTAAAGCAGGTCTGACTTTCACTTGCGTGCCAACTCCCAGAGCCACGTTACCCGGTTCAGGTGTACTTGATGAACTGCAAGTCATCATGCTCTTGACTGTCTGCGAAAAGTCATAGCGTGCCTACTGTAAAACACAATGGTGGAAACCGGAGGCAGAACTTGCCATTTCGTGGTAGCGTGGCCGAGCGGTCTAAGGCGCTGGATTAAGGCTCCAGTCTCTTCGGAGGCGTGGGTTCAAATCTCACCGCTGCCAGTTGAGGTGTAATACGGCCAGTTTACCCTCGGGCCGAGCTTTGAGGTCAGCTTTTAAATCGCATCTCACTTTCATGCACCTGCAGACCATATGAGCCAAATTGACCGGTACAGATGTGCTCGATGGGTTGTCAATGCAACTAGGTAAATAATAATGTAGGAAACATTCAAGGAAAATCAATGTGTACATCCTTTATGTGATTTTACAAATGTTTTCTTGGCAGGGACCTTTAAGGAAAGCACGGCCAGATAAAAGACCAAAGATGAGCTGTCAGGGCAGTTTTGAAAGCACGTCTGACTTTCACTTACCTGCCATCTCCTAGTGCCCCGTTACCCGGTTCAGGTGTACTGGATGAACTGCAATCTACAGATGGCATCGCCTCCAGAGATAGGACTGAACACCCCTGCATCGGAAAGGTGCACCTAAGCCTACAGAACCAGCCTACAGAACCTGCTGTTGACCGTCAGCTTGAAATCGCAGCGAGCCCGGATAATTCAGCCGGTAGAGCATCAGACTTTTAATCTGAGGGTCCAGGGTTCAAGTCCCTGTTCGGGCGATGAGTTTCCCCTTTGTAAGTCCCCTTTACCTTGTGAGCTCTTTTGGCCCCGCCCTCTCCTGATAAAAATAAAATAAACAGATTGCTCGTGCGTTGGAGTCGACACATGGGCTTTGAGAAGAGATTTCATCTAGCAAATGCGTCAGGAATTCCGTGAGACCTCAGCTAAAGCTACCAATCTTCCTGCTGCAGATGTAGTCACGAAGTCCTGCCAGGGAACACGTCTTATTGAAGTCCTGCCTTTCCCTTTTTGACATCGTCCTCTTTGCAGCACGAACGATACCCAGAGGGCCTGAAACCTGTTGTAGTCGTGGCCGAGTGGTTAAGGCGATGGACTTGAAATCCATTGGGGTCTCCCCGCGCAGGTTCAAACCCTGCCGACTACGGCTGCTTTAGGGAGAGAAAGAGAGAGAGAGAGAGAGAAGACAATCTAGCTTTAATAGACTCCCACGTGTTTCTTTACGAGCAACTCTGCTACAGATGGCACGTGTTCCTGATATAACACAAATTGACCGGTACATGTGTGCTTGATGGGTTGTCGATGCAACTAGGTATATAACAATGTAGTAAACATTCAATGTAAAACAATGTGTACATACTTTACAGCCGTTTCTCTTTTATTTTCTGAGGGGCCAGGGTTCAAGTCCCTTTTCGGGCGATGAGTTTCCCCTTTGTAAGTCACCTTTGCCTTGTGAGCTCTTCTGGCTCTTCTGATAAAAGACCAAAGATGAGCTGTCAGGGCAATTTTAAAGCAGGTCTGACTTTCACTTGCGTGCCAACTCCCAGAGCCACGTTACCCGGTTCAGGTGTACTTGATGAACTGCAAGTCATCATGCTCTTGACTGTCTGCTAAAAGTCAAAGCGTGCCTACTGTAAAACACAATGGTGCAAACCGGAGGCAGAATGTGCCATTTCATGGTAGCGTGGCCGAGCGGTCTAAGGCGCTGGATTAAGGCTCCAGTCTCTTCGGAGGCGTGGGTTCAAATCTCACCGCTGCCAGTTGAGGTGTAATACGGCCAGTTTACCCTCGGGCCGAGCTTTGAGGTCAGCTTTTAAATCGCATCTCACTTTCATGCACCTGCAGACCATATGAGCCAAATTGACCGGTACAGATGTGCTCGATGGGTTGTCAATGCAACTAGGTAAATAATAATGTAGGAAACATTCAAGGAAAATCAATGTGTACATCCTTTATGTGATTTTACAAATGTTTTCTTGGCAGGGACCTTTAAGGAAAGCACGGCCAGATAAAAGACCAAAGATGAGCTGTCAGGGCAGTTTTGAAAGCACGTCTGACTTTCACTTACCTGCCATCTCCTAGTGCCCCGTTACCCGGTTCAGGTGTACTGGATGAACTGCAATCTACAGATGGCATCGCCTCCAGAGATAGGACTGAACACCCCTGCATCGGAAAGGTGCACCTAAGCCTACAGAACCAGCCTACAGAACCTGCTGTTGACCGTCAGCTTGAAATCGCAGCGAGCCCGGATAATTCAGCCGGTAGAGCATCAGACTTTTAATCTGAGGGTCCAGGGTTCAAGTCCCTGTTCGGGCGATGAGTTTCCCCTTTGTAAGTCCCCTTTACCTTGTGAGCTCTTTTGGCCCCGCCCTCTCCTGATAAAAATAAAATAAACAGATTGCTCGTGCGTTGGAGTCGACACATGGGCTTTGAGAAGAGATTTCATCTAGCAAATGCGTCAGGAATTCCGTGAGACCTCAGCTAAAGCTACCAATCTTCCTGCTGCAGATGTAGTCACGAAGTCCTGCCAGGGAACACGTCTTATTGAAGTCCTGCCTTTCCCTTTTTGACATCGTCCTCTTTGCAGCACGAACGATACCCAGAGGGCCTGAAACCTGTTGTAGTCGTGGCCGAGTGGTTAAGGCGATGGACTTGAAATCCATTGGGGTCTCCCCGCGCAGGTTCAAACCCTGCCGACTACGGCTGCTTTAGGGAGAGAAAGAGAGAGAGAGAGAGAGAAGACAATCTAGCTTTAATAGACTCCCACGTGTTTCTTTACGAGCAACTCTGCTACAGATGGCACGTGTTCCTGATATAACACAAATTGACCGGTACATGTGTGCTTGATGGCTTGTCGATGCAACTAGGTATATAACAATGTAGTAAACATTCAATGTAAAACAATGTGTACATACTTTACAGCCGTTTCTCTTTTATTTTCTGAGGGGCCAGGGTTCAAGTCCCTTTTCGGGCGATGAGTTTCCCCTTTGTAAGTCACCTTTGCCTTGTGAGCTCTTCTGGCTCTTCTGATAAAAGACCAAAGATGAGCTGTCAGGGCAATTTTAAAGCAGGTCTGACTTTCACTTGCGTGCCAACTCCCAGAGCCACGTTACCCGGTTCAGGTGTACTTGATGAACTGCAAGTCATCATGCTCTTGACTGTCTGCGAAAAGTCATAGCGATTCTACTGTAAAACACAATGGTGGAAACTGGAGGCAGAACGCGCCATTTCGTGGTAGCGTGGCCGAGCGGTCTAAGGCGCTGGATTAAGGCTCCAGTCTCTTCGGAGGCGTGGGTTCAAATCCCACCGCTGCCAGCTGAGGTTTGATACGGCCAGTTTGCCCTCGGGCTGAGCTTTGAGGTCAGCTTTTAAATCGCATCTCACTTTCATGCACCTGCAGACCATCTGAGCCAAATTGACCGGTACAGATGTGCTTGATGGCTTGTCAATGCAACTAGGTAAATAACAATGTAGGAAACATTCAAGGAAAATCAATGTGTACATCCTTTATGTGATTTTACAAATGTTTTCTTGGCAGGGACCTTTAAGGAAAGCACGGCCAGATAAAAGACCAAAGATGAGCTGTCAGGGCAGTTTTGAAAGCACGTCTGACTTTCACTTACATGCCAACTCCTAGAGCCCCGTTACCCGGTTCAGGTGTACTGGATGAACTGCAAGTCATCATGCTCTTGACTGTCTGCGAAAAGTCATAGCGTGCCTACTGTAAAACACAATGGTGGAAACCGGAGGCAGAACGTGCCATTTCGTGGTAGCGTGGCCGAGCGGTCTAAGGCGCTGGATTAAGGCTCCAGTCTCTTCGGAGGCGTGGGTTCAAATCCCACCGCTGCCAGCTGAGGTGTAATACGGCCAGTTTGCCCTCGGGCTGAGCTTTGATGTCAGCTTTTAAATCGCATCTCACTTTCATGCACCTGCAGACCATCTGAGCCAAATTGACCGGTACAGATGTGCTCGATGGCTTGTCAATGCAACTAGGTAAATAACAATGTAGGAAACATTCAAGGAAAATCAATGTGTGCGTTTATGTGATTTTACAAATGTTTTCTTGGCAGGGACCTTTAAGGAAAGCACGGCCAGATAAAAGACCAAAGATGAGCTGTCAGGGCAGTTTTGAAAGCACGTCTGACTTTCACTTACATGCCAACTCCTAGAGCCCCGTTACCCGGTTCAGGTGTACTGGATGAACTGCAATCTACAGATGGCATCGCCTCCAGAGATAGGACTGAACACCACTGCATCGGAAAGGTGCACCTAAGCCTACAGAACCAGCCTACAGAACCTGCTGTTGACCGTCCGCTTGAAATCGCAGCGAGCCCGGATAATTCAGCCGGTAGAGCATCAGATTTTTAATCTGAGGGTCCAGGGTTCAAGTCCCTGTTCGGGCGATGTGTTTCCCCTTTGTAAGTCCCCTTTACCTTGTGAGCTCTTTTGGCCCCGCCCTCTCCTGATAAAAATAAAATAAACAGTTTGCTCGTGCGTTGGAGTCGACACATGGGCTTTGAGAAGAGATTTCATCTAGCAAATGCGTCAGGAATTCCGTGAGACCTCAGCTAAAGCTACCAATCTTCCTGCTGCAGATGTAGTCACGAAGTCCTGCTCGGCAACTTTGCCGGAGGGCTATTGGCTTGCCGTGATCGTATAGTGGTTAGTACTCTGCGTTGTGGCCGCAGCAACCCCGGTTCGAATCCGGGTCACGGCAGGGAACACGTCTTATTGAAGTCCTGCCTTTCCCTTTTTGACATCGTCCTCTTTGAAGCACGAACGATACCCAGAGGGCCTGAAACCTGTTGTAGTCGTGGCCGAGTGGTTAAGGCGATGGACTTGAAATCCATTGGGGTCTCCCCGCGCATGTTCAAACCCTGCCGACTACGGCTGCTTTAGGGAGAGAAAGAGAGAGAGAGAGAGAGAAGACAATCTAGCTTTAATAGACTCCCACGTGTTTCTTTACGAGCAACTCTGCTACAGGTGGCACGTGTTCCTGATATAACACAAATTGACCGGTACATGTGTGCTTGATGGGTTGTCGATGTAACTAGGTATATAACAATGTGTACATACTTTACAGCCGTTTCTCTTTTATTTTCTGAGGGTCCAGGGTTCAAGTCCCTTTTCGGGCGATGAGTTTCCCCTTTGTAAGTCACCTTTGCCTTGTGAGCTCTTCTGGCTCTTCTGATAAAAGACCAAAGATGAGCTGTCAGGGCAATTTTAAAGCAGGTCTGACTTTCACTTGCGTGCCAACTCCCAGAGCCACGTTACCCGGTTCAGGTGTACTTGATGAACTGCAAGTCATCATGCTCTTGACTGTCTGCGAAAAGTCATAGCGTGCCTACTGTAAAACACAATGGTGGAAACCGGAGGCAGCACGTGCCATTTCGTTGTAGCGTGGCCGAGCGGTCTAAGGCGCTGGATTAAGGCTCCAGTCTCTTCAGAGGCGTGGGTTCAAATCCCACCGCTGCCAGCTGAGGTGTAATACGGCCAGTTTACCCTCGGGCTGAGCTTTGAGGTCAGCTTTTAAATCGCATCTCACTTTCATGCACCTGCAGACCATCTGAGCCAAATTGACCGGTACAGATGTGCTCGATGGGTTGTCAATGCAACTAGGTAAATAACAATGTAGGAAACATTCAAGGAAAATCAATGTGTGCGTTTATGTGATTTTACAAATGTTTTCTTGGCAGGGACCTTTAAGGAAAGCACGGCCAGATAAAAGACCAAAGATGAGCTGTCAGGGCAGTTTTGAAAGCACGTCTGACTTTCACTTACCTGCCAACTCCTAGAGCCCCGTTACCCGGTTCAGGTGTACTGGATGAACTGCAATCTACAGATGGCATCGCCTCCAGAGATAGGACTGAACACCACTGCATCGGAAAGGTGCACCTAAGCCTACAGAACCAGCCTACAGAACCTGCTGTTGACCGTCCGCTTGAAATCGCAGCGAGCCCGGATAATTCAGCCGGTAGAGCATCAGATTTTTAATCTGAGGGTCCAGGGTTCAAGTCCCTGTTCGGGCGATGTGTTTCCCCTTTGTAAGTCCCCTTTACCTTGTGAGCTCTTTTGGCCCCGCCCTCTCCTGATAAAAATAAAATAAACAGTTTGCTCGTGCGTTGGAGTCGACACATGGGCTTTGAGAAGAGATTTCATCTAGCAAATGCGTCAGGAATTCCGTGAGACCTCAGCTAAAGCTACCAATCTTCCTGCTGCAGATGTAGTCACGAAGTCCTGCTCGGCAACTTTGCCGGAGGGCTATTGGCTTGCCGTGATCGTATAGTGGTTAGTACTCTGCGTTGTGGCCGCAGCAACCCCGGTTCGAATCCGGGTCACGGCAGGGAACACGTCTTATTGAAGTCCTGCCTTTCCCTTTTTGACATCGTCCTCTTTGAAGCACGAACGATACCCAGAGGGCCTGAAACCTGTTGTAGTCGTGGCCGAGTGGTTAAGGCGATGGACTTGAAATCCATTGGGGTCTCCCCGCGCAGGTTCAAACCCTGCCGACTACAGCTGCTTTAGGGAGAGAAAGAGAGAGAGAGAGAGAGAAGACAATCTAGCTTTAATAGACTCCCACGTGTTTCTTTACGAGCAACTCTGCTACAGATGGCACGTGTTCCTGATATAACACAAATTGACCGGTACATGTGTGCTTGATGGGTTGTCGATGCAACTAGGTATATAACAATGTAGTAAACATTCAATGTAAAACAATGTGTACATACTTTACAGCCGTTTCTCTTTTATTTTCTGAGGGGCCAGGGTTCAAGTCCCTTTTCGGGCGATGAGTTTCCCCTTTGTAAGTCACCTTTGCCTTGTGAGCTCTTCTGGCTCTTCTGATAAAAGACCAAAGATGAGCTGTCAGGGCAATTTTAAAGCAGGTCTGACTTTCACTTGCGTGCCAACTCCCAGAGCCACGTTACCCGGTTCAGGTGTACTTGATGAACTGCAAGTCATCATGCTCTTGACTGTCTGCGAAAAGTCATAGCGTGCCTACTGTAAAACACAATGGTGGAAACTGGAGGCAGAACGCGCCATTTCGTGGTAGCGTGGCCGAGCGGTCTAAGGCGCTGGATTAAGGCTCCAGTCTCTTCGGAGGCGTGGGTTCAAATCCCACCGCTGCCAGCTGAGGTTTGATACGGCCAGTTTGCCCTCGGGCTGAGCTTTGAGGTCAGCTTTTAAATCGCATCTCACTTTCATGCACCTGCAGACCATCTGAGCCAAATTGACCGGTACAGATGTGCTCGATGGCTTGTCAATGCAACTAGGTAAATAACAATGTAGGAAACATTCAAGGAAAATCAATGTGTACATCCTTTATGTGATTTTACAAATGTTTTCTTGGCAGGGACCTTTAAGGAAAGCACGGCCAGATAAAAGACCAAAGATGAGCTGTCAGGGCAGTTTTGAAAGCACGTCTGACTTTCACTTACATGCCAACTCCTAGAGCCCCGTTACCCGGTTCAGGTGTACTGGATGAACTGCAATCTACAGATGGCATCGCCTCCAGAGATAGGACTGAACACCACTGCATCGGAAAGGAGCACCTAAGCCTACAGAACCAGCCTACAGAACCTGCTGTTGACCGTCCGCTTGAAATCGCAGCGAGCCCGGATAATTCAGCCGGTAGAGCATCAGACTTTTAATCTGAGGGTCCAGGGTTCAAGTCCCTTTTTCGGGCGATGAGTTTCCCCTTTGTAAGTCCCCTTTACCTTGTGAGCTCTTTTGGCCCCGCCCTCTCCTGATAAAAATAAAATAAACAGATTGCTCGTGCGTTGGAGTCGACACATGGGCTTTGAGAAGAGATTTCATCTAGCAAATGCGTCAGGAATTCCGTGAGACCTCAGCTAAAGCTACCAATCTTCCTGCTGCAGATGTAGTAACGAAGTCCTGCTAGCGCAACTTTGCCGTAGGGCAATTGGCTTGCCGTGATCGTATAGTGGTTAGTACTCTGCGTTGTGGCCGCAGCAACCCCGGTTCGAATCCGGGTCACGGCAGGGAACACGTCTTATTGAAGTCCTGCCTTTCCCTTTTTGACATCGTCCTCTTTGCAGCACGAACGATACCCAGAGGGCCTGAAACCTGTTGTAGTCGTGGCCGAGTGGTTAAGGCGATGGACTTGAAATCCATTGGGGTCTCCCCGCGCAGGTTCAAACCCTGCCGACTACGGCTGCTTTAGGGAGAGAAAGAGAGAGAGAGAGAGAGAGAGAAGACAATCTAGCTTTAATAGACTCCCACGTGTTTCTTTACGAGCAACTCTGCTACAGATGGCACGTGTTCCTGATATAACACAAATTGACCGGTACATGTGTGCTTTATGGGTTGTCGATGCAACTAGGTATATAACAATGTAGTAAACATTCAATGTAAAACAATGTGTACATACTTTACAGCCGTTTCTCTTTTATTTTCTGAGGGGCCAGGGTTCAAGTCCCTTTTCGGGCGATGAGTTTCCCCTTTGTAAGTCACCTTTGCCTTGTGAGCTCTTCTGGCTCTTCTGATAAAAGACCAAAGATGAGCTGTCAGGGCAGTTTTGAAAGCACGTCTGACTTTCACTTACGTGCCAACTCCTAGAGCCCCGTTACCCGGTTCAGGTGTATTGGATGAACTGCAAGTCATCATGCTCTTGACTGTCTGCGAAAAGTCATAGCGTGCCTACTGTAAAACACAATGGTGGAAACCGGAGGCAGAACGTGTCATTTCGTGGTAGCGTGGCCGAGCGGTCTAAGGCGCTGGATTAAGGCTCCAGTCTCTTCGGAGGCGTGGGTTCAAATCCCACCGCTGCCAGCTGAGGTGTAATACGGCCAGTTTACCCTCGGGCTGAGCTTTGAGGTCAGCTTTTAAATCGCATCTCACTTTCATGCACCTGCAGACCATCTGAGCCAAATTGACCGGTACAGATGTGCTCGATGGGTTGTCAATGCAACTAGGTAAATAACAATGTAGGAAACATTCAAGGAAAATCAATGTGTACATCCTTTATGTGATTTTACAAATGTTTTCTTGGCAGGGACCTTTAAGGAAAGCACGGCCAGATAAAAGACCAAAGATGAGCTGTCAGGGCAGTTTTGAAAGCACGTCTGACTTTCACTTACCTGCCATCTCCTAGAGCCCCGTTATCCGGTTCAGGTGTACTGGATGAACTGCAATCTACAGATGGCATCGCCTCCAGAGATAGGACTGAACACCACTGCATCGGAAAGGTGCACCTAAGCCTACAGAACCAGCCTACAGAACCTGCTGTTGACCGTCCGCTTGAAATCGCAGCGAGTCCGGATAATTCAGCCGGTAGAGCATCAGACTTTTAATCTGAGGGTCCAGGGTTCAAGTCCCTGTTCGGGCGATGAGTTTCCCCTTTGTAAGTCCCCTTTACCTTGTGAGCTCTTTTGGCCCCGCCCTCTCCTGATAAAAATAAAATAAACAGATTGCTCGTGCGTTGGAGTCGACACATGGGCTTTGAGAAGAGATTTCATCTAGCAAATGCGTCAGGAATTCCGTGAGACCTCAGCTAAAGCTACCAATCTTCCTGCTGCAGATGTAGTAACGAAGTCCTGCTAGCGCAACTTTGCCGGAGGGCTATTGGCTTGCCGTGATCGTATAGAGGTTAGTACTCTGCGTTGTGGCCGCAGCAACCCCGGTTCGAATCCGGGTCACGGCAGGGAACACGTCTTATTGAAGTCCTGCCTTTCCCTTTTTGACATCGTCCTCTTTGCAGCACGAACGATACCCAGAGGGCCTGAGACCTGTTGTAGTCGTGGCCGAGTGGTTAAGGCGATGGACTTGAAATCCATTGGGGTCTCCCCGCGCAGGTTCAAACCCTGCCGACTACGGCTGCTTTAGGGAGAGAAAGAGAGAGAGAGAGAGAGAGAGAAGACAATCTAGCTTTAATAGACTCCCACGTGTTTCTTTACGAGCAACTCTACTACAGATGGCACGTGTTCCTGATATAACACAAATTGACCGGTACATGTGTGCTTGATGGGTTGTCGATGCAACTAGGTATATAACAATGTAGTAAACATTCAATGTAAAACAATGTGTACATACTTTACAGCCGTTTCTCTTTTATTTTCTGAGGGGCCAGGGTTCAAGTCCCTTTTCGGGCGATGAGTTTCCCCTTTGTAAGTCACCTTTGCCTTGTGAGCTCTTCTGGCTCTTCTGATAAAAGACCAAAGATGAGCTGTCAGGGCAGTTTTGAAAGCACGTCTGACTTTCACTTACATGCCAACTCCTAGAGCCCCGTTACCCGGTTCAGGTGTACTGGATGAACTGCAAGTCATCATGCTCTTGACTGTCTGCGAAAAGTCATAGCGTGCCTACTGTAAAACACAATGGTGGAAACCGGAGGCAGAACGTGCCATTTTGTGGTAGCGTGGCCGAGCGGTCTAAGGCGCTGGATTAAGGCTCCAGTCTCTTCGGAGGCGTGGGTTCAAATCCCACCGCTGCCAGCTGAGGTGTAATACGGCCAGTTTACCCTCGGGCTGAGCTTTGAGGTCAGCTTTTAAATCGCATCTCACTTTCATGCACCTGCAGACCATCTGAGCCAAATTGACCGGTACAGATGTGCTCGATGGGTTGTCAATGCAACTAGGTAAATAACAATGTAGGAAACATTCAAGGAAAATCAATGTGTACATCCTTTATGTGATTTTACAAATGTTTTCTTGGCAGGGACCTTTAAGGAAAGCACGCCCAGATAAAAGACCAAAGATGAGCTGTCAGGGCAGTTTTGAAAGCACGTCTGACTTTCACTTACCTGCCATCTCCTAGAGCCCCGTTACCCGGTTCAGGTGTACTGGATGAACTGCAATCTACAGATGGCATCGCCTCCAGAGATAGGACTGAACACCACTGCATCGGAAAGGTGCACCTAAGCCTACAGAACCAGCCTACAGAACTTGCTGTTGACCGTCCGCTTGAAATCGCAGCGAGCCCGGATAATTCAGCCGGTAGAGCATCAGACTTTTAATCTGAGGGTCCAGGGTTCAAGTCCCTGTTCGGGCGATGAGTTTCCCCTTTGTAAGTCCCCTTTACCTTGTGAGCTCTTTTGGCCCCGCCCTCTCCTGATAAAAATAAAATAAACAGATTGCTCGTGCGTTGGAGTCGACACATGGGCTTTGAGAAGAGATTTCATCTAGCAAATGCGTCAGGAATTCCGTGAGACCTCAGCTAAAGCTACCAATCTTCCTGCTGCAGATGTAGTAACGAAGTCCTGCTAGCGCAACTTTGCCGGAGGGCAATTGGCTTGCCGTGATCGTATAGTGGTTAGTACTCTGCGTTGTGGACGCAGCAACCCTGGTTCGAATCCGGGTCACGGCAGGGAACACGTCTTATTGAAGTCCTGCCTTTCCCTTTTTGACATCGTCCTCTTTGCAGCACGAACGATACCCAGAGGGCCTAAAACCTGTTGTAGTCGTGGCCGAGTGGTTAAGGCGATGGACTTGAAATCCATTGGGGTCTCCCCGCGCAGGTTCAAACCCTGCCGACTACGGCTGCTTTAGGGAGAGAAAGAGAGAGAGAGAGAGAGAAGACAATCTAGCTTTAATAGACTCCCACGTGTTTCTTTACGAGCAACTCTGCTACAGATGGCACGTGTTCCTGATATAACACAAATTGACCGGTACATGTGTGCTTGATGGGTTGTCGATGCAACTAGGTATATAACAATGTAGTAAACATTCAATGTAAAACAATGTGTACATACTTTACAGCCGTTTCTCTTTTATTTTCTGAGGGTCCAGGGTTCAAGTCCCTTTTCGGGCGATGAGTTTCCCCTTTGTAAGTCACCTTTGCCTTATGAGCTCTTCTGACTCTTCTGATAAAAGACCAAAGATGAGCTGTCAGGGCAGTTTTGAAAGCACGTCTGACTTTCACTTACATGCCAACTCCTAGAGCCCCGTTACCCGGTTCAGGTGTACTGGATGAACTGCAATCTACAGATGGCATCGACTCCAGAGATAGGACTGAACACCCCTGCATCGGAAAGGTGCACCTAAGCCTACAGAACCAGCCTACAGAACCTGCTGTTGACCGTCCGCTTGAAATCGCAGCGAGCCCGGATAATTCAGCCGGTAGAGCATCAGACTTTTAATCTGAGGGTCCAGGGTTCAAGTCCCTGTTCGGGCGATGAGTTTCCCCTTTGTAAGTCCCCTTTACCTTGTGAGCTCTTTTGGCCCCGCCCTCTCCTGATAAAAATAAAATAAACAGTTTGCTCGTGCGTTGGAGTCGACACATGGGCTTTGAGAAGAGATTTCATCTAGCAAATGCGTCAGGAATTCCGTGAGACCTCAGCTAAAGCTACCAATCTTCCTGCTGCAGATGTAGTCACGAAGTCCTGCTCGCCAACTTTGCCGGAGGGCTATTGGCTTGCCGTGATCGTATAGTGGTTAGTACTCTGCGTTGTGGCCGCAGCAACCCCGGTTCGAATCCGGGTCACGGCAGGGAACACGTCTTATTGAAGTCCTGCCTTTCCCTTTTTGACATCGTCCTCTTTGCAGCACGAACGATACCCAGAGGGCATGAAACCTGTTGTAGTCGTGGCCGAGTGGTTAAGGCGATGGACTTGAAATCCATTGGGGTCTCCCCGCGCAGGTTCAAACCCTGCCGACTACGGCTGCTTTAGGGAGAGAAAGAGAGAGAGAGAGAGAGAAGACAATCTAGCTTTAATAGACTCCCACGTGTTTCTTTACGAGCAACTCTGCTACAGATGGCACGTGTTCCTGATATAACACAAATTGACCGGTACATGTGTGCTTGATGGGTTGTCGATGCAACTAGGTATATAACAATGTAGTAAACATTCAATGTAAAACAATGTGTACATACTTTACAGCCGTTTCTCTTTTATTTTCTGAGGGTCCAGGGTTCAAGTCCCTTTTCGGGCGATGAGTTTCCCCTTTGTAAGTCACCTTTGCCTTGTGAGCTCTTCTGGCTCTTCTGATAAAAGACCAAAGATGAGCTGTCAGGGCAATTTTAAAGCAGGTCTGACTTTCACTTGCGTGCCAACTCCCAGAGCCACGTTTCCCGGTTCAGGTGTACTTGATGAACTGCAAGTCATCATGCTCTTGACTGTCTGCGAAAAGTCATAGCGTGCCTACTGTAAAACACAATGGTGGAAACCGGAGGCAGAACGTGCCATTTCGTGGTAGCGTGGCCGAGCGGTCTAAGGCGCTGGATTAAGGCTCCAGTCTCTTCGGAGGCGTGGGTTCAAATCCCACCGCTGCCAGCTGAGGTGTAATACGGCCAGTTTACCCTCGGGCTGAGCTTTGAGGTCAGCTTTTAAATCGCATCTCACTTTCATGCACCTGCAGACCATCTGAGCCAAATTGACCGGTACAGATGTGCTCGATGGGTTGTCAATGCAATTAGGTAAATAACAATGTAGGAAACATTCAAGGAAAATCAATGTGTACATCCTTTATGTGATTTTACAAATGTTTTCTTGGCAGGGACCTTTAAGGAAAGCACGGCCAGATAAAAGACCAAAGATGAGCTGTCAGGGCAGTTTTGAAAGCACGTCTGACTTTCACTTACATGCCAACTCCTAGAGCCCCGTTACCCGGTTCAGGTGTACTGGATGAACTGCAATCTACAGATGGCATCGCCTCCAGAGATAGGACTGAACACCCCTGCATCGGAAAGGTGCACCTAAGCCTACAGAACCAGCCTACAGAACCTGCTGTTGACCGTCCGCTTGAAATCGCAGCGAGCCCGGACAATTCAGCCGGTAGAGCATCAGACTTTTAATCTGAGGGTCCAGGGTTCAAGTCCCTGTTCGGGCGATGAGTTTCCCCTTTGTAAGTCCCCTTTACCTTGTGAGCTCTTTTGGCCCCGCCCTCTCCTGATAAAAATAAAATAAACAGTTTGCTCGTGCGTTGGAGTCGACACATGGGCTTTGAGAAGAGATTTCATCTAGCAAATGCGTCAGGAATTCCGTGAGACCTCAGCTAAAGCTACCAATCTTCCTGCTGCAGATGTAGTCACGAAGTCCTGCTCGGCAACTTTGCCGGAGGGCTATTGGCTTGCCGTGATCGTATAGTAGTTAGTACTCTGCGTTGTGGCCGCAGCAACCCCGGTTCGAATCCGGGTCACGGCAGGGAACACGTCTTATTGAAGTCCTGCCTTTCCCTTTTTGACATCGTCCTCTTTGCAGCACGAACGATACCCAGAGGGCCTGAGACCTGTTGTAGTCGTGGCCGAGTGGTTAAGGCGATGGACTTGAAATCCATTGGGGTCTCCCCGCGCAGGTTCAAACCCTGCCGACTACGGCTGCTTTAGGGAGAGAAAGAGAGAGAGAGAGAGAGAAGACAATCTAGCTTTAATAGACTCCCACGTGTTTCTTTACGAGCAACTCTGCTACAGATGGCACGTGTTCCTGATATAACACAAATTGACCGGTACATGTGTGCTTGATGGGTTGTCGATGCAACTAGGTATATAACAATGTGTACATACTTTACAGCCGTTTCTCTTTTATTTTCTGAGGGTCCAGGGTTCAAGTCCCTTTTCGGGCGATGAGTTTCCCCTTTGTAAGTCACCTTTGCCTTGTGAGCTCTTCTGGCTCTTCTGATAAAAGACCAAAGATGAGCTGTCAGGGCAATTTTAAAGCAGGTCTGACTTTCACTTGCGTGCCAACTCCCAGAGCCACGTTACCCGGTTCAGGTGTACTTGATGAACTGCAAGTCATCATGCTCTTGACTGTCTGCGAAAAGTCATAGCGTGCCTACTGTAAAACACAATGGTTGAAACCGGAGGCAGCACGTGCCATTTCGTGGTAGCGTGGCCGAGCGGTCTAAGGCGCTGGATTAAGGCTCCAGTCTCTTCGGAGGCGTGGGTTCAAATCCCACCGCTGCCAGCTGAGGTGTAATACGGCCAGTTTACCCTCGGGCTGAGCTTTGAGGTCAGCTTTTAAATCGCATCTCACTTTCATGCACCTGCAGACCATCTGAGCCAAATTGACCGGTACAGATGTGCTCGATGGGTTGTCAATGCAACTAGGTAAATAACAATGTAGGAAACATTCAAGGAAAATCAATGTGTACATCCTTTATGTGATTTTACAAATGTTTTCTTGGCAGGGACCTTTAAGGAAAGCACGGCCAGATAAAAGACCAAAGATGAGCTGTCAGGGCAGTTTTGAAAGCACGTCTGACTTTCACTTACCTGCCATCTCCTAGAGCCCCGTTACCCGGTTCAGGTGTACTGGATGAACTGCAATCTACCGATGGCATCGCCTCCAGAGATAGGACTGAACACCACTGCATCGGAAAGGTGCACCTAAGCCTACAGAACCAGCCTACAGAACCTGCTGTTGACCGTCCGCTTGAAATCGCAGCGAGTCTGGATAATTCAGCCGGTAGAGCATCAGACTTTTAATCTGAGGGTCCAGGGTTCAAGTCCCTGTTCGGGCGATGAGTTTCCCCTTTGTAAGTCCCCTTTACCTTGTGAGCTCTTTTGGCCCCGCCCTCTCCTGATAAAAATAAAATAAACAGATTGCTCGTGCGTTGGAGTCGACACATGGGCTTTGAGAAGAGATTTCATCTAGCAAATGCGTCAGGAATTCCGTGAGACCTCAGCTAAAGCTACCAATCTTCCTGCTGCAGATGTAGTAACGAAGTCCTGCTAGCGCAACTTTGCCGGAGGGCTATTGGCTTGCCGTGATCGTAGAGGTTAGTACTCTGCGTTGTGGCCGCAGCAACCCCGGTTCGAATCCGGGTCACGGCAGGGAACACGTCTTATTGAAGTCCTGCCTTTCCCTTTTTGACATCGTCCTCTTTGCAGCACGAACGATACCCAGAGGGCCTGAGACCTGTTGTAGTCGTGGCCGAGTGGTTAAGGCGATGGACTTGAAATCCATTGGGGTCTCCCCGCGCAGGTTCAAACCCTGCCGACTACGGCTGCTTTAGGGAGAGAAAGAGAGAGAGAGAGAGAGAGAGAGAGAAGACAATCTAGCTTTAATAGACTCCCACGTGTTTCTTTACGAGCAACTCTGCTACAGATGGCACGTGTTCCTGATATAACACAAATTGACCGGTACATGTGTGCTTGATGGGTTGTCGATGCAACTAGGTATATAACAATGTAGTAAACATTCAATGTAAAACAATGTGTACATACTTTACAGCCGTTTCTCTTTTATTTTCTGAGGGGCCAGGGTTCAAGTCCCTTTTCGGGCGATGAGTTTCCCCTTTGTAAGTCACCTTTGCCTTGTGAGCTCTTCTGGCTCTTCTGATAAAAGACCAAAGATGAGCTGTCAGGGCAGTTTTGAAAGCACGTCTGACTTTCACTTACATGCCAACTCCTAGAGCCCCGTTACCCGGTTCAGGTGTACTGGATGAACTGCAAGTCATCATGCTCTTGACTGTCTGCGAAAAGTCATAGCGTGCCTACTGTAAAACACAATGGTGGAAACCGGAGGCAGAACGTGCCATTTTGTGGTAGCGTGGCCGAGCGGTCTAAGGCGCTGGATTAAGGCTCCAGTCTCTTCGGAGGCGTGGGTTCAAATCCCACCGCTGCCAGCTGAGGTGTAATACGGCCAGTTTACCCTCGGGCTGAGCTTTGAGGTCAGCTTTTAAATCGCATCTCACTTTCATGCACCTGCAGACCATCTGAGCCAAATTGACCGGTACAGATGTGCTCGATGGGTTGTCAATGCAACTAGGTAAATAACAATGTAGGAAACATTCAAGGAAAATCAATGTGTACATCCTTTATGTGATTTTACAAATGTTTTCTTGGCAGGGACCTTTAAGGAAAGCACGCCCAGATAAAAGACCAAAGATGAGCTGTCAGGGCAGTTTTGAAAGCACGTCTGACTTTCACTTACCTGCCATCTCCTAGAGCCCCGTTACCCGGTTCAGGTGTACTGGATGAACTGCAATCTACAGATGGCATCGCCTCCAGAGATAGGACTGAACACCACTGCATCGGAAAGGTGCACCTAAGCCTACAGAACCAGCCTACAGAACTTGCTGTTGACCGTCCGCTTGAAATCGCAGCGAGCCCGGATAATTCAGCCGGTAGAGCATCAGACTTTTAATCTGAGGGTCCAGGGTTCAAGTCCCTGTTCGGGCGATGAGTTTCCCCTTTGTAAGTCCCCTTTACCTTGTGAGCTCTTTTGGCCCCGCCCTCTCCTGATAAAAATAAAATAAACAGATTGCTCGTGCGTTGGAGTCGACACATGGGCTTTGAGAAGAGATTTCATCTAGCAAATGCGTCAGGAATTCCGTGAGACCTCAGCTAAAGCTACCAATCTTCCTGCTGCAGATGTAGTAACGAAGTCCTGCTAGCGCAACTTTGCCGGAGGGCAATTGGCTTGCCGTGATCGTATAGTGGTTAGTACTCTGCGTTGTGGACGCAGCAACCCTGGTTCGAATCCGGGTCACGGCAGGGAACACGTCTTATTGAAGTCCTGCCTTTCCCTTTTTGACATCGTCCTCTTTGCAGCACGAACGATACCCAGAGGGCCTAAAACCTGTTGTAGTCGTGGCCTAGTGGTTAAGGCGATGGACTTGAAATCCATTGGGGTTTCCCCGCGCAGGTTCAAACCCTGCCGACTACGGCTGCTTTAGGGAGAGAAAGAGAGAGAGAGAGAGAGAAGACAATCTAGCTTTAATAGACTCCCACGTGTTTCTTTACGAGCAACTCTGCTACAGATGGCACGTGTTCCTGATATAACACAAATTGACCGGTACATGTGTGCTTGATGGATTGTCGATGCAACTAGGTATATAACAATGTAGTAAACATTCAATGTAAAACAATGTGTACATACTTTACAGCCGTTTCTCTTTTATTTTCTGAGGGTCCAGGGTTCAAGTCCCTTTTCGGGCGATGAGTTTCCCCTTTGTAAGTCACCTTTGCCTTATGAGCTCTTCTGACTCTTCTGATAAAAGACCAAAGATGAGCTGTCAGGGCAGTTTTGAAAGCACGTCTGACTTTCACTTACATGCCAACTCCTAGAGCCCCGTTACCCGGTTCAGGTGTACTGGATGAACTGCAATCTACAGATGGCATCGACTCCAGAGATAGGACTGAACACCCCTGCATCGGAAAGGTGCACCTAAGCCTACAGAACCAGCCTACAGAACCTGCTGTTGACCGTCCGCTTGAAATCGCAGCGAGCCCGGATAATTCAGCCGGTAGAGCATCAGACTTTTAATCTGAGGGTCCAGGGTTCAAGTCCCTGTTCGGGCGATGAGTTTCCCCTTTGTAAGTCCCCTTTACCTTGTGAGCTCTTTTGGCCCCGCCCTCTCCTGATAAAAATAAAATAAACAGTTTGCTCGTGCGTTGGAGTCGACACATGGGCTTTGAGAAGAGATTTCATCTAGCAAATGCGTCAGGAATTCCGTGAGACCTCAGCTAAAGCTACCAATCTTCCTGCTGCAGATGTAGTCACGAAGTCCTGCTCGCCAACTTTGCCGGAGGGCTATTGGCTTGCCGTGATCGTATAGTGGTTAGTACTCTGCGTTGTGGCCGCAGCAACCCCGGTTCGAATCCGGGTCACGGCAGGGAACACGTCTTATTGAAGTCCTGCCTTTCCCTTTTTGACATCGTCCTCTTTGCAGCACGAACGATACCCAGAGGGCATGAAACCTGTTGTAGTCGTGGCCGAGTGGTTAAGGCGATGGACTTGAAATCCATTGGGGTCTCCCCGCGCAGGTTCAAACCCTGCCGACTACGGCTGCTTTAGGGAGAGAAAGAGAGAGAGAGAGAGAGAGAGAGAGAAGACAATCTAGCTTTAATAGACTCCCACGTGTTTCTTTACGAGCAACTCTGCTACAGATGGCACGTGTTCCTGATATAACACAAATTGACCGGTACATGTGTGCTTGATGGGTTGTCGATGCAACTAGGTATATAACAATGTAGTAAACATTCAATGTAAAACAATGTGTACATACTTTACAGCCGTTTCTCTTTTATTTTCTGAGGGGCCAGGGTTCAAGTCCCTTTTCGGGCGATGAGTTTCCCCTTTGTAAGTCACCTTTGCCTTGTGAGCTCTTCTGGCTCTTCTGATAAAAGACCAAAGATGAGCTGTCAGGGCAGTTTTGAAAGCACGTCTGACTTTCACTTACATGCCAACTCCTAGAGCCCCGTTACCCGGTTCAGGTGTACTGGATGAACTGCAAGTCATCATGCTCTTGACTGTCTGCGAAAAGTCATAGCGTGCCTACTGTAAAACACAATGGTGGAAACCGGAGGCAGAACGTGCCATTTTGTGGTAGCGTGGCCGAGCGGTCTAAGGCGCTGGATTAAGGCTCCAGTCTCTTCGGAGGCGTGGGTTCAAATCCCACCGCTGCCAGCTGAGGTGTAATACGGCCAGTTTACCCTCGGGCTGAGCTTTGAGGTCAGCTTTTAAATCGCATCTCACTTTCATGCACCTGCAGACCATCTGAGCCAAATTGACCGGTACAGATGTGCTCGATGGGTTGTCAATGCAACTAGGTAAATAACAATGTAGGAAACATTCAAGGAAAATCAATGTGTACATCCTTTATGTGATTTTACAAATGTTTTCTTGGCAGGGACCTTTAAGGAAAGCACGCCCAGATAAAAGACCAAAGATGAGCTGTCAGGGCAGTTTTGAAAGCACGTCTGACTTTCACTTACCTGCCATCTCCTAGAGCCCCGTTACCCGGTTCAGGTGTACTGGATGAACTGCAATCTACAGATGGCATCGCCTCCAGAGATAGGACTGAACACCACTGCATCGGAAAGGTGCACCTAAGCCTACAGAACCAGCCTACAGAACTTGCTGTTGACCGTCCGCTTGAAATCGCAGCGAGCCCGGATAATTCAGCCGGTAGAGCATCAGACTTTTAATCTGAGGGTCCAGGGTTCAAGTCCCTGTTCGGGCGATGAGTTTCCCCTTTGTAAGTCCCCTTTACCTTGTGAGCTCTTTTGGCCCCGCCCTCTCCTGATAAAAATAAAATAAACAGATTGCTCGTGCGTTGGAGTCGACACATGGGCTTTGAGAAGAGATTTCATCTAGCAAATGCGTCAGGAATTCCGTGAGACCTCAGCTAAAGCTACCAATCTTCCTGCTGCAGATGTAGTAACGAAGTCCTGCTAGCGCAACTTTGCCGGAGGGCAATTGGCTTGCCGTGATCGTATAGTGGTTAGTACTCTGCGTTGTGGACGCAGCAACCCTGGTTCGAATCCGGGTCACGGCAGGGAACACGTCTTATTGAAGTCCTGCCTTTCCCTTTTTGACATCGTCCTCTTTGCAGCACGAACGATACCCAGAGGGCCTAAAACCTGTTGTAGTCGTGGCCTAGTGGTTAAGGCGATGGACTTGAAATCCATTGGGGTTTCCCCGCGCAGGTTCAAACCCTGCCGACTACGGCTGCTTTAGGGAGAGAAAGAGAGAGAGAGAGAGAGAAGACAATCTAGCTTTAATAGACTCCCACGTGTTTCTTTACGAGCAACTCTGCTACAGATGGCACGTGTTCCTGATATAACACAAATTGACCGGTACATGTGTGCTTGATGGATTGTCGATGCAACTAGGTATATAACAATGTAGTAAACATTCAATGTAAAACAATGTGTACATACTTTACAGCCGTTTCTCTTTTATTTTCTGAGGGTCCAGGGTTCAAGTCCCTTTTCGGGCGATGAGTTTCCCCTTTGTAAGTCACCTTTGCCTTATGAGCTCTTCTGACTCTTCTGATAAAAGACCAAAGATGAGCTGTCAGGGCAGTTTTGAAAGCACGTCTGACTTTCACTTACATGCCAACTCCTAGAGCCCCGTTACCCGGTTCAGGTGTACTGGATGAACTGCAATCTACAGATGGCATCGACTCCAGAGATAGGACTGAACACCCCTGCATCGGAAAGGTGCACCTAAGCCTACAGAACCAGCCTACAGAACCTGCTGTTGACCGTCCGCTTGAAATCGCAGCGAGCCCGGATAATTCAGCCGGTAGAGCATCAGACTTTTAATCTGAGGGTCCAGGGTTCAAGTCCCTGTTCGGGCGATGAGTTTCCCCTTTGTAAGTCCCCTTTACCTTGTGAGCTCTTTTGGCCCCGCCCTCTCCTGATAAAAATAAAATAAACAGTTTGCTCGTGCGTTGGAGTCGACACATGGGCTTTGAGAAGAGATTTCATCTAGCAAATGCGTCAGGAATTCCGTGAGACCTCAGCTAAAGCTACCAATCTTCCTGCTGCAGATGTAGTCACGAAGTCCTGCTCGCCAACTTTGCCGGAGGGCTATTGGCTTGCCGTGATCGTATAGTGGTTAGTACTCTGCGTTGTGGCCGCAGCAACCCCGGTTCGAATCCGGGTCACGGCAGGGAACACGTCTTATTGAAGTCCTGCCTTTCCCTTTTTGACATCGTCCTCTTTGCAGCACGAACGATACCCAGAGGGCATGAAACCTGTTGTAGTCGTGGCCGAGTGGTTAAGGCGATGGACTTGAAATCCATTGGGGTCTCCCCGCGCAGGTTCAAACCCTGCCGACTACGGCTGCTTTAGGGAGAGAAAGAGAGAGAGAGAGAGAGAAGACAATCTAGCTTTAATAGACTCCCACGTGTTTCTTTACGAGCAACTCTGCTACAGATGGCACGTGTTCCTGATATAACACATATTGACCGGTACATGTGTGCTTGATGGGTTGTCGATGCAACTAGGTATATAACAATGTGTACATACTTTACAGCCGTTTCTCTTTTATTTTCTGAGGGTCCAGGGTTCAAGTCCCTTTTCGGGCGATGAGTTTCCCCTTTGTAAGTCACCTTTGCCTTGTGAGCTCTTCTGGCTCTTCTGATAAAAGACCAAAGATGAGCTGTCAGGGCAATTTTAAAGCAGGTCTGACTTTCACTTGCGTGCCAACTCCCAGAGCCACGTTACCCGGTTCAGGTGTACTTGATGAACTGCAAGTCATCATGCTCTTGACTGTCTGCGAAAAGTCATAGCGTGCCTACTGTAAAACACAATGGTTGAAACCGGAGGCAGAACGTGCCATTTCGTGGTAGCGTGGCCGAGCGGTCTAAGGCGCTGGATTAAGGCTCCAGTCTCTTCGGAGGCGTGGGTTCAAATCCCACCGCTGCCAGCTAAGGTGTAATACGGCCAGTTTACCCTCGGGCTGAGCTTTGAGGTCAGCTTTTAAATCGCATCTCACTTTCATGCACCTGCAGACCATCTGAGCCAAATTGACCGGTACAGATGTGCTCGATGGGTTGTCAATGCAACTAGGTAAATAACAATGTAGGAAACATTCAAGGAAAATCAATGTGTACATCCTTTATGTGATTTTACAAATGTTTTCTTGGCAGGGACCTTTAAGGAAAGCACGGCCAGATAAAAGACCAAAGATGAGCTGTCAGGGCAGTTTTGAAAGCACGTCTGACTTTCACTTACCTGCCATCTCCTAGAGCCCCGTTACCCGGTTCAGGTGTACTGGATGAACTGCAATCTACCGATGGCATCGCCTCCAGAGATAGGACTGAACACCACTGCATCGGAAAGGTGCACCTAAGCCTACAGAACCAGCCTACAGAACCTGCTGTTGACCGTCCGCTTGAAATCGCAGCGAGTCTGGATAATTCAGCCGGTAGAGCATCAGACTTTTAATCTGAGGGTCCAGGGTTCAAGTCCCTGTTTGGGCGATGAGTTACCCCTTTGTAAGTCCCCTTTACCTTGTGAGCTCTTTTGGCCCCGCCCTCTCCTGATAAAAATAAAATAAACAGATTGCTCGTGCGTTGGAGTCGACACATGGGCTTTGAGAAGAGATTTCATCTAGCAAATGCGTCAGGAATTCCGTGAGACCTCAGCTAAAGCTACCAATCTTCCTGCTGCAGATGTAGTAACGAAGTCCTGCTAGCGCAACTTTGCCGGAGGGCTATTGGCTTGCCGTGATCGTATAGAGGTTAGTACTCTGCGTTGTGGCCGCAGCAACCCCGGTTCGAATCCGGGTCACGGCAGGGAACACGTCTTATTGAAGTCCTGCCTTTCCCTTTTTGACATCGTCCTCTTTGCAGCACGAACGATACCCAGAGGGCCTGAGACCTGTTGTAGTCGTGGCCGAGTGGTTAAGGCGATGGACTTGAAATCCATTGGGGTCTCCCCGCGCAGGTTCAAACCCTGCCGACTACGGCTGCTTTAGGGAGAGAAAGAGAGAGAGAGAGAGAGAGAGAGAGAAGACAATCTAGCTTTAATAGACTCCCACGTGTTTCTTTACGAGCAACTCTGCTACAGATGGCACGTGTTCCTGATATAACACAAATTGACCGGTACATGTGTGCTTGATGGGTTGTCGATGCAACTAGGTATATAACAATGTAGTAAACATTCAATGTAAAACAATGTGTACATACTTTACAGCCGTTTCTCTTTTATTTTCTGAGGGGCCAGGGTTCAAGTCCCTTTTCGGGCGATGAGTTTCCCCTTTGTAAGTCACCTTTGCCTTGTGAGCTCTTCTGGCTCTTCTGATAAAAGACCAAAGATGAGCTGTCAGGGCAGTTTTGAAAGCACGTCTGACTTTCACTTACATGCCAACTCCTAGAGCCCCGTTACCCGGTTCAGGTGTACTGGATGAACTGCAAGTCATCATGCTCTTGACTGTCTGCGAAAAGTCATAGCGTGCCTACTGTAAAACACAATGGTGGAAACCGGAGGCAGAACGTGCCATTTTGTGGTAGCGTGGCCGAGCGGTCTAAGGCGCTGGATTAAGGCTCCAGTCTCTTCGGAGGCGTGGGTTCAAATCCCACCGCTGCCAGCTGAGGTGTAATACGGCCAGTTTACCCTCGGGCTGAGCTTTGAGGTCAGCTTTTAAATCGCATCTCACTTTCATGCACCTGCAGACCATCTGAGCCAAATTGACCGGTACAGATGTGCTCGATGGGTTGTCAATGCAACTAGGTAAATAACAATGTAGGAAACATTCAAGGAAAATCAATGTGTACATCCTTTATGTGATTTTACAAATGTTTTCTTGGCAGGGACCTTTAAGGAAAGCACGCCCAGATAAAAGACCAAAGATGAGCTGTCAGGGCAGTTTTGAAAGCACGTCTGACTTTCACTTACCTGCCATCTCCTAGAGCCCCGTTACCCGGTTCAGGTGTACTGGATGAACTGCAATCTACAGATGGCATCGCCTCCAGAGATAGGACTGAACACCACTGCATCGGAAAGGTGCACCTAAGCCTACAGAACCAGCCTACAGAACCTGCTGTTGACCGTCCGCTTGAAATCGCAGCGAGCCCGGATAATTCAGCCGGTAGAGCATCAGACTTTTAATCTGAGGGTCCAGGGTTCAAGTCCCTGTTCGGGCGATGAGTTTCCCCTTTGTAAGTCCCCTTTACCTTGTGAGCTCTTTTGGCCCCGCCCTCTCCTGATAAAAATAAAATAAACAGTTTGCTCGTGCGTTGGAGTCGACACATGGGCTTTGAGAAGAGATTTCATCTAGCAAATGCGTCAGGAATTCCGTGAGACCTCAGCTAAAGCTACCAATCTTCCTGCTGCAGATGTAGTCACGAAGTCCTGCTCGCCAACTTTGCCGGAGGGCTATTGGCTTGCCGTGATCGTATAGTGGTTAGTACTCTGCGTTGTGGCCGCAGCAACCCCGGTTCGAATCCGGGTCACGGCAGGGAACACGTCTTATTGAAGTCCTGCCTTTCCCTTTTTGACATCGTCCTCTTTGCAGCACGAACGATACCCAGAGGGCATGAAACCTGTTGTAGTCGTGGCCGAGTGGTTAAGGCGATGGACTTGAAATCCATTGGGGTCTCCCCGCGCAGGTTCAAACCCTGCCGACTACGGCTGCTTTAGGGAGAGAAAGAGAGAGAGAGAGAGAGAAGACAATCTAGCTTTAATAGACTCCCACGTGTTTCTTTACGAGCAACTCTGCTACAGATGGCACGTGTTCCTGATATAACACATATTGACCGGTACATGTGTGCTTGATGGGTTGTCGATGCAACTAGGTATATAACAATGTGTACATACTTTACAGCCGTTTCTCTTTTATTTTCTGAGGGGCCAGGGTTCATGTCCCTTTTCGGGCGATGAGTTTCCCCTTTGTAAGTCACCTTTGCCTTGTGAGCTCTTCTGGCTCTTCTGATAAAAGACCAAAGATGAGCTGTCAGGGCAATTTTAAAGCAGGTCTGACTTTCACTTGCGTGCCAACTCCCAGAGCCACGTTACCCGGTTCAGGTGTACTTGATGAACTGCAAGTCATCATGCTCTTGACTGTCTGCTAAAAGTCAAAGCGTGCCTACTGTAAAACACAATGGTGGAAACCGGAGGCAGAACGTGCCATTTCATGGTAGCGTGGCCGAGCTGTCTAAGGCGCTGGATTAAGGCTCCAGTCTCTTCGGAGGCGTGGGTTCAAATCCCACCGCTGCCAGCTGAGGTGTAATACGGCCAGTTTACCCTCGGGCTGAGCTTTGAGGTCAGCTTTTAAATCGCATCTCACTTTCATGCACCTGCAGACCATCTGAGCCAAATTGACCGGTACAGATGTGCTCGATGGGTTGTCAATGCAACTAGGTAAATAACAATGTAGGTGACATTCAAGGAAAATCAATGTGTACATCCTTTATGTGATTTTACAAATGTTTTCTTGGCAGGGACCTTTAAGGAAAGCACGGCCAGATAAAAGACCAAAGATGAGCTGTCAGGGCAGTTTTGAAAGCACGTCTGACTTTCACTTACCTGCCATCTCCTAGAGCCCCGTTACCCGGTTCAGGTGTACTGGATGAACTGCAATCTACCGATGGCATCGCCTCCAGAGATAGGACTGAACACCACAGCATCGGAAAGGTGCACCTAAGCCTACAGAACCAGCCTACAGAACCTGCTGTTGACCGTCCGCTTGAAATCGCAGCGAGCCCGGATAATTCAGCCGGTAGAGCATCAGACTTTTAATCTGAGGGTCCAGGGTTCAAGTCCCTGTTCGGGCGATGAGTTTCCCCTTTGTAAGTCCCCTTTACCTTGTGAGCTCTTTTGGCCCCGCCCTCTCCTGATAAAAATAAAATAAACAGATTGCTCGTGCGTTGGAGTCGACACATGGGCTTTGAGAAGAGATTTCATCTAGCAAATGCGTCAGGAATTCCGTGAGACCTCAGCTAAAGCTACCAATCTTCCTGCTGCAGATGTAGTAACGAAGTCCTGCTAGCGCAACTTTGCCGGAGGGCTATTGGCTTGCCGTGATCGTATAGAGGTTAGTACTCTGCGTTGTGGCCGCAGCAACCCCGGTTCGAATCCGGGTCACGGCAGGGAACACGTCTTATTGAAGTCCTGCCTTTCCCTTTTTGACATCGTCCTCTTTGCAGCACGAACGATACCCAGAGGGCCTGAAACCTGTTGTAGTCGTGGCCGAGTGGTTAAGGCGATGGACTTGAAATCCATTGGGGTCTCCCCGCGCAGGTTCAAACCCTGCTGATTACGGCTGCTTTAGGGAGAGAAAGAGAGAGAGAGAGAGAGAGAGAAGACAATCTAGCTTTAATAGACTCCCACGTGTTTCTTTACGAGCAACTCTGCTACAGATGGCACGTGTTCCTGATATAACACAAATTGACCGGTACATGTGTGCTTGATGGGTTGTCGATGCAACTAGGTATATAACAATGTAGTAAACATTCAATGTAAAACAATGTGTACATACTTTACAGGCGTTTCTCTTTTATTTTCTGAGGGGCCAGGGTTCAAGTCCCTTTTCGGGCGATGAGTTTCCCCTTTGTAAGTCACCTTTGCCTTGTGAGCTCTTCTGGCTCTTCTGATAAAAGACCAAAGATGAGCTGTCAGGGCAATTTTAAAGCAGGTCTGACTTTCACTTGCGTGCCAACTCCCAGAGCCACGTTACCCGGTTCAGGTGTACTTGATGAACTGCAAGTCATCATGCTCTTGACTGTCTGCGAAAAGTCATAGCGTGCCTACTGTAAAACACAATGGTGGAAACCGGAGGCAGAACTTGCCATTTCGTGGTAGCGTGGCCGAGCGGTCTAAGGCGCTGGATTAAGGCTCCAGTCTCTTCGGAGGCGTGGGTTCAAATCTCACCGCTGCCAGTTGAGGTGTAATACGGCCAGATTACCCTCGGGCTGAGCTTTGAGGTCAGCTTTTAAATCGCATCTCACTTTCATGCACCTGCAGACCATATGAGCCAAATTGACCGGTACAGATGTGCTCGATGGGTTGTCAATGCAACTAGGTAAATAATAATGTAGGAAACATTCAAGGAAAATCAATGTGTACATCCTTTATGTGATTTTACAAATGTTTTCTTGGCAGGGACCTTTAAGGAAAGCACGGCCAGATAAAAGACCAAAGATGAGCTGTCAGGGCAGTTTTGAAAGCACGTCTGACTTTCACTTACCTGCCATCTCCTAGTGCCCCGTTACCCGGTTCAGGTGTACTGGATGAACTGCAATCTACAGATGGCATCGCCTCCAGAGATAGGACTGAACACCCCTGCATCGGAAAGGTGCACCTAAGCCTACAGAACCAGCCTACAGAACCTGCTGTTGACCGTCCGCTTGAAATCGCAGCGAGCCCGGATAATTCAGCCGGTAGAGCATCAGACTTTTAATCTGAGGGTCCAGGGTTCAAGTCCCTGTTCGGGCGATGAGTTTCCCCTTTGTAAGTCCCCTTTACCTTGTGAGCTCTTTTGGCCCCGCCCTCTCCTGATAAAAATAAAATAAACAGATTGCTCGTGCGTTGGAGTCGACACATGGGCTTTGAGAAGAGATTTCATCTAGCAAATGCGTCAGGAATTCCGTGAGACCTCAGCTAAAGCTACCAATCTTCCTGCTGCAGATGTAGTAACGAAGTCCTGCTAGCGCAACTTTGCCGGAGGGCTATTGGCTTGCCGTGATCGTAAAGTGTTTAGTACTCTGCGTTGTGGCCGCAGCAACCCCGGTTCGAATCCGGGTCACGGCAGGGAACACGTCTTATTGAAGTCCTGCCTTTCCCTTTTTGACATCGTCCTCTTTGCAGCACGAACGATACCCAGAGGGCCTGAAACCTGTTGTAGTCGTGGCCGAGTGGTTAAGGCGATGGACTTGAAATCCATTGGGGTCTCCCCGCGCAGGTTCAAACCCTGCCGACTACGGCTGCTTTAGAGAGAGAAAGAAAGAGAGAGAGAGAGAGAAGACAATCTAGCTTTAATAGACTCCCACGTGTTTCTTTACGAGCAACTCTGCTACAGATGGCACGTGTTCCTGATATAACACAAATTGACCGGTACATGTGTGCTTGATGGGTTGTCGATGCAACTAGGTATATAACAATGTAGTAAACATTCAATGTAAAACAATGTGTACATACTTTACAGCCGTTTCTCTTTTATTTTCTGAGGGTCCAGGGTTCAAGTCCCTTTTCGGGCGATGAGTTTCCCCTTTGTAAGTCACCTTTGCCTTGTGAGCTCTTCTGGCTCTTCTGATAAAAGACCAAAGATGAGCTGTCAGGGCAATTTTAAAGCAGGTCTGACTTTCACTTGCGTGCCAACTCCCAGAGCCACGTTACCCGGTTCAGGTGTACTTGATGAACTGCAAGTCATCATGCTCTTGACTGTCTGCGAAAAGTCATAGCGTGCCTACTGTAAAACACAATGGTGGAAACCGGAGGCAGAACGTGCCATTTCGTGGTAGCGTGGCCGAGCGGTCTAAGGCGCTGGATTAAGGCTCCAGTCTCTTCGGAGGCGTGGGTTCAAATCCCACCGCTGCCAGCTAAGGTGTAATACGGCCAGTTTACCCTCGGGCTGAGCTTTGAGGTCAGCTTTTAAATCGCATCTCACTTTCATGCACCTGCAGACCATCTGAGCCAAATTGACCGGTACAGATGTGCTCGATGGGTTGTCAATGCAATTAGGTAAATAACAATGTAGGAAACATTCAAGGAAAATCAATGTGTACATCCTTTATGTGATTTTACAAATGTTTTCTTGGCAGGGACCTTTAAGGAAAGCACGGCCAGATAAAAGACCAAAGATGAGCTGTCAGGGCAGTTTTGAAAGCACGTCTGACTTTCACTTACCTGCCATCTCCTAGAGCCCCGTTACCCGGTTCAGGTGTACTGGATGAACTGCAATCTACCGATGGCATCGCCTCCAGAGATAGGACTGAACACCACTGCATCGGAAAGGTGCAGTTAAGCCTACAGAACCAGCCTACAGAACCTGCTGTTGACCGTCCGCTTGAAATCGCAGCGAGCCCGGATAATTCAGCCGGTAGAGCATCAGACTTTTAATCTGAGGGTCCAGGTTTCAAGTCCCTGTTCGGGCGATGAGTTACCCCTTTGTAAGTCCCCTTTACCTTGTGAGCTCTTTTGGCCCCGCCCTCTCCTGATAAAAATAAAATAAACAGATTGCTCGTGCGTTGGAGTCGATACATGGGCTTTGAGAAGAGATTTCATCTAGCAAATGCGTCAGGAATTCCGTGAGACCTCAGCTAAAGCTACCAATCTTCCTGCTGCAGATGTAGTAACGAAGTCCTGCTAGCGCAACTTTGCCGGAGGGCTATTGGCTTGCCGTGATCGTATAGAGGTTAGTACTCTGCGTTGTGGCCGCAGCAACCCCGGTTCGAATCCGGGTCACGGCAGGGAACACGTCTTATTGAAGTCCTGCCTTTCCCTTTTTGACATCGTCCTCTTTGCAGCACGAACGATACCCAGAGGGCCTGAAACCTGTTGTAGTCGTGGCCGAGTGGTTAAGGCGATGGACTTGAAATCCATTGGGGTCTCCCCGCGCAGGTTCAAACCCTGCCGACTACGGCTGCTTTAGGGAGAGAAAGAGAGAGAGAGAGAGAGAGAGAGAGAAGACAATCTAGCTTTAATAGACTCCCACGTGTTTCTTTACGAGCAACTCTGCTACAGATGGCACGTGTTCCTGATATAACACAAATTGACCGGTACATGTGTGCTTGATGGGTTGTCGATGCAACTAGGTATATAACAATGTAGTAAACATTCAATGTAAAACAATGTTCACATACTTTACAGCCGTTTCTCTTTTATTTTCTGAGGGGCCAGGGTTCAAGTCCCTTTTCGGGCGATGAGTTTCCCCTTTGTAAGTCACCTTTGCCTTGTGAGCTCTTCTGGCTCTTCTGATAAAAGACCAAAGATGAGCTGTCAGGGCAATTTTAAAGCAGGTCTGACTTTCACTTGCGTGCCAACTCCCAGAGCCACGTTACCCGGTTCAGGTGTACTTGATGAACTGCAAGTCATCATGCTCTTGACTGTCTGCGAAAAGTCATAGCGTGCCTACTGTAAAACACAATGGTGGAAACTGGAGGCAGCACGTGCCATTTCGTGGTAGCGTGGCCGAGCGGTCTAAGGCGCTGGATTAAGGCTCCAGTCTCTTCGGAGGCGTGGGTTCAAATCCCACCGCTGCCAGCTAAGGTGTAATACGGCCAGTTTACCCTCGGGCTGAGCTTTGAGGTCAGCTTTTAAATCGCATCTCACTTTCATGCACCTGCAGACCATCTGAGCCAAATTGACCGGTACAGATGTGCTCGATGGGTTGTCAATGCAATTAGGTAAATAACAATGTAGGAAACATTCAAGGAAAATCAATGTGTACATCCTTTATGTGATTTTACAAATGTTTTCTTGGCAGGGACCTTTAAGGAAAGCACGGCCAGATAAAAGACCAAAGATGAGCTGTCAGGGCAGTTTTGAAAGCACGTCTGACTTTCACTTACATGCCATCTCCTAGAGCCCCGTTACCCGGTTCAGGTGTACTGGATGAACTGCAATCTACAGATGGCATCGCCTCCAGAGATAGGACTGAACACCCCTGCATCGGAAAGGTGCACCTAAGCCTACAGAACCAGCCTACAGAACCTGCTGTTGACCGTCCGCTTGAAATCGCAGCGAGCCCGGACAATTCAGCCGGTAGAGCATCAGACTTTTAATCTGAGGGTCCAGGGTTCAAGTCCCTGTTCGGGCGATGAGTTTCCCCTTTGTAAGTCCCCTTTACCTTGTGAGCTCTTTTGGCCCCGCCCTCTCCTGATAAAAATAAAATAAACAGTTTGCTCGTGCGTTGGAGTCGACACATGGGCTTTGAGAAGAGATTTCATCTAGCAAATGCGTCAGGAATTCCGTGAGACCTCAGCTAAAGCTACCAATCTTCCTGCTGCAGATGTAGTCACGAAGTCCTGCTCGGCAACTTTGCCGGAGGGCTATCGGCTTGCCGTGATCGTATAGTGGTTAGTACTCTGCGTTGTGGCCGCAGCAACCCCGGTTCGAATCCGGGTCACGGCAGGGAACACGTTTTATTGAAGTCCTGCCTTTCCCTTTTTGACATCGTCCTCTTTGCAGCACGAACGATACCCAGAGGGCCTGAAACCTGTTGTAGTCGTGGCCGAGTGGTTAAGGCGATGGACTTGAAATCCATTGGGGTCTCCCCGCGCAGGTTCAAACCCTGCCGACTACGGCTGCTTTAGGGAGAGAAAGAGAGAGAAGACAATCTAGCTTTAGTAGACTCCCACGTGTTTCTTTACGAGCAACTCTGCTACAGATGGCACGTGTTCCTGATATAACACAAATTGACCGGTACATGTGTGCTTGATGGGTTGTCGATGTAACTAGGTATATAACAATGTAGTAAACATTCAATGTAAAACAATGTGTACATACTTTACAGCCGTTACTCTTTTATTTTCTGAGGGGCCAGGGTTCATGTCCCTTTTCGGGCGATGAGTTTCCCCTTTGTAAGTCACCTTTGCCTTGTGAGCTCTTCTGGCTCTTCTGATAAAAGACCAAAGATGAGCTGTCAGGGCAATTTTAAAGCAGGTCTGACTTTCACTTGCGTGCCAACTCCCAGAGCCACGTTACCCGGTTCAGGTGTACTTGATGAACTGCAAGTCATCATGCTCTTGACTGTCTGCTAAAAGTCAAAGCGTGCCTACTGTAAAACACAATGGTGGAAACCGGAGGCAGAACGTGCCATTTCATGGTAGCGTGGCCGAGCTGTCTAAGGCGCTGGATTAAGGCTCCAGTCTCTTCGGAGGCGTGGGTTCAAATCCCACCGCTGCCAGCTGAGGTGTAATACGGCCAGTTTACCCTCGGGCTGAGCTTTGAGGTCAGCTTTTAAATCGCATCTCACTTTCATGCACCTGCAGACCATCTGAGCCAAATTGACCGGTACAGATGTGCTCGATGGGTTGTCAATGCAACTAGGTAAATAACAATGTAGGTGACATTCAAGGAAAATCAATGTGTACATCCTTTATGTGATTTTACAAATGTTTTCTTGGCAGGGACCTTTAAGGAAAGCACGGCCAGATAAAAGACCAAAGATGAGCTGTCAGGGCAGTTTTGAAAGCACGTCTGACTTTCACTTACCTGCCATCTCCTAGAGCCCCGTTACCCGGTTCAGGTGTACTGGATGAACTGCAATCTACCGATGGCATCGCCTCCAGAGATAGGACTGAACACCACTGCATCGGAAAGGTGCACCTAAGCCTACAGAACCAGCCTACAGAACCTGCTGTTGACCGTCCGCTTGAAATCGCAGCGAGCCCGGATAATTCAGCCGGTAGAGCATCAGACTTTTAATCTGAGGGTCCAGGGTTCAAGTCCCTGTTCGGGCGATGAGTTTCCCCTTTGTAAGTCCCCTTTACCTTGTGAGCTCTTTTGGCCCCGCCCTCTCCTGATAAAAATAAAATAAACAGATTGCTCGTGTGTGGAGTCGACACATGGGCTTTGAGAAGAGATTTCATCTAGCAAATGCGTCAGGAATTCCGTGAGACCTCAGCTAAAGCTACCAATCTTCCTGCTGCAGATGTAGTAACGAAGTCCTGCTAGCGCAACTTTGCCGGAGGGCTATTGGCTTGCCGTGATCGTATAGAGGTTAGTACTCTGCGTTGTGGCCGCAGCAACCCCGGTTCGAATCCGGGTCACGGCAGGGAACACGTCTTATTGAAGTCCTGCCTTTCCCTTTTTGACATCGTCCTCTTTGCAGCACGAACGATACCCAGAGGGCCTGAAACCTGTTGTAGTCGTGGCCGAGTGGTTAAGGCGATGGACTTGAAATCCATTGGGGTCTCCCCGCGCAGGTTCAAACCCTGCCGACTACGGCTGCTTTAGGGAGAGAAAGAGAGAGAGAGAGAGAGAGAGAAGACAATCTAGCTTTAATAGACTCCCACGTGTTTCTTTACGAGCAACTCTGCTACAGATGGCACGTGTTCCTGATATAACACAAATTGACCGGTACATGTGTGCTTGATGGGTTGTCGATGCAACTAGGTATATAACAATGTAGTAAAACAATGTGTACATACTTTACAGGCGTTTCTCTTTTATTTTCTGAGGGGCCAGGGTTCAAGTCCCTTTTCGGGCGATGAGTTTCCCCTTTGTAAGTCACCTTTGCCTTGTGAGCTCTTCTGGCTCTTCTGATAAAAGACCAAAGATGAGCTGTCAGGGCAATTTTAAAGCAGGTCTGACTTTCACTTGCGTGCCAACTCCCAGAGCCACGTTACCCGGTTCAGGTGTACTTGATGAACTGCAAGTCATCATGCTCTTGACTGTCTGCGAAAAGTCATAGCGTGCCTACTGTAAAACACAATGGTGGAAACCGGAGGCAGAACTTGCCATTTCGTGGTAGCGTGGCCGAGCGGTCTAAGGCGCTGGATTAAGGCTCCAGTCTCTTCGGAGGCGTGGGTTCAAATCTCACCGCTGCCAGTTGAGGTGTAATACGGCCAGATTACCCTCGGGCTGAGCTTTGAGGTCAGCTTTTAAATCGCATCTCACTTTCATGCACCTGCAGACCATATGAGCCAAATTGACCGGTACAGATGTGCTCGATGGGTTGTCAATGCAACTAGGTAAATAATAATGTAGGAAACATTCAAGGAAAATCAATGTGTACATCCTTTATGTGATTTTACAAATGTTTTCTTGGCAGGGACCTTTAAGGAAAGCACGGCCAGATAAAAGACCAAAGATGAGCTGTCAGGGCAGTTTTGAAAGCACGTCTGACTTTCACTTACCTGCCATCTCCTAGTGCCCCGTTACCCGGTTCAGGTGTACTGGATGAACTGCAATCTACAGATGGCATCGCCTCCAGAGATAGGACTGAACACCCCTGCATCGGAAAGGTGCACCTAAGCCTACAGAACCAGCCTACAGAACCTGCTGTTGACCGTCCGCTTGAAATCGCAGCGAGCCCGGATAATTCAGCCGGTAGAGCATCAGACTTTTAATCTGAGGGTCCAGGGTTCAAGTCCCTGTTCGGGCGATGAGTTTCCCCTTTGTAAGTCCCCTTTACCTTGTGAGCTCTTTTGGCCCCGCCCTCTCCTGATAAAAATAAAATAAACAGATTGCTCGTGCGTTGGAGTCGACACATGGGCTTTGAGAAGAGATTTCATCTAGCAAATGCGTCAGGAATTCCGTGAGACCTCAGCTAAAGCTTGCCGTGATCGTAAAGTGTTTAGTACTCTGCGTTGTGGCCGCAGCAACCCCGGTTCGAATCCGGGTCACGGCAGGGAACACGTCTTATTGAAGTCCTGCCTTTCCCTTTTTGACATCGTCCTCTTTGCAGCACGAACGATACCCAGAGGGCCTGAAACCTGTTGTAGTCGTGGCCGAGTGGTTAAGGCGATGGACTTGAAATCCATTGGGGTCTCCCCGCGCAGGTTCAAACCCTGCCGACTACGGCTGCTTTAGAGAGAGAAAGAAAGAGAGAGAGAGAGAGAAGACAATCTAGCTTTAATAGACTCCCACGTGTTTCTTTACGAGCAACTCTGCTACAGATGGCACGTGTTCCTGATATAACACAAATTGACCGGTACATGTGTGCTTGATGGGTTGTCGATGCAACTAGGTATATAACAATGTAGTAAACATTCAATGTAAAACAATGTGTACATACTTTACAGCCAATTTTAAAGCAGGTCTGACTTTCACTTGCCTGCCAACTCCCAGAGCCACGTTACCCGGTTCAGGTGTACTTGATGAACTGCAAGTCATCATGCTCTTGACTGTCTGCGAAAAGTCATAGCGTGCCTACTGTAAAACACAATGGTGGAAACCGGAGGCAGAACTTGCCATTTCGTGGTAGCGTGGCCGAGCGGTCTAAGGCGCTGGATTAAGGCTCCAGTCTCTTCGGAGGCGTGGGTTCAAATCTCACCGCTGCCAGTTGAGGTGTAATACGGCCAGTTTACCCTCGGGCTGAGCTTTGAGGTCAGCTTTTAAATCGCATCTCACTTTCATGCACCTGCAGACCATATGAGCCAAATTGACCGGTACAGATGTGCTCGATGGGTTGTCAATGCAACTAGGTAAATAATAATGTAGGAAACATTCAAGGAAAATCAATGTGTACATCCTTTATGTGATTTTACAAATGTTTTCTTGGCAGGGACCTTTAAGGAAAGCACGGCCAGATAAAAGACCAAAGATGAGCTGTCAGGGCAGTTTTGAAAGCACGTCTGACTTTCACTTACCTGCCATCTCCTAGTGCCCCGTTACCCGGTTCAGGTGTACTGGATGAACTGCAATCTACAGATGGCATCGCCTCCAGAGATAGGACTGAACACCCCTGCATCGGAAAGGTGCACCTAAGCCTACAGAACCAGCATACAGAACCTGCTGTTGACCGTCCGCTTGAAATCGCAGCGAGCCCGGATAATTCAGCCGGTAGAGCATCAGACTTTTAATCTGAGGGTCCAGGGTTCAAGTCCCTGTTCGGGCGATGAGTTTCCCCTTTGTAAGTCCCCTTTACCTTGTGAGCTCTTTTGGCCCCGCCCTCTCCTGATAAAAATAAAATAAACAGATTGCTCGTGCGTTGGAGTCGACACATGGGCTTTGAGAAGAGATTTCATCTAGCAAATGCGTCAGGAATTCCGTGAGACCTCAGCTAAAGCTACCAATCTTCCTGCTGCAGATGTAGTAACGAAGTCCTGCTAGCGCAACTTTGCCGGAGGGCTATTGGCTTGCCGTGATCGTATAGTGGTTAGTACTCTGCGTTGTGGCCGCAGCAACCCCGGTTCGAATCCGGGTCACGGCAGGGAACACGTCTTATTGAAGTCCTGCCTTTCCCTTTTTGACATCGTCCTCTTTGCAGCACGAACGATACCCAGAGGGCCTGAAACCTGTTGTAGTCGTGGCCGAGTGGTTAAGGCGATGGACTTGAAATCCATTGGGGTCTCCCCGCGCAGGTTCAAACCCTGCCGACTACGGCTGCTTTAGGGAGAGAAAGAGAGAGAGAGAGAGAGAGAGAAGACAATCTAGCTTTAATAGACTCCCACGTGTTTCTTTACGAGCAACTCTGCTACAGATGGCACGTGTTCCTGATATAACACAAATTGACCGGTACATGTGTGCTTGATGGGTTGTCGATGTAACTAGGTATATAACAATGTAGTAAACATTCAATGTAAAACAATGTGTACATACTTTACAGCCGTTACTCTTTTATTTTCTGAGGGGCCAGGGTTCATGTCCCTTTTCGGGCGATGAGTTTCCCCTTTGTAAGTCACCTTTGCCTTGTGAGCTCTTCTGGCTCTTCTGATAAAAGACCAAAGATGAGCTGTCAGGGCAATTTTAAAGCAGGTCTGACTTTCACTTGCGTGCCAACTCCCAGAGCCACGTTACCCGGTTCAGGTGTACTTGATGAACTGCAAGTCATCATGCTCTTGACTGTCTGCTAAAAGTCAAAGCGTGCCTACTGTAAAACACAATGGTGGAAACCGGAGGCAGAACGTGCCATTTCATGGTAGCGTGGCCGAGCTGTCTAAGGCGCTGGATTAAGGCTCCAGTCTCTTCGGAGGCGTGGGTTCAAATCCCACCGCTGCCAGCTGAGGTGTAATACGGCCAGTTTACCCTCGGGCTGAGCTTTGAGGTCAGCTTTTAAATCGCATCTCACTTTCATGCACCTGCAGACCATCTGAGCCAAATTGACCGGTACAGATGTGCTCGATGGGTTGTCAATGCAACTAGGTAAATAATAATGTAGGAAACATTCAAGGAAAATCAATGTGTACATCCTTTATGTGATTTTACAAATGTTTTCTTGGCAGGGACCTTTAAGGAAAGCACGGCCAGATAAAAGACCAAAGATGAGCTGTCAGGGCAGTTTTGAAAGCACGTCTGACTTTCACTTACCTGCCATCTCCTAGTGCCCCGTTACCCGGTTCAGGTGTACTGGATGAACTGCAATCTACAGATGGCATCGCCTCCAGAGATAGGACTGAACACCCCTGCATCGGAAAGGTGCACCTAAGCCTACAGAACCAGCCTACAGAACCTGCTGTTGACCGTCCGCTTGAAATCGCAGCGAGCCCGGATAATTCAGCCGGTAGAGCATCAGACTTTTAATCTGAGGGTCCAGGGTTCAAGTCCCTGTTCGGGCGATGAGTTTCCCCTTTGTAAGTCCCCTTTACCTTGTGAGCTCTTTTGGCCCCGCCCTCTCCTGATAAAAATAAAATAAACAGATTGCTCGTGCGTTGGAGTCGACACATGGGCTTTGAGAAGAGATTTCATCTAGCAAATGCGTCAGGAATTCCGTGAGACCTCAGCTAAAGCTACCAATCTTCCTGCTGCAGATGTAGTAACGAAGTCCTGCTAGCGCAACTTTGCCGGAGGGCTATTGGCTTGCCGTGATCGTATAGTGGTTAGTACTCTGCGTTGTGGCCGCAGCAACCCCGGTTCGAATCCGGGTCACGGCAGGGAACACGTCTTATTGAAGTCCTGCCTTTCCCTTTTTGACATCGTCCTCTTTGCAGCACGAACGATACCCAGAGGGCCTGAAACCTGTTGTAGTCGTGGCCGAGTGGTTAAGGCGATGGACTTGAAATCCATTGGGGTCTCCCCGCGCAGGTTCAAACCCTGCCGACTACGGCTGCTTTAGGGAGAGAAAGAGAGAGAGAGAGAGAGAGAGAAGACAATCTAGCTTTAATAGACTCCCACGTGTTTCTTTACGAGCAACTCTGCTACAGATGGCACGTGTTCCTGATATAACACAAATTGACCGGTACATGTGTGCTTGATGGGTTGTCGATGTAACTAGGTATATAACAATGTAGTAAACATTCAATGTAAAACAATGTGTACATACTTTACAGCCGTTACTCTTTTATTTTCTGAGGGGCCAGGGTTCATGTCCCTTTTCGGGCGATGAGTTTCCCCTTTGTAAGTCACCTTTGCCTTGTGAGCTCTTCTGGCTCTTCTGATAAAAGACCAAAGATGAGCTGTCAGGGCAATTTTAAAGCAGGTCTGACTTTCACTTGCGTGCCAACTCCCAGAGCCACGTTACCCGGTTCAGGTGTACTTGATGAACTGCAAGTCATCATGCTCTTGACTGTCTGCTAAAAGTCAAAGCGTGCCTACTGTAAAACACAATGGTGGAAACCGGAGGCAGAACGTGCCATTTCATGGTAGCGTGGCCGAGCTGTCTAAGGCGCTGGATTAAGGCTCCAGTCTCTTCGGAGGCGTGGGTTCAAATCCCACCGCTGCCAGCTGAGGTGTAATACGGCCAGTTTACCCTCGGGCTGAGCTTTGAGGTCAGCTTTTAAATCGCATCTCACTTTCATGCACCTGCAGACCATCTGAGCCAAATTGACCGGTACAGATGTGCTCGATGGGTTGTCAATGCAACTAGGTAAATAACAATGTAGGTGACATTCAAGGAAAATCAATGTGTACATCCTTTATGTGATTTTACAAATGTTTTCTTGGCAGGGACCTTTAAGGAAAGCACGGCCAGATAAAAGACCAAAGATGAGCTGTCAGGGCAGTTTTGAAAGCACGTCTGACTTTCACTTACCTGCCATCTCCTAGAGCCCCGTTACCCGGTTCAGGTGTACTGGATGAACTGCAATCTACCGATGGCATCGCCTCCAGAGATAGGACTGAACACCACTGCATCGGAAAGGTGCACCTAAGCCTACAGAACCAGCCTACAGAACCTGCTGTTGACCGTCCGCTTGAAATCGCAGCGAGCCCGGATAATTCAGCCGGTAGAGCATCAGACTTTTAATCTGAGGGTCCAGGGTTCAAGTCCCTGTTCGGGCGATGAGTTTCCCCTTTGTAAGTCCCCTTTACCTTGTGAGCTCTTTTGGCCCCGCCCTCTCCTGATAAAAATAAAATAAACAGATTGCTCGTGCGTTGGAGTCGACACATGGGCTTTGAGAAGAGATTTCATCTAGCAAATGCGTCAGGAATTCCGTGAGACCTCAGCTAAAGCTACCAATCTTCCTGCTGCAGATGTAGTAACGAAGTCCTGCTAGCGCAACTTTGCCGGAGGGCTATTGGCTTGCCGTGATCGTATAGAGGTTAGTACTCTGCGTTGTGGCCGCAGCAACCCCGGTTCGAATCCGGGTCACGGCAGGGAACACGTCTTATTGAAGTCCTGCCTTTCCCTTTTTGACATCGTCCTCTTTGCAGCACGAACGATACCCAGAGGGCCTGAAACCTGTTGTAGTCGTGGCCGAGTGGTTAAGGCGATGGACTTGAAATCCATTGGGGTCTCCCCGCGCAGGTTCAAACCCTGCCGACTACGGCTGCTTTAGGGAGAGAAAGAGAGAGAGAGAGAGAGAGAGAAGACAATCTAGCTTTAATAGACTCCCACGTGTTTCTTTACGAGCAACTCTGCTACAGATGGCACGTGTTCCTGATATAACACAAATTGACCGGTACATGTGTGCTTGATGGGTTGTCGATGCAACTAGGTATATAACAATGTAGTAAAACAATGTGTACATACTTTACAGGCGTTTCTCTTTTATTTTCTGAGGGGCCAGGGTTCAAGTCCCTTTTCGGGCGATGAGTTTCCCCTTTGTAAGTCACCTTTGCCTTGTGAGCTCTTCTGGCTCTTCTGATAAAAGACCAAAGATGAGCTGTCAGGGCAATTTTAAAGCAGGTCTGACTTTCACTTGCGTGCCAACTCCCAGAGCCACGTTACCCGGTTCAGGTGTACTTGATGAACTGCAAGTCATCATGCTCTTGACTGTCTGCGAAAAGTCATAGCGTGCCTACTGTAAAACACAATGGTGGAAACCGGAGGCAGAACTTGCCATTTCGTGGTAGCGTGGCCGAGCGGTCTAAGGCGCTGGATTAAGGCTCCAGTCTCTTCGGAGGCGTGGGTTCAAATCTCACCGCTGCCAGTTGAGGTGTAATACGGCCAGATTACCCTCGGGCTGAGCTTTGAGGTCAGCTTTTAAATCGCATCTCACTTTCATGCTCCTGCAGACCATATGAGCCAAATTGACCGGTACAGATGTGCTCGATGGGTTGTCAATGCAACTAGGTAAATAATAATGTAGGAAACATTCAAGGAAAATCAATGTGTACATCCTTTATGTGATTTTACAAATGTTTTCTTGGCAGGGACCTTTAAGGAAAGCACGGCCAGATAAAAGACCAAAGATGAGCTGTCAGGGCAGTTTTGAAAGCACGTCTGACTTTCACTTACCTGCCATCTCCTAGTGCCCCGTTACCCGGTTCAGGTGTACTGGATGAACTGCAATCTACAGATGGCATCGCCTCCAGAGATAGGACTGAACACCCCTGCATCGGAAAGGTGCACCTAAGCCTACAGAACCAGCCTACAGAACCTGCTGTTGACCGTCCGCTTGAAATCGCAGCGAGCCCGGATAATTCAGCCGGTAGAGCATCAGACTTTTAATCTGAGGGTCCAGGGTTCAAGTCCCTGTTCGGGCGATGAGTTTCCCCTTTGTAAGTCCCCTTTACCTTGTGAGCTCTTTTGGCCCCGCCCTCTCCTGATAAAAATAAAATAAACAGATTGCTCGTGCGTTGGAGTCGACACATGGGCTTTGAGAAGAGATTTCATCTAGCAAATGCGTCAGGAATTCCGTGAGACCTCAGCTAAAGCTTGCCGTGATCGTAAAGTGTTTAGTACTCTGCGTTGTGGCCGCAGCAACCCCGGTTCGAATCCGGGTCACGGCAGGGAACACGTCTTATTGAAGTCCTGCCTTTCCCTTTTTGACATCGTCCTCTTTGCAGCACGAACGATACCCAGAGGGCCTGAAACCTGTTGTAGTCGTGGCCGAGTGGTTAAGGCGATGGACTTGAAATCCATTGGGGTCTCCCCGCGCAGGTTCAAACCCTGCCGACTACGGCTGCTTTAGAGAGAGAAAGAAAGAGAGAGAGAGAGAGAAGACAATCTAGCTTTAATAGACTCCCACGTGTTTCTTTACGAGCAACTCTGCTACAGATGGCACGTGTTCCTGATATAACACAAATTGACCGGTACATGTGTGCTTGATGGGTTGTCGATGCAACTAGGTATATAACAATGTAGTAAACATTCAATGTAAAACAATGTGTACATACTTTACAGCCAATTTTAAAGCAGGTCTGACTTTCACTTGCCTGCCAACTCCCAGAGCCACGTTACCCGGTTCAGGTGTACTTGATGAACTGCAAGTCATCATGCTCTTGACTGTCTGCGAAAAGTCATAGCGTGCCTACTGTAAAACACAATGGTGGAAACCGGAGGCAGAACTTGCCATTTCGTGGTAGCGTGGCCGAGCGGTCTAAGGCGCTGGATTAAGGCTCCAGTCTCTTCGGAGGCGTGGGTTCAAATCTCACCGCTGCCAGTTGAGGTGTAATACGGCCAGTTTACCCTCGGGCTGAGCTTTGAGGTCAGCTTTTAAATCGCATCTCACTTTCATGCACCTGCAGACCATATGAGCCAAATTGACCGGTACAGATGTGCTCGATGGGTTGTCAATGCAACTAGGTAAATAATAATGTAGGAAACATTCAAGGAAAATCAATGTGTACATCCTTTATGTGATTTTACAAATGTTTTCTTGGCAGGGACCTTTAAGGAAAGCACGGCCAGATAAAAGACCAAAGATGAGCTGTCAGGGCAGTTTTGAAAGCACGTCTGACTTTCACTTACCTGCCATCTCCTAGTGCCCCGTTACCCGGTTCAGGTGTACTGGATGAACTGCAATCTACAGATGGCATCGCCTCCAGAGATAGGACTGAACACCCCTGCATCGGAAAGGTGCACCTAAGCCTACAGAACCAGCATACAGAACCTGCTGTTGACCGTCCGCTTGAAATCGCAGCGAGCCCGGATAATTCAGCCGGTAGAGCATCAGACTTTTAATCTGAGGGTCCAGGGTTCAAGTCCCTGTTCGGGCGATGAGTTTCCCCTTTGTAAGTCCCCTTTACCTTGTGAGCTCTTTTGGCCCCGCCCTCTCCTGATAAAAATAAAATAAACAGATTGCTCGTGCGTTGGAGTCGACACATGGGCTTTGAGAAGAGATTTCATCTAGCAAATGCGTCAGGAATTCCGTGAGACCTCAGCTAAAGCTTGCCGTGATCGTAAAGTGTTAAGTACTCTGCGTTGTGGCCGCAGCAACCCCGGTTCGAATCCGGGTCACGGCAGGGAACACGTCTTATTGAAGTCCTGCCTTTCCCTTTTTGACATCGTCCTCTTTGCAGCACGAACGATACCCAGAGGGCCTGAAACCTGTTGTAGTCGTGGCCGAGTGGTTAAGGCGATGGACTTGAAATCCATTGGGGTCTCCCCGCGCAGGTTCAAACCCTGCCGACTACGGCTGCTTTAGAGAGAGAAAGAAAGAGAGAGAGAGAGAGAAGACAATCTAGCTTTAATAGACTCCCACGTGTTTCTTTACGAGCAACTCTGCTACAGATGGCACGTGTTCCTGATATAACACAAATTGACCGGTACATGTGTGCTTGATGGGTTGTCGATGCAACTAGGTATATAACAATGTAGTAAACATTCAATGTAAAACAATGTGTACATACTTTACAGCCAATTTTAAAGCAGGTCTGACTTTCACTTGCCTGCCAACTCCCAGAGCCACGTTACCCGGTTCAAGTGTACTTGATGAACTGCAAGTCATCATGCTCTTGACTGTCTGCGAAAAGTCATAGCGTGCCTACTGTAAAACACAATGGTGGAAACCGGAGGCAGAACTTGCCATTTCGTGGTAGCGTGGCCGAGCGGTCTAAGGCGCTGGATTAAGGCTCCAGTCTCTTCGGAGGCGTGGGTTCAAATCTCACCGCTGCCAGTTGAGGTGTAATACGGCCAGTTTACCCTCGGGCTGAGCTTTGAGGTCAGCTTTTAAATCGCATCTCACTTTCATGCACCTGCAGACCATATGAGCCAAATTGACCGGTACAGATGTGCTCGATGGGTTGTCAATGCAACTAGGTAAATAATAATGTAGGAAACATTCAAGGAAAATCAATGTGTACATCCTTTATGTGATTTTACAAATGTTTTCTTGGCAGGGACCTTTAAGGAAAGCACGGCCAGATAAAAGACCAAAGATGAGCTGTCAGGGCAGTTTTGAAAGCACGTCTGACTTTCACTTACCTGCCATCTCCTAGTGCCCCGTTACCCGGTTCAGGTGTACTGGATGAACTGCAATCTACAGATGGCATCGCCTCCAGAGATAGGACTGAACACCCCTGCATCGGAAAGGTGCACCTAAGCCTACAGAACCAGCATACAGAACCTGCTGTTGACCGTCCGCTTGAAATCGCAGCGAGCCCGGATAATTCAGCCGGTAGAGCATCAGACTTTTAATCTGAGGGTCCAGGGTTCAAGTCCCTGTTCGGGCGATGAGTTTCCCCTTTGTAAGTCCCCTTTACCTTGTGAGCTCTTTTGGCCCCGCCCTCTCCTGATAAAAATAAAATAAACAGATTGCTCGTGCGTTGGAGTCGACACATGGGCTTTGAGAAGAGATTTCATCTAGCAAATGCGTCAGGAATTCCGTGAGACCTCAGCTAAAGCTACCAATCTTCCTGCTGCAGATGTAGTAACGAAGTCCTGCTAGCGCAACTTTGCCGGAGGGCTATTGGCTTGCCGTGATCGTATAGTGGTTAGTACTCTGCGTTGTGGCCGCAGCAACCCCGGTTCGAATCCGGGTCACGGCAGGGAACACGTCTTATTGAAGTCCTGCCTTTCCCTTTTTGACATCGTCCTCTTTGCAGCACGAACGATACCCAGAGGGCCTGAAACCTGTTGTAGTCGTGGCCGAGTGGTTAAGGCGATGGACTTGAAATCCATTGGGGTCTCCCCGCGCAGGTTCAAACCCTGCCGACTACGGCTGCTTTAGGGAGAGAAAGAGAGAAAGAGAGAGAGAGAGAGAGAGAGAAGACAATCTAGCTTTAATAGACTCCCACGTGTTTCTTTACGAGCAACTCTGCTACAGATGGCACGTGTTCCTGATATAACACAAATTGACCGGTACATGTGTGCTTGATGGGTTGTCGATGTAACTAGGTATATAACAATGTAGTAAACATTCAATGTAAAACAATGTGTACATACTTTACAGCCGTTACTCTTTTATTTTCTGAGGGGCCAGGGTTCATGTCCCTTTTCGGGCGATGAGTTTCCCCTTTGTAAGTCACCTTTGCCTTGTGAGCTCTTCTGGCTCTTCTGATAAAAGACCAAAGATGAGCTGTCAGGGCAATTTTAAAGCAGGTCTGACTTTCACTTGCGTGCCAACTCCCAGAGCCACGTTACCCGGTTCAGGTGTACTTGATGAACTGCAAGTCATCATGCTCTTGACTGTCTGCTAAAAGTCAAAGCGTGCCTACTGTAAAACACAATGGTGGAAACCGGAGGCAGAACGTGCCATTTCATGGTAGCGTGGCCGAGCTGTCTAAGGCGCTGGATTAAGGCTCCAGTCTCTTCGGAGGCGTGGGTTCAAATCCCACCGCTGCCAGCTGAGGTGTAATACGGCCAGTTTACCCTCGGGCTGAGCTTTGAGGTCAGCTTTTAAATCGCATCTCACTTTCATGCACCTGCAGACCATCTGAGCCAAATTGACCGGTACAGATGTGCTCGATGGGTTGTCAATGCAACTAGGTAAATAACAATGTAGGTGACATTCAAGGAAAATCAATGTGTACATCCTTTATGTGATTTTACAAATGTTTTCTTGGCAGGGACCTTTAAGGAAAGCACGGCCAGATAAAAGACCAAAGATGAGCTGTCAGGGCAGTTTTGAAAGCACGTCTGACTTTCACTTACCTGCCATCTCCTAGAGCCCCGTTACCCGGTTCAGGTGTACTGGATGAACTGCAATCTACCGATGGCATCGCCTCCAGAGATAGGACTGAACACCACTGCATCGGAAAGGTGCACCTAAGCCTACAGAACCAGCCTACAGAACCTGCTGTTGACCGTCCGCTTGAAATCGCAGCGAGCCCGGATAATTCAGCCGGTAGAGCATCAGACTTTTAATCTGAGGGTCCAGGGTTCAAGTCCCTGTTCGGGCGATGAGTTTCCCCTTTGTAAGTCCCCTTTACCTTGTGAGCTCTTTTGGCCCCGCCCTCTCCTGATAAAAATAAAATAAACAGATTGCTCGTGCGTTGGAGTCGACACATGGGCTTTGAGAAGAGATTTCATCTAGCAAATGCGTCAGGAATTCCGTGAGACCTCAGCTAAAGCTACCAATCTTCCTGCTGCAGATGTAGTAACGAAGTCCTGCTAGCGCAACTTTGCCGGAGGGCTATTGGCTTGCCGTGATCGTATAGAGGTTAGTACTCTGCGTTGTGGCCGCAGCAACCCCGGTTCGAATCCGGGTCACGGCAGGGAACACGTCTTATTGAAGTCCTGCCTTTCCCTTTTTGACATCGTCCTCTTTGCAGCACGAACGATACCCAGAGGGCCTGAAACCTGTTGTAGTCGTGGCCGAGTGGTTAAGGCGATGGACTTGAAATCCATTGGGGTCTCCCCGCGCAGGTTCAAACCCTGCCGACTACGGCTGCTTTAGGGAGAGAAAGAGAGAGAGAGAGAGAGAGAGAAGACAATCTAGCTTTAATAGACTCCCACGTGTTTCTTTACGAGCAACTCTGCTACAGATGGCACGTGTTCCTGATATAACACAAATTGACCGGTACATGTGTGCTTGATGGGTTGTCGATGCAACTAGGTATATAACAATGTAGTAAAACAATGTGTACATACTTTACAGGCGTTTCTCTTTTATTTTCTGAGGGGCCAGGGTTCAAGTCCCTTTTCGGGCGATGAGTTTCCCCTTTGTAAGTCACCTTTGCCTTGTGAGCTCTTCTGGCTCTTCTGATAAAAGACCAAAGATGAGCTGTCAGGGCAATTTTAAAGCAGGTCTGACTTTCACTTGCGTGCCAACTCCCAGAGCCACGTTACCCGGTTCAGGTGTACTTGATGAACTGCAAGTCATCATGCTCTTGACTGTCTGCGAAAAGTCATAGCGTGCCTACTGTAAAACACAATGGTGGAAACCGGAGGCAGAACTTGCCATTTCGTGGTAGCGTGGCCGAGCGGTCTAAGGCGCTGGATTAAGGCTCCAGTCTCTTCGGAGGCGTGGGTTCAAATCTCACCGCTGCCAGTTGAGGTGTAATACGGCCAGATTACCCTCGGGCTGAGCTTTGAGGTCAGCTTTTAAATCGCATCTCACTTTCATGCACCTGCAGACCATATGAGCCAAATTGACCGGTACAGATGTGCTCGATGGGTTGTCAATGCAACTAGGTAAATAATAATGTAGGAAACATTCAAGGAAAATCAATGTGTACATCCTTTATGTGATTTTACAAATGTTTTCTTGGCAGGGACCTTTAAGGAAAGCACGGCCAGATAAAAGACCAAAGATGAGCTGTCAGGGCAGTTTTGAAAGCACGTCTGACTTTCACTTACCTGCCATCTCCTAGTGCCCCGTTACCCGGTTCAGGTGTACTGGATGAACTGCAATCTACAGATGGCATCGCCTCCAGAGATAGGACTGAACACCCCTGCATCGGAAAGGTGCACCTAAGCCTACAGAACCAGCCTACAGAACCTGCTGTTGACCGTCCGCTTGAAATCGCAGCGAGCCCGGATAATTCAGCCGGTAGAGCATCAGACTTTTAATCTGAGGGTCCAGGGTTCAAGTCCCTGTTCGGGCGATGAGTTTCCCCTTTGTAAGTCCCCTTTACCTTGTGAGCTCTTTTGGCCCCGCCCTCTCCTGATAAAAATAAAATAAACAGATTGCTCGTGCGTTGGAGTCGACACATGGGCTTTGAGAAGAGATTTCATCTAGCAAATGCGTCAGGAATTCCGTGAGACCTCAGCTAAAGCTTGCCGTGATCGTAAAGTGTTTAGTACTCTGCGTTGTGGCCGCAGCAACCCCGGTTCGAATCCGGGTCACGGCAGGGAACACGTCTTATTGAAGTCCTGCCTTTCCCTTTTTGACATCGTCCTCTTTGCAGCACGAACGATACCCAGAGGGCCTGAAACCTGTTGTAGTCGTGGCCGAGTGGTTAAGGCGATGGACTTGAAATCCATTGGGGTCTCCCCGCGCAGGTTCAAACCCTGCCGACTACGGCTGCTTTAGAGAGAGAAAGAAAGAGAGAGAGAGAGAGAAGACAATCTAGCTTTAATAGACTCCCACGTGTTTCTTTACGAGCAACTCTGCTACAGATGGCACGTGTTCCTGATATAACACAAATTGACCGGTACATGTGTGCTTGATGGGTTGTCGATGCAACTAGGTATATAACAATGTAGTAAACATTCAATGTAAAACAATGTGTACATACTTTACAGCCAATTTTAAAGCAGGTCTGACTTTCACTTGCCTGCCAACTCCCAGAGCCACGTTACCCGGTTCAGGTGTACTTGATGAACTGCAAGTCATCATGCTCTTGACTGTCTGCGAAAAGTCATAGCGTGCCTACTGTAAAACACAATGGTGGAAACCGGAGGCAGAACTTGCCATTTCGTGGTAGCGTGGCCGAGCGGTCTAAGGCGCTGGATTAAGGCTCCAGTCTCTTCGGAGGCGTGGGTTCAAATCTCACCGCTGCCAGTTGAGGTGTAATACGGCCAGTTTACCCTCGGGCTGAGCTTTGAGGTCAGCTTTTAAATCGCATCTCACTTTCATGCACCTGCAGACCATATGAGCCAAATTGACCGGTACAGATGTGCTCGATGGGTTGTCAATGCAACTAGGTAAATAATAATGTAGGAAACATTCAAGGAAAATCAATGTGTACATCCTTTATGTGATTTTACAAATGTTTTCTTGGCAGGGACCTTTAAGGAAAGCACGGCCAGATAAAAGACCAAAGATGAGCTGTCAGGGCAGTTTTGAAAGCACGTCTGACTTTCACTTACCTGCCATCTCCTAGTGCCCCGTTACCCGGTTCAGGTGTACTGGATGAACTGCAATCTACAGATGGCATCGCCTCCAGAGATAGGACTGAACGCCCCTGCATCGGAAAGGTGCACCTAAGCCTACAGAACCAGCATACAGAACCTGCTGTTGACCGTCCGCTTGAAATCGCAGCGAGCCCGGATAATTCAGCCGGTAGAGCATCAGACTTTTAATCTGAGGGTCCAGGGTTCAAGTCCCTGTTCGGGCGATGAGTTTCCCCTTTGTAAGTCCCCTTTACCTTGTGAGCTCTTTTGGCCCCGCCCTCTCCTGATAAAAATAAAATAAACAGATTGCTCGTGCGTTGGAGTCGACACATGGGCTTTGAGAAGAGATTTCATCTAGCAAATGCGTCAGGAATTCCGTGAGACCTCAGCTAAAGCTACCAATCTTCCTGCTGCAGATGTAGTAACGAAGTCCTGCTAGCGCAACTTTGCCGGAGGGCTATTGGCTTGCCGTGATCGTATAGTGGTTAGTACTCTGCGTTGTGGCCGCAGCAACCCCGGTTCGAATCCGGGTCACGGCAGGGAACACGTCTTATTGAAGTCCTGCCTTTCCCTTTTTGACATCGTCCTCTTTGCAGCACGAACGATACCCAGAGGGCCTGAAACCTGTTGTAGTCGTGGCCGAGTGGTTAAGGCGATGGACTTGAAATCCATTGGGGTCTCCCCGCGCAGGTTCAAACCCTGCCGACTACGGCTGCTTTAGGGAGAGAAAGAGAGAGAGAGAGAGAGAGAGAGAGAAGACAATCTAGCTTTAATAGACTCCCACGTGTTTCTTTACGAGCAACTCTGCTACAGATGGCACGTGTTCCTGATATAACACAAATTGACCGGTACATGTGTGCTTGATGGGTTGTCGATGCAACTAGGTATATAACAATGTAGTAAACATTCAATGTAAAACAATGTGTACATACTTTACAGCCGTTTCTCTTTTATTTTCTGAGGGTCCAGGGTTCAAGTCCCTTTTCGGGCGATGAGTTTCCCCTTTGTAAGTCACCTTTGCCTTGTGAGCTCTTCTGGCTCTTCTGATAAAAGACCAAAGATGAGCTGTCAGGGCAATTTTAAAGCAGGTCTGACTTTCACTTGCGTGTCAACTCCCAGAGCCACGTTACCCGGTTCAGGTGTACTTGATGAACTGCAAGTCATCATGCTCTTGACTGTCTGCGAAAAGTCATAGCGTGCCTACTGTAAAACACAATGGTGGAAACCGGAGGCAGAACGTGCCATTTCGTGGTAGCGTGGCCGAGCGGTCTAAGGCGCTGGATTAAGGCTCCAGTCTCTTCGGAGGCGTGGGTTCAAATCCCACCGCTGCCAGCTGAGGTGTAATACGGCCAGTTTACCCTCGGGCTGAGCTTTGCGGTCAGCTTTTAAATCGCATCTCACTTTCATGCACCTGCAGACCATCTGAGCCAAATTGACCGGTACAGATGTGCTCGATGGGTTGTCAATGCAACTAGGTAAATAACAATGTAGGAAACATTCAAGGAAAATCAATGTGTACATCCTTTATGTGATTTTACAAATGTTTTCTTGGCAGGGACCTTTAAGGAAAGCACGGCCAGATAAAAGACCAAAGATAAGCTGTCAGGGCAGTTTTGAAAGCACGTCTGACTTTCACTTACCTGCCATCTCCTAGAGCCCCGTTACCAGGTTCAGGTGTACTGGATGAACTGCAATCTACAGATGGCATCGCCTCCAGAGATAGGACTGAACACCCCTGCATCGGAAAGGTGCACCTAAGCCTACAGAACCAGCCTACAGAACCTGCTGTTCACCGTCCGCTTGAAATCGCAGCGAGCCTGGATAATTCAGCCGGTAGAGCATCAGACTTTTAATCTGAGGGTCCAGGGTTCAAGTCCCTGTTCAGGCGATGAGTTTCCCCTTTGTAAGTCCCCTTTACCTTGTGAGCTCTTTTGGCCCCGCCCTCTCCTGATAAAAATAAAATAAACAGATTGCTCGTGCGTTGGAGTCGACACATGGGCTTTGAGAAGAGATTTCATCTAGCAAATGCGTCAGGAATTCCGTGAGACCTCAGCTAAAGCTACCAATCTTCCTGCTGCAGATGTAGTAACGAAGTCCTGCTAGCGCAATTTTGCCGGAGGGCTATTGGCTTGCCGTGATCGTATAGTGGTTAGTACTCTGCGTTGTGGCCGCAGCAACCCCGGTTCGAATCCGGGTCACGGCAGGGAACACGTCTTAATGAAGTCCTGCCTTTCCCTTTTTGACATCGTCCTCTTTGCAGCACGAACGATACACAGAGGGCCTGAAACCTGTTGTAGTCGTGGCCGAGTGGTTAAGGCGATGGATTTGAAATCCATTGGGGTCTCCCCGCGCAGGATCAAACCCTGCCGACTACAGCTGCTTTAGGGAGAGAAAGAAAGAGAGAGAGAGAGAAGACAATCTAGCTTTAATAGACTCCCACGTGTTTCTTTACGAGCAACTCTGCTACAGATGGCACGTGTTCCTGATATAACACAAATTGACCGGTACATGTGTGCTTGATGGGTTGTCGATGCAACTAGGTATATAACAATGTAGTAAACATTCAATGTAAAACAATGTGTACATACTTTACAGCCGTTTCTCTTTTATTTTCTGAGGGGCCAGGGTTCAAGTCCCTTTTCGGGCGATGAGTTTCCCCTTTGTAAGTCACCTTTGCCTTGTGAGCTCTTCTGGCTCTTCTGATAAAAGACCAAAGATGAGCTGTCAGGGCAATTTTAAAGCAGGTCTGACTTTCACTTGCGTGCCAACTCCCAGAGCCATGTTACCCGGTTCAGGTGTACTTGATGAACTGCAAGTCATCATGCTCTTGACTGTCTGCTAAAAGTCAAAGCGTGCCTACTGTAAAACACAATGGTGGAAACCGGAGGCAGAACTTGCCATTTCGTGGTAGCGTGGCCGAGCGGTCTAAGGCGCTGGATTAAGGCTCCAGTCTCTTCGGAGGCGTGGGTTCAAATCCCACCGCTGCCAGCTGAGGTGTAACACGGCCAGTTTACCCTTGGGCTGAGCTTTGAGGTCAGCTTTTAAATCGCATCTCACTTTCATGCACCTGCAGACCATCTGAGCCAAATTGACCGGTACAGATGTGCTCGATGGCTTGTCAATGCAACTAGGTAAATAACAATGTAGGAAACATTCAAGGAAAATCAATGTGTACATCCTTTATGTGATTTTACAAATGTTTTCTTTGCAGGGACCTTTAAGGAAAGCACGGCCAGATAAAAGACCAAAGATGAGCTGTCAGGGCAGTTTTGAAAGCACGTCTGACTTTCACTTACATGCCAACTCCTAGAGCCCCGTTACCCGGTTCAGGTGTACTGGATGAACTGCAATCTACAGATGGCATCGCCTCCAGAGATAGGACTGAACACCCCTGCATCGGAAAGGTGCACCTAAGCCTCCAGAACCAGCCTACAGAACCTGCTGTTGACCGTCCGCTTGAAATTGCAGCGAGCCCGGATAATTCAGCCGGTAGAGCATCAGACTTTTAATCTGAGGGTCCAGGGTTCAAGTCCCTGTTCGGGCGATGAGTTTCCCCTTTGTAAGTCCCCTTTACCTTGTGAGCTCTTTTGGCCCCGCCCTCTCCTGATAAAAATAAAATAAACAGTTTGCTCGTGCGTTGGAGTCGACACATGGGCTTTGAGAAGAGATTTCATCGAGCAAATGCGTCAGGAATTCCGTGAGACCTCAGCTAAAGCTACCAATCTTCCTGCTGCAGATGTAGTCACGAAGTCCTGCTAGCGCAACTTTGCCGGAAGGCTATTGGCTTGCCGTGATCGTATAGTGGTTAGTACTCTGCGTTGTGGCCGCAGCAACCCCGGTTCGAATCCGGGTCACGGCAGGGAACACGTCTTATTGAAGTCCTGCCTTTCCCTTTTTGACATCGTCCTCTTTGCAGCACGAACGATACCCAGAGGGCCTGAAACCTGTTGTAGTCGTGGCCGAGTGGTTAAGGCGATGGACTTGAAATCCATTGGGGTCTCCCCGCGCAGGTTCAAACCCTGCCGACTACGGCTGCTTTATGGAGAGAAAGAGAGAGAGAGAGAAGACAATCTAGCTTTAATAGACTCCCACGTGTTTCTTTACGAGCAACTCTGCTACAGATGGCACATGTTCCTGATATAACACAAATTGACCGGTACATGTGTGCTTGATGGGATAAACATTCAATGTAAAACAATGTGTACATACTTTACAGCCGTTTCTCTTTTATTTTCTGAGGGGCAAGGGTTCAAGTCCCTTTTCGGGCGATGAGTTTCCCCTTTGTAAGTCACCTTTGCCTTGTGAGCTCTTCTGGCTCTTCTGATAAAAGACCAAAGATGAGCTGTCAGGGCAATTTTAAAGCAGGTCTGACTTTCACTTGCGTGCCAACTCCCAGAGCCACGTTACCCGGTTCAGGTGTACTTGATGAACTGTAAGTCATCATGCTCTTGACTGTCTGCTAAAAGTCAAAGCGTGCCTACTGTAAAACACAATGGTGGAAACCGGAGGCAGAACTTGCCATTTCGTGGTAGCGTGGCCGAGAGGTCTAAGGCGCTGGATTAAGGCTCCAGTCTCTTCGAAGGCGTGGGTTCAAATCCCACCGCTGCCAGCTGAGGTGTAATACGGCCAGTTTACCCTCGGGCTGAGCTTTGAGGTCAGCTTTTAAATCGCATCTCACTTTCATGCACCTGCAGACCATCTGAGCCAAATTGACCGGTACAGATGTGCTCGATGGGTTGTCAATGCAACTAGGTAAATAACAATGTAGGAAACATTCAAGGAAAATCAATGTGTACATCCTTTATGTGATTTTACAAATGTTTTCTTGGCAGGGACCTTTAATGAAAGCACGGCCAGATAAAAGACCAAAGATGAGCTGTCAGGGCAGTTTTGAAAGCACGTCTGACTTTCACTTACCTGCCATCTCCTAGAGCCCCGTTACCCGGTTCAGGTGTACTGAATGAACTGCAATCTACAGATGGCATCGCCTCCAGAGATAGGACTGAACACCACTGCATCGGAAAGGTGCACCTAAGCCTACAGAACCAGCCTACAGAACCTGCTGTTGACCGTCCGCTTGAAATCGCAGCGAGCCCGGATAATTCAGCCGGTAGAGCATCAGACTTTTAATCTGAGGGTCCAGGGTTCAAGTCCCTGTTCGGCGATGAGTTTCCCCTTTGTAAGTCCCCTTTACCTTGTGAGCTCTTTTGGCCCCGCCCTCTCCTGATAAAAATAAAATAAACAGATTGCTCGTGCGTTGGAGTCGACACATGGGCTTTGAGAAGAGATTTCATCGAGCAAATGCGTCAGGAATTCCGTGAGACCTCAGCTAAAGCTACCAATCTTCCTGCTGCAGATGTAGTAACGAAGTCCTGCTAGCGCAACTTTGCCGGAGGGCTATTGGCTTGCCGTGATCATATAGTGGTTAGTACTCTGCGTTGTGGCCGCAGCAACCCCGGTTCGAATCCGGGTCACGGCAGGGAACACGTCTTATTGAAGTCCTGCCTTTCCCTTTTTGACATCGTCCTCTTTGCAGCACGAACGATACCCAGAGGGCCTGAAACCTGTTGTAGTCGTGGCCTAGTGGTTAAGGCGATGGACTTGAAATCCATTGGGGTCTCCCCGCGCAGGTTCAAACCCTGCCGACTACGGCTGCTTTAGGGAGAGAGAGAGAAGACAATCTAGCTTTAATAGACTCCCACGTGTTTCTTTACGAGCAACTCTGCTACAGAAGGCACGTGTTCCTGATATAACACAAATTGACCGGTACATGTGTGCTTGATGGGTTGTCGATGCAACTAGGTATATAACAATGTAGTAAACATTCAATGTAAAACAATGTGTACATACTTTACAGCCGTTTCTCTTTTATTTTCTGAGGGTCCAGGGTTCAAGTCCCTTTTCGGGCGATGAGTTTCCCCTTTGTAAGTCACCTTTGCCTTGTGAGCTCTTCTGGCTCTTCTGATAAAAGACCAAAGATGAGCTGTCAGGGCAATTTTAAAGCAGGTCTGACTTTCACTTGCGTGCCAACTCCCAGAGCCACGTTACCCGGTTCAGGTGTACTTGATGAACTGCAAGTCATCATGCTCTTGACTGTCTGCTAAAAGTCAAAGCATGCCTACTGTAAAACACAATGGTGGAAACCGGAGGCAGAACGTGCCATTTCGTGGTAACGTGGCCGAGCGGTCTAAGGCGCTGGATTAAGGCTCCAGTCTCTTCGGAGGCGTGGGTTCAAATCCCACCGCTGCCAGCTGAGGTGTAATACGGCCAGTTTACCCTCGGGCTGAGCTTTGAGGTCAGCTTTTAAATCGCATCTCACTTTCATGCACCTGCAGACCATCTGAGCCAAATTGACCGGTACAGATGTGCTCGATGGGTTGTCAATGCAACTAGGTAAATAACAATGTAGGAAACATTCAAGGAAAATCAATGTGTACATCCTTTATGTGATTTTACAAATGTTTTCTTGGCAGGGACCTTTAAGGAAAGCACGGCCAGATAAAAGACCAAAGATGAGCTGTCAGGGCAGTTTTGAAAGCACGTCTGACTTTCACTTACCTGCCATCTCCTAGAGCCCCGTTACCCGGTTCAGGTGTACTGGATGAACTGCAATCTACAGATGGCATCGCCTCCAGAGATAGGACTGAACACCCCTGCATCGGAAAGGTGCACCTAAGCCTACAGAACCAGCCTACAGAACCTGCTGTTGACCGTCCGCTTGAAATCGCAGCGAGCCCGGATAATTCAGCCGGTAGAGCATCAGACTTTTAATCTGAGGGTCCAGGGTTCAAGTCCCTGTCCGGGCGATGAGTTTCCCCTTTGTAAGTCCCCTTTACCTTGTGAGCTCTTTTGGCCCCGCCCTCTCCTGATAAAAATAAAATAAACAGATTGCTCGTGCGTTGGAGTCGACACATGGGCTTTGAGAAGAGATTTCATCTAGCAGATGCGTCAGGAATTCCGTGAGACCTCAGCTAAAGCTACCAATCTTCCTGCTGCAGATGTAGTAACGAAGTCCTGCTAGCGCAACTTTGCCGGAGGGCTATTGGCTTGCCGTGATCGTATAGTGGTTAGTACTCTGCGTTGTGGCCGCAGCAACCCCGGTTCGAATCCGGGTCACGGCAGGGAACACGTCTTATTGAAGTCCTGCCTTTCCCTTTTTGACATCGTCCTCTTTGCAGCACGAACGATACCCAGAGGGCCTGAAACCTGTTGTAGTCATGGCCGAGTGGTTAAGGCGATGGACTTGAAATCCATTGGGGTCTCCCCGCGCAGGTTCAAACTCTGCCGACTACGGCTGCTTTAGGGAGAGAAAGAGAGAGAGAGAGAGAGAGAGAAGACAATCGTACTCGGTTACTAACGTAACCTCGGTTCCCTGAGATACGGGAACGAGTACTGCGTAGCAGGACGCTATGGGGAAAACTCCTTTTCTCCGATGACTGAAGCTTTATAATAACGCAGCGAAATGCTGCACGGCCATTGGTGCGTGTAAAGTAAAACTTTACGCCAATGGCAGCGAAGCTGCACGGGCCTATGGCGATGGCGCCCGCCAAAAGGGGCGGGGCTCATGGCTATATAAGCAGACACATCGCCGTAGGAACCTCAGGTTATTTCGACTGAAGCGACGACCATATGCAGCTTGTGAGCACGGCCAGGAACGCAGTACTCGTTCCCGTATCTCAGGGAACCGAGGTTACGTTAGTAACCGAGTACGTTCCCTATCGATACTTCACTCGTACTGCGTAGCAGGACGCTATGGGGAACCAGTATAATCCCGCCGTGCCACAAGTAGAACGAAAAACATCATATAATACCGGAGCCGTAGCTCGAGTATTTGTATAATGCAGGGAAGCCCTGTAGAAGACGGAAAAGCCAGGCTAATAGGTGGCTTAATCCAGTTAATCGTCCTAAGAATGTGCCAGATGCCAGTGTGGTTGAGAGCAACCACGGTCCAGCAGTCTAGTCTTAAGCAGAAAGGACCCGGGCCTGTAAGGCCGGAATGTCCAGACTGTAAAATCTGGTAAATGTGGAAGGCGAGGCCCAGCAAGCCGCCGCACAAATATCCGCTATGGAGACTCCGCTAGACCATGCCCATGAAGAGGCAACGCCTCTAGTAGAATGGGCCCTTACTCCCGTGGGGCATTGAAGGCCCAAGGAAGAATATGCCAGCGCGATAGCCTCAACTAGCCATTTAGATAGTCTCTGCTTGGTGACCGGGGACCCTTTGGTGCGGTCACCGAAGCAGACAAAAAGCTGTTCCGACTTCCTGAAGGCGGCGGAACGCTCAATGTAAATTTTTAGCGCTCTGACTGGGCAGAGCAGATAAAGCTCCGGGTCCTGCTCGGAGGGGGGGAGCGCAGATAATGTCACCACCTGTGCTCTAAACGGAGTAGAAAGCACCTTAGGTACATAACCGTGTCTTTGTTTGAGGACTACCCTAGAGTCATCAGGCCCAAATTCAAGACAGGAGGGGCTCACAGAGAGCGCCTGTAGATCACCCACACGTTTTACCGATGCTAACGCTAGAAGCAGTGCGGTTTTTAGTGTTAGGGGGCGGAGGTCTACGGACTGTAGAGGCTCGAAGGAAGAACCCTTCAGAGCTCTCAAAACAGTAGGTAGGTCCCATATAGGAACGGTGAGGGGGCGAGGGGGACGTAGCCGCCTGGAACCCCTCAAGAAACGAATAATCAAGTCGTTCTTTCCCACTCCTTGGCCCGCTATAGGGGCATGGGAAGCTGCGATTGCTGCCACATATACCTTGAGTGTTGAAGGGGAGCGGCCCTTATCCAACAGCTCTTGCAGGAATGACAGAATTATTGATATATCACAGGATTCTGGGTCTGTGCCGCGAGTAACACACCAGGCGGAGAAGACAGACCACTTAAGGGTATAGAGCCGTCTCGTAGACGGCGCTCTAGCCTGTGATATTGTGTTCATGACACTCTCGGGGAGAATCGTAGGCCCCCGTCGAGTGGCCAAAGGTGCAGCGCCCAGAGCTCTGGCTGGGGGTGCCAAATGGTGTTGCCTGCCTGAGAGAGGAGGTCCCGTCTCAGGGGAATAGGCCACGGGGCTGCTACGAGCAGCTGAGACAATTCCGCAACCCAAGGCTGGTTCTTCCAGAGTGGGGCTACGAACAGCACTGTGTGCGCTTGTTCTGTGATCCTCCTGATCGTCTGTGGTATAAGAGCGATCGGGGGGAAGGCGTAGAGGAGCCGGTTGGGCCAGTTGTGGGCCAAGGCGTCCTTGTCCTTTGAAAAATAGGTTGGGCAATGAGAGTTGTCTTTTGAGGCAAAAAGGTCGACTTCTGCCCTGCCAAAGACCTCCCAGATTTTCTGAACCGACCTGGGGTGGAGCGTCCATTCCTCTGAAGGGACATTGCTCCGGGATAGCATATCTGCTCCCTGGTTCAGTCTGCCCGGTACGTGAGTTGCTCTCAGTGAGCGCAGATTGCACTGCGCCCATTCCAAGAGGCGAAGTACCAGGGAGAAAAGGCGTTTTGAGGAGAGGCCTCCTTGGTGATTTATGTAGGAGACCACTGTCATGCTGTCTGATCGGATTAAGACATGGCGGTCCCGTAAGACCGGCAGGAAGTAGCGAAGGGCCAGCCATACTGCCTGCATTTCCAGGTAGTTGATGTGCAGCCCCTTCTCCTGAATCGACCAGTGGCCGAAGGCCGGTGCACCGTCGCACAGCGCTCCCCAACCCGTGTTGGAGGCGTCTGTCGTGATCACCTTTCTTCTGCATGATGTGCCCAGGGGCACACCCTGCTCCAACCAAGGAAGATCCTTCCATGGGGCTAGAGCAGTTATGCAGGTTTGGTCCACCCGGACGCGTAGGCGTCCATGACGCCAAGCGTGTGGCGGAACTCTTTGTTTCAGCCAGTACTGCAGTGGACGCATCCGAAGAACGCCTAACTGCAGCACTTGAGAAGCGGAGGCCATGAGACCCAGCATCCTCTGAAACGACTTGAGGGGGCGAGACGCACCCAGTGTGAAAGAAGCCACGAGCCGCCGTATAGCCAGGGCGCGGTCTGGCGCGATCCTGGCCGTCACACGACTCGAGTCGAAAACCGCCCCCAGGAACGAAATGCGTTGGCTGGGGGACAGAGAGCTCTTGGCAAAGTTGATTCTTAGCCCCAGGCATTCTAGATGGCTGAGAAGAAGGGATCTGTGGGACCTTAGCTCTTCCTCTGACTGCGCTAGAACAAGCCAGTCGTCGAGGTAGTTCAGAATGCGGATTCCCGTCTGCCTGAGAGGGGATAGAGCCGCGTCCATGCACTTCGTGAAAGTGCGAGGAGCTAGAGACAGTCCGAACGGAAGGACCCTGTATTGATATGCAACCCCCTCGTAAGCGAATCTCAAGAATCGTCTGTGGTGGGGAGCTATCTGGATGTGGAAGTATGCATCTTTCAGATCCAGGGAGAATAACCAGTCCCCTGGGCATATTTGCGAGAGGATCTGTTTCAGAGTAATCATCCTGAAGCGCCGTTTCATAAGGGCACGGTTGAGATGTCTGAGATCGAGGATGGGGCGGAGACCGCCATCCTTCTTGGGTACGAGGAAGTAACGGCTGTAGAAGCCTGACTCGGTTTGATCTGGGGGAACCAGTTCTATGGCTCCTTTGTCCAGCAAGTTCCTCAGCTCCGTGCGCAGAACGTGTGAATTCGCGTTCTGAACCTGGGTTGGGATGACCCCGCGGAACCGCGGGGGTCTGCGAGCGAATTGGAGTGAATATCCTCGAGATATTATCCCCATCACCCACGCCGATACCCCGGGTATGGCCTGCCAGGCCTCGGCCCGTATGGCAAGGGGTTGAATGCATTGGGGAGGCAAGCCGCCTTTTGGGGGCTTGACTTCCGCTGAGAGTGGAAGAGGAAGGTTGCTCTTTTTTTGAAAATGTTTGTGTTTTATTAAAGTGTCCGCTATAACAGCGGTAGGTTGTGCGGGCATTAAAACAGGCCCGGTTACCCTGAACAAACATACATTTATGCCGGCACCCGGAACAGAACGGGGTGCTTGGGCACACAATAGAGCTTTCTTGGGAGGAGGTCCAGCCGGACACGATCTCCTCCTCCTCCTCTTCCTTGCTTCGGTCTCAGGAGGATGACTGAGGCGCCGGGTCCAGCGTGATCTTGGGCCGGGGTCCCTGGCGCTGAGGGAAGCGTCTCCCTGAGCGAGAGCGTTGACGCGTCTCGGCACCTGATGCCTTCTGAGCAGCGGGGGGCGTGATCCTGGCCGGCTGCTGAGTCGGCTGTGGCTTGGGGTGGGCAGACACTGGTCTGGATCCAGGTCTCTTGGGCAGGAAGTGCTTCATGGCCTGCGAGGACTTCTGCGCTGCCGTGAAGCGTTCCGCAAAACCCTCGACTGCCGGTCCAAAGAGGCCGTTGGCTGAGATGGGAGCGTCGAGGAAGGGGACCTTGTCTGCCTCCTTGATCTCCGTGAGCGTCAGCCACAGATGGCGTTCGAGAACCACGAGACTGGCCATCGATCTGCCTATTGCCTGGGCTGTGGCCTTGGTGGCGCGTAGAGCCAGATCCGTCGCACTCCTCAGCTCCTTGAAGGGCGCACTGTCAGTGCCGGACTCGTCCATTCCTTGGAGAAGTTTGGCCTGGTACACCTGCAGTACTGCCATGGAGTGCAGAGCGGAAGCCGCTTGGCCGGCGGACGAGAATGCGCGTCCAGCGAGGGCCGATGTGGTCTTACATGGCTTTGAGGGGTGAGACGCTTTTGCCTTCCACCCGATAGCTGAGGGCGGACACAGATGTGCGGCCACAGACTCTTCGAGGGGAGGCAGCTTCTCATAGCCTTGTTCCTCTGCGCCATCAATGGAGGTGAGGGCGGAGGAAGAAGAAGGTCGTAGACGGGCCGAATAGGGGGCGCGCCATGACCTGGTGAGTTCGTCGTGAACTTCCGGGAAGAACGGTGAATTTTGCTGCCGAGGGGCCGTGCGGCGCCCCGGCAGAAACCATTCATCCAGACGGCTGCGAGTGGGTTCCTCTGGAGAGGACCACTCTAAGCCCAGCTCTTCCACGGCCTTAGCGAGAACCCGAAAAAGCTCGGTATCCGCGCTAGGCGCGTGTCTGCTGTGCTCTACAGACGGAGAGGGGGCGGGGTCAAAAACTGAGCCCGATAGCTCCTCCCCGTCTGAAGCCGCTAACGACATGCTGTCGTCTTCCTCGAGTTCGCTTCCACCAAACGAGACTACGTCACCGGCGGATGCCGGCGGGCGCAGTCCCGCCCGAGAGAAACGAACCGGAGAAGTTTCTCTCTGTGGAGAAGGCGAGGCACGCCGAGGGGACGTGAGCTCGCCTTTCCCCGAGCGCTTAGTTCCTCTTCCCCGCCGCTCCATCCCGGCAGGGTGAAGCGGGAGGGAAGGAGGGGCGGAATCGCTCTCTGAAAAGAAAGCTATCCGCGAGCGCAGAGAGGAGAGACTCATGCTCTCACAATGAGGGCATTCTGTCTCTCCGAGTGCGTCCTGAGCGTGGGAAACCCCCAAGCACGAGACGCACTCGCCGTGCCCATCAGCGGCGTGGAGGCGGACCCCGCACGAGTGACAGGGACGGCGCGGCATTTGAAACAACGCCGCAGGATATTTGCTCGGAAAATGAGTCTTTTAGCTCTTTGCCGGATAGCGGCGCGGAAAAGGATATGACGCTGCAAGAATCAGCGGAATCGCTGAGCAGAGAGGTCCAGTCCGCTGCAAGGCTTTCTCGACGGCGAAGCTGTCAGTCCGGGTAGCGAAGAGAAGTCGTCGCTGAAGGAGAAGAAATCTGAGGTTCCTACGGCGATGTGTCTGCTTATATAGCCATGAGCCCCGCCCCTTTTGGCGGGCGCCATCGCCATAGGCCCGTGCAGCTTCACTGCCATTGGCGTAAAGTTTTACTTTACACGCACCAATGGCCGTGCAGCATTTCGCTGCGTTATTATAAAGCTTCAGTCATCGGAGAAAAGGAGTTTTCCCCATAGCGTCCTGCTACGCAGTACGAGTGAAGTATCGATAGGGAACTAGCTTTAATAGACTCCCACGTGTTTCTTTACGAGCAACTCTGCTACAGATGGCACGTGTTCCTGATATAACACAAATTGACCGGTACATGTGTGCTTGATGGCTTGTCGATGCAACTAGGTATATAACAATGTAGTAAACATTCAATGTAAAACAATGTGTACATACTTTACAGCCGTTTCTCTTTTATTTTCTGAGGGGCCAGGGTTCAAGTCCCTTTTCGGGCGATGAGTTTCCCCTTTGTAAGTCACCTTTGCCTTGTGAGCTCTTCTGGCTCTTCTGATAAAAGACCAAAGATGAGCTGTCAGGGCAATTTTAAAGCAGGTCTGACTTTCACTTGCGTGCCAACTCCCAGAGCCACGTTACCCGGTTCAGGTGTACTTGATGAACTGCAAGTCATCATGCTCTTGACTGTCTGCGAAAAGTCATAGCGTGCCTACTGTAAAACACAATGGTGGAAACTGGAGGCAGAATGCGCCATTTCGTGGTAGCGTGGCCGAGCGGTCTAAGGCGCTGGATTAAGGCTCCAGTCTCTTCGGAGGCGTGGGTTCAAATCCCACCGCTGCCAGCTGAGGTTTGATACGGCCAGTTTGCCCTCGGGCTGAGCTTTGAGGTCAGCTTTTAAATCGCATCTCACTTTCATGCACCTGCAGACCATCTGAGCCAAATTGACCGGTACAGATGTGCTCGATGGCTTGTCAATGCAACTAGGTAAATAACAATGTAGGAAACATTCAAGGAAAATCAATGTGTACATCCTTTATGTGATTTTACAAATGTTTTCTTGGCAGGGACCTTTAAGGAAAGCACGGCCAGATAAAAGACCAAAGATGAGCTGTCAGGGCAGTTTTGAAAGCACGTCTGACTTTCACTTACATGCCAACTCCTAGAGCCCCGTTACCCGGTTCAGGTGTACTGGATGAACTGCAAGTCATCATGCTCTTGACTGTCTGCGAAAAGTCATAGCGTGCCTACTGTAAAACACAATGGTGGAAACCGGAGGCAGAACGTGCCATTTCGTGGTAGCGTGGCCGAGCGGTCTAAGGCGCTGGATTAAGGCTCCAGTCTCTTCGGAGGCGTGGGTTCAAATCCCACCGCTGCCAGCTGAGGTGTAATACGGCCAGTTTGCCCTCGGGCTGAGCTTTGAGGTCAGCTTTTAAATCGCATCTCACTTTCATGCACCTGCAGACCATCTGAGCCAAATTGACCGGTACAGATGTGCTCGATGGGTTGTCAATGCAACTAGGTAAATAACAATGTAGGAAACATTCAAGGAAAATCAATGTGTACATCCTTTATGTGATTTTACAAATGTTTTCTTGGCAGGGACCTTTAAGGAAAGCACGGCCAGATAAAAGACCAAAGATGAGCTGTCAGGGCAGTTTTGAAAGCACGTCTGACTTTCACTTACCTGCCATCTCCTAGAGCCCCGTTACCCGGTTCAGGTGTACTGGATGAACTGCAATCTGCAGATGGCATCGCCTCCAGAGATAGGACTGAACACCACTGCATCGGAAAGGTGCACCTAAGCCTACAGAACCAGCCTACAGAACCTGCTGTTGACCGTCCGCTTGAAATCGCAGCGAGCCCGGATAATTCAGCCGGTAGAGCATCAGACTTTTAATCTGAGGGTCCAGGGTTCAAGTCCCTGTTCGGGCGATGAGTTTCCCCTTTGTAAGTCCCCTTTACCTTGTGAGCTCTTTTGGCCCCGCCCTCTCCTGATAAAAATAAAATAAACAGATTGCTCGTGCGTTGGAGTCGACACATGGGCTTTGAGAAGAGATTTCATCTAGCAAATGCGTCAGGAATTCCGTGAGACCTCAGCTAAAGCTACCAATCTTCCTGCTGCAGATGTAGTAACGAAGTCCTGCTAGCGCAACTTTGCCGGAGGGCTATTGGCTTGCCGTGATCGTATAGTGGTTAGTACTCTGCGTTGTGGCCGCAGCAACCCCTGTTCGAATCCGGGTCACGGCAGGGAACACGTCTTTTTGAAGTCCTGCCTTTCCCTTTTTGACATCGTCCTCTTTGCAGCACGAACGATACCCAGAGGGCCTGAAACCTGTTGTAGTCGTGGCCGAGTGGTTAAGGCGATGGACTTGAAATCCATAGGGGTCTCCCCGCGCAGGTTCAAACCCTGCCGACTACGGCTGCTTTAGGGAGAGAAAGAGAGAGAGAGAGAGAGAGAGAAGACAATCTAGCTTTAATAGACTCCCACGTGTTTCTTTACGAGCAACTCTGCTACAGATGGCACGTGTTCCTGATATAACACAAATTGACCGGTACATGTGTGCTTGATGGCTTGTCGATGCAACTAGGTATATAACAATGTAGTAAACATTCAATGTAAAACAATGTGTACATACTTTACAGCCGTTTCTCTTTTATTTTCTGAGGGGCCAGGGTTCAAGTCCCTTTTCGGGCGATGAGTTTCCCCTTTGTAAGTCACCTTTGCCTTGTGAGCTCTTCTGGCTCTTCTGATAAAAGACCAAAGATGAGCTGTCAGGGCAGTTTTGAAAGCACGTCTGACTTTCACTTACGTGCCAACTCCTAGAGCCCCGTTACCCGGTTCAGGTGTACTGGATGAACTGCAAGTCATCATGCTCTTGACTGTCTGCGAAAAGTCATAGCGTGCCTACTGTAAAACACAATGGTGGAAACCGGAGGCAGAACGTGTCATTTCGTGGTAGCGTGGCCGAGCGGTCTAAGGCGCTGGATTAAGGCTCCAGTCTCTTCGGAGGCGTGGGTTCAAATCCCACCGCTGCCAGCTGAGGTGTAATACGGCCAGTTTACCCTCGGGCTGAGCTTTGAGGTCAGCTTTTAAATCGCATCTCACTTTCATGCACCTGCAGACCATCTGAGCCAAATTGACCGGTACAGATGTGCTCGATGGGTTGTCAATGCAACTAGGTAAATAACAATGTAGGAAACATTCAAGGAAAATCAATGTGTACATCCTTTATGTGATTTTACAAATGTTTTCTTGGCAGGGACCTTTAAGGAAAGCACGGCCAGATAAAAGACCAAAGATCAGCTGTCAGGGCAGTTTTGAACGCACGTCTGACTTTCACTTACCTGCCATCTCCTAGAGCCCCGTTATCCGGTTCAGGTATACTGGATGAACTGCAATCTACAGATGGCATCGCCTCCAGAGATAGGACTGAACACCACTGCATCGGAAAGGTGCACCTAAGCCTACAGAACCAGCCTACAGAACCTGCTGTTGACCGTCCGCTTGAAATCGCAGCGAGCCCGGATAATTCAGCCGGTAGAGCATCAGACTTTTAATCTGAGGGTCCAGGGTTCAAGTCCCTGTTCGGGCAATGAGTTTCCCCTTTGTAAGTCCCCTTTACCTTGTGAGCTCTTTTGGCCCCGCCCTCTCCTGATAAAAATAAAATAAACAGATTGCTTGTGCGTTGGAGTCGACACATAGGCTTTGAGAAGAGATTTCATCTAGCAAATGCGTCAGGAATTCCGTGAGACCTCAGCTAAAGCTACCAATCTTCCTGCTGCAGATGTAGTAACGAAGTCCTGCTAGCGCAACTTTGCCGGAGGGCAATTGGCTTGCCGTGATCGTATAGTGGTTAGTACTCTGCGTTGTGGCCGCAGCAACCCCGGTTCGAATCCGGGTCACGGCAGGGAACACGTCTTATTGAAGTCCTGCCTTTCCCTTTTTGACATCGTCCTCTTTGCAGCACGAACGATACCCAGAGGGCCTGAAACCTGTTGTAGTCGTGGCCGAGTGGTTAAGGCGATGGACTTGAAATCCATTGGGGTCTCCCCGCGCAGGTTCAAACCCTGCCGACTACGGCTGCTTTAGGGAGAGAAAGAGAGAGAGAGAGAGAGAAGACAATCTAGCTTTAATAGACTCCCACGTGTTTCTTTACGAGCAACTCTGCTACAGATGGCACGTGTTCCTGATATAACACAAATTGACCGGTACATGTGTGCTTGATGGGTTGTCGATGCAACTAGGTATATAACAATGTAGTAAACAATGTGTACATACTTTACAGCCGTTTCTCTTTTATTTTCTGAGGGTCCAGGGTTCAAGTCCCTTTTCGGGCGATGAGTTTCCCCTTTGTAAGTCACCTTTGCCTTATGAGCTCTTCTGACTCTTCTGATAAAAGACCAAAGATGAGCTGTCAGGGCAATTTTAAAGCAGGTCTGACTTTCACTTGCGTGCCAACTCCCAGAGCCACGTTTCCCGGTTCAGGTGTACTTGATGAACTGCAAGTCATCATGCTCTTGACTGTCTGCGAAAAGTCATAGCGTGCCTACTGTAAAACACAATGGTGGAAACCGGAGGCAGAACGTGCCATTTCGTGGTAGAGTGGCCGAGCGGTCTAAGGCGCTGGATTAAGGCTCCAGTCTCTTCGGAGGCGTGGGTTCAAATCCCACCGCTGCCAGCTGAGGTGTAATACGGCCAGTTTACCCTCGGGCTGAGCTTTGAGGTCAGCTTTTAAATCGCATCTCACTTTCATGCACCTGCAGACCATCTGAGCCAAATTGACCGGTACAGATGTGCTCGATGGGTTGTCAATGCAACTAGGTAAATAACAATGTAGGAAACATTCAAGGAAAATCAATGTGTGCGTTTATGTGATTTTACAAATGTTTTCTTGGCAGGGACCTTTAAGGAAAGCACGGCCAGATAAAAGACCAAAGATGAGCTGTCAGGGCAGTTTTGAAAGCACGTCTGACTTTCACTTACCTGCCAACTCCTAGAGCCCCGTTACCCGGTTCAGGTGTACTGGATGAACTGCAGTCTACAGATGGCATCGCCTCCAGAGATAGGACTGAACACCACTGCATCGGAAAGGTGCACCTAAGCCTACAGAACCAGCCTACAGAACCTGCTGTTGACCGTCCGCTTGAAATCGCAGCGAGCCCGGATAATTCAGCCGGTAGAGCATCAGACTTTTAATCTGAGGGTCCAGGGTTCAAGTCCCTGTTCGGGCGATGTGTTTCCCCTTTGTAAGTCCCCTTTACCTTGTGAGCTCTTTTGGCCCCGCCCTCTCCTGATAAAAATAAAATAAACAGTTTGCTCGTGCGTTGGAGTCGACACATGGGCTTTGAGAAGAGATTTCATCTAGCAAATGCGTCAGGAATTCCGTGAGACCTCAGCTAAAGCTACCAATCTTCCTGCTGCAGATGTAGTCACGAAGTCCTGCTCGGCAACTTTGCCGGAGGGCTATTGGCTTGCCGTGATCGTATAGTGGTTAGTACTCTGCGTTGTGGCCGCAGCAACCCCGGTTCGAATCCGGGTCACGGCAGGGAACACGTCTTATTGAAGTCCTGCCTTTCCCTTTTTGACATCGTCCTCTTTGCAGCACGAACGATACCCAGAGGGCCTGAAACCTGTTGTAGTCGTGGCCGAGTGGTTAAGGCGATGGACTTGAAATCCATTGGGGTCTCCCCGCGCAGGTTCAAACCCTGCCGACTACGGCTGCTTTAGGGAGAGAAAGAGAGAAAGAGAGAGAGAGAGAGAGAAGACAATCTAGCTTTAATAGACTCCCACGTGTTTCTTTACGAGCAACTCTGCTACAGATGGCACGTGTTCCTGATATAACACAAATTGACCGGTACATGTGTGCTTGATGGGTTGTCGATGCAACTAGGTATATAACAATGTAGTAAACATTCAATGTAAAACAATGTGTACATACTTTACAGCCGTTTCTCTTTTATTTTCTGAGGGTCCAGGGTTCAAGTCCCTTTTCGGGCGATGAGTTTCCCCTTTGTAAGTCACCTTTGCCTTGTGAGCTCTTCTGGCTCTTCTGATAAAAGACCAAAGATGAGCTGTCAGGGCAATTTTAAAGCAGGTCTGACTTTCACTTGCGTGCCAACTCCCAGAGCCACGTTTCCCGGTTCAGGTGTACTTGATGAACTGCAAGTCATCATGCTCTTGACTGTCTGCGAAAAGTCATAGCGTGCCTACTGTAAAACACAATGGTGGAAACCGGAGGCAGAACGTGCCATTTCGTGGTAGCGTGGCCGAGCGGTCTAAGGCGCTGGATTAAGGCTCCAGTCTCTTCGGAGGCGTGGGTTCAAATCCCACCGCTGCCAGCTGAGGTGTAATACGGCCAGTTTACCCTCGGGCTGAGCTTTGAGGTCAGCTTTTAAATCGCATCTCACTTTCATGCACCTGCAGACCATCTGAGCCAAATTGACCGGTACAGATGTGCTCGATGGGTTGTCAATGCAACTAGGTAAATAACAATGTAGGAAACATTCAAGGAAAATCAATGTGTACATCCTTTATGTGATTTTACAAATGTTTTCTTGGCAGGGACCTTTAAGGAAAGCACGGCCAGATAAAAGACCAAAGATCAGCTGTCAGGGCAGTTTTGAACGCACGTCTGACTTTCACTTACCTGCCAACTCCTAGAGCCCCGTTACCCGGTTCAGGTGTACTGGATGAACTGCAATCTACAGATGGCATCGCCTCCAGAGATAGGACTGAACACCACTGCATCGGAAAGGTGCACCTAAGCCTACAGAACCAGCCTACAGAACCTGCTGTTGACCGTCCGCTTGAAATCGCAGCGAGCCCGGATAATTCAGCCGGTAGAGCATCAGACTTTTAATCTGAGGGTCCAGGGTTCAAGTCCCTGTTCGGGCGATGTGTTTCCCCTTTGTAAGTCCCCTTTACCTTGTGAGCTCTTTTGGCCCCGCCCTCTCCTGATAAAAATAAAATAAACAGTTTGCTCGTGCGTTGGAGTCGACACATGGGCTTTGAGAAGAGATTTCATCTAGCAAATGCGTCAGGAATTCCGTGAGACCTCAGCTAAAGCTACCAATCTTCCTGCTGCAGATGTAGTCACGAAGTCCTGCTCGGCAACTTTGCCGGAGGGCTATTGGCTTGCCGTGATCGTATAGTGGTTAGTACTCTGCGTTGTGGCCGCAGCAACCCCGGTTCGAATCCGGGTCACGGCAGGGAACACGTCTTATTGAAGTCCTGCCTTTCCCTTTTTGACATCGTCCTCTTTGCAGCACGAACGATACCTAGAGGGCCTGAAACCTGTTGTAGTCGTGGCCGAGTGGTTAAGGCGATGGACTTGAAATCCATTGGGGTCTCCCCGCGCAGGTTCGAACCCTGCCGACTACGGCTGCTTTAGGGAGAGAAAGAGAGAGAGAGAGAGAGAGAGAGAAGACAATCTAACTTTAATAGACTCCCACGTGTTTCTTTACGAGCAACTCTGCTACAGATGGCACGTGTTCCTGATATAACACAAATTGACCGGTACATGTGTGCTTGATGGGTTGTCGATGCAACTAGGTATATAACAATGTAGTAAACATTCAATGTAAAACAATGTGTACATACTTTACAGCCGTTTCTCTTTTATTTTCTGAGGGGCCAGGGTTCAAGTCCCTTTTCGGGCGATGAGTTTCCCCTTTGTAAGTCACCTTTGCCTTGTGAGCTCTTCTGGCTCTTCTGATAAAAGACCAAAGATGAGCTGTCAGGGCAATTTTAAAGCAGGTCTGACTTTCACTTGCGTGCCAACTCCCAGAGCCACGTTACCCGGTTCAGGTGTACTTGATGAACTGCAAGTCATCATGCTCTTGACTGTCTGCGAAAAGTCATAGCGTGCCTACTGTAAAACACAATGGTGGATACCGGAGGCAGAACGTGCCATTTCGTGGTAGCGTGGCCGAGCGGTCTAAGGCGCTGGATTAAGGCTCCAGTCTCTTCGGAGGCGTGGGTTCAAATCCCACCGCTGCCAGCTGAGGTGTAATACGGCCAGTTTACCCTCGGGCTGAGCTTTGAGGTCAGCTTTTAAATCGCATCTCACTTTCATGCACCTGCAGACCATATGAGCCAAATTGACCGGTACAGATGTGCTCGATGGGTTGTCAATGCAATTAGGTAAATAGCAATGTAGGAAACATTCAAGGAAAATCAATGTGTACATCCTTTATGTGATTTTACAAATGTTTTCTTGGCAGGGACCTTTAAGGAAAGCACGGCCAGATAAAAGACCAAAGATGAGCTGTCAGGGCAGTTTTGAAAGCACGTCTGACTTTCACTTACCTGCCATCTCCTAGAGCCCCGTTACCCGGTTCAGGTGTACTGGATGAACTGCAATCTATCGATGGCATCGCCTCCAGAGATAGGACTGAACACCACTGCATCGGAAAGGTGCACCTAAGCCTACAGAACCAGCCTACAGAACCTGCTGTTGACCGTCCGCTTGAAATCGCAGCGAGCCCGGATAATTCAGCCGGTAGAGCATCAGACTTTTAATCTGAGGGTCCAGGGTTCAAGTCCCTGTTCGGGCGATGAGTTTCCCCTTTGTAAGTCCCCTTTACCTTGTGAGCTCTTTTGGCCCCGCCCTCTCCTGATAAAAATAAAATAAACAGATTGCTCGTGCGTTGGAGTCGACACATGGGCTTTGAGAAGAGATTTCATCTAGCAAATGCGTCAGGAATTCCGTGAGACCTCAGCTAAAGCTACCAATCTTCCTGCTGCAGATGTAGTAACGAAGTCCTGCTAGCGCAACTTTGCCGGAGGGCAATTGGCTTGCCGTGATCGTATAGTGGTTAGTACTCTGCGTTGTGGCCGCAGCAACCCCGGTTCGAATCCGGGTCACGGCAGGGAACACGTCTTATTGAAGTCCTGCCTTTCCCTTTTTGACATCGTCCTCTTTGCAGCACGAACGATACCTAGAGGGCCTGAAACCTGTTGTAGTCGTGGCCGAGTGGTTAAGGCGATGGACTTGAAATCCATTGGGGTCTCCCCGCGCAGGTTCAAACCCTGCCGACTACGGCTGCTTTAGGGAGAGAAAGAGAGAGAGAGAGAGAGAGAAGACAATCTAGCTTTAATAGACTCCCACGTGTTTCTTTACCAGCAACTCTGCTACAGATGGCACGTGTTCCTGATATAACACAAATTGACCGGTACATGTGTGCTTGATGGGTTGTCGATGCAACTAGGTATATAACAATGTAGTAAACAATGTGTACATACTTTACAGCCGTTTCTCTTTTATTTTCTGAGGGTCCAGGGTTCAAGTCCCTTTTCGGGCGATGAGTTTCCCCTTTGTAAGTCACCTTTGCCTTGTGAGCTCTTCTGACTCTTCTGATAAAAGACCAAAGATGAGCTGTCAGGGCAATTTTAAAGCAGGTCTGACTTTCACTTGCGTGCCAACTCCCAGAGCCACGTTTCCCGGTTCAGGTGTACTTGATGAACTGCAAGTCATCATGCTCTTGACTGTCTGCGAAAAGTCATAGCGTGCCTACTGTAAAACACAATGGTGGAAACCGGAGGCAGAACGTGCCATTTCGTGGTAGAGTGGCCGAGCGGTCTAAGGCGCTGGATTAAGGCTCCAGTCTCTTCGGAGGCGTGGGTTCAAATCCCACCGCTGCCAGCTGAGGTGTAATACGGCCAGTTTACCCTCGGGCTGAGCTTTGAGGTCAGCTTTTAAATCGCATCTCACTTTCATGCACCTGCAGACCATCTGAGCCAAATTGACCGGTACAGATGTGCTCGATGGGTTGTCAATGCAACTAGGTAAATAACAATGTAGGAAACATTCAAGGAAAATCAATGTGTGCGTTTATGTGATTTTACAAATGTTTTCTTGGCAGGGACCTTTAAGGAAAGCACGGCCAGATAAAAGACCAAAGATGAGCTGTCAGGGCAGTTTTGAAAGCACGTCTGACTTTCACTTACCTGCCAACTCCTAGAGCCCCGTTACCCGGTTAAGGTGTACTGGATGAACTGCAATCTACAGATGGCATCGCCTCCAGAGATAGGACTGAACACCACTGCATCGGAAAGGTGCACCTAAGCCTACAGAACCAGCCTACAGAACCTGCTGTTGACCGTCCGCTTGAAATCGCAGCGAGCCCGGATAATTCAGCCGGTAGAGCATCAGACTTTTAATCTGAGGGTCCAGGGTTCAAGTCCCTGTTCGGGCGATGTGTTTCCCCTTTGTAAGTCCCCTTTACCTTGTGAGCTCTTTTGGCCCCGCCCTCTCCTGATAAAAATAAAATAAACAGTTTGCTCGTGCGTTGGAGTCGACACATGGGCTTTGAGAAGAGATTTCATCTAGCAAATGCGTCAGGAATTCCGTGAGACCTCAGCTAAAGCTACCAATCTTCCTGCTGCAGATGTAGTCACGAAGTCCTGCTCGGCAACTTTGCCGGAGGGCTATTGGCTTGCCGTGATCGTATAGTGGTTAGTACTCTGCCTTGTGGCCGCAGCAACCCCGGTTCGAATCCGGGTCACGGCAGGGAACACGTCTTATTGAAGTCCTGCCTTTCCCTTTTTGACATCGTCCTCTTTGCAGCACGAACGATACCCAGAGGGCCTGAAACCTGTTGTAGTCGTGGCCGAGTGGTTAAGGCGATGGACTTGAAATCCATTGGGGTCTCCCCGCGCAGGTTCAAACCCTGCCGACTACGGCTGCTTTAGGGAGAGAAAGAGAGAGAGAGAGAGAGAAGACAATCTAGCTTTAATAGACTCCCACGTGTTTCTTTACGAGCAACTCTGCTACAGATGGCACGTGTTCCTGATATAACACAAATTGACCGGTACATGTGTGCTTGATGGGTTGTCGATGCAACTAGGTATATAACAATGTAGTAAACATTCAATGTAAAACAATGTGTACATACTTTACAGCCGTTTCTCTTTTATTTTCTGAGGGTCCAGGGTTCAAGTCCCTTTTCGGGCGATGAGTTTCCCCTTTGTAAGTCACCTTTGCCTTGTGAGCTCTTCTGGCTCTTCTGATAAAAGACCAAAGATGAGCTGTCAGGGCAATTTTAAAGCAGGTCTGACTTTCACTTGCGTGCCAACTCCCAGAGCCACGTTTCCCGGTTCAGGTGTACTTGATGAACTGCAAGTCATCATGCTCTTGACTGTCTGCGAAAAGTCATAGCGTGCCTACTGTAAAACACAATGGTGGAAACCGGAGGCAGAACGTGCCATTTCGTGGTAGCGTGGCCGAGCGGTCTAAGGCGCTGGATTAAGGCTCCAGTCTCTTCGGAGGCGTGGGTTCAAATCCCACCGCTGCCAGCTGAGGTGTAATACGGCCAGTTTACCCTCGGGCTGAGCTTTGAGGTCAGCTTTTAAATCGCATCTCACTTTCATGCACCTGCAGACCATCTGAGCCAAATTGACCGGTACAGATGTGCTCGATGGGTTGTCAATGCAACTAGGTAAATAACAATGTAGGAAACATTCAAGGAAAATCAATGTGTGCGTTTATGTGATTTTACAAATGTTTTCTTGGCAGGGACCTTTAAGGAAAGCACGGCCAGATAAAAGACCAAAGATGAGCTGTCAGGGCAGTTTTGAAAGCACGTCTGACTTTCACTTACCTGCCAACTCCTAGAGCCCCGTTACCCGGTTCAGGTGTACTGGATGAACTGCAATCTACAGATGGCATCGCCTCCAGAGATAGGACTGAACACCACTGCATCGGAAAGGTGCACCTAAGCCTACAGAACCAGCCTACAGAACCTGCTGTTGACCGTCCGCTTGAAATCGCAGCGAGCCCGGATAATTCAGCCGGTAGAGCATCAGACTTTTAATCTGAGGGTCCAGGGTTCAAGTCCCTGTTCGGGCGATGTGTTTCCCCTTTGTAAGTCCCCTTTACCTTGTGAGCTCTTTTGGCCCCGCCCTCTCCTGATAAAAATAAAATAAACAGTTTGCTCGTGCGTTGGAGTCGACACATGGGCTTTGAGAAGAGATTTCATCTAGCAAATGCGTCAGGAATTCCGTGAGACCTCAGCTAAAGCTACCAATCTTCCTGCTGCAGATGTAGTCACGAAGTCCTGCTCGGCAACTTTGCCGGAGGGCTATTGGCTTGCCGTGATCGTATAGTGGTTAGTACTCTGCGTTGTGGCCGCAGCAACCCCGGTTCGAATCCGGGTCACGGCAGGGAACACGTCTTATTGAAGTCCTGCCTTTCCCTTTTTGACATCGTCCTCTTTGCAGCACGAACGATACCCAGAGGGCCTGAAACCTGTTGTAGTCGTGGCCGAGTGGTTAAGGCGATGGACTTGAAATCCATTGGGGTCTCCCCGCGCAGGTTCAAACCCTGCCGACTACGGCTGCTTTAGGGAGAGAAAGAGAGAGAGAGAGAGAGAAGACAATCTAGCTTTAATAGACTCCCACGTGTTTCTTTACGAGCAACTCTGCTACAGATGGCACGTGTTCCTGATATAACACAAATTGACCGGTACATGTGTGTTTGATGGGTTGTCGATGCAACTAGGTATATAACAATGTGTACATACTTTACAGCCGTTTCTCTTTTATTTTCTGAGGGTCCAGGGTTCAAGTCCCTTTTCGGGCGATGAGTTTCCCCTTTGTAAGTCACCTTTGCCTTGTGAGCTCTTCTGGCTCTTCTGATAAAAGACCAAAGATGAGCTGTCAGGGCAGTTTTGAAAGCACGTCTGACTTTCACTTACATGCCAACTCCTAGAGCCCCGTTACCCGGTTCAGGTGTACTGGATGAACTGCAAGTCATCATGCTCTTGACTGTCTGCGAAAAGTCATAGCGTGCCTACTGTAAAACACAATGGTGGAAACCGGAGGCCGAACGTGCCATTTTGTGGTAGCGTGGCCGAGCGGTCTAAGGCGCTGGATTAAGGCTCCAGTCTCTTCGGAGGCGTGGGTTCAAATCCCACCGCTGCCAGCTGAGGTGTAATACGGCCAGTTTACCCTCGGGCTGAGCTTTGAGGTCAGCTTTTAAATCGCATCTCACTTTCATGCACCTGCAGACCATCTGAGCCAAATTGACCGGTACAGATGTGCTCGATGGGTTGTCAATGCAATTAGGTAAATAACAATGTAGGAAACATTCAAGGAAAATCAATGTGTACATCCTTTATGTGATTTTACAAATGTTTTCTTGGCAGGGACCTTTAAGGAAAGCACGGCCAGATAAAAGACCAAAGATGAGCTGTCAGGGCAGTTTTGAAAGCACGTCTGACTTTCACTTACCTGCCATCTCCTAGAGCCCCGTTACCCGGTTCAGGTGTACTGGATGAACTGCAATCTACCGATGGCATCGCCTCCAGAGATAGGACTGAACACCACTGCATCGGAAAGGTGCACCTAAGCCTACAGAACCAGCCTACAGAACCTGCTGTTGACCGTCCGCTTGAAATCGCAGCGAGCCCGGATAATTCAGCCGGTAGAGCATCAGACTTTTAATCTGAGGGTCCAGGGTTCAAGTCCCTGTTCGGGCGATGAGTTTCCCCTTTGTAAGTCCCCTTTACCTTGTGAGCTCTTTTGGCCCCGCCCTCTCCTGATAAAAATAAAATAAACAGTTTGCTCGTGCGTTGGAGTCGACACATGGGCTTTGAGAAGAGATTTCATCTAGCAAATGCGTCAGGAATTCCGTGAGACCTCAGCTAAAGCTACCAATCTTCCTGCTGCAGATGTAGTCACGAAGTCCTGCTCGGCAACTTTGCCGGAGGGCTATTGGCTTGCCGTGATCGTATAGAGGTTAGTACTCTGCGTTGTGGCCGCAGCAACCCCGGTTCGAATCCGGGTCACGGCAGGGAACACGTCTTATTGAAGTCCTGCCTTTCCCTTTTTGACATCGTCCTCTTTGCAGCACGAACGATACCCAGAGGGCCTGAAACCTGTTGTAGTCGTGGCCGAGTGGTTAAGGCGATGGACTTGAAATCCATTGGGGTCTCCCCGCGCAGGTTCGAACCCTGCCGACTACGGCTGCTTTAGGGAGAGAAAGAGAGAGAGAGAGAGAGAGAGAGAGAAGACAATCTAACTTTAATAGACTCCCACGTGTTTCTTTACGAGCAACTCTGCTACAGATGGCACGTGTTCCTGATATAACACAAATTGACCGGTACATGTGTGCTTGATGGGTTGTCGATGCAACTAGGTATATAACAATGTAGTAAACATTCAATGTAAAACAATGTGTACATACTTTACAGCCGTTTCTCTTTTATTTTCTGAGGGGCCAGGGTTCAAGTCCCTTTTCGGGCGATGAGTTTCCCCTTTGTAAGTCACCTTTGCCTTGTGAGCTCTTCTGGCTCTTCTGATAAAAGACCAAAGATGAGCTGTCAGGGCAATTTTAAAGCAGGTCTGACTTTCACTTGCGTGCCAACTCCCAGAGCCACGTTACCCGGTTCAGGTGTACTTGATGAACTGCAAGTCATCATGCTCTTGACTGTCTGCGAAAAGTCATAGCGTGCCTACTGTAAAACACAATGGTGGATACCGGAGGCAGAACGTGCCATTTCGTGGTAGCGTGGCCGAGCGGTCTAAGGCGCTGGATTAAGGCTCCAGTCTCTTCGGAGGCGTGGGTTCAAATCCCACCGCTGCCAGCTGAGGTGTAATACGGCCAGTTTACCCTCGGGCTGAGCTTTGAGGTCAGCTTTTAAATCGCATCTCACTTTCATGCACCTGCAGACCATATGAGCCAAATTGACCGGTACAGATGTGCTCGATGGGTTGTCAATGCAATTAGGTAAATAGCAATGTAGGAAACATTCAAGGAAAATCAATGTGTACATCCTTTATGTGATTTTACAAATGTTTTCTTGGCAGGGACCTTTAAGGAAAGCACGGCCAGATAAAAGACCAAAGATGAGCTGTCAGGGCAGTTTTGAAAGCACGTCTGACTTTCACTTACCTGCCATCTCCTAGAGCCCCGTTACCCGGTTCAGGTGTACTGGATGAACTGCAATCTATCGATGGCATCGCCTCCAGAGATAGGACTGAACACCACTGCATCGGAAAGGTGCACCTAAGCCTACAGAACCAGCCTACAGAACCTGCTGTTGACCGTCCGCTTGAAATCGCAGCGAGCCCGGATAATTCAGCCGGTAGAGCATCAGACTTTTAATCTGAGGGTCCAGGGTTCAAGTCCCTGTTCGGGCGATGAGTTTCCCCTTTGTAAGTCCCCTTTACCTTGTGAGCTCTTTTGGCCCCGCCCTCTCCTGATAAAAATAAAATAAACAGATTGCTCGTGCGTTGGAGTCGACACATGGGCTTTGAGAAGAGATTTCATCTAGCAAATGCGTCAGGAATTCCGTGAGACCTCAGCTAAAGCTACCAATCTTCCTGCTGCAGATGTAGTAACGAAGTCCTGCTAGCGCAACTTTGCCGGAGGGCAATTGGCTTGCCGTGATCGTATAGTGGTTAGTACTCTGCGTTGTGGCCGCAGCAACCCCGGTTCGAATCCGGGTCACGGCAGGGAACACGTCTTATTGAAGTCCTGCCTTTCCCTTTTTGACATCGTCCTCTTTGCAGCACGAACGATACCTAGAGGGCCTGAAACCTGTTGTAGTCGTGGCCGAGTGGTTAAGGCGATGGACTTGAAATCCATTGGGGTCTCCCCGCGCAGGTTCAAACCCTGCCGACTACGGCTGCTTTAGGGAGAGAAAGAGAGAGAGAGAGAGAGAAGACAATCTAGCTTTAATAGACTCCCACGTGTTTCTTTACGAGCAACTCTGCTACAGATGGCACGTGTTCCTGATATAACACAAATTGACCGGTACATGTGTGCTTGATGGGTTGTCGATGCAACTAGGTATATAACAATGTAGTAAACAATGTGTACATACTTTACAGCCGTTTCTCTTTTATTTTCTGAGGGTCCAGGGTTCAAGTCCCTTTTCGGGCGATGAGTTTCCCCTTTGTAAGTCACCTTTGCCTTGTGAGCTCTTCTGGCTCTTCTGATAAAAGACCAAAGATGAGCTGTCAGGGCAATTTTAAAGCAGGTCTGACTTTCACTTGCGTGCCAACTCCCAGAGCCACGTTTCCCGGTTCAGGTGTACTTGATGAACTGCAAGTCATCATGCTCTTGACTGTCTGCGAAAAGTCATAGCGTGCCTACTGTAAAACACAATGGTGGAAACCGGAGGCAGAACGTGCCATTTCGTGGTAGCGTGGCCGAGCGGTCTAAGGCGCTGGATTAAGGCTCCAGTCTCTTCGGAGGCGTGGGTTCAAATCCCACCGCTGCCAGCTGAGGTGTAATACGGCCAGTTTACCCTCGGGCTGAGCTTTGAGGTCAGCTTTTAAATCGCATCTCACTTTCATGCACCTGCAGACCATCTGAGCCAAATTGACCGGTACAGATGTGCTCGATGGGTTGTCAATGCAACTAGGTAAATAACAATGTAGGAAACATTCAAGGAAAATCAATTTGTGCGTTTATGTGATTTTACAAATGTTTTCTTGGCAGGGACCTTTAAGGAAAGCACGGCCAGATAAAAGACCAAAGATGAGCTGTCAGGGCAGTTTTGAAAGCACGTCTGACTTTCACTTACCTGCCAACTCCTAGAGCCCCGTTACCCGGTTCAGGTGTACTGGATGAACTGCAATCTACAGATGGCATCGCCTCCAGAGATAGGACTGAACACCACTGCATCGGAAAGGTGCACCTAAGCCTACAGAACCAGCCTACAGAACCTGCTGTTGACCGTCCGCTTGAAATCGCAGCGAGCCCGGATAATTCAGCCGGTAGAGCATCAGACTTTTAATCTGAGGGTCCAGGGTTCAAGTCCCTGTTCGGGCGATGTGTTTCCCCTTTGTAAGTCCCCTTTACCTTGTGAGCTCTTTTGGCCCCGCCCTCTCCTGATAAAAATAAAATAAACAGTTTGCTCGTGCGTTGGAGTCGACACATGGGCTTTGAGAAGAGATTTCATCTAGCAAATGCGTCAGGAATTCCGTGAGACCTCAGCTAAAGCTACCAATCTTCCTGCTGCAGATGTAGTCACGAAGTCCTGCTCGGCAACTTTGCCGGAGGGCTATTGGCTTGCCGTGATCGTATAGTGGTTAGTACTCTGCGTTGTGGCCGCAGCAACCCCGGTTCGAATCCGGGTCACGGCAGGGAACACGTCTTATTGAAGTCCTGCCTTTCCCTTTTTGACATCGTCCTCTTTGCAGCACGAACGATACCCAGAGGGCCTGAAACCTGTTGTAGTCGTGGCCGAGTGGTTAAGGCGATGGACTTGAAATCCATTGGGGTCTCCCCGCGCAGGTTCAAACCCTGCCGACTACGGCTGCTTTAGGGAGAGAAAGAGAGAGAGAGAGAGAGAAGACAATCTAGCTTTAATAGACTCCCACGTGTTTCTTTACGAGCAACTCTGCTACAGATGGCACGTGTTCCTGATATAACACAAATTGACCGGTACATGTGTGCTTGATGGGTTGTCGATGCAACTAGGTATATAACAATGTAGTAAACATTCAATGTAAAACAATGTGTACATACTTTACAGCCGTTTCTCTTTTATTTTCTGAGGGGCCAGGTTTCAAGTCCCTTTTCGGGCGATGAGTTTCCCCTTTGTAAGTCACCTTTGCCTTGTGAGCTCTTCTGGCTCTTCTGATAAAAGACCAAAGATGAGCTGTCAGGGCAATTTTAAAGCAGGTCTGACTTTCACTTGCGTGCCTACTCTCAGAGCCACGTTACCCGGTTCAGGTGTACTTGATGAACTGCAAGTCATCATGCTCTTGACTGTCTGCTAAAAGTCAAAGCGTGCCTACTGTAAAACACAATGGTGCAAACCGGAGGCAGAATGTGCCATTTCATGGTAGCGTGGCCGAGCGGTCTAAGGCGCTGGATTAAGGCTCCAGTCTCTTCGGAGGCGTGGGTTCAAATCCCACCGCTGCCAGCTGAGGTGTAATACGGCCAGTTTACCCTCGGGCTGAGCTTTGAGGTCAGCTTTTAAATCGCATCTCACTTTCATGCACCTGCAGACCATCTGAGCCAAATTGACCGGTACAGATGTGCTCGATGGGTGGTCAATGCAACTAGGTAAATAACAATGTAGGAAACATTCAAGGAAAATCAATGTGTACATCCTTTATGTGATTTTACAAATGTTTTCTTGGCAGGGACCTTTAAGGAAAGCACGGCCAGATAAAAGACCAAAGATGAGCTGTCAGGGCAGTTTTGAAAGCACGTCTGACTTTCACTTACCTGCCATCTCCTAGAGCCCCGTTACCCGGTTCAGGTGTACTGGATGAACTGCAATCTACAGATGGCATCGCCTCCAGAGATAGGACTGAACACCACTGCATCGGAAAGGTGCACCTAAGCCTACAGAACCAGCCTACAGAACCTGCTGTTGACCGTCCGCTTGAAATCGCAGCGAGCCCGGATAATTCAGCCGGTAGAGCATCAGACTTTTTATCTGAGGGTCCAGGGTTCAAGTCCCTGTTCGGGCGATGAGTTTCCCCTTTGTAAGTCCCCTTTACCTTGTGAGCTCTTTTGGCCCCGCCCTCTCCTGATAAAAATAAAATAAACAGATTGCTCGTGCGTTGGAGTCGACACATGGGCTTTGAGAAGAGATTTCATCTAGCAAATGCGTCAGGAATTCCGTGAGACCTCAGCTAAAGCTACCAATCTTCCTGCTGCAGATGTAGTAACGAAGTCCTGCTAGCACAACTTTGCCGGAGGGCTATTGGCTTGCCGTGATCGTATAGTGGTTAGTACTCTGCGTTGTGGCCGCAGCAACCCCGGTTCGAATCCGGGTCACGGCAGGGAACACGTCTTATTGAAGTCCTGCCTTTCCCTTTTTGACATTGTCCTCTTTGCAGCACGAACGATACCCAGAGGGCCTGAAACCTGTTGTAGTCGTGGCCGAGTGGTTAAGGCGATGGACTTGAAATCCATTGGGGTCTCCCCGCGCAGGTTTAAACCCTGCCGACTACGGCTGCTTTAGGGAGAGAAAGAGAGAGAGAAGACAATCTAGCTTTAATAGACTCCCACGTGTTTCTTTACGAGCAACTCTGCTACAGATGGCACGTGTTCCTGATATAACACAAATTGACCGGTACATGTGTGCTTGATGGGTTGTCGATGCAACTAGGTATATAACAATGTAGTAAACATTCAATGTAAAACAATGTGTACATACTTTACAGCCGTTTCTCTTTTATTTTCTGAGGGTCCAGGGTTCAAGTCCCTTTTCGGGCGATGAGTTTCCCCTTTGTAAGTCACCTTTGCCTTGTGAGCTCTTCTGGCTCTTCTGATAAAAGACCAAAGATGAGCTGTCAGGGCAATTTTAAAGCAGGTCTGACTTTCACTTGCGTGCCAACTCCCAGAGCCACGTTACCCGGTTCAGGTGTACTTGATGAACTGCAAGTCATCATGCTCTTGACTGTCTGCGAAAAGTCATAGCGTGCCTACTGTAAAACACAATGGTGGAAACCGGAGGCAGAACGTGCCATTTCGTGGTAGCGTGGCCGAGCGGTCTAAGGCGCTGGATTAAGGCTCCAGTCTCTTCGGAGGCGTGGGTTCAAATCCCACCGCTGCCAGCTGAGGTGTAATACGGCCAGTTTACCCTCGGGCTGAGCTTTGAGGTCAGCTTTTAAATCGCATCTCACTTTCATGCACCTGCAGACCATCTGAGCCAAATTGACCGGTACAGATGTGCTCGATGGGTTGTCAATGCAACTAGGTAAATAACAATGTAGGAAACATTCAAGGAAAATCAATGTGTACATCCTTTATGCGATTTTACAAATGTTTTCTTGTCAGGGACCTTTAAGGAAAGCACGGCCAGATAAAAGACCAAAGATGAGCTGTCAGGGCAGTTTTGAAAGCACGTCTGACTTTCACTTACATGCCAACTCCTAGGGCCCCGTTACCCGGTTCAGGTGTACTGGATGAACTGCAATCTACAGATGGCATCGCCTCCAGAGATAGGACTGAACACCCCTGCATCGGAAAGGTGCACCTAAGCCTACAGAACCAGCCTACAGAACCTGCTGTTGACCGTCCGCTTGAAATCGGAGCGAGCCCGGATAATTCAGCCGGTAGAGCATCAGACTTTTAATCTGAGGGTCCAGGGTTCAAGTCCCTGTTCGGGCGATGAGTTTCCCCTTTGTAAGTCCCCTTTACCTTGTGAGCTCTTTTGGCCCCGCCCTCTCCTGATAAAAATAAAATAAACAGTTTGCTCGTGCGTTGGAGTCGACACATGGGCTTTGAGAAGAGATTTCATCTAGCAAATGCGTCAGGAATTCCGTGAGACCTCAGCTAAAGCTACCAATCTTCCTGCTGCAGATGTAGTAACGAAGTCCTGCTAGCACAACTTTGCCGGAGGGCTATTGGCTTGCCGTGATCGTATAGTGGTTAGTACTCTGCGTTGTGGCCGCAGCAACCCCGGTTCGAATCCGGGTCACGGCAGGGAACACGTCTTATTGAAGTCCTGCCTTTCCCTTTTTGACATTGTCCTCTTTGCAGCACGAACGATACCCAGAGGGCCTGAAACCTGTTGTAGTCGTGGCCGAGTGGTTAAGGCGATGGACTTGAAATCCATTGGGGTCTCCCCGCGCAGGTTCAAACCCTGCCGACTACGGCTGCTTTAGGGAGAGAAAGAGAGAGAGAGAGAGAGAAGACAATCTAGCTTAATTAGACTCCCACGTGTTTCTTTACGAGCAACTCTGCTACAGATGGCACGTGTTCCTGATATAACACAAATTGACCGGTACATGTGTGCTTGATGGGTTGTCGATGCAACTAGGTATATAACAATGTAGTAAACATTCAATGTAAAACAATGTGTACATACTTTACAGCCGTTTCTCTTTTATTTTCTGAGGGTCCAGGGTTCAAGTCCCTTTTCGGGCGATGAGTTTCCCCTTTGTAAGTCACCTTTGCCTTGTGAGCTCTTCTGGCTCTTCTGATAAAAGACCAAAGATGAGCTGTCAGGGCAATTTTAAAGCAGGTCTGACTTTCACTTGCGTGCCAACTCCCAGAGCCACGTTACCCGGTTCAGGTGTACTTGATGAACTGCAAGTCATCATGCTCTTGACTGTCTGCGAAAAGTCATAGCGTGCCTACTGTAAAACACAATGGTGGAAACCGGAGGCAGAATGTGCCATTTCGTGGTAGCGTGGCCGAGCGGTCTAAGGCGCTGGATTAAGGCTCCAGTCTCTTCGGAGGCGTGGGTTCAAATCTCACCGCTGCCAGTTGAGGTGTAATACGGCCAGTTTACCCTCGGGCTGAGCTTTGAGGTCAGCTTTTAAATCGCATCTCACTTTCATGCACCTGCAGACCATATGAGCCAAATTGACCGGTACAGATGTGCTCGATGGGTTGTCAATGCAACTAGGTAAATAATAATGTAGGAAACATTCAAGGAAAATCAATGTGTACATCCTTTATGTGATTTTACAAATGTTTTCTTGGCAGGGACCTTTAAGGAAAGCACGGCCAGATAAAAGACCAAAGATGAGCTGTCAGGGCAGTTTTGAAAGCACGTCTGACTTTCACTTACCTGCCATCTCCTAGTGCCCCGTTACCCGGTTCAGGTGTACTGGATGAACTGCAATCTACAGATGGCATCGCCTCCAGAGATAGGACTGAACACCCCTGCATCGGAAAGGTGCACCTAAGCCTACAGAACCAGCCTACAGAACCTGCTGTTGACCGTCCGCTTGAAATCGGAGCGAGCCCGGATAATTCAGCCGGTAGAGCATCAGACTTTTAATCTGAGGGTCCAGGGTTCAAGTCCCTGTTCGGGCGATGAGTTTCCCCTTTGTAAGTCCCCTTTACCTTGTGAGCTCTTTTGGCCCCGCCCTCTCCTGATAAAAATAAAATAAACAGATTGCTCGTGCGTTGGAGTCGACACATGGGCTTTGAGAAGAGATTTCATCTAGCAAATGCGTCAGGAATTCCGTGAGACCTCAGCTAAAGCTACCAATCTTCCTGCTGCAGATGTAGTAACGAAGTCCTGCTAGCGCAACTTTGCCGGAGGGCTATTGGCTTGCCGTGATCGTATAGTGGTTAGTACTCTGCGTTGTGGCCGCAGCAACCCCGGTTCGAATCCGGGTCACGGCAGGGAACACGTCTTATTGAAGTCCTGCCTTTCCCTTTTTGACATTGTCCTCTTTGCAGCACGAACGATACCCAGAGGGCCTGAAACCTGTTGTAGTCGTGGCCGAGTGGTTAAGGCGATGGACTTGAAATCCATTGGGGTCTCCCCGCGCAGGTTTAAACCCTGCCGACTACGGCTGCTTTAGGGAGAGAAAGAGAGAGAGAGAGAGAGAAGACAATCTAGCTTTAATAGACTCCCACGTGTTTCTTTACGAGCAACTCTGCTACAGATGGCACGTGTTCCTGATATAACACAAATTGACCGGTACATGTGTGCTTGATGGGTTGTCGATGCAACTAGGTATATAACAATGTAGTAAACATTCAATGTAAAACAATGTGTACATACTTTACAGCCGTTTCTCTTTTATTTTCTGAGGGTCCAGGGTTCAAGTCCCTTTTCGGGCGATGAGTTTCCCCTTTGTAAGTCACCTTTGCCTTGTGAGCTCTTCTGGCTCTTCTGATAAAAGACCAAAGATGAGCTGTCAGGGCAATTTTAAAGCAGGTCTGACTTTCACTTGCGTGCCTACTCTCAGAGCCACGTTACCCGGTTCAGGTGTACTTGATGAACTGCAAGTCATCATGCTCTTGACTGTCTGCTAAAAGTCAAAGCGTGCCTACTGTAAAACACAATGGTGCAAACCGGAGGCAGAATGTGCCATTTCATGGTAGCGTGGCCGAGCGGTCTAAGGCGCTGGATTAAGGCTCCAGTCTCTTCGGAGGCGTGGGTTCAAATCCCACCGCTGCCAGCTGAGGTGTAATACGGCCAGTTTACCCTCGGGCTGAGCTTTGAGGTCAGCTTTTAAATCGCATCTCACTTTCATGCACCTGCAGACCATCTGAGCCAAATTGACCGGTACAGATGTGCTCGATGGGTTGTCAATGCAACTAGGTAAATAACAATGTAGGAAACATTCAAGGAAAATCAATGTGTACATCCTTTATGCGATTTTACAAATGTTTTCTTGTCAGGGACCTTTAAGGAAAGCACGGCCAGATAAAAGACCAAAGATGAGCTGTCAGGGCAGTTTTGAAAGCACGTCTGACTTTCACTTACATGCCAACTCCTAGAGCCCCGTTACCCGGTTCAGGTGTACTGGATGAACTGCAATCTACAGATGGCATCGCCTCCAGAGATAGGACTGAACACCACTGCATCGGAAAGGTGCACCTAAGCCTACAGAACCAGCCTACAGAACCTGCTGTTGACCGTCCGCTTGAAATCGCAGCGAGCCCGGATAATTCAGCCGGTAGAGCATCAGACTTTTTATCTGAGGGTCCAGGGTTCAAGTCCCTGTTCGGGCGATGAGTTTCCCCTTTGTAAGTCCCCTTTACCTTGTGAGCTCTTTTGGCCCCGCCCTCTCCTGATAAAAATAAAATAAACAGATTGCTCGTGCGTTGGAGTCGACACATGGGCTTTGAGAAGAGATTTCATCTAGCAAATGCGTCAGGAATTCCGTGAGACCTCAGCTAAAGCTACCAATCTTCCTGCTGCAGATGTAGTAACGAAGTCCTGCTAGCACAACTTTGCCGGAGGGCTATTGGCTTGCCGTGATCGTATAGTGGTTAGTACTCTGCGTTGTGGCCGCAGCAACCCCGGTTCGAATCCGGGTCACGGCAGGGAACACGTCTTATTGAAGTCCTGCCTTTCCCTTTTTGACATCGTCCTCTTTGCAGCACGAACGATACCCAGAGGGCCTGAAACCTGTTGTAGTCGTGGCCGAGTGGTTAAGGCAATGGACTTGAAATCCATTGGGGTCTCCCCGCGCAGGTTCAAACCCTGCCGACTACGGCTGCTTTAGAGAGAGAAAGAAAGAGAGAGAGAGAGAGAGAGAAGACAATCTAGCTTTAATAGACTCCCACGTGTTTCTTTACGAGCAACTCTGCTACAGATGGCACGTGTTCCTGATATAACACAAATTGACCGGTACATGTGTGCTTGATGGGTTGTCGATGCAACTAGGTATATAACAATGTAGTAAACATTCAATGTAAAACAATGTGTACATACTTTACAGCCGTTTCTCTTTTATTTTCTGAGGGTCCAGGGTTCAAGTCCCTTTTCGGGCGATGAGTTTCCCCTTTGTAAGTCACCTTTGCCTTGTGAGCTCTTCTGGCTCTTCTGATAAAAGACCAAAGATGAGCTGTCAGGGCAATTTTAAAGCAGGTCTGACTTTCACTTGCGTGCCAACTCCCAGAGCCACGTTACCCGGTTCAGGTGTACTTGATGAACTGCAAGTCATCATGCTCTTGACTGTCTGCGAAAAGTCATAGCGTGCCTACTGTAAAACACAATGGTGGAAACCGGAGGCAGAATGTGCCATTTCGTGGTAGCGTGGCCGAGCGGTCTAAGGCGCTGGATTAAGGCTCCAGTCTCTTCGGAGGCGTGGGTTCAAATCCCACCGCTGCCAGCTGAGGTGTAATACGGCCAGTTTACCCTCGGGCTGAGCTTTGAGGTCAGCTTTTAAATCGCATCTCACTTTCATGCACCTGCAGACCATCTGAGCCAAATTGACCGGTACAGATGTGCTCGATGGGTTGTCAATGCAACTAGGTAAATAACAATGTAGGAAACATTCAAGGAAAATCAATGTGTACATCCTTTATGTGATTTTACAAATGTTTTCTTGGCCGGGACCTTTAAGGAAAGCACGGCCAGATAAAAGACCAAAGATGAGCTGTCAGGGCAGTTTTGAAAGCACGTCTGACTTTCACTTACATGCCAACTCCTAGAGCCCCGTTACTCGGTTCAGGTGTACTGGATGAACTGCAATCTACAGATGGCATCGCCTCCAGAGATAGGACTGAACACCCCTGCATCGGAAAGGTGCACCTAAGCCTACAGAACCAGCCTACAGAACCTGCTGTTGACCGTCCGCTTGAAATCGCAGCGAGCCCGGATAATTCAGCCGGTAGAGCATCAGACTTTTAATCTGAGGGTCCAGGGTTCAAGTCCCTGTTCGGGCGATGAGTTTCCCCTTTGTAAGTCCCCTTTACCTTGTGAGCTCTTTTGGCCCCGCCCTCTCCTGATAAAAATAAAATAAACAGTTTGCTCGTGCGTTGGATTCGACAAATGGGCTTTGAGAAGAGATTTCATCTAGCAAATGCGTCAGGAATTCCGTGAGACCTCAGCTAAAGCTACCAATCTTCCTGCTGCAGATGTAGTCACGAAGTCCTGCTCGGCAACTTTGCCGGAGGGCTATTGGCTTGCCGTGATCGTATAGTGGTTAGTACTCTGCGTTGTGGCCGCAGCAACCCCGGTTCGAATCCGGGTCACGGCAGGGAACACGTCTTATTGAAGTCCTGCCTTTCCCTTTTTGACATCGTCCTCTTTGCAGCACGAACGATACCCAGAGGGCCTGAAACCTGTTGTAGTCGTGGCCGAGTGGTTAAGGCGATGGACTTGAAATCCATTGGGGTCTCCCCGCGCAGGTTCAAACCCTGCCGACTACGGCTGCTTTAGGGAGAGAAAGAGAGAGAGAGAGAGAGAAGACAATCTAGCTTTAATAGACTCCCACGTGTTTCTTTACGAGCAACTCTGCTACAGATGGCACGTGTTCCTGATATAACACAAATTGACCGGTACATGTGTGCTTGATGGGTTGTCGATGCAACTAGGTATATAACAATGTAGTAAACATTCAATGTAAAACAATGTGTACATACTTTACAGCCGTTTCTCTTTTATTTTCTGAGGGGCCAGGTTTCAAGTCCCTTTTCGGGCGATGAGTTTCCCCTTTGTAAGTCACCTTTGCCTTGTGAGCTCTTCTGGCTCTTCTGATAAAAGACCAAAGATGAGCTGTCAGGGCAATTTTAAAGCAGGTCTGACTTTCACTTGCGTGCCTACTCTCAGAGCCACGTTACCCGGTTCAGGTGTACTTGATGAACTGCAAGTCATCATGCTCTTGACTGTCTGCTAAAAGTCAAAGCGTGCCTACTGTAAAACACAATGGTGCAAACCGGAGGCAGAATGTGCCATTTCATGGTAGCGTGGCCGAGCGGTCTAAGGCGCTGGATTAAGGCTCCAGTCTCTTCGGAGGCGTGGGTTCAAATCCCACCGCTGCCAGCTGAGGTGTAATACGGCCAGTTTACCCTCGGGCTGAGCTTTGAGGTCAGCTTTTAAATCGCATCTCACTTTCATGCACCTGCAGACCATCTGAGCCAAATTGACCGGTACAGATGTGCTCGATGGGTGGTCAATGCAACTAGGTAAATAACAATGTAGGAAACATTCAAGGAAAATCAATGTGTACATCCTTTATGTGATTTTACAAATGTTTTCTTGGCAGGGACCTTTAAGGAAAGCACGGCCAGATAAAAGACCAAAGATGAGCTGTCAGGGCAGTTTTGAAAGCACGTCTGACTTTCACTTACCTGCCATCTCCTAGAGCCCCGTTACCCGGTTCAGGTGTACTGGATGAACTGCAATCTACAGATGGCATCGCCTCCAGAGATAGGACTGAACACCACTGCATCGGAAAGGTGCACCTAAGCCTACAGAACCAGCCTACAGAACCTGCTGTTGACCGTCCGCTTGAAATCGCAGCGAGCCCGGATAATTCAGCCGGTAGAGCATCAGACTTTTTATCTGAGGGTCCAGGGTTCAAGTCCCTGTTCGGGCGATGAGTTTCCCCTTTGTAAGTCCCCTTTACCTTGTGAGCTCTTTTGGCCCCGCCCTCTCCTGATAAAAATAAAATAAACAGATTGCTCGTGCGTTGGAGTCGACACATGGGCTTTGAGAAGAGATTTCATCTAGCAAATGCGTCAGGAATTCCGTGAGACCTCAGCTAAAGCTACCAATCTTCCTGCTGCAGATGTAGTAACGAAGTCCTGCTAGCACAACTTTGCCGGAGGGCTATTGGCTTGCCGTGATCGTATAGTGGTTAGTACTCTGCGTTGTGGCCGCAGCAACCCCGGTTCGAATCCGGGTCACGGCAGGGAACACGTCTTATTGAAGTCCTGCCTTTCCCTTTTTGACATTGTCCTCTTTGCAGCACGAACGATACCCAGAGGGCCTGAAACCTGTTGTAGTCGTGGCCGAGTGGTTAAGGCGATGGACTTGAAATCCATTGGGGTCTCCCCGCGCAGGTTTAAACCCTGCCGACTACGGCTGCTTTAGGGAGAGAAAGAGAGAGAGAGAGAGAGAAGACAATCTAGCTTAAATAGACTCCCACGTGTTTCTTTACGAGCAACTCTGCTACAGATGGCACGTGTTCCTGATATAACACAAATTGACCGGTACATGTGTGCTTGATGGGTTGTCGATGCAACTAGGTATATAACAATGTAGTAAACATTCAATGTAAAACAATGTGTACATACTTTACAGCCGTTTCTCTTTTATTTTCTGAGGGTCCAGGGTTCAAGTCCCTTTTCGGGCGATGAGTTTCCCCTTTGTAAGTCACCTTTGCCTTGTGAGCTCTTCTGGCTCTTCTGATAAAAGACCAAAGATGAGCTGTCAGGGCAATTTTAAAGCAGGTCTGACTTTCACTTGCGTGCCAACTCCCAGAGCCACGTTACCCGGTTCAGGTGTACTTGATGAACTGCAAGTCATCATGCTCTTGACTGTCTGCGAAAAGTCATAGCGTGCCTACTGTAAAACACAATGGTGGAAACCGGAGGCAGAACGTGCCATTTCGTGGTAGCGTGGCCGAGCGGTCTAAGGCGCTGGATTAAGGCTCCAGTCTCTTCGGAGGCGTGGGTTCAAATCCCACCGCTGCCAGCTGAGGTGTAATACGGCCAGTTTACCCTCGGGCTGAGCTTTGAGGTCAGCTTTTAAATCGCATCTCACTTTCATGCACCTGCAGACCATCTGAGCCAAATTGACCGGTACAGATGTGCTCGATGGGTTGTCAATGCAACTAGGTAAATAACAATGTAGGAAACATTCAAGGAAAATCAATGTGTACATCCTTTATGCGATTTTACAAATGTTTTCTTGTCAGGGACCTTTAAGGAAAGCACGGCCAGATAAAAGACCAAAGATGAGCTGTCAGGGCAGTTTTGAAAGCACGTCTGACTTTCACTTACATGCCAACTCCTAGAGCCCCGTTACCCGGTTCAGGTGTACTGGATGAACTGCAATCTACAGATGGCATCGCCTCCAGAGATAGGACTGAACACCACTGCATCGGAAAGGTGCACCTAAGCCTACAGAACCAGCCTACAGAACCTGCTGTTGACCGTCCGCTTGAAATCGCAGCGAGCCCGGATAATTCAGCCGGTAGAGCATCAGACTTTTTATCTGAGGGTCCAGGGTTCAAGTCCCTGTTCGGGCGATGAGTTTCCCCTTTGTAAGTCCCCTTTACCTTGTGAGCTCTTTTGGCCCCGCCCTCTCCTGATAAAAATAAAATAAACAGATTGCTCGTGCGTTGGAGTCGACACATGGGCTTTGAGAAGAGATTTCATCTAGCAAATGCGTCAGGAATTCCGTGAGACCTCAGCTAAAGCTACCAATCTTCCTGCTGCAGATGTAGTAACGAAGTCCTGCTAGCACAACTTTGCCGGAGGGCTATTGGCTTGCCGTGATCGTATAGTGGTTAGTACTCTGCGTTGTGGCCGCAGCAACCCCGGTTCGAATCCGGGTCACGGCAGGGAACACGTCTTATTGAAGTCCTGCCTTTCCCTTTTTGACATCGTCCTCTTTGCAGCACGAACGATACCCAGAGGGCCTGAAACCTGTTGTAGTCGTGGCCGAGTGGTTAAGGCGATGGACTTGAAATCCATTGGGGTCTCCCCGCGCAGGTTTAAACCCTGCCGACTACGGCTGCTTTAGGGAGAGAAAGAGAGAGAGAGAGAGAGAAGACAATCTAGCTTTAATAGACTCCCACGTGTTTCTTTACGAGCAACTCTGCTACAGATGGCACGTGTTCCTGATATAACACAAATTGACCGGTACATGTGTGCTTGATGGGTTGTCGATGCAACTAGGTATATAACAATGTAGTAAACATTCAATGTAAAACAATGTGTACATACTTTACAGCCGTTTCTCTTTTATTTTCTGAGGGTCCAGGGTTCAAGTCCCTTTTCGGGCGATGAGTTTCCCCTTTGTAAGTCACCTTTGCCTTGTGAGCTCTTCTGGCTCTTCTGATAAAAGACCAAAGATGAGCTGTCAGGGCAATTTTAAAGCAGGTCTGACTTTCACTTGCGTGCCAACTCCCAGAGCCACGTTACCCGGTTCAGGTGTACTTGATGAACTGCAAGTCATCATGCTCTTGACTGTCTGCGAAAAGTCATAGCGTGCCTACTGTAAAACACAATGGTGGAAACCGGAGGCAGAACGTGCCATTTCGTGGTAGCGTGGCCGAGCGGTCTAAGGCGCTGGATTAAGGCTCCAGTCTCTTCGGAGGCGTGGGTTCAAATCCCACCGCTGCCAGCTGAGGTGTAATACGGCCAGTTTACCCTCGGGCTGAGCTTTGAGGTCAGCTTTTAAATCGCATCTCACTTTCATGCACCTGCAGACCATCTGAGCCAAATTGACCGGTACAGATGTGCTCGATGGGTTGTCAATGCAACTAGGTAAATAACAATGTAGGAAACATTCAAGGAAAATCAATGTGTACATCCTTTATGTGATTTTACAAATGTTTTCTTGGCCGGGACCTTTAAGGAAAGCACGGCCAGATAAAAGACCAAAGATGAGCTGTCAGGGCAGTTTTGAAAGCACGTCTGACTTTCACTTACATGCCAACTCCTAGAGCCCCGTTACTCGGTTCAGGTGTACTGGATGAACTGCAATCTACAGATGGCATCGCCTCCAGAGATAGGACTGAACACCCCTGCATCGGAAAGGTGCACCTAAGCCTACAGAACCAGCCTACAGAACCTGCTGTTGACCGTCCGCTTGAAATCGCAGCGAGCCCGGATAATTCAGCCGGTAGAGCATCAGACTTTTAATCTGAGGGTCCAGGGTTCAAGTCCCTGTTCGGGCGATGAGTTTCCCCTTTGTAAGTCCCCTTTACCTTGTGAGCTCTTTTGGCCCCGCCCTCTCCTGATAAAAATAAAATAAACAGTTTGCTCGTGCGTTGGATTCGACAAATGGGCTTTGAGAAGAGATTTCATCTAGCAAATGCGTCAGGAATTCCGTGAGACCTCAGCTAAAGCTACCAATCTTCCTGCTGCAGATGTAGTCACGAAGTCCTGCTCGGCAACTTTGCCGGAGGGCTATTGGCTTGCCGTGATCGTATAGTGGTTAGTACTCTGCGTTGTGGCCGCAGCAACCCCGGTTCGAATCCGGGTCACGGCAGGGAACACGTCTTATTGAAGTCCTGCCTTTCCCTTTTTGACATCGTCCTCTTTGCAGCACGAACGATACCCAGAGGGCCTGAAACCTGTTGTAGTCGTGGCCGAGTGGTTAAGGCGATGGACTTGAAATCCATTGGGGTCTCCCCGCGCAGGTTCAAACCCTGCCGACTACGGCTGCTTTAGGGAGAGAAAGAGAGAGAGAGAGAAGACAATCTAGCTTTAATAGACTCCCACGTGTTTCTTTACGAGCAACTCTGCTACAGATGGCACGTGTTCCTGATATAACACAAATTGACCGGTACATGTGTGCTTGATGGGTTGTCGATGCAACTAGGTATATAACAATGTAGTAAACATTCAATGTAAAACAATGTGTACATACTTTACAGCCGTTTCTCTTTTATTTTCTGAGGGGCCAGGTTTCAAGTCCCTTTTCGGGCGATGAGTTTCCCCTTTGTAAGTCACCTTTGCCTTGTGAGCTCTTCTGGCTCTTCTGATAAAAGACCAAAGATGAGCTGTCAGGGCAATTTTAAAGCAGGTCTGACTTTCACTTGCGTGCCTACTCTCAGAGCCACGTTACCCGGTTCAGGTGTACTTGATGAACTGCAAGTCATCATGCTCTTGACTGTCTGCTAAAAGTCAAAGCGTGCCTACTGTAAAACACAATGGTGCAAACCGGAGGCAGAATGTGCCATTTCATGGTAGCGTGGCCGAGCGGTCTAAGGCGCTGGATTAAGGCTCCAGTCTCTTCGGAGGCGTGGGTTCAAATCCCACCGCTGCCAGCTGAGGTGTAATACGGCCAGTTTACCCTCGGGCTGAGCTTTGAGGTCAGCTTTTAAATCGCATCTCACTTTCATGCACCTGCAGACCATCTGAGCCAAATTGACCGGTACAGATGTGCTCGATGGGTTGTCAATGCAACTAGGTAAATAACAATGTAGGAAACATTCAAGGAAAATCAATGTGTACATCCTTTATGCGATTTTACAAATGTTTTCTTGTCAGGGACCTTTAAGGAAAGCACGGCCAGATAAAAGACCAAAGATGAGCTGTCAGGGCAGTTTTGAAAGCACGTCTGACTTTCACTTACATGCCAACTCCTAGAGCCCCGTTACCCGGTTCAGGTGTACTGGATGAACTGCAATCTACAGATGGCATCGCCTCCAGAGATAGGACTGAACACCCCTGCATCGGAAAGGTGCACCTAAGCCTACAGAACCAGCCTACAGAACCTGCTGTTGACCATCCACTTGAAATCGCAGCGAGCCCGGACAATTCAGCCGGTAGAGCATCAGACTTTTAATCTGAGGGTCCAGGGTTCAAGTCCCTGTTCGGGCGATGAGTTTCCCCTTTGTAAGTCCCCTTTACCTTGTGAGCTCTTTTGGCCCCGCCCTCTCCTGATAAAAATAAAATAAACAGTTTGCTCGTGCGTTGGAGTCGACACATGGGCTTTGAGAAGAGATTTCATCTAGCAAATGCGTCAGGAATTCCGTGAGACCTCAGCTAAAGCTACCAATCTTCCTGCTGCAGATGTAGTAACGAAGTCCTGCTAGCGCAACTTTGCCGGAGGGCTATTGGCTTGCCGTGATCGTATAGTGGTTAGTACTCTGCGTTGTGGCCGCAGCAACCCCGGTTCGAATCCGGGTCACGGCAGGGAACACGTCTTATTGAAGTCCTGCCTTTCCCTTTTTGACAACGTCCTCTTTGCAGCACGAACGATACCCAGAGGGCCTGAAACCTGTTGTAGTCGTGGCCGAGTGGTTAAGGCGATGGACTTGAAATCCATTGGGGTCTCCCCGCGCAGGTTCAAACCCTGCCGACTACGGCTGCTTTATGGAAAGAAAGAGAGAGAGAGAGAGAGAGAGAAGACAATCTAGCTTTAATAGACTCCCACGTGTTTCTTTACGAGCAACTCTGCTACAGATGGCACGTGTTCCTGATATAACACAAATTGACCGGTACATGTGTGCTTGATGGGTTGTCGATGCAACTAGGTATATAACAATGTAGTAAACATTCAATGTAAAACAATGTGTACATACTTTACAGCCAATTTTAAAGCAGGTCTGACTTTCACTTGCGTGCCAACTCCCAGAGCCACGTTACCCGGTTCAGGTGTACTTGATGAACTGCAAGTCATCATGCTCTTGACTGTCTGCGAAAAGTCATAGCGTGCCTACTGTAAAACACAATGGTGGAAACCGGAGGCAGAACGTGCCATTTCGTGGTAGCGTGGCCGAGCGGTCTAAGGCGCTGGATTAAGGCTCCAGTCTCTTCGGAGGCGTGGGTTCAAATCCCACCGCTGCCAGCTGAGGTGTAATACGGCCAGTTTACCCTCGGGCTGAGCTTTGAGGTCAGCTTTTAAATCGCATCTCACTTTCATGCACCTGCAGACCATCTGAGCCAAATTGACCGGTACAGATGTGCTCGATGGGTTGTCAATGCAACTAGGTAAATAACAATGTAGGAAACATTCAAGGAAAATCAATGTGTACATCCTTTATGTGATTTTACAAATGTTTTCTTGGCCGGGACCTTTAAGGAAAGCACGGCCAGATAAAAGACCAAAGATGAGCTGTCAGGGCAGTTTTGAAAGCACGTCTGACTTTCACTTACATGCCAACTCCTAGAGCCCCGTTACTCGGTTCAGGTGTACTGGATGAACTGCAATCTACAGATGGCATCGCCTCCAGAGATAGGACTGAACACCCCTGCATCGGAAAGGTGCACCTAAGCCTACAGAACCAGCCTACAGAACCTGCTGTTGACCGTCCGCTTGAAATCGCAGCGAGCCCGGATAATTCAGCCGGTAGAGCATCAGACTTTTAATCTGAGGGTCCAGGGTTCAAGTCCCTGTTCGGGCGATGAGTTTCCCCTTTGTAAGTCCCCTTTACCTTGTGAGCTCTTTTGGCCCCGCCCTCTCCTGATAAAAATAAAATAAACAGTTTGCTCGTGCGTTGGATTCGACAAATGGGCTTTGAGAAGAGATTTCATCTAGCAAATGCGTCAGGAATTCCGTGAGACCTCAGCTAAAGCTACCAATCTTCCTGCTGCAGATGTAGTCACGAAGTCCTGCTCGGCAACTTTGCCGGAGGGCTATTGGCTTGCCGTGATCGTATAGTGGTTAGTACTCTGCGTTGTGGCCGCAGCAACCCCGGTTCGAATCCGGGTCACGGCAGGGAACACGTCTTATTGAAGTCCTGCCTTTCCCTTTTTGACATCGTCCTCTTTGCAGCACGAACGATACCCAGAGGGCCTGAAACCTGTTGTAGTCGTGGCCGAGTGGTTAAGGCGATGGACTTGAAATCCATTGGGGTCTCCCCGCGCAGGTTCAAACCCTGCCGACTACGGCTGCTTTAGGGAGAGAAAGAGAGAGAGAGAGAAGACAATCTAGCTTTAATAGACTCCCACGTGTTTCTTTACGAGCAACTCTGCTACAGATGGCACGTGTTCCTGATATAACACAAATTGACCGGTACATGTGTGCTTGATGGGTTGTCGATGCAACTAGGTATATAACAATGTAGTAAACATTCAATGTAAAACAATGTGTACATACTTTACAGCCGTTTCTCTTTTATTTTCTGAGGGGCCAGGTTTCAAGTCCCTTTTCGGGCGATGAGTTTCCCCTTTGTAAGTCACCTTTGCCTTGTGAGCTCTTCTGGCTCTTCTGATAAAAGACCAAAGATGAGCTGTCAGGGCAATTTTAAAGCAGGTCTGACTTTCACTTGCGTGCCTACTCTCAGAGCCACGTTACCCGGTTCAGGTGTACTTGATGAACTGCAAGTCATCATGCTCTTGACTGTCTGCTAAAAGTCAAAGCGTGCCTACTGTAAAACACAATGGTGCAAACCGGAGGCAGAATGTGCCATTTCATGGTAGCGTGGCCGAGCGGTCTAAGGCGCTGGATTAAGGCTCCAGTCTCTTCGGAGGCGTGGGTTCAAATCCCACCGCTGCCAGCTGAGGTGTAATACGGCCAGTTTACCCTCGGGCTGAGCTTTGAGGTCAGCTTTTAAATCGCATCTCACTTTCATGCACCTGCAGACCATCTGAGCCAAATTGACCGGTACAGATGTGCTCGATGGGTTGTCAATGCAACTAGGTAAATAACAATGTAGGAAACATTCAAGGAAAATCAATGTGTACATCCTTTATGCGATTTTACAAATGTTTTCTTGTCAGGGACCTTTAAGGAAAGCACGGCCAGATAAAAGACCAAAGATGAGCTGTCAGGGCAGTTTTGAAAGCACGTCTGACTTTCACTTACATGCCAACTCCTAGAGCCCCGTTACCCGGTTCAGGTGTACTGGATGAACTGCAATCTACAGATGGCATCGCCTCCAGAGATAGGACTGAACACCCCTGCATCGGAAAGGTGCACCTAAGCCTACAGAACCAGCCTACAGAACCTGCTGTTGACCATCCACTTGAAATCGCAGCGAGCCCGGACAATTCAGCCGGTAGAGCATCAGACTTTTAATCTGAGGGTCCAGGGTTCAAGTCCCTGTTCGGGCGATGAGTTTCCCCTTTGTAAGTCCCCTTTACCTTGTGAGCTCTTTTGGCCCCGCCCTCTCCTGATAAAAATAAAATAAACAGTTTGCTCGTGCGTTGGAGTCGACACATGGGCTTTGAGAAGAGATTTCATCTAGCAAATGCGTCAGGAATTCCGTGAGACCTCAGCTAAAGCTACCAATCTTCCTGCTGCAGATGTAGTAACGAAGTCCTGCTAGTGCAACTTTGCCGGAGGGCTATTGGCTTGCCGTGATCGTATAGTGGTTAGTACTCTGCGTTGTGGCCGCAGCAACCCCGGTTCGAATCCGGGTCACGGCAGGGAACACGTCTTATTGAAGTCCTGCCTTTCCCTTTTTGACAACGTCCTCTTTGCAGCACGAACGATACCCAGAGGGCCTGAAACCTGTTGTAGTCGTGGCCGAGTGGTTAAGGCGATGGACTTGAAATCCATTGGGGTCTCCCCGCGCAGGTTCAAACCCTGCCGACTACGGCTGCTTTATGGAAAGAAAGAGAGAGAGAGAGAGAGAAGACAATCTAGCTTTAATAGACTCCCACGTGTTTCTTTACGAGCAACTCTGCTACAGATGGCACGTGTTCCTGATATAACACAAATTGACCGGTACATGTGTGCTTGATGGGTTGTCGATGCAACTAGGTATATAACAATGTAGTAAACATTCAATGTAAAACAATGTGTACATACTTTACAGCCAATTTTAAAGCAGGTCTGACTTTCACTTGCGTGCCAACTCCCAGAGCCACGTTACCCGGTTCAGGTGTACTTGATGAACTGCAAGTCATCATGCTCTTGACTGTCTGCGAAAAGTCATAGCGTGCCTACTGTAAAACACAATGGTGGAAACCGGAGGCAGAACTTGCCATTTCGTGGTAGCGTGGCCGAGCGGTCTAAGGCGCTGGATTAAGGCTCCAGTCTCTTCGGAGGCGTGGGTTCAAATCTCACTGCTGCCAGTTGAGGTGTAATACGGCCAGTTTACCCTCGGGCTGAGCTTTGAGGTCAGCTTTTAAATCGCATCTCACTTTCATGCACCTGCAGACCATATGAGCCAAATTGACCGGTACAGATGTGCTCGATGGGTTGTCAATGCAACTAGGTAAATAATAATGTAGGAAACATTCAAGGAAAATCAATGTGTACATCCTTTATGTGATTTTACAAATGTTTTCTTGGCAGGGACCTTTAAGGAAAGCACGGCCAGATAAAAGACCAAAGATGAGCTGTCAGGGCAGTTTTGAAAGCACGTCTGACTTTCACTTACCTGCCATCTCCTAGTGCCCCGTTACCCGGTTCAGGTGTACTGGATGAACTGCAATCTACAGATGGCATCGCCTCCAGAGATAGGACTGAACACCCCTGCATCGGAAAGGTGCACCTAAGCCTACAGAACCAGCCTACAGAACCTGCTGTTGACCGTCCGCTTGAAATCGCAGCGAGCCCGGATAATTCAGCCGGTAGAGCCTCAGACTTTTAATCTGAGGGTCCAGGGTTCAAGTCCCTGTTCGGGCGATGAGTTTCCCCTTTGTAAGTCCCCTTTACCTTGTGAGCTCTTTTGGCCCCGCCCTCTCCTGATAAAAATAAAATAAACAGATTGCTCGTGCGTTGGAGTCGACACATGGGCTTTGAGAAGAGATTTCATCTAGCAAATGCGTCAGGAATTCCGTGAGACCTCAGCTAAAGCTACCAATCTTCCTGCTGCAGATGTAGTAACGAAGTCCTGCTAGCGCAACTTTGCCGGAGGGCTATTGGCTTGCCGTGATCGTATAGTGGTTAGTACTCTGCGTTGTGGCCGCAGCAACCCCGGTTCGAATCCGGGTCACGGCAGGGAACACGTCTTATTGAAGTCCTGCCTTTCCCTTTTTGACATCGTCCTCTTTGCAGCACGAACGATACCCAGAGGGCCTGAAACCTGTTGTAGTCGTGGCCGAGTGGTTAAGGCGATGGACTTGAAATCCATTGGGGTCTCCCCGCGCAGGTTCAAACCCTGCCGACTACGGCTGCTTTAGAGAGAGAAAGAAAGAGAGAGAGAGAGAGAGAGAAGACAATCTAGCTTTAATAGACTCCCACGTGTTTCTTTACGAGCAACTCTGCTACAGATGGCACGTGTTCCTGATATAACACAAATTGACCGGAACATGTGTGCTTGATGGGTTGTCGATGCAACTAGGTATATAACAATGTAGTATACATTCAATGTAAAACAATGTGTACATACTTTACAGCCGTTACTCTTTTATTTTTTGAGGGGCCAGGGTTCAAGTCCCTTTTCGGGCGATGAGTTTCCCCTTTGTAAGTCACCTTTGCCTTGTGAGCTCTTCTGGCTCTTCTGATAAAAGACCAAAGATGAGCTGTCAGGGCAATTTTAAAGCAGGTCTGACTTTCACTTGCGTGCCAACTCCCAGAGCCACGTTACCCGGTTCAGGTGTACTTGATGAACTGCAAGTCATCATGCTCTTGACTGTCTGCGAAAAGTCATAGCGTGCCTACTGTAAAACACAATGGTGGAAACCGGAGGCAGCACGTGCCATTTCGTGGTAGCGTGGCCGAGCGGTCTAAGGCGCTGGATTAAGGCTCCAGTCTCTTCGGAGGCGTGGGTTCAAATCCCACCGCTGCCAGCTAAGGTGTAATACGGCCAGTTTACCCTCGGGCTGAGCTTTGAGGTCAGCTTTTAAATCGCATCTCACTTTCATGCACCTGCAGACCATCTGAGCCAAATTGACCGGTACAGATGTGCTCGATGGGTTGTCAATGCAACTAGGTAAATAACAATGTAGGAAACATTCAAGGAAAATCAATGTGTACATCCTTTATGTGATTTTACAAATGTTTTCTTGGCAGGGACCTTTAAGGAAAGCACGGCCAGATAAAAGACCAAAGATGAGCTGTCAGGGCAGTTTTGAAAGCACGTCTGACTTTCACTTACCTGCCATCTCCTAGAGCCCCGTTACCCGGTTCAGGTGTACTGGATGAACTGCAATCTACAGATGGCATCGCCTCCAGAGATAGGACTGAACACCCCTGCATCGGAAAGGTGCACCTAAGCCTACAGAACCAGCCTACAGAACCTGCTGTTGACCGTCCGCTTGAAATCGCAGCGAGCCCGGATAATTCAGCCGGTAGAGCATCAGACTTTTAATCTGAGGGTCCAGGGTTCAAGTCCCTGTTCGGGCGATGAGTTTCCCCTTTGTAAGTCCCCTTTACCTTGTGAGCTCTTTTGGCCCCGCCCTCTCCTGATAAAAATAAAATAAACAGATTGCTCGTGCGTTGGAGTCGACACATGGGCTTTGAGAAGAGATTTCATCTAGCAAATGCGTCAGGAATTCCGTGAGACCTCAGCTAAAGCTACCAATCTTCCTGCTGCAGATGTAGTAACGAAGCTCTGCTAGCGCAATTTTGCCGGAGGGCTATTGGCTTGCCGTGATCGTATAGTGGTTAGTACTCTGCGTCGTGGCCGCAGCAACCCGGTTCGAATCCGGGTCACGGCAGGGAACACGTCTTAATGAAGTCCTGCCTTTCCCTTTTTGACATCGTCCTCTTTGCAGCACGAACGATACACAGAGGGCCTGAAACCTGTTGTAGTCGTGGCCGAGTGGTTAAGGCGATGGATTTGAAATCCATTGGGGTCTCCCCGCGCAGGATCAAACCCTGCCGACTACGGCTGCTTTAGGGAGAGAAAGAGAGAGAGAGAGAGAGAAGACAATCTAGCTTTAATAGACTCCCACGTGTTTCTTTACGAGCAACTCTGCTACAGATGGCACGTGTTCCTGATATAACACAAATTGACCGGTACATGTGTGCTTGATGGGTTGTCGATGCAACTAGGTATATAACAATGTAGTAAACATTCAATGTAAAACAATGTGTACATACTTTACAGCCGTTTCTCTTTTATTTTCTGAGGGGCCAGGGTTCAAGTCCCTTTTCGGGCGATGAGTTTCCCCTTTGTAAGTCACCTTTGCCTTGTGAGCTCTTCTGGCTCTTCTGATAAAAGACCAAAGATGAGCTGTCAGGTCAATTTTAAAGCAGGTCTGACTTTCACTTGCGTGCCAACTCCCAGAGCCACGTTACCCGGTTCAGGTGTACTTTATGAACTGCAAGTCATCATGCTCTTGACTGTCTGCGAAAAGTCATAGCGTGCCTACTGTAAAACACAATGGTGGAAACCGGAGGCAGCACGTGCCATTTCGTGGTAGCCTGGCCGAGCGGTCTAAGGCGCTGGATTAAGGCTCCAGTCTCTTCGGAGGCGTGGGTTCAAATCCCACCGCTGCCAGCTAAGGTGTAATACGGCCAGTTTACCCTCGGGCTGAGCTTTGAGGTCAGCTTTTAAATCGCATCTCACTTTCATGCACCTGCAGACCATCTGAGCCAAATTGACCGGTACAGATGTGCTCGATGGGTTGTCAATGCAACTAGGTAAATAACAATGTAGGAAACATTCAAGGAAAATCAATGTGTACATCCTTTATGTGATTTTACAAATGTTTTCTTGGCAGGGACCTTTAAGGAAAGCACGGCCAGATAAAAGACCAAAGATGAGCTGTCAGGGCAGTTTTGAAAGCACGTCTGACTTTCACTTACCTGCCATCTCCTAGAGCCCCGTTACCCGGTTCAGGTGTACTGGATGAACTGCAATCTACAGATGGCATCGCCTCCAGAGATAGGACTGAACACCCCTGCATCGGAAAGGTGCACCTAAGCCTACAGAACCAGCCTACAGAACCTGCTGTTGACCGTCCGCTTGAAATCGCAGCGAGCCCGGATAATTCAGCCGGTAGAGCATCAGACTTTTAATCTGAGGGTCCAGGGTTCAAGTCCCTGTTCGGGCGATGAGTTTCCCCTTTGTAAGTCCCCTTTACCTTGTGAGCTCTTTTGGCCCCGCCCTCTCCTGATAAAAATAAAATAAACAGATTGCTCGTGCGTTGGAGTCGACACATGGGCTTTGAGAAGAGATTTCATCTAGCAAATGCGTCAGGAATTCCGTGAGACCTCAGCTAAAGCTACCAATCTTCCTGCTGCAGATGTAGTAACGAAGTCCTGCTAGCGCAATTTTGCCGGAGGGCTATTGGCTTGCCGTGATCGTATAGTGGTTAGTACTCTGCGTTGTGGCCGCAGCAACCCCGGTTCGAATCCGGGTCACGGCAGGGAACACGTCTTAATGAAGTCCTGCCTTTCCCTTTTTGACATCGTCCTCTTTGCAGCACGAACGATACACAGAGGGCCTGAAACCTGTTGTAGTCGTGGCCGAGTGGTTAAGGCGATGGATTTGAAATCCATTGGGGTCTCCCCGCGCAGGATCAAACCCTGCCGACTACGGCTGCTTTAGGGAGAGAAAGAGAGAGAGAGAGAGAGAAGACAATCTAGCTTTAATAGACTCCCACGTGTTTCTTTACGAGCAACTCTGCTACAGATGGCACGTGTTCCTGATATAACACAAATTGACCGGTACATGTGTGCTTGATGGGTTGTCGATGCAACTAGGTATATAACAATGTAGTAAACATTCAATGTAAAACAATGTGTACATACTTTACAGCCGTTTCTCTTTTATTTTCTGAGGGGCCAGGGTTCAAGTCCCTTTTCGGGCGATGAGTTTCCCCTTTGTAAGTCACCTTTGCCTTGTGAGCTCTTCTGGCTCTTCTGATAAAAGACCAAAGATGAGCTGTCAGGGCAATTTTAAAGCAGGTCTGACTTTCACTTGCGTGCCAACTCCCAGAGCCACGTTACCCGGTTCAGGTGTACTTGATGAACTGCAAGTCATCATGCTCTTGACTGTCTGCTAAAAGTCAAAGCGTGCCTACTGTAAAACACAATGGTGGAAACCGGAGGCAGAACGTGCCATTTCGTGGTAGCGTGGCCGAGCGGTCTAAGGCGCTGGATTAAGGCTCCAGTCTCTTCGGAGGCGTGGGTTCAAATCCCACCGCTGCCAGCTGAGGTGTAATACGGCCAGTTTACCCTCGGGCTGAGCTTTGAGGTCAGCTTTTAAATCGCATCTCACTTTCATGCACCTGCAGACCATCTGAGCCAAATTGACCGGTACAGATGTGCTCGATGGGTTGTCAATGCAACTAGGTAAATAACAATGTAGGAAACATTCAAGGAAAATCAATGTGTACATCCTTAATGTGATTTTACAAATGTTTTCTTGGCAGGGACCTTTAAGGAAAGCACGGCCAGATAAAAGACCAAAGATGAGCTGTCAGGGCAGTTTTGAAAGCACGTCTGACTTTCACTTACATGCCAACTCCTAGAGCCCCGTTACCCGGTTCAGGTGTACTGGATGAACTGCAATCTACAGATGGCATCGCCTCCAGAGATAGGACTGAACACCACTGCATCGGAAAGGTGCACCTAAGCCTACAGAACCAGCCTACAGAACCTGCTGTTGACCGTCCGCTTGAAATCGCAGCGAGCCCGGATAATTCAGCCGGTAGAGCATCAGACTTTTAATCTGAGGGTCCAGGGTTCAAGTCCCTGTTCGGGCGATGAGTTTCCCCTTTGTAAGTCCCCTTTACCTTGTGAGCTCTTTTGGCCCCGCCCTCTCCTGATAAAAATAAAATAAACAGATTGCTCGTGCGTTGGAGTCGACACATGGGCTTTGAGAAGAGATTTCATCGAGCAAATGCGTCAGGAAGTCCGTGAGACCTCAGCTAAAGCTACCAATCTTCCTGCTGCAGATGTAGTAACGAAGTCCTGCTAGCGCAATTTTGCCGGAGGGCTATTGGCTTGCCGTGATCGTATAGTGGTTAGTACTCTGCGTCGTGGCCGCAGCAACCCCGGTTCGAATCCGGGTCACGGCAGGGAACACGTCTTAATGAAGTCCTGCCTTTCCCTTTTTGACATCGTCCTCTTTGCAGCACGAACGATACACAGAGGGCCTGAAACCTGTTGTAGTCGTGGCCGAGTGGTTAAGGCGATGGATTTGAAATCCATTGGGGTCTCCCCGCGCAGGATCAAACCCTGCCGACTACGGCTGCTTTAGGGAGAGAAAGAAAGAGAGAGAGAGAGAAGACAATCTAGCTTTAATAGACTCCCACGTGTTTCTTTACGAGCAACTCTGCTACAGATGGCACGTGTTCCTGATATAACACAAATTGACCGGTACATGTGTGCTTGATGGGTTGTCGATGCAACTAGGTATATAACAATGTAGTAAACATTCAATGTAAAACAATGTGTACATACTTTACAGCCGTTTCTCTTTTATTTTCTGAGGGGGCCAGGGTTCAAGTCCCTTTTCGGGCGATGAGTTTCCCCTTTGTAAGTCACCTTTGCCTTGTGAGCTCTTCTGGCTCTTCTGATAAAAGACCAAAGATGAGCTGTCAGGGCAATTTTAAAGCAGGTCTGACTTTCACTTGCGTGCCAACTCCCAGAGCCACGTTACCCGGTTCAGGTGTACTTTATGAACTGCAAGTCATCATGCTCTTGACTGTCTGCGAAAAGTCATAGCGTGCCTACTGTAAAACACAATGGTGGAAACCGGAGGCAGCACGTGCCATTTCGTGGTAGCCTGGCCGAGCGGTCTAAGGCGCTGGATTAAGGCTCCAGTCTCTTCGGAGGCGTGGGTTCAAATCCCACCGCTGCCAGCTAAGGTGTAATACGGCCAGTTTACCCTCGGGCTGAGCTTTGAGGTCAGCTTTTAAATCGCATCTCACTTTCATGCACCTGCAGACCATCTGAGCCAAATTGACCGGTACAGATGTGCTCGATGGGTTGTCAATGCAACTAGGTAAATAACAATGTAGGAAACATTCAAGGAAAATCAATGTGTACATCCTTTATGTGATTTTACAAATGTTTTCTTGGCAGGGACCTTTAAGGAAAGCACGGCCAGATAAAAGACCAAAGATGAGCTGTCAGGGCAGTTTTGAAAGCACGTCTGACTTTCACTTACCTGCCATCTCCTAGAGCCCCGTTACCCGGTTCAGGTGTACTGGATGAACTGCAATCTACAGATGGCATCGCCTCCAGAGATAGGACTGAACACCCCTGCATCGGAAAGGTGCACCTAAGCCTACAGAACCAGCCTACAGAACCTGCTGTTGACCGTCCGCTTGAAATCGCAGCGAGCCCGGATAATTCAGCCGGTAGAGCATCAGACTTTTAATCTGAGGGTCCAGGGTTCAAGTCCCTGTTCGGGCGATGAGTTTCCCCTTTGTAAGTCCCCTTTACCTTGTGAGCTCTTTTGGCCCCGCCCTCTCCTGATAAAAATAAAATAAACAGATTGCTCGTGCGTTGGAGTCGACACATGGGCTTTGAGAAGAGATTTCATCTAGCAAATGCGTCAGGAATTCCGTGAGACCTCAGCTAAAGCTACCAATCTTCCTGCTGCAGATGTAGTAACGAAGTCCTGCTAGCGCAATTTTGCCGGAGGGCTATTGGCTTGCCGTGATCGTATAGTGGTTAGTACTCTGCGTTGTGGCCGCAGCAACCCCGGTTCGAATCCGGGTCACGGCAGGGAACACGTCTTAATGAAGTCCTGCCTTTCCCTTTTTGACATCGTCCTCTTTGCAGCACGAACGATACACAGAGGGCCTGAAACCTGTTGTAGTCGTGGCCGAGTGGTTAAGGCGATGGATTTGAAATCCATTGGGGTCTCCCCGCGCAGGATCAAACCCTGCCGACTACGGCTGCTTTAGGCAGAGAGAGAGAGAGAGAGAAGACAATCTAGCTTTTATAGACTCCCACGTGTTTCTTTACGAGCGCCTCGCTACAGATGGCACGTGTTCGTGATATATCACAAATTGACCGGTACATGTGTGCTTGATGGGTTGTCGATGCAACTAGGTATATAACAATGTAGTAAACATTCAATGTAAAACAATGTGTACATACTTTACAGCCGTTTCTCTTTTATTTTCTGAGGGGCCAGGGTTCAAGTCCCTTTTCGGGCGATGAGTTTCCCCTTTGTAAGTCACCTTTGCCTTGTGAGCTCTTCTGGCTCTTCTGATAAAAGACCAAAGATGAGCTGTCAGGGCAATTTTAAAGCAGGTCTGACTTTCACTTGCGTGCCAACTCCCAGAGCCACGTTACCCGGTTCAGGTGTACTTGATGAACTGCAAGTCATCATGCTCTTGACTGTCTGCTAAAAGTCAAAGCGTGCCTACTGTAAAACACAATGGTGGAAACCGGAGGCAGAACGTGCCATTTCGTGGTAGCGTGGCCGAGCGGTCTAAGGCGCTGGATTAAGGCTCCAGTCTCTTCGGAGGCGTGGGTTCAAATCCCACCGCTGCCAGCTGAGGTGTAATACGGCCAGTTTACCCTCAGGCTGAGCTTTGAGGTCAGCTTTTAAATCGCATCTCACTTTCATGCACCTGCAGACCATCTGAGCCAAATTGACCGGTACAGATGTGCTCGATGGGTTGTCAATGCAACTAGGTAAATAACAATGTAGGAAACATTCAAGGAAAATCAATGTGTACATCCTTAATGTGATTTTACAAATGTTTTCTTGGCAGGGACCTTTAAGGAAAGCACGGCCAGATAAAAGACCAAAGATGAGCTGTCAGGGCAGTTTTGAAAGCACGTCTGACTTTCACTTACCTGCCATCTCCTAGAGCCCCGTTACCCGGTTCAGGTGTACTGAATGAACTGCAATCTACAGATGGCATCGCCTCCAGAGATAGGACTGAACACCACTGCATCGGAAAGGTGCACCTAAGCCTACAGAACCAGCCTACAGAACCTGCTGTTGACCGTCCGCTTGAAATCGCAGCAAGCCCGGATAATTCAGCCGGTAGAGCATCAGACTTTTAATCTGAGGGTCCAGGGTTCAAGTCCCTGTTCGGGCGATGAGTTTCCCCTTTGTAAGTCCCCTTTACCTTGTGAGCTCTTTTGGCCCCGCCCTCTCCTGATAAAAATAAAATAAACAGATTGCTCGTGCGTTGGAGTCGACACATGGGCTTTGAGAAGAGATTTCATCGAGCAAATGCGTCAGGAATTCCGTGAGACCTCAGCTAAAGCTACCAATCTTCCTGCTGCAGATGTAGTAACGAAGTCCTGCTAGCGCAACTTTGCCGGAGGGTTATTGGCTTGCCGTTATCGTATAGTGGTTAGTACTCTGCGTTGTGGCCGCAGCAACCCCGGTTCGAATCCGGGTCACGGCAGGGAACACGTCTTAATGAAGTCCTGCCTTTCCCTTTTTGACATCGTCCTCTTTGCAGCACGAACGATACCCAGAGGGCCTGAAACCTGTTGTAGTCGTGGCCGAGTGGTTAAGGCGATGGATTTGAAATCCTTTGGGGTCTCCCCGCGCAGGATCAAACCCTGCCGACTACGGCTGCTTTAGGGAGAGAAAGAAAGAGAGAGAGAGAGAAGACAATCTAGCTTTAATAGACTCCCACGTGTTTCTTTACGAGCAACTCTGCTACAGATGGCACGTGTTCCTGATATAACACAAATTGACCGGTACATGTGTGCTTGATGGGTTGTCGATGCAACTAGGTATATTACAATGTAGTAAACATTCAATGTTACACAATGTGTACATACTTTACAGCCGTTTCTCTTCTATTTTCTGAGGGGCCAGGGTTCAAGTCCCTTTTCGGGCGATGAGTTTCCCCTTTGTAAGTCACCTTTGCCTTGTGAGCTCTTCTGGCTCTTCTGATAAAAGACCAAAGATGAGCTGTCAGGGCAATTTTAAAGCAGGTCTGACTTTCACTTGCGTTCCAACTCCCAGAGCCACGTTACCCGGTTCAGGTGTACTTGATGAACTGCAAGTCATCATGCTCTTGACTGTCTGCTAAAAGTCAAAGCGTGCCTACTGTAAAACACAATGGTGGAAACCGGAGGCAGAACTTGCCATTTCGTGGTAGCGTGGCCGAGCGGTCTAAGGCGCTGGATTAAGGCTCCAGTCTCTTCGGAGGCGTGGGTTCAAATCCCACCGCTGCCAGCTGAGGTGTAACACGGCCAGTTTACCCTTGGGCTGAGCTTTGAGGTCAGCTTTTAAATCGCATCTCACTTTCATGCACCTGCAGACCATCTGAGCCAAATTGACCGGTACAGATGTGCTCGATGGCTTGTCAATGCAACTAGGTAAATAACAATGTAGGAAACATTCAAGGAAAATCAATGTGTACATCCTTTATGTGATTTTACAAATGTTTTCTTGGCAGGGACCTTTAAGGAAAGCACGGCCAGATAAAAGACCAAAGATGAGCTGTCAGGGCAGTTTTGAAAGCACGTCTGACTTTCACTTACATGCCAACTCCTAGAGCCCCGTTACCCGGTTCAGGTGTACTGGATGAACTGCAATCTACAGATGGCATCGCCTCCAGAGATAGGACTGAACACCCCTGCATCGGAAAGGTGCACCTAAGCCTCCAGAACCAGCCTACAGAACCTGCTGTTGACCGTCCGCTTGAAATTGCAGCGAGCCCGGATAATTCAGCCGGTAGAGCATCAGACTTTTAATCTGAGGGTCCAGGGTTCAAGTCCCTGTTCGGGCGATGAGTTTCCCCTTTGTAAGTCCCCTTTACCTTGTGAGCTCTTTTGGCCCCGCCCTCTCCTGATAAAAATAAAATAAACAGTTTGCTCGTGCGTTGGAGTCGACACATGGGCTTTGAGAAGAGATTTCATCGAGCAAATGCGTCAGGAATTCCGTGAGACCTCAGCTAAAGCTACCAATCTTCCTGCTGCAGATGTAGTCACGAAGTCATGCTAGCGCAACTTTGCCGGAGGGCTGTTGGCTTTCCGTGATCGTATAGTGGTTAGTACTCTGCGTTGTGGGCGCAGCAACCCCGGGTCGAATCCGGGTCACGGCAGGGAACACGTCTTATTGAAGTCCTGCCTTTCCCTTTTTGACATCGTCCTCTTTGCAGCACGAACGATACGCAGAGGGCCTGAAACCTGTTGTAGTCGTGGCCGAGTGGTTAAGGCGATGGACTTGAAATCCATTGGGGTCTCCCCGCGCAGGTTCAAACCCTGCCGACTACGGCTGCTTTAGGGAGAGAAAGAGAGAGAGAGAGAGAGAAGACAATCTAGCTTTAATAGACTCCCACGTGTTTCTTTACGAGCAACTCTGCTACAGATGGCACGTGTTCCTGATATAACACAAATTGACCGGTACATGTGTGCTTGATGGGTTGTCGATGCAACTAGGTATATAACAATGTAGTAAAACAATGTTGACATACTTTACAGCCGTTTCTCTTTTATTTTCTGAGGGTCCAGGGTTCAAGTCCCTTTTCGGGCGATGAGTTTCCCCTTTGTAAGTCACCTTTGCCTTGTGAGCTCTTCTGGCTCTTCTGATAAAAGACCAAAGATGAGCTGTCAGGGCAATTTTAAAGCAGGTCTGACTTTCACTTGCGTGCCAACTCCCAGAGCCACGTTACCCGGTTCAGGTGTACTTGATGAACTGCAAGTCATCATTTTCTTGACTGTCTGCGAAAAGTCATAGCGTGCCTACTGTAAAACACAATGGTGGAAACCGGAGGCAGAACGTGCCCCTTCGTGGTAGCGTGGCCGAGCGGTCTAAGGCGCTGGATTAAGGCTCCAGTCTCTTCGGAGGCGTGGGTTTAAATCCCACCGCTGCCAGCTGAGGTGTAATGCGGTCAGTTTGCCCTCGGGCTGAGCTTTGAGGTCAGCTTTTAAATCGCATCTCACTTTCATGCACCTGCAGACCATCTGAGCCAAATTGACCGGTACAGATGTGCTCGATGGGTTGTCAATGCAACTAGGTAAATAACAATGTAGGAAACATTCAAGGAAAATCAATGTGTACATCCTTTATGTGATTTTACAAATATTTTCTTGGCAGGGACCTTTAAGGAAAGCACGGCCAGATAAAAGACCAAAGATGAGCTGTCAGGGCAGTTTTGAAAGCACGTCTTACTTTCACTTACCTGCCATCTCCTAGAGCCCCGTTACCCGGTTCAGGTGTACTGGATGAACTGCAATCTAGAGATGGCATCGCCTCCAGAGATAGGACTGAACACCCCTGCATCGGAAAGGTGCACCTAAGCATACATAACCTGTTGTTGACCGTCCGCTTGATATCGCAGCGAGCCCGGATAGCTCAGCCGGTAGAGCATCAGACTTTTAATCTGAGGGTGCAGGGTTCAAGTCCCTGTTCGGGCGATGAGTTTCCCCTTTGTAAGTCCCCTTTACCTTGTGAGCTCTTCAGGCTCTCCTGATAAAAATAAAATAAACAGTTTGCTCGTGCGTTGGAGTCGACACATGGGCTTTGAGAAGAGATTTCATAGAGCAAATGCGTCAGGAATTCAGTGAGACCTCAGCTAAAGCTAGCAATCTTCCTGCTGCAGATGTAGTCACGAAGTTCTGCTAGTTCAACTTTGCCGGAGGGCTGTTGGCTTGCCGTGATCGTATAGTGGTTAGTACACTGCGTTGTGGCCGCAGCAACCCCAATTGTTTTGATATTGTAATATTAAATACGTGATCATATCTGATGGTTCAGGAGGAATAAGACTAAACATAAAGTCTGGTGATTTTCCACTCCAATAGTGGTTTTATATGACACCTCCTTCAAGCTTATAAATATTAGTCCTTAACAATAAACATTGGACTCTGATTGAACAAGCACTTGTGTCTGTGTTAAACTCTGTCCCCAGGCCTGAAACTCTGTGTGTTCCGTCCACTAGACTCTTCAACCATAGAATATTGTTTAGACAAGGGGACGTAAGAAGTTTACATTCTTTCAGTTGGGGGCTCGTCTGTGAAAGAGGGGAAGAGACTCTCTTCTCTCTTAGAACCAAGAAAAACAAGGACCTGAGACAAGCGCACTGACGATCGGTCACAGACCTACATTAAAAGGGGTAAGTGTTTTTCTATACAGTTCTTTATGACTTACAGAAATCTAACGCTTACCCTGTAGGATTCTTGTGTGTTTAAATCCATGTTAGTGGGAGTTGATTCTCCCATTGTTGTAACAGTGAGGCTGGCGACAGTTATTAATAAAATAATTATTAACGAATATGAATAGGTTTCAATTCATGTTAGTGGGATTTGACTTCCCATTGTTGTGACAGCGAGGCTGGCGACAGTAATTAATAAAATAATTATTAAAGCACGAATGTGAATGGTATATGCAGTCTTGATCACACTGTAATTTTGGATCGAAGTGTTAGCTTTGAGGAGGCTTTGTTACTCACAAAAAATAAAATCTGTTTAATGGTTATTCTAAAAGATAACATTCTTACAGTTAAAATTGAAAATATAATTGATATCACTGTTACTGCATGTATTGAAATATTGTTGTCAGAAAAAGACGGTGAATTTAATATCCACCTCTGATCACAATATAATACATGCAGCACTGTTGAAACGGTTGGTCGATTGAATACGAGGGTTTTTCTTTGTTTTGTCTGTACTGTACTGTTTTATCACCGCCGGGTTTGAAGTGTAAGATGGGAAATTCTGTTTCAAGGCCACTGCCGGGCGAAACGCCAGTGGCATTTATGTACAGAAATAATCAAGGATTTTATATAGATCCATATGTTAGCAATCTCGCAGGATGGTCGGAGGGAATAAAACCGAAAATTGATATTCCCTATCCGAGGGAAGGGTCCTTTTCTGATGAGTGTATGTTATTGGCAAAGGGAAAATCATTTGCATGTCACATGAAGGCTGGGGAGACCCAATATGGGATAATCCATACATGAATAAAGCCTATGCAGTATGGAAAGACATGAAAAAGGTTTGGGACCAGGGTCGGGGAAAAACAAAAATTGTTGCGTATGCAAATCAAAACCGGTGGCCATTAGAAAAGCCGCCGGGATACACTGCCCCTTGCCAAACGCAGACTTCTCCCTCTGCACCATCACTGTCGATAAAACCAAAAGAGATGAAACCGGAAAAATTAATTGATAAACCTAATGTAACTACAAACCCTCAAAATTCAATGGTTTGGGTAAGAGCTGGGAACACGCTAAGACTGTCTGATATGGAGGCGATCTGTAAAGGTTTGCCTTCCCCACAGGAAGCGGGTAAATATGTATCAATTTTGCAAACGCACACAAAATATGCACATTTTAGAGGTAGAGATTTCCGAGCGGTGCTGTTAAGAACACTAGAGAAAGATGTAACGGAGGAAATACTGATTGAAAAATGTCCCGCATTATCACTTGACCATGATAAAATCACAAGCAGCGGTACGGCTGCAAACCCACATGAGTTGTTTTGGGAGACGTCTGCTAATGTTGAAATATTTTTTAGACAGCTAAGAGAGTTTTTTGATAAATGTCAAGGGAGTCAACAGAACTTATCTCTTGCAGAAAGCACCAAACAGGCAGCAAGAGAGACTCAGCTGCTCAATTGTTTGTGCGTTTTAAGAAAGCATGGATTGAACATTCTAAATTGCCATTAAATAATGACATAATGAATGCTATGTTTACAGGCTATCCGGAAAAGAGGAACACTGAACAAAGTTCTTTTTATTATTAAAATATCAAATTATTCACTCTTCGTGATATGATGCATAAATTAGGCATGGATATTAAGTTTACTGATCACAGGGTTGTTTTTTCCTTTCTGTCTAGTTTACTGTCATCCGTCGATCCTCTGCCTACAAGTGGACTGATTAGCGGCTCAAGGGTATCTGCCTCCGGTGGCAGTGTGCCTACAGGGGTGGACACCATGATTAACCCTTTGTTATAGTCTCAGTTCAGGGATGACACTGGTTTCATTGACATGGAACCTTATAGGGCTAATCTTAAAACAAACAAACCTGTCTACATTAAACAATACCCTTTGTCTAAAGATAAGGAACAAGGTATTCAACATTTGATTGAAAATTTTGTCACGCAGGGTGTCCTCGAACAAACACATTCACCATGTAACACACCAATTAATCCTGTTATGAAAGCTGATGGGAAAACTTGGAGATTAACTCAAGATTTAAGAGCAGTTAACCAGTTAATCATAACACTGGCACCAATTGTGCCTGATGTTTTGACTGTTATGAATTCAGTGCCACATTCGCACAAGTATTTCACAGTGATTGATTTGTGTGCAGCCTTTTTTCTCTGTACCTGTACACCCAGATACTCAGCCTTTGTAAGCGTTTACATTTAAAGGACCGCAATATTTGTGGAAACGCCGTGCTCAGGGCTATGTAGACTTACCCGCAGTCTTTTCTGCAGCAGTGCACAGAACTTTGGCCAAAATGACTGATCTGCCTTCATCAGTTTGTGTTCTTCAGTTTGCAGATGACATCCTCGTGTCGGGGGAGATGGAGGAGGACTGTGAAAAAGCATCTGTAATTGTTTGCAATGTACTTGCTGAAACAGGTTTCAAAGCTTCGAAAGAGAAACTTAAATGGGTCAAAACTAAGGTGACCTATTTGGGACATGTGCTGATGCAGGGTCTCAGAGCAATGTCCACAGACAGGGTCCAGTTGATAAGAAAGGTTAAGTCCCCACGAACAGTGCAGCAGCTACAAAGCTTTCTGGGACTAATTAACTATTGTAGACAGTGGATACCTGAATGCGCGATTCAGGCACCTGAGGGGTCTGATTGATCATAAAGCTCCGCCAAACACACCATTGGAGTGGACTGCGGAAGCAGATGAACATTTCAATGCCTTGAAAGCAGCCATCGAAACCGCACCAACTGCAACAGCATGGCTCTACATATAGACCAGTTGCATATCTGTCTAAGAAGTTAGATAACATAGTCACAGGTATGCCAGCATGTCTTCGTGCTGTGGCTGCAGCTGCTCTGATTGTACAGATGGCTGAGAAATCTGTGCCGTCACACCCTTTAACATTATATGCATCCCATCAGGTAGGTGCAATCTAACACAACATGCAAACACAACACATCACAGCGCAACAACGCACAGGTTACGAGGCTACTCTGCTGGCAACGAAAAATCGTAGCATTCAAACGATAGCAAACATTAATCCTGCTTTGCTGGGTATTTTGGGTATGGTAGACATGGCAGATTTTAATGTTGAACATGATTGCATCTTTGAACTGACCACCTCTTACTCTTCTAGGTTCGATCTGTTGGATACGCCCCTAGAGGGGCGAGAACACATTTATGTTGATGGGTCTTGTTCAAAGCCCTATGATGGTGTCTACCTCTGTGGGTATGCTGTGGTTTCCGATTCAGGAGAGGTAAAATAAGCTTTTGCTCTAGACTATGATTCGGCTCAAGCAGCAGAGTTGATAGCATTACAGTTTTTCTTGATTGGTTTGGCTCATTTCTTGAAACCGAGATGACATTCTCAAAATAACATGGACAAATCTCCAAACCACCTTGCAATTGTTCACAACAGAATGTCATTTTTCATTGGTTTTATCAAATTGCAAATGCTTTAGTACATGTCTCAAGTGACTCTGTGCTTTTTTTCAAATGATAATGTACAAGTAGCTACAGTTAGCACAATGAGCCCACATTTAGCACATTTTGCAAATAAATAGATCTTGCTGATCTAAACTGATTAGTTGATTTTTCAGTGAAATGGTTACTCTCTCCAAAACATATCAGCATGGTTTCATTGTGTAAGTCATCATATGCACAATTGTCTGTTCAACTGTCAAAATTAGTCAAAGATATAATACCATGAAAGAATTTCTTGGAACATTTGATAAATTTATGACAGTACTTGACAATCAATCAGGTGAAATTAGAACTAACAAAGGAGCAGTTTCCCACATCTCAGATGACCATGAAACAGATTTACAGGGTACCATTTGAGAGAAACTCTGACAGAGTGAAAGAGCTGCGGTACCAGTATGTGCATGTAAGTCAACTACTGGTTGTCTATCATTGTAACACTATTACAGTAAGACATGGTTACCACTTTTTTTTGTTTTGCTTTATCCTTTTTACCTTCAGAATCCAGCTTTGTGTGACTAGAGCATTTTGCCTGGAAATTGTCTTCAGTTTTTCACTCCCTCTTTTTACAGTACTTTAGATCCTCCCTGCAGTATCTGTCTCTACTTGACTGATTAGATTTATTTTTATTCTATTGTAGAGAATAATGGCATTAGAAGGCAACGAAACCTCTCTCATCCTAGTGTTCGTTGATGAAGCTGGCTTCAACCTGGCCAAAGGTCGAAGGCGTGGCCGTAACATCATTGGCCACCGAGCCACTGTGGATGTCCCAGGCCAGCGAGGACCAAATATAACAATGTGTGCCGCTATATCAGAAAGAGGTGTGGCCACACACATTCCCAGTTTAGGGCCCTACAATACACAAAAGCTCCTCAATTTTTTGGACCACCTTTATACTGATCTGATCCCGGAAAATGAGAGAGGTGAAGAAGGACCTCAGCTACCACATTATGTCATTGTGTGGGATAATGTGAACTTCCACCGTGGCCCACGCATCAGAACCTGGTTCACCACCCATCCCCGGATGCTAATGGAGTTTCTTCCACCTTACTCTCCTTTCCTAAATCCAATTGAGGAGTTTTTTTCAGCTTGGAGGTGGAGGGTGTATGAGCATCAGGCTCAAGACCAGAGGGCCCTGCTGCATGCAATGGATGCTGCATGTGAGGACATCACAGGGGATCAATGTAGGGGATGGTTGAGACATTCACGCCGTTTCTTCCCTCGCTGCATCGCAAGAGAAAATATCCGTTGCGATGTGGATGAGAATTTATGGCCTAACAGAGAGCAGCGCGTCGATGGCCAGGAGGATGAGGATGGTGGCCAGGAAAGAGAGGGTGACAATGGCAACCACTGAAAATATTACTGTACTATAGTTCTGAAACTTTATTTACAGTATGGTAGGCTAGAGTTTTTTTTGTTTTTTGTTTGTGTTTATAACTGTTCATGTCACAGGTCGGGGCGGGCCAAGCCAGACTGCACCCACCCCTGAAAAACCCCGGGAACCACCTTGAGGAACGTGCCAAGGACCAGACAGACAAGGGAATAAAATAATTCAGTTTATTTATTATTTTAAAAGATTGGTGAATTGGATAAGTCCTAATTAAAATCTTCTTCTTGCCGCCAGGTAAGTATGCAGATGCGGGGGCGAAGCGAGTCACTGGTGTTACTCCGGAGGGAGGTACTCGGATGTGGGGGCAAGCGAGCCACTAGAACGAGACAGCAAGGTTTAACTGTCCAACAGTATATGGAACATTCAACTGATATACCTCTCTTCTTCTGAACAGGGTAAAGGCTTCCAACAGGGACGTGTGGAGACCACCAGGCGGGAAGGGCGCTTTGGACGGGACGCTCCACTTCCGCTGATCACTGGAACAGTACAGCAAGGTCTCAACAGTTCAACAGTATGTGAAGCTTTTCAACTGATATACCTTCTCTTCTTCTGAACAGGGTGAAGGCTGCCAATAGGGACGTGTGGAGACCACCAGGCGGGGAGGGCGCTTTGAGCAGGACGCTCACTTCAGTTGAGCACTGGAACAGACACAGCACAGTTTCAACAGTTCGATAATATATGAAGCACTCAGCATTAACGGGGCCAGGTCTTGTTAAAGCAGGAAGTTGGGCGTTTGCTTTATCAAAACCCTTCTTCAGAGACAGCGGGTAGAAAACTGCAGGAGGAGAATGCACGGCAGACTTCTATTACTTCTCCCCACACCAATTTCACTTCACAGCACAAACCATGTGAATCGTCACTTCAGGCACTGCAATTCCACTCGCACACCGTGCATTCGGGCCAGCACACACCCACCGGTCTTTTCTCCCACCAGATCGGATCTCGTCCTCAATCAGGGCTTGACTTCACTCCGGGAAAGTAGAGGAACGGTACAACGATCATCACATTCGGCAAGGAGAGGACAGAAGTTGGAGATAGATCATCAATTCACTCGGTGTAATAGTTCACTCATGCCACACATTTTCCAAACTCTCCACACCACTTCAGTGTTAGTGTATATAAACAACGGATCCAATACTCATCCCTTGCGTCCTTCTCACTGCTGCCGATATTCCTCAAGTCTTCGCTGACAAATCCTTCACTCCTTCCTTTCTCTTCCACAACTTCAATCTTCACCACTCCACAGCCCAGCCTCAATAAAAAAAGAACAGCCCGCTGACAAACACAGCATCACACGGGAGGAGAACCACGCCACAGTCTGTTTTCTCTCTGTTTTTACAGTTTTTCTCGATTCGTTTGGCTCATTTCTTGAAACCGAGATGACATTCTCAAAACCATAAGGTCATTTGGCCAAACAGTCTTACAGTTCTGCTCAACATTATAGCTCACTAGCAAAATCAAATATCTTTCCCCAAACTCTTGTTCCATGCTTCAAAAGCAGATTCCTTTCCCATATAAAAGGTCAGTACAGTCAAAATAGCACAGATCCTTCTCAATTGCCTTGGCACATGTGCATTCATTTAGTGCTTTTGTCAAAATAACCTGGATGGTTTAGCACAACACCATGGATCCCCTGCAAAAGCTCATATCTCTCCCAAAACAGTTTATTCATGTGTCAAAACTAAATATCCTTCTCATATAAATAGTCAATGCCCCCAAAATGCATTATACCTTTGGCAATGTTTAAGCACTGCAAGTCAAAATGCTTAGACGTTTTGTCACTGAGGCACAGGTCTAGCAACAGAATACCACTATGAATAAAACTAAAAGATTTTACAGTAAAATCAGCCTCCAATAAACGACTCATACTCAAGGAAACTGTAAACATTTTTATTCGTACAAAGAAATGTTAACATTAGAGAACATACTGTGAAAAGAAAACATATACAGGATTCTGTAAATGTAACAAGTTATAAACACAAACAAAAAACAAAAAAAACTCTAGCCTACCATACTGTAAATAAAGTTTCAGAACTATAGTACAGTAATATTTTCAGTGGTTGCCATTGTCACCCTCTCTTTCCTGGCCACCATCCTCATCCTCCAGGCCATCGACGCGCTGCTCTCTGTTAGGCCATAAATTCTCATCCACATCGCAACAGATATTTTCTCTTGCGATGCAGCGAGGGAAGAAACGGCGTGAATGTCTCAACCATCCCCTACATTGATCCCCTGTGATGTCCTCACATGCAGCATCCATTGCATGCAGCAGGGCCCTCTGGTCTTGAGCCTGATGCTCATACACCCTCCACCTCCAAGCTGAAAAAAACTCCTCAATTGGATTTAGGAAAGGAGAGTAAGGTGGAAGAAACTCCATTAGCATCCGGGGATGGGTGGTGAACCAGGTTCTGATGCGTGGGCCACGGTGGAAGTTCACATTATCCCACACAATGACATAATGTGGTAGCTGAGGTCCTTCTTCACCTCTCTCATTTTCCGGGATCAGATCAGTATAAAGGTTGTCCAAAAAGTTGAGGAGCTTTTGTGTATTGTAGGGCCCTAAACTGGGAATGTGTGTGGCCACACCTCTTTCTGATATAGCGGCACACATTGTTATATTTGCTCCTCGCTGGCCTGGGACATCCACAGTGGCTCGGTGGCCAATGATGTTACGGCCACGCCTTCGACCTTTGGCCAGGTTGAAGCCAGCTTCATCAACGAACACTAGGATGTGAGAGGTTTCGTTGCCTTCTAATGCCATTATTCTCTACAATAGAATAAAAATAAATCTAATCAGTCAAGTAGAGACAGATACTGCAGGGAGGATCTAAAGTACTGTAAAAAGAGGGAGTGAAAAACTGAAGAGAATTTCTAGGCAAAATGCTCTAGTCACACAAAGCTGGATTCTGAAGGTAAAAAGGATAAAGCAAAGCAAAAAAAGTGGTAACCATGTCTTACTGTAATAGTGTTACAATGATAGACAACCAGTAGTTGACTTACATGCACATACTGGTACCGCAGCTCTTTCACTCTGTCAGAGTTTCTCTCAAATGGTACCCTGTAAATCTGTTTCATGGTCATCTGAGATGTGGGAAACTGCTCCTTTGTTAGTTCTAATTTCACCTGATTGATTGTCAAGTACTGTCATAAATTTATCAAATGTTCCAAGAAATTCTTTCATGGTATTATATCTTTGACTAATTTTGACAGTTGAACAGACAATTGTGCATATGATGACTTACACAATGAAACCATGCTGATATGTTTTGGAGAGAGTAACCATTTCACTGAAAAATCAACTAATCAGTTTAGATCAGCAAGATCTATTTATTTGGAAAATGTGCTAAATGTGGGCTCATTGTGCTAACTGTAGCTACTTGTACATAATCATTTGAAAAAAAGCACAGAGTCACTTGAGACATGTACTAAAGCATTTGCAATTTGATAAAACCAATGAAAAAAGACATTCTGTTGTGAACAATTGCAAGGTGGTTTGGAGATTTGTCCATGTTATTTTGAGAATGTCATCTCGGTTTCAAGAAATGAGCCAAACCAATCGAGAAAAACTGTAATACAGGCCTGTGAGCTGATGACATGAAGGAGAGTAACAATTTACACAGACTCTAAGTATGCATGGAGTGTTCTTCACCATTATGCTAAAATGTGGGAAGCAAGAAGTTTCAAAACTGCTGATGGAAAGCCAATAGCACATGCAAATTTGATAGGACAGTTAACTGAAGCAGTTCAGCTTCCGCTCGAAGTGGCCATAGTAAAGGTCAAGGGTCACGCTTCCGGGGAGGATGAACAGGCTATAGGGAACAGAAGGGCTGATGAAGCCGCAAAGGCAGCAGCCCAAGCTCAGATTAAATCACCATTTCATCCAATGAATGAAACACAGGTAGCAATGACAGTGCACATAACAAATGTACCTGACATTGATGTCAAAATTCTGCAAAGTCAACCAACACAGGGAGACTTAGAGCATTGGAGTAAAAATGTTTGCACTCCTGACAAAGAAGGGATTATTAGAGATGAACAGCGTAGGATAGCACTAACAAAATTAGGGTTAATTATCCTAATTAGACATTACCATGGGTTATCTCACAACAGTTGTGCAAAATTAGTTCAAGCAATTAATCAATTGTATTGCATTGCCAATGTTCATAAAACAGCAAAGCTTGTTTAAGATGCATGGTTAACATGTGCTCAGGTAAATCCGCACAAATCCGCTAAGCACGATGCATTGACACATCCGGAAGCTCCTTTTCAACATCTACATATTGATTTTACACACATGCCTCCGATATGTAATCTAAAATATCTTTTGGTTATTGTTGATCGACTCTCAAAGTGGCCTGAAGCATTTCCATGTGCAAAAGAGGAGATATCTCCTTCGTGCAAACGAAGGAGATATTGCCCCGTTGGGGAATACCGGGCACCATAAAATCGGACAACGGGACAGGGTTCACGTCAAAAGTAACACAGCTCTTATCAAAAGCGTTGTCTATTAATTGGCATTTTAATATTCCTTATCATCCGCAAAGTGCAGCAGTCGTGGAAAGATGTAATCGAACACTGAAAACATGACTAACAAAAGCGGTACTTGAAACAGGAAGAAAGTGGGTTGATTTATTGCCCGCAGTCTTGGCAGAAATAAGAATGACTCCATCTTCCACGACAAAGTTGTCACCTTTCGAGGTATTAACGGGTAGACCTTTCCCGACCCCGTGGGTCAAAGGCCGGTCTGGTATTTCTTCTTTAGGTGATCTGGAGGTGATCCAGGAGGACTATGTGACTTCCCTTATAGAAAAGTTAAATTCTATATGTGCTGATGTTTCTTTGTGTCTTCCTCTTCCCTCAGAACTGCCTACTCATAACTTTGTTCCAGGACAAAAAGTCTTTGTGAGAAGTCTGAAGCCAACAAAGGTTGGAGAACCAAAGTACCACGGACCAGCGACTGTGATTGCCGTAACACGGACAAGAGTTCTGACAGACTACCAGCCACAGTGGATACACGCTTCCAGACTGAAGTTGTGTTCTTCAGGAGAGCAAGCAAGCTCCAATTTAAAATAGAATCTCAACAGGGGATTCACCTTACTATATCTCAGGGTAGAGAAAGCACTGACTAAGCTGAGGACAGATCTACCTTTTGTGAGGTAGGGGCCACCCAAAGCAAGAAGATAGAAGGCCCATTGAGCCAACAGTGCTGACTCCGTAACCACCCCTGAAGTGTACCGAGGGCCAAATTTTGTTCTTTAAAGGGACACAGGACTGCTTGTAAGACCTTTGGTCTGACAGTGGCCATTGTGAGATTTGGATTTCGTCTGTGTCCTCGACAATATTTCGGCTGAGTCTAATAAAATATTCATATTATTTGTTCCTTACTTTCCCGTTGTTTAACCTCGTTGAAAGTTGTATCATGTCTTATGCTGGTATGAAAATCTGTTGGTCTCCATCTTAAGGTTCCTAATGATGTCAAGGGACAATTGTTTTGATACTGTAATATTGAGTATGTATATTGAATATGTACTTTGTGATATCATATCTGATTGTTCGCAGGAGGAATAAGAAGGTGTAGAATGATTCAAGATAGGGAAGGAAGGAGGCGGGAACCGGCAAACATTTAAACATTTAATAACAGCCAGCGGCCCCTCACGGACGACCGCCGGCGAAATAACATAAATACAAATATAAATACAAGTTCGGGCCCGGTCCTCTCTCTTCGACGGTCCGGTCGCTCGTTCCTTTTAAATGCTCCCAATTTCCTACATGATTCGAGCCCGGTGTGCGCACAGCTGGCGCTCATTCACAATTACTCACCGCACTCGAACCACGGTCTCGCCCCGCCTACTCTACTAAGGTCAGGTGATTTTCAATGAGCAATGTTACCTCCTGTTTCAAGCATATAATATTAGTCCTTAATACAATAAACTTGGGACTCTGATTGAACTGCACTTCTGTGTCTGTGGAAAGGGGGGCGTGGTCTAGCACGGTCTGCGGCAGAGGGGCGTGTCGGGAGTATGACGGTGAGTATGCAGATCAACGCTATAGTGAAATCATCTGCTTCTCATTCTAGTAATTGGCGAGGAGACGCATTTAAGGCACGACGAAGGAGAAGAGATGGGAGAGAGAAACCAGGCTGGGAAAGCAAGCGTCCACGGGAAAAGACTGGAGAGGTGTCTAGGACTATCCGATCCAGAGAAAGGATTCATCACAACCAGAGAGATTGTGTAATTAATGAGCGGGTCTACAACCCGGAAGTATTGTAGTAATAATGAAAGAATCTTACGCTTTCCCAGCCACGCCGGCTCCGCCTCTTTTCTTCCACGATATTGAACTTTGTTACAGTGTCATTCTTGGTCTCCTGGATCCAGAAACTCTGTGTGTTCCATCGACTAGACCAGGGGTTTTCAACTGGTTCTGTGCCAGGGACCACCATTCTGACTACCAAGTAATCGGCGGCCCACTATTGTGTGTGTGTGTATGTACCAGGGTTGCCAGGTCCAAGAAATATTTAATTATGTGCCCATAACCCCTCAAAACCCGCCCAAAAGGAATGAAAACTAGCCCAATTTTTTCCCTGTGTCGAATCAAAGTTAACAACTCCCTAAAAACGTTTCTATTGCCATATTTTTTTATCTGAATGGTTTCCTGGGTATTGTATATATCGTTTTGTTCTGTTGAACACAAAATACGTTTTGGGATATTTAGGAAAGCAAACAATTCTGGGTCATGTTTGACTACCATTAATTTTTTCCTGCCATGGTAGTCAATGATGCCAAAGAATTTTCAGCAGCTAACATTCTACCAAATATCTTTGTGTTCAACCGGACAAATAATTGTATACAGGTTTGAAACAACTAGAGTAATTCATAACAGAATTTACATTTTTGGGTGAAGTGTCCCTTTAAAAATATCCCACATCTGCCACGCACGCAAATGGACGAGAAACATGTTTTCTCTTCATAAGACATTCAGAAACTTGCTTAAGAAATAAGGATGGTTACATTTACTGCATAATATATAATGTGTAGAAGCACGTCAATGATTTAGTTGTTGTAGACTGCGTATAGCGCTGATCAAACGTGATATTTGGCGGCCGGGAGAATCAAGTGTTGTACACTCATCATGAGTGATTTCTTTCATTGTGTAACGTGACACTCACCTGACGACACATGGGTAAAAATATCATTCGGATGCACTGTGTCTAATACCACCGCTAATTTCTCCTCTTTGGTTGAGATGAGCTCCCGCGTTCCTCCCTGTACTGTAGCCTGTCTGTCAGACTCGTTCTCCACGCTTTTAAGAACGGGCCGGTCCTGGAGTTGCCAGGTATTCATTCGGAGTTTGAATACACAATAAGAAACGCATCAATTATCATTTATCCTTAGGATATAAATAAACATTTTGGCGGCCGCAGTACATTATGAAAGTAGCCCAAAAACTCGCAACCCTGGGCTCCATAATTTACCCCGCAACTGCATTCTCACAATAGCCCAATTGTGCGGGAAAACCGCGACCCTGTCAACACTGGCATGGACGTACATGTACGTATATGACGTTGGGGAAGCAAAACACAACGTTAGCAAAGCATAAGATAGACCTGATAGGTGCAAAGCAAGCCTATCCTGTGTCAGTTTGAATCTCAAACTCAAAATCCATCCATCCATTTTCTACCGCTTATCCGAACTACCTCGGGTCACGGGGAGCCTGCGCCTATCTCAGGAGTCATCGGGCATCAAGGCAGGATACACCCTGGATGGAGTGCCAACCCATCGCAGGGCACACACACTCACTCACTCACACCCTAGGGACAATTTTTCCAGAGTTGCCAATCAACCTACCATGCATGTCTTTGGACAAGGGGGAGGAAACCGGAGTACCCGGAGGAAACCCCCAAGGCACGGGGAGAACATGCAAACTCCACACACACAGGTCAGAAGCGGGAATCGAACCCCCAACCCTGGAGGTGTGAGGCAAACATGCTAACCACTAAGCCACCGTGCCCCCCAAACTCAAAATATTTTAAATATTTTCATTAAATTTAGTATTCCCACCAATGCGCAAATATTCTGGAAATGTTTGGAAAAATAACTTATGGAAAAAAAGTGATTTTAATAGTGAAATTAGGTAGGCTGGAATGCATGTCACGGACCACATGCAATGCCGCCGCGGACCACCAGGGGGCCGCGGACCACCGGTTGAAAACCCCTGGACTAGACTTTTCAACCTTAGAATAATAATACTTAGACAAGGGGACAAAAAGAAATAAAATTCTTACAGTAACGCGTTTATATTCTATTTGGGTGTTTTTGCTTGTAAAGTTGAAAGTTTTTTTCTTTATTCGTCGATCTCTTAACATGTAAGTTAATCAAATGAAATGTTGACCCTTACGAACATCTACCTTGGTTTTACTACTGTTAAAACCATAAAACACGGTGACTGTGGTAAAAAATGGTTATCACAAAATAACCATGGGTTTGAAAACCATGTTTTTTTGTAAAAACCATAGTAAAAGATGATTACTGTAGTAAAACCATGGTTTTGCCCCAAGTAAATCAATGCACCAAAAATATGGTTACTACACTTGTAACGTTACCACTAAAAAAAAACATGGTACATTTTCGTAAGAGGAGAAAGGTTGCAATAAAGTATATGATACTTATTAATCTAATGAAAGTTTATGTTTATAATACTTAATATGAACTCTAGCGATCTATCTAACATTATCTGTCTATTGATCTATTTCCATCCTTGCATAAATACCCTAAAGGAAATAAACCAGGGTTTTAGTAGAGTTTTAAAAACATGGTTACCACAATCCACTATTTTGAAACCTAATCTATCTATCTATCTATCTATCTATCTCATACAGATGAGTAGTTTACAAATAAGTGTGTATATGTCCTATTAAGTGTCTTCTAAATCTTGCTATGTCACACCATATGACTGCCTAATTTGTGGTGGGGGGGTAGTTTATAAATAATCCAATGTAATTTATTCGTGATATGTCAAATACATTTTTCAGCATCTTTACTTAAGTCTTCAGACTCACATTATAATTCAGAAATTATTGTAATGAGGATGTTGTGCTTAAGAAGGTGCAAAAAAGTGTTGACAAATATGAAAATTATGATGATAAACAATTTTATGGAAACTGTGATACTTGTTTTACAATAAAACACTTTACCAGATATATTTAAATGTAAAAAAAGTGACACTTTAATATAACTGTTATGTAGTTATTGTATTATTTCATTAAGTATTTATATGTGGTAATTATTTCAGGACAGAAACAGGAGAGCAACATTTCCCCGGGAAAGTCAAAGTGTCTTTCAGGAAAGGGCCATCAGGCCATTTACGCCGTGACCCATCAGAAGAGGCAAGAAGAATTAAAGACAACCCTTTACTGCAGGACAAATCAGTACCTCGGAGAGAAGAGCTGGACAGGATCAATGCCCGTTTTGTCGTGTTATAGAGAGGAGGGGAAGTATCAGACATGCGAGAGGTGTTAGGAGAATACATCCTTCAGTTTGGCAAGTACAAAGGCAAGTCCCTCAGGTGGTTACTGGAGAATAATGTCGGCTATACTTTGTACCTGTCCAGTAAGGTTGAGGAGGAAGGACAGGCTGGGCAGTTCAAACCAGAGGGTCGTGGCAAAGATAGCCTCATTTCCTTTCTTGAATACGCAAGAAGCTTTAAGGAAACTGAGGATCTTAAACAATACCTATCACAAAGGCCAGATCCAGTGCCAGTTTTGAGCGAGGATGACAATATTGTTCGATTTGGAACAAGAGCACAAGACACTTGTAGGACAATTTGGAAAACCAGGGCTGATGGATATGCTGCTTTTATAATGAGTTCCAGGCAGTAAAATGTATAAGTTGCAGCAGTATCTTTTAAAGCAACAAATACATTTACCTGAAAACCCTCCTCCTTTCCCCTCATCATCAACTTCCACTGCAAGGCCACCTTTTACTTCACGTGCTGCCTCTGACCAGTCAGGTGTTTAATAAAGTTCACACATAATTGCTTGAATTTATTCTTAAAGCCTACTGATGCATTTGTTTTATTTTATTGAAACAGAGGAAGATGAGGAACTGGATAGGATGATGCTCAGTCTTTCTCCAACAAAGTATCTCACACAGCTGGGTAAGTGAATTTAAGAATCATGTCACATTTGTTATATATAAATAAACCATGTCAACAAATATAATTGCAAATACTTCAGTGAAACTATTCTTATTATAATGCGTAATTTAGGATCATCTTGACCAACTGGTAAACAGTCTTGTCTACAACAGGTTATTTTCCATATCAGTTTTGGAGGCATATTCTGTTACATACATACTTAACCTCCATTTCTGGTGTTTAATTATCATATTTATGGTTCTGGAAGTGTTATTGCCTGTTCTAAAAGACATGTTCTTTTGTTCTAACTACTGTTAAGGGTTGAACATACCAGTGGTGAGGGATTGCACTTCATGAATTGTATGTATGCTATTTAAAGTTGTTTTATTTGTTGATATTGGTAGAATTTTTACTTGGAGGCAAGTAAATGCAAATAAAATAACGCTAGTGATTTGTTTTGACTTCCAAGACAATGAAAACACAGCATGTGTGTGTTTGTGAATGCGTGCGTGTGTGTGTGTGTATTTGCGCGTGTCTGCGTGTCTTTCTGTTCCGTAAATCAGGGCTGTTCAATTAAAGCGGTCAATATATCTCTCCTGCCGTGGCGGTGAGAGCGTTGAATCCTAGCCACTAGGCCACCAGGGAGCACACACTCGTGAACGTTCATCTGCGGGAGCCCAGGACGCCGGCAAGATGTGTATCCTTAATAGAGCCAGTCTGTCAATTCAAAAGGTTTTCCTACCACGCTGCCCCGTGTGAGGCTCGACCTCACGACCTTCAGATTATTCAAAATTGGCTTTTGCAGTAATTTGTTGATGGAAGAGAATTTTGTCTCTTTAGCCCCTCCCAGAGTGAATTATCAGGGAGGAGCCTCCACCAAATATTAGCCCCTTGAACATTGCAGTGCGATATAGGAAGCACACTGGGCCGAGAGCTGGTGGGTGTAGCTCGAGTTTCTCTTGATCTACACATTAATCTTAAACCTTTTACGAAAGATTTCCACAGAGTGAAACCACCATGAGTTTAATGTAATTTTGAACGACTCCGCTCACAGCAGGCCTTCGTTATTGTGCCAAGAACCAGAGTGTTTAAGAATCTGCCTCTGTTGGATTGTGTGACGGGTGAAGCAATGACACATACACGAGGGAGTTAAACAGATGTGCCCCGGAGGGTATATTTATTGAAAGTCCCCGGAGGAGACGGAAGAAAACAAAACAACTGAGACTTGACTTCCGGGTTCTCAGGGCTTCCGTGTAGCTTCCTTCATGTTCAAACAGTGTTCTTCTGGTGTCGAGGGCAGTTCCCTCGATATTAGAACTCCGCGGTTCGGTCCTCTTAGTTTCCCTCGGATTCTGCAAAAGAAAGAAACCACGTGAGAGGTCTGTCTTGTATGGAGACGTTGCTCACCTCCACTCCGTCTCCCTGGGCTCTTTATAGCCCTGTGTTTAAAAGCCTCTGATGTCCGGCAGGTGTGAGGCTCTAATTCCTTCCGTCTCCATGGCGACGCTGATTGCACCAGGGGTGACTCGTCACATTCCCCCCCAAAGCGTCGTCCTCGTCCGGTGGGCTGTCCTCTGGGGAGACTTCGGGAAGGATTTACATGCTGGGGGGGAGTTCCCTGACCGAGATGTCCATCCTGACCATAACCTCGACAGACTGTCTGCGTTGCCATGGGAGGTCCCGGCCCGATGTTTTACAATAAAGTGGTAGTCCTGGAGCGCCAGGAACCACCTTGTGACTCTGGTGTTGGTGTTCTTCGCCTTGGCCATCCACTGTAGTGGTGCATGGTCTGTGACCAAGGTAAAACTTCGTCCCAGCAGATAGTATCTTAGCTCCAGGACTGCCCACTTTATGGCCAGGGCCTCCCTTTCCACTGTAGCGTATCTGCTTTCGGCTGGAGTGAGCTTTCGGCTGATGTACACTATGGGGTGTTCTGTCCCATCCTGGACTTGGGACAGTACGGCTCCTAGTCCGGTGTCTGACGCATCGGTCTGTAGGGTGAAGGGGCAGCTGAAGTCCGGTGCTCTCAGGACTGGAGAAGACGACAGGGTCCGTTTCAGGGTCTGGAACGCTTCTTCCATGGCAGGTGTCCATTTTACCTTCTCTGGCTGCCCCTTCCTGGTCAGGTCGGTCAGGGGACTGGCTATGGATGAGAAATTGGGAATAAAACACCTGTAATACCCGGCCAGTCCAAGGAAGGCACGTACCTGGGTTTTGTTGTTGGGTCGAGGGGCATCCCGAACTGCTTCAACCTTCTTCCTCTGGGGTTGGATGAGTCCTCCCCCGACCCTGTACCCCAGGTACTGGGCTTCGGCGAGTCCAAGGTGACATTTCTTGGATTTGCCGTCAAGCCTGCCTTCCGGAGGTACCTCAGCACTCTCCGTAATCTGTCTAGATGTTCGTCCCAGGACCCCGAGTGGATGACCAGATCATCTTTATATGCAGCCGCATACTCTTGATGTGGGCGTAGTAAGATGCCCATCATCCTCTGAAACGTGGCAGGTGCCCCATGAAGACCGAATGGCAGCACTGTGTACTGCCAGTGACCTGAAGGCGTGCTAAACGCTGTCTTCTCCCGGGACTCTGGTGAGAGGGGCACCTGCCAGTATCCTTTGGTTAAGTCCAGTGTTGTGATGAACCTGGCCTTTCCCAATCTGTCCAGGAGTTCATCCACCCGGGGCATCGGGTAACCGTCGAAGCTGGAGGTCTCGTTTAGCCGTCGAAAGTCGTTGCAGAACCGGAGAGTGCCGTCTGGTTTAGGGACCATCATAATAGGACTGGACCAGGGACGCTACGTGAGGGTTCTATTACACCCATTTCTCTCATCCTGCTGATCTCCTCCTTTATAGCCAGTCGACGAGCCTCCGGGACCCGATAGGGCCGCTGTCTCACCACGACTCCCGGTGGTGTTCGTATCTCGTGCTGAACTATCCGAGTCTGCCAAGGCTTTTCCGAGAACACATCCTGGAATTGACTGACCAGGGATTGTTGGTCGTTTCTCTGGACGGGGGACAGCTGTTCTCCCATTTGGACTACCGGTGGCTCAGACGCTGCAAATGCTGCCTTCTGGGTAGGGGTGGCGATCCACTTTTTCAGCAGGTTTACATGGTATAGCTGATCCTCCCGTCGTCGTCCCGGCTGGCTGATCCGGTAGTTGACCGGCTCCACTCTTTCCATGACGGTGCAAGGGCCCTTCCATGACGCTAGGAATTTCGAGGTGGAATTGGGCATTAATAGCAGCACTCTATCGATACTTCTTCGGGCGATCCCCTCGACTGGCTGGTCGTACGGCGGTGGCCAGCAACTGATCAAACCCGGGGCAATCTCGACCTATTAACATCTGTACGCCGGTACACTACAGGTGTCTCCATGGACGCAGGTGATCGGGATGGCAGCCTTCCCACCGGTACGCAGCCGGACAATCCCGGGTCGAACCAGCGTTACCGAGCTTCCCGAATCCAGCGTAGAGGTCACAGTAGACCGTCGACCCAAACCGTTCGTCGTGGTGCTCCAGAGGGGACAGCCTGGTGCACCGCACAACCAGCCAACCATGCCGAGTTTCCGTGGGACGAGGGTTCCGTTGGCATTGGCTCGTCTATAGGTGTTGGCGCTCCGGATCTGCTCGCTGGCCTCGAAGTGCCCTCTGACTGTCGCCATGCCGGGGTATACCTCCGGGGGGGTGTTCCTGCTCTTTCTTTCACCTCCCAAGCCACTGCGGCCTCTGCCAATTCAACTGCCTCGACCACTTCCCGGATGTTGGTAGGTCCGCGCATACCGACGATGGTCCTGAAGTGCCGGGGAAGGGCTCTCAGCAGTTTGTCGACCACTATTTTTTCGGCCACTTGGGTGGCTGAGAGTTCTCCGGACAGTAGCCACAGGTGACCTAGGCGCGTCAACTGGGCGGCCTGTGCCCTCACCAGTACCTGTTCCTCGTAGGTCCATTGATGAAACAGCTGGGCCGCGCTGATGGGAGACAGTCCAACTCGGGCCAATATTTCCCTCTTAAGGGCCTCATAGTCATCGTTAGCTGGGGGTAACAAGGAATAGTAGGCCCGCTGGGCTTCACCAGACAACAGCGGGGCTAGGATTTTCGCCCACTCTGCTTTGTCCCACAGATCTCGCGTCGCTACGACCTCAAAGGTGTGGAGGTACGCCTCAATATCATCTAGGGCCGTCAACTTTGTTAAGAGTTGGTGAGCTGTGGTCTTAGCATCTGGTAATGGTGTCCTCGCCATCATGGCCTCTCCAAGCATGCCTAGAACTTGGTCCGTGTTCTCTTGGCGTTGGGTTAGTTGTTCAGTGCACCTTTGTTGACGCGTCGCAACTTCGGCTAATCGGCGAAGGATTTCCTCCATTATCGATGAGAGGGAGGGAGAGAGAGCGAGGACTCACCAGCAATCTGAAAAACCGACAGAGGTCTGTCTTGTATGGAGACGTTGCTCACCTCCACTCCGTCTTCCTGGGCTCTTTATAGCCCTGTGTTTAAGAGCCTCTGATGTCCGGCAGGTGTGAGGCTCTAATTCCTTCCGTCTCCATCGCAACGCTGATTGCACCAGGGGTGACTCGTCACAGATTGCTTCTGCACATCGTTGTCTCCTAGCTGTTTTGGGACTCTTGGTTTCACCCCGCTTGTTGCAAGTTTATTTTCAGCACCTGCTCAGATAGGTAGACAATCTTCTGCGATGCACTTCAAATGTGTGGTTGTTATTTCGCTTCCTCTGTGCTGGGAAACAGTTGAAGTGCACTTCACCTCCATGTCGGAAGAAGACAGCTATGGCGTCCCATATGGTCTAGCGGTTAGGATTCCTGGGTTTCACCCAGGTGGCCCGGCTTCAACTCCCGGCATGGGAATTACCATTTTCTCAATTGGTTATTTTCAATTGAAAAGCATGCTGTTTAACAGTGAGGCTCTGATGAGTCAGCTGTTTAGGAGGTCAAACAAATGGCCACTTATCTCGTTTATCAGCCTTTCTTGGCACCTTCTACATTTTAACTCCTTTGCACAATCCAAATTCAAGTGAGCAAACAGTATTTACCCTGTATTATATTGTGCGTCCTGAGGTCTCAGGCAACAAGTGCTGGACACAAAGTGCTGCGTTCTGGGTGCCGACAACTGAAAAGTACAGAAGGTACAGCTGGGACAATTTTTATGAGATGTCTTTACACTATCTCAACATTTTTAACCTCCCCTCTACATAGAAAAAATCGTAACATCCAAAAGAGATAGTGGGCAGTCATGTGGTTACAAAAAGCCCAGGCAGCCCGGGTTCAACTCCCGGTATGGAAAAACAGCGGGTTTCTCAGTATCTTTTTTCTTTCGGAAAAACACCCATTATTTCACAGCGAGGCAGCCGTGTAGGAGGTCAAACAAATTCGTTTATGAGCCTTTCTGGGCTCCTGCAACTTTTGAGCCCCTTTGAGCCATCCAAATTCAAGTGAGCACAAAGTATTTACCTTCTAATGTATCATGCTTCCTGAAGCCTCAGGCAACAGATGCTGGATACGCAGTGTTATGTCCCGGTTGCCAACAATTCAAAAGTACGGAAGGTACAGCGGGGATATTTTTCAAGACACTTCTTAGCACTGTCTTCACATTTTGAACATCACCTCTACATAGAAAAAATCCTGAACGTCCAGCAGTGTTAAAGTGGGGAATCAAGTAGGTGCAAAAAGCTCCTTCTGTTTCTACCGCAAGGTCACGGCGGACGATTAGCTAAACAGACTTGCAACAGCTGTGCTGTACGTGGCAATGTTAACTTCAACGCATCCCTGGGTAGGCTCGAACCACCAAGCATCGGTTAACAGCCGAACACGCTATCCAATTGGATGTAGTTCTTCCTTTACCTCCAGAGCCACATAAGCTGGTTCAGGTGTGCTTAATGAGGGATGTCACCTTTACCTTGTGAGCTATTCTGGCCTTGTCCTCTGTTGATAAAAAGAAAAGAAACCGTTTGCTAGTCAGTTGGAGTCAACATACGGGCTTTGAGAAGGGATTTAATCGAGCCTTGCTTCAGAACATGCGTCAGGAATTCTGTGAGACCTCAGCAAATGCTGCCAATCCCCATCCTGCAGATGTAGTGAAGAAGTCCTGATGGAGCAACTTTGCCTGAGACCTGGTGACTTGGCGTGATCATATAGTGTTTAGTACTCTACGTTGTGGCCGCAGCAACCCCGGTTCGGATCTAGGTCAAAGCAAGGGAGCGCGTGTTTTTTTGTGATACTGAGGTGCTCTTCTTTTTATGTCACAAACATGCCAACAATGAATATTATATTAAAATGCTCAATAAGTTAAATAACACGTTTAAAAAAAACAATATTGTAGGATCTTGGCCAGATCAAAGGTGACCATTTGGGGTCGTTAACACCTCTCAGTAGCAACTCTAACCGGCGCCAGCAAGTCTGATCCAACTGCCCTCTCTTAAGCATCCTCCATTTGGTCAGGATAGTTTCTAACACCTCCCTTGGACTTCAAAGAAGTGCCAACGGGGAGGATGGGGTGCTTCTCCAACGATGGACCATTTGCTCTGAAAGGAAGGTGGCCTAGGTTTTCATCTCCTCTGGAAATTGTCTGTCTTTTCTCCTTATCCACAAAAGAATGTTCTAAATGGATATACCTCTATATCTTTATACCACATTGTATGTTTGTCCCCATGTTATTCGGCCTCGCCTATAACCTCAAAAGCATGTGTGTTTAGTTGTATTCTGTTTATATTTTCATTCTTGTACAAGCTTCAGGTCAATGTACTTATGACCCTGGCATGTTTTATATCTAAATGTTTCTCTCTTCATTCCTTGAAAGATTATGTATAGCACAGAAATGTGTTTTATACAATACACCTTTTATTTCATTCTAAGACTTTTACAGCGCCAAACTCCTAAGTGATCCAAAATGCAAATGAGCTAATAAGCCAAACAAAGAAAATTGACTTCGCGCCAAAATCAGCTCATCACATTGGATCACCCACTTTGGATGGGGCGTGAACCCTTCAAGCTTAAAACATCCGTAAACGGAGCTATTGATGCTCTTCCGTGTGTTCGCGCGCTCAAGTTCAAGAACAGCTCCTGAGACCTGTCTCTCTTCGGAGAAAGTTTTTCCTTTCGGCAGAATACTTCGGCTAACTTCGTCAGCCAATCCCAGCTCTAAGAAAGGAGTAGACGGACTCACCCGCTTGCTTTGAAACCATCAGGACTCTTAGAACACTTTTCCACGGGCACTCAAAAGGAAACCAATGCAATTATCAATTATTTCCTAAATAGGTGCGTTTAAGCTGTAACCCCTTTATTACAAGGAGATTGTCCTCGATGGTTCATGCAGATGTGAATAGCTGCTTGTAAAACTGCCACTCTTTACTTTGTCTATTTCTTACCTTTCTTTACTGCATTTATGTTTCATGTTTTGTTTGTTAGCATTTGTTATTTTGTTAGTCAGTCGGTTTGTTTTCCCTTTAGTGTGGTCAATAAACCCGCTTTTGTTATCTACAATTGAACTGTTGCTGTGTTTCTTTATCACATATTAACGTCACTTAAACTGCTTGATTTCGTTATAATTTCTGGAGCGGTAATGTACTACAGTAAGAGTGTTATGTTTCCAAGGCCAGGAAAGTAATATTTCTTAGATTTGATATACGATCTGCGGATCACTCGCTGGACGAGTGAGTTTAGTTTGTCGCTATTATCAGGTCTACCGAATCCGATAAAGTGTATAAGATGGGTATAGTTAATCATCATTAATTATCCGTATTTTACTGTGATCAAACTCATAGTTTTCCCCCGAAATACACTTCATAATTGGTGGAGAATGCCGGCGGTTTTAAACGTTGTTTGTGAGCAAAGCCCAGTTTTTGTTTCATTTGTGTTGGCATTTGTGTGTAACGGTAATGCGCGCTGAGCGAAACTTGAAACTCGCTCTTCGTATGAATGATTGAATGGTTAAGTTACTGCGCCGAAACACACTCTGAGTTTCAATTCAGGAAACTCCGGTCACTGTTAATGATGGTTTTTATTTTTGTTTTCAGTTTTCAACATTGTAGGTTTATTTGTTTTCATTCCTCATTACTCCCTATACAGCCCATTACCTAGAAACATCATTTATTTGATTTAATTCAAGGATTAAATGCCATTAATTCTACCCCTGTTCAGCCTTTGTGTTTCCTTATAGGTAGCACTTCCCTTAGCACACCTGGGTAGTGAAGTGACGGCTCTCCTCAGTGGTACCTGGTGAGTGGATCCGGCTCTCTTGGTGTGCCTGGCACTGGTGGTGGATTGCTCAGATACCTCTGTCCCCGTCTCTAGGTGACGGCACGCAGGGAGACTTTCAGCCACTGGCACTCCTATGTTTAGTGGGGGACCAACAGCGTTGGCTGGTGCACTGCAGCAAATTTTGGGGTATATAACGCCGGGAAGTGCCATTTAGCGGGAAGAAAAGCCTACGGGCTATGTCTGTTGCGAGTGGCACCCCCGGTAAAATCCCAATTTTTCTCTGTGCCCCCCAACCGGTCTATTTTACTGTGATCAAACTCATAGTTTTCTCCGAAAAACACTACAATATATAAAAAGGTAAATAAAGTAAGGTAAATAGAATACTGAACAGTAAAAAAAGAAAATCCAACACAACTATACAGAATATATTTAAAACATTTAAGTGTAAAAAGCCTTTTCAGTCTTTAATAACACCTTTTAAAAACAAATAAAAGCTCAATAATTACAAACTACTATTATCTATGAACAACTTGTTGAACAATGGACTATATTCATAAAACTATATACATATTAGTTGCACATAATTTGGAGGTGGTTCTTCTCATTTCCTCCAACAATACCTCTTTTGAAACAGTCTCAGTCTGTGTGTAGTACACCCTGCTCCTATACTGGCTATGACCTGTTTCAAATGTTTTAAATTGGCCACACGTCTTGCATGTGCTTGCCTCCACAGTTCTTCTGCAGGGTATCTTAGGGTATGGCACCTGGATTGGCAGCGGGTTCAGAAGGCTGTGAGGCGGTGACCTGAACTGTAGGCTGCACCACTGGCATACCCTGTACCGTCGGCATGCCTTGGACCATTGGCACATACTGGAACACGGGCACACTCTGGAAACCTGCTCCTGCTGGCACAAGTACATTGGTCACCATCTGTAGTGATGCTCAGGTACTGATGGTGTAACCAACGGTTGGCTCGGAACTGGTGCTTTGGGTCTGAGAGGGGATCGCCCAACAGAAGTTTGCTTCTGCTTTGCTTGGCCTGCAGTGCTCTCGGGTAGCTTGTACTGGTGCTGCTCCACTGGGATGTGGCACAGTCTGTAGTGGTTTATGACCCCTAAGAGGCTCCAGAGCTTCAGGAAGGGGCTTAGGCAACTCAATGCCCTGAAGCAGCACAGACAGTTCCTGCTTTTTCTGTCTGTTGTTGTGCCACTGAATCAGGGTGTTTTGGTATACTTCCACCAGGTGCATGGATGTTCCTTCCATTACCATGCTGTTTCTAAGCACAAGCTGATATTCGTAAAGGATCAGAGACCATCTCGAAAGGCTCCCCTTTCCTTTTTTCTTGAGACTGGGGTGAATTGTGCAAAGCCTGATGAAGATGGTCTCCACCAGACAGCAGTAATCAGGCCACTGAGCGGGTACGCTGCCTGCACCCAGCGCACATCTGGTTGTGCTCTCTACTCCAAGGGTGTGAGTGGGCCTCTTTGGTGTTCTGAAGCCCCGGCTCAGCAGTCGCTCCTGGTGCCGAGCTGCATACACTTCACTCTGCTTGTCTCTGTTATACAGCTTCTGCCAAAGCCCAAAAATGGTGTTGGCTTCCCGGTTGGTCAGGCTGAAAACTGTGTGACCCCGGAGCTCCTGCAGATGTTCCCCCTGCCTGTCCAAATGTTGAAAACCAGGTACATTCTGGTAGTCAACAGCCTATTGAAAAACACAAAAAATAATTGTTACATTAAATAATAAGTTTGATGCATATTGCTTACTAATGACTCAACAAATAAGTGACTTTTAAGTAAAATAAGTGGAAACTCTGGGTTCAAAGCTCAGAAACAGATGAAACAAATTCATTCCTTATATAAATTTTGTTCTTTTTAGCATTTTAAAAACAGGAGTGGAACATAACATCTCTTCATTGCCTTCTCGCCCTGCATCTTCTAGCTCCAAGTTGACAGGTAAATCAGACGGCTCAGAGGGGACAGGGGACGCAGACTGTGGGGGTCTATGTGCCAGAACACTGGTGTCAGGGACCAATGAAGGCGTTGAGGAGTCCAGGACAGACGTGGCAGAACCCAGTGTCAGTGTGGAAAGTGGTGACAGAACAACGTCAAGATCTCTTACAGCCTCCCGGTCCTTGTTCCACCTGTAAAGCCCCTCCAGCAGATAAATTTCACCAGCACATTAAGTCTGGCGACCCAACAAGTCCTCACTACTAAAATGTCAATTACTAATAGATTAATATTGCATATAAGAATTTATAGTCCGTTTAATATTTGACCTGTGGTTCTCTCTCCTTTATCTCAAACGTGTGCTTTCACTGTGCATGTGTGTGAGTGTGTTTGCGTGTGTGCGTCTATGTCAATGTGTGTAAGTATGTATGCATATTGTGTGTGAGGAGCATTTGTATGTCTGTCTTTTGTTGTTTTCACCTTTTTCTTGCTTTTACAGGTATATGCTTTTAGTTGTTTAACTTGTATTCAATGTGTCTCATGTACAGCTGCTTTGTAACAATGAAAACTATAAAAAGCTCTATATAAATAAAGTTGAGTTGAGTTGAGTCTGTTGTCCCCCAATGTTTCAAAACATCCATCATTGTGCCAATACAAAAGACACCCAAAGCTTCTTGCATGAATGACTATCGCTCTGACTCCCATCATCAGCAAGTGCTTTGAGAAGCTTATCAGAGATCACATCTGCTCTGTATTACCAGCATCACTCAACTCACTGCAGTTCTCCTACCATTCACTGATGATGCAATTGCCTTCACCCTGCACACTGTCTTTTCCCCATCTCGACAAGAGGAATGCATATGTGAGAATTCTGTTTGTTGACTACAGTTCAACGTTTAATACCATAGTGCCCTCTAAGCTTGTAGTAAAACTCCGGGCTCTAGGTCCTGACAGGCAGACTGCAGGTGGTCAGATTAGGCAGCAACATCTCCTCCCCGCTGACCCTCAATACTGGAGCCCCTAAGGGCTGTGTTCTCAGTCCTCTCCTGTACTCCCTGTACACGCATGCCTGTGTTGCCACGCACATCTTCAAGGTCATCGTGTAATTTGCGGATGACATAACGGTGGTAGGTCTACTCACCAACAATGATGAATCAGCCTACAGAAAGGAGGTGCACACCTTGACTAACTGGTGTCACAAGAATAACCTATCTCTGAACACCAGTAAGACCATGGAGTTGACACATCTTAAATGAATGTCATGGTTTGTTCTAGATCTAACGCAATGTGTTGCAAGATTTAAGTAAAAAAACTTTTCCACTACAGTGCATGTCGTATCTCCTCTATGCCCCTTCTCTCTGAAACGTATGGATCGTTCAAAGCTCATGTCTCTTAAAAGCAAAGCGTGCTCTGATTGGCAGTTAACCAGTGCGGAGTAATTGGTGGAATACTATGGCAGGATTCTGACTCCACAACAAGAGCACGTTTGACCTCAGCACAGGGGGGGTATGCTCCGCGTTCGGGCACACATCGCCCCGGGACATCACAGCAAATACGCATACTATCCGTCCCAATTTATTATCTGGAAGGCGAACTTGTGAAACTGCACAAATGTGGAGTTAAAACATCCATAAACAGAGTAAAATGACATTTGTTTAAAAAAATATATTATTTTGACCTTAAAAGTCCATGAGTATGCACCCCAAACAAAGACCGCATAAGAGTTAACATTGACAAATCAACTGTTTATAATATTTATTCAGTGTTTTTTATCTGCTCTCTTGCTATTAGGGAAGCTTAACTCTGCAGGACACTGGCTCTCAACGGCCGAGTTTGGGCACCCCTGGTCTGGCATAAACTTAAAAAATGTTACAGTTTGATCAACTTTAGGTAACAAAAGTCACCATCATGGTGATCTGTGTTTCTTTGAGCTGGATTCTTGACCCTTGACTTTTATAAGCAAATTTCATTGATTTGCTGTAACTGTGTGCTTTTAGAGTAGACTTGTTTTGGTTGCAGTTGAAAAAGCATTCATCGTGTAGTTTTATTCACTGATCATGTAGAATGTATACTGTGCTGCTGAAAGATCAATATAGTTTAGTTTGATTGCATTCCCAAATGAGTTTTGTACTATGATGCTATCCAGCATGCATTGCAGCATGAAGTTCTCTTTTGTTGATTCACACCATTGCTAATATTCATACGAGGATTCTAGATGTCTGTATGATCCTAAACTCTACTACAGTTTAAGGTTTTATTTGCATTCTGTTTTCACAAATCATTTTAAACATACATAAGCAATCAAATACAAACTTTGATTGATTTCTAATGCTCATATTCAAAAAATTATGGTGATTTCAATGACCAAGAATCAAAACCGTTCAGTTCTTTTCTCATTTCATCGCCATAACAAGTGCATTCTCAAAACACACAGTTAAAGCACAGCAAATAATCTAGAATATAAAAGCCAAGAGCCCAACTCACGGAAACATTGATCACCATGATGGTGACTTTTGTTAGCTAGGAAATTTAAGTTGGACCAACTTAAGTGTTACCAATTGAAGTACATTTTTAAGTTGATCCAACTGTTCATTTTCAGATGGCATCTCATTTTACAGATAAAGCAGCTCTGCTGGGCAAAACCTCTTTATTTCTACTTTATTTCTCATTTGTCTTTTATTTATTTATCTCTTTGGGCTTCAACATGTTATATAACACGTATATTTAAGGTCAACTTGTTTGTTTTGTTTGATGAATCTGAATATAGTTTAGCAGAATGGTGTTTATTGTATGTATGTATTGAATGATGCAATATAAAGATAAGTTACCAAGCACCCACATTGAAATTCATTGAGTTTAAGTAATGAAGCTCTATGTAAACCAATAATTATATGAATAAAAAGATGTGAGAATTACCTAAGAAGATCAACAGACACAATAAAAGCATATAATCTCCATTCTACTGTGTTTTATCCGAAAATGCATGATTTTTCATGTAAATATTCAATCAAATGGTCATCGTATTTGATAAGTGTTAAGTACTGCAAGTGCTAGTAATATTTTTTATTTTACTTTTATTTATAGTTAAACCTAATAATTGATAACAAAAAACTGATTTCTAAACAACAAACAATCAGATAAAGCATACAGATTCTTTTTAAACTTTTGTTTACAGGTCTTTGGAAATTGACTTCATACGGATACAACTCTGTTACTACACATTTAAATAATGGCAATAAAATCAAATTAAACGGAATAGATAAAACTATAATTATAAACAAACATCAGTAAATTTACATTATAAGATGACTAAAAGTTGAAGTCTAAATTATTTATTAACCCAGTTTAGGATTAATTCATGTAGCAGTAGATGCTGAATATAAACTTCACAACCCACAACAACAGAGAATTACAACAATGTCATCATTTATCATTTTATACAGGCGTTATTTCCCAATCTTCAGAAATAAATTTTAAAGTAGGCTATCAGTGAAATTTAAAGCATGAATTATGCGGTCTGCACAGCACCATTAAACCCAACATAGCAACAATAAATCACCATTTACCATCTGCATGTTTACATACAGTAAAATAAATATAATGACTAATTATGAGAGAGGTGAAAGGTAACAATTTCTCACAGATCAAAGATGTGCAACCAGCTGTTAAATATTAAGAAAGAAACTCAGAACAGTTTTCCTGGTTGAGGTTAATTTCTTCATAATCATGTTTTGGTGTGAAAACATTTCCATCAGGCTGCAGTCTCCATGTCAATGTTGTGTCCATCTCTATCCCATGATCCTTCAGTTTCTGCTTTATCTGAAGAACACAATTAATCTTTCATTACGGTGGCCCTGAACTGCCAGGTGAAAAAAAATAATTGGGGGGAGAAAATAAAAAGTGTCCTAGATTCTTCCTGAGCCTAAGTCCGAAGAATCTCTCTCTTTCTATTTCTGATTTTGTGTCTCCTTTTTTCGCTATAAAAATTCCGACACAAGTGAGAAAAAAAAAGAAAAAAAGTGCCGCATGTTGTTGTTAGCTAGCCATCTTTTTTTTCTCACTTGTGCTGCTATTGGATGAAAAAAGTTTGAAGAGCAAAAAAAAAGTTTTGAACGGGCTCACTCAGCCATATTTTTTCTTAATTTTATAATTTAAGTTTTTTTTTAATGTTGTGTAGTCCAGTGCAAGTCGGACGAAAAAGAAGAAACCCAGACCTCTAGGTTCAGAAGATTGTTTCAACATGTTAATGTGTTCATTTTGAGGATGAACATTATGAAAATATTGTATTTAAAAAAATCTGAATATTTAGTATTGCAATTTTTAACAATAAATTTGTGAAAGTCGTATTTTACAATTATCTGAATATTAAATATTGACATTTTAAACAGTGAAATAGTGAAAGATGTATTTGAAAATAATCTGAATATTTTAATAAAAAATGTTTAGAAATGCAATGTTAAGTTTCCACTTGAAAAATTCACATCTTAAATATGCAATCATGTTGAATTAATAAAAAAGTGTTGTGTTATAAGCTGCAGTGAACGTTTTACCAATGGCTCTTAATCTTTTTTGTTTTATGAAATAACTTTTTGAGCAAAGTTGAAGTAAAATTGCTCAGGCAAACATTTTTTCAGAAGATCTGAAATAAACTTACTAAACAAGTAAAAGAATGCACAGACATATATAGACAGAAAGACAGATACTTACCCACTGTAAAATGCTCTCTCTCACTGCAGGATCATTTAGATTCTGAGCAGATTTCACCTCCAGTTTAACGATCTGCTTCTTTGAATCTAGTTGAACAATAATTTATATTTATTCTCGAATACAATTTTGCGAATAAGCAGTACATGACATTAAAGTCAGTGTGAATAAAAAATAAATGTTGCAAGTTTTACTGTTCTCGCTTGAACATATGAAGATTAATATCGTTCTTTGGCAACAGAATAAATAGTAAACAAATGCATGGATAGATCAAAGGTTGAAGGTAAAAAATATGCTTTGTTAATGTAATGGAGGTATTTTTCTCTATGGGACTTTTATTATGACAGGGCTTTTTCTCTGCCGTGCGCGGGGAAAGATAAAAAAGACGTCTGGGAAATAAGGGAGGAGCTTCAGTTTTTCTTGTAGAAGGAGACACGCCATGATTGAGGTACTAGAGATCGACATTTTTCCTTTGCAGCTGTAGTGTAAGACAGTAGTGCACGTTCGGAATAAGTTTCGTGAGTCTAGTGTACATCAACATTGTGAAACTGTAGACGCAGCTGAAACGGAGGTTTTGGGCGATTGCGTCGTCTGACAGAGAACGGTGTTTGAGACCGGCTGAGAGCACGTGTAAGAGTTGCTAGGCCGTGAGTTTTCTTCAGGACACGTATGAGTGCGTATGCGAGCTGATCGATCGACTTTGAAGAAGTGATTCGTTTTTGAAAGACGTTTTTTTTGTGATCCAGTTTATTTAGCTATGCGCACCACGTGCGAGCTGAACTGAGCTGCGCCATTTTGCTCCGGACATTTCCTGAGTTTTTTTCCTGGATCAAGCGGAAACTTTCTTGTGTTTTTTATTTGCCCTGCCATCCTTACGACATCTCGCTGTCCTGCCTCAGCTGTTCATTTGACCGTTACAGCTGTGTTTCAAGTCATCGCAAGTCATCGCAAGCCATCACAAGATTGCCGTTGTCACAGACCGGTACAATGGTTCGGTACACGCACACGCACACACACATACACGAACACTTCACTGATAAAGAACTGAGATTTGAACGAACTGAGTGTTTCAACTTTCATTTTGAACTGTGTTTGTTATAACTGAATCATCTGTGTTGATCTTTAAGAGCCATAAATATCCGTTTTCAATGTAAATAAGTTTGTGGTCTTGTACTGTCATTTATTTGAAGGAACACTTTTGAGGTGTTAAGAGTTTTGCTGTGAAATTGTTTTTCATTTGAAGCTTATTCAAGAAAACAAGAAATATTGAACTGTTTATTTTAATTTAACTTTTTTTTATTTTGTTATTGAAATAGACCCTTCCAGCAGAAACGTAATTTACTTAGAAATAGAAAATAAATGACTAATTGTTAAGATTAAGACATTGGACAGTTATTTTTGAATTTACCTTGGGGTAGGGGCGTCTCACTTACACTGTTAGGATTAGGTGGGTGGGGATGTGAATTTAAATTTATTCTTCACCTCATGCACTTCAGGAAGCCACCGTATTGACATACTCACCTGAAGCCTACACCGCCTACTCCTGTATTATATCTGAAAATAGTGTAAGGTAAAACATATACACATAAAGTGCATACTGAGACTCAAAGCACCGGAACGGGGAATAAGATTCCTCCGCTCTTAAGTCTTCCAGGGTAGTGTTATAATTTTCCCCTACGAGGCGAGACTTACAGTCCCGTTACATTTGGCGTCACGAACAGGATAGAATTAGACTGTATTTACCCTCTTGTTTTGTCTCACACCTCTCCGGGCCTACAAGCTGAAGAATGGCAGAGTTTGACGAATTGAAGAAGGAGATGGCGGAGATGCAGAGGCGGTTTGCTGAACAGGCGGGTGCACTCGATCAGGCAAGAACCGAACAAAGAGAGGCACTGTCACTAGCGAGAGCCGTCATCGAGCATCAAGCTGCCGCTCAAGCACCCCCAGCTACCATCTATATTCCCAGGGACAGGAAACTGCCAGAGTTCAGTGGCCGTTCGACCAAAACTGGAGAGTTAAGCGTTGAAGAGTGGGTTGCATCAATGAAATCTGCCTTTCAAGTGATGAGAGTACCTGCAGAAGATCGTGTAGAGTTGGCGAAACAGCATCTCAAAGATGAAGCCAAAGCAACTGTGAGGTTCATGTTGGGTGATGGTGAAAAATCTACCGATGATATATTTCAAGTCCTACTAGACACCTATGGAGACAAAGTACCAATTGGAACCAGACTGAAAGATTTCTACGAACGAAAACAAATGCAAGGTGAGATGATACGCTCATACGCATATGACCTACAAGAAAGACTCAGCCGAGTTCAGCGCAGAGAGCCAAACAGAGTTCCAGAGGCCGAAAGTGTGTTAAAAGAACAACTTGTCCTAGGCCTTCGAGATGATTTTCTGAGGCGTGAGATGAAAAGGCGAGTTAAAGAGGATGCAAGTTTGACTTTTGTTCAGGTAATGCAAGCCGCAATCACTTGGGCTGAAGAAGAAGAGACCCAAACGCCAGACATTCCAAAACACAGCCCCCGTGTCAGAGTGGTAAGTGCTGATGCAGAGCATGGTTCCTCTACGTTAACACTGGAAAAACTGCATGAAGCTATACAGAAGATTGCCGCTCGTCAAGATGAACTTTACCAGGCAGTACACAGTAATAGCAGGGTACGATTTCAACAGAGTCGTCCAAAAAGACCACCCCTGAAGGACAGTGAAGGCAGATACATCTGTTATTCATGTGGTGAACCTGGGCACACTAGCAGGCACTGTCCACAAAGTATTGAAGCAGCTACAGTGACTGATCAGTTCCAACGTTCTACAGGGGCACCTGGAACTAACGTGAGAACCGTTCCATCAAGTACAGCTCAAACCAGCACGGGGCCATCTATGATAAGAAGTCATACAGCTGAATGGTCTGACGACGTAACAGAGAAATTGAAAAGTGGTGCATTTGGAGATTGTCTGACTGTTGAAGTTAGAATAGCTGGTGTTAAGACAAACTGCTTACTGGATACAGGCTCAGAAGTGTCCACCATAACAGAGTCACACTTTAGGAAGCACTTCGGAGAACAAGAGCGGAGACTGTCATCTGCTCACTGGGTACGACTCACTGCAGCTAATGGACTTGACATTCCTGTTCTAGGATGCCTGCAAGCTGATGTGGAATGTATGGGGAAGGTTCTCCCAGGAAAATGCATCTTTGTGCTGACAGACACGAGCCCAAAAGCAGAGGAGTTAAAGGGACTTTCAGGAATCATTGGAATGAACATAATCAGTGAGTTCAAGTCTGTGTTCATCACAGGAGAGCATGTGAAGTCAGCCAACAAATATGAAGAACTGGCGGAAGCAAAGATACGAAGGGTGTTCGCCAGTGTCCAGAAAAACGAAACCTTGAGTCCTGATGGCAGAATTGGGTTCGTCAAAGTTGGTGGAAAACAGGCCGTCATCGTCCCCCCATTAAGTGAAAAGGTGTTTGAAGGTCGTTGCAGAGTGCCACCTAAAATGAAGTGCCAAGTATTAATTGAGCCCACCACTGGAGTGAGTCTACCTAAGGGACTCCTAGTGGCCAATGTGCTGACAAAAACTGAGGGTGGTAAAGTTTCTGTACGTGTGATGAATTCGAGCGAGCAAACAATAAGACTTAACCCAAGATGCAGAGTGGCAGTAGTGTCCAAACCACAGGAGGTGTTAACTGAGAAGACGCTAGAATTTGAGGAGGAGGAAGGGACACTTCATGTCCGACGAGTGGCGCATGTACAAGCAGTCGAAATCTCTGATAACCCCCCAGTACCAGTCCGGGTGAATTACGAAAAGCTCACCCCAGCGCAAAGAGAGGAACTTAACCAGTTGTTGGCAAAGTACAGGGACATATTCTCCAAAAGTGACAGTGACTACGGGTACACACAGTCTGTAGCGCATGACATTCACACTGGTGATGCTCCGCCAGTGAAACAAAGGCACCGTAGAGTACCGCCACATGTTTTCCAAGAGTTCAAAAAACACGTGCAGGATCTAGTGTCACAAGGCATCCTTAAGGAGAGTGCAAGCCCCTGGGCATCCCCGGCAGTGATCGTTGTGAAGAAAGACGGCAGTGTGCGCTTCTGTTGTGATTACAGGAGGCTTAATCAGGTCACATGCAAAGACGCATATCCACTACCCAGAGTTGAAGAATCTCTGGACGCACTGGGAAATGCTCAGCTGTTCTCCACCCTAGATCTAACGGCCGGCTATTTCCAGGTAGCTGTAAGTGAGCGTGATCGTGAAAAGACAGCAGTCACTACCCCATTTGGACTGTTTGAGTGGACGCGGATGCCATTCGGGCTGTGCAATGCGCCAGCAACCTTCCAGCGCCTTATGGGAGTAGTGCTCGGGGATTTGACCTTCGATGTCCTCTTGATATATTTGGATGATATTATCGTGTTTTCTAAAGACTTCAAGAGCCACTGTGAGAGGCTAGAGCTGGTCTTTGATAGACTGAAGCGTCATGGACTAAAGTTGAAACCTAGCAAATGCTTTCTCTTCAGATCTGAGGTAAAATTCTTGGGTCACGTGATTTCCTCTGAAGGAATCCAAGTCGACAGTGAAAAGGTCAGTGCCTTGGATGCTTGGCCTGTGCCTAAAAGTGTGAAAGAAGTGAGACAATTGATTGGATTCATGAGTTATTACCGGCGGTTTGTACCAAAGTTTGCTCAACTAGCTAAACCATTGCATGCGTTAATGGGCAGCAAAGACAAAAGGAGAGCCTCTGAACTGTTCAGGTGGAGTAGCGAATGCCAGACTGCATTTGACAGACAATACCTGATGTCACCACCTGTCCTTGCCTACCCCGACTTTGGCCTTCCGTTCATCCTCACTACAGATGGAAGTCAACAGGGCCTCGGAGCTGTATTGAGCCAGAAGCAAGGTGGAGCAGAGCGCGTCGTTGCATTTGCTAGCAGAGGCCTGAGAGGATCGGAGCGGAATGACAAGTACTATAGTGCGTTCAAACTGGAGCTGTTGGCACTTAAGTGGGCTGCAACAGAAAAATTTAAAGAGTACCTAATGTTCTCCAAGTTCACTGTAATCACTGACCATAATCCACTGCGTTATCTGGAGACCGCAAATCTTGGTGCAGTTGAGCAACGCTGGGTGGCCCAGTTAGCGGAGCTTAATTTCGAGGTTCTGTACAAGCCTGGAAGACTGAACACCAATGCAGATGCTCTGTCAAGGATTCCCTCCAGTGAAGTTCCAGAACAGGAGGACACAGAGAAGGATTTCATCAGACTGAATTCTGAGGAAGTGCGTGCATGCCTGTGGCCCGCGCAAGACTCCAAGCCGGGCAAGACTGATGTTCAAGTGACCGTACAAGCGTCCATCAAGAAAGTGCTGACTGGTCACAGCTGGAATGAAATAAAGGAGCTACAAAGAAGTGATGCCTTGATGGGTCCTTTGTACAATGCACTGTTCAAAGAGAGAAAACCAAGCAGGACAGAACAACAGAGTATGCCACCAGAGTCGAAAAAGCTTTGCAGAGAGTTTGAACGTCTTCGATTGCATAATGGAGTGATGTTTAGATGCATTCTTGATCCGAGAGATGGAGAAAAAATTAGGCAGTTGGTTGTTCCTGGCCCATTACAGCGTTCAGTTTATGATAGTCAACATGAGCATGGGGGTCATTTCGGAGGAAAGAGTACTCTGACACTGATGAGGCGGAGTCACTACTGGCCTAATATGTCTAAGGATGTTCAAGGATGGATTGCACAGTGTAAAAGATGTACCCTTGCAAAGGATGTATTTCCAAGGATCCGAGCTCCGATGACTCGTAGCAACGTCACTGCTCCTTTAGAAGTGCTGGCGATGGACTATACTCAGCTGGAAATGTCTTCAGGAGGGTATGAAAATGTACTGGTTCTAACTGATATGTTTACCCGGTTTACAGTTGCTGTCCCAACCAAGAACCAAACAGCGAGTACCACTGCAAAGGCCCTCATTAAGCATTGGTTTGTCTGCTACGGGTGTCCAGCTCGTCTGCATTCAGATCAGGGAAGATGTTTCGAGGCACAAGTGATCAAGGAACTCTGTAAAGCCTATTGTATTGGAAAAAGTCGTACAAGTCCCTACCATCCTCAAGGAAACTCTCAGTGCGAGCGATTCAACCGCACAATGCATGATATGCTGAGAACGTTGACACCGGAGAAGAAGAAAGACTGGAAAACTCACCTACCTGAGCTAGTGATGGCTTACAACAACCACGTCCACTCATCTACTGGCTATTCTCCCTTTTACTTGATGTTCGGGAGGGATGCGCGACTTCCATTAGATGTGTTGGGTGGAAAGGATGTGGAGGAAAGTGATGCAGAAAACTTGGACGAATGGGTGAAGAGTCATCATGATCGACTAAAGACGGCCGTAGAAGTTGCAAATATGGTTGCACAAGAAGCTTCCAAGAGACGGAAAAGAGTGTATGACCGCAAAACCTCTGGAGCGCTTGTAAGGCCTGGTGACCGTGTGTTGCTTCGTAATCACAAACATAGGGGCAGAAATAAGATTCAAGACAAGTGGGAACATGCACCGTACATTGTAGTAAAGCAGAATCATTCAGACATACCTGTATTTACTATCAAACCTGAAAAGGGGGGTCCGTCCAGAGTAGTACACAGAGATCAGCTCCGTCACTGCACATTTTCTTTGTCACCTAATTCGCCACGTACAACCAGATGTAAACCTATAAACCAGTCAGATACCGAAACCGAATTCCCAGATCTTGTGTGTTTTCCAGCCACTGCACATAGACAGAGTAAAGATAATAGGGTGGTACAGATGGAAACGAATGATGTAGAACAAAGAGAGGGTGTAACACAAGAACAGGATAATGTAGTGGAAGATGTGGTCTGTGAAGTAGATTGGGGAGTACAAGAAGTTTCTGAGGATGCTGACATTTCAGATGTTGAAAGTGAAAATGATCCAGAGCTCAGACGCTCGCAAAGACAAAACCGTGGTAAATTACCTGTGAGGTATAGAGATGATTATCTAATGGAATAAGGTTAAAAGGGTTACTGAGGTTGTAATGAGAAATGTATATCTGTATGACCTTGTTTAAGATTGAAAAGCATGTTTTGTATAGTGTTGCACTTTTAATTGTTCTGTTTACGTTCCAGGGGCAGGCTGTCTGGAGATGTCGATGGTATGGCAGGGTTTAGCAGGGGGGAATGTAACGGAGGTATTTTTCTCTATGGGACTTTTATTATGACAGGGCTTTTTCTCTGCCGTGCGCGGGGAAAGATAAAAAAGACGTCTGGGAAATAAGGGAGGAGCTTCAGTTTTTCTTGTAGAAGGAGACACGCCATGATTGAGGTACTAGAGATCGACATTTTTCCTTTGCAGCTGTAGTGTAAGACAGTAGTGCACGTTCGGAATAAGTTTCGTGAGTCTAGTGTACATCAACATTGTGAAACTGTAGACGCAGCTGAAACGGAGGTTTTGGGCGATTGCGTCGTCTGACAGAGAACGGTGTTTGAGACCGGCTGAGAGCACGTGTAAGAGTTGCTAGGCCGTGAGTTTTCTTCAGGACACGTATGAGTGCGTATGCGAGCTGATCGATCGACTTTGAAGAAGTGATTCGTTTTTGAAAGACGTTTTTTTTGTGATCCAGTTTATTTAGCTATGCGCACCACGTGCGAGCTGAACTGAGCTGCGCCATTTTGCTCCGGACATTTCCTGAGTTTTTTTCCTGGATCAAGCGGAAACTTTCTTGTGTTTTTTATTTGCCCTGCCATCCTTACGACATCTCGCTGTCCTGCCTCAGCTGTTCATTTGACCGTTACAGCTGTGTTTCAAGTCATCGCAAGCCATCACAAGATTGCCGTTGTCACAGACCGGTACAACGGTTCGGTACACGCACACGCACACACACATACACGAACACTTCACTGATAAAGAACTGAGATTTGAACGAACTGAGTGTTTCAACTTTCATTTTGAACTGTGTTTGTTATAACTGAATCATCTGTGTTGATCTTTAAGAGCCATAAATATCCGTTTTCAATGTAAATAAGTTTGTGGTCTTGTACTGTCATTTATTTGAAGGAACACTTTTGAGGTGTTAAGAGTTTTGCTGTGAAATTGTTTTTCATTTGAAGCTTATTCAAGAAAACAAGAAATATTGAACTGTTTATTTTAATTTAACTTTTTTTTATTTTGTTATTGAAATAGACCCTTCCAGCAGAAACGTAATTTACTTAGAAATAGAAAATAAATGACTAATTGTTAAGATTAAGACATTGGACAGTTATTTTTGAATTTACCTTGGGGTAGGGGCGTCTCACTTACACTGTTAGGATTAGGTGGGTGGGGATGTGAATTTAAATTTATTCTTCACCTCATGCACTTCAGGAAGCCACCGTATTGACATACTCACCTGAAGCCTACACCGCCTACTCCTGTATTATATCTGAAAATAGTGTAAGGTAAAACATATACACATAAAGTGCATACTGAGACTCAAAGCACCGGAACGGGGAATAAGATTCCTCCGCTCTTAAGTCTTCCAGGGTAGTGTTATAATTTTCCCCTACCAGGCGAGACTTACAGTCCCGTTACATTAAGTAACATTTCAAGTATATTTTGGCCCGGTTTCACAATCAAAGCTCGAGGCAAGTCCCAGACAAAAATGAATGACCTGTCTTAACTAAATATAACTTGAAATATCTTAAAAGACATCAGTGCCTTTGTTTTGTCTCGAGATGCACACCAGTAATGTATTCTTCTAAGGCCTTTTTATAAAAGCGACATAAATATCTTAATTTAACTAAGTCATAGTCCTGGCTTACTCTTAGCTGTGTCTGTGAAACCGGGCCATTGTGTATTTGTTTTCAGTCATTAGATATATTCACAGTATTCATTCAAAGTATATTCAGAGTTGTATACACCCATGTGTTAGTTTTGGCACATGTTAATGAACTAATTTGTACAGGTTTTGAAAATGTGTAGTGAGTGATGAAGGGAAATGTTACTGCCTCCCATCTCAATACGTTTACAGAGGATCACGCTTGAAACTTACTCTGTTTGCAGATGAATGGAAGGGTTGTCGAGCAGTCTTTATCATATGTGCTACCAGCAGTATCTGCAGCACCACAAGGCCGGCTCTGCCCAGTTACATAACGTGTAGGATACATCCAGGTAATGGAGGACATGGAGACAGTTGTTCCATCTGACCACTTCCACGAGTCTCTAAATAGACCAATCCATACTCTACCAGAAACTTGCGGCAGCAGATCATTCTCAGCTTGAGTGCGAATGGTGGCCAGATCTGTGTAGTGCTGTCGGCAGTAACTCTGACCTTCATGCCAGGTCCTGTAAATGTCACGGACATGCACAAATCTGTCAGCTCCGGTTTTGGCTTCTGTAATAAATTTTAAAAAAATTAATGAATCAGTTTATTTGTGTTTATTTGCAATCTACAAAGCATACGTGCAGCTTTGAGATTCTGAACGTATATGATTCTGAAACAAGCCACATGAAGCTGTCTTATGTAAATGAACTTAACGTAAAACAGAGATTTGATCAGTTACACACCCTCATATACTGTACGAAAAACATTGAAGGAGAATTTGTTTTTGCAATGGAGTTATGTAACAGACAGAGCAATGAAGAAAACGACAACAAAACCACTCCAGTGATGTAGATTCAAGCTTTTCAAAGCTTTGAAACAACTTTCTGTGAAAAATCGTTTAAAATTACACTGTGATAAAATAAATCTGCTTTGATTGCACCAGATGAGATTCCTGATTCGTGCGATATGCTCGTAAAAAAGTGGGTCCTGCCTCCTCTACGATTTCATTGGTTGTCTCCGCCAACCAATGATTTTTCTTTCTGCCCTCACAACACCTTTGAGGAAGTAAAACTCCTATCTGCGAGTCATTTGAATCAGTTCATTACAGTGAATCGGACAATGTTGTTGATAAAACCAGCATGAATGATTCAATCACAAATAGAACTGATTTGGTTCTTGTGTTTAACTCACTGATTCAATCCTGTCACTGATTTTACTAATTTACACATTACTTACTGAAGCCACTGGTCACTCAGTGAATATCTCTACTGTATTGTCGCTGTCCAGTCCCTTCCTGGTTTGCTTCACTGTGTTCTACACCCATGATCCTCACTATTTTAGAAAATCTCTCTTTGCCTCTTCCTGGTGTATAACGTGATTGAACTCTCAACCTAGAGAAGATTCAATATGGACTCTCTGGAGGACTATTTGTTGTTCCATCTACGGTCGTGCAGCCGGCCTCTGGAACATATTCGGATTTTCTGGACTATGTTTATGAGATGAGGTTGAGTCATTCTATGTTCAACGCATGCTTCCAGAAGGGACTGGCTGACCATTTATTTTAATGCCTGTCTCCTGAGCTTTGTAAGTTACCCCTGGTCGATTCAATTAATTATATCATCAAATTAAATGACTCTGGTTTCTATGTTGGCAAAGCCAATGAGGACCAAATTAACCCCCTGACAGCAAGAAACCAATCAATGTAGAAAAATTGGTCATTTGTCAATGTTAAGGGCATTGAATCAATATCACTTTTGCAGCCGCAATTAACGTTTAAAAAATGCCAAAATTTCATCAAACAACCATTATTGTGATCAGTTTGCTTTAGTTGGGCTCTTGACTCTTGAGTTTTATTGTTTAGTTTTCTCTAGCTGTCCATGTGAGTTAAAACACATATGTTGTAGCAAAGAGAAGGAAGATCCAGTGGATCAAAAATGATAATTATTTCATCACTATGAAGTTCTTTAAACTACATGTGAGAAACAAAACTGTAACATTTCTGAATCAGTTAGTCAAGAGCAATCGGTGTATAAATCTCAACAATGTTGACAATCAACAAAAGAAAGCTTCATGCTGCAATGCATGCTGGTTAACATCATATTACAAAACTCATGACTCCCAGCATGCATTGCGGTTGATCAGCTTATCTCAATTAGTTTGATTGTTGTCACCATAGTTGAGGTTTGTGTGATGAATGTTGATGACTAAGTGTGCCAGGAAACTTTTTCTTAAATTTTATACTTTAAATATCTGAACTTTTAAAATTGTGAACAAGAATTCAACATCAATCATGAATGGACCAAACCACAATATTATTTAAAGAAGCTTACATTCACCACTGTCTGACTAAAATGAAAACTGTTCCAATTTCAGCTTTTCAAAATATTTCTTTCTCTTTAAAACACTATTGTAAACATTGAAAAAGTTACCTTAAAGAAAGTCCAGAGTCAAGAGCACAACTAAAGCAATACTGATCACAATAATGGTGGTTTGTTGAAATCTCAACATTTTTTCAAGAATAATATTGAGTGCAAAAGTGATATTGATTCAATGCCATTAACATTGGCTAATTTACGATTTTTAACATTGATTCAATGGTTGCTTGCTATCTGGGCCCTTTCAGAACCTCATTTAAGGGAATTAAATAAATTCCCTTTTTAGAATGACACCCGGTGTGAGTATTTTGTTTATTACATTAACTCATTTGCCGCCAGCCTCTTTAAAAAAAAAGTTGCCAGTCTACGCCAGTGTTTTTTTAACATTTTCACCCAGCTTTAATGGCTCACAGTAAATTTTCTGTAAAGTATATATGGACAAACAATATGTCAAATGAAAGAATAGAGTCTCAGCTTTCAAACAAAAGAAACCGTATTCTTATATCTTCATTTGTCCGTTTTTTTATCACTCCGTAAATGTGGGTAGGTTTCTTCAGAAATGCATCACTTTGATCAACCAGCTGAGATAATTAACGTTTTTTGTCAAAGATTCCGCCCAGATTACACTCAGAACAATCATTAAAAACCGCTAAAACATATACGTCCTACGTTCTGGGATTCTGTACTTTTTCCCAAAGGTGTGTAATAGCGCCACCTGCTGTAAAACAGTACAAACACTGATTGCCATAATAACTCGTCTTTGGCGGGGAACCGTTTCTTTTTAAATGACGAGATAACTTGTCAATGGTGGTGAAAGAGTTAAATGTTATATCGTATATTTTGTAACGTCTGTATGCTTTTTGTGTTTAATTCCAATAATATGTGATTTTTCTTTAAGGACTATTTACAAGGACTTTTTACAACCTCAACCTCAAGTTGAGTTATAATACAGTAATGCAATAACATTGTTTGTAATTGTTCATCATTTGTTTTCAGTTCTTGTGTCTGACATATTACTAAATGATCCGTATCTCCATGTTTGTTATCAATGACCTGTTGAAAAAACGTCACTTATTAATTTAAGGAACTTTTACTCTGTTTTATGGGAGAAAGCAACATGTTGGTTTTATTTCTTACCGTTGTAGCAAAATACAGGATATGGATAATTGCAATCGGTATCAGACCATTTTCCAGACTCAATGCAAATGCATTCCTGTGTTCCTTTCCTGTTATCTGGTTGTCCATTTTTCCAAAGCTCAACTGTCATTTGCCTGTCTTGATGAGACCAGCGCCAGCTGTTGATGTCATTGTAGAGTCCAGTCCAGGCCACTGAAGTCAATGCCGGTCCAACTGCTCTCTTAACATTCATCCAGTCTTCAATGCTGTGAACAGTGGCCAGGTCAAAGTGATTCTGTCTACAGTAAAGTTGTGCCTCATCCCAGGTCTTCTGCTGCGGGATCAGAACAAACTCACATGAGATGCTCCCGAAGAGCAGACAGAGTCCTGTCAAGAGAAAAGTTCAACAGGAACACTTGGGTTAACCCTTAATATTACAAGTGAACATCTTTTGAGTCATGGCAACTAAATAGGACAACTTAAAGTGCAGGTCCACCCAAAAAAAAAAATTCTGTCATCATTTACTCAGCCTCTTGTCATTTCAAACCTGTTTGACTGTCTTTCTTCCACAGAATACAAAGAAAGATATTTTGAAAACTGCCATTGAAAAGTAATCTTGTCATTTAAAAATCAACCGTTGCCTATAAGTTATCATGGCAATCAGTGTTTATACTGTTGTACAGCAGGTGGTGCTGTTATACAGCTTTGGTAAAAGTAAAGAATCTCTGAACCAAGAACCTAAATATCTTATCTGTTTTTAATTATTGTTCTTCTGAGTCTAATCTGGGCGGAATCTTTGACAAATTTTTTTTATTATCTCAGCTGTTTTATTAAAGTGATGCATAGAGGTGATAAAAAAAACAAATAAAGATAGAAGAATACGATTTCTTTTATTTAGAAGGAGAGACTCTGTTCTTTCATTTGATATATTATCTGGCTGGCGACTTTTTTTTAAAGGCTGTCGGGGAAAGAGTTAACTGGACCCCATTTTTCTGTTACCAGGTTCCTTCAATGTTAATTATTTTGTGTTCTACAGAAGAAATAAAGTCCAAGGTTTGAAATGACAAGAGGGTGAGTAAATGGGGGAACTATCACGTTAACAACATCTTTCGATCTTGCTGCATGTTAGAATCTAGAGAACGTTTAATTTGCTTTGGTACTTTTTTACAAACTGATCACATTGAACATGGAAACATGATACAACTTGACACAACAAAAGTAATCTATAAATCATGAGATGTACTTATTTTACCTTATTTCAAATAAAACTCCAATATTATTATATATTTTCATAAACATACAACGGTTCTTGAGAATTAACAAGTTAAGATGTTGATGTATTGTCAGTATTTGCTTGTACTACACGCACCACAGATAAGTTATAGAAAGCCAGGATGATTATCTAACTGATTTTGAAATATGTCATAATGCGCATGCGTTAAAACCTGCGTGTACTTGTGGGATTCAAAGAAAGTATACTTTGAAAAGATGTGCGTTCGGCTGTACACATACGTTCGTGAACACATAAAAAACAATTATTCTTCAGGCATTAATCTTAAAAACCTTGCTCACCGGGAGACTGCATTTATTTATTAGATATTATTTATTAGAAAGAAGTTGCTTGTTCTATAAACACCATGCACTGTGCTGTGTTTGACCTTTTCTGTTTTTCCTGTTTGCCCCTGTAAAGCTGCTTTGGAACAATGCACATTGTGAAAAGTGCTATATAAATAAACTTGAATTGAATTGAATATAAATTACATTGGTTGCATCATTAGATTTTAAATTTGAGCGTGCGCATACAGAATGTACATGTCCTGTGAGCTGTCCATGACCCGACGCTTCACGTCCGGCGTGTGACTCCGGTACTTGCATGCCGTTTTATTTGTTTACGTTGCACTGAAAGCCCAACTCTCACCGCTACGGCCTTGATCATGAATGTACCTGTTAGATTTGCTGTTTGGTCTCTCTGTCATAGTTAATCTAGTGTGTGTTGTGGCCTCCTAGCCTCTGAAAAGCACGGCTCTTTGCTGATGCACAGCTGGTATCGCTTTGTTTTCGTTTCGTGCAAGTTGCAACGTTTCCGTTCCGTGCAACAGAAACACAAGGTGTTACGGAGCCTTTACAAAGAATTAAACGTGACAATAAGCGTGGTTAATGGTGAAATTCGGTAATCGCTGCATCCCTACATTCAGCAATTTTGGGCTAAACATGGATGTGCGTATGTGGACAGGCAGTGTTTCTTTACAAAGTAACATCGGAAAATACTGGCCTGGCCTGCATAATACAGCATTTTTACTTGTTTTCGAGAATCTGTTTGAACGCAGATCATTTCGACAAAGCTGTTGTTTGTACGTGAAACTTTCTTCAAAAAACGAAAACAACAAACTTGTCCGAATTCTACTCCTTCATTGTTGTGCCAACGCAATGTGTTAGTCTCTCTGTAGTGACCTGTAGATGAGTTCAGCTCTGAAAACTCTGACTGTAAAAACATCAACCCCAAATCTGCCAACAGGGATTACTGAATACTACAATCTACACACACAAAAGTTACACACAGACCTGAGAACACCAGCGCATGAATCAGTCTTTCCATTGTTGGTGGATTAGCAGTATAAAAAGAATCTGAAATGTGACAAGAACACATCTAAATTCACGAGAGTGAACGAGATTGCAAGTATAACAACAAGTACAGTACTTCAAACTTTAAACTGAAGAAAACATCTTACCTGCATCAACGTTTGCCCGCATCAACGGACAGGGCTGGAGATCAAACTGCACTGACTTCTGAAGAGGGTATTCGCTTAGTTTTATTTTCAGTTTTATTTTCATACACAAATTTTGATGAATTGTTTTATGCAAATTGATTTATGCAACATCATTTGAATGATGAGACATGCAATAAAAACAAACTAATGAATATGGTCAAACCTGAACACACAAATGTCACAAAGATGGATGTGCAGGGCATCATTTGGAAGACTAATTTGTTTTTTACAAAATCTGTAAGTAAGTTAAAGAATAAGTTAAAGGTGAAGTAAAAGATTCATATTTCAAAAGAAGAATAGAAATTGTATTATTGGTATCAACATAACATGTGTCCCGTTTAGTGGCCTTCGGCTAAAAATGTCTGTGTAACGGAGGCCAGCTGGTGTGTGAAAGCTGTGCAGTAAACCACAATCTTAAAGTGATACGCCACTAATTCTGTCATCCTTTACTCGCCTTCGAGTTGTTCCAAATCTGTACAAGTTTCTTTGTTCTGATGAACACAGAGAAAGATATTTGGAAGAATGCTTAAAACCACACAGATCTCAAGCCCCATTGAGTCCCATAGTAGGAAAAAAAATGGTAGTCAAAAGTGCCCCAGGACTGTTTGCTGTCCCACATTCATCAAAATGTCTTCCTTGGTGTTCAACAGAATAAAAAAAGTCATTTTTCCTACTATGGTAGTCAATGGGGGTTGAGATCTGTTCGGTTATAAGCATTATTCTAAATATCTTTCTCTGTGTTCAAAAAAATTTATACACATTTGGAACAACTTGAAGGTGAGTAAATGATGACAGAATTTTCATGTTTGGGTGAAGTATCACTTGAAGAAGTGCCCTAAATGATAAAGCTAAAAGCTGTGGCCTTCTTTCTCCTTTGGAACGCCTGATTCCCATTCTTAAGTGATCGCCGGTTCGACTCCCCCAAAATTGATTGATGGCATTAAACTGAAACTAGCAGTATTTTTACGGATCATAAAATGTCTATGACCTAAATAGATATTGTATGATGTAAAGTTGGATGCTTCAGTGGCACGCAAATAATAGACCTTGAATGCTGTATTTGCTTTAAACAAATGACATTTGTTTGTGCTAAATGATTGGATTCAAAACAGAGCATTTTAAATAAATCAATCTGACATCTTGGAAACGTTCCAAACTGGATATTTCCAGTAACACGCGATCTACTGAATGGTGAAAGAGCTGAATCTCAAGTTGTTTATTTGTCATTTTCACAAAAATACTACATTTATCAGCTATGAATCCAATTCCTTTTAGTGTTTCTTATAGTGTGTCATGACTCATAGCTGATAAATTGAGATACTCTTTACTTAAAAACATAGAATAAAATCTACTCAATCTAATTGAGTGCAAATCGTTACCTCAATTTTATTAAGTTGATTCAGTAAGTTTGCATATAGTTTAATTTGCTACCTAATATATTTAAGTTATATTTAACTGATTTGCATGGGTAATATTTACTAACCCTCAAGATTTTGTTTTCATCGATTAGGCAATGAAATGCTTATTCAAGAAATAATAATATTTCATTAGCATATAGGCACAATCTAAATCTAAATTGCTGTATTATTTCCTCACCCTTATATCATGATATTTACATTTATATGACTTTAATCAGCTGAACACAAATCGTGATCTTTAGTAAAATATGATTTTTATTCAAAAAAACCTGTACGTCCAGGGAGTTAGCTCACTTTCTAAAATAGCAGACGATTGGGCACAACGTCTTCTTCCCTCCACGATGATAAATACAGTACAATAAAGCCAGCTTTAAACACTACCTGCTCTGTCCAGGAGGTGGGAGTGTTGTCAACATGAATTGTAAATAATTATAGGAATCGTTTACTTTTATATCACTTATTCGCCCTCACGTCATGTCAACCCTGTATGACTTTCTATCTTATGCAGAACACACAAAATAGATGTTTCCTTTGGTGAACAAGCAACAGTAAGCCACACTGACGTCCATTGCATGGACATATCTCAAAATATCTTATTTTGTTTTCCACTGAATAAATAGTCAGATTTACAACCACACAAGGAATAAATAATGAATTAATTTCCCCCAAAAAAATACATTACTGAAACACCTTCTGTCAGAAAGAGGTAGACGAGACTCATGATGACAGTCCAGTAAATGAGTACTTTGATTTGTTCACGCAGCTCTTTTGAAGGACCTTATTATATATGTAAGAGACTGTATATACTTTTGTCTAAAATGATTCTGTCATATATTTATCGTTGTGTCAAAACAGTTACATACATATCCACGTAAAACTAACAGGTATTTTCCCAAAAATGAAATATCGGTTTTGATCACTAGTAAGGGGTGGGGCATTGTTAGACAGACTCTGCATTCTGCTAACTTTCACATTTCTGTCTTCTTATGAAAAAACATTTCAAATATTTTAATGATGCATTAATAGGTACCGTTAAAATGTTTCGCAGTCAGGTTGAAAAGAGAGCCATGAAGTCTGACTAACATAGTATGCAGAACCTATATTAAAGTTAGTTCAATAAGAACATTTACATCGTTTGTGTGAAGTTTGAGACAGAACAATGGCACTGATGTATTTTAAGATAGGTCAGCTTTTAAAAACAAAAACCTAAAAGGGTAGCTCAATTGACAAAAACGTTGTTTTCTTATGACTTTATTGTATAGAAATGTAGAATATTGCCGATATTCATAAATTTTCATGTGCATTTTGAAATCTACATGATTTTTTACAAAAGCAGATGTTTAAATATTTTTTTAGATGCTCTGATCATTTCCTGCAAAACAGTGGGTCCAGAAAGTGTGAGGTGTTTACACACGTTTTGATGAAAAATAAATATCATAGACATCAAATGTTTCCAGATTTTTACAGAATCGTTTAAATACAGAGCAAAAAAATCTAGGGCACACATGACAATGTCACAAACAGTTTCAGCAAACATCATCAATGTTGTAAGTGCGAGGTATATGGCTTTTCCCCTTTTAAAAAAAGTGGCATTTCTGTTCCCAACACTCTTTTATCTCCAGATGTCCTTAAAATGAACTTGTATTCAGAGATGAACGCATTTGTGAAATGGACATGGAAAAACTTTACAAAAATAACCCAAATCAACACAAGCGTCCAAAATACTTTCACACAAACTTTACGCTAAAACAGACAAATATTGCACATTGTGGGATTTGCTGTAGGAAATAAACCGATATATCTTCTGGACTCCATGGCTTTACATGCACCCTTAAAAGTTGCCGGTTCAATCCAGAGCTGGCTGTCAGAATATTTCAATTTGGTCCCAGACGTGTTGAAAATGATTCAGAGGGCTTGATGTGAAGGCACAGACTTCAGCAGACGTGTTCATGGTTATGAACTCTTCTTCTGGAATCTGCGAAGATGAGAGGAACATAGTGAAAAAGCCAAGCAGAAGAATAATAAAATATTCACTTCATTAAATGCTTTTCCTTTTACATTTTTTTCTCCACTATTTTTATGCATAATTCGGCATCTTCATAATCTGTTCTATAGACATGTTTGAGCTCATGGTGAATTCATGACCCGCAGGCAGGGCTGAACAAAAGATTAAAGCTCATCTTTTCTGGTGTGTGTGTTTCTTTACTATATTCATGAACTTTAACCCTTCTAGCAGCTGAGCATCTCCAGCAACATCCATGTTTCCATTTATAATCTGTAAATTCCAATAAAGCTTGATAAAACCATTGCTTTTTTGGTTAAAAAGGACCATCCATTTGTGTGTGTGTGTGTTGCACAATAAAACTATACACATAAATACATTTAAATATAACAAATACATTAGGGCAATTCTGTGAAAATGTCATCCTTACCACAATTAAAAATTTTACCAGCGGTTTTTACTATGGTAACAGCACAGATTTAAACATTTGGTGGTTTAAATATCCATGTGAGATCTCTCTTCAAATTTGTAAAGCATTTGTTTTATTGTAAGTGCATGATTTTTCATAGTCAAGATAAAGTGCCATTTTCAGGATTGTCACATCCATAACGCTACATAATCCTCATAAATGGACACATGAAAATAAATATAAAGTAAATATTTTGTTCTATAAAGAGGCATCCCTTCTCCATTCATTGGGTTTTATTGCTTCAGGATTGTGTGTTTTATTTTATAGAAATCCTACAAAGTTTATCGTCTCCCATAAACCGCGTCCTTTTTTGTCACATATTTATTTCCCTTTTTTAAATAGAAATATTTTTCACAGACTGACTTTTTATGTATCAACAAGGGTTCAGTAAAATATAAACAGATGGTTCAATATTATCGTAACAAATTCATTCTCTGAGCATTTTTATGTCACGTCCATAACACAAACTGTCACGTCGATAATGCCCTTTAGATTTATAAAAAAGGTTTTCAGTGAAATTAAGTCAGTGTGTAAAGCCAATCAGAATGAAGAAGACCTAACTTTCAGCCAATCGGCAGGTGGGCGATTAACAGAAACCATGCTTGCATTCCAACATGGAGATGATTGACAAATAAGTGAGATGTAAGCAGCCAAACATAACAACGCCAACGATTTACAGTTAAAATATTAAATGGTAAGATTCAGAGATGCAAACTACTTAGCAGACCTCAAGTTTCAAGATTAGTAATGCTGTTTATTTCAAATTCTTAATCTACCTTTATATAACTTCATAGTTACAGGCTGACAGCCGAGAGAAGGGAAATGTCATGGTCACTATTTGTTATGTTATGGTTTCAAAATGATAAAGCAAAGAAATAGTAATATAACTTCCATAAATTGGGGAAATATCTCCTCGGGGGACCATGCCCATAGATTCGGGCTAAGCACCCATGTCCCCAACGTCTGGCTCCGCCCGTGCTCTCAACAATAACTCTTCACCACATGACGTCAGCAACAAAAAAAGAGGTAGAACTTTACTCACTGTCCAATGGACAGGCATTTTTTGACCTCCCATCCAGGCCCAATTTAAAACAAACCAATCAAAAAGAGAAGGTCAAAATAAAGCCCCGCCCTACTTTTTCATTTTTCAGAAGCCATTTCACAAGGATATTCGTCACGATACAGAAAAGAAGTCAATCACAAGTTCCATTTCATGGTGACTTTAAAGCTTTAAATGCATAAAATGCTATTCCTGTTACCAGAGCTTATCCTTCCTGTATGCAGACTACGTAGGTTGCATAGGGCCCCGCACCAAAAAAATGACAACAACACGAATCAAAAGAACAAGACAGCATTTGTTTTTGTACTATTTGAAAAACTTATTTTGTTTTGCCAAATAATGCAATAAATTACTTACAAAACAATTCTCCAGTACTTATTTACAAATTCAGTATTTGTTCACTATATTTCGTTTGGGCTTAAATGTAATTTTTTGTTTGTGCCATCACATTTAGGTAATAATTGATGTGTTTTCATATGTTAGCTTTTTTGAGAAAACTTTATTTATCGTGTTTTAATTTTTGTTAGTAAATCACTCATTTGGTAGTAAAAACAGAGTATTTTAACAGCTAGATGGTTCCAGAGCCACGCGTTAGGTCAATATATATATTTTTTATTAAATTTTATACTTAATTGTGTTAGTATAAATTCAACCCTCGATTTAATGTTTTATTTCTTTCGGTCTTCATTTCATTTTAGTGTGTTCATTTTTTTATTTTTATAGTTGACCGTTATGTTTAGGCCTACTTCCAATTTTAATTATTTGTACAAGGGCCCCTCACAAGTTTGCTTAGGGGCCCCAGACATTTAGGATCGGTACTGCCTGTTACAAATAATTGTACTTTTGATTTACTTGTCCCATTTGTGAAAATGCAAATCACGTCTGAAAAATGTACAGCTAAACATTACAACCGCATTCACCAAAGCAGTGATTCTACAATCTGTCTCAAGAGTTAATCTGGCGGTCCGGTCGGGTTGGCAGTGGGGACCAGATGGTGGATGTAGTTATGAATGATGCCGTGGTCTTAAGTATTAAGTTGGATGAGTGTAATCCCGTATAACATATGCAGAAGGCTCGTGAGACTGGACCCATCAAGAAGAAACACTCACACAGCACAGTCACTCATGACACAGTTTCTTCTACCGCATGTCCTCAATCACACCTATTCATAATCTTTATATAAACTACTTTTAAAGCAACACTATGAAACATTTGCTCATGAGTTCCCCTATGTGGTTGATAAGCCCAATTGTCTGTTACCAGTGTTGTAAATAATTTAGCTGTATATGCTTCCCCATGGATAGCGCAATTCATGTGAATTTGTTTACTAATCTGATGAAACCAGAGAAATGGAGAAACATTGTTTGGAAACTGTTCCCGGAGGCAGGGATAGGCGGGGATGTGTGTATCAGCTCTTTTGTGAGTTTAAAATGATTTCTTACTCATTGCAGACTCGGGTAGTCAAGGAGCTTCAATTATGCTCGACCTTAGTGCAGCTTTGATCTATTAGACCATGATATACCTATTAAACGGGGCATGTTGTGGGTCCGAGAGGGACTATTTTAAAAGGGTTTTCTCCTTATATAAAGGGAAGAGCCTTCTCAGTGAGGGTTGGGGGAATTTTCTTCCTAGTCAGTGTCTATTGACTGTGGAGTACCTCAAGGTTCCATATTAGGGCATATTTTGTTTTCACTATTTCTTTTGCCTTTAGGCCATATCTTTAAAAGGCACCGTATGTCTTATCAACTTTATGCTGATGATGTTCAGATTTATTTGCCTATTAGATCTGGAGGATGAACTTCTCATTCATCTTTGTTATCATGTCTTGAGGAGGTGAAGTACTGGTAAGTGCAAAATCGCTTACAGCCAGGGGTGCAGCTAGGGTTTCTGGGCCCACTGGGTAATTTGTACTCCGGGTCCCCAGAGAGTTACTGCATATTGCTTTCAATAAGAGACAAAAATAAATAATTTTTAATGCTTTATTAATTAATTAATAAAAATGAGTCTGTAAATCTTAGTCTATGGATAAAAAAACTAAACCAAAAACATTAATTACATTACCAAGTTACAAATACTTTTGCTTACATACAGTATACTTGAGCTGTTTTTAAACATGGCAAACAACAACAACTCTTTTCTAGAAGTTTACTTTCTCCCTTAAATAAGACTAGATCAAGAAACGCTTGACCAAAGCTTTCATAGCTTGTATTATTATGATCATCATCATATTCATAATTGGTTTCACACAAGCAAAAATAACGACAGATTATTAAAACAGTGAACTCGAAAAAACAGCTATAATCTAAAATGATTTTTATCAACAGGATTCTACATTGACTACATTGAAAAGGATAACTATAGCAGATAACAACATAAGTTTTGATTGATTTCTTAAAGCTGTTGCAAGGTGAGAAGCTTTAATATACAGACTAGTTTAGCCTTTGTTGCGTTTCTGTCTTCACAGCTTCCTGCGCATACTCATTACGGATTAACGTGATGATTGTGACATAAACAATGTGTTGGGGTACATGGACTATAACTGTCCAGCAACAGATAAGAATAATAGAGTCATTTTTGACTCTGCTCAAACGTTTGATAAACAAATGAAAGGTTTGGTAAAGGGTTGCTTTTTTCATTTGAGAAAAAACCTTTACGTTTGGCCTACCGTAATGCACTTTATTTGGGAGTGAGCCAATGTCTTATTTCAGAAATGCAATTGGTCCAAAATGCAGCTGCGAGGCTACTCACTAGTACAAAGGAAAGGGAGCATATTACTCCAGTCTTGGAAAAGCTCCGATTAAATATCGTATTCAGTACAAGGTGTTGCTGTACATCTTTAAAGCTGTCCATGATATATGGCCCCACGATATATTACGGACTTGATTCACATGAACTCGGGTAGACCTCAAAGATCTTTTAATTGCTTATTGCAAAAAACCCATAGACTTTGGAGCGATGGAACCGGAAGTATTAAACTGCAAACTCTCTCCGGGCTTTTGCATACAAAAACGACATCTCTGAGCCTCCCTAAACTTTTAGCATTATATTTATATTAGTATACATGGTAAGTTTCCTTTCGTTTAGTGGTTGGTGTCACATTCGTGAAGCTACAACTACATTTAGATGTAGCATGGAGTACACAAACCTAAATGCGTACTGCGATGGAAAGCGTGCAAGTTCCACTTCAACAAGGGTTTACATTTTGGGTTTCAGCTAAAATGAAAATATTTGAGAAATCCTGCACAATAATACACATAATGGCAGGTGAAGTCAACCATATCAGTTAGCCTAAATGTGTATGAAACCTTTACCTGACATATGTACCTAAACATACATTTAATTATTTTTAAACTTTTTAAAACTTACTACATACACTACTATAAATAAAAACATTCAAAATATAAGATATAAGTTTATTTTCAACAGTTATAATTTATGCTTAAATTATGTTATAAAAACATGCCAGCTGAAGAAAATGAGGAAATTACGTCGCTGGCTTTGCCAAGTTCATACCAAACATATTGACACACACATGCCCCAAAGTCAAAACTCCAAGGGCTCTGCCCTTTGAAGGGAGTAGGGTACTGTAATGATCTCTTCCATGGGGTATTCGCCCCGTGATGGTTCGGAGAACCAGTAGTATTTATTGAACATTTGTGAAAGAACAATATGAAAATGCTCCCTAACTTTACTTCAGAATGGAGCTCTTATGCTTTTCTACCACATCTAGTTTCCTAATAAAAATAAATATTATGATGACTTAAAATAAGTTGTTTTCTCTAAAATCAGGTGTAATAATGCCAGGACCTCATTTAAATGTAAAATAAGTCCTCAAGTGAATACACGTCACACAGACACAGTATTATACTCAGTACATGTTCTCTTTGTCTTTTTCTCTTTGTGTCTCTCATGAGACACTTGAGGTGAATTTCTGCTTCGCCGATTGTTCTAATTTCATCCACGGTCTGCCCCAGTTTTTACTGCTTCAGTAGACGCACACACTCGCCTGCCGTTTCAACATCAAAAAATCCCTTTCGGAAATGAATGTGATCCTATTAACCTCATCATTAACTCCAAGAAAACTCAAAGTGAAATCCTTATACATTGTTCTCTTCTGCCCTAAAGGTTTGATTAAATATGGAAGATTCGATGTACATAACAGGTCTACTTTTGACAGTTTTGACTAAATCCACATGGTGGAGCTATAGAGCTGCTCAAATCTTTTTTCAGAATGCCATCAGTGTTAACAGCGATCTGGCAGGCCTGTCAAAAATGTCATGCAGTAAAATGAGCTGTGCAGTCTATTAAGATTGAAACTGGGGGGTCGACTCAAACGTCCATCTAATGATGCAAAGCAGATTAAAAGAAGCTTTATAGAAATTCTCAGATGAAATGATGGACCTTTCCCTCTATGACATGTGTGACTTTGGTGAATAGTTATCAAAGTGATGTTTAGGAATATGTTTGTAGATTATCTACGCTCTGTGGACAAGGGTGGATTCCACGTCACAACGTTTGGTAAGGAGTTTTATATTCAAAGACAAAGGAAGGATGAAGACCTCCATCAGGATACTGTATGGCTGGTGTTGTGTACGTGTGTGTGTGTGGGTGCAGTGGAGTGGGATCTCTGCTTGGCATCAATCATACAGTCAGGGCAAATGTTTCTGTTCGTTCTCAGATTTAAATAAAAATACAGTGAAATGTTCTGATGCATTACAATAATGGGAATACCAAAATAATGTCACAATGCAAAAAGATTATTGATATCGACAATGGGCTTGATGTTCTTAAAAGAACAGTTCACCAAAAAGCCTCATGAGATCCGACATGTATTCGACTTTCTTTAGTTAAACAAACTTATTTCATCAATTACAATATTTTGGTATGTTTCAATTAAACAAAAACTGTACAAATTTTAAAAATGATTGTACAATTGACACTGTCAGAAAATTCTAGAAATTTGTGTAGCACAGGGAAGGTGGGATGATGGGTGACTACGCCTGGAACTTGGTTCGTGAGGACATGTTAAGTCATAAAAAAACGTTATTTTACACTGTTGTTATGCTGTTCGATGGTCAAAACATTAATGTGATTTTCGTATTTCGTTAAACCATAAGCAAAAACTGGTAAAAGAAAATACGAGCCCCAAAACTTCTTTAAAATGAATGGAACACCTAACATAATTCACATTGAGATGACACTCTGTTGTTCCTTCACTGTGCTAAAGATGGACATTTAAAAAGAAGTTTGCTTAGTGAAATAGGTAACCTAAATATCTCCAAATCAAAATCTCTGAAGTATTAAACTGACCTTGTTTTCCTATTCCACCTCACTGCACCAATGCAAACCATTACACCTTCATACAACCTAAAAGAGACACTCAACTCTCTCACAACTTTATAATTCAAACACTTTCTGAAAGTCGTACAAATGAATTTGCATTTGTCTGCTGTTTCATAAATCATCTCAGTATTGTGTTCAGTCTAGCCTATCGGATTGCTCCAACAAACACATTCATTTGTGTCTTTAAACAGCTGGGTTCATTTACTCTGAATTATTTAAATCTGTCTGCGGTTCATGAGGGACGTCTATTGTTTTGTGAAGGACTCATAATGTCCAGCAACCCTCCCATCCCAAAAGACGCACGTGCACCTTAGAAGAAATCGTTAAAGCGAGCTATCTGAATGCACTCGAGTCATGAGGTCATCTTCAAAGATCACTTTAGCTCTTGCTATTACAGAGATTTTCTTTTCCAAATGAAAGGCCGTTTCTTCTCAGTTGAATGACGGTCAGAGATGAAGGGCAGGTTATATAAGAGACCCATAATGGCATAATGGAGTCCTCTGCAAGGCGAGATAATAGAGACATGTCAGGATGCGACATTCATCACAACCGCTACCAAAACGGCTCATGAATGTGCTTCAGCGTTAATATCTGATGGTCTGAAGACAATCTAGCCTTGAAATTGAGAAACAGAGTTTTTAGTTTTCATTTATTTTTATGAGTACACTTTATTTCTTACAACTAAAGTAGAATCACTGACCATAACAGTTTGTCTGATCTAAACGGTTTAATCTACGTTTGTTTTACTGATGCAGCTTCACAATGAGTCTGTTCTAAAAGGATGAAGATGTCACATGCAAATGAAAACCTGCTAAATGTTGTACTGTCCAAAACGATTGCTTTTCGGAGGTCTTTGCCCTGTTTAAAACAGCAGATATGTGCAGCGCCACAGACTTAAATTCGCCTTTAACCTGTTAAAGTTTCTTGGCCAACTCCACTGCAAATCACACTCGCTGTGAAAATACTGCCGTGAGACTTAGGTGAAAATCACGCTGTTTCCGAAAAAGATATTTCACTGGATTTATTTTGAGATTCACAAAAATAAAAGTGAATGATGCACCCAAATGAAAATTGTGGGCCGAAACCGAAAATGTTGGATGAACTCGGCCGAAAACCGACACCGAACATTACTTTAATAAACTTTTTAAAATATGTTTTTTAATTGTATTAATTACAAACAGTAAAACCACAAAAAATAAGGAGAACATATATTGAAAATACATTTTTAGGGTTGCATGATAAATTATCGGACATAGTATAATTTTGACCGGTATATTTTGGCGAATAAATCATAAATAATTTCCTCTGGTCTTCAGCTGCACGCTGGATACAGTTAAAATCCAATACAGTTCATTCTACTGTCTTTCTGTCGTTATCATTCACTTACTTCTATTCGCAAAACATTGTTGATGTAGGTACAGTATGTAAATACAGTATTGACGATTTATGAATGTCTACATTATAGGAGCAAAAGTTTCCTGAAAGGTTTGTCTTGAGACCTATTAGACACATGGCTATTGAGAACATTTTTCTGGGTTCCTATCATTTGTTTTTTAAATAACAATATACCAGAAAAGTTTGAAGGTTAAAGAATCGTTAACTAGTGTAAAGTAGTCTTGGTACATGATTTTCAGGGAAAAAAGAGAACTAATGTTTACCTTGTTTTCTGCTGTCCAAATAAAAGCAGTTGTCCACTTTTTGCCTTTCGTTTCAGTCTGAGGGAATTTTATATGGATATTTAGATACTGTATATCGGCCAATATATCGGTTATCGGCTTCCAATGTTAAAGAATTTTCGGTTATCGACCAACATTCCTAATTCTTTTTCCTTGGTCATTGCAACACAATCAAATATAACTATTTTAACCAATCATCTAAACATTGTAGTTGTACAATTATTCTGGAATTATTATATGCATCACAGTGGTCAAGTCATATCGTTTAAAGTTCGGCTTTAAAACACGCGCAAGTTGATGTGCGTGATCTTCATGAAACATAAAGCCGGTCATGAGCAGTCGCAATCATACAGAACTTGAGTGATTTTTTCTGTCCGCTGGTTTTGAGCTGTTCTTGTTATATTTATTAGTTTCGGCCTTTGTTATGGCGGGCTACCATCATAAATCCTTTGTTTACAGCTAGAGTGAATGCAAGCACAGAAGAATGAGGCGCTCGGTCCACATATTTCAGCTCTTATGTTTTTCGGTGCATCACTGATAAAAGTGCAGAGAAACAACAGAGTATGAGTTCTTGGGGGTAATGTACAGTATGTTTTTTAGAGGGGCACTTCAAAGCAACAGCTGGATTCATTTTGGAGCTGTCTCTGGTTCTGAATTGAAGCTTTATTTGATGCACAGATCACTGAAATGACTTTCAGATGACAGTTAGCAAACCTTAAGCGTTTAAATTAACGTGCAAGGCGTCCAAAAAATATAGCAAGCCCATACAACAACATACCAAACCACCCCATTAACTGCATAGCAACACCCTGACATCCACACAGGAAACATTAGAAACACCCAAAACACCTTTTAAACCATTCGCAACACTTAAGTAGCAACATGCCGGCAGTGGCTACCAATAGAAAAACTTAGCAATCATAAAACAACACCCTGATGGCCACCCGCAACATCTTAGCAACCAAAAACAATACCAAACAAAGAGAACGATTTATGAGCCATATATCAACATCCTGGCAATCGCCTGGAATACCTCAGCAAACCTACACCAACATCCTGGCATCCAAAACACCTTAGCAACTGTATAACAGCACCCTGGCAAAAACCCAGAACACTTTAGCAACCGTACAGCATATAAAAATATGTATAAGTGACCATAGAAATCTTATTTATTCAGCTTTCCGATTATGTAAAAATCTTAATTTCCCAAAATTAACCCATAAGACTGGTTTTGTTGTCCAGCGTCACATATATGGTTCCACTTTATATTAAGGTAGAAAAATGTATCATTAACTACTTGATTACTTCATGTATATTTCTTGTATATTACTACCTTTAAAACACATACAGTATGAATACCATATTCTGCATCAGTTTATTCTACATCCCACCTGAGTTTTATTCATTGTTTTGTTTACTTTATTAAACTCGTTGTTTGCAAGTGGATCCGCTCTGTGCCTTGTTACTGCACCCGTTACATATTATCATTTTACCGGTGTAAAGTTCTGGATCGCGAACCATAAGTAACAAGTGTGATACTACTGCACTGCTACACAGTAACATCAACAAGAAATCTGGATTTAATCTCATTCACAAATTCGTCTGGTCTTATTGTGCGTATCTGTGCATGTTCGACCTCTAAATGTTAAAATTGGTTTCATAATTTTTTACTAATACTGAATTATTGTTTCACCCCTGAAGCCAATGTTCTTAACTGGTGGGGAAAAAATAACATGATCTGTCACTAACAAATTCAAGCCTGATGGATACATTTATTTCCCACCAAATAATGATATTTGCCATTATCTGATTGTATTAGTATATGCGAACAATTCTTTAATATGCCAAAGCTTACAGAACTAATGAAGACAGGAGGCACATTTGTAACCATTCACTTTTTAACCATGAATGGTGAATCTTAAACCCTTCTTCAGCCAAATATGACAAGATTAACAAACATGCATTTTGAAATCGGGTCGATACATCTCGATTGAGGTGAGAAGCTTGTCTGAAATAAATATAAATAAAAACACACACACATCAACAACAAAATGTTTAAAATATGTGCTCGACCCAAAAATAATTCGAGCAAAACAGTCTAAAATATGAAGCAGCACAACAACACAAACCTATGAATGCAATAACTATTTAATAATGACCCTTAGATGATACTTCACCCAAAAAGGAAAATTCGGTCAACATTTACTCGCCTTCGAGTTGTTCCATATCTGTTTTGTTCTGTTGAACACAAAGAAAGTTATTTGGAAGAATGCTCATAACCAGACAGATCTTGTCCCCATTGACTCCCATTGTAGGAAAAAAATCTTTATCATTTTTTTGGGTTCTGTTGAACGCACAAATAACGTAAGAAAACAAACCGTTCTGGAGCACTTTTGACCACCATTGTCTTCTTATTCCTACTATGGTAGTCAACGGTGACCAAAAACTGTTTAAGCATTCTTCCAAATATATTTCTGTGTTCATCAGAACAAAAACTTTTATACAGATTTGAAAACTTGAAGGTGAGTAAGGTGAAGTATCCCTTTAAAATAATACTTCTATAGCTTTTCTATAGACGTCTTGGAGACGCATGAGGAAGCCTAATGAAGCCGACCGGTCAAGCCTGACAGTGGAAGATGATACATTCTTCAATTCATCAGTCTACCACGCGTGTCCGCTCTCCAAAACTCTTTTGAGCCGCATCTACATAGCAGCTCGAGAGCGAACCACACACTCCAATCTTCTGAGAAGCAAACACCGGAGGGACACTTTTCAACCAGTATTAGTTAACACCACATTCCAGCAAAACCACAGACGTTCTCATTGTAAAGAGACGGCGCACAACTGTCTGGATGGTTGTAACATCGCAGGTGAAGATTGTATAACATTTTTTTTCCGCTGTCACAGTATTTGTTCACAGGGACCACATTAGTCACAGTGCGTGTGCAGCTGTCTCGTGTATCTATGCGACCAAAACAAGCATAAAGCATGCAGCAAACACACGCGCACACATACTCGAAGGTTATGTGATATAACCTATAACAGGGGCCATATCTAATCCTCAGTGAAACAAGATATGTTACCCCTCATAGCACAGCCTTGTCGGTGATCTCGCTTGGCACACCCACCCACACACACACCTACACACGCACACACAAGCAGACACACACAAACTTTCCTTTGCTTCCCTGCACCTGCTAACAACTCTCTTTCACAATTTAAAGATGTTCATGACCCGCATGCGGCCTTAACGTTTACACCCCGTCGACCTGATTCAATATGAATGCGCACTAATACCCTCGGTTTACATCACGCAGTGTGTTCATACTGTACATACATGACATCATGTGCCTTCCATAATGCTGCAGCTGTTGTCTACAATGGTTACACGAGGAATGCAGTACAATGTTTTCATAAACAGTCATGTTTTTCATAACTACATTATGTCATTGAGTATTATTATTATTATGGATTACAATGCAGGGCACTCCGGAAAAATACTTACAGAGTTTTATGGCAACAAAGAGTTCACTGACCTTATTTGGGAGCGGATGACGTTTAGCTCTGCTTTCTGTATGACCCTCATCATCTGTTGTGGCGTCTCCGTCCCATCCATCAGTCTTGAATCACAAAGCCTTCTTTAAATGTCCCTTTTCATGTACCACTCAGATCCGTGAATCGTTATTTTTTTTAAAGAGAAGTGAATAAATGATGATACAACATACTGACGAAACTCACATCAACAGTTTTTTAGACCAGCAACAACATTGTTATTGAATTAGATCCTAAAGGTTTAACACCAAAACGGCTAATTTAGGGAAACGTGGCTCTAAAAAAGCATTAAAACATTAGTTTGGCGTTTCGCTTACTAGAATAAAGGGCTGGATTTGAGAGGACTTAAGGCCTGTTATACAGTTCAAAAATTAAACTTTCTAAAAATTCATATACTATTTGTACTCGTATGTACAATTTTTTATAAAGAATGTTTGCATTTAGCGCATCTTTCAAACGTGACACAGTAACGTTTGGGAAAGCTGCTGATGATGAAGGATTAAAATGATCAAAGGATTAAAATGCGCTTTAGAAAAACAACTTTCCACGATTGATTGCGTGCGCATTAACGTTTGCATCCTCTGATGGAGATCCGAAGACTAGAGATCTGTTTCTCTCTTGTCCAAGCAAAATGCGTAAAGGGAGCGTTTAATATCCATCCTGCTGTTTGCTTTGATGTCGGTCTTCTCCGCGGGCGCGCTCGCGTCCGCGTCGCGTTCTCCGTCTTTCGAGCCAAGGGACGATTTGCTCAGCGCGGGGTGTTCCTCGCACGCCCCGCCTTCCGGCTCATCCCTGAGAGCCGCTTGGTCCTGGTCCGTTTCCCTGTGGTAGAAATAGTTAAAGTTGGAGACGATGACGGGCACCGGGAGCGCGATGGTCAGCACGCCCGCGATGGCGCAAAGCGACCCAACGATCTTTCCCCCCACGGTCACCGGCCTCATGTCTCCGTAGCCGACGGTCGTCATGGTGACCACGGCCCACCAGAAGGCATCAGGGATGCTGGAGAAGTGCGACTCCGGTTCGTCGGCCTCGGCGAAAAAGACGGCGCTGGAGAACAAAATGACCCCGATGAACAGAAAGAAGATGAGGAGACCGAGCTCCCGCAAGCTCGCCTGCAGGGTCTTCCCCAGGATCTGGAGACCCTTGGAGTGTCTGGAGAGCTTGAAGATGCGGAACACCCGCACCAGGCGGATGACCCTCAGGATGGCCAGAGACATGGCCTGCTGCCCGTTGTTGTGCTCCTGACCCTGCTGCTCCACGAGCTCCGTGCCCAGCGTGATGAAGTAGGGCATGATGGACATGATGTCGATTATGTTCATGACGGTCTTGGAAAACTCGGACTTGCTGGGACACGCGAAGAAGCGCACGAAGAGCTCGAAGGTGAACCAGATCACGCACGTGGTTTCGATGATGAAGAACGGGTCGGTGAAGGTGAGCGACGGGCGATCCTGCGTGCCGTTGACCGCGCGGCTCGCCACGGCCAGCTCGCGCTCGTCGCGAAACTCCGGCAAAGTTTCCAGACAGAAAGTGATGATGGATATGGTGATGACGATCACGGACACGATCGCGATGCCGCGGGCGGGACCCGAGCTTTCGGGGTACTCGAAGATGAGCCACACTTGCTTCTGGAACTCGTTTTGGGGCAACGGCTTCTCCTCCTCTTTGATAAAACCCTCGTCCTCGCGGAAGCGGTCCATCGCTTCTTCGCCCAGCTGATAAAAGCGGATCTCGTCCGCGAACACGTCGATCGAGACGTTGACAGGTCGACGGATCTTCCCGCCCGACTGGTAGAAATAAAGAATCCCGTCAAAACTCGGCCGGTTGCGGTCGAAGAAATACTCGTTCCTGAGGGGGTCGAAATACTTGATCCTCTTGTCGGGATCTCCAAGTAAAGTGTCGGGAAACTGGTTGAGCGTGCCCAGTTGCGTCTCGAACCTCAGTCCGGCGATGTTGATGAGAACTCGCTCGTTGCTCTCGTGGTCGATATCTACGTTGAGGATGTCCTCGTCGAACAGATGGGGACTGTAATAATCCACCGTGTTCTCCGTGGAGCCCGTCGTGTTGTTCATGTCGTTGATTTTCCACAGGCTCGCGTTTTTGGGTGCCGTTCGAAGCGAGCGCGGATGGTCCAGGGAATTTTGGTTTTGGTAGTTTTCTCCATCACCTCCTCCGTCCCCTCTCTTGTCAAAACTCACCAAAGCTATCTCCATGTCCGAGCCATTCAACATTCACGTCGAAAAGACCCGCGGAGTTAAAATCCAAAGCGCGCCCCGTACATCCATGACGGTTTACTTTGCCGTTAGACTGACACGCTTCGGATAAAACTGTGTATTATAATCCAAAGCTCCTCCCGTCATTCTGGAAAACACTTGTGCGCGCGCTGGAGAGTGAAAGCAGGGAAGTGATTCACACGAGACTCGGTTCGTTTGAACCGTTCAAAGAAAGCGTTTGCTGCGGACACTGGACTGTGACTGTTTATTTCACGTCGCTGGCGCTTCAGATAGAAGGGACATAAAAATAAACAACAGTACTCGAGTAAATACGGTTCAAATATAAGAACAAGTCTCGGGACAATAGAACATTATTTTGCGATGACTCGAATGAATCGAGTCGATGAAACAAATGGTTTAAACGAACCGTTACGCACAACTGAGCTGTGTGTCTTGGGGACAGAGAGAGCGAGTCCTCTTTCATTCACATGTCATCTTTTTTTCGTTTACAAACTCTTAAACAGAAAAAAACAACGTATGCTTTATTGATATGAAATTGTGCAGAAATAAAAATGCAATTATGAATTATTTCAATTAAAAAGTCTACTATGAAGAATCAACCCAGTTCAGAATTATTTTAAGTAGTGTGTTTTCTGTTTCATTTCAGTGAGTTTTTTAAAGCAGGGATGTTGTCTATACAATATGGACTGTTATTTCAAGAGATTTCTGGCATCTGTGTTCACGCATGACTTGATGTTATTTTGCCTCAGTCTGAGTTGCATCACCGCATTAAGTGCCGTGTGTGCGCGTGTGTTTGAGTACGTCATTGTATTTAAATCACAGATTTTTTGGGTTGAACTGTGACATAACGTTTTAACATTTGGAAGTGGTCATCATAATGACACATGTATAACACATTTTTGCTGTAGATGCAATAAATGATATTTCATGTTATACCCTTGTTTTCTCCCACAGGGTAAAACTATGGCGACAGGACCTCTGTCTCAAAAGACGCAACTTGATTGTTCATAACAATAAAACTCAATGCAGAATGTGTAAAAAAAAAAAATCACCTTTTCTATCAATAACAGCTGCGTGCTTCATAAAAAGCATCCTGATGAAAGAAATGAAACACATCTGTCTGTAAACAGAGCTTCAAAATAAATGATATGTGGATAAAGAGATCAGACAAGAGTGAAAGGTGGAGAGAGAGATTATGTGTTTATCAGGTGTGAGCGAGTCAGGTCGAGGAGAGAGAGGTTGGGGGCTTCTGTTTAAATCCCTGAGGGGTATTAACACATCCACAACTGTGTCTGCAGATAAAGAAGCTCTAATCAGAGAGTCTTTTATCAGCATTGGTTTATTCTAGCATCCCAGTGTCCGTAACTGTCTGGAATGCTTGTTTGTGATTGGTCAATGGTGATGTTCTGCATTTTGCACGTTTCTTATTTTTGTGTGTATGTTTTAGCATTTAATACACGTGATGATGTCCAGAAACAATGATGCATCTCTGACCAGCACACAAAATTCACACACAGCTAAAACCTAAAATCTAGTGCATTGGTGACCTGTCATTTTGAAGGGCCGGTAAGTGAACGCCGGTTTACAGAAGCTCTCGTCTATCTATACGGCAGTCCGAGTACTGCAGATGCCCGCGGCTGCCATCTGAACGCACAGCGCTTTTGTCAGAGACTTTAATCTGCATGACTGCCATGAGAGGACGCCTGTAGCACTGATGCCAATGTTATAATGCATGTGAAGTAAGACTCTGGCCACGATGGAGAGATGACTGCATCTATTTATGCTTGTCCTATTTAAACGTAGTTTAGTTAGTTCTAGCCTATGTGGTCGTGTGCTCATCCAATTTAACAAGAACGTTCCTAACTGAGATTGCGTTACAATTTCATGCACTAGATTCTTATTAACTCACCCTAAACGGGCAGCACCAAGCACTGTAAGCCTGATTGTATATGTTTTTTTCAGAAGATCAGAGGTAAATTACCTTAACATACCTTAAAGTGAACATGAACTCGTTTTTTTTGCAGTATTTGAGATCTGGAAAAAAACACAGAGCACCCTTTCTGTTCTTTTCAACTTTTCCTCCAGTTTTCATTTTCTTAAAATAAATGCATAAATATTTATATTCAAAATTTGGTAAAGACATTGTTAGTAGTTAAGAGAATGAAACAAAAACGATCATTTTATCTAAACACAAACCCATTATTTTATATTGAAATGTATTTGTTCTTATACATTTTTGAGATATGTTTTAAATAAAGATCTATTTAAATGCTATACATTAAAGTTACAGCTTGACTGTTTCATTGGTTATCAATTATATCAATAAACGTCTTCTAGTTTTTAAGCAATCATTCTCTATTCCATTCTATTTGTCTTGATGGACCGAGTCACACTTTGTAAAATTATGTTTAAAGAAGAATTGCGGCTTCCTTTTTAAAGGGGGAAAGTTCATCTAATTATTTTCTTAAAGCATGATGTTATCAGATTCTGTGACGTTAGAAATAATCTGTCAATATCCAGTATTAAAATTATACGCTAATCGTAAAATGCTTTTAAAGGAACATTTATTCATAAAAAAAAGTTTGGCCACACAAACACAGCTCAAATAATTTGGAATATTATACTGGAACAATCCAAAAACAGATATTCAAAGTAACTATTAATAACTTTTATTTCTTTCCAGAAAACAGATATAGAACAAAGTCCGATAACAAAACGGTGCCAGTTCATCTTAAATGCCATATTCGAGTATTAGCTACTTGGCCTTTTCTTTTGCACAGTGCAAAAACAGAATAGCATCTACTGTACCAGGATTCAGAAGATTCCGCCTCGCCTCTAAAACGCGGCCTGCTGCACTAAATGAGCGTTCGCTTGCACAGCTTGTTGCAGGAATGCACAAGATTCTCCTAGCAAGCCGCCGCAGTCGTGGGAATGAGCGATCTTGTTTCTCCCAGAATAAAAGCAAATTTTCCTCTGAGGACTCAACTAACTGGAAGTTTGAAAAACAGTATTGTTCCACTTCATCCATCATTCTGGGTGTCTCTTCATCCCATTCTGTGAAGTCCTGTTTCTGTTTTTTCGCTCGTCCGCTGCCATGTTCCGCTGCAATGGAGGATATTAAACTCAGTTCAGTTTCAGTGGTCTATGTGCGTAGGTAATACGGGATACAATAAAATAGTAAATGTATTGTATAATTAATGTATTATATTAATTTAAAAGTGTAATCATTTAATTTTTACAATTTTTAATACAATTTTGACTACCTTGTTCTGCCGCTGGTGAGGAGAGAAAGGTGCCTTCTGCGTTCTGGCTGACACTGGGTTCCTCCCTTATAAGCTCCCGCACTTGTCTCTGCACCTCCTGTCTGTCGTCTGGAGTCAACATTTTCAACGATTTAAATCTGGGACAGAGAAAAGTGGCGATCTTGTGCGTGGAAGTTAGGAGCATCTTCTCATCAAGGAGGCTGGATGCGCGATCTCGGAGAAGGACTATGTATGATGGATCTCCAAACTTGGGCTCACAGTGTCTCTTAAGTTTGAAAAACCAAAGTAACACCATGTGAATTGTTGGGTATTTTTCTCCTTCAAGCTCACTAATGGCTAATTTGAAGAGAGTGAGGAATTCGATCAAGTGAGTGAGCTGGTCTTGAAAGATGCCTTTCATCCGATGCAGTTGGCCTTTGTCTTCCAGGAGCTGTTTGATGTCACTATACTGTTTTAGTATAGATTCCATCATGTCAACTTTGCTGTTCCAACGAACTTCACATTCTTGAATGACAGTGTGCGTTAAACTTGCAACAGCACCGGTTCTCTTCAGGAACGTCACCAGGCTTTTGCACGTATTTATCATTTCCAGCACGTCTTTGATGCCTTCTGGTGCATTCCTTTCACTGAACGTGTATCTTAACACAGTGTTCAGCGTGTGTGCGGAGCATGGAACCCAGTGGTAGGTCCGAAGTGCAGCCTTAATGTTCGGGCCCTGGTCACTGACAAAAACCATTTTGTCTGCTGTAATTCCATAACTCATTAACACAGTGCTTATTTGATCATGGATATTTTCAGCGTTTTTTTTTAGATGGCTGTCAAATTCCACTGTTGCCAGAATGCGACTTTCCAGATGCCACTTCTCGTCGATATATTGACATGCAAGAACAGTATATGCCCTCTTGTTAAATTCGTCTGTCCACATATCTGTGGTAACAGCAATCCCACTGTATTCCAAAACTTTTTTGAGGGCCTCTGAAAGTTTTTCTTTACCAGCGGCAGCTTTTTGCTTTGTCCTGTCACAAACAGTTTGGCGATGGGGAATGATAGCATCAGCGTCAACTGCGCCGTACTTGGCGCCGATATTAATAAGTGTTTGGGCCACTTGGAGGAATCCTTTGCCAGAGACAACATCGAAGGGCCGTATATCTAGACAGCACAGGTCCACGCATGTGTCCAAGAGACTAGACTTAACGTCCAGCGGTATTTTTTTGCTGTCCCTACGGACATAAGAATTTAAAGTGTTTGTCTGACTCGACTGGCCTTTCGAATTAGCACACACATGATGGACCATATTCGAGGTACCAGTTTTGTGGCTTTCATACACATACAGTGCATCACAGCTGTTGCATTTCACATACCCAGCACTTGAATCATCTTCGTTGACCACTTCGCTAAAGCGCTCCCACACGGCACTTTTCTTTCCTTCCTTTTGTTTGGTTTTTAATTCTCCCTTTTTAATTTTCTCCCGGATCTGTTTCGCCTCCATTTCTGCTTTGAGAAAAGGATCCCCCTCTACTGCCGCCACCCGCGTATTTCTTTTACATGACTGAAAATTGCCTGATTGAAAACACATTCATATTCCAAAGAAATGTTGTTATTAATAATTGTAGAATTAATGACCGATCTCATCCACCCGCGACCCACCCGCAATTAATCAGAATGTAATTTTGTATTACCCGATCCACCCGACCCGTGGATCATCCGCAGCGCCCGTGGATGTAACCGCCATCCGCGCATCACTAACACGTACCGTCTCAGCACGTACTGTACGTCGCGCTCTGGGGAGCTTCTGTTGCTGGGAGCGAGGGACATGGTAACCATAACGACAGGTAACCACTAACAACAAACGATGATGTTGTGGAGGACCCTGTGAGCACCTCTAATTGCAGTGGAAGTATTCAGCTGTTCAGATCCGAGGTCCATACAAACATCAAATGAATCTGTTAAGCACGGATTTATATTTCACCTGCTATAAATTCAATAATATCGATCAGGTTTTAAAAAATCGAAATGCTTTGATTAGCCTATAATTACAAAAAAAGAAAATTGTGCAGGATATACTTGTCAGGTTTAGGTTCTGTTTTCTGTTTAATTTTGTGGTATATATCTGTTTAAACCACGTTTCTGTTACTCATGTTTTTCATCAGCTCCTTGTTCGTTTCTATAGTTTCTGATTGAGTTCCCTTTTCGTTACCATGGTTATGGATTAGTCCCACCTGAATCTTGTTTAGTTCGCCTTGTGTGTATTTCTGCTGCCTTCACATGCTCTCGGAAATGCAACAATCACAACATCAACCCGGAAGTAACGTTTGGATTTAGTAACAATAAAAGTATTAAGCAACATTAGAATTTTAATGTTACGAATGATTTAGTAGCTTTAAAAAATTACAAGTATCTGCTAACATTAAAAGAGCACTGTTCCATAAATCATTTCCGGGTTGAAGTGCAAATTATTGAATTTCTGAGAGCACTCGAAGGGTGAATAACCCCCTGTTCATTTTCAGGTTCGTTTTCTGATGCTTTTGTAGTTGGGATGTTTTGCTTTTTTTGTTATTCTCATTGTGATTTGAGTGTTTTGTTGTACGTCTACTTCCAAGTTTTGACCCATATTGAGCAATTAAGTAAAAAGCACAGAAAAAAACATTTGTATAAAATAAAAGGTCTGTGCTCCTCTATAATCATATATTGTAGATGCATGTGTTCTGAATTATATACATTGCAATGCTTATTTATTATAGGACTTTAATCTGAAAGGATCAAGGAAAATATGATTTCTCATAATAGGAGATTTTTAAAACACTCTAGAAGATGAAAGAATGAAATAGCCAGTTTTGAAGCACCTGCAGGGATGAGAGGAGCAGATGACTAACAGAGAGAGAGAGAGAGAGAGAGAGAGATAGAGGGTTTGTTTGAGTGCATCAGTATGAAGGTAAGATGTTCTGACAGTGGATTCACACTGATGTTAGGGCAAATGCTGAAATACAACATCACATCAGGCCGACGTCTATCTCCAACACTAAAATCTTTGTTAATAAAACTAATTTCTGCATCACCAGTGCACTTTTGGGTCAAACATTTATCACGGTCCATGCACAATAACAAATGATTTACTTTCGACCACTTTAAAACACGCAAAATAACATGTTGTCGATTTTCTCAAGTCCTAAGCCTTTCCAAAATTCATGCTGTGTCTATTTTCCTTCTTTTTAGTTTAAAATTCAACATTGGCGTGTGGACATTTACAGTGCTGTAGATGTCATGTATGAAACGTGGCATAAAAATAACATTTGACATGTTTTGGTCCCAATTTCACAGCATCAATCGGTGATGCTGCTTCGCTTTGGAGCTGTGGCGGCTCGATGTCTCATGTGAGCATTATATAAGCCGGCAGTAACACAAGCCCATCTGAAGCATCAGACAACAGATGCTGTCATCGCCGGGCATCCTTCCTGTTCCTGTCGCCCCTGAACGGGTTAAACCCTTCTCTGCGACACAGGCGGTTGATTCATCTCCTCAGTACGTCAGCGAAAGGAAAGGTCTTTCTCTAAAGTCTGTCTGCATCGCCTTAAATGAAATAACCTCTCATGAGCAGCATGTGTGCTCACCTGGATCGCAACTACAGGCCTACGCTACACATCCACCTCTCAAACACCTTTTCATTTTTGGTGATGTTACCAAGGCCAAGTGGGCGGGGACAAAAGAAACCAATAATATCAAAGACAAGCATTCATGATTCGGGCAAACTTGGGTATTTTTTTAATGTGAGATTTTAATTATGTGGATAAATCCTGAAAATATACATCTACATTTGTTTATTCTCTCGTGATATACCGGTAATAATGTTTGTTTAAGGGTATTTTACTATAAAATCATTTAATGGTCCTTTTTTTTCAAAAAAAATTGCATGTACTGTTGTAGCATATTATCTTCTTCAATTATTATAATTTCTTCTTATTATTATGATTTTTATTATAATTAATTATTATAAAGTCACTGTTATATTTGATGTATTTTTCTGGAAATACTGCGGGGCTGGGCTTAATCTTTCCAACGTTTGATTGGATCATGATATTACGGATATTAACAATATAAAAAAAAAATTAATATGAAATTTATTAATATGCATAACTAATAATATGCAAGAAAACTTATACAAAAAATATTTGCATTTAAAAGAAAGATTATGTACAAAAGCATTTTTCTAATGAAATACGTTCACTATTATAGAAAATGTTAAAAACAGAAACTACATTGAGTCCATGTGGTTTCATGTCGTATTAAAATATCTTCTGTCATGTCGACACAGGCAGCTAAGGAGAAAGATGTAGAATATAAAAAAATTGCGATGGGGATGAGGTTGTGTCAAGGGATTTTAATTGACAGCTGTACAAATCCCCTAGATAGACAGCTTGCCTTTCCTCCAGATTAGAAATTAAGACGAGCTGGAAGAGAGAAAATCATAGGCGGTCCATTCATCCATGCGGATGTCCTCCGTCCTGTTAAATATGTGAACTGTGAGTGTGTTTTTGTGCAGATAAACCCGACTCATCATAGTTTGTCAATCCACTGGGATTTATTTTGTATAAGCAAATGCCACTGTGTGATGGATGGATTCTGAAATGTACATGAGCAGATTATCCTATACAGTAATAAACAGAAATAAATATTGCAACAGGAAAATTCTGTAAAAATATTTATTTTGGCAATGAATATGTTTTGAATCTTTAGTAAATATGCCAGCATTTAATTTATATGACGAAGATGGTGTTTTAAGGGTTAAATTTGGCAACGGATGCGCTCTGTGAATGATGGTGAGAACACCACAGGGTGCCTGCTGGGAGTTTGGGACAGATCCCGTCCAGAGGCTTTCCGCACGCTCACATGCTTATTTCTTTCTGGATAGTTTTTAATGGATGCCAGAAGCGGGAAAGATTTTGAGTGCTTACAGAACAAAAGAGGAAACGTCCTTTAAAATAGCCCTGAGATAAAAAAAGACAAAATTCTGTTTATATTTACAAAAATAAATCAGCTTTGTGCCCTGTGATGCACTAGCCATCTGTCTAGGGTGTTTCCCATCCTCGGCCTGAGATAACTGGGATAGACTCCAACACTTCACATGACCCCAATAAGGGTAAGCAGCACAGCAAATAGATTTATGTAATATTAATATTCTCTTGAATTCTGCCACAAACCGGAGCTAATGCATATTGTACATATTCATCACTTGTGCATTAAATGCTAATTTATTATAAATAAACATATTAAAAATATATGATCAAATTTAAAATATTAGTTTGTTATAAAAAAGATCATTGAAAAAGAATTTGTCTGCCTCTCCCCCCTCCCATCTCTCTCTCTCTTTCTCTCTCTTGTTATTACAGTGCGATCATTCAGTGATTTACTCAGACATGAGTGGGGTATTTAAACACTGTTAACACCCCATATGTGCTGAGTGGGAGGGCATTGACAAAGCAGCCCATCTCTGTGTTGTCATGCATGTGTGTCTTATTCACAAACACTGTTCAGCATTAAACATCACCAGCCAAAACCAAGTGACCGGCAGAAAACAGGCAAAGACGAACAGCGTCACCATCGTTCTATGTCAAGTCACCAACCGGCTGTCAGATGAATCACAAAGTTGCAAAATTGATTACAAGCAAAGATGTTTTTGAAGTCAAAAGAAAAAAGTGATCATGACTTTAATAAGGTAATAAAGTACATTACTCAACAAAACAACAAATCCAATCAAAAGTTGTTGATATGAAGATTAAAGCAGTATTTGGGAGATTTAAAGTTTCGATTCAGAGTTATTCTTCTCCAGAGAAAACAAAAGTCAGATACATTCGAAGTTAAATTGTAGATATTTTAAGGGGAAATGAACAAGATGACTTAGTGGCCTCTGCTGGTGACCGAGAGAAGTACTAAAACATCCAAAAGTCAATCTAAAAAACAGATTACTGCCACACAGGGGCGTAGTTTGTGGGGGGATGGGGGGGAGGTAACCCCCCAAATATTCAAATCCATCAGTTACAACCCCTCCAATATTTCAACATGAAAATCACAGTAGATCAAACGAAAAATATGTAGAATTTCTTTATTTTGTGACGATAATTTTGTTCCTAATCAAATATGAGTTTTTCATAATAACTTAGACAAAAAATACTCCCCCTCCATTGAACCGATTGGTACCGCCCAACCAATGAGTCGCACTTTCACCAAAACAACGCGAGTGGTGTTTGAATGGGAGAGCACACGGGTAACTTAACGTACACCAAAAATGAAGAGAAGCGCTGCACAGCGGACTATATTTAACTGCTCGTCAGAGAGGGATGCAGAAAAAATAAAGCATTTACTGAGAATGAGGTATGAGAATATTGTGTAATAATAGCTAAGTACAAACCATATATATTAGCTAGCTAATCCATTGCAATGTATTTAGCTATAACTATCAGTACAACAAGTTACCAAAGCAGCCATCTGTTTTGCTAGTTAATTTTTCAATAGTGTCTGTAATTATCAATGACAAAAGTATTCACATTGATGTTTGTTTTCTTCCTAAAATAATCTGACTCTTGAACGAATTGGATGAATGAATAATTTAAGTGGCTCACTCATTAAAACAGTGAATCGCTGCCGCCTACTGGCGCTTTCAATACTTAATTTCTTTCTTTTTATAATCTCTTCTATGTTAGAATTTTATGAATGAGGCTTATACAGGAATTTCATAACGTTATGTGGTGTATAATCTCTTAACAATTATTTTTTAACAGAATTGAGGTAAATATAGCAGCAGGGTAGAAAAGTCCAATTTTCCAATAACAATACACATTAAAAAATAAAATAACAGGCAGCATACAACCCCAGATACATAGCAGACTTATGTCTGCAAGATGTCTGTTAAAGATCACTTCATCTGGAAAGCATCTGCTGTTTACTAACATCTGATAGACATCTATAAGATGTCAGTTTAACATACATTCTAAATCATTACATCTTAAAGACATCTTCTAACAGGAAACGTCCTATAGACGTATTGCAGATGAGCAAACACTCTAAAATATACGTCTCCGTGATGTTCGTGTGCTATCTGGGACGTTCAACCCCCCCAATGTTCAAACCAAATCTACGCCCTTGCTGCTACACACAGTGTCTAATGCTGACGTGTTGATACATGCTTCTCGTTTTATTAAAAAATGAATTGTGCATTTGTTTTGTTCATCCAAGCAACAGTAATGAATAAATGTGCCAATTCTCATTTAGCCATCTATTTAATATTTCTTTAATTCCGTGCACGGCAGGAGTTGTGTACATAATATGAATGAATAGATATTATAGATATGAATTTAGTGATGCATTGTATGCTTTGCACAAGATGGCGCCATAGCCCAAAATAAATATTAAGATGATCATACATATCCTTGGCATCTCTCCTAAATTTGACCACCCATGAATCCCATGGATGACTCAACCGCAAATATAATGACGAAATATTATATGAATATGATATAAACAATAAATTCTTATATATCCGAATGTGAGATACAAAGGTCAAATTTGCACAGTTAAAAGGTGTGGCAGTATGACAAATAAAAGCAGCACTCCTGCAGCGCAGTTGCGCCCTCTGCTGGTGTTAGGTGCACCTGCAGCGTCCCGAATCTGCTCACTGTCTACTCCTTTTCCATTTTTTTATCTGAACATTTCTTCTGATGTCTATGAATAGTGTCGATTCCTTAAGCTGTGTAAAACATCGGATAAACGTCTAAGTTTTCCATTCCTCCAGATGTTTAGCAGGCATCTTACAGATGTACCCGTGCTATCTAGTGGAGATGGTGGTCTAGTGGGTTAAACCACTGAACTGGTAAATCAAAGGTTGGTAGTTCGATCCCAGCAGCCACCACCAGTGTGTCCTTGAGCAAGACACTTTACTCCATGTTGCTCCAGGGGGATTGTCCCTGTAATAAGTCCACTGTAAGTCGCTTTGGATAAAAGCGTCTGCCAAATGACTAAATGTAAATGTAAATCTCGGATTCTACCACTCGGAAACAGTTATGAAATAGCTGAAACATGACACATCAGTACATTTACGGAAACTTCTAATGAAAATAAAGATTTAAATAACCACTTTTTAAATTGGTATAATGTTCAGAAATTATCTTGACTGTTCTGTCAAACACAGCAGCTGTTCTTACTGCATAAGTAGCCGAGGATTGTGTGAAATGTCTTAAGAAAATGAAATGACAATGAGTTTGCATGTTTGCATTTCGCATCCCACAAACCTACTATTGCATTAAAACACTTAATTTTCTTGCCAGTTAAATGAAATGACAATGAGTTTGCATTTTTGCATTTCACATGCCACTCGCAGCAAGCATGTGATATTTGTTGCTATACTAGTCATTATCCTTTACGTACTGTATGTGGTCTGTTATGTAAGTATATAAGTCACCCACAGTGGGCTATATCGGTCCACTCTGCTTGTGGCGATATGTGCAGCACGAGGGTCACACCGGAACGTGAGAGGGAGATTTCTGAGCTATTTTAAGATTTCAACACAAAGATCACGATACATGCGATTTTATTTTGCGGCCGTGTGGTGCTGTTGTGATGTTCTGTAGTTAAGATATGTCTGAAATGAACTTATGACAACACTAACAGCTCGTCTTAGCATCTGCTCATCTCCCAGACAAACATCGAGCCATCTGAGTACGAGGAAATTCTAAACTTCAACAATAAAGTCATTATTACATTTGACATTCAGATTTCTGGCGCCCCAGTTCAATGATTTCTTTCAAAGTTTTATTTTTCATGAATCAATTACCGTAATAGAGTTTGGTGCCATGATAAACCACATTTAATAAATGCGGTTTTAAAAGCTTTCATTCTCCATTGACGTCACAAACAGGATAAACGTCATATTCTGATAAACGTCTTCTCTTGAATTCCAAGGAAAAAGAAAGTCATTTCAGATCATAATGACACAAAGGAGAGAGAGAACGCATGACTCATGTTGGTTTGTCTGACCTCCGGAAAATTGTCCACGCAAAGATATGAAGAGATGCTAATATACAACAGGGCTTATTTGTATACCTACCTGAACTTTTTCCAAACTCACTGCTGTGGTGACCTGATGTGCTCCGTGAGAGCTCTGGACAAATGAAGACACTGACACCAACTCTGAAACAGGCCCCCTTCATTTAATGTCTGTACATTAAACACCAAAAATGTCTTTACTTACAGCATACTTGAGCTTAACTTGAATAGTAGTTTAAAATCGAAATTCAACCAAGTTTTCTTAGTTCAAAACAACAACACGGGCCGATTGGCTGTCTGTTGACATCTGCAATAATAGTTTGCTCATCTGCAATACGTCTCGGAGACGTCTGTACGTCTGTAATACGTCTGCTAAAGATCTGGCAAAACTGCGGTGTAAAAACATCTGCTAAACATCTCAGAAAGGGCAGTTTTACATCCATTCTAAATCATAAACCTCATATCGATGTCTCCAGAACTCCCAGGCGCACCCCCTTGCTGTCCCCAAAGAATAAGAAGAGTCGACTGCAGTATGCCAAAAGTCATGTGGACAAACCACAGAAGTTTTGGGATAGTGTTCTGTGGACTGATGAAACAAAATTAGAACTGTTTGGGCCCATGGATCAACGCTATGTTTGGAGGAGGAAGAACAAGGCCTATGAGGAAAAGAACACCTTGCCTACTGTGAAGTATGGCGGGGGGTCAATCATGCTTTGGGGCTGTTTTGCTTCTGCAGGTACTGGGAAGCTTCAGCGTGTGCAAGGTACCATGAATTCTCTTCAGTACCAGGAGATATTGGATGACAATGTGATGCAGTCCGTCACAAACCTGAGGCTTAGAAGACGTTGGACCTTTCAACAGGACAATGATCCCAAGCATACCTCCAAGTCCACTAGAGCATGGATGCAGATTAAAGGCTGGAACATTTTGAAGTGGCCATCGCAGTCACCAGACTTAAATCCGATTGAGAACCTCTGGTGGGACTTAAAGAAAGCAGTTGCAGTGCGCAAGCCTAAGAATGTGACTGAACTGGAGGCTTTTGCCCATGATGAATGGGCGAAGATACCCGTAGATCGCTGCAAGACACTTGTGTCAAGCTATGCTTCACGTTTAAAAGCTGTTATAACTGTAAAAGGATGTTGTACTAAGTACTAAGATTGAATGTCACTTGGGGGTTGAATAAAACTGATAATGATGTGAGCTCAGAAAAGACATTTGTGGTTATTTCATTATAAATGTTATGTTATATTTGTCTAACATACACGTGCCTCTTTGATTTAATTGTAAGCAGTATGACTGAATGATCATAATCAATGTCAAACCGACCAAAACAATCAATTTCAGTGGGGGATGAATAATTTTGAACACAACTGTACTTGTAGACTCGGCCCCGCTGTCAAAATCAGGGTGTTGAGTACGCAGCCTAAAGCATTCCATAAAATTAAGTGTGTTTCCCCCCAAAAATGAAATTGAATTGATTAAATATAATGAAAATACACACACAAATCAGTATCAATGCATCATTTATTTTTTATCATACCATAAACTAAATGCAGAAATGGAATGAAATAAGGAAAATCTAAAGGCATTACTAGTTCTCTTTTTGCATCGCTGCCTAGAATCACAATTCTGTGTAACACATACACAACCTTCACCCAATTTGACACGCTGCTCTCTTCCACTCTGACATCTAATCTTTGACAGCTTTTTGCTAACAGCGTTCAACCATATTTGACTCACACCCATACATTTAGCATTCTGACCCCTTCGCCCGTACATACAGAAATATATGCAGCCTTTTCAGTATGACAGCAGTTTTCTGTTTAATATTTTGTGACTGAACGTGTCAAATTTACTTAAATAGTAAAACCTACAGTTAATTTTCCAGTATTGGTTCTTTTACTACAAAACTATTATTGTATTAAAACACTTAATTTTCGTGCACAATTTCTCTAAATACTCAGAATATTGTTTTGTATCCCAAAATGCAACATGCTCTACTTGATATGCATTTCTGGTTCATGACACATACTAGAGATGTATCTCCTCAACTCTTTGAATGACAATCTAAGAGCAAAATGAGATGATGCATGAAGTGGTCAGCAGACCGTATGAACAGATGTAGAAGGGCTTTAGACAAGATGAGAAGTGATGGTGTGATGAGTCAAGGTTTCCCTCTCAGAGAATCCGGACAGAAGGTTCTGTCAGTGTTGCTGGTCATCAAGAACTCAACATAGTCATCTCTGTGTCTGCTGAGCTCCATGCTTAGAAAACCATTCTGTAAACTTTCCTATAACTGAAGGTTATTTGGATTTATGGTATTTGAAGCAGTTCAATACCTCAATCCATTCCTGGAGTTTATCTCCTTCTAGAGACAGAAAGTGTTCAACCACAAAGCTTCTCCATTAAGCCTGATGAGAAATTGAGGCACATATGTGCCAGAAATAATTTTGACTTGACTCAAGGAAACATCTCACAACAGTTCAGGTTCTACATACTTAGAATAAATTTATCTTTAAGCATTTCCCAGAAATGCTATCTGTTGGACAATCCCTAACTGCTATTTGACTATGTGCCACATTGTAAGAATTTGCATACAATGTATTAATTTGTATAAATTTATTATATTTATCTTGTGCCCCCAATGAATCCCTCGTTTGGTGCATCCATAAACTAAGCTCTTGTTTCTTGTTTGTGTGTTAATAATGTTATTCTTTATTTCTGGCTCCTAATTACCAAACAGCAACCCGGCATGCTCTCGCCATCTGGATGCTCGTTCATGTGTAAGAGTCATTTGCATTCAGATACTGACAATAAAGAATCACCCTCCATGTAGGCTTAACATAAAGTGATTTGTGTTAATGTGCCTTAAAGTTAAAACTGATGAAAGCGGACATGAGCAACAGGAACATTACAGAACGTTCCTGTAGTTCACTAGTGTTTCTGTAACTCAAACATGTTCTGTAGCTTAAGAGCGTTCCTGTAGCTCAGAAGTGTTACTGTTCCTCAAGAGTGTTCCTGTAGCTCAGTAGTGTTACTGTGCATTGAGACAGCCGCCGCCGAGAGCATCAAGAAACCGCTTAAGCCGCCCTGCCAGCAACGCTGTAGTAAGATCCGTGGGCGCTAAAGCACTCTGACGTAGACCGAAGTTTACAGGGCTGCTTTCTCTGGAATCCTCTCAAGCTGTGGACTTCTACATTTCGATTGGTTGCTGCCGAACCTCGTCGTAGCTCATAACCATAAAGCTGTCCTGATTTCAACTCTCCCTTAAACCCTCGACGGCCAAGACGTGCCGCTGCTCGCTGCTAGCTGCAGACAAATTTTGTACCTTATTGTACATTAAATATTTTTATTGATTTACAACTTCATAGTAGCCAACATGGCTCTTTAAACAAGGAATGTTTAAACATTCATGTTTAAACAACAAGTTAACCAACATAACCACAATGTAACTACATCCCAAAACAAGGCCGAAGTGAGTCTGTAAAACGGTCCACATCTTGATCCATCAGAGCACAACAAGTAGCTAGAACTATGGAAAAGAAAAAAGAGAATAATGTTAGATATTCAATTTATAGTCAGAGAACTACAGAGGACAACATGTACAGACAGAGAATAATAAAATGATGTAATTCAATAATGAGATCTGTGTGTGCGCTTGTGTGTGTGTGTGTGTGTGCGTGCGTGCTTCTTACTTTTCATCGATTTCACTGATAATTCATCATTGTGTTTAGAAGAGCGGCAACATGTGGTTTCACTGCAACCTGTTTCTTCTGTATCCTGCCATTTTAGATGACGCTTCATCTTGTTCCACTCTCTGGATTAATATCTACAAAGAGTCAGGAAAAACAAAATGTTTTTATATTAAATATACAAAATATATTATATTAAAACACATGAATTAAATGATCGGCTTGCTAGTGTTAAATAGGGGAGACTTCTAAATAATTTGCCCTAAAAAAATCCATCTCTCGTTGAGGAATATTGTTTTAAAGGTCTTAACAGGTATATAACATTAACATATCTATAAAATATATAAGGAAGTTGTTCAACTAATACCTTTCGGTGGACTCCAAGATACACGCTGCCCCATCCTGCTACTCAAGATTGAATATGTAACATGCTATGAACAGAGTGGGAAGGCCAGACATGAACCCGTGCTGAGCACCGTGACACACAACCTAACCTTCAGTAGTCAGCATCCAGTGGCCTGCATGGCAAAGTGTGTCCTAAAACAAACAATACCACATGTGACAATAGTTAATTGTTACTATAGACTTTTATCTTTAAGCATTTTACATTTAAACTCCATTTAAGTATAAGTGACTCTACAAACAAACTCTAAGCAAATTACACTGAGTAACTTACACTTAAAACCGTACTTATACAGAAATGTAAGCCAACTAACATTAGGGATGTCACGGTGAAGAAATTGTCACACTGGTACGGGCCGTCTCACTCCCACCCTCGAACGGTCCTATTTGGGAGACAGTCCTGCTCTAACGATGAGGGGTCGCTAACGTCTTTTGCTCAAGCTCTCATCTGGCCTCCATCACATAAACTGTATAACTAGCTGGTTAGTTACATTAATCACTTTACCGGGCTATCCTCCATAAACATCGACTTACCGCAAGCTTTGGTGACTCGTTTTAATTTGGGCGCTCGATTTAACGGATAACTGCGTATGCAAATTTGAATTAGACCACAAAAATAATCACGACCGAGTGTGGTAATCAACACTAAGTTCCCGTGAATCCTAACAGTCGAAGCATGTAACGTTTACCGTGTCTACTACGGCGGGCGCGATGTTCAACATTAAAAAAACAACCGTCAACTTACTAATACAATGAACTGTAGCTCGTCACATACCGCCTTCGCTCCTGGTGTGTACAAAAACTCTAAATAACATGAACAACTTCTGTCCTCAGGTGCTATAGCGACGGAGAATGTTTGAAATCTTACCGGGACGGCGCTGCAGAAACCCGCGCAAGACTCCTTCGGTCCCCGCGGATGGAGGTTGAATCCGGGGTTACCAATATGAAACTCGAATGTTGATACCTCTATATAAAGTTACCAGTATGATAGTTACCAAATATGAAAAAAAAAGTAATAAGTCACTTACCACAGGTGTGAATCACTCATTTTGCGCACTACCACAATCTCGACTGTTGAAGATCATCCCGCCATAGTAGATTTGAAATTTACAGTAATATTCTGTACATTTGAGTTAATCCGTCATGTGACCCCAGAATGCATTGCACATTACAGCAATATTCTGTATTATTTAAAAAACAGTCAGCTTCTGTAAAATAACGCTGTAGTTTTTACAGCAATTCGTTACAGTGTTCCTGTAACTCAAGCATGTCCCTGAAGCCTGTGAGTGATCTTATAGCTCAAGAGAATTCATGTAGATATATAGTGCTCCTGTAGCTCCAGAGCATTCCTGTAGCTAAATAGAGTTCCTATAGCACAAGTATACCCCTGAAGCCCAAGAGTTTTCTTTTAGCTCAAGAGTATTTATGTAGCTTTATAGAACTCCTGTAGCTCCAGAGCATTCCTGTAGCTAAATATAGTTCCTTTCATGGTTCCACTACCATGTCATGTTTTATTTCTGTCTCAAGTGGAGCCATGGCATTGCCTGATGGTTTTGTGTGGGAAAGAATGATTCTTTCTCGTGTCTCGTCATTGTTCCCTACATCTCGTTCCTCGTCAGCCTCTCCTCAGTGCTAATCCCCAGCACCTGTTCCTTGTTATGATCCTGTGTTTGTTCCCTTTAAATCACCCTCGTGTTCTTTGTATTGTGCTCGTGCATTGTTCTTGTACCTGTTCCTGTAAGCTGTATGGTTTTCCTCGTTGTGTTGGAAGATATTCATGCTCTCGTCTCATCTCGCCTTGTTCCTGTTCCCTGTCTTAGTAAGTGTTAGTTAAGTGTTTGTTTCCAGTGTTTGTTTTATAGTCTAGTTAGTCAGTTTTCTTGTCCTTGTTAAAGTTTATTATTTATCCTGTCCTGTTTTCCCCCTCGTGGGTTTTTGTTTTGCCTGTTTGTATAGTCTTGTTATTTGTATAATAAATACCTTTGTACTCCTACCGTCTGTGTCTGCCTGCAATTGGGTTCCCACGCCATGTCTCCACCCGAGATTCATGACAGTTCCTATAACACAAGAATGTCCCTGAAGCCCAAGAGTGTTCTTGTAGCTCAAGAGCATTCATGTAGCTATTTAGTGCACCTGTAGCTCCAGAGCATTCCTGTAGCTAAATCGAGTTCCTATAGCTCCAGAGAGTTCCTGTAGTTGAAAGTTGTCCTATATCTCAATTACATTTTTTTTTTAATTCAATTGTATTTACATAGCGGTTTTCGAGATTTTTTTATTGTTTCAATAAAGAAAATTAAAGAAAATATACTGCATTAAGATACATGGAATTATTGCAAGTTTTTACAATGATGTCAGTGGATTGTCAGAAACTATAAATTATTAAATCAAAGTGTGTTTAATATAGGAATATTAATATTTTAAATATTGTTATCAGGTCTAGCAGCCTTAAATTACAATATACCAGAATAATTTGCAATAATACCACAACGTGCGAAAAGAATATAAATTATTTGTTAAAATATGTTAACGTGCTTGTCTATTGTTAAGAGAACAAATTTATCTATTTTCCTTAGTGTATTGACTACTGTGATTTGGCCTTTTAAAGTTTTTTTAATCAGGTTGATTTAAACTGTTGACGACAATGATATAACCAATGGGGTTGTGTTAAATTTGTGCATGGTCTATTTGGTATTTGTAGAATGAATGTTTTCTCCTGTAAAGCACTTTGGTCAGTCTGCTGGCTGCTGTAAATACAGCTAACAACAGCTAACAACCAACCTGCTACCTCAAAATCTAGTTTGAGCTATTAGTATAGCCCAGTATTATAACCCGCAGGAGCCAAAAGAGTGCTTTAGTAAATGCACAGTATATGAAGTGACATGATATAACAGCGGTTTCTGCCTAGTCAACAAATTCAGGTGTATTGCTCTGCCCACATGGAAGCTTATATAGCAGCAACATTTACGACATTTATAACAGACAATTGCACTTATCAACCATATGGGGAACCATACACGAAAACGGCTCGTTGTTGCTTTAATAGGCAGCCAGTGCAATGATAACAAAATTTGTGAGGTCATAAATGCGTGAATAAATTAATCTGCTTCTGAAACTGAAAGCATTGGCCGCAGTTTAGAAATGTTTCTAAGATGGACGAATGCTTGGCCCCACACATCTTAGTGATGACTATCAAACGACAGACTGCAATCAGCAACACACACAGGTTCTTAACTGTGGACGACGACACAACCGAACATCCATCAAAGTAAACGTTGCACGTTTTTTTTTATGTTTACTGGCATTTGGTGTAATAATGAACACCTCTGGTCTGTTAGAGTTTAGCATAAGAAACTTTTTGGCCATTCAGTTTTTGATGTCACTAATACAGTCTGTTAGCTCAGATCAGATGCTACGCGACGATCACTTAAAGTAGTGCTATCCCTGTGCTGTGGTTGGGCTGAAAGCTGTGTTCAGATTATAAGCAACGTTATTGATAAGTCGACAGTTGGCGTTCCCACTAGTGGTTGCCTGAGTGACGACATCTACTGATCACAAAAGCTCTACCATCTTCCTATTGGCTGTCGCTTCTAAAAATAGCTCTTTATTTGCATGAAGTTGAAGATTTCTAAGCTTTGTCGCGTTGCTAGACATGCCCATCCGGTCGCCAATGGTTGCAAATGCCTTGTCGCCGGAAGTCGCCAGCTCTCCATTGAAATGAATGGGATCATGTTGCTTTGTCGCTTGTACTCTGAACAAAGCTTATTTTCCTGCAGGAATGTGCAGAGGTCGCTTGAAACTACTTTTTTGAGTATTTTGGATAAGAAAGGTAGGTTTGAGATTAGTCTTTAGTTAGCTTATTCTACTGGGGAACTAACATGCACGATGATGATTTAGCTGATTTTATCACTTTTGTGAGCTCTTCCTGACCGATTGCAGTGAATAACTGAAGTTGTTCACGTGGGGTTTTGTTAGTAAGTGTATTAGTGAATGCTTCATTGGCCGGCCTCACAGCTGAAATATTTTCTCTAATGATCTCAGTTTTATTAGAGAAGAAGTTCTTAAAATCATTGCTAATGTAATGTCATTAGACATCTAAATCTGTTCAGCATCATTTTGTCAGTTTTGTAACCGTGTTGAATAGGTCTCTAGGATTATTTTGATTTTCCTCTATATGTTTGTAAGTCAATTTAATTCTCAACATTGTTCCTAAAGCCCAAGAGTATTCTTGTTGCTCAATAGCCTTCCTGTAGCTCTAGAGAGTTGCTGTAGCTGATTAGTGTTCTGTAGCTAAATAGAGTTCCTACAGCTCAAGAATGTTCCTAAAGCCCAAGAGTGTTCTTGTAGCTTAAGAGCGTTCCTGTAGCTCCAGAGAGTTCCTGTTGCTGATTATTGTTCCTGTAGCTAAATAGAGTTCCTACACCTCAAGAATGTTCGTAAAGCCCAAGAGTGTTCTTGTAGCTCAAGAGCGTTCCTGTAGCTCCAGAGAGTTCCTGTTGCTGATTATTGTTCCTGTAGCTAAATAGAGTTCCTACACCTCAAGAATGTTCCTAAAGCCCAAGAGATTTCTTGTAGCTTAAGAGTGTTCCTGTAGATCCAAAGCGTTCCTGTGGCCCAGGAGCATTCATATAGCTCAAGAATGTTCCTGAGGCCCAAGAGTTTCCCTTATCAATTATATTCAACAGTGTTAAGATTGTCTTTTTGATTACTAGGGAACACACACATTAAAATATATACTCTGAAAGCATTGTAGGCTGGTTTCGATAGAAGCATCTGGCAAACACCGAAATGTGTCAATTTATGATATCTTGGCTGGGGTACAATATACATCCAATTCATTTAGGTCAAACATAACAAGGCTCCAACCTATTTAAGTCACCTGATGCTCCAGTTCATACTTTCGTAGTCTCCTTTTGAAACCGCTGGCCCATGTGAGGTCATTTTTTGTTGTCTGCCACTGTCTACTTTCCTTAATCTGGCCTTCCCACCTGGCTAAGGTTACATCAGTAATTATCGTGGCTCATCTCTTTAGTTTACCTCCAACAGCCCTGCTCACTTTACTGCCAGCGACACACAAAACACACATTTGACCCCTGCCAGGAGTTTGCCACTAATTGATACAGTCAATTAACTGCACTGTGTTGGAAAGCTCCTTTCAGCTCTACCTTAAGGGGTTTGACTAAACGCTTGCTTGAAATGTGCTTCTGGAAGCGGTTCACATATGTGACAGGTGGCACCTGTCACACCTGCTAAATGGGATCTTTATTTTGGCCTAATCAGAATTACGGCGTGAACGTTTCACAAGCACAAAATGAACAGGTTAGATACAGGACAGGAAATCAGACGCATCGGATCTGGAGAAAAAGTCCTTTTGAACCATGATTCGTGTTTATTTCCATCCTTGAAAACTACAAGTTAGCTTTTTTCATGACCAGTAAAACAATTTGACCTGTAAAACTAAAAAAATTAAGAAGTTTAAGTAATATACAGGCAGTTTCCTGGAGAGTAAACGGTTGCATTCTGGCTGTTAGCATCTGCCTGCCATTACTGGACCTACCTACTGTGCAACTCCCATAAAGGACTTGACTAAATTAAGTTACAAGGTGCATATCACATCTTCACCCAAAGTGCAATTGCGCCAATATTACATACCCGATATAATGTGGAAACAAGATACTGAATTCACAAACGTCAAATGGCCTAGATGGTATTAAGAGTTGTAACAATGTAAAGCTCTTCTCATGAGAATGACATAGAATGATGGTAAATTTTAATTTTTTTAATATTCATCACACTTTTTTGAACTCACTGATTTGTGAACTGACACACAGTAGACATTTTCATCATTATAGCATTGATAAACAGAATCTACTGTAACTGGATATTTATGCAATAATCTCTGTGATGCTATTATCCGCAACACCTTGTGTCTCATTACGTTAGCAAATCAAATACATAAAGTAGAAGGGAGCATGCTTTTAACAGTGTCTAGAAAGTGTCTTCTATACTGTAGATATTAAGTTTAAACCCAACCCGCATAACTGATCCAGGAGCAGCAGTCAGAAAGGTCACAAACCACTGAAGCACCGCGGTTACACAGTAACCTTACTGTGGGCAGGAAGACTCATCTGAAACCATCTCAAACTAACATCAGAACATGTATCAAGAGTTTGTAATACATGCAGCCTGTACCTCTGTGAAATTGTGTAATATCTTGAACATGGGCCATAGAAAAAACCTTTATGCTCATTATTCTTATTTGTTTAGAAAATGCATTGTATTTATAATATTGATCATTTTCATGTAGTGTTATAATTATGATTCTTTTTCCCTTAAGAACTTTTATTCATTTTTGCGAAAGCTGTAACTTATCTTAAAATCTATGACCGGAGCCACATGTACAAACACAAGTTTTAATGTTTAATGTCGGTTAATTAAAAGTTTTCTCTCCCAACCCGAGCGCATGTTGGTCGACTGGCCGAGATCATCTCCGATAACATCGGACGAACAAGACAGCGGTACAGTTTCACCGCTTGAATCACAGCCAGCCCCTTGGATCAGTCAATCAATCAACTGACCAATCAAGCGGCGTCATGCGACTGTCGTCGGATTAGATTAGGTTAGGGGGGACGGGGGGACGCAGCCCATTCACAAAGGTTTTGGTTTCACAAAGATCAGCGATGGAAGAGCTCTTAATAATTCAACAGACTGGCGGTGTTATGCAACGGGCCATACGAGTGGGCTGCCAGAGGAGGGGGTGGCCGGGCACGAGAGAGAAAGAGAGAGGATGACCCAGGGGAGGTCTGGGAATGTGTGGGAAGAAGGTCCGTAAAAGATATAGAATATGAGTAAGTGTAAATGTTTTATTCCTCTACCCTTTTCCTTCTACACGGCAAATTTCCCACATAAAAATATTGTACTATACCATAGGATTTACGGTAATAAATTGTAGCATTCTGTTGTATATTATAGTAATCTACACGATAAAAAATTATTATGGTATACTATAGCATTCTATAGTATTAGCTACAGTATAATAAATTGAACCGTAGTTGGCACTGTAGTATGCTTTAATATTTACTACAGTGTGGTTTACAGTGCTATGGACATATCTTATATCTAGGAAATTCACTGCCGTTTACAATAGTTAATACTTTGGTATATTTTTTTCCAAGCAAGAAAGATTTCCAACTAAGCAAGGTTATTCCAAACAAGATAAAATAAGCAAAATAATATTTCACAAAATACTAAACAACATAGTTGTTAGATGGCATGAGCTGATGTTAATTTTTGAAAATTCTGTCATCATTTACTCTCCTTCGAGTTGTTCCAAATCTGTATCAATTTCTTTGTTTTAATGAACACAGAGAAAGATATTTGGAAGAATGCTTATAATCAGACAGATGTTGCCCCCAATTGACTCCCATAGTAGGAAAACATATTTTATCTTTTTTTTCTGTTGATCACAAAAGAAGACATTTTGAAGAATGTAGGACACTTTTGAATGCCGTTGTATTTTTCCCTACTATGGTATTCATCTGTCTGGTAAAAAGCATTCTTCCAAAAAAGACATTTATACAGATTTGGAAAACTCGAAGGCGAGTAAACGATGACAGAATTTAAAATTTTGGGGATTTGCTTTTCAATTTGATACTTAAAAACTTTGGTTGCCTATATTACACACATTAACATTAAAACCCCACTAAAGTGAAATAAGTTTAAGGCAATAAAATTATAATAATAAAAAAATTAAATAAACAAAAAAGTAAATTAATCTTATATAGCAATATAATAAATAAACTAATAAATAAATAATAAAATGAAAAAAAGCATAAAATTGCATAAAAAACCTAATTTAAAACATAAATGAAACTACATAAAACTATTATAACTCTGGTATGATGTCACACATGCAGTATGATGTCATACAAATCTGGGGTAAGAAACTGTTTTAATGCTTTTATTTATGTGAATTTTGTTAATGTTTTGTAGCATATATATATATCATTAAGGCCAACATAGTCACACTAAAAAACCTTTATGTTGTGTGAAACCCATTGGCATATAGTGTTTTCTTGTTTTACACGTAAACCTCACTAAGTCTAAAACCTTTGTTTCCTTGTGAGATTTTCTTCTAAACCAGGAACTGAAGGAGGAAATGAATCTGTAAACACAAGCTCCTGCTGAAATGCCTCCCAATGTGAGAACATATGCTGGCATAAAACACACAGTATTTATAGTGCGGTCTACAATTACTCCCAGAATGCCTTTGGTATAGAGCACCTTTATCTGCACAGAATCATATGTCAATGTGTATGTGTGAGCTTCTGTGTGCGCTTGTTTATCTCTTCATGGGTGATTGTGTATTTCTGATTGTGTGTGCGCGCTCACTGGTGTTGCGAGTGTATGTACTTGTTCTCTCTGTGTAGGCGTACAGACCCGAGTTTCAGCATTCTGTGCTTGAATCACTGGCTCTTCACTGCCTACCTCTCCTTTTTTTCTCTCATTCCCATTCTCTCTCTCTCTCTCTCTCTCTCTCTCTCAGCATCTCTTTATGTCTGTATATTCTTCCCTGCATCGCCTCCCACGCCACAGCCTCGCATGCACCAAGCTCAAGGCTCGGCCAAACTGTCCTGCTGAAACTCATGCGCACTGTAAATACACTCTTCTGAATGCAGCGCTTAATAAAGACGCTTAAAATAAACTGTTATTATTCCATGCGAGCCCTTTGCATGGGCGTTTTTGATTTAATGAAGACCACGGTTGGACCGTGGGCACACGTTTACACTTTCTGTTCCCGTCACTCAGGCCGACCCGGGCCTTCAGAGAGCCAGCTGTGAAAAATGTTTAGGCTTATTATGTTCAGTTTATGCAAAACAAGCATTTGACTCCTTTAACTAAAAATGCCATGTTCAAGTTACTTAATTATCTTTGTAGGGAGAACATTTTGCAAGTTGGATTTTTAATAGTGCATTTATACTATATGGTTGCATTTGTATGACTTCTAAAAGAAGCCTGTTTACAGAGGAAGTATATATCAGCCTTTAAAGACAAATTTTTAATAAAGCTAAATAATAATGATAATGGTTATTAAAAAAAAGCAAACTCATACCTTGAAAAAAGTGTGATGGTAAAATTACTTTTTGACATCCGTTTTGAAAGATTTATTTCTTAACTGCGTGACATCCCTGATGCACACATCTGAGAGACGTTTATATGATGTCTGCATTTACATCGGCGAGACTTATTTTTTGATTGTCAGCCTATCGGCAAAACGTCTCCGAGACGTCTGCTGTCAGATGTCAAAGACATATAGAAGATGTGTGTAAGATGTTATTTAGAATCTAAGACATTAATCGGATGTTAGCAGAGATGTACCTGTGCTATCTGGGATTGACGTGTAAGAACTGTGGTAATAACACAACAGGACAGGAAACATAATTAGAGGTTTTTATTTGTCAACATGAATGCCTTGCGGGTCTCATTTTTTCTCGAGTCAAAATGAATTTTGAAAAACATTCTTTAAAAACTGTAAAAAAAATCGACTTAAAATGGTCATACTGTCTCGTAACGCAACACATATTTAAGTATGCAGACATAACCCGAAACGTAAAAGTACATGAGAAAAAAGCTTTTCTTGGCGTCTGCATGTCCCACGCCAGAGCGACATGAGCCCAGAAGCTCTCTGCATGCATAATATCAAAGTGCTTGAGTTTCATATATGGCATAACAGTTGAAACAAAAACAAACGAAAGCGTAATTCAGAGATCCGTCTGAATTCATTCATTTACACCAAGCGCTCCATCTTCAACGATGCTAACAATGCTAGATGCTAACAATGCTAGAAATCTAAATGGAAGATGCTTACTAAGAACACATACACGTCTGATCTGGTGGCAGTGTGTTTTTTATACGTAGATATATCTTTTCTGTATTAATATCTTTATAACCTGCATAAATGACATGAAAAACACTAAGCTGTATTTGGTCCGGTGGTTTTTTGTATTTCATTTTTGTTGTATCTTAAACTGCAGACATCTATATGTACAATAAACATCTTACAGATACCTTTCATGGACATCTATTTAAAGGTATTTTTTCATTGTAAAAATATATGTGTCTTTTCAAATGTTTTTAAAACTCAGGTGTTTAACTCTTAGCCAAAGCAACACAGTCGGCGTGCAGATGTCTTAAATGTCTCTAAGAACTAATTAAAGGGTTGCAAGAAAACAACGCTGAATAAGATCCTGTCCTACCAATTTAAGATTCTTTATTCTACTTTCCGTGCTTAAGCGCATTCCTATACAAAACCTATAATACATGACGTCTCCTTAAAGTGCTTTAGGTTTCGAGAGACAAGATTTACACTCAGCTTAAAGGTTTTGTTGTGATGCTTCTAAGAGAAATGGCAGTTTCAATCTATCACTATCCCTGTTGTTGCCCTGTGCGTATTATAGCGTTATCAAATATTGCGCTCACATTGTATCACTGGGGAATGGCTAGTCTTATCGTCATCTATCTTTAACGAATCAATTTGACCCCTCCGAGAAATGAACTATTATTATAATTTCTTCATGGACAATAAAGTAGTGTTTTATAAACACAAAATTATCTTTCTATTCCGTAAATGCTTTCCCTCACGACAGAGTAACTGCATGACCAATCTGAGGTAGATCCACATAAACCACTGAGCACAGCACAGCCAGTGCCAAATATACCACAATGATGTTCAGAAAACAAACCTCAGACAAGAAATGTTTTACACTTCTGTTTAACGCAACATCTGATGCAGAGATGCAGACGATTTGATTCTGTTATAAACACAAGGATCACCTCCTGAAATCGAAACCCTCGCATGTTAAGATATTTGCAGCTGTAACTATTGCACGTGGACACTCTTTGTCAGTTAGAGGACGGAAGGCACTATTCTTGAAATATATCATGAATTATAGATGTATATATATATATATATATATATATATATATTATTCAATATATATAGAATAAATAGAACAAAAAAGCCTGTGAGGGCAACCATTGATGAGTAAACAAGTATAAATATGTACATTTTAAAAGCGTCTACTTTAAAATCAATACTTTAATACTGCCTGGAAAAAAGGTTTTAATGTAAAGTTTTTAAATACGTAAAGAAAGTTGTGCTTTTAATGGGCAGTGTTTGAAATCAGTTGCCATGTTATTTGTTTTTTGATACGCAGTACCATATAGAATAGACCTCGAGATTTCATAAAACATGCCATAATCTGCATAATCAATGAACTGAGATTGAACATTCAATTTGTTAACGGTTTACAATAGCTTATGAAAGACACAAACGAATAAACAAACAAGAAATTAATGAACAAACTCTGAATCTTTTGGGATACAGTGTAAAAACGCTTTTCATGCTGCCAACATGTACTTCATTTCCATTGGTGAAATTCTGTCTTCATTGCCCTGACAATTATATTTGGTATCCACAGGCAGACATAAGACAAATCTTGTTTTGGTGTTCCTGTAGCTCAACTGACAAAACATGAAACTAGCAGTGCCAAAATCATAGACTTGATTCTCTGGGTGAGCACATACTGATAAAATGTAGATTATACTTTGAATTCAACGTGAGCCGCTTTGGATAAAAGCATCTGCCAAATGCATAAATGTTAGTGTCTTAAGAAAAGAATAATGTGCAATGAAATAACACGTTATTAGATGCCCAGTTAAAGCATTCTGATACTAATAAACTACATTATGTACAGTTCAGCAGTCTTTTTATACCCCAGAATGAAGTCGGAGATCTAAACATCAGTAAGTCGCTTTCCCACGTTGACGCAGTTCTGATTGGAGACCGTGCAGTTCCCCGTTCGCAGGTTGGCCTCTCTAAAATTGTCAATGCTGTTATTGAGATCCTCATCTATTTCCATGTATTCTGACTTGCTGACACCAGACGAGCTGCGTCGGCTGGAGTTGGAGTCGGACGCGATGTTCGGATTGCTCACAGTGAGGAGCTGGGCCTGTTCTTCACCTTCAGTTTCTCGGTGGTAGAAATAGTTAAAGTTGGACACGATCACAGGCACGGGTAGCGCGATGGTAAGCACTCCTGCGATGGCGCACAGAGAGCCCACTATCTTTCCCCCTATAGTGACAGGGTACATGTCCCCATAACCTACGGTGGTCATCGAAACCACTGCCCACCAGAAAGCGTCTGGGATACTAGTGAAGAAGGAGTCTTTCTCTTCGGCCTCAGCGAAGTACACCGCGCTAGAAAACAAGATCACACCGATGAACAGAAAGAAGATCAAGAGGCCGAGCTCTCGCATGCTGGCTTTTAGAGTCTGACCCAAGATCTGAAGTCCTTTTGAGTGTCTGGAGAGCTTGAATATCCGAAACACCCGAACCAGGCGGATAACCCTGAGAATGGCCAAAGACGTTGCCTGATCTCCACTGCCCTTGACCTCCCTTGCATCAGGGTCTTCTGCCATCTCTGTTCCAAGCGTTATGAAATACGGAATAATGGACACCACGTCAATCGTGTTCATCATGTTCTTGAAGAAGGCTGCTTTACTTGGGCAAGCGAAAAAGCGAACAATCAACTCGAAAGAAAACCAGATGATGCAGAGCGTCTCCACGATAAAGAAAGGGTCGGTAAAGAAGTTGGGTTTGTAAAAAACCGTGCTGTTGCCCACAATTTGGAACCGCCCCCGCGGATCTTCTTTTAGCTCTGGTAAAGTCTCCAAACAAAATATGACTATGGAAATAAGGATGACCATGACGGACACTATTGCAATCCCTCTGGCAGGCCCCGAACTCTCGGGATACTCGAACAGCAGCCAAACCTGTCTCTGAAATTCATTATCCGGCAGAGGACGCTCCTCCTCGCGAATGAAGCCCTCGTCCTCTCTGAATTTTTCCATGGCCTCTTCTCCGAGCTCGTAAAATTTAATCTCTTCCGAGAACATGTCCAAGGGAACGTTGACGGGTCTTCTCAACCTCCCCCCGGACTGATAGTAGTACAGAATGGCGTCGAAACTGGGACGGTTTCTGTCAAAGAAGTACTCGTTTCGTAAAGGGTCAAAGTAACGCATCCTTTTCTTGGGGTGGCCCAGCAGAGTGTCTGGGAACTGGGCCAGAGTCTTGAGTTGCGTTTCGAAGCGCAGCCCTGAGACGTTAATGACCACCCGCTCACAGCACTCGGGGGAATACTGCGAGTCCTGCGGATGCCCCTGCATCGTGGAGGAGGTCTCGTCCATGTTCTCTCCAACCACCACCACAGTCATCCTGAAGCTCAAACTCGCAGTACCGGATGGCAGCGGATGTTCAGGCCGGTTCTGCGCTCATCCAAAACCCGATGCTGTTCAACGACCCGACAACGCGTCCAGCATCACGTTCCACCAAACGTCGACCATCTCCATCTCCAGTGGAGCAGTGCGCCTCCTCTGTGTGCTCACCTAGCTGGCCAGAAAATAAAGTCATGAGATACGTGACTTAGACACACATATTTCCTCCTTAGTCAAAATATCCCAAAGGAATGCAGTAAGAAATCTGTACTCATTTGAACAGCCCGTCTTGTATATTTCAAGCTATTTATATATAATTTCTGAATGCAAAATTAAAAACGATGTATTTTAACACAACGTGATTAACCATTAAAAGGTACTTCAAAGAAAATATAAGTCCTCTTACTCTCAAAGATCTCTCATAGAGTAAGAACTGTACGCTAGTACTATCCTCAAATCCAGTATAACCTTACAGATGGAAGTCCCTTGCATACAGTATTCTCCCAAGTGTCAGAAATTCATTTATATTCACTTCAGTGGACAAACGCTTTTTATAAGAATCTCCGAGCTTGGCCAAATGGCCATTCAACTGTATCCGAAAGCAGATGTCCTTGGATATTTTGTATATGTCATACCAAATGTAATATCAATATGCATTACATCGATAACAATTCGACCTAAAGAACACAAAAATAAAAATATCAAAGCCTGTGATGTGAGATATGAGGGATGTGCGGTGGGTTAATGCACTGCACCATTTGTCCATATGAACGTTATGCATGTATAACGCAGGGATGACAGCAAACGATGCGGATGTTTTAAGATGTCTTTGTACTTACGTGGGCAATGGAAAGATGTGCGCAAAACCTCTGTTATTCAAGAGACCACATTACAGCCCTATGCGCGCTAAGATGCGTCCTGTGAAATCCATAAGAGCAAAAATATAACCGATCCACAATATTCACCTCCTGCCGTCCGAAACTTGCGGTAAGTAGCCCAAAGCCGAGCAGCAGCAACGGTACAGAGAAAGTCGCACACACATACGGCGAGGGAGAAAGCGCGCGCGCGCGTGCGAGAGAGAGAGAGAGAGAGAGAGAGAGAGAGAGAGAGAGAGAGGTAATGCGCAATGCAGACAGGCTCCAGTATGTTGCCAAATGTCCTTTACCACACATGTGACGGGGAAACACTACAGCTGAACGGCGCATGAATAACAATGACAAATTCCCATTAAACGTTAATCGTTCTGCATTTCACGGGGCCCTGAAAACACATTAGATACGCCATCGCGTAGCATGCATTCTAAATCACAAACATAAATGTATATTTCATATATTTAAAATGCAGTATTGAATTAGCTTAATACTCTAGAATTCTTTCTAATATTGGACAATTCTTATCTTTTTCTATCAAATGTTTATGCATAAGGCAGATGATGTGCATTCAATGTCCTGGGAACCTGTGACCTTGATGTTGCTGGTTGATGTGCAACCAGTTAAACAACAGAAACGCAGATCATTGATACAGATACACAGTCTTCCTTTAAATTCTTTTTTTTTCACGTGTTAACAAATCCTGTAATAAAACAAGCAAATATTAAAATAAACAGTTCCTGATGTCTTTGACTGGAGAGTACCGACTGTGATCTGGCAGACGGAATAAGACAAAGAGGTTTTAGCTCATGAATATTATCCGGCATTGAACAGACCGACCGGTCGTTCCTGTAACTGCTCTGTTTCATACGGCTGTAAGAGCGAGATCAACACATTTCTCCATGGCAACCGGGAGTTCCTGTAAGAGCTCAGAGAGGAGATGCTCATCTACCGCTGTTATAATGGGTCAATGCCATGCGCCAATGCTTGCACATAGGGAAATACCCAAATCTGACACCACAAATCTGATCCTAACAAGTGACAGACAGATACATTGATACAGTAGGTAAATGAGTATATTGTTTGAAAAATATATTTATTGGCTGATTTGTGTGCATAATTTGGTCGCATTCAATTGTATAATTGTAATCTGATTAGACAACAGATGTTACAAAAAAAGTGCAGACATTTCTGAAAACCATAAAACCAGCAATACAATAAGCGTCATATGGAGCAGTGGCAGCCGGCTTTACAATTATCACTTATTGTATCTATGTACAAAATACTCCATGATAGCACACATCTAGGAGATGTCTATTTGATGTCTGCATCTAATTCCAGACTTGCAAGACTTTATTGTTTGCACATCAGCAATGCGTCTCTGAGATGTCTCCTGTCAGATGTCAGATATAGATGATGTCTATAAGACGTTTATGATTTAGGATTAAGAATGTGTGCAAAACTGCCCCCTTCTGAGACGTTTATCTGATGTAATCCAGATCTTTAGCAGACATCAGACGCACCAGTGCTAGATGGGCTGTCACAAAGAACATCTAGTTTTTTGTATCCCACATTTTAGAGCATTTTTTTAAATTTCATAAGACAAAATGTCCAAATATTTTTTGTCCAAAAACTTTATTGTATTAATCATTTATTCAGATGCACATTGGAAACAAAATAAAGTTTTACAATAAAATAATATCCATGTTTACACTATCTTCGGTTTACAGCTGAATTGCTCACAGTTTCCATGTAATGTAAGTTTGTTAAAGAGGACCTATCACAATGTCCTTAAAATGACATTTCATGCAGTGTGTAAAGATGAATGGTGTGACTGTAAGCAGTCTGCCAAGTTGTAAAGCCGAAAGTGATCGAATAACAAAGGTATTGGCTTGGGAAAGAAGTAGTCGTCTCTGAATCATGCGAAGGAGTCATCTGTCATTCTAATTTCAGTTCCGGGTCAGATTTGCATCACTCAGTGTAATGCCCACCTACGTTTAATTTGCGACGCTGTACGTGGTCGACCAATCAAAGCAGACAAGACCATCTGACCAATCACATCAGAGTTGGCTTACAGAATGTAGGGGATTAGACAGATGAATCACCGAACGAATCATTGAGAGTCAGTCAAGAAAAAAGCTAATTATAACTGCCTATTATTAGAAAATGAACGTTTTTTTACACCTTGTATGTACGTAAACTTGTTGTTGGACACTCCATAAACCAAAGTTGGACTTAAAAAATCACAAAGTATTTACTCTTTAAAACATACAGCTGAAATCTCAAGAATTTTGAAGAAGATAACATCAGAAAACTGAAAATACTGCAAAAAGAATGAAATACCATATATAAATGCTTCATCATACAGAATTCTGCTGCAAAGCAAATATAAATATAATTTATAAATAAAAAATTGTCTTAATGTTGACTAAAGATGCAACCTGTTTGTGTGAAAAATAAAATTGCTGGTTAATTCACATGCGCTTAAAATTGACTAAACTCTGACCAACAGCTCAAATGATAAATCATTAAGCTAACCGTTGTGAATCTGGGTGGGGCAAATCATTTTTTTACACCGACTGAATGACCTTGCGCAATAACTGATTTTTTATGAAAAAGGTTAGGATTGCACCTTTAAAACAGGCTTTAGTTTTTTCATGCAATATACAGCATCCTTATTTTTTCTTTTCATATTGGCATGAATTATGAACTTGAATATTGTAACCTTGTACCGAGATCAACGGGTGATATACTATAACACATGTTATGTGAAAATCGGCACATGAACGTTGTTCATGACCTAAACATCTAGAACCAGAATAGCTCATGTCATGAAATGAATTGCTCTTCAGTACATCTCATGTGCTAAACCTGCTGATGTGGACGCTCTGCTTTTTGCCTAGCAACAGCCACCGGTTTCCGAGAGCCTCTGTTTCTTGCTTTCATTTGTAGGGTCCTCTGCAGAGCTCATTTCTCATCAAACGGGTGATCGCCTAGATGCCAACGCAGTCGAGGAACCGGAAACGCCCATCCCGGGTCCAGAATTCCCGGATGCCGTAACGAGACCCGAGAGCACCGCTGAGGTTCCTTACGGGCGCTTGAGCGGAATAACAGCTGAGGAAAGGTGCAGTCTTACAGTATGACTGTAGCACCCCTCCTCCTCGCTCATTCATGAATGCACCGTCCCGTTATATAACCCTTGCGCTCTATTTATAAGGGCCACCGCATGAAGAAGGGCATGAGGCTCGTGCGGTGCCCTTCAAGACAAACGCTGATGCCCCAGGGGCTGTTGGGTCGGACCGTTGGCTGCTATTATTAGCCATGTGTCACACCACAGCCAATTAAAATGGAGTAGAACTGACAGATGTGTGCTTGTATTCATCGGTAATGTGCAGTCATGTGTGTGTGTAGTGATTGCATCATGAAGCACACATTTGCAAGATTTACTGCACTGCACCATTCGGCATTTAACACACACACACACAACGGCTATCTCAGTTACACGAGCGTATTCAAACTATTCCAGAGATCGCATAACTGAGCATATTATATATGTTTTAGTAGACATCAGAAAACATGTTATGTTCTGCTTTTCATTGATCCTAAATTTAATTATTAGTTAAGCTAAAGTGTGTCATAATGCAAGTTATTTTTCTTTGATAATATTTCCTGGTCGGCAAGTTTATCGTGCAGATTGTCCAATAAATAAACCCTTTCTAGATTTATTTAAACAAAAGTGGTACTACTAAAACATTCCCAAGTCCCAATTAACATACGATCCCCCCCAAATAGTAGTAGTGTGTCTCAAATCTTAGCACGATAAAATAAATATTCTTTAAGTAGCCAGCTGGTCTACAGTGAAAATGTAATCCATTCACACTGACGACTAATATTACCCACAATTCATTGCGAGAAAATACCAAATCGAACTAAAATGTACAAATAAGATTGTGTGACTTTATACGATTTAGTCACCTCGTAAAATAGTTATAATTCCTAGATGAATTCCAGCGAGATTATTTAGAAGTCCATCAAGGCAACATTAATGACTACGTGCATTCCCATTTACAACACACTATGAATACACCGTATATTAATGTATGAATATATTTTCTCATCTCACTTAAAAGTGATGTCGTCTTGTGGCGAACAAGTGGAGCCACGCAGTTTTGGTATCTGTTTGTTTCCTATTCTTGTTATTTTGGCTTTCTGCACCATGCAGGAACTGTCGAGTTGGCACGTTTCATTGAGTTCGGATCCAAGAATTAGGCCGCCTTCCCCACCCCCCGCGGAACACCCCGCTACCAAAAGCTTTTCAAATCGGTTGACATAATAATGAAATGACCACTAGCCAAACTCCGCCCAGTTTGCTTTGCGGAGGTGTAAAAGATGATTTACCTCTCTACAAAGGTTTGCTGAATAGGTTTCAGAGTGAATGTTTATTTCTATGGGTTAACTTGGATAGGTCCCAATCGCAGACAAAACTGATAATGTTGTATGTTTCAATAAGATCATTTTTATTCAAAGGGATTTTATTGCATACATTCTGAATGTACATTCAGGTTTCATATATTTATACACACACACATGTAGATACAACCTGAAATATTCAAGATATTCCCTATAACAACATCTTTTGCAAAATTACAGTACGCCATGAATTTCTAGCCTCTGAACTAAACATTTAATTTGTCGACCTGTTGAGCGAGGACACTAGGACATGTAGCAGACTCTTGAATCAAACTTGTGTAAATCGCGACTGATGATTCTTACAGTAGCAGAAAAAAAAGACAGCCACTCTTGAGGAGGACAATATTTAGTACAGGAACTACTCATAGGACGTACAGTATTAGACATGTTTGTACAGTGCTAACATTACAGAGTGCTCTTCAGATCTGCGCTACTGCTGAACTAGACACGTACATACATACAGTACATACATACATACAGTACACGCACATACATGCATCAAAGAGTGAGTCAGACTGATCTCACGGAGGTGGCGTCTCCGAATCGTACAAAAACGTACAAGAATAAAGGACGCATGGAAGTCCACCCCTTAAGCATAACTGTCACCGAGGCAGATCAAACGAAAATATACAAAATTGTACGAACATACTGCTAATTAAATTATTGCGTGACTGAATAATAATCTGGTTCTGTTAAATGGGTCGACGTTTGCTTTTTGGGTGCTTAACGTATAAGGTAATGACTAGACAATGAAAAATCATTTCACAGCATTTATTAATCTTTGCTAATATTATTTCAACATTGTTCAACTTAAAAGGTGCATATGTTAGCATGAGTTAACACGTCATGACTTCATTTATAAGTGGTGGTTGATAGTACTGCATTAACATAATGTTATCATCCACTCATTTGGGACCACGTATCTGATTTATCGGCAGTGTGGCTTGAATGATGCTTGGATTATGACGGGGTTATTGTAGGTTGCGTGCAAAACTGAGGACGTCTTTGAACTACCACTGCTGAATAATTGATACGCTGAGATCAAATCATTTACAATCGCACGCATGAAGAACATCACAGCCCAAGCAAGATTTCAGATGCGTTACATTCGTAATCAAATCAATGATATTTCAATAAATACATCCGTGAATGCATACATTTCTTAGAATATGACATGACATGGGATATAAGGCACTATCAAAGAAACATATGTACACAACCATCTTTGACATCATGTGCAAAGCAAAAGTGATATTCTGGATTCATACGATTTATCATGTGTTATTGCTATTGATAACTTATCGTAGACAGGTGTGCCACGGTTCATCCGTATAATCACAGCGGTTTTCATAGATGTATGATCCATTTGTGTGCATGAGAATCACTTTCCCTGCTTTAAACACACACACATGAGCATGTCAGCAATGCACACGCACGCAGAGATTCAATGCCCTCTTTTATATTCTCTTAACAGGCAACAGTGTAAATATACATGTGAGAATATACATGCAGCACACAGCCGACGGCGATATGATGGGATGTGTATGAAATCACACGGGGGAATGATGTGAATGTTGAGAGGCTCGTATCTTAATGAAAATATCTGTTGACTGTCTGTGTCAGGGCCATCCTGGGGCATTTCTAGCCTAACACATCTTTTAAAGCTTACAATCCTGTCACGGTTGGTAAAACATTTACACATGCCAAGCGTAGTACAATCACTTTAGTTCGAAATGTAGAAACTAGCCAGCAACGCAACCAAATAATGGAATATTTCATTACTAACTTTAAAAGTTCAAGAGCCATGGCATTGATATTTCAATTCATACAAAACTAGCGATGTGTATGGTAGCTTTTAACGAAGCGTTTGTACATAATTTTGCTGTAAACTTGTGTCTACGTCTCAAGTGGCATGTAGCATCAACTTTTGTCGACACTTCAGATTTGGGCCCAATGTTAAACTTTGCAATGATATAATGTAAATTTTGAACGTAAAAAATGACGAATGTGAATTTTCCTTGCGTTCCGTAACCATAACTTCAGAAAGGTTAGGATAAGGTTTGGGCGATTCCAATGAAGAAGAGACTTGACTTCGCAACCGTAAAAAAAAAAATTCCCACTTGTGAATATAATATACAGCGTTTTTCACCTTATTCGTGTATACACATTGCATTTCATCTGAAACAAACCATAATATTTGTTTTAGCCGTGTCATATGACCCCTTTAATACATTTTTTGTGGAAATGCTTTCACATGAAGATCCAAATGAACGTACATTTCCCGAATAAACTGGTTTAGACCGCACAAATGATTTCGGACTTGACAATGGTCCCATTTCTGTTCCATTCCATAGTTAATAAAATAAATCTATTTGACGTATCGACGGAGAAGTTAACTCAAATATGAAAGTTATCCAATGCCATCCCGAGCACAACTTTACTTTTTTTATCTAAACACAAATGGATACTTTTATGTTAAAATACTGCCGTGATACTTTCATACATGGGATTTAAGATTAAGTATTCGGTAACACTTTACATCAAGGTACATAAATTCATTATTAACTACTTGCTATTGGTTGTATATTAGTATGTGTGAAGCACATAATGCCTTTTTCTGCGTAAGCTTATTCTACATCCCCTAATCCTACCCAATACCTACACCTATAAACGACCTTATAAACAGTAATTAGGTGTTTATTGAGGCAAAAGTCGTAGCTAATAGTTAGTTAATTGTGAGAATTAGTCCCTATTCTAAAGTGTGACCAAATATTAATTTGTGTTGAACTAAAGAAAGAAAATGATATGCGTCCGAGATGCCGTTAGGGTAAGAATATTAGAGATTTTCATATTTACATAAACTGCTCCTTTAAATCGTGGGAGAGGACATCTATAAGTTATGTAAGATCATGTTCATAGACTCCAAATGAAGTACATATGTGATTTGAAGTGGTCTTATAAATGATAACATGCATTGTATCCCTTTAGCTAAAGCATTTTTCATCCAACAACAAAAATCGTAACATCTCACATTTTCCCTACACGTGTTTCCCTAAAATGAATATTGCACAATAATACTAAAGAGTTTCAGCTTCACAACTCTATTAAAATCATTTTACTATGTTTTGGTAGAGTTTTGATTGGATCAAATTATGCAACGTTTACCAACATGATAAATCCTGACATTTGCACATGCTGTTTTTCAGAAAAAAGGCGTACGGTTAGCTTGATGTATCTCAACACAACGAGGTAAACAAAGTAAAACCGCCAATCATCACAGTGAGGTAGATGCTTACGATGGCAGGCGATAAAGCCTTCTAAAACAGTATTATCATTCACAGAGTAAACAAAGAAACACACAAACCTTAGCGTTTGAACGCATGTTTGTACTGCATAAACAATCTCAGGAAAAAAGGTGCAGCGATTATGACAGAATTAAACATTTCTTCGATTCGTTTCACTGTTGCTAAAATAAACCGAGTGAAAATCATTTAGCAAATATTCAAAAATATAGAAAAATAACCTTTCAGCAGTTAAACCCATTACGTTCTTATATAAAACCTATATGATACTTTAAAAAAATAGATAATTAACAATGTTTACCTCAACAGTCAAGTCATTTTTTCTTTGTTGATATTTTTACATTGTTCCCATTTTATACGATTTCTGAGTTTGTAGGCATGACAAATCAAATAAATTAATATAATAATAATAATAAACAATTATACCATGCCCAACTCCACGCATGACATATGTTTTGGTATAGCATTTGATATGTAATGTTTAAACATGACATAGTTTGCTGGTCTAAATACACATAAACACATACTTGCACACACTTCTCTCAACAGCATGTTGTTTTGGGGGCAAATATACACGGGGAAGCATTTCAAACATGGCTTGTGCAATCCGTGATTTCAAGGAAATCATCTTCTACCTCGACATGCTAAAAATCATCTTTGCGTTTCCTGTAATCCCACGTTGTCCATGAGTTTTTGAAAAAATCATCCCTTTGTCAAACTCATTGGAGGCATTGAACAACTCAACTCAGTGAATGCTCCATAAACTGATGCTTTTGTAGATGTTAAGGCATAGCTTTTGTCCCAAATGATGCAGACGAAGGATTATCTCACGTCAAAGATCAACATGGAGGTCTGGAGATGTCCCGTTCATATGCCTGTACCTGTAAATCAGAAGAGAACACAATTGTGATGAACGCTGTATAGACAACATTGCAGTATTCCAGGAAAGACTGGCAAACGCTGTTGACTAGCAAGTCTCGCATTTAATAACAATGTTTTGACCTTCTCAAATTTAACTGCATGTGCAGTTTATTAATAGTGAAAGAAATAAACAAAGACTTGATCTGACTGGGCTCATCCACACTTAAGCCAGAGCTTTATCCAATCTTCTTTTCTCAGATTTAAATGCATGAAACTCACCAACATGAATGACTTTGGCTAAGAAAACTAGACAAAAGAGGAACGAAACGTTAAGTAGGAACCAATGAAGCGTAATAAGACACAACTGGACACAATTAGGGTGGGGTATTACAAAAAAATACAAGGACCATCGACATGGACTACAAAACACAACTTCAAAATAAAAGACATGAAGCGAATACCACACAGACTGATTGTATATATTATATTTATAAAAAATAACCCTTTCTCTCAACAGGTAGTGGTCTAGCTTTAGTTGAAACCAGTAACTTTGTATTGGCATCTAATGTATTATGGCTCCTGTATGACATATCACTTGTTGCTCCCTAACTCTTTGTAAGTCGCTTTGGATGAAAGCATCTGCTAAATGACTAAATGTAAATATGTAAAAAGGCAGTTTCATACTGAGACCTGTACACTTGCAAAAATATATTTTTTTATTAACACGTGATCATGTTTTGCTAACCCACTGCCTTGTTTAAGGTAAATTGTAAAGTTGTATAATTTTGTTCTCTTGTTTTTCCGTAATTTATGACAAAACTTGATGATATTTTATACAGTAGGGGGTGCTGTTATAGATTTGAAGGAGTACAGTGTTTACAGATCCAAAAACAAGCGACTGCCCTGTCTATGTTCATTATTCTAAATCTTCTACATTTGTTTTTGAATTTAGTTTTTCTTAAGAAAACTTCCAATATTCAGGAAGAGATAAAAAAGGAAAACATTTTTTTAAAGGAGTCATATGGGAGATATACGTGTTTTTCTGTGTCTTTGGTGTGTTATAAGTTGCCCATGCATGTATTAGACACGTAAAATTGCTAAAATTGCTAAAAGCCGGCGCAGCCTGATGTTCCGAATATGGTAAGAGGCGTTACATTTTCGTGCAGTATTCGACCAATCACTACGCACTAGTGACCTTGCCAATCATAGCACACCTGGCTTTTCAGAGCGATGAGCTTTGTAAATATCTGCACGTTTCAGAGAGGCGGAGCAAAGAGGAGATACAAACATGCACTGTATGTGGAAAATACAGCGTTATTTAACCCTAAATCGTGTATAAACATTATATTACATCTAAAGCAAACAATAAGATTTGTTTTAGCCGAGTCAAATGACCCCTTTAAGCAGAAGCTCTGTTCTCTCATTTAGTTTATTATTTTATTATACATGATTAGATTCATATTCTGAAGGCCATGAAAGTTTTGTGAAATTGATCAAAAGTGCATGCAGGTGTAGTTAAAATCTGATATTGTGATATGCCTGGTTCTAGCTAACTCTGAAATATCAGATTTCCTATTGTGAGTATGAATCAGACGTGCTATTCCTGGGGGAAACAGAACTTTTGCAATGCAACTGTGGAAAATTGTAAGATAAGTTGAAGGTTGAGGTGTTTTCTGTAAAAGCAAAAAAACAAGATCAAACAGTACGATATTAAATACAATCAATGTTTTATAGAAATACAATTTGTTCTCAAATGTCTTCGTAAAATTTTATTTAAAATTTATATTTATTTGAAATATTGTATTTAACGTATTTTATATTATTTACAGAACTGGTTTCCATGAAGTGGCTCAAGTACTGTATGAATTGTAATAAATTCAGAAGGCAAACAGAAAATACTGAAAATCTGAGTGTGTCTGTATTTAAAATTTTAAAGTAAAATCATCTACGTCAGACATTCAGATGCTAAATGATGTGCTTTTGTCTGTGGCCGCCATATTGGGAAGGGCAAGACTTCCCAATGAACAAACACAAGTGATTCGGGGAGCTGCAGGTTTAAAAAAAGCACAATAATGTTTCCATCTCTCAACTACTACATGTTTTTTTACCTTAGATAGTCAATAAATCATTAAAATTGTTTAATTAAAGGCAACCGCTATTGTGTCTCACAACTAGAAATAAAAAAGCTCCTCCCCTATTCGCTTCTACGTATTCATACACAAGATATTGTCAATTTTGTACAGTATAGTTATTGTTCTAGTCCATTGCACATTGAGTCCAAAAAAACGCATACGGTTGTATGTCCAACGACAAATCATCTTAAAAAAAACGAACGCAATCGTGAAAGCAAATCGTACCAAAACGCACAAATGTGATCATACCAACTCCTATGAATTAGCCAACTCGTAAAATATTAACAACGAATATTGATGTGCTGAATGAATCGCTTCGTTTGAAACGCTTAGCGAAACCCAACCAGAATGTTGAAGAGATAAACAGTCAGAAGCTGTTTCAAAGTCAGCGTGACCTACTGGACACCTGTGTACTGAAACACAAGCCAGCGGCCCGAGTTCCACACATGACTAAACTGTTATACTGACACTGTTATTGTGCTCTCGTCTCCATGTAGTCCAGCAGGGAAAACCTGCGCCTGTCAGTGCGGATTCAGACCCTCAGACGGAGCATTAAGAGTCCAGTGTTCCTGGCTCATCGGGAGGTGCATTAATGTCACATGAACTTCAAGTGCTGAAGGATTCTGGATCGTGAAAGTTACCGCGGCCTGAAATAACATGACCTTTGGAAAAATTAATATGACGTCCGCGTATCTGTGTGTGTACATAGCCGTATTGCAGGGAGGGAGATCCCCATTTGTCAAAACAAAGTCAATCAATTTCTAGTAACTAGCTGAATAGAAAAACAACATCTGTGGAATGTCCCCGTGTAGTAAACTGTGTCTTATTTCTCCTCCCGTGCGACCAGACAAGCGTTCCCTCATAAAACATGTTGTACATGCATACAAAGTAAGACAGCAAAAGTTGAAGTGGGTCGGGAAAGACCCTGGCGTAACCTGACCCGACCGTCCGGACAGGTGCGGTGGACCGACTCTCCGTACCTTTCTGTAATCTTTATAAATATAGGCGTTTTAAACCATCCATATCCGCCTGCCTTATCTCACATAATATTTATTTATTCATTTATTTATCATATTTATGCAATGCGCTACTCTTGCTTGAGACCACCGAATATTTAAGCCAGAATTTGCATGATCAGGATAAGTATATGAATATATTTTGAATGCGAGACTAACTTGCAGTGACTGTAACTTGTAGATCAGATTCATTGAATAGCGTATTATAGATAATGAATTAAAATTTCCGCATTATTGTACATTATATTTGAAAGCTTGGTTCTGATTGGCCAGCCGCGACATTCCAAGGGTTGTTCTTTTCAAATAACAACCCCCTGAAAACTGATAACAGCCTGTAACCCGGATGCTGCAAATCATTTTGAGTGGGGCAGTTTAATATTACACAAAAATGAATTATAATAATAAGATCTTTAAATAACATATATGACATTATATTTACAAATGTTTAAACCAATTTGCCTGTTTGTGACGTTTGAACATCGTTTCTTACTTTAAAACCGAAACTGAACGGCTTTTCCTCACGGAAGGTCTGCATTCGGTAAAAATGAGCTAATAAAATATTTCAAATTCATATTTAATGTCCAGTTTTTTTCTCATGTGGCAAGTAGCTGTGTAATAAGCGGGATAATGTACAGGCAGCCAGTTGTTATCGCAGAAATGAGCCTCGACAGTGTGATCAGGATCCGACACATTTAATCCCATTAAACACAACAGGTTCCCAACAAACATGTGTTTTGATTTGTTGCTGTAAGAGTAAATGTTGACTTTAAAGGAACACTTCACTCAAAAATGAAACGTCTGTCATGAATTACTCACTCTCTAGTTGTTCCAAATCTGTATTGATTTCTTTTTTTTGGTTGAACACAGTGAAAGATATTTGGATGAAATCTTGTAAACAAACATTTCTTGGAACCCATTGACTACCACAGTAGGAACAATGACATAAACGTTTGCTTTCGTACATTCTCCAAAATATCTTCTGTTGTGTTCAACAGTCTTTTGTCCTACTATGGTAGTCAATGGTGGCCAAGAACTGTTTGGTTACAAGCATTCTTCCAAATATCTTTCTCTGTGTTCATCAGAACAAAGACATTTATACGGATTTGGAACAACTCGAAGGTGAGTAGGTAAATGATGACCGAAGTTTTATTCTTGGGTGAACTATCACTTTAAAAACTTCACAAATTATGCCATGAATAGTACAAAACACCAAAAAAGATTTTTAGATAAATCCAAACTGTTATATTTAATCATGAGTAGTCACCATTTGTGACTTTTTAAACAATAAGTGAGTTTACATGCACAGTCTTACTCCGATTATAGATAATAAGGCGATAACCAGTAAGGTCATGTAAATGCGTACAACGTTTATCTTTTAATGGAAAAGCTCATAAACGGCGTAAGCCAAACACGCTCGGCAGAAGTAGGTTTTTTGCCCATTACTCAGATTTCACGCTACATAAACACCTTTACCGGGTTTCTCCAAGTTTTGTTTATGTGCGCATGTCTGACAGCGCAATAATGAAAGTCCCAAACAGACGTAATAGTAAAATAACGAATAAAAGTCTCGAATGCATTTCTCCCACTGCATTTTTTATTACTAGACGGACTATCGATGATGACATCACTGCACGCAAGTAAGTCAAATTTTTTTGTAAACATGTTTTTCTGCATAGCTGGTTTATTGATATGCATGCGAACATGTGAAAACAGGTTTCTCTTATAAGCTGATATTTGATAGATATCTGTTTATTTTGTGCATGTAAACGCGCACAATGAGTTCACATTTACTCTGACCTCTTATTGACTGACTTTATTCAGTCCAAGTGACTCTTTCAAAATCAATGACTATCCAATCAAATTTTTGTTTTTTTGGGAAGAAAACCCAATGTGTTTGCACAAATAAATACGTTGTGAGTACAAGACAAACTTTAACGATTTAGAACTATGCTGCATAAAGATTAAGAGATCCAAAAAAAATTGACTTTTTTGTTTGAATAGTTTTATTAATATTGAGAATTTGCATTTATTTTTTCAATTGTTTGTTTTAATGTGAATTTGTCTGTCTTGTCAGTTTATTATTCTTATATTGCTATATATGTTTGATTTTCTTTGATTTTAATTCTAGATTTATTTATTTTATAATTTTTGTGATATACCTTAAAACTTAACGCATCATAGATATGTTACCGTCGCAAGAAACAGAAATACATTTTTCAATTATATTGAGGCTTTAATTTGAAAACGTTTTAAGCTAAAAAAGGACTTGTGTTCTCGTGAAGACTAGTCTTTCTAAAGGCAATCTCTGAAGAATAAACTCAGAAGGACCTGCCGCAATGACTTCTGGGACTTCAAGCAGGTTCGGCGTGTGGAGATCTGCATTCACCGCATGCTTGATATTAAAGTGATTGAGTGAAAATTCTGTCAACATTTACTCACCCTCTGGTCATTTCAAATCTTTATGACTTTCTTTCTTTCACAGAACACACGAGAAGATATTTTGAAGAACAGCACTGGACCCCATTCACTTCTATTGTATGCACACAAAACCAATGCTGAATGTGGTCCAGTTAACAACATTTTAAAATATCTTCTTTTGTGTTCTGCAGAATAAAAGAACGTCCTACAGGTTTGAAATGACAGCAGGTTGAGTAAATGATGACAGAATTTAGTTTGTTGGATAAACTATCCCTTTAAAACACATCAGTGTACGGTGTTCTCTGTACTTGTGTTCCTGAGTATTGGAACCGGTGATGTTGATGCAGAGCGAGAACACATGGACGAAAAGATCTCTCAAGAACGGCCTTAGTTTTACTAAACTATAATAACCCTGACTGGAGCTGAACTCTCCTATGGACCTTTAGATGTGCAATTCAACAAGCACACAGTGACCTCTAGCGTTTAAAATACAAAACATCAGACGCACACATAGTCATGTTTTGTCTTAATAAATGTGCAGTGTAACATACCTCACATTGCCTGAATTCTTCTTGTTCTTGTACTTAAATCCATTTAAAGAAGCAGAGAAGTTAGAGGATCCTGATGATTTTACATTTACAGTTCTCCCCTTGTTGACACTGCAAGAATCCACTATAATGTTCAGTGTGCAAAAGCAAGTGACGTCACAATGAATTGCGGAGACGTCATAGTCCATTTCCATTGTTGATTTTGTATGTACATTGTGACACTTTATCATCCGTGGGGAATTTGACTTATAGTAATATTTCTTTGGCCTGTCAAATATGTCCATCTTTGTTGAGGTGATGAAAGTGTCTTCTTTATAAAGCGACCATGTTTTCGTGTGGACAGTGTATGGTCTAGAACCGTCTGCATGGAAGGTTGCCATGGAAACACACTTTCCTCCTGAAGGATACGGTTTCCGTCAACGGTCACTAGGTGGGGCTGTTAAACTTTGAAACGACTTCATATTCAGAGCTGGACTATTAAAATGTCCAGTCTGCCGACTCAACACATCTGTTGATCATATTAATCTGACGCTAACGTGCCTATCGACTGCAGCGGTGCGTTGCCATTACGCATAAATTTAGCAAGTCCATTTTAAGATGCAATGACTTTTGAAATGAAAATGCAACATGTTCTGATTTTCAATAAATCATTTTTTTCTGAATATGCGCACGTGTCGAATTGTAAAAATGCTGGACCAAGTTTGTTTCTATTGACGTTGCTTTATAACGGTTTCCTCCAAAATGAGAAAGTTAGAATATTAATATATTGGTCCATTTCTTTCCAAATACGCATTGCATGGAAACTTTGTGATCGCACTGGCAGCGAATTTGGGGTTAAACTAACGTGTTTACTAACAGTACACGTGCTACTGCTTGATCTCATCGCGCCTGCTTATACTAATAAGAATAACATTCAAATACTTCTGTGCGCCTACATAGCTACAGTTGCGTCCTACTGTACGCCAACCACAACACCAACGGAAGACAGTTGAGAAATGAATCGCACTGTTATCAAATGAAGTGTCCCTCACAGACATCTGCCCGGTGCGGCCAGAGCCGCGCAACGGCAAAGACGCGCGCGCGGAGACAAGCGCGTCTCTTCGGGTGCGTGAATGTCCTCTCCGCGCGTTCACACGTCACTCAGTTTGCCCGTGTATGCTTTACGCGGGCTGCAGTTTGCGTGCTTGGCCGAGTCTCCGTCATCTGAGTCCAGATAGTCCGATTTGGAGAGCGACTGTTTGCTGTCGCCAAACGCGGGCTGCTGTTGGCCGCACGTCACGTGCGTGTACTGTAGCTGCTCCTCGTGCTCGGTCTCTCTGTGATAAAAGTAATTGAAATTGGACACGATGACTGGCACCGGGAGCGCGATGGTCAGCACGCCCGCGATGGCGCATAAAGAGCCCACGATTTTGCCCCCGATGGTGACCGGGCACATGTCACCGTACCCCACGGTCGTCATGGAAACCACAGCCCACCAGAAGGCTTCGGGGATGCTACTGAACCCCGAGTCGGGGTCGTCCGTCTCGGCGAAGTAGACGGCGCTGGAGAACAAAATGACCCCGATGAACAGAAAGAAGATGAGGAGACCCAGCTCCCGCATGCTCGCCTGCAGGGTCTTCCCCAGGATCTGGAGACCCTTGGAGTGTCTGGAGAGCTTGAAGATGCGGAACACCCGCACCAGGCGGATGACCCTCAGGATGGCCAGAGACATGGCCTGCTGCCCGTTGCCTTGGTGCTCGGCCAGCTCCAGACCCAGGGTAATGAAGTAGGGGATGATCGCCACGATGTCGATGGTGTTCATGATGTTCTTGAAAAATGCGGGCTTGCTCGGGCTCGCGAGGAACCTCACCAACAATTCAAAAGAGAACCAAATGATGCACAGGGTCTCCACGATGAAAAACGGGTCCGTGAATGGGTTCGGCTTCTTTAAACTCGCAGTTCCGTTCACCGACAGGTGCTCGTCGTTCGTTTTCCCGTCTTCTCTGAACTCCGGTAAAGTCTCCAAGCAAAAGATGACGATGGAGATAAGAATGACGAGCACGGACACTATCGCAATGCCCCTGGCGGGTCCGGAGCTCTCCGGGTACTCGAACAAAAGCCAGACCTGTCTCTGAAACTCGTTCACGGGCAGCGGTCTCTCCTCCTCTTTGATGAAGCCCTCGTCCTCCTTGAAAAGCTCAATGACCTCGTCTCCCAGCTCGTAGAACTTAATCTCCTCCATAAAGATGTCCACGGGCACGTTGACGGGTCTGCGTAACCTCCCTCCGGACTGATAGTAGTACAGGATGGCATCGAAGCTGGGTCGGTTTCTGTCGAAGAAATACTCGTTCCTCAGCGGATCGAAAAAGCGCATTCGTTTCCTGGGGTCGCCAAGCAGCGTGGAGGGGAACTGCGCCAGGGTTTTCAGCTGCGTCTCGAAGCGCAGCCCGGAGATGTTGATGACCACCCGCTCGCAGCATTCCTGATCGGCGCGCTCGGGCTCTTGAACATCCCGGGAGAGCGCCGTCAACGCCACGGTCTCGTCCAGGTTGTCCCCGGGCACCACGGTCATGTTTGCACCCTCGCAGGGGCGACGCGTTTTCGCGGTAAAGGGTCCGAGCGGCACTTGTGGAGCGGCGCGCGTCGCGTCACTTCCTCGCGGAGGTCTCTCCTCATTCCCTCCCCGAGCTGAGGCTGGCAGTCTGGACGGCTGGCTGTCACATTCACAGCATTTTAAACAGCGACGCCCTCCCTCCCTTCCTTTCGCCCTTAGCGGGCTCTCTATGAAAACTACTTCATTAGAATTAGCACGAGAGCGCGCACGGCACGCAGTTGAAACATCGGTTAAAGACGCGCAACGCAGTCTACAGTTAGGCTATTTCTTTGTCCATTTTCCCCCCATAAAGTTGAACCATTTCACGCGGCCACCAAAGTGACCGGAGCGCAAAGCGCCACATCGCGATGTTTTTCTTAATATTCACCTGATGACGTCATTTCGCGAACAGTCCAAACAGTTACAGCTATTATGCAAGTGTCTGAAAAGCTTCAACTGGACATTCACTGGGCGGCAGGAGTTGGGGGCCAAGTTGAAAGAGATGACGTGGAAAACCCAAAATAGAAATGGATTTCTTTTCCCATGGAGCAGCAAAGAGGGGAAAACTGCACAGTGCATTCATGGGGTCATACACTTTATTCCAAACCCAGTTACACGGCTTTCTCAATGACACAAATGTTGATTCGCAGAGAAAGAGCACGGCAGAAGATCAATAATCTGTTATGCAGCATTACATCTAGATGCTTTCATTAAAAGCTGTACTGTACATTGGATCAGTGTGTTGCATTTGACATTTTTTACAATGAACTTCATAGACAGTTAAAGAGTAAAATACATCCTTTCATTTCTTTTCCGAATCTTTTTTGTCTTTAACACACTTAATGTTTTTTTTTCAATAGACCTTTTTTTATTACAGAACACATAATCCATAGGCCTCCATTCGACTCATTAACACACTTGAATGTGGTAATGACCTTCATGCACTGAACCAGACCCTGAGACATAAACGATGAAAGTCTGTCTCATTATATATAGTGAGAAGGATGTGCTGGCTGTTTTTATTGATATTAATGATATCCACCAATAGCAGCTGTGTTTTTCACACACACACAAACACACACACACACACAGCTCAGGTGTGTAGCGTGTGGGGGACTCTTATCAAGGTGACTGGCACCGTGCCGCAGTGATTCATGCGTGTTTATGCTGCTGTGGGATAGATCAGAATAAGGTTTTCCTTGGGATGCATTAGAGAATTGCCCGGGTCACCGCCTGCATCCCGAGACTGGGAGGATGATTAACATGACAGACCACACCCACTTTAAGTGAGAGCTGCTGATTGGCCGTATGAAAGAAGGGGTTAGAACGACATTCATTCTGTGTCTGTTTATCAACATTCCAAACACACATAACACATTGAGAAATATTTGTTCCTTTAAAGGGATAGTTCACCCGGAAATGAAAATTCTGCCATCATTTACTCATTTACATTTCTTTGAACTTAACACAAAGAAAGATATTTGGAAGAATGTCAGTAACCAAACAGATCTCATCCGCTGTTAGTGAAAATAAATACTATGGGTGTCAATGGTGGATGAGATCGGTTTGGTTTCCGACATTATTCCAAATATCTTCCTTTTTGTTCATCAGTACAAAGACATTTTTACGGGTTTGGACTAATCTGAGGATGAGTAAATGTTGACAGATTTCTTATTTTTGGGTGAAGCATCCCTTTAAGATGTGTAACTTATGTTTAATGTTCTGTTTCATGGTCCGTAAAGCAAAATAATCACTCTTGCTCTTGTTTAAGTCATCACAAAGTGCATTTCGTAATTTCATTTTAAGGGCACACATCACTTTTCAGCTTAACATTTGGAATCGTCAGTCAAGAAACCACTTCAAAGAGTGATTGGAGAAAGTTACTCGCTTTCCACGTTGGTCTCGTGAACTGATGAAATGCGATTGTTTGACCCAATGATCCGCTGGCAGCCTCAAGTAATGACTTTCACAAACTCAACTTCATTTCATTACCGCACAATTAGCTTTTGCTGTGACCGCTCACACTCATTTCACCCTGATTCTCATCCTGTGTGTCCACAAGTTAATTCTTATTCTCTTTAAGAGCATTGAAGATGTTATTTCTATCGGGCCAAATGAGTCCTGTTCATTTTTACATACGGAAATGTTCAATGCAAATAAGAAAATCATTCTCGTTATGATTCTTGCTTGAGGATTTAAAATGATTTGCTGCAAAACAACACGCCATGAGAAACGTTGCACTTGTTTAAAGAGAATGTACAGAGAGAGCTGCAGGATAATTATTGACATCCGTTAACATTTATTGATATGACATAATACCTCACCATTCTGCAAGCCATTTAATATTTTTTTTATTTTTTTATATTTCATCACTTCACTGTTATGTTGTACTATCTCTACTTGCATGTTAGGTAAAATCGAGTTCAGCAATCATGCAAGTGAAATGATCTCTCAGCTGTGGGACTCTCATGTCCGCTCATATTTTTAGTGTGCCACTGCCGTTACATAACTAAGTAATAATAGACACATTGATCACGGCTCCACCATGACAGAAAACTCTGGGAGCTTTGCTCTATGACACTATACATGTGTTTGTGTTGGGGTTTTACACTGAAACCGTCTGCAACACTGCACACAGATACTTTCAACATTTTACCCGATGGTTGTGGTTATTATCTCAAATGTATGAGTTTTTCTAATATCTTGAATTATTCAAGCGGACATAAATATTTGCTGTGCTACACATCATCCAAAAAAATCTAACATTTTAGTTTTTTCAAAATCAAACATTTAAGCTGAGACTGTATTGATCACAGCATGCCGGACTTTGCAAGGTTCTGTCACTTTAAGACATTGACAATAAGATCCACATGTTGCATTGATTGGTAGTTTCACTCATCAAACATTAAAAGAAATGCATATAAAAGACATGCACCAACATTAACATGTATAAGGTGGGTTTTTTTGCACCGCTATATTGACAAACTAAATTGTGTATTATTTACAAATAAAAACTCAGGTCATCTCATTGGTAGAGCCTGTTGCTGCATCAGCTTGTTCAAAAAAACAAACAACCACAACTCCAGTCAACAAAATTAATAAAGAATTTTATATATTAAGATATATAAAATCTGGTTTTAAATGTTATAATGTTTTAATTGGGTTTTATTGTGTTAGCAAGCTGTATTTTTTAGTTATTATGGCTTATATCAAATCAAAACAACTGCAGTTTGATTGATATTAATTGGAATGCACAATAAAAAAACATGATTTTAGATTTTTTTCACGGGAGTGGAACCAAACTCTTCATATATATATTAGGGATGGACCGATGTATCGGCCACCGATATTAATCGGCCGATATTGGATTAATTTAATACCATCTGCAAATTGGCAATAGCATGAAAAAGGCCAATATCGATCTTGTTTATTTATTATTTAATTTGATTCAATGACTTGCATGTCTGAATATCTAATCTTTTTCTCTGAGCAAAATAATGACATAGCAACAGCGCAGACTTTATTTAAGTTTATTAAAGAAATGTTCAATGTTAAGTCAAATATGAGTTCATGTTGTTAATAGAATAAATATTGGATGGCAAAAATCAGCTTAGAGGATTGTCATGTTGTATTTTTATCTTAACTTGTGACTCTCTTAAAATGCTAAAAGGATCCAATTCGGGTTCGGTGAAATTAATAGGTAGTATTGTAAAGTACTATGCAATTGACCAATATTGGTATCGGAATCGTAGGAGAGTAATATCGGTATCAGTATCGGCCCAAAAAATCCTATAGGTGCATCCCTAATACAGTATATATATATACACCATAACAAAAACATAACAAAGTTTTGCTTACATTCCCTTTAAGTTATGAAAATGTCATGTCGGAACATTTTGTAACGTACCACTAACAATGTAAGAGTTTTTATACCAATATCTTCAGAACATTTAGTGTTTTAACGTTTTCATTGTAAGCCCCCCTTTGTGTAGAGTGCATCACTGTGTGACCCCCTCAATTAAACAAATTTTCAATTTTAATTAAACCATAAACATATTCAGTTATACAATGCTGCAACAATTATTTTGCTTGGTGGTCTTGTTTTTCTGATGTCTGATGACATAAAATCTATGAAAAAATAAAATATTTCATAAAATGCACAAAAATCTGTGCCCCCTCCCGGATCCATCTTGGATCTAGTTTGGCCAAAGTTGGCACATAAAATCAACTTAAAAACCGTTCACTTGTAGTTGGAAAAGTCTTTTAACACAAACTATTTCACATCTCCTTTATTATTATCAAACGCTGGTGTAACAATATAATAATAGGCAGAATATTTTATCATGATTTTATTTATGTGCTTCGCAGAGGATGTTTCTTCATGAATCAATAGTATGAGGAGGGTACATTGGTTCACGGGCAGCGGCGTTGACCCCCGTCATGCAGCAGACCTCCTCAACGCTTTCATCATGCCTAGCACACCAATGACAGGCCTTCTGCGGTTATTAATGACGCTCTGCGCTCGCAGACAACTCCGAAACTACGCAAGCAAACGGCTATTTTCATTCTGAAACACTGTTCTTGTAACCTTGGTAACAGCACTGCTTCTGTCTCTGGGCACAGAGGTGATTGGCCTCTCAGATTTTATCTGGGCATTAAACGACGAGATAAACCGTCACCAATCGGCAATGACCTCAATTCATCCAATTAAAAAGACGGCTCAGCCAAATAGAAAAATACCCATTCTTCCAAATGTCGTTCTTCTTCATGAAGATATTTCACAATGTCACCACCCGCATTCTGTGACAAAATACAGCATACATGGAATTGTCATTTTGTTGAGGGAAGTCTTAAATGAGATGTAGGGAGTGGAGATCTTCAGAAGTTGCAAAGGTAGACAAGGACTTCCCTGACTTCCTTCAGTCTATTTTTATGATGGACCGATCAGATTTATGTCAGAGCAAAGGTTGAAACGGGAGACCGGAGGGCGTCCGGCGGGATTCACTGGAGATGGATGCCGGCCAAGCCGGGAAGAAATAAGTCTCCGTGGCGGTTTGGTGTATGGAAGACTGGGTGTTCTCAGCCTCTCATCTTCAGGGGAGATCTATATAGCACACACGAGACAGACGCAATAAATCACCGTCATGTAAAACTGTCAGTATTCACATGCCTCACTGAGAAATTCAACGCAGCATTATATTTCGATGACCGTTATTCATGAGCGGTCTGACAAACGTGACATTGCAATTGAAATGGACGCAGATATAAATCTGGGGGAAACTACATCAGAACCGTGATTTTTTTCACAAGTCGTTCATATACACTACTCATATCAAACAGCAGTAAAAGGAACAGTTCAGACAGGAATACAATTCTGTCATTAATTCTCCCTTATGTGGTCAATGGGGTTCAATGTTGTTACCAGCATTCTTCAAAATATCTTCTTTCGTAAAGATATTGTGATAAAGAAAGAAAGTCATACAGCTTTGGAATTACATGTGGGTGATGAAATGATAAAACATTTTTTTTACGAAAAGCTATATTTCATTGAAAGTTGTATCATGTGTATAAATGTAACACACACCAACTACATGAAGGAAAACAAAACCAAATGTACACTTACAAAATTATAGAAACATATCGACAAACATATCGAAAAAACGTTGTGGGGATGTATTGCAGATGAGCAAATATTAACACAGTTCGGATGAACACGCGCCAACGGTATCAAGATGTTTGCATCTAAAACAACACTTCCATTGTTTCTCATCGATATCTTCTCTCGTATGTTCCTGGTGTGTGACCTTGATGGTGTATGTTTACCCTTATAAAGTTAACCAGAGAGGAAGCTACATTGTTCAGCATGTATCTTATCTAAGATATTTATTGCATTAACGTCATTACAGTAAAGTACATCCTGGAGAAATGGTGACATATCTTCTTGTAAATATCATACCAATAAAACCGAATGTTTAATAATACAAACCTCCAGACGGGTATCACCTCTAGACTTTAGCTGAACAGAAGAGACTTTGATCGGTTTGATAAGAGAATAAATTATCTTTTCAAATCCATAACAGAATTTAAAGCATTAAAAGAATATCAAGTGGAAATGAAGTAACAGTGTTTTTACATTTCTCAAACCATTTAGTTTATGATAAAGATAGAGTACAAAACCTTGTCATAGCAAATCAATAAGGCATAGAAATGTGAATGCCACTGTGCTTTTTATTAAGATATACTGTAACTCAATATTCACTTGTGTGTGTTTTTAGGGCAGTCTTGCCCTCTACAATACAGCCGTGACACATGGCAGCAATGAGCAAAAGCACTCAATGTGGCATCTACATTTATTTTTACATTTTATGCATTTGTCAGACACTCTTATCCAAAGCCACTCACATTGCATTTGACTACACATTTGTTTCTAAGTAACTGCAATTTTGTGAGATCGAACCCATATTCAGTTTTGATGTTTCTCAAGTACAGCGAGAGATTAATTCAATGTGTATTCTCGATATCAGAGAAACTCAAAATTGGGTATCGGTATTATTGAATCAGATTGAAGCATCATCAGGCTTTGTGTTAGTGTAGTAGTGATCATTCAGAGATTAGTCCCCTCAGGAGAGACGCTCAACTGTGTTCTGCTTTCACTGACCTCATAAAGCATTGATCTGGGGTCAAGGGTTAGGCTCTCCCCGCTTTCCAAGCTAATGTACTTAAAAGCCATCTCCTTGATAATAATGGATCGTGAGGAAGCATGTTTGACGTTCAGTTAGATCTTTGTGAACCTTCCAGCTTGTATTCGAATGAACAACGTACATTCAGAACAACCCCCCCAAAAACTAGAATTCTGAAACTATATTTAAAAAAAATTGTCCTCACCATTTCATCCAATGGCTAAATTCAGGAATAAAGAATCCAAAAGGTCACCAAGACTTCAGGCCCAGCTATACAAAACAATTTCTAGGGACGTTGTTCTAACATTTTTATAACGTTGTGAAGACGTTATTTCAGAAGTTTTAGTTCAAATATAAGAATGATGTTTTAAAATCATTAAGCAAGCCACGTGACGCTCTTTTAATGTTACTGCAAGTCAATTTTTTATTTAAGAAAATGTTTTCCAAAGTTGTGATAATGCTTCTTCTTAACTTGAGACGCAGGTGTCAAGACACCTCCGTAACAGACGCCAATAAAATGTTGATCAGTAACTAGAAGAACGCGGATGTTTGGTTAATACAAACTTTGCGGTACAGTTATGAAAGACAAAGCCGTTGTCTTATGGTCTGATTTGACTATATAGACAGCAGAAAGACCGTGCTGTTCACAAATATCTGCTTTGAATTTATGGTCTTCATGGAAATGGTGCGAGTCACAGGGGATGTGCAGTCCATCCTCATGCAGAAGTCACATTGAGTAGGACATCATGGAGTCTTGATTCTAGAATATTGAGCGCTGCAGGGATAAAGATTGACCGTGCATCAAGTGTACAGGTTCCTGTGGAGGAGATATCTACAGCACAGCAGTTCTTTCTTCTTTCTTATCTCCAGCTTCTTACCTTTCACTTGCCCTTGGTCTGTCGTCTCCGGCAGGATGCTGGCTGAAACATAAAGCCATTTCTAAGGCCACAGAGAGAGAAAGTTTGTTACACAATATTGAATATTTCTTGGTCTGCCGGTCAAGACGTGTTCTTTTATAGCCTTTTGTATTTTTTCTTCTATGAATTTGACTTATGTTATGTGACACGATGCACAATAGTAAAAGTTAGGGTAAAAGTGGAACAATTTATCTCGTACACTGAATAAGACTGTGTGTGAATGTTCTGTCTGTACCCTTTTATCGCAAACATTTGATCCAATGCTTTCTCTCCTGAACTCTGAAAAGGATGCACAACCCTGATTAAAAACATTTTCTTCAAAAAAGTCATTTTGTTCAATATTAGCACATCAACAGAGGGTTTGAGAGATACCGGAGTAAAGCATTTTGGTACATTTACATCTTCACTGCCAAAAAGTATTTTAAAAGTATTTTTGTCTTCATTTCCAGTACAGATGTCTAAGAATTCTTGAATCAAGATGCTTTTTTTAATGAGGAAAATTACCTAAGAAAATAAGTCAAAGATAGGAAAGAATAGGTCAAAAATTAATCTTGAATTTAGGGACTAAGAAAAATGTAAACCTTAATTCAAGATAATTTTTCTTACCCCATTGGCAGGTTTTTGTTCCTGTTTTAAGTACAAATTCAATGAAATTTCAAATTTTGGTCTATAAACAAGAATTATTTTCTTGGGTCATTTTGCTCATCAAGAAAATGGATCTTGATTCAAGAATATTTTGACATTTGTACTGGAAAGTAAGACAAGTGCTTTCTGTGAAGTTCATATTTACAAGGTCCGCAGTCAAAATAGGCCCGTTTCACACAACGTCCTTCGTGGCACAACAAATACTTCGTTGAACAGTACCCATTTTATCATAAAGGTAAGTTGTCAGGGTTTTGCGGGGGAAAAAGCCTAAGCGCAGGCAACAGCGGTGAGGGGGTTAACAAGAGACTTAAATAATATATTAAACAAAACACCCTCAATGGGGAAAAACTAGCTAAGGCAGTAAACTTACAAAACAAAGACTTCCCACAACAGGGGCAAAAAACATAAGGATGGGGTAAAATCATAAACTCACACTGTAAACAGGAACTGGGAACACAAGGGAATCTCCAAGGTAAAAGACAGTACTTGGCAAGACACGAGCAAGGCATATATCCGCACAATAGCAAAAGGCACAGGTCAGTGCAAGTACATACAACGAACGAGCACAGGACAATAGACATGAGGATATTATAAAGGGAGACAGACAAAGGATAATTTACAAGGGGCAGGTGTGGTTAATGAAACACTAAAGGAAAGCTAACTAGGAACGAGATGGTGGGAACAAAGATGAGGACCGGAGAGAGAGTGTCGAAGGCTGATAGGGTCAACATCTCTCTCTCACATAAAACATAAGACTTCTTCATGAATCTGCCCCAAGACCAAGAATAGACATGACATGAAGGCAGACTCATTGTGTTAGCGAAGGTGCTGGGATAAGTACTTGAATAAGTGTTCTGTCAGTTTTCTCTCACTTTGATTTAATATATTCTAATGCTGCTGCAGAGAATTATGGGAAATGTAGTGTAATCGCTCAAGTGTGTCAGATCATAGCAAATATTCGGTGCTTTCTGAAATCTACTCAGTTCTTGTGTAACAGGCTACATTAAATACACAATGTAATACTTCACAAAAACTATTTGTGACAAAGTAGTTCTCTCCGACAGGGATTGTTAGATTGACCAGCCACCGAAAATGAATAATCTATTTCTGCATTTATAAATGCGTTTTTCAAACACAACCTGACAATTCCTTTCTTTTCTCATTAGTAGATGCTTACGATATACATCAAAATATAACTGTACCAAACTTACAATTGAGATTAAGATACCAAATAATCGCCAAATGCGACATTATTATTGCAATCGATGTTTATCAACATATGACAAAAATATGCCCAAAACCAATAAAAGGCATGAACAATAAATTCCCTAGAATCACATCTCTAACTGTTAGTGATGGTGTTAAGAGCTGACAGTCTCGTAAACATGACCGCGTTCTTATTTTGTAAAGAAGCCTATTACATTATGGATATGACATGTCCCTGGAACAACATTCCCATCAACCCATTGTTTGTAGGGAAAGAATGTAAATCACGGCAACGATTGACACACAGGTCATCCAGGCTATGACCCAACCCATGCAACACAACACAATCTTGAAAAGCCATGCAAGGGGCATAGACACCATGTACACTGTGCATGTTTGTGTGAGCTCTTATCCGATACAGTTCCACTGTAAACAAGATTTGTTTTCCCCTGAATCAATAAACAGCTCCCAGGTCACGGTTTAGCCGAAGATGTGCGGGTGTTGACAGCGCTGTAACAGGTGCGCATGCGGTCACTCTTCTAAGTATAGCACGTGGCGTACCAGCCAAACGTCTTCTGCTGTTGGATTGAAATACAGAGTGCTTTAAGTGACAGGCATTCATGAGCTGCTGCCCGCTGAGGTGCCAAATTCTGAGCCACCTCGAACCCTTCCGAGTTTAATCGGTGTTGAAACGTCATGACGCGCACAAAACATTGCTTTGTGGTTGTGGAGGGGGTACCTGATGATTCGCAGGGAGCTTTTGAAGCAGATAAACCAGCAGATCAGGAACAAACATGAGAGTTTCCCCGAGGTATTTCAGGCCAAGGCATGCCCTCACGAATAACTGACCAGGATCCAGAAGAGGATGCAGGTTTGGCCATAAAGCAAACCGAAACCCTGAAAGACAGAATGTTGTTTGATGTTGGAGCAGGTTGAAGCACCTGCCACACCCCACTAGTTAAACTCTTCAGGGTCTGGAGCTCTTGAGTTCTTTCTGAAAATGTACAAATCCAGTTAGTCATCCACCTAAGTGTGCTAAAATGCTTGGTTATGAATAGAAGCGAGGTTCTCTTGAATTTACTCTGGATCATCCAGAAACGACGTTATGGTGCGTTGAAAGCTTTCTTTTGAGGAACCTTTAGACAGTTGCCTCAGGTTTCAGACATGCAGCTGTAGCCATTCCAAGGTTTTTATGATATGAGATGTGCAAGCAGATGGCATCCAGACACGAGTCATGGAAAACCCTATGTTTGGCATTAGGCCTATGAGCAACCACAGATTCTGATAAAGATGGTACACCGTGCTGTAGATTTTCAGTCAAACGGTCGGAAAACAGGTGCAGGAAGAAAATGTTATCCTTTTGTTTTTTTTTAGTTCAGGAGATTTGTTGGAGTTGTCAGGCGGTGCACAGCAGTGCATATAAGTGCTGTTCCAATGTAATGAAATTATACTTTTATACGTTTAGATGTCGTTGTAACATTCAAATACGTAGAAAGCCACTTCTATACCACTGCGGTGTGCTGCAATGAACAGATTCCGCTAAATTAAACCATTTTCTTACTTTCCTATTTGTCTCTGCTTTGAGTCTCCCCAATCGAAAACTGCCTAGGGTTCTTCCCGTGAAACAAATGAAGGAAAGTTAAGGTCCACTTTAACTGTGAAAGAGCCTGTGCGATGTAAGTAGCAAAATGATTAATGATTGATAACTAATCATTTCTATTGTATCATATGGGCCAGGACCTGACTAATGTTTTTATTATTATAAATGATTAGTTATTGTTAATAATTAAATAGAAAGGTCATCATAACTATAAAACACACACACACAAATAGAACCATGGAAATATGTAGTTTCCAAAATCTTTAACAAATGCAAACTGTAATTTCATGAAATGTATATTATTTTATAGTCTTAAAAGAATCCACTAGTTTTTCATTTTATGATAACATATTATATTATGTACTGTTATATATAGACCCCCACTAGTCAAGCAAAAATGATTCATACTTTATTTACTGTACATGTATGAAAAATGATGCTAGACAATGTCCATTTAATTCATAAAATGTTGATGACGTACATTGTTTCAAGGTGATTTACAGTGGATTTTTAATCAATTGGTTTATAATATTGTGAGGAAAAAACTGTGCCAATTTTGGCCTGCATGAATTCAATGAATGATGTAAATTAAAAAAAATGCTAAGAACACGTTTAAGACACATAATACTTTTTAATAAAAAAATAAGATTTTTCGTTATTATGCCTTATTTAAAAAAAATATGGAATATTCAAACGCACAAAAATTAGTTTTGTTTTTTAGTAAATGTATCTTTAAAATAGAAAAACAAATGCTATCTATATATATAATATAATATGTTAAAACTAGTTCACACTAATGTACATTTTTTATCATTTGACACTGCAGACGAGCTCATAAAAAATAGCAATTTTCGTTATGCACTGTAATATTTAATATTGATTTAAAAGTTAGCTTGAAATCATCCAACAGTGTTCTGGAAAGCCGGCTAACTGTGGATGTGTATGAAATGTGAGTGTGTGAATAGGTTCTGCTGTCAGACATATATCATTTATCCAAGAATGATGGGCATCTCCTTACACACTTAACCTTCACCACATCAATACTTACGTGAACATGGCAGGTTTTACTTAAGGCCGTAAAAAATGTATTGAGCAAATAAACCTTCTGGCTTCTCCGTTGAGAAGAAGCAATCTCATCAGCATAGTGGTGTGAGTCAAGGCTGTTACACTACACAGAAGTCAAAGACCATTTGTCAAGGTTAACGTACGACTGCCACGGGCAACCCAATGTGGCACTTTCAACAAACCTCCAGTAGGAGCCGGAGATACGCGGGAGAACTTTGAAAGCTTGCCCTATGGAAATTTCCATGAGGCAGAGACCAAAAATATATTGCGTCATGCAGCCGGAGCGTGCAAAGAAATTGAGACCTCTGAGACTGAACCTATTTGAGATTAAACCACAGGGACACGGGCATCAAGCCAGAGAGCAATATCACCAGACGGCTGAACCAGCAATATTTAAAAATGTCACAGACAGATTTCTTTGTGATGGACAAGGAGCATATTTTCATTATCGCGTCACTTTTGCTTAGATTCGTGATCACACAATCTAAAAACATGTGGAAAACGATCGTGGCCACTGAACGAAGTCTGCTATGGTTCTCCAGAGGAGATCCCTGTGGACTTTTGGCCAGTCTCACTATGAATAGATCTCTTACATACATTAGCATTTTATCCAGAATCTAGACCCAGACTATCCACAAATGTCTTGTTTTCATTTTGAGCGAGAAGGTCGATAGGGCAGGGAGATCAAAGGGTACCACCATTCTCATCTTTATCTCTGGTTCCTGTAACTAGTTCTGTCTCTTATCGCCTGTGTGTCCAATCGTTGTGTCACGTGGTTCCTGATAGAGTCAGAAGGAGCCAACGCATCACAGTCAACCTGTTCATAAGATTAATCTTTATGGACTAGCACCAATAAAACCATTATCAGAACTAGGAGATTACTGTCAATGGTCTGAAATAACCTGATACCTTCTTCGAACACATTAGCTTGAACTCACTACAAAAATGTTCACCTATGCTGTTAAAATATGATGAATGTATCCGTACCATTTAGGTATTAAATGTAACACAATGCGCACAATAAGTTGAAGTAAATCAATTCCAAATGTCCTTCAGCTAAAGATAAATTTAGAGACTTGCAAATCTTTACAAAGCCACAGACGATGGTTAGAAATGCAAATTTCCACAATTGACTCATGAATATTGACTAGGTGATGTAATATTCACCCAATAGGTTGTTGGGTGTCGTAAACTTGAGCCCCTAGTCTAAGAGACGTAAATTGGTTACCAGTCCATCAGAGAATTGATTTCAAAATTCTCCTGTTTGTATATAAATCCTTGAATTGACTTGCTCGTGTCTACCACGACCAGTTACTCCATAGTTACACCCCGTCTAGATGTCTACGGTCTTCTGACCAGGCTTTACTGGTTGTCCCCCATGTTAGGGTAAAACGGAGAGTGGAGCGTGGAGCGTGCGTTTGCTGTGATTGGTCCCCGTCTCTGGAACTCTATCCCCTCAGAGATTAGAATGGCCCCCTCTGTTGCTGCTAAAAAAAAAATTGTTTTCTAACCTTTTAAGTTCCGGACTTGGTTATCTGTTAAAATGTTATTGTGCCTTAAATTTCATTTTAAACTAACATTTTCCTATGTGTGCTTTGCTTGGTGTTCTTCTGTCAAGCAGGTTGGTCAGTCAAGTGGCTGTTGTAAATGTGCTGTACAAATAAAATTAACTTGAACTTGAACAAATTATGTTTTATTTCAGGAGGAGTACGTGCAGATAACTAACTTGACCGGGTGACCAATCTCATCCTGCAGATAATGAACCCGGCTGGCTTCCAATAACCAATCTCATCAATCATCTTTTAGCCCGGAAGAAAAAACCCTACAAATAGTCAAGAAGCTTAACCCTCCTAGTCTTTACATTTTCGCAGCATTCCTCCTCCACCCCAACTCCTCACCATCAGCCTATTTTACCACACCATAACATGGGGGAAAGACCTGAGGCCCTCTCCCGGGACAAGAGGCGGGTGCACCGAGTTCGGAGGATCCACAAGGCTAGGAGCCCACTCCCCTGGACTGCAAGCCAAATACACATAATATCCGTCCCCCATCTATAGTTATTAAATGCGAGGTGAACTCATGAATAGTGAGTTAACTGTAGAGTGGTGGTTCCCAAACTGGGGTACGCGTACCCCCGTAGTTACGCCAGGTGACAGAGGGGGTACGTGCACCAAATGCTGAAATGTAATGTTTACTTTATTATAACACACCTGACATTCAACCAGGCATGCTTTTCTCACAAGCTAAATATTAAGACGTGCTCCCTAAATAGTAGTCAGGTAGTCCAATAAAAGGTCAAATTCATGACATCCAATAAATATGCCTCAACTCAAGTGTCATGCGTAAGCTTACATCTTTACATACCGCGTGGACAGTAATTCGATTGCACGCGGCTTGGAACGAATCAACAACTGCTTTTAAAAATTAAAATGGATAAGTGGCTGCAAAGATTTAGAAAAGTGTACTCCCGGCAGCTCGGTTGATTCACAGTCCTCTGACTTCACCCCGGGTCTGTCCAACAGCACTTTGGCTGCAGGTGTAAGTCCAGCAACCGCTCCTGTTGACACAAACACAGATGGTGATGCATCGGAGATTACAGTGTCAACTCAGGTTCAGCAGCTAACAGAAAGACGACCAAAAACACGTAAATATGATGACAAATACATTTCATATGGCTTTGCTTACATTGGCAGTGAAGAAAATCCCAAACCACAGTGCGTTATATGTGCAAAAGCACTCTCTCATAACTGCACTAAGCCAGCGTAATTGCGCAGGCAACTCGGGAGTAGTTATACGGGCCGTATAAAAGCGTCAGAAAACTTAATAAGAAAGGACTGGAAGTGTCATACATGATGAGATACAGAGTGGCTAAGGTGGGTAAATCCAATACTAATGTGGAGAACTTCATTCTTCCTGCTGCAGCTGATATTGCGGGTTTTTTGCTTTAGGAGAGCCAAATAAACAATACTGAAGATTTGCGGTTGTTTACCCATCGCTGATATGGCAGAACACATTTTAAAACAGCTATTGCTTCGGATAAAATCCAGCAAATTCTACGCTTTACAAATCGATGAATCAACTGATGCAGCTGGTTTGGCTCCGCTGTTGGCATATGTCCTGTATATTTATGATTGTTCAGTTATGGATGCTGTACTTTTTCCAAACCGTTGGAAGGCAGAGCAACTGGAGAGGAAACTTTCAAAGTTTTAGATGGCTTTGTAACATCACATTGACTTCAGTGGACAAATTGTGTTGGCATCTGTACTGGGGAGAGAAAGGCATGACCGGCAGGCTGAGTGAACTGGTAAAAAGCAGTTGCGCCCTGCGCGGTTTGGGTACATTGCAGCATCCACAGAGAAACGCTGGCCGCCACCAAAGGAATGCGTGAACGTCTTAAGGAAGTGTTGCAAGATGCTGTAAAAATGGTAAAGTTTATTAAAGCAAGGCCAATGAGAAGAGGATTCTGCTTGCTTCTTTCTCACTGTTAAAATATTTTCTCATATTCCAGCTCAATATGCAGAGTTGACTCAATTCCAACAATACCAATCACTTCTGTAAAAGTCACATGAGGATGCAAACAATTACATCATTTTAAAGGTTTTTCCACCATTCAAATCTCAGTCTGAAACGGTTACAGTCATGTTTAAACGTGAGCCTGGTTCGACACGGCACGATTACAAGCTGTATTCGGCTCAGAATTTTAGACCACCGTGCCGAAACCGTGCTAATAGAAAGCACTTTTTTTGCTCAACCTCGACCCTTCCAAACTCTTCTAAGATGTCTGTTTGACATCTTTACACTTTTAGGTGTTAAGGATTTAACAGGAAATGTTCGTACGTGAAGTCAACCACGAATCACGTTGCAATGTCATTGCGTTCACCGGCCATGTGGTCCAGGACACACAGGCAGCAAAGCGAGTGTGAGTAAAACACAGCTGAAGTCATTACAGCCCAAATCAGCTGTGCGAGAGACTATTTATAATGTGGGATCTCTCATGAGCGGTGAAAGCGCTGTGTGGGAAACGGACTTAAAAACCGAGGGCAGATCGACTGGAACATTGCAGAGATGCTTTGATTTAACTTGCTGTATAGCCACATGTGAGGAAATATGTCTGTTCTGCGGTTTTCTCACCCAAAAAATCTTGTGTTACCAAATACGGATAGTAAGGGTGGAGGGATACAGTTATCAACTAAATCAATGAATTCGAAACAATAACAATATTTCCATTAAAATATTGTCTGAAGCACTTTATATGAGAAAGCATTATATACATTTTATTTCAAATCAATAATAAAAATAATGATTATTATTATTATTACTTAATAAATGGTCTAATAATATTAATAATAACAATACAAAAAAATAAAAAAATAAATTGATTTTTTTTGTTACATTTTTTGTTCTTTTTATTAATCTGTATTGACCGGATAGAGGGAATTAAAATGTTCTTTATTGTAGAGAATCTCTCGGATTGTATTGATCCAGCAATGTTTGTTATTCACTGATTGAATATTGGCTGTGGTTCTTCGATTGAATCTGTAACTTCAGTCTTCAGTGCTTTGTAAAACGGATTCAATATCCTGCTGTTTGCTCTGTCAGTTTGAGATCTGTGCTGCATTTAGCACTCCATTAACATGACAGGGTAACACAAGCCTGATGATTTCAGGAAGATACGGCTCCGAAGAATATGTGCAAAATGGCCATCAATCCCCCCGCGGTCGCTTTCATGTCAGAGACATATGTGATATTATAATATGACCCAACAAGCACCAAACAATCAATACAAGTGATGAATACGGGAGAAATGAAAACCAAAAAGATGTTCATAAACACACATTAAATAGCAGTTTAAGAATAACGCTTTGCTAAAAATGGACATTTCATTCCTATTCGTTTCTCATACTATTCATAATTTGAGAGTTTGCAGTGGTTTTGTTGTTCGCCCAATATAACTCAATCAGCAGCACGTTTCAGAGGTTCAGTATGTCGCATTTACCGGCCGTATTGATGTCTTGTTTAGATAACCGTAGTAAAATTGTGTTTGGCTCCTCGTAAGTTGTAAAATATAGTCATTCTTCTTAAGTTTGTCACGTAATAGTACAGAAAGGGTGGAATCTGCTCTGACCCAGATAATTTGTTTGGTGTAACCGAGCTGTCGAAATACACTAGAGGGTAAATCGTCAGTGGGCGGGGTCACACGGACCAAAACATACATTCCACCACAGAACGCACATTTCAGAGTAGAATACCTCAGTGTTTTTAGGTCAAACCAATATATGAGCTGAGCGTGTTTCCTAAATGTCATATTAAGGTATTGTTTTGATGGAATACAGTCAAATATTACAGACAGCACCTTTAAAGAAACGACACACGAATGAAAATTCTATCATCATTTTAGTCTAGGGTCATCTTAGCGGTATTTGACTTCATTACGTGGTGTTATATTAAAGGGGTCCTAGTTTGCCTATTTACTAAGTCTTTATTACGTTTATATTTCGACTTTAAAAAAAAAAAAACTTTATATATTACATATTTCACCTGCGTTTTACACCGTCAGTCAACAGGCTGTTGAGTTCCTGGTTCTATGAAGTCCCTCCTTCCAAAAAGTTCTGATTGGTCAAGCTGAGCCGGTCTTTTGTGATTGGTCTACTGCTTAGAGTGTGTGTTGAGATGCCATCCATTACCCTATCTGTCTTCCAGGGGGCAGGGTCTATGCAAATTTGGGATTCCAGGAAGAGGTTTGTTGTAGTCCCGACGAGCCGTTCATTGTAGTCTTTAAAAAGGGAATTATGTTAACAAAGATAGATCAGACCTCCCCTTTAAATCATATCCCGACTTCTTTTAGCTTTGTATTGACATGAATAGTGCACAAGTTCTTGTAGCCCTAAAACACCACATCAACCATCTCCTTAAAGAACGCAAACAGTGCTTGACAGAACTTTCCAAACTAAGGCGAGTTCAACCAGAGCGGCTCGAGAGAAGTTTCTATATCCACCGCTGCCTCGGGACGACCCGAAAAAGTTAGAGATGTAGTGGCCCGTTTTAAGTTCCTTGACATTTTTTTGTCACAGTCCAGATGACACCTGAAAAGAGCAGAATCCTCAATCGGATTGTCACAAAGTACACTGACCAGCGTGAACTTCATCTCACACGACTTTGATCTGCTGAGGAGATATCAGCCATCCAAATCTGGAGCTCTTCTTTGGCAGTGGACCAGCGCATCATTTTTCTCCACCCACAATCCACCCAAAGTGGTTATTTCTGTCCTGGCGCGTTTACACGGTTTTTAGAATCGACATTACATATTTCTCATAATGTAGTCACAATCAATTGTCATTTAATGAACTTGTTTATGTAAAGACATTCACAGAGATAATGAATGACCTGTCTTTGACACACCATTCATCCTATTACTGTGACTCGTGGTGATATTTTGTAGCCGTCTGTTGCATAAAGCTGATTTCAGTTCCAGGTAAAGTTGTGGATTCATTTTATTCAGAGAAGCTTATGTAAAGTCAGCGCACCAAAGCTCCAAAAATATCAATATCTCTATTTGAATCGATATTATCATTTATAATCAATATCTTAATGAATATTTCGTACGTTTTTCTATCATGATTTGTTTTGGTCAAACACCTTTTTCAAGTTGATGTGCATGCTTTTGTTGTACTTTGTATTTACTTATCGTAAAATAGATTGACAAAGGTATATTTCAATATTAATATGAGCATTTCAAACATTTTACTGAGCCCAAATGAACCCTGCTTGGGTTTGTCAGGTTTTGTCAATTAACTTTGTGTTTGTTTGTTTGTGCAACAGTACAATATTTAACAAGTTCAATAACAGATTATAGTTCAGAAAAACATATTAACAGCACAAAGAAAGATGACGTTTGTTTATTTCAGTTTTTGGCGGCTGGAAAAATGTGTCATCTCATGTGTCCGCTTTCCCGTAGCTCAGTGGTAAGAACATTGCGTTAACAATGCAAGGTTGTGGGTTCGATCCCAAGGGATTGCAAATACCTATGTAAAATGTATAGGATAAAGCAATGTAAGTCTGTTTGGATAAAAGCATCTGCTTAATGTAAATGTAAAGGTCATCATGTTTAATGTAACAAAAAATGATTTCATAAGCTGCCAGTTCTGGTACATTAAACTTGAAGAAAATACGTTTAATAAAAGCATCTACTAGATAAGCCAACAATGTAATGATTTATTTCACAATAAGTCTAATAAGACATTTTACCCAAGCACTTAGAAATAGCTTTTATGCTCATCATATGATGTTTAACTTCCTGAACAACTTTTTTTGTGTGTGTTTTTAAAAGGCACAACTCTGTAGCCTGGTGTTGTAGTCTATTAGCCAAATTCCACCTCTCAATAATTCCTGATTGTAAATATCAGACAACAAATGCGACCTCTGGCAGTCACCAGACAATCATCTATGTGGAACATCAAAAGAAAGCACCACGCTGTCTGAAGTGTGTTACAAATGCACATTTACACACGAGGAAACAAATGTGACAACCATATCAGCATGGTTCACTATATGGCGTTGCTCAGAACAAACACCACAGGGGTGCAACAAATTCAAACACTTCTAGAAAACTGTAATTTTACTGTTACAGAATTTTGGCATATTTTTGAAATGCAGAAATCCACATGCAAACGTACAAATTTGGAATAAAAACATTTATTTTTTAAAATGTTATTTTACGTTTTTGTTTCTGGCGCCCAAGATGCCAGATTTTTTTTACGGTTTTCAAATCTTTTTGTTAGAGTTTATGATAATACAAAAGGGCCATTAATTCATACCTACAGCCACTTTTAAATGATCAAAAACTATGTGTTTAGGTTAAATTATCTTTTTTTTCTTTCTGTGAACTACTACCAACATTTCTATCAAATTTTGATTCAAATGTTGTTTTTATTGCATTTATTTTCAGAAAATGAAAGGTTGAGGAACAGGTGATAATAACAGAAAGGGTTCTCTGTATTTTTTCAGACCTCAAATACTGCAAAGAAAACAAGTTCAGATTCGCTTTAAAGTAGCGCAACAGTTATATTTCCTCGTGGATTTTTATCATCGTTTTCATGTGTCATGCTGTCAGTCTTTCACATTGATGTTGGATGACTTTATGTCACTCCTGAGGTTTGATTTTGTCAAAATTCAACAAATATTAGACTGGAATGATCACTACACATCTCAAAATGATGATTAAATGAACATCCCTGGAAAGGAAACCACATCTTAAAAAAAGTCTCCACATCGCTACTTTTCGGGAAATAAAAAGTAACTATTTTTAAATAACAAAACACTGTATTGTCAAAGTTAGCAAGCTCTTATTAAAAGTTTTTATTGAGTAAATATGTGACCCTGGACAACAAAACCCAATGTTTAAAATTTCGATTTTTACAAAATCAGAAAGCTCATTAAATAAGATTTCTATTGATGTATGAGTTGTTAGAATATGTAAATATCTGGCTGAGATACGAAAGTTTAAAACTCAGGAATCTGACAAAGGAATCAAAATATTGAGAAAATTGCCTTTGACGTTGTTAATCAGGGGCGCTGTGGCAGGCCATTCACTCACTAAAATAAAGTTTTTATATATTTTAGGCAGGACATTTACTCTATATCTTCATAGATCACAATCTTTACTTAATATCCTAATGATTTTTGGCATAAAAGAAAAATCGATAATTTTGACCCATACAATGTATTTTTGTCTTTTACTAAAAATGTTCCCCTTCTACTTAAGACTTGTCTTATGATCCCTAAGATCCCTGTGGTAGATAATAAAAGGTTGGGGGGTATATTTGTAACCCTTTCTGACTAAACTATTTGACAAAAGAGCAAACTACAGCATATGAAGGAATAGAGTTTTTATTCAAATATATACAACAGCAAAAAATGCATAAAAGAACAAAAAGCCCAGTTTGATCTGTTATTAATATTCGTCGATTGTCTCTTGTGGTCATAATCTGTAGCCATTTTCCCAGTTATTTTCCTTCCTGCTCAAAATGCTTTCTGAAAAGCCGAAGGTAACAATGCACACTGAAAAGTGCTTTTGAACTGAATGTCCCTTGGGATGAAAACGACACGTTTGATCTTAAAACAAAGTGTGTCTGTCGCAACCTTCATCTGTCACTGTTCTCTATCCTATGAAATGTTTCAGTGTGTTTTTGGTGTGGCTGTAAATACAAGTCGTAACGTTGTGTTTGGCCGCAAAATGTCCCGGATGCGTTTGCACTGATGGGTGTGTGTTTTGTCTGCCATTAGTTTCACAAACAAGCGTGCATCCCTAGGCCATGCCCAACCTACACTATTTAAAACTCACCTGAAATGACTGTCATGCCCTTCCAATGCTGAGGTCTGGTTGATCAGACCTCTGTCACATATACAGTGTTCGATGCGACTAATACTAAGAATATTATGAGTTCGCCTATGCAGATAATAGAGTTTTGAGGGTATGCGTATTTGGCATGCTGTCAGGGAGAGGGCTCCGAGCTCGTTCATTCTTCCGAGCTCAGAGCACTCCCCCTGTCCGGGGTGAGGGCTCCGAATCCGGCATTAGCCTGATCCCGGAACACCCACCCCCCTTTGTGTCCTGCTGGAGACGAGGGGCTCCAGGTGAGGAGCCGGGGTGGGATGCTTAAGACTGAAGAGAGAGTGAAGGTAAGACGTCATGACTATTTATACAGACACTCTCTCTCTCTCTTTTGAACTGATAGGTCGATTGATGTGATTGCTGATAGCCGACCCGCCGAGTTGATTATCTGCTCCTGCTCCTCCCTAGCTTAGTTTATAAAACATCGTTTAGCGTAATATACAACTCTTTGGAATGTAGATCCAACCGTGCTCAGCAAAATCTCATTCGACTCGTTCACCACTATTCCGATCGATACACCTTTAAGATATCCAGCGCACACATTAAATATTCACGCGCTGAAGAACTGAATCTAGTGGCATGGGTGAGGGTATCGGGTCAATTTCTCTGTCCTTCAGATAGAATATTGGCTCACCTTTATAAAGAACGGTGAGATCAGATGTTTCCCCTGAATAAATACTTGAGAATAAAGAACAACACTAACAGTTAACCAAGGTCGTGTAAATCACATATTGATTTTACTTAAGACGTCAGTTAAATGATAATTAGATAAAGGAACTTGATATTTGAACACACAATGGCTCACCCCCTCCTCACCCCCCGCCCCACGTATGTAAGTCACATGTGCAAAAATCTCTGAACGTCATTGCGTTACACAAAAAAATATCCAAGATCGAGTGTATACTGTTGATAAATATAAAAAGAAGGTTCTAAATAGCACTGAAAGTAATCATAGGGGAACCACTTTTGTTGGTATATAGCACATCAGTCATCCCAAAGAACCAATATAAGGTTCTATATAAGTTAGCACCGAGTGGTTCCCCCATGGTCACAAGCAAAGAACCACTTTTGGTGCAATATAGCAGCATTTTTGTTTAGAGTGATGCTGTTGTATACCGTAAGACAATGACTTTTTAACATTAGCATGACGCATATGTCCAACTGACTGTATTAACCGATGGTCGAATGGTTCGTGCTCTGATATATGGTCCGGAGCGACCGTTTCCCCCATCCCATCCACTTCGCTTCCTTTCCTCTCTGAAATACCTGTCTGTCCAATGAAGGCAAAAATAAATAATAATCATTTTCAGGTGATTGAATGTTTATTATAGAATCATGGGGTGCAATAACGTACATCCCAACATCACGTTTATGTTTTTGGAAGTTTCTCTGAATTACAATCTCATCATCTTCGATTTATTACAGAAATAGTGCAGTAATTGATATGAAGCACAGCTCTGTTATTTCTCAGGGTCTAAGCATGTCAAACCAAGGTCAAGATCTCAATGCACTGAAATGATGGATCGCGGCAATTTACCGTTTTTTCCCCCAGGGAGAATAATAGATGTTTATGCAATCGTATGATAGTCAGGTAAGTGTGATGCATTGACGCTTGTATGTGATGACATTAGATATGAGAGTGTGAACAGGTAAAACTGGCAGACCTTGAAATGCGCGGGCGAATCAATGAACTTCCCAGCTTAACGTTCCAAGGAACGTTAATAAAATGTCTTTTAAAGATGTGCTTTTTTTAGCCTGGAAAGTTATTTTCTTAACCTGAGACTATCCTATTTTTGTTATAAAAAACCTCTCTGCAACGTTTTTTATGGTTGCAACAATAACTTAAAGACAACCAATAGGAAACGTTTTGCATACGTTTGTACTGTATGTGCAAACTAAGTTTCGGTTTGATTACTCCGAGAATCTTATTTTATCACAACAACGTTGTTGTGTTTGCAAAAATACCAACCAAATAAAAGACAAAAATGGAACCAAATAGTAACGTTAAGGGAACATCTGGCTTTGCTTTAGGTTTACGTGCTACAGGCTCCTTCACGGAGAGGTCATTCACAAGATCGACACAAGGGCATGTTATCACAGTCTGATCTGCCGGGCGTTGTGTCCTTTCGCTGGTGATCAGATTGACCATCACTTCATTTGGATGAAAAGACTCCACGACCTTATGTGTGTCTTCAAGCCCACTCCAATACATAGCCTACACAAATCCAATTGAAGAAGATTCCTTGGCACACAGAGAATGACGTACATTTTAATACAGTTTAATGGCGTCATCTGCTGGACTAGAAAGAGATGTTAAGATAGTCTGTCACTTTTTATAGATACTGGGTATTTTTGATTGAGATTTTTGAAACGATCATGTGATGCGTAAGCATCATCTTACATTAAAAGGCAACTTTTAAAAACGTCTTTCATATTAATACAAAAAACTTCATCATTAGGGTCATTTCTTATTTCTTTATAAACATTGTTTACTTAGTTATTCGCGCTACAGATTGAGACTATTTAAGCTGTTATTTATAAAGAGTCGTGCTGTGACCATGGACTACATGAGCACAACATGAAGTTTATTTGAATTCCCACAGTGCACTAAATATACATGAGGAATGACCCAACCCAGTGCCCAGTGTGCCGTTTATAGACTAAACATTTACATCTGAGATCACCATCACACTAATAGCAACCGTCTCTGTTGACAAGGGTTACAAACAATACTGCACTTCACTATTCACCAATCCAAAGAAATCTTTGTGCTTAATATTTGGAATCACAGCATGCTCGCCGATACCTCTCATTCCATTCACACTACTGTTATACTGTACTGTCTCATTTAATAATATGAATAATACGTATTTCTTTAAAGGCAGTTTTACAAATATTCACACAAATGACTGCATGTATATTTAATGTTTTTTTTTATATTAGGGTTAATTTTAATTTGCACTAGATCTCAATTTTGTTGCGCGGCTTGGTGAACTCCAATTGGTTCAGCTCTGGTTTCCAGTGTCAGGTACTGGAGTAGAACAAATAATGCAGAATACAGGTTAGGTATGTTATAGGTGACACGTGGTGCGTTTACGCCACCTGCTGGACTGACCCAGACTGATGTTCTGGTCTCATCACACAACACACATTTAATATCATACTTCATTTTCCAGGATTTCTCCTTGTTTATTATGAATCAAGTTTTCAATGGGCACAAAAAGGTGAGACTCTTTACAATTGATCAACGTCCATCACTCGACTTGAATAGATCATAAGATGATGTAAAAACTACATTGGCATATATAAGACACACACTTTTCTATATGTACTATCCACTGGACAGTCCCCTTCAGAGCGAACAAGGCAAACACGGACCAATGACATCATGAAGACATCTCGGTCTCAAATCCTTCGTCTTGCCGTCTGCTCCTACGTCGCAAACGTACACACCACATATCGTAAGCCAAGTCAAAATGCATAATTAGCAAATGATAAAAAAAAACACTGTGTCTTCCCTCATTTGTTCATTGATAAAAGAATAGATTTGTTTTTGTTCAACCAAGTGTCGAGTGTAGTAAAATAGATCTGTAAAAGCACAGCACAGTTTCTCCCGGAGAGGATTTCTGGAACGTGAGTGACAGCGTGTGAATGAAAATGATATGCAGATTCTTTACGAAACTGATAATGAGGAGCTGTCATGTTTGCCTGCCTCGTGTCTTGTTTTCTAGTTAGAAATCAAATATAAATACAGAAAAAATAAACACAAATTAATAGAATACATAATTTACTTGAGATAATATGAAAATAAACACAAATATTCTTATTAAATATAAAATAAACACAAATATACTTATTAAATATTAAATAAACAAAAATATTCTTAGTAAATATTAATGTTTTGTACATTTAAGTACTTAAGTACGTTTATTTTGTTGACACATTTTACTGGAAAACGAGGCCGTGATATCGTGTTTTTCTTTTTTGCAGTGGCACATCTGATTTTGTTCAATATTTAGCAGGTGACAAAACAGTCTGACACAAGATATGCATTCAGTTACAATCGTTTTCTGATAATACAGGACCTGAAGGAGACATTCTGTGGGCTTTTGTAAAAAAAATCAATACGTAAAACAACAGGACATTTAATGAAGTCTGTTTATATAACGCATTATAGGGGTCGGCCTGTTTATAACGCCTCATAACAGAACGACTTTTTACATACAACAAAGTCACGCTTATTAAAGTCTGAACGCCGTTGCGTCCTTGCATATGACAAACATAATAATCACTTTTTAGTAAGATGTTTATGATCAAATGCATTCAATCGTTTCTGGCATGTTGTATTCTGTAGCATTGTATTACAGTGAAAATATATTTTATTGTATTTTCTTAGATTATATACACAGACTTCAACTGACATTTAACCCAAAAGACTTCAGGAGATGTTTCTTTTCGATCGGAAGAAGACTCATTATTTATTCCAGATGTGGTTTGATCGAAGTTTGTTAGCCCTTAAAGATATAAACAGATAATGATGTTATTTGTTTCTTTAAATATTTAATGAAATCTCATTTGTAACTCCGTCAGGGATCGTGGTTTCAATAAACAAACATTTGAACTTAAACGTAGCGGAAGACAAACCCTTTCAAGGATTTTTCTAGGCTATTTTGATATGACTTTATGATATTCATCAGGCAGTGTTTACTTCTAAAAAACAAAAATAGAAATAATAATAATGCAATTGCGGTTGATGTCCATGACGTGATGAAGGATAATAAAAAGGAAACAAACAACACGTAAGTGATAATAGAAACTGACGAAAGCGAGATGAAATGAAACATCAACGGTACAAAACCGCTCCTGGTTTTTGGCATATCTTATAAACTGGGCAAACAAAATCAACGTTTTTGGATAATGGGATCAGGCACTCAAAGAACTTAAATGGCCTTTTGCTTTTTTTTATTGGGACAGCCAAAATAAAATAAATATATGTACAACGACGATCCCTCCCGCCAATACTCGTCTGAAATGATTCCCAGGCATCCGCATGAAAATACTCAAATCTCCCTAAAAAGGCTAAATTCTGTTGTTATCTTAAATACTTTGTTCTTTCAACTCTATTAATACTGAAAAAGTTTGTTGTTGTTTATTTGTCTTTCGTGTTCGTCTGCTCGTCCGTACTCGCCCCCGTCTCTCTTTAACCCGAATTATTATGGCAACTGCTGTTCGCTGAAAATGCTAACCATCTATTCAAATATATCAATGTACAGTGCTCTCTGTTTCATACGTCGCTTGCCAAGACAACCACAACTACCGTAACCCCCCCACCCACAGACCCCCCCACCAACACCGAACCCCCCCGTAAAAAACGCAAAGCATAAAAAAACGCCTCTAGCTATGTAGAATACTCATTTCATATATCTGCGACGGCATTTTAATCTAGTCGTAAATACAGTAAGGCCAAGAAAAATAATAAATTAAAAAACAGTGCGTAAAAAAAAATCTTGTGAGCACTGTGTGTGTGTTTGGCTTTAAAAAATACTTATGAATCGATTATAACTTCTTCTTTTGCATTCCCGCCCCTCCGCATTACCAGAAGACAACACGTTTGTTAGACGTCACCGTCCGTGTCTCAGTATGAATGTGTTTGGTGATCTGGGGTCAGTTGTTGTCTTGCGGTTGCAGCAGGTTTTTGTGCAGTACCGTGGCGGGGCCTACAGATGGCGGTGTGGTGCTGGTGCTGCTGCCCGTGGCTTTGATCCAGGGCAGGGAGAGCAGCGACGCTCCCGTGGTGGTGGTGGCCGTCATAGTGAATTGAATCATCTGGTCACGCTGGATGAGGCGTATTAAAGTCTTGAGGCGCTCCAGAGAGGCCTGCGTGTCCCGCTGTTGACTCAGGAGACACTCCTTCAGCTCCATGCATTTCTGTTGAGCGCACACACACACACACGGTTTAACCTTGTTGTGTTACATTAGCGTTGCGAATCATCAACTTGGATTAACAGGTGTAAGACTTTAGCGAAGCTCTTACCGATAGAGAGTTGCCGAGTCTTTGGTCCTGTTCGCTCAGATGTTCACACTCTTTCTTCAGTTCAACGTTTCTTCTCATGAGCTTCCTCCTCTCCTCCTCTCTCACTGAAAAATCATCACATCGTCACATTAATCTATCATCACACAATATGAACGAATCCAGATGAGATAGCGAGCGCACCTGTTTTATGCGTCACATACGACTGGATGAAGTTCTGTGGCCACGTCAAGTTTTCTTTGTTCAAAACCTGCCAAACACAAAGAGAAGTTGAGCATGTTACTCCAAATTCTTCGCATCATTCGACACAGTTACGCATTTGTTGAGGTCGTTGCATGGTTACGTACTTTCTTTTGGCACTTGGGGCACATCCACATGGCCCTGCTGGCAGTTTTGAGAGGGGGGTGCAGGCAGTCGGGGTGGTACGCTCGGGTGCAGGTGTGACACGGCTGAAGATCTCCATCTTCTTTACACACCGCGCAGTGATCATCATGCTGCAGCTCCTCCTGTGTGTCACACAACCGTCAAAGATAGATGTTACACCCGTTATTTACAAAGTTATAGATACCACCAGTACTACACAACACCCTGATGCCAACTAGAAAAACTGGCTTGTATATCCAAGACATTGTGGAAATGGCACGATCTGTTCAGAAGATGGCACCATTTCACAACACGGTTTGGGATGATTTAAGAAGGAATGTAAGGTAGCACGGTTACAGACAAACGATCAGAATTCACGCATGCACAAACACAGACCGGCAGTGACGTACCTTCCAACCCAGTTCCTCAGAGTCTAGCGTGTGAGTGAAGCAGACAGTTGGTTAGTGTTTATTATACAGTGATCACACACGCGAGCACACATGCTGATGTGTGGTTATTAATAGCTTAAAGCATTAAACTTCACGTTCCTGTTCAACTGTACCCACAAATGCACGTTCACACCTAAAACAGGTCAAGTAGATTCACTCTAGATTTAGATTAGTAGAAGTGTAAACAAAAGCACATCAAAGCTAGAATAAAAATAAAACGTAATAGTGGCGATGTCCAGCATCATCATCAGCTTGTTCTCTTGTGTGATTTTTTCATGTTGTTTTAGACAAAAATCGTTGTAACGTAATAATAATGTGGTGAATTTCATGTTAAGTTTTGATGCATTAGTAAAACAAGACAGAAAAGATTAAATCTGTGTTCGAAAGAAATAAGCACATAAAATGTATTAAAATAAGGGCTTTTAGAATAAAGATAACCCGGGGTTAAGCGCAGTGTGAAAAGCCCTATAGTGTATGTGTGAAAGCCTTCAATATTCATTTCCGTAAAGCTGCTTTTCAACAATGCAAAGTGCGAAGAGGACACAACAAATAAAATGTAATACAATTAAATTAAAAAAATAATCATTTGAAATGAATTAATTGTAAGTTTGATCATTTCCAGCTCAGCTGTTGAGAGAAGCAAAATGAACTTTACCTTTTGCCGACAGAAACATTGCGCCATTCAGGTAATGGGAGGCGAGCCGTTTGCGCTAAAAGTGAGATACAAGACGTTTACAAATGACCCGAGTTGTGTAACATGGAATAATGTGTCATTGATGGGCAAACAGACAGACCTCGGGTTCGAAAATGCCGCTGTACGCGGGGTTCGCTGTACTGCGTCGTTTCCTCTCCTGTCTTTTACTCTGAATCTCTGAAACAAAACACAAGCCAAACTTTAAAATCCAATTTAATTAATTTTTCGAAATTCTGACCACAAACATTTGTTTATAAGGTAATGTTTTGCTCAAATTTGAAAGCTTGCAGTAGAATCCAATGGTGTTATTCAAGCGTGACTCATGAAACAGAAGCTTTTGAAATCTCAAGCTTCACCTCAGTTGTCTAATTCTGCGTTCAGACCAAACGCAAATGAAGCGTTATGCGCAAGCGATTTAAAAGGTAAATCAATGCAAAAGACGCGATAGAATTAGTGCGAATTAGGCAGCGCGAATGACGCAATCCGGGCGAATGAGGCGTCGCGAATGACGCGATTCTCACAAATTGATCGTTTTGGCCGTTTGACGCGTGATCCTCACGAGTTGAAAAATTTGTACTTTGGCGAAAATTCGCGCCCCGTTAACCAATCAGGAGCTTGCTCTAGTAGTGACGTGATCATGACATTGCGATCCCAAACAACAACGGAGGACAAAATCATCGTTGCTGTATGTGGATACCTGGAGCTGTACGATACATATTTTTTATCAAAACTGAAATAAAAAGGATCTTGCTTGGAAGAAAGTGAGTGACTAGGTCGGACAATCTGGTAAGTTGTCAAAAACGATTTGAATATATAAATACGAGACTGGAGCCGCCTGGCAGAAGCCCCATGACGCGAAATGGCGTCTGTAGTGAAGTGAATTTGACGCGTGAATGAAGCGAGTAAACTCAAAATGTTCAAGCGTCCAACTACAATTTATTCGCTTAAGTCGCGTTTGGTATGAACACTCAGTAATTCATGCAGAATTCTTTGTTTTATTTTAAAACTAACAGCACATGGCACAAACTCACCCTCCAGATGTTCTGTCGTCACCAGACCTAATGACACCATGAAGGCAAGTTTCTGTGGAGAAATGAATACATTAATACGTTTCTTCGTCAACAAAAAAGTTCAACCTGCCACAAGCACGGATGACACAGTTTTACTCAGCTGTCATTGAATCGGTTCTGTGCTCTTCTATAACTGTTTGGTTTGGGTCAGCCGGCAGATCAGACAGAAGAAGACTGCAGCGGACCGTTAGGACAGCTGAAAGGATAATTGGTGTTAACCTGCCCAACCATCAGAACTTGTACAACTCCAGAGTAAAGAAACGGGCAGGTGACATCATCACAGACCCTCTCACCCCGGCCACAACCTGTTAGCACCTCTCCCCTCAGGCAGACGTTACAGATCTCTGCCCGTCAGAACATCTAGGCTTAAAAACTGTTCTTTTCCCCAATGCCATCACCAGCTTCAACAGCTCCCCATTTTATTACCCTGCAATTCATATTTCTCTGCAACTCATTTCTTCACTCCTTATCTCCACCTCTCTCTCAAGTACTATACAGCTGTATCCATAACAAAATGTGCTTATGAATTTATATATACTGTAAATGCACTAATCTGTACATAGATCTTCCAATTGTATGCAACATTATTATTATTTTCTTTTCCTTAGTACTACCTATTTTTGTACTTTCTTATTCTCCTTCCTGTTCTCATGTCATGTGTATGTGTTTTGCATGTACCAAAAAGTTCATTTTAAGTTCATCGTGTGCTTGCACACACCTGGCCAATAAAGCCAATTCTGATTCGTACATTACAGAGTGAAATTAGACATATTTTGAAGTCTTCTCAATGGGTCTCATTCACTCCCACGAAAACTTTCCGCCTGATTCACAACACATGCGTACGCACATGAATTTGATCTTAACTCGTCCTAATGTTAGTGATTTTGGAGTATTCGAAAAGTATACCCGTGCACGAGTTAAGTCATTTGCATAAAACACACCCAGTCCATCTCCATATTAGGGCTTTCCGCCTAACCTTTCATTTACCACCTATCGCCACTTAAGTTACTTCAGGAAACTCCATGTGATGCTCTCTACAGACGCGCAGTCCTCAAATTCAGTTCATACACAATAAAACACCTTTTATACAGACACACAGTTTGAAGAGTTCTTGGCTGTAAAAGCGCGGTTATTCAGAGAAACCACACAGCTTGAGCTATAGTCTAACGCAGCTTTTCTTATTCTTTCCTTGTATATGATGAATTAAATTTTTTATTAAATATACATCTACGCGTAATTATATATATATATATATATATATATTTATTTATTATTTAAAAGATATAACATATTAATATAATACAATATAATATAATATAATATAATATATTATCCTGAGATAAAACATGCATTTTGTCATTTTGTCTTAGAGAGAGAGAGAGAGAGAGAGAGAGAGAGAGAGAGAGAGAGAGAGAGATAGAAAAGGAAAGATTTTTTCTCTTATATTAAGAATAAATTTCTGTACGAAAGTTTTTGTGAATCATGATTTGTTCGTGAAAGCGTCCGTACGCAGGTTTCACGGACAAATTTGTGCGTACACATGCTTAGTGAATGAAAGCCAATGTTTTTTTAACAAAAATATTTTTGGAGTAACATTACAGGAGTGTTTTATTTGAACGTAACATGTATGGCAAAAATATAAAAAACTAACGTCCCAAAAAATATTTTTACCGAAACGCAGAGCCGGCCCTCCCTATAAGCGAAGTAAGCGGCTGCTTAGGGCCTCGCCGCCACTAGGGGGCCCCCAAGAGCACATGAAATTACAGCTTTTTGTGAAATATTCACAACACAAATCCATTTTCTCACCTGGGGCTGTACCCACAATTTTGTCTGTGTTGTGTGTCAAAATTACACTAAATACAATAAATAAAATAATATTAAATCATCCTCAAGGGCTGTGCGGTTTTATAAAGGGGGTTCACAGGTTATGATTAAAATAAAATTAAAATGAAATCTTTGCATATATTTAAACGTATGACTAGTAAATTCCACAACCTTTGTCTGGTCCATGCTCAAAATTTAAAGGGACAGTTCGCAGTAATTTCGACAGTAATTTCAAGTAATGAAATTATCCCAATACAAGTAATGCAAGGTTTATGTGTTTTTGTGTTTATGACATTCCTACATCCCAAACACATCTACAACTAATAGAATTGGGTGTGTTCGATTTTAAGTGTGCGTGCAAATAATGAAACATTGATCAAAGTCGACTGTATTGGGGCACAGGTGGACCCCCACATAAAATTCTGCTTAGGGCCCCGTAAAGGCTTGGGCCGGCCCTGCCGAAACGTTTAGAAAAACAAAAACAACATTTTTCCAGCTTAATGGAAATGTTAGCAAAACGTTCAAAGAACGTTTTAAGGGAGCGACCCAGAAATGATACGACTACACTAGTTTGTACTGTACCTCTGGATCCTCTTCTGTCTTTTTGGCTGGGGTTGAGGGATCGGGGCTCGGTTCACGTACGGCACTGTCCGTCTGTGAGGCTGGAGAGCTGCTGGGAATCTGTGGCTGGATGATTATAACCTATAACAGCACAGTGCTTACATGAGTTATTCATTCCTGGTTAATGGGGATGCACCGAATGTTTGGCAACCGAAGCCCCGCCACTCTCAAAATCTCCGACATCGCACAGTGGTAGCGTGCGCACAGTTCACTGTACCTAACAACTTGGAATGTCAAGCTATGTCCGTGCATCCCTAGTGCACCTTCTGAGAGAACTGTCAGCCAGCTTTTGAGGGCGGAGTTTAGAGAGAAGTGAAGTGAAATGTTTGTCTGTCAGCCTCAGCATGCATTGCTCGCATGGATGTTGGCTTATGTTGAATTGTTGAGTGCATGACATTCTTTCCGCAGTCAGCTAGTTCACTGAATAAGGGAGAATTTTTTTGGGAATCGACTTGGTTCGCTCAATTTTATATTTTAAGTTAAATTGTATTTTATTGAAAAGCACAATTGATCATTCAGTTTATGCAATAGTGAAAAAATTGGCTAAATTAGAAGAAGAAATCCAAACAACCATGTTCGATATTCGGCCAAGTGTTTCATTATTATTCGGCTTCGGCCAAGAATTATAATTTCGGTGCATCCCTACTGGTTAATATCTAACGTGTAGTCTTACACATCAGATCACATCAGATACCTCAAGACAAGATCACATTCAAGATCTTACAATTGCCCACAAACATTCCCACCAGGTACATTCTGACCTTGCTGTCCGGGTTGAAGATCAGAGGCTGCACCTTGATGGCCTCTGTGACCCCCGACACGCCTTGAATCCCGGGCGATGCCGCAGAGATGATGGCATACGCCACTCCGGGGTTGGCCGTGGAGACGCCGGGCACGGCCGGTGGGGTCGATGAACTCTCATCCTGCCTGTTGGACAATCTCTCATTGCGGAAGGTGCTGTTGGCAGTTGGCAGAGATGCGCCCTGGCTCTTTGGGCTGATCACAGCCATGCCCTGCGACACGGCCAGTGTCTGGCCCGACTGCTGCTCTCGACATGGACTGTGGGGAAGGCTGTCTGGAATAAGAGTCTTTGGCCTAACCTACAGAGACGGAAAAATGTTGATGGGTGTTGGATTAATGAATCGTCAACAACGCATGTATACTGTACGAATTGTTCCGAATTATTTTGACTTAATGAAAGACCACATTTAATGATCCGTTTCAGTATTTACCCATGATGCATCACTCTTCAATTACTAAAGCACATGTAAATTGCATCGAATAGTTATTCAATTATGTGTCAATTAGGTGTTATTATCTTCATACTATCAGGACTTGGCATTAAGCATTGTCATGTGGTTGTCCTTCGGATCAATTTTGTTGACCTAAATTTGTTTTATTTTTCTCAGTTATATGCATTTTATTGTTATACTATAAGGGGCCATTATACGGAAATTTCAACAAACTGCTGTCCCACATCAAAAAACACGCTTAAAAAGCATTCAAGTATTCAAATCTTTGTTCATGAATAATATCCTTCTATCATCTATTGAAGCCCACAATAATATTCATATTATCAGTAAGCTTAAAGGTACAGTTTGTAGAAATCGCTGCTAGAGGGCACACGATCAAAGCAACAACAATCGTGTAGCTTTATGACCCTGCGTGAAATGATGGGATATGTTCGTATTCAACTCACCCGCTTATGGTACCGCTGATACATCAATCAGACGGGGACAAGAAATCATGTTAGCGGAAGAGGTAAAGTAATAAAGTTTTATAAATGTTGCGTTTGATAAATCATTATATTTCATTATAATGAATAAGACCCGAGTAATGTAAGGTTTAAAAATAAATTGTTAGTCATAGATGTTACAGTAATTGTCCAATTCGATGGTGTGATAACACTGCGCAGTTTTAAGTGTTCAAATCAATCATAGTAAAAGTTATTTTGAACATTCGCACATCATTTGCAATAATGCTAGACGGACCGACGGTGCAAACTACTTCCACATCTGTCTACGACAGTGTCACGCGGTTGCTACGTTAGTAAATGCGGTAACAAAGGGTAACGCGGATATGATGCCATAGAATGGCGAGTTGGAAACATCTGAGATATTGTAAGTACTTAGATGAAAAAATTGACCTTTGACCCAGTGGTTTTTGGATATTTTACTGCAAAATTCTTACAAACTCTACCTTTAGTATATTAAAATCATAATTTATTGCATACTTTCAATTGGGAGAAGGGTGTCCCAAACCTCTAAATTCCAACGTATGAAAATTACAGTACATTTTTCAGCTTTTTTACATTGTTATTTTTAAATATATATTTTGGATGTTTGAAAAAAGTGATGTTCTAAAAAAAAAGTTTTAAATGATTAAACCAAGTAAAAAATGAGTCCTGGATTTTCACGTGTAACAGTGTATGTTTTAGTCCATTGGCTGAGACTGAATTTAGCAAACTCCTAAATTTTTTATAGAGAATTATTAATGTGTCTCATCATTTTGAAGTAAATGTCTTCAAAAGACTGAAAATCTTGGACATATCACTGGGTATTGTTTCGGTAGTGACAAAAAGGAACAATTAATCCTTTATTTGGGGAAATAAACAAAACTCCGTACAGTTATGCATATTATTAGAATTTTAGTATGTTTTAGTAGTGATAAAGTATGTGAGCTGTAGGTTTTCTATTAGATATTTACGGCCAGATATGTGTCTGCTATATGTGCTGGCTGTGTATGTGAAACACCGTTATTTGTGTTAACATAAAATGTTGAATGTCTGTTTTAGCTGTGCAAATTAAATATTGTGGTAACTGCTCAAATATCACCATAATTATCAACTTATATGTTATGATAGTGCTCAGGGTATATATAAACGAATGAATCCTTAACTTTGAAATCAGTACGATCAATTTCTAAAGAAAAGTTTGGATTCAAAATACAACAAATCTCATAAATTACACTTGAAATATTGTTAAAATTGTAAATGTTTTTAATTATCATGTAAAATATATATTTAAAAAGTAGATTTATACAAAATCTTAAAATTTAAACATAATCCTTCTTATAAAATTATATATTATTGTGTTTCGGTAGTGACAAAATTTGGGGAGAGGAAGAATATTCCAAAACGTTCTGAAATTACAATATGAAAATTAACTGCACAATTACTAGAAATGTGAAACTCCAGTAAAATTCCTAGATACTATTGAGTTTTTGAACCTTACTATATTTACTTACAATTTACTACAAGGAAACTACAATTTCCTTAAGCAAATACTACAGTATTTTTACGTGTGTTCCAGTTAACTAGACTTTTATTTTGATGGGTCGACGGGAAGACGATTTTAAGTGTGTTTGACGATAGCTTCACTCACACAGTAAAATGCTCTTAAAACAAATTCTCTCTCACCTGCCCCTACAAAACATTCACAAGCAGACAAGCGTTAATGTCAAGCCCTGACTATACCCAAAAAGATTAATGAGGCACTTTGCATCGTGTGATTTTATGTAAAATGTAAACTGTTGTGTAAACACATCCATACGGGGCCATTAAGAACAGTGTGATACCTGAGGTAGCACGCTGGGCGAGTGTCCCGCCAGCCTCTGAAGACAGCTCACGTGAGGCACCTTGATGGGGATCGCACTGAGGGCTCCCAACATCTGAAAGAGAGAGAGAGAGAGAGAGAGAGAGAGGGATTGGATTATGCAATGTGACCAAACAGATTCATTTCTGTGAATGAATTCTTCCATTTACAGTCAGTACTAGATAAAGGTATGTAGTCTTTATCTCTATTAAACATGTTTAAGATATCAAATGGCGCATGCAATCGATTACATAAATGTCTACAGTATACATATATAGAGCGAAGTGGTGACAGTTACGTAACATTAATCCGAGAGTTCACATGTGTAATACGTTGAATGTACTTTTCTTAACTAACCGGACATTGATTCCAGCAATCAATGCTCAACTTGTAACTTTTTCTGATGCGGGTAATTTGTCCGATCATATTCGGTATGTTTTGGTATAATATGGTTTCTCGTAAGTGACGGTCAGATTTAAGGGTGGAGCTTTATTGTTTTCTTTAATAATGCTTTTTTGCAATTACGGAATCCTGTGAGATCGAGCTGGATTATTTCACCATATTATTTGTAGAAAACTCCACAAAAGTAAATATAAACATCAAACCAGTTAAGTAATTCTGGGAAATTATGGATATGTTCTGGCACCGTGGTCAAATAAATACTAGATTTAATAAGATTTTCTTTACCATCATGTTTTGGAGAAGCAACATATGTTATTAATATACACTGCTAAAAAAATTAAAGGGGTCAAATGGAGTGAACACGTGTTTTTCTGTGTCTTTGGTGTGATATAAGTTTTGAGTTTGTCATGTGTTTGTGATCTGCAAATGAAGAAATTTGCGCAATGTGAAAAAAGACAACATAAGTCCTAATAATCAGTAATAATTTTCCAACTAGAGGCAACAAATGTCGTGTTTTTTATTTAGCATTTATATGGGTTTATTGTCTTTGTTGAGTCACAACGAGACATGATCAAAAAGGGCCAAAGCGCTCTCGTTATTTATTGTCTTACCATTCCCTGCTGTAAATAAACCTTAAATCGTGTATAATCGATACTGCACAGTATTGTGATGAATTGTCCGATTTTCACCCCTATGAACAACTTGCAATGTTTCTCCCAAATAAAAATATTGTTTTGCATTTATTCGCAGAACATGAAAACCGAAGAAACACTTGAAAATAACATAAAGATGCTCTGAATTTTTCAGAACCTAAACTACGCCAAAGAAAACAACTTCCTATTCACTTTTAAGCAACACAACAGTAAAAGTTCTACACGTGTTTAGAAAAAGTAAAAATAAAAAAAACCTGGATTGTTCTCACAGTTTTCACGTGTCTTGTCTTGTTGGTTAACTTTATGTCACTCCTGAGGTTTGATTAAAATTCATCGGACACTGAACTAGAATGACTACAAAACATCTAGACATACTGATTAAATAAAAATTTGGAATTATTTTTTTATGCGCCTGTATATATATAACAGTATATTACAAACTATTCATCATTAATACAATTAACCTTTACCATGGGAAATGCATTTCACTATTATCCACATGTGTGTTGTTATATTGTACTTACATTTAAACTATCTGTGTATATTGACCCTAATCCTGCCATTAGAACATGCTTTTTCTTATGTTAATCCGTAGCAGTTCACCTAAACAGGGTGGGTCTGTTTTTTTATTTCATTGAATTATAAATTGAAGGCATTTCAGTGCTGAGCTGAATGACGCACAAGTCTGACCTTGACTAAACATCTAAATATTTCTTCTTCCCAGCACGCTTTGGTCATAAATAAAATACTTTATATTTAACGTAATACAATAAGATAACACGTATCGAGCTATCGCTGTGAGAGATCGGAATTCCTGTATCTCAATATACCTGATCCACTTTAACTTGCTCTTGCAGATGTTCTGTGCAGATATATTTGCAGTTTCTCCTCAAAGGTTAATGTGAACTCGACTTCTATTGTGTAGTTGAATGTGAGCTGTTCTCTGACTGGGGTTTGTATAAGACAACACTTTGAGTTCTCTCTCTCTTTCTCACTCATCTGTGTTTATTGTGTGATGGCAGGCTGACGGGAGAAGGCGGTGCGGCCTCAAGCCTGTTCCCATGACAACAGCTCGGATGAAATGTCTTGCTCCGTCAGGGCTGTGATTTGAGTAATAGCTGAATCCCGTAACCTTGAGCGCCTTTATTCTGCTTTATGTTGTGAAAGCTCTGAATTAAACAGCAGGCCTGCGGTAAACGTCCCGTCAGCACATTACACATGCCGTACAAGTATTTAAAACTAGACCAGAGCACACGGTGATCGCTATCGTAGTATTCTTGATACTTGACAGAAAACATGAACGATTATATAGTGAAGCTACTTATTGAGAAAACAATGTTTTTTTCTATTTTATTAAATATTAATCTCGTATATGATTTGCAGTTGTTTTCTGCAGAACACACAAACAGACAGTTAAAACTTTAGCGGTAACAACACACAAAATGTGGCACCCCACATTTATTTTTTGCTTATTAAAAGAATAATAAGAAAATGGTTTTACTTCTAACAATCTATAGAGCAAATAACTAAATACCAACAACTTGTTTCACTTGACTACAACGTGGTCAAATATTTTTGCACTACACTTCGCGAAGCATTCTGTAAATAATCAGCTAGATTTCTAGTCCAAACAGGGCTGTAGTGAAACATCAGGATGAATTAGCTCACATCTCATCCTGCCCAGGATTCCCATGATGCTTTGGGCTTGTTGTGCCAAAAACAAGACTTAAACAGTAGCACCTATTTTTAGTTTAGAGTGCATCCTGTATTTCACGTGACTTACTTTCCTGTCAAATGATGGATGTCTTATAACGGTTTATCAAAAATATTGCTTTGATGATGCAATTTTGCGCTAAAATGAATTAAAAATTAAGTACCATAAATACGACGGTTAATAAAAATAATCTGCAACTCCATGTGGGGGTCACAACCCTTAGGCTGACCTCAGGATCAAAGGTTCGTTACAGACGGTCATTAAACTTCTGTTTGTGTTAAATGAGGCTGTTAACAGCTGCTCTGGGATCAGTCTGACAGCTGTTTAAGAAACTACGTAAAGTAACATCACATAACAGATGTCAGTTAAAAATGATGTTTTGTGCTCTCCTCCAACACTTCCCCCTCTACCAGTTGCGCAGTACCAGTTTACACCACATAGAGGCGCTATGAGCAGATATATACCCAGTCTTCAGTGAAATAGTGTTTTACACGTGGGGGTGGTATACTTGATGTTTACCCCAATAAATGCTCCACTGAACCTCAAAACAGCAGAGCAACTGTCAAAGCTACCCAACTGTACCCAAATCAGTTTTTGGAAGTGATAAAAGCAGCCCAACATGACATTAGATAGGCTAGATCTATAATATTGAAACAATGCATATAAACAGTCAAGTGTTTGTAGGTTGTAATGTACGCTATTATTTATTTTTTGTTGCTGCTGTTATATACATTTCTGGGCTTTGAAAATAGTATTCTAGATTTAACAACATGTGAAAACAGGGTTCGATACTAAAGATCATTAGAATCCCACAGACCAAAAAATACAACCAGTATATAAATGCATTGCGTTTTCTTTTAGACGGCTAATTGAGGAAATTCAGTATTTGCCTTACTGTAGATTTATTTACACAGTCAGCCGGAAATCGAGTACTAACTTTTACACAATTCACAAACTGCAATGATTGTGTGCGAGTGCAATTTTCGGAGGAATTGTTACGTTTCAAGAAAGGCGATTAAGCGTATTCAAGAGATTCCTGGAAACATAACTTCTCGAGTTTCCAGGTGAAATAAGAACCGTTCCGCTGGGAAACAGTAAAAAGAGACGCTTCTAAGACAGTCAAGACGTCTTAAGAAAAAAAGTAAGGGGGGAAGGGCAACAGACCTGCATTTATATGGACTATAGTAACATTATTTTTTAACTCAATTCATTCTCTTCATTTATTACAATGTGGTTTGTTTTCAGTTTCGTATGCTAAAATGTTTTTACAACTTTTTTTAATGTGCATTATTTTATTAAATACATTCATACAATAAAACTAAAATAATAAAAGATAATTTATACAAATCTACAAACTTGCATTGGGGCCTTTGTTTACATGATTTAACTGTCAAAATTGTATAAAACCGTCATAAGATCTTTGTCTTATTTTTTTAAAGTTGTAACTTCATTTTCAAAAATGGTTTATCTATCAACATACAGCTTCAGTCACAATTTGGAACGTTTAACGAATTAATTGCATCCAGAATAAAAGTTTGTGTATAAATAATATATGTCTGTGTACTGTGCATATTTATTTTGTATTTATAGAAAACATATATATACACAATATAACACAAAATAACACACAAACACTGGAAAAAAATATTAGTAGGATTTACTCAAAAAAAAATGGGGCTTCATTTTAAGTTTTTACAGACTTTTGAAACTAATTTTTATTCATTGCCTATTGATTCAGCAGGTTTCTTATGAGTATGCCGAAACAAACATGCACCATGTGAAAGTGAAATAATGCTGTGCGGAACCCCAAACCCCTTATTATCCTGCTCCAAATGACTGGACAGGTGGTCCGAGATGTGTCCCCCCATCCCTTAGTCATCAGAAAGGCCGTGATTGGCTGTCCTCTTGCTGTGTGATGGGTGATTGTAGAGTCGAATCGGTGGGCAGCTGGAGGAGCTGAAAAAAGCTTCAAATCTCTGAAACAATACAGCCATAAAAGGCAGTAAAACAATCCAGGCGCTCCGGGGCGGCGAGAGGGGGAGGGGCTGGAGAGGAGGAGTGAAAGGAACGGGGGAGCGACTACTCAAGCGAATGAAGAGTCCTCTCTGTTGGGAAGTACTCTGGTATTATTTATAAAGTCCTGCCTTGGCAGATATACTCCAGTCAGAGTAGACAACATCCGTTTGACGTAAACGAAACCCAGTGAAGATTTCATAAGAATAACAACAGACATAATAACATTATGTCGTAATACCATTGCCTGCGTTTGTTAAGCACCACAAACATTTCGGATGATCATACCATAAAAGCACAGATTTTAACGTTTCGTCGGCTCGACAGACAGGAACACAACAGTCAAACATTTTAAAGTCCCTCGCAGTATTACATTGGCTTGCGTCAGATTAAATACGTAATCTACTCTGACTGAAGTTTGTGTGTTGCGTGAGATTTTTGTACTTCCAGCCTGAGCAGATGAACGTGTTACGTATCGCGCCGTGATGGCGTGAAATTACTATGACCACATGTTGTGAGGTTGATGGAGGCCGTGTCTGACTGATGTTCTTTCGGTATTTGATTGGGGGTATTATATTCAGAATTTCACTGATGTTTGTGTAGTGTTGCGTGTTGTACATGTATGCGCCTTATGCTAGTTTTGTTGTACCTGTGAGCGGCTGATGTTTTTGTAGTGTGTTATTGTACCTATGAGTGTCTGAAGTTTGTGAAGTGTTGTTGTACTTGCGAGTGTCTGAAATTTGTGTATTGTTGTGTTTTGTACATGTAAGTGGCTAATGCTAATGAAGTGTTCCGTGTTGTTGTACCTGTGGGCGGCTGATGTTTTTGTAGTGTGTTATTGTACCTTTGAGTGTCTGAAGTTTTCGTAGTGTTGTTGTACTTGCAAGTGTATGAAGTTTGTGTGGTGTTGTTGTACTTGCGAGTGTCTGAAGTTTGTGTAGTGTTGTGTGTTGTACATGTAAGCAACTAATGCTAATGAAGTGTTTTGTGTTATTGTACCTGTGAGCGGCTCATGTTTTTGTAGTGTGTCATTATTCCTTTGAGTGTCTGAAGTTTGTGCAGTGTTGTACATGTTAGGAGCTTATAGTTAGAGAAGTGTTTTGTGTTGTTGTACCTGTTGGCGTATGATGTTGTTGTAGTGTGTTATTGTACCTTTGAGTGTCTGAAGTTCGTTTAGAGTTGTATATGTAAGCGGCTAATGCTAATGAAGTGTCATGTGTTGTTGTACCTGTGAGTGGCTGAATTTTTTGTACCTTTGAGTGTCTGAAGTTTGTGTAGTGTTGTTGTACTTGCGAGTGTATGAAGTTTGTGTATTGTTGTGTGTTGTACATGTAAGCAACTAATGCTAATGAAGTGTTTTGTGTTGTTGTACCTGTGAGCGGGTGATGTTTTTGTAGTGTGTTATTGTACCTATGAGTGTCTGAAGTTTGTGTAGTGGAGTGTGTTGTACTTCTAAGTGGATATTGCTAATTAAGTGTTTTATGTTGTTGTACCTGGAGCAGCTGATGTTTTTGTAGTGTGTTATTGTACCTTTGAGTGTCTGAAGTTTGTGTAGTGTTGTGTGTTGTACTTGTAAGTATTGCTAATTAAGTGTTTTGTGTTGTTGTAGTTGCGAGTGTCTGATGTTTTTGTAGTGTTGGTTGTTGTGTTGTCGTACCTGTGAGCGGCTGATGTTTTGTCCGACGGGCGTTTGGAGGTTGATGGGGGACGTCTGGAGCGTCTCAGAACTCAGCGTCTTTTGTCCATTTATGTGTGCCGTCACCATGGAAACGGGAGTCTTGGCCGGCACCACAGAGATGGCGATGCTCTGGCTGGGCGGCTTGATGAGGGCGAGGGGTTTGGCGGCAGTCCCCACAGGACAACTTCTTACGGCGAGCTTCTATCGCACAAAACAAAAAAAGCGGCACATCACTAAAACTGAATGTGCTGCAGGACTTTGATTGTGAAAGCGAGCGTCAACGGGGTTCTTTTTACACAACTTTCACTTTGTTTGTGTACAAACAAGTTCATTCATCAAAGAATATCGGCAATTTACACCTTAACACTAGGTGTTGTTTACACTCGTTCAGACCAAACTCAAGTCGAAACTTCAAGCTTTCATTTTAACATCAGTCTGCGTTTGTATTTTTATGACATTCTCGTTTCTTTTCAATTCTGGAGAGAAATATTACACTAGTGACTAGATGATCAAACGACAGAAAGCAGACAGTTGTAAAAAATGATTCGTAATTCCAGTGGCAATATCTAAACATCTTCACAACAAAATCGTTTTATTCAAGGAGAAAAACTGCATTTCATACTAAAACATGTTTTAAGACAGCACTTCATAAATCACGTTCTTTTCATAACCCATCAGAAGCGATCTTACGGCGACTTAATCGCATGAAGCTGTTTTGTTATTACTCCACACGCAATATCCAGGAGAAGCTTTTTTCAGCCGAGTTCACATCAGAACTGCTCTTAATATTTCATACTCCGTTCCACGGTTCCCCTTCTCATTTCTGAATGGCTTTTATGGTTTCGTGAGGGTCGTGAGACCCGGGGGGGGGGGGGGGGGAGGGGGAGACGGCGAGAGAGACTGGTCTTTCATTCTCACACACTGTCTCTATGTAAGGGACTTTTCAATATGTCCTCCACATCGGAGCCACATACAGGCAATAAATCCTGACAGACAGCCACTTATATTCATAATGCTGTTTCTCTCCAACGCTCACTTTATGATGAAAGAATCAAAGCCTTTAGACACAAATCGCATTTCCAATTTACGTCGCTGCGGTGCTCTGACTTCAGAAGGCATACGTGCTCAAAGTTCTTTATTGGCGTTTGCGCACATCACACAAGTAATTCGATCATTGAGATTCCTGAGGTAAACTTTGTTAGAAGAAAATACAAATAGTGAATTTCAATACGATACGATATAACATAATAACTGCAATGCAATACAACGTGCAAATGTAACGTACTATTGCGTTGAGAAACTGCAGGGTAGGGCGCAGAGTTCTTTAGCTGCTCTCTAAACATTCTTACAACGACCAATAACCTCCGCTTGCGTGCTTACATTGCCCTTCAAAGTAAAAATAGTGTCAGTTTAACCCTATTGCCTTGGAGTTTGAAAACTAAAAACTTGTCGAACACTGCATTTAATGTAGAGATTTTCCAGTGACCCTCCAGGTCAAATTAATTTTTTTATTTTCTATATAGCGCTGGATATCAAGGGAAGTTACCTTTCGTATGGAACAGGTCTATACCTTGTTCTATTATGAAACAAACTAAATAGCTTTGTTATTTATCTTTCTTGCATTATGGCATGTCATTTTTGTCATTGTACATTTTTCAAGTGTGCATATACACAGGTGAGGACACTACAACCAGCGGACGCATGCGTCGGAAAATACATTGTGTCAACCACCTGAAAAGCAGATACAAATATTCGTGTTTTTAAACGCTCCCAGGGCTGTTAAGATGGCAACACTCGCTCTACAGCTGCGAGTCTAAGTAATGAAAAGACGCATGTTGACAAGCAGCAAAAGTCCAGTCAACACCTGATGACATGTTTTCACCTAGCTTGGCTATTAGAGGGAAATACTCCCTCGCCTCTGCTTTGCAAATTTCAAAACATCGGACTATTTCTGTAGTTTAAATTGAGCAGCGCATCTACATAACGGAGGTGTACATATCACAATCTTTTGCCGCTATCTCCTCTTATATCTTAATGTAGCGCCAAACGTTCATTTTCCGCTCCGCGAGCGCTGCTTCTTCCACCGAAGACGCGTCGCATTAAGATCGGCAGACATCAAGAGCAGGTATATAAATGTAACACTTTTAGCTAACTGTAACACCGCTGTTGAAAATGCAGCAGTAATTAAGTATTTTTATCGGTCAGGAAGTTTACTATTTGCTATAAACCAGGTTTGTGCCTGATTATAAACCATAACATCTTGTATCTAGATTAAGCATTAGTGATATTCATAATATTAATAGCATTAATAATAAGCATTTTGTGAACATTTTATTATGAATCATGTGTTAATTGGGATATTCTTTAGAATCAGTTATTAACGCCATGGAAAGGCTACTTGTAGTAACTTTTGCTCATGATAGATTAATTTTAATTGTAACATTCAGTATTTTTTTTTAAATTAAAATATAAAAAATAAAATAGACAACTAGGACTTCGCTTTAGCACCAGGACAGACTTACATCACATTTTCTCAGTTACCAGAACGTCTATGTTTCATACATACTGTGGGTAACGGAATATAAAATAAACATCTTAGAACGAGCAGTTTTGCATCCATTCTAAATCATAAACATCTTACAGATGAGCAAACTATGCATTGCAGATGGAGTGTGCTATCAGGTCAGGGAACGTCCTCCGGTTAAAAAAGAATTTAATCAACGTACTGCTAAACTTTCTAAAAACGTTAGAAAACGTTTTTCTTACATTTTTAGTGGAACAGTAAAACCATTCAGATCAGTTTTTCTAACTTAGTAACAGGAACGTTTAAGTTACGTCTTATTTTGCTGGCTGGGTGGCAGTTAGCATTTCTGCCATCTGGTTTGCCGTAATGCAACGTGTTTACTGTTAAAAAAAATCCACAAAGACTGTCATAAACTCTTTTTTTGTTTGTTTTACTACAGTGAAAGCTGCTAAGCGGCACAAACCATGAATAAATCCTGATCCAGACCCCGAGAGCAGGTGCAGCAAAAGTCATTTAAAAATTGCTAACGCCGCTCAGCGCTACGGCAGATTGTTGGTATGTTACTCATTAATTCCCTCACAATGCATGTGGCGCTCTGTTGTTTCAAAGGATCAATGTAATCCACAGACACCCTCCCGACTCGCATCTGGAGGCCACCTTCCACCCCGACGTCCCATTCAATCTCACACATAGCTCATTATGTTAGAGGTCACCCCCCTACACACAGACCCATATCAGAAAGCACAAGATAAAAGCTCAAACTGGGTGGAAAAGGATTGGCTCATATTCCATCTCTCAAAAGGGAAACTATACTCGAGCTGGATAAGAAGTAGCCATGCAAGAAGCAGCCAACTATTTGACGACAATATTTCCAAACCAGATACAGAACTACAGCTATAAAACCCTTGACCAAAAGATCGTATTAGATATACGAAGAAAACCAGTCAGCTGAACAACATCAAACCCTGAGGATAAATCTGGAACGGGTCCGTCAGTCGTCTCTATCCATGCGTTTAATATATTTACAGTGTTTGACCTGACACTGTATGTTCAGTCAGATTGACAGCGAGCCTCACAGATTGTACGTTCATGTGAAGAGTTATTTCCCAGCATGCCGAGTCGTTCAGGCGATGATGAGCTTTGAATGAGGGCCTTTGACACACAAACACTCATTAAAAACGTTTACAGCGCTGTAATGAACTGCTCGACCCCGTCCTCAGGCCCAGCATTCAGCTTCCTCTTTCATTGTTTCCATTGTGCCGAATGACTAAAGGACGACAAGCAGCGCTTGGACTCACCGAAGGGGCACCTGAGATAGGCAGATGACCTGAGCTCCTGCTTCCTACACACGTGGGGATCCACTGGAGAACCCGATAAGTCAGCTGCGTTTTGCGCCGTGTTTTCAGCAGTAGCCTGAAGCTGGACCTTTACAGCCTCCTGCCAAACATCAGGCCATGAGCCAATCCTTCACGCTCTGATGATACGTGACTGTCTAACAGTGAACATCCAGCAACACAACAGAACACAGAAACCCAAGAGTCAGCGATCCGTTCTCTTATCTTTGATCACTTGTTGATTTTTTGCCCATGTACTGATACTCATGATGAAGATCTGAGATGCAGAACGAGAGGAACCTCAGCCTGCGGGCCATCAGATAAGATGCACAGTACAACCGCAACAGAAACGTTAAAACCACCAGCCGTCCTGATTCCTGAATTAATAGTTTAAACCGAATTTATTTCTAAGGCACTTTTCCACAACTAAGTAACTAATAAAAAATATCAAATACATGCTGTTATTGCAAGCTGTTATATATAAGACTTTATATTTTTACTCCTTCCGAAACCGCATATCTCCATTTTTCGTCATTTTTTGTTGTTGCCATAAATCATTATTATAAGTCACCCTTTATGTTTGTCACTAGGTTTTGCAAATATCTAACCAGTAAAAGTGCTTGTCAACTTTATCAACACAGTATGTACTCGTTTAAAAGGTAGTGTTCCTGAAAAACAGCAAATTTGGACCTACAAGGTTTCAGACAAGAGCGACGATATATAAAAAAAGAGGTGCAGTGACGAAAGTTATCGTAAAAACATTCTATCTTGAATGGTATTGTTCAGAATACACAAATCAGAGTTACAGTTATGCCCTTTCAATGAGAGTACACAATGTTAAAATGCACACAATACTAAACACCTATACCGTTAACATGAAACCGGTGTGATATTGACCTTGTCTATAACCTTGACTTTGTTGTCATGCCAACAAAGCCAGTTACTTTTGTACGATGCGCACAAGGATGCCAGAAATGAATGTGATGTAACCATCTGTAAATCGGATCATAGAGTCGGCCACAATCCAAACCTTCAGGAATCTTCACGGAGCCTGTATACTCTCACTGTAAATGTGTTGCTGTAACCGAGAAACCAATTTGAATTATTTTCTGTGGTGATCAACATAACGGCAAAAGTGCCGTCGATAGAGTTTAACCTGAAGCCGGAAGAGCAGACGTGTCTGAAATATGACGGGTCTGTGAACCGCCCGAAACCGTTCCATCTCAATTATCTCAAATCCTCATAGCCGATTTCTTTCATCTTATCGATATAACGTTATCCGTGCACGGTGAAAGCGAGTTTGAAGCCGATCGTTTTCTTGTTTCAATTCACCCGATCAATGTGGAGACAACAGTAGGAATATCGTCTCGGACCGAAGCGATAGGCCGGCTCCATCACGCACGCAAATGAAATGCCACCGGCGACATACGACGGCCAGAGAAATCAATCGCCGCTGAACTAAGACAGCCGGCTTCTTCATGACGTACAATAACTAACTCGAGAGACACGGACGCTTCGATCATATTCGGATCAACGTGACGTTTCTTGATCTGCGTTTCCATTAGAAGAGAAATTTGATTGAAAATATGTATTCATATTATTAATTTCTCCAATTATGCCAAGCAAAAACTCTCACTGTATGATAATTCAAAAACAGCAGTCCTACCCATGTGCTTACCCTGCAGGCAAACGTTGTGAGGTCTATATTTCACATCGAAAAGCATTAACGGAGCACGCGCATAGTATTACATGAATCACATGTGTGAAAGTTGATCACTTTCATCCCCGGCCAAAGGAAACAGCACACGACACAACAGAGATGCTTTCACACATCCGCTCTGATGTTAGGATTTCAATCCCATTCATTGAGAGCGTCCTGCGGCGTTTAAAACGTGAATAAAGCGACTAATAAAGGCCTTCTGGATTACTGGATAATGACAGGCTGGATTTTAAAAGCTGGGCTGGAATTGAACTCTGCAGGACGTGGCCCTTCAGGAAGAGATCTGAATAACACTACAGTATTGATTTACTGTACTGAATTTCCCTTTTCATGCCCAATCTTTACACAGAAGCAGGATCTTGAAGGGAAAGTTCTCCTTAAATAAAAATTCATCACTTATTCATCAATCTGTATGTGACTTTTTCATTAGTGGAAGAGGTTTTTTGAGAAATTTCGGTATTGTGTTTATACGATGGAAGTCAATGGGGTTCGGGGTTGTTCGGTTATCAACGTTCTTCAAAATCTCTTCTTTGGTGTGCTGCAGACGAAAGTAAAAATGAAAAGTGTCTCAGTTACATCTTCAATAAGTCGAGCGTGTCATGCTCAAGATATGTATTGATCGTTCCTTGTATTCTTCTTTTTCTATATTTAGTTTCCACACGAACAGAAGCGATACCGCACGGTCCTCTCTGATGCTCGTTCCTCACTCATTCATCATGTTTTTGATTCCTTAGACTTTTTCGATTCATTGTTTTTCAAGGTGATGAGCTCTCCTTTTTTGTGCGAGCTTCAAGTACGAATGTGTACAACTTGCAAACATTTTTACTCCATGTCTCTCCACTTTCTATTGGTCTTTCACACATCACTTACGGTGACCTTGTCAGGAGCCAATCAAAACCTCGTTCTTTACGATGGGCGGCTCTTTGTTTGAGTGACATTTCAAGGACGGCCTTCTCTGTCCTCGTTTCTCCCTCAGTTTTCAAGTGTTTTATTGGCCACTTACAAAGACATTAGTCAAAAACGCAGTGTTGGGGAAGTGACTGTTAAAACGGTAGTTCGAAAATAACTAAAAAAAACTATTTAAAATGTAAAGAAATTGAATCAAATATAAAGGATCAATTAGGATCGCGAAGAGTGACAAAAATGTAACTCAATAAAATAAATAAATAAAAAATATAAATATCCATGTAGCAAAAAAACTTTAATAACTCGTCTGATCTGTCCGAACAAACCATTATGTTAACCGTTTCGTGACATCTATGCGTTATACATGACAGTTGACAATCTAGAAAAGCGTGTTTGAACTTCACTCAAGCACATAAAACGACCATTTTGTTTGCATTACATAAAACTTTATAAGACAATAATAGTTTAACGTCATCAGAAAGATATTCATCAAGGAATTTGGCGTCACTTTTCTGTACAGTGGAGAACAGACACAGCTGATGTCCCTATTGATTACCACATGGTCAGATTACTCGGGTTTAAAGAATTCCTACGGATCCCGCTGCTTCCTGGGAAATCTCTAGGGATCACCAGAGAGGAAATCCGGTCCAGACACCAAACGCACGACACACGGACGTCCACCTGATGGTGATCAATCTCCAATATCACACTACGGCGACCTCAGTGAACACTTTTAACTCATCTATAGGAGTCAGACCAACTCTTTCGTAGGAATGGAATTGTACCATAATGTAATCTTTCAAATTAATATACTCCTTTCACCTGCTTCACCAGACATATTTTCCACGTCTAGCTGAACTGCATGCAGAGTCATAAATCTTGAGTTAGTGTGATAAGAATACATTTCAGCATCTTCAATAAAATAGCTAAAGGCCTCCGGTCCCACTCGAACCCGTGATCAAGGGCATGAGTGTGGAAGATGAGCGTCTCCGGTTCCCTCTCGTCTCTCTCGTGTGTTTAAACCCCCTTCAGGCTATTAATAGCTCCAGCGCTTCGCCTGTAAAGGGTGAATATAAAGCGTGCCACCTTCTGGTTGCCAAGCACGAACGACACCGGGTCACACGCAGAAGAACAGCGTAGGGCAGAGATGACATTGGACAAATCGTTTTTATTAATGAATGCTAATAAAGCTCAAGCGGGATTCAAACCTGCAACGTCAAAGTGAACAGTCCAGACGCTAAACCACCTTAATTAAACAGAACACATTTAACAGAAATAAACATCTGAGATTGCTGTTAACTTGTGCAGGAGCTGTGAAAATTCGATAAAGTAAAATGACTAACAATAATAATTAGTTTGGATTTAAAGTCATTTTACAGAATGTGAAACTATACTTGGGAAAGCGTTTTGTTCCACACAGAACCACTCAAACAGTCCTAAAAGGAATTATTCATCCCAAATAAATACCCTTATGCCAAATTATTTTCTTTCTTAAAGGTGATGCTTGAAAGACTGACTTAAAATGCCAGACCCATCCACATTTATTTAAACGGAGAAAAGACCGGTTTAAACATTTTTACAACATCTCAAAAGAAGAAGGTCAGTCACACAGATCTGATACAGTAATGACATATTTTATTTTTAGGTGTACTGTCCCTTTAAGAAAGCAACCAATTGTTATTATAGTGTCTGATGTTCAATCATTCTTATACCAACTGTATTGGGCATGAAACCCACAACCTTCCCATGACCTCCAGCAGTTCTGCACCAGATTTTGAAAGATAAGTTGTGAAGTAAACTGGAAACCCATTATCAGCAGTGCAACAGTGGTGCCTGGAGCTACAGCGCAGATCCTGAGCAGATTTCACAGTGATCACACCTGGCCATCACAACAATAACAAATTGATTACAAAATAAACATCCTCCAAAATAAACATCCTCCAACAGTACCACTAGTAGAAACTCCATTTGGTCACCTGTCATCACAGTCGAGCCGGCTCGGTTATGAACAAATCAAAATTGGAGCTGCCACATCTGAATCATTACTTGTTCTTAAAAGCTTATTCAATGTTTAACAAGCCCTGTAATTTTTTATGAATGTTTTCTTTGAGAACTTATTGGAACTAAAGTCGTCCTCTTCTATACAAAGTATATTTCAAAAAGAGTTGTGTCTTCCTGATATGATTCCTTCAATGCTTCTGCAGGAAATGACATCATGGATTTCAGTGTTTCCCATAGGATTTCGACAGACTTGTGAAGCTAATGATGTCATGAATATTAATATTAGTTCACCTATTTCTGACTTCTAAGCATATTTGTGATGTCATCATGTTGTGTTAGCACTTTTATTACAAGAAAAGTGGTCAAAAGCGTTTTTTTAGTAAGAAAATAATAAAATAGAATAAAATAGATAAATTGGGGCAGTATAATTTTTAGTTTTTACAAAATTTAATTTCTGTATTTTCAATGCTTTACTATACAGAAGTAAATACTTTTGTCCATCAAAATACTGTATACTATGTTATTACAGTAAACTGCAGTAAAACACTACTATAGTAAATATTAAAGTATACCATAGTGTTTACCATAGCTTATACATTTACTACAAGTTAATTATTTTATCATCTGGTTCAAATTAAGCAGACTTTTATTTTGGCGGGTGGTCGCGCAGACGTTTGAGTTTCAGTACTCTGTGGATGAAGTTCATGTTCTCGTATAGTACAGACATATCCATGAGTAACACGGTTGTATCATCTAAAAAGTGTGCGGCTCATTCACTAATTGACACGTAGAAAAAGCAGATGACAATTTAAATAGTAGAATTCCGCTTTAGTGATTCCTTTCAAGTTTTCCCACTTAGTGAAGATCATAGGGCTCAAGACCAATGGACTAGATGCAGCAGGAGAACAAGTTTTAATTAAATAAACTAAATAAAAACAAAAATAAATAGTGGTTCCACATTAGTTAACCTCACCCTCACATGACCAAGCACAACGACAAACGCACTTCACACAAACAAGTGGCTCTGCCAAACTGTATCGCTTGGGTGCTACACTATTAAATTAATTCGTAGCTCAAAACTTTTTTTTGTAGCATGTGCGACATTATACAGTATGTACCACACACAAGAAAACCTAACAAAATATACCATGTCTCTGTGGTCCACCATCCAAATAATGATATCCCCCAAATCTGTTAATTCATCTGCAATCAACCAAACAGCATCAACAACCACAACTATTCAGTTTATAAATCAACTCATATTTAGGAGTCTTTGAGAAGACACCCCTTCAGCCATGAAACGCTGTGATCATATCACATAAAGTGAGCTTCATAGACAGATCGCAAATGTTTGGAACAAAGCCAACGAAGTCATCACTGCACGTGTCGGCTTTAATCCAAATCGAGTAATCCTATTGGTCATCTAACGTGCTCTAATCTCATTACATCATTATCGTTTTACGGCACAGAAAGCTGCAGAGCGTTGAGTCAGATGTCAAAGACTTCAGCTACAGCGTGAATCATGAAGTCGTGAGGAACTGTTTTAATATCAAACATTTAAGAACTGTACAAATACTGTCTGTTAAAAACAGATGGTGCTGACTCTAAATTCTGATTGGATGAATCTTTGCAAACAGATTCAAACTCACAGAAAGAAATTTCTCACAGTCACAGTCTGAATCAGAATCATTTCAACGAATTGCTTACTGGATTTATTAGAACAGTTCCTGATGAATCATCTGATATCACAAATCACATGAAACCCAAGTAAGAGTTTCAATCAATGTGTGTTTTGAGGTCATGTATAGAATAGCAGATATTTAATGTACTTTATATATCTTCCATAGGAAATGGTTAATAAAAATATTGATGACTCATCCTGCACTGAACAATTTTCGTCCAGTCAAGTTCTGTCAAACTACCCTCCCCCAACACCACTGGCAACCAATCAGCAAGCAGCAAAATTCCTCACTGCAATGCCATGAAATGTCCTGTGTGTTTCCGTTTAGTGTTTCGTAGTAATGACTATATATTACATAGATATTTTTAGACCTCTCTGAAGAAAATGAATGGGCGCACCAGTGTTTTTGGAGTTTTTTCCGCATAGATGACGCGGTTTTGAACGCCATCGCCATGGTAACCATCTAAACTCCCTGACGGGGAATAATCAAAAAACGCAGTTGATAAACACGATCGCCCTGTGTCGTCTGGAACAAAAGCGTCTTCAAAGAAAAGCCGATTCCTATTTGCTAAGGGATAAAGTGCAGTTGATTTGTTTCTTGGTAATGACAGCGATTTACCGCAGGCAGCGTTGCTATGAGATACAACAGATCAAAATATTAAAAAGCCTTTGTGTTCATTCTAATAAAGCTTCTGTCATCCATAGTAAGAAACTATTCCTGGAGAAGCGACTCCTCTGTACAGTTTTGACTCTATTAAAGTAACAGTCTGTAATAACACATGAACTTCGTGACTCTTGCTATCGCTGCCCATAACATCGGCTGTTGTTGCCATTGGATACGACTGGTTTGCCTAATCAAATGTGGATGAACTTTCCAAAATATCAATTTTGCCAATACAAATTGATGGCATGCGCTTTAAATGAAAGAAAGAGAGGGTGAGAGAGCTTTGCTCTCCAGTAAGTTAGATACTCAAATAAATCATTTTGAAGTCAAATGTGTAGATCTCCCTTGAATATCAATGACATAAGATATAGTAAAGGGTCGTTCCATAGGCCAAATAGAATTTCTGTTTATTATGTTTAAAAAAGTCGATGTGACTCTTATGCCCGGTTTCACAGACGAGGCTTAAAACTAATCCCAGACTAAAAGGAAAGTTTGAGCTGTCTTAACTGAAAATAAATTGTCTTAAATGTCTTAAAATATGTAATTGCCATTGTTTTGTGTCAATATGCACACCAGTAATATTTTTATCTAATGCATTTTAATAAAAGCTACTTAAATATCCTAATTTAACTAAGGCATAGTCTTGGCTTAAGCTGAGCCTTGTCTGTGAAACTGGTCCTTAGTGACTTTATTTAAAGTCACATGAGAGTTTTGAGGAACAGATCCATTTTTATGCTGTTATTTATATTCCGCTCTGCCACATCATCCGTTTGTGTCCAAAGATTACATCCAGTTTATATTAGTGACCACAGCTGTCCATAAACACAATAAAAGTTTCCCTCGCTCTGTACAAGAATAAATCAACACCCACCATCATCCACTTTTTCCAAACCATTTTTGGCTTTAAATATGTAAATGTAAAGATTTATTGGCCTTACATGATCTGGAACCAGTGACCCCACTCATTGTAATCCAATCCAGTTACTCTCTCAATGATGAATGTTTGAGCTGTTCTTATTTGATCTATTTTTAAACGCATGCCGTTTTACGCATTGAGTATTTTTATGAGTTGTACATTTTTTTTTTTTTTTCATTTTCATTTGCCTTTTGCATTCATGTATAAATGTTATTTGGCCGTCAGCCTGCGGTACAGGGATACACAAATCACTTCGGAAAGAACACTGGGCTGCTTTCAAACCAAGACATGCAAGCCAACTCGCATTTGTGCTTATGCATCAAACTTAGGCAAGCTGTAAACGCTTCTGTTTCTCTCAGGGTCCTGTATTTATTAAAGGAACAGTTCGCCCAATAAAATAAATAATAAAAATGCTCTTCTCATCCAGTTATACATGTTGTTTCAAACCAGTGTGACTGTCTATTTTCTATGGTACACAAACGCGTATGTTTTGAGATTAAACATGGCGACGTTTTTGGACAATGAAAGTGAATAGGGACTGGGGCTGTTAAGCTCCAAAACGAGACAACGATTTGCTATTGTTATATTCCTGAGGGGTTCAGTAACGTGAAACTGTATCAGTAAATAATCATTTTAATTTTGTTTCCTGTAATGTAGCACAAACCTTTTTTATGCTGCTTTTCTGTACATTTGAGCACTACAGTCCCAGTCCCCATTCACTCTCACTTTAAGGAAAAGAGTGGCTGACTTCTTTAAAGTCGCCTTTTCCTTCAATCACATTTGATGTACCACTAAAGAAAGAATGTCATACAGGTTCAACACAAAAATGAAGAGGAGTATATTTACTTTTTTGGGTGGACTGTTCCTTTAAACTACACATGAAGGCAAGTAACATGCACAATCCTACAAACCACAAATTAGATATGTATCACTTCATGCTTGAAAGAACAGACGCAGCTTCCATTTCCAAACAGTAAGACAAGCGTTGTGCAAATGTCTGTTTTGTATTGCGCGTAATGGACACACAAAAAAACAAACGCAGACCGTGATCATTTCGCAAAGGTGTTGCAAGGTTTTAAGAAGCCCGAAAAATATGTTTTAAAGTAGAGCAGAAAGCAAATCAAAGCCGGGATTTTACGAGCATTTCTGGATCAGTGATGCAACCCAGAGAAATAACACAACAATGCAGAAAGACTCTAATGCAACACGTATTTCAAACTCCAGAGAAAGGACTGATACTTATATGTGGACACGACGCATTTGCCCTGCGGGGAACGCATGATGACTAAACCTCCACAAGATGATGTTGTCAGCTAATAGAAGCCAGAGGGCTGTCTGCATTCATCTGCATTTGAAACATCTTTAAAACGTCATTTTTGCTGGAATATGAGGAGGGTGGATCATTATGGAACCAGCCTCAAAAAGTTAGCAATATAATACTGATAACAGTACATTGTTGTAAAAGCACTTTATTATACAACTTTAATCATTACAACTGCAACATTTACGGAAACATTTATCTGATTGGTATTTGTGCTTCATAGATGGGAAGGTTTAAAACACTTTAGTAATGCAGATCACTTAACATTAGTCACGATGAATACATCACTCACTTCAATTTCATACTGTATTATATATTACATTAAAAGACTTGAATAATACAAAAATATGTCAAATGATTGGCTATAAATTATCCAGAAGGGAGTTTACAATTAACAGTTTGCTGTAAAGCACTAAACTGTTTGAAATATTGTGGTCTTAAAGCGCCGAAGACACATGAAGACATTTTTAATACATTACAGAGAAATCTATGCCTTAGAATACACATGTCCTATTATGTATTTCTGTGTCATTATAACGGCAGTTATAACCACCCCTTCATTTAAAAAGTATAATGTATTGAAACATATCGCATGTTTAATGCATACTAGTGCAGATCCCATTTGTAATAAGAAAAGGAACATTCCCTGATCATTGGGTAAATGTGAAGGACTCATGTCTTGTGTGATGATGCTGACTTGGGTTTTCTGCTCCCTTCCCCCTCTTCAGAAAGGCCATGAATGAGCCCTCCCTCCCCCAGCCCGAAACTCTGCAGACTTTTGCACCATGTTAGAAAGGAACCGACACCCCTTCGTCACAAAATGGAAGCTTCCACTATCAAACAGCGAAAACCTTCACAACAAACACCAAACACTCTAAATAAACAAAACCGCCGCAACGTTTGACGTGCGCGTCGCTGTCCGAGGTGCTGAACGCCGCCGCAAGACGTCAAGTCGATCGAGCGCACGCGAAATTTGACGGCACATTCAGTGAAGGATTGTGGGATGATAAATGTTCACGGGTGAGCTCCGTTCGTCTAACAGAGGACAAACACACAAAATGCCCGTAAAACATCGAAATGATCGCGAAGGAAAGATGACCTTGCGTTTCGTGTGCGATTGTAAAAAAGTAGAAGTGAAGTGCAAAGATCGAATCAAATTCTACCACGTCGTCATGTGACCGGCTCAAGAAATAAACCCCCTCAGCAAGACTGTCAATAAAGTACGAAACAAGTGCGTTAAGTTAACAAAGTCTAAATTCGCGAGGTTGAAACATTAGTTAAGCTAAAGAGCAGCGTTTCAACGCAACATTTTTTTAAAGTGATAGACTGATACTCCCTTCACAAAACTCTCCAGAAACATATCGAGCCACTCAAAATGGACGCTAACATTTCCCAACACCTCCAATCTCACAGTTAACCAGACAGATGCTATTTCTGAGTAATTGAAAAGGTGTGTCTCAATCTACATCACGTTTCAACAGTTTCACAACATTTTAAGGGAGGGCAAACGCCTTCCAAAACGTCCATTAACGCTCCCGTGAAGTGTAACTGAACCAGCAAAAAATCTGTACGAAAGAACTATGCATGAAATCTTACTTGTTTGCCACTTAAATCACTATTTCTGTATTGATTCTCGTGTAGTTGCCTTTTTGAACCTCCGTCCTAAACATAAACACACACGAGCAGTGTCGTTCCTGCCCAAAAGCAACCAAAATAAGCTCGTGCACACTTTCGAAACTTAATAAAACACGTTGCGTTATTTGGCAAAGTCACGCTAAGGACAAAGCAGCCAACGATGGGGAAACTGCGAGGTAGATGGATGCTGATAAAGTTTTTAGCCCGATGCAAATGGCCAGTTCTCTAATACTTGATATAAAGATTACCTGTGGGTCTTGCTTCATCTGTGCAACTAGTTTCTAAACGGAGTAAAGGAAGAAAATTCGTTACGGGTAAAGTAAGTTACGATGTGAGGGAGGAACAAAGCGGCGAGAGCAGCGAGTCAGTTTGAACCTCATAAATATTCAAGTCTCGTCCCGATCGCTCCACAAAACCGCCGCATTATTAATCCAAAACGCGAAAAACGCACCGCGGCCGCGAAAGTGCATCAAAGAGCGTTTCCACAATCTGCGTTTAAAGTGATTATGGCGTCATTACGGCGAAAGAATGTTACCGTTATATCGCCCCGAACGCTTCACAAATGCAACCAAATGTAAACATTCAAACGCAGCGGATTCCTCTCTGCCGACTAGCAGTCGCGTAAAAAGCCCTGAAAAGCTCCCGTAATAGTGCCATTTTTATTTACCTGATGACATTGGACTTCTACTTTCAGTGCCTCTTGAAGGCCTTGTAGCTCCATGTTGCGACTTCAGAAGCACTTTTCCTCCACTTTCGACGCGATCCGCGTTATTTGTGGCGTAGTCCAAATATTTTTAAAAGCAACAATAACAATCGAAAGAACTACTCGGGCTGCACAGCAAGTTCTTGCTTCTTCACTGGCCGCGAGACTCATCACCCACTTTACGCCAGTATAAACAAAAGTGCTCAAAAGACGAGCGAAAGACGCCGACGCTCGCGCAGATCGGCTCCGTAAACGACCCCGCGAACGCGTTTCCGATCGATCCCAAACGCGGGGGTCTATTTGCGGAACTTTGAGTTGAAAACGGGGGACTAGATTTTGTCCGAGTGCGCGGCTGGATTTCACTTTGCCTGAGGAAAAAGTTGCGCTTCGGTTGTCAATGCTAATTCGGAAAGTGCCCGGATGGAGCAGTGAAAGAAGAACTCTCCCTTCCTCCGGCACGCGAACGCGCACTGCGCGTCTCCGCCAAACAGGATAACTGTGGAATAAGTTCATTACTGTACGTCACATTTGTGGATATATCTATTAGAAGGGAATATACAAATATATATTTTTGTGAAATGATGGAATGAGCTAAAAGTGGTATTTTTTAATGTTATGATTATTTAACAATGAGGCTACAATGATGTTTCTAGTTTATAGTGATGTTCATGTGTTGTGGGTAAATGTCACTCTGTCCTTATTTGTATAATTTCAATATATTAACCATAAAAGAAAGTCTCAAATTACGTAAAAGCAACAAAAATCATAAAACCGGCCCCTGAAAAACACAGTCTGTTGTCTGGATGGTAGCTGGTGGGTTTACTAGCTTGTACATAAATGAAAGTGTTATGGCCCTTTGCGCGTGTGTGATTGCGAGGGGGGTTATGGGTTTGTGAATAGACAGAACCCCCCCCCCCCAGACCTCTGTTTCACCCCCACGTAGCGTAAATTAACGCAAATCCCTCCAGCTATTAAGATGCAAATATGCTCCGCTTCACTGACTTTTATTAGTGCTTCTAGGGTTTGTGTTGTAGTATTCAATAAGTTTCTTAATCAACATTTCGTTTGCCAACAGCATCACACCAGGCGTCTATTTTTGTTTACATTTCTGTATATCTCACTCCTTTAGTCGCCCTACTATCGAAACCTAAACATTCTTGATCATATATTTTTATGTAAAGAATGAATCTTTTTCGAAACGAGCGCACACACTGATCCGTTTTTCTGATCTGACTTTCCTTTTTCTTTACTCTATCATTGAAGGGTTTTACCCCACCCTGCCCCCTCAACAACCCCCCATCCACCAGCTGCCCCCATCAGCCTCTTCGGTCCCCCAAACACAAGTCGCAACGGCATTGGAGCGTCAAGACGCGTTCTCCGCAGCGGCATCCAATCAGGAGTTGCGTGTGTGGCACGTGCCTACAAGACAGCCAATGATCTTTCAAGAGAGTGAATGTGATGTGAAAGTTAATGCGATTCAGTGAGGACAAACATATGTCCTCATGTACACATGCTTAAATGAGTGTGATGTCACGTTGCACACTTAAAATATACAAAATTAATTAAATGAAAACACAATATATTTCTGGCACATTTCTGACTAAAAAGATATACAAAATGATGCATTAATACTCTTATGTTTTCGGACAGTATATCAGTCATAAAACAACAGGGTTGCAGATGGCTGGCGTAGAGCTAATCTGATGCTTAAAATGTTAGCTTTGATCATCAACAATAATATTTTAGGTTAGCTAATTTATTAAAGTATGTATGCAATATGGGAGTGTCATTTTATTTACAATTCAGTTCCGGTTATCACAGTTTTTATGTGCTGTAATCTGAAACATAGTATAAATATTGACTTTTGTTTTAGTGTCCTTATTATTACGACTTTATAATGCATGACAGTTAAACAGAAATGAGTAATATTTTTAAAACCCTCATGTTTACATGTCACACTGCAGCAATTCCCAAAAGGATTTCATGTCAACATTAAAAAATGATTCATTCTCTAAGCTGTTGTTATTTTCGGGTGCTGACACATGGGGGCGCTACATTACACTAGTCTCACCCTGTGAAACTGAATGAAAGAAAGCCTCAAAAAAGCATCTGTGGCCACTTCTCATTGTAAAACATGGTCATATTTGGAGCAATACATTTATCTTATTAATGAATATGTATAAGTGACGTTTATTCTACATATAATGCATGCATCACGGGGTTGCATTCTCAGTGACGTTGTCTTAGTCCTAGCCAAAACAAGGCAATTTAACTTGCATTATTTAGCCGTTTATCTTTTGGACGTGGCTCACTGGTTTCCTGGAATAGATCTGCGTGTCACTCGAGCTCAGCCTTTACAGTAAGTTTCACATCAGATGCTCCAGCAGTTAAACGGTCAGATCTGATCACGCTGAACCCTTCTGCCAAACGTCATGTCTAGATCTAGTAATGCCAAACTGAGTCAGTAACCAGTCAGTGGGCAGAATACACACAGGATGAGTAACTTACATCAGGGGTGTACTGACCCTAGAACGACCCAACACTTTTTGGGCAATGGTAAGTATACTTAAAGAGCCGAATTTTGGCTAGGCCACAGTGTGAGGATAAACACAGAAAGCAGATTGCATTGGGCTGGCACTCATTGATCGGCTATTAAACAAATCAGTAGGTACATCACCTAATTAATATTCATGACCAAGCTGAGGGTATGTAGATAACCCCCAAATGTGCTCTTCATTTAGGATGAAATCTATTGATGGTATGGTTACAGTATGTACAGTATGCATCTGAATTGGGCAGAGAGATGATTCCATCAAGAGAAACCAATTAAATTCCCTTTTCATTTGTCCGTTAGAGCACTAATTACTACGTGTTAACTAAATTTGCATAATTACACTCGATTGACACTCAAATATGTCATGTGAACAAATGAGCTATTAGACACGCGTGGCGTGCGGTGAGAGATGATCATCAGCTCTCGTGACTTCATCAAGAACTCGACCGCTGATTCATCTGCGACTTAAAGAAGCATGACAAGCGTTCAGATTTACATGACCGTGCAGACCCGAAGCATGCTGGGATACCATATCAAGACATTTTACATATCTGATATAGTCATCCAGACTGAATTTGTTGTCATGAATGATACTATATTTTCAATTACTTGTGGTTTCAATTTTTAGTCACATTTCACTTCAATTCACATTTATATGCATTGCACTTATAGACTTTCGCTCTTGACAAAGACTTCAGATTTTTAAAATGTAAAAATGATAATGTTTACAATAATTATTTTATGATATATTCCTTTCATTATTTTCACTTCAGTGAATAAATACAGAATATATCAAATGTATATTCACTCCAATATTTTCAAATATGTCCTCTGAATGTGTTAGACACCTGTGTGATGTTATCAACCTTTTGCTGTGTTTGTTTTTAATATCAAGAGCGACAGTTTCTGAAATCATTGACTCACATGTCTGAGAATGTATTTGTCCAGCCAATGAAAATGTTTATGTGTTTAGGCAGGTGACAAACCGAAATAACAAAGTCGCCTTTAGGATTTAATTACGTTTTTCATGTTCAGGAAAATGTCCTTTCCCTGATATTTCTAATGCATGGGAACTCCGCATAAGTCATAAACTTATATACGTGCACTAGCAGCCAGCAAAATGATTCAGCCTGGCATTTTATCAGCCTTTAACCTTTCTTTATGTCATAGTCATAAATCACGACTATATTTGGAATGAAAAACTAACAAACTATTTATTCTGCACTGTGTTATATTTGTAAAAAAATGTATGGTAAAGAAAGGTCATGTCTTGCTGCAGTGCATTGTGGGATACAGTGTGTGACACTGCATGTTGCGTATGGAACAGTTTAGGTCATCTTGTGTCTACAGAAAAACCCACAAGATCTAAAATCCCTGGATTTCAGAGGTCTTTAAAATATTCAAAGGAGTGAATGAAGGCATCCAATAAAGCGACCTTGAGGAATGGAAAGGCGCTGTACCAATAAAACTTTTTAAAACTAGTCTTCATTTGAAAAGACTTCACGCTCTTGTGATCATCTTTCCTCATCACCTGCTCGCGTTTCGTCACAGAAGTGTGGATTACTGAAAGATCAGAGATTAATTGGGCTACAGCCATATGTTCTTCAGCGCCGCTGCACACTTCACACACTGTTGAATATATTCTAGGTAGGCTTCTTCTATCTAGTACACAGGGAACACTGTAGAAACACTATGAATGTCTCCAACCACACAGAGAGACATCTAATACATCAATGTGTAACGGTGCGCTGTGTGTAGTCATGCAGATTTCCAGCAATTGTCCACTGTGTGTCTTTTGTTGTTGATAATAATATAATTTGTACACTGAATGTAGCAGCACACACACTTTTTAGTTCAACAGAAAACAAGCCAATCAGAACCCTGTGAACATTTAGAACATTTCTATAAACACATAATCAGAGTGTAAGGGCTTCTTGAATGTGAAAAAACGTAGCGTGCACTGTAAAAAAAAAATTCTACAGATTTTTCTCTTATTTTCCAGGTATAATGTGAAAAACTGTTTTTATAGGCTTTCATGTATTTTTGAAATGCGGTCAACCGTAAAATTACAGAAAAAGGACTCAAATTTACAAGATAAACTGGTAAAATATGTTAAATATCACGGTTTATTTCTGTCGCCCCAGCTGCTGAAAAGTTTCATTTTTGTACTGGATTTTTTTACAGTGTGGGGCTTCATTTTAACCTTTGGGAAGTGTAATGGATTGTTAGAAGTTTGGCCATTGGACAATATGTCATGCAAAGATGTCGCTTAAAGGGGGGACGTTTCTGATGTAGGGTGAATTCAGGTTGATCGGGACATTTTTTGACAAATCAATATCATATCAATGTCAAAAAATGTCCCTGTGACGAGCAAGGCGGGACGAGAGCCGTGAGAGAACAATGCAAGTCCGGTGACGTGAGTGATACTGAGTGTGAGCTGCGCGTTAGACAGGTCCCACATCTGTCACGGAGGAGATCGGAAGCATAAAAGGACGAGCGACAAGAGTGTACGACGAGAGAGGATTAGGCCTGGACATCATGATTTGTGTTATTATGTTTGTGTGGCATTTTACTTTCGTTTGGGTGTTTGTTTAAATTGTACAATGTTCGCCGCTTCCCTCCTTCCTTCCCTACTTTGAACTGTGTTCAATCAAATTTAATTGACACTAGATTATAGGAAGTTACCTTCCAGTCTGTGTTGTCGATCGGTCTTGCTATAGGGGCTAATAATATAGCGATTTGTAATTGATTTGATTTATATTAATAAATTAATTTATATTAATATCGATCTCATAATGATATTCCTTAATTAAACACTGCAAGATTGCATAAAAATAAGAGTTTATGTTATTTCCTGGTGACCTAAAAATGAGGCCATCTGTTGAATAATTTGAATTGAATGTGTTATTTTTCTTATCCTAAAGATGGCGACTCGTTTATATACAATTGAAATAAATGTTTAATAAATAAGTTTTGATAAAGGTATTCATTGAAAATCGATAAAATCCTAATTTCGAAATGGGACGCACTCATTCGTGCTGAAAAATCCCTGTCAGCGCCATTCTGCCGTAAGACTTCATTTACCAGGAGGCGCAGCGGCTACTCGCGCATGCGTGATGTTGCATGTGGACGCGCGAATATTCCGTTTGTAAGATGGCGGTGTGAGCGCACGGCCTGCTGCTGCTGTTCCTGTATGCGCGAGCTTCCCGCGAACATCCCTCAAACACTCGACACTTTCGGTTTGACGCGTACGGCCGGCGGGAGACGATTTAAGGTAAGAATGTAACGTTATTTATCAACGTTTTATTCCACACAGACCGTCGTCGCTTCATATTCTCCTTCACTCAAGTACCGGCCCGTAATTCGAGTCTTTTAAAACACAACGCGCGCATACACACACGTGTAGAAATAGTTCACGTGTCGTTTGGTACGATGTGTGTCAGAAATGAATGGTTAAAAATATCGTTTAAACCGTTAAATGTGTGTCTGCCGGTAGTTTGCGCGACCTGTCGCGTCATTCAATGAAAGCCGCTCGAAATGAGGCAACAAATGAGGTCACTCGCACCAATGTGACATTTACACATTTATTTTTTATATTTATTAATGACGTCGACGGTATTTAAATGTGACGAGTGACGTTCCGAATGTGAAAGAAGCGGTCAAGCATGGAGAACGAGTTCCTGGATGGGCAATCCTAACCTTTGACCTCTACAAACCGAAACTAACTTGAGACCTAAATCTTGAACTTAACTTGACGTAACCATAAGATAACATCGAGGACTAACTCCGTTACAATTGTAACTAACAATCTAATTTGAATGTCGTGTTACCGTGGAAACATAATTGCTTTTTTGTTAATAGATCAAGTCAATTATAGGTGTTTTGATCATTTTATGAATAACTTGTGTTTATATTTGACAGTTAAGTTGTGATGGCTAAGCGGATTGCTGATAAGGAGTTGACGGACAGAAACTGGGATCAGGAAGATGAAGGAGAGGAGGTAAAAAAACGACACACTGTAACCGTGTTGTAAACTTTGGTTTCCAGACCTCTAAAATAACAAGTGTTGTGTAAATTCCCCTAAGATTGTTTATTCGTCTTCAGGCAGGAATGTTTTCTCTCGCGAGTCAAGATGTGATGAAGAACCGTGCCATCAAGAAAGCCAAGCGTCGTACAGCAGGCGCAGAGGTAACGCCCCTCACGTCTCCCAGCATGCATTGGGTGTCATGTTTGATGGTCGATCACATGTGAGCTTTGTTGTCTGTAACGCAGGGAGAGAGCGGAGGAGCTTTTAAAGCCTTCAAGGGTTTCGCGCTCAGCACTTCAAGCGGGACGGCATCATTCCCGAGCTTTGGTAACGGCGCTGGCTTTAAGCCTTTGTCCGGCCTGACCAATGGCAGTGTGGCACCGGTCGCGCCATCTTTCACAGGCTTCAACTCATCCACGCCGGCTAAGACCAACAGCGGTAAGTCTTGTTCAGAGAACTCATCCGGAGTCCCAAATGAATGCCTCTCGTCGGCGAAATGAGACATTTCTGGTGTTTTGAACTCTTAAAATGTAGAACTCAGTCTGGGCAATACCGGCAAACAGAAAGTAAGGTGGGTAAATGGAAGACGTGCCTGTTTGGTTTACATTTGAGTTCAGAGCTGTTGCCATGACGACAGCTCTGAGATGAAATCATATGATTGGTAAGTTAGTTTGTCGTCTGTTGGATGGATGGCGTTTGATTCGTCTTGTACAAGAAATGTACCCAGAAATATTGTTGTCATAATCTAGCCTAGTTATTCCCCTGACGTGTGTCATGTAAAATAAACTGATCATGTCCACCATGTTGTTTTCATACAACTTCTGTAAACTATCAAATGGTAAAAATCTTCTGATTATATCAAAGGCAACAATAAGCACTATTGTTGAAATTACATATATTTGGAATCATAAATAACCAGATCGTCCTCTGCTATTGCAAACAAATGATGTTTATTTCACATTCCAGTTCAACTTTCTACCTATCTACTTGAAAGTTTAGCTGTTACTTTCTTGATTCATTTTCTATGTGAAAACACTTAACATACTTGATTGGGGTGCTCCGAACAGGATTTTTGGAGCCGATCACCTATTCTCGATCACTGAAAGCTGTATCGGCCGATACCGATATCAATCACCGATTACAGGAGCTATTTGAAGAGAAGAGAAATTCTCATGAATTAACAAATGAATATTAGTAAGTAACATATTTGGTAACACTTTCCTTAAAATATGTATGTATAATGCATTATAAAGAGTTATTAAAGGGTAAAATGCATTATTAATATACATAATGTGTGTTGTAATGCATTATATGTCGTTTTAAAGAATTATAACCAATTTAAATAGTGTAGTGTAACAATGAATTGCTTAGTGTTATAATGTATTAACTGTAATAACAACTATCTATAAGAAATTACAATGCATTAAAATGTGCATTACAATGCTTTAAAACCACTTTTATAACAAAATAAATTTAAGGAAAGTGTTCCCACATATTTTCATAAAACATAGCAGCCTGTGACATGAGTCCCAGAAACCCTTTGTCTTCAATATAAAGTGGCCGTGATCAAAGCAAATTTATTACATTATTTTATCTGATAATCTGATATTTCTTTATGCTTCTTACTGTCCTTGCAGTAGTTTTGATGCTTTTAAAAATGTCTCTGTTACTGACAGCTGAGGAGAGGTTGTGCTAGACTAAGACTTTTCATATATTATTCAATATTTCTGTTGTCGGACATAAAATACTAATCTAATTACAAGCAAATGTTTATGTTCATATGTCCATTCAGTAACAATGACAGGTGCCTGTAAAAGTTGTTTTGTACTCACAAGAAAGCTGTGGTTTGGTCATATTTGTGCTGCTTAACTGAACAGAGAAAACGCAGTGAGAGGCATTTTCCACTTACTGAAAGCTGTTATTTATCCAAAAAGACGCTATTTTATGAGGTATAAACTCTGTAAAGACGGCACCACTTCACGCCTCTGTGTATGCGCGCACTGGACGCGGGGTGTGATGGATGCTTATGCACCTCGAGTCTCTGTTGACCACATGCGCGTTTATCAAAACTGAGCAGGCATTTGAGAGGGAGCTAATGAAAAGGAAACACACGTCCCTTCGCCTACCTCCTGTTGCTCACAATCACATTCAGTCCCGTTCCCGATCACGTTCTAATGACACGAATTGATAAATAGGGGAATTACAAATCGCCTTTATTGTAGTCCGTCAAAATGACAGATTGCCTTTAGATTTTTTCCATCACTGGTAGAAAAAATGAATATTCGGTTGACTTGATCTCTGCAGCTGAGTGGGGCTCGAGCTGCTGAACGCCCGCTAACTTTGCGCGAGGCTAACTTTGAAAACTACTCGCACTCCTTTACGTGACTAACCCTCAAATGTCTAAAGAGGTTGCTGATGTAAAAATGTTTTGGGTGCTTCCCGCATCGTGGAATTCGCATAGTACACACGTTTCAGATTGATAATGCATTGTCTATTTCACACACCCTGAAGAATTGCCAGACCAGTGAAGCCATTTTCATAAAATAAATGTCTCTCAATTTTACGTCATCTGATCGGCTTTTCTGGATCGGCCTTTTAGAGACCGTGGATCATACTTCCCAAAGTGATTATCGGCCGATTATGTTTGGCGAGCGATCAATCGGAGCACCTCTAATACTTGACAACTTAACATGTAACTTGTTACACACTTGCCATGTGTGTAGTATGCTGTGTGAGATGTCTTGGAGTTTTCACAAAATATTTTCTAGAAATATGAGCGTACGTTTGAATAAATAAGAGAAAAGAGCTCTTTGCTTTTTAACAAACAAAGCTCAACCCATGTTATTCTATCAACATCTCTTCCCAACTGTGGGTGGGTTTTTCAAAAACACAATATTACAAAAAATGTGGAAACATGTCATCGTTTACTCACCTTAGAGTTGTGCCAAATCTGTTTAATGTCTTCTTTCTGATGAACACAGAGAACAATATTTGGAAGAATGTTACAGATGTTGCCCCCATTGACTCATAGTAGGACAAAATTCAATGGTAGTAAAAAGTGCCCCAAAAGTGTTTGTTGTCCTACATTCTTTTCAAAATGTCTTCTTTTGTGATCAACAGAAGAACCAAAAAATGGGGAGTCAATGGGGGGCAAATTCTGTCTAGTTATAAGGATTCTTCTAAATATCTTTCTCTGTGTTCATCAGAACAATGACATTTATACACATTTGGGACAACTCGAAGGAGAGTAAAAGACAGCATTTTCATTTTTGGGAGAAGTATCACTTTAACACACTAAGTACTGTTTAATTATAGTTGATAATTTTGCAGATTTAAGACATTTTACATGAATGTGTCTAAGATGGCAAAACTGTACCCTGGAAAAACACCAAACCGATTAGATCAACATTATTCCACAAAACATTTGCTAACTTATTTTGAGATTCCTTTACTCTACACTGTTATTAATGGTGGTGACTCTGCATGAATAAAAGACTGGAGTGAAGGATGAGCGTTATGTATACTGCATCACATTTATTCTCTCTCCTTCGCAGGTCTCTTAACGTTCAAAAGCTCCGTCCCGTCCACAGACAGTGATGTCACCTCCAACGGCTCCACCTCCGACAGCAGCAGGAGTAAAGAGTACAATCGGCAGCTCACAGCGCTCAACTGCTCCGTGCGTGACTGGATCACCAAACACGTCAACGACAACCCCCTGTGTGACCTCAATCCTATCTTCCGCGACTACGAGCGGCACCTGGCAAGCATTGAGAAGAAATACGGCAGCGGGGCATCAGCCGGCACTGGAGAACAGAAGAGCGGTGCGGCACCGTCCGTCTCTGGCGCATCCGGCAGCGGCGCGGCACCCTCACTCTTCTCATTTAAAGGGAAAGACACGGCAGCCGCAGAAAAACCAGCAGCTCCCGTTAACATCTCCTTTAACTTCGGCAAGAAGGTGGACAGCTCTGTTCTCAGCACGCTCGGCTCCGGCGGAGCTCCGTCTTTCTCCTTCTCGACATCGTCAGGGATGTCTGCGTTCGGAGCAGCTGCTCCTGCAGTTTCCATCTCCGTAGGTTCTCAAGGAAACAGCCAGACTGCAGGTACACAAGTGTTTTAATACTGTAAACATCAGGTTTACAGAGAACGGATACATAATTAGCTTTTTTTTCTAGATGAAAATGAGGAAGAGTCGGACGAGCCTCCCGTTCCAGTAGTTAAAGATATCAAGGAGAAAGATGCCTTCTACTCCAAAAAGTAAACGACGAATGACACCCTTGTGTTGTTAAATATACTCATGTTTGCACTAGTCTCATATTGAACGTCCTGTTTCATAGGTGCAAGTTGTTTTATAAGAAGGATGGCGAGTTTAAAGAGAAGGGCGTTGGGACGCTGCATCTAAAGATGGTTTCCGAGAGCAAACTTCAGCTGTTGGTGCGCGCAGACACGAACTTGGGTGAGTTGGTTTCGGAATAAATGTCATCTGCTTGGAGAGTTGATCAATAGTAGTTTGTATGTGTTTTTCACCCAAATGCACACGTGGTTCCTATTTCTGCTCTTTGTAAGATGTCTACCAGATGTTTTCACAACTTTCTCCATTCACAGAAAAAGGAAATGTTTCTTTTAGTTCCTGGCATGTTTTGTACTCTGTGGGAAGCGAAAAACAAACTGACATGGTTCCTCTGGTCACTTCTAGGGAACATCTTGCTGAACATCATGGTGTCGTCCTCTATGCCCTGCTCACGAACTGGCAAAAACAACGTGATGGTGGTGTGCGTGCCAAACCCTCCCGTGGATAAGAACCCCAGCACGCCCGTTCCGGTGCTCATACGGGTGAAAACGGCAGAGGATGCCGACGAGCTCCATCAGATCCTCCAGGAGAAGAAAGCTTGACCCGTCTCCACCCTCTCCCCGTGCTCATGTTCATACGTGTTTATGACTGAACGTGGCTTGCACATCCCCGGTGACATCATATACGCATAACCGAGTTCAGTCGAACTGTTCTTTTACGTCTCGTCGAATCATCTGTGTGACTGAAAGCAATCCCGCTCACATACTGTGAAATCACTTGTGGTTCTACTGTAAACGCTGTCCGTCGCATCAGTTTGAGAAGAGTGAATTATAGTGACGAAGGCCACGTTTGTTATTGCAAAGACATGAGTGTGGACCAACATTCCTCCGAGTTTTAATTGAGCTGCTATTTAAGAATACTTTGAGGTTTAGACAGAGCAGACTGTATTATGTGGGAGGTTTTGTTTTTAATTCAACCACAGTTTGGGGAATATGTTGGATTTTGTAAGTATGGAGTTGTGTGCAGTTTTCGGGGATGCACATGTTGATAAAGAGCAGGCATCTAGAGGTCAGTATTAAACATCCTGAAATAATTATTTGTGTCTTGGGATTTTTTTCAACTCAATCTCTTTGGCTCCAGGTCAAACATTATTTACCCACAATGCAGTTTGCAAGCAGATATCGATCTGATCTGCTCGGTTATTTTGTATAGATCATTTTCTCCCCACGTTTATTCTGGATGAGGAAGATTGTGATGTACGAGACTTAAACGAATGAATGGAGCACTCCTCTGTATAAATGAACGTATTTTTGTTTCTTTTAAGTGACCTTTTTTACTGCCTTATATATAAGGTGTATGTGTGTAAGTGTCAAACAGCTCTAGATCTACCTTAGTTTAATTGACCGCTAAATAAATCAAATGAAAGTGATGAATCTTGTGTTTTATGTTTGATTGGAAATAATTGACAGATGATGCCTGTTTGGTTTGGTGGTGTTTTTCCGTTAGAATTAGGTACAAAATATAAAAAGTTTGTTACAATTTGTTGTTTCTTTAAAAAAGAAAAAGGGTTTTTTTTGTGCATCTGATGGCATCACTGATTCTTCGTATTAGAATCAACTGCTAGTTTTCTTCACTGTTGATTTGCAGACATCCTTGTTTTTTTAATTGGTGTTTGATGAATAGTTTTTTTACATTCTTGAGTGATATCAGTTTAATGGCCATATGTAGCACCAAATTATATTTCTGTGTATATCAATTGCACTTGTTTTAATGCTGCGAAATGATCGTATTATTGAATCAAGTGCTGCCCTCTTGTGGTTGTCACGTTATTAAACACAAAGATATTAGATCTGCACTTGTATTGCATTTCTGTGATGAAATGTGTGATGTCAAGGGTTAAAAGTGAGGTGTTGTTTAACACCTGGGGACTGTGCCCTGAACGTAGCTGAACAAACTCAGGGTGACAGGATTAGTTTTGGGTTGACAAAACCAAACCAATGCGATCAAGCTTCATAGGTACCATGAAGCAGCTCATGGAGTTTCTTTGTCAACTCGAGCTTTGATCATCAAACTAAGATTAGTTTGCGCGCGTGCACATGAGCGAGTGACGTTGGCATTGCAAAAGCAATGTACTGTATTATCCTCACATTCACATGTGTGCCAAAATGAATATTATATTCAAAGTCAGTTGAAGTAAAAGTCATAGAACATAGAAAGGAGGATTGTATTGAAGTTTGAAATTGAGTTTTGGTCACATGTTTAATTAATCAAAAGGGTTTTGTACTGTTCCCCATTTGCTTTACCTCCCTCAAAGCACTGACACAACATTAATGCATACAAGATTCCCTAATCCATCAAAGTATTAAAAACTGATATATTATTTAGGTGAAGTGTAACTTGATTTTAGAAAAATCGCAGTTTTCAAAGATAAGAGACAAAACAATACATTGACAGGTGACGTCAGTGTCTTACTGTAGCTGTTTGATAGAAGGCTTCTGCAGTGGACAAAGATAAATACCTTGGAGTGTTTCTAGATGTTCTTCTGCATCACAGATAAGAATGTGAAAAATGCAATAAAAAGAAACACAAATTGTATGTAGCCTACAGTAAAAGAATGGAAAATGAAGTGTAAGGGAAAGCAAATATTAGCTCTTAAATCTGATTTAAGCAGTAACCATTTTATTTTTTATATTTGTAATATTTCATGTACAGTGTATTTATATTAGTATGTTTCATTTTTTACGCATTTTTAAAAAGAACTTGCCATTGTAACACCTGAATTTGTTGCATCACTTTTATGTAAATTTGCTCGCAGCTGATTGGTTCGGTGTGAAATCTCTAATCTAGATCATTGCTCTGGAGCAGCTCGGTTTGTGTATATAGTTTATGAATATAATATAACATTTGGCCAATATGAAAATTCATACAAATGTCATTCATTGGACCGATATGCTCATACGGGGTTGACGTAAATGACATTTTAACTGCAACTTGTATGATGGGATTGTTGGTTAAATTGATTAGCGAGAAACGTATTCTCTCCATTCATTTATAAAAAAAAAAAAGTGCACCACACAATAATTCCACTTCAACGACAGCATTTTTTTTGGGAATGTGTATTTTCATAAACTTGTACAGAAAAAGTGTGGATATATATTAACAACATAAATATGACAACGTGCACATTTACTTTGCTGAATAACCATCGATACAAAAGCGCGTGTAAAGCAGAGCGTTCTTACAAATTGTTCCACCGAAGCCTTTGATCTGCAGCAAAAAGAAAAATGGAATATTCACAACGTAAGAGTTTCAAAACGCAGCTGACTGGCAAATATTAAAGCTGTCGGATCAATCGTTACATTCAGCTGACAAACACGTACAAAATAAATGAATACTGACAATTTGGGTTGGTTATACATGTTCAACTCCAAAAGCCCTTTAGTGCAAAAGATTTCTTAAAACCAAAGCTCATTGCGTCAGACGAATCTAAACAGTGTTCGTCCCTATACAAGCACTCGCAGAGAGAATGAAAGAGCTGTTGTGTGTGACCGTAGTGTCGTTGATGTGCTCTGGTGTGGTCCTCAACTGATCCACTGCGTCCTAACACTGAATACACATCTGCTCCTCTTCCGCGTCGTGTTCACTAGTATCTGGCTATGACAAACACCCTCAAACACATCGAATAACAGACAGGAGAACGTTAGCCGGGCATTTGCGACGTGCCCCGCACTTTAAAAAAGTCGCCACGCGGACGACGTTTGTTATACATTGGCTGGTTAGCGACGTATTAAGGCCTATGAGCTGCGAGGAACGTCCCTTTGGAAAATATACAACACACAAAACTGCAACATCGTGAAACCTACAAGAGTCTATGGAGGGGCGGGGCGTAGAGAGGGGGCGGGGTCGGTACATTTCATTGAGTATCTAAGCAGCAGTGTATTTACAAGAACGACATTCGTTTGTTCAGTTTCTCGTGAACGTTTCCCTTTTCGCCTCGGCGTCAGGTGTCTTTCGGCTCCGGAGGACGTTTCGGCAGATGCCACGAGCAGAAGAGGCACTTTGTTCTTTAGCGTGGTCTTTCCCTCTTCTCGTACGCCTTTTGTGGAGTTTTTGGTTGTTCGATGGCTGGTCCTCAGGGCCTGATGTGAGGAGGCACTTGGTAACGTGGTGTTCACAGCTCTGGAGATGCTATGTCATCAGAATGGGCTTTTGTCTCACCTCCAGAATATCTGAAAACAAATGTCGCGTTACTTCAAATATTTGTGGAAATCAGCCAGTTATACACATGAAATCTGTCAAAGATTCACATTAATATACAATGTTACGTTGCGGGTTAATAAGCATTCACCTTCACCCGTATTTGCTCTACCTGTGGTGATGCGGTGGAGGGGAAGAGTGACGTAAGTGAGATAAGAATACAGCAGAAAATACTCCTCCTTTCGGTTCAACTTGAGCCATGAGCCCACCAGAGATCGGCCCGTGCCCGACAGAGATCGAGAGCGCAGGTTTGTGGCGTTACACAGGTCTAAAGTGAAAGAAATAGAGCATTTTATTGAACAAAAGATTAAGGAGGATCCCATAAAAAGCCCGGTAATGACTCACCATCAAATCATGAATTCTAAATATAAAATATTTAAGCTCCGTTTTACAAACCCAAACCTACTGGGGTCGTTTTCAAACCACTGTAACCTCACAGTTATTGTACATCGCATTAAATTGCACCAAGAATAATTTTAACATAGCAATGAAATATGTTTGTATTTAATCGCATTTTCTGCAGAAAACTCATCACCGTAACACATGTGACACTTGTAATGAAAACAGAGTAAAATAAAAAAATTCTGGGGAATAATTAGATGTTCTAATAGATGTTCTCAAATAACAAAACAAATGACAGAATATGCATGTACAATAAGAATGAGGAAATGATGCAAAAGTGCCCATGACTGATGTTTTTACCCTCCGTCACATTATTAAAGGACTGCTTACACATCTTTACAATAAGCTTGATTTTGTGTTAAGTAACACATGTGCCAGTCCCTTCCAAACGTCTTTTTTATGTTCCTCGAAATAAAGTGTAATATTCTACTGTCATACCGTGTATAAAAACATTACCATAACAGTTACGTCGTTTTCCCCATTTCCACAAAAAAAGTTACATTTATCATTTTCTATAGAAATATACTTCATTCATGTATCATGACGTATGATGAATAAGAACTGGCTTGTGCATCATGGCTTCTAACATAATATGGTATTGACATTTTCAGAGGGTTACGGTAATGATATTGTTTTGACAAATTTGTTCAAAAACATGTTAAATGGTCAGAAAAGCTTTGGAAATGAATGCTTTCAAACATGTCGGACATGATTTGAATGCCTAAAAAAGAAAACTCGATGGAAGTATTGAAATAAAATCACGTTTGACATCTTTGAAATCAAGATTGCGCGAGAATCACCCACTGACATGAAACCCAATGCTGTTAAAGGGATAGTCCACACGAAAATGAAAATTCTGTCATGAATCACTGCAATTTTTTTCCAAACCTGAACAAATGTATTTGTTTGGTTGAACACAAAGAAAGATATTTTGTAAAAACGTACTCTTCCACAACATGATTGACTACCATAGTGGTAGTCAAAGGTGCTCCAGAACAGTTTGCTTGTCCTAAATTCTTCAAAATATCTTCTTTTTCAACAGAACGAAAAAATATGCAAATACTTTTCCGACTATGAAGTCAAGAATTCTCAAAATTGATCATGTTCATCACAACAAAGAAATGTATACAGGTTTGGAACAACTTGCGGATGACTAAATGATTTTCATTTTGGGTAGGAGTTTCCCCAACGGCAGCAATCTAAGGTGTCATGACAATATATATATATTGGAAACGTTACCTTCATCCTCTTCCTCCCTGAAGAACTCCTCGCTATCATTCGCCGAGTGCGATTTCTTCATCTCAGCGTTCCGGTTTCTAGGAACTTTGCGACGCAGCGATGGCGAGAAGAATGAGGGTCTGTTTCTCTCCGGGGTCGGAGGGGTGCTGAATGACGTCACCTGCAGCAAGCACATGTGTTTAAATAAAAGACAAATGATTCAGGTTTCATCAACAGCTTTGACTTTTGCCTTTATTAAACCCAAAACAAACTTTCTGAACTTTTTTTGTGAAAATCAAATACTTCAAAGGTAAATTTCAGCTTAAATACAGCTAGAGAAATAAGGCTGAATCATGCTCACTCTCTCGTGGAGGGGGGAATCTTGATCTTCCTCTGTCCCGCAGGGCGATGTGTCTCCGGTGGGCACCCGACTGACTGCCATCTCAGCGTGACCTTTGCCCTGAGGACCCTTCATCCGGACAAACTCCATGTTGTTGTACTTGTAGAAGCCGAACGACATGCGCTGAGCCATTTTAGCTGCTACGCTCGCCTGTTGAGACAAAAGCATGCACGAGACACATGACAATCCTGCATCAAAACACATTAAAACTGATAACAAAAGGCTGAATGTGACACATTTTAAAATGTTTAAAAAGCTTTATCTAAAATGTCCACTAACATTGTGTTTGATATTGTGTTATATTAAGTTTAATAACATTCACAGCATAATTAAACTTCACCATTATAAGGAAACAATTACAATGAATATCCTTGTTGAAAAACTAGCATATAATGTTTTTTTCAACAGGGATATCAGAGTCAAATCTTTCTTTCATTATTCATTTTAGTTTGTTGAAAGAAATCAAGGACATTTGATACAGAACGAAGACTAAAATTTTGATCCCATCTTGTGTCATTACCATACCCGGTTGTCATAGACCTTCTTGAGAGCTTCGTAGCGGATGGAGCCCTGAAAGATCACACCCTGAAATGTGTTGCTCTTATCACTGGCCACCAGCTCCACACAGACCATTTCACCTTCACCGACGGTCATGTCGTTGAACACCTGACAAAGACGCACAAGCATCATCATTTTGCTCTTCAAATATAGATGGGTGTGATTCATTGCCATTTATTTGATCCGAATCAAAGAATTAAACAAATCACAGTCATGATAATGATTCCACACGTATCTGGTAGATTGTTTGAGGTGCATTGACGTAAATACACTTTAGGGGCGTAAAATAAATAAATGAGTCTGAGTAAACAGGGAAGAATGTGCTTGTGTAGAAAAACTTTGACCTGCCTAACCTGTCTGTGCACATCTCACAAACAGAAACATATCGCTGTGAAAGATATGATAGTGCTGTCATTGCTCAATCATTGCTCCAGCATTACAGTGTGATGTCATGGTTCAGTCAGGGTTACCTCCTCAAAGTTGTCGATCATGAAGAAGATGTTAGGATAGCTCATTTTAGACTCTTCACCTTTGCTGTCCATGGGATGTTTGCTCGGGGAGGCGAACACTTGCTGTAAAATGAATTGACATGTAAATTACATTGAGAAAGAGACGCTTTTTAATACAGCCAGCTGACAGAAGAGTGTAGACGCACAGACGTTATTCTACCTGAGACTTCTTCTTGTGGATGTGGATGTCTCCTGCGTCTGAGCGAGTGCAGACTGCACACGTGACCACGTAGTCCAGCTGAGGGAGAGAAGAATTTGATCAGTTATACACAAATTACATCAAAGCCATTCACAAACTACATCAACACATTAGTCAGACGACATCAGCAAACTACATTTATACTCCACACAAACTACATCCAAACTACACGCAAACTTTCGATGTTGTACACAAACTATATTGGTGCTGTACACAAACTACATTGTTACTGTGCACAAACTACATTGTTACTGTGCACAAACTACAATTGTATCGTGCACAAACTACACTTTTACCGTGCACAAACTACATTGTTACCGTGCACAAACTACATTGTTACCGTGCACAAACTACAATTGTATCGTGCACAAACTACACTTTTACCGTGCACAAACTACACTTTTACCGTGCTCAAACAACACTTTCACCGTGCACAAACTACACTTTTACCGTGCACAAACGACACTTTTACCGTGCACAAACGACACTTTTACCGTGCACAAACGACACTTTTACCGTGCACAAACGACACTTTTACCGTGCACAAACTACACTTTCACCGTGCACAAACTACACTTTCACCGTGCACAAACTACACTTTTACCGTGCACAAACGACACTTTTACCGTGCACAAACGACACTTTCACCGTGCACAAACGACACTTTCACCGTGCACAAACTACACTTTTACCGTGCACAAACTACACTTTTACCGTGCACAAACTACACTTTTACCGTGCGCAAAGTACACTTTCACCGTTCACAAACGACACTTTTACCGTTCACAAACGACACTTTTACCGTGCACAAACGACACTTTCACCGTGCACAAACGACACTTTTACCGTGCACAAACGACACTTTCACCGTGCACAAACGACACTTTCACCGTGCACAAACTACACTTTCACCGTGCACAAACTACACTTTTACCGTGCACAAACGACACTTTTACCGTGCACAAACTACACTTTTACCGTGCACAAACGACACTTTCACCGTGCACAAACGACACTTTTACCGTGCACAAACGACACTTTCACCGTGCACAAACGACACTTTTACCGTGCACAAACTACACTTTTACCGTGCACAAACGACACTTTTACCGTGCACAAACTACACTTTTACCGTGCACAAACGACACTTTCACCGTGCACAAACGACACTTTCACCGTGCACAAACGACACTTTTACCGTGCACAAACTACACTTTTACCGTGCACAAACGACAGTTTTACCGTGCACAAACTACACTTTTACCGCTCACAAACGACACTTTCACCGTGCACAAACGACACTTTTACCGTGCACAAACGACACTTTCACCGTGCACAAACGACACTTTCACCGTGCACAAACGACACTTTTACCGTGCGCAAACTACACTTTTACCGTGCACAAACGACACTTTTACCGTGCACAAACGACACTTTCACCGTGCACAAACTACACTTTTACTGTGCGCAAACGACACTTTCACCGTGCACAAACGACACTTTCACCGTGCACAAACGACACTTTTACCGTGCACAAACGACACTTTTACCGTGCACAAACGACACTTTTACCGTGCACAAACTACACTTTTACCGTGCACAAACTACACTTTTACCGTGCACAAACTACACTTTTACCGTTCACAAACGACACTTTTACCGTGCACAAACGACACTTTTACCGTGCACAAACTACACTTTTACCGTGCACAAACTACACTTTTACCGTGCACAAACTACACTTTTACCGTTCACAAACGACACTTTTACCGTGCACAAACGACACTTTCACCGTACACAAACGACACTTTTACCGTGCACAAACGACACTTTCACCGTGCACAAACTACAGTTTTACCGTGCACAAACGACACTTTTACCGTGCACAAACTACACTTTTACCGTGCACAAAGTACACTTTTACCGTGCACAAACGACACTTTTACCGTGCACAAACGACACTTTTACCGTGCACAAACGACACTTTCACCGTGCACAAACGACACTTTCACCGTGCACAAACGACACTTTCACCGTGCACAAACTACACTTTTACCGTGCACAAACTACACTTTTACCGTTCACAAACGACACTTTCACCGTGCACAAACTAAACTTTTACCGTGCACAAACTAAACTTTTACCGTGCACAAACGACACTTTTACCGTGCACAAACGACACTTTTACCGTGCACAAACTAAACTTTTACCGTGCACAAACTAAACTTTTACCGTGCACAAACTAAACTTTTACCGTGCACAAACGACACTTTCACCGTGCACAAACTACACTTTTACCGTTCACAAACGACACTTTTACCGTGCACAAACGACACTTTTACCGTGCACAAACTACACTTTTACCGTGCACAAACTACACTTTTACCGTGCACAAACGACACTTTCACCGTGCACAAACGACACTTTCACCGTGCACAAACGACACTTTCACCGTGCACAAACGACACTTTTACCGTGCACAAACGACACTTTTACCGTGCACAAACGACACTTTTACCGTGCACAAACTACACTTTTACCGTGCACAAACTACACTTTTACCGTGCACAAACTACACTTTTACCGTTCACAAACGACACTTTTACCGTGCACAAACGACACTTTTACCGTGCACAAACTACACTTTTACCGTGCACAAACTACACTTTTACCGTGCACAAACTACACTTTTACCGTTCACAAACGACACTTTTACCGTGCACAAACGACACTTTCACCGTACACAAACGACACTTTTACCGTGCACAAACGACACTTTCACCGTGCACAAACTACAGTTTTACCGTGCACAAACGACACTTTTACCGTGCACAAACTACACTTTTACCGTGCACAAAGTACACTTTTACCGTGCACAAACGACACTTTTACCGTGCACAAACGACACTTTTACCGTGCACAAACGACACTTTTACCGTGCACAAACGACACTTTCACCGTGCACAAACGACACTTTCACCGTGCACAAACTACACTTTTACCGTGCACAAACTACACTTTTACCGTTCACAAACGACACTTTCACCGTGCACAAACTAAACTTTTACCGTGCACAAACTAAACTTTTACCGTGCACAAACGACACTTTTACCGTGCACAAACGACACTTTTACCGTGCACAAACTAAACTTTTACCGTGCACAAACTAAACTTTTACCGTGCACAAACTAAACTTTTACCGTGCACAAACGACACTTTCACCGTGCACAAACTACACTTTTACCGTTCACAAACGACACTTTTACCGTGCACAAACGACACTTTTACCGTGCACAAACTACACTTTTACCGTGCACAAACTACACTTTTACCGTGCACAAACGACACTTTCACCGTGCACAAACGACACTTTCACCGTGCACAAACGACACTTTCACCGTGCACAAACGACACTTTTACCGTGCACAAAGTACACTTTTACCGTGCACAAACTACACTTTTACCGTTCACAAACGACACTTTTACCGTGCACAAACGACACTTTCACCGTGCACAAACTACATTTTTACCGTGCACAAACTACACTTTTACCGTTCACAAACGACACTTTTACCGTGCACAAACGACACTTTTACCGTGCACAAACGACACTTTCACCGTGCACAAACGACACTTTTACCGTGCACAAAGTACACTTTTACCGTGCACAAACGACACTTTTACCGTGCACAAACGACACTTTTACCGTGCCCAACGACAGTTTTACCGTGCACAAACGACACTTTTACCGTGCACAAACGACACTTTCACCGTGCACAAACGACACTTTCACCGTGCACAAACGACACTTTTACCGTGCACAAACTACACTTTTACCGTGCACAAACTACACTTTTACCGTGCACAAACTACACTTTTACCGTGCGCAAACTACACTTTTACCGTGCGCAAACTACACTTTTACCGTGCGCAAACTACACTTTTACCGTGCGCAAACGACACTTTTACCGTGCGCAAACGACACTTTTACCGTGCGCAAAGTACACTTTTACCGTTCACAAACTACACTTTTACCGTGCACAAACTACACCGCTACCGTGCACAAACTACACTTTTACCGTGCGCAAACGACACTTTTACCGTGCACAAACGACACTTTTACCGTGCACAAACGACACTTTTACTGTGCGCAAAGTACACTTTTACCGTGCGCAAACGACACTTTTACCGTGCACAAACGACACTTTTACCGTGCACAAACTACACTTTTACTGTGCGCAAACGACACTTTTACCGTGCGCAAACGACACTTTTACCGTGCACAAACTACACTTTTACTGTGCGCAAACGACACTTTTACCGTGCGCAAACGACACTTTTACCGTGCACAAACGACACTTTTACTGTGCGCAAAGTACACTTTTACCGTGCGCAAACGACACTTTTACCGTGCACAAACGACACTTTTACCGTGCACAAACTACACTTTTACTGTGCGCAAACGACACTTTTACCGTGCGCAAACGACACTTTTACCGTGCACAAACTACACTTTTACTGTGCGCAAACGACACTTTTACCGTGCGCAAACGACACTTTTACCGTGCACAAAGTACACTTTTACCGTGCGCAAACGACACTTTTACCGTAAACAAACGACACTTTTACCGTGCACAAAGTACACTTTTACCGTGCACAAAGTACACTTTTACCGTGCACAAACTACACTTTTACCGTGCACAAACTACAACGTTACTGTGCACAAACTACAATGTTACTCTGCATAAACTGCACTGTTACCGTGCACGAATTACACAGTTACCATGCACAAACTACACCGATACTCTACACAAACTACACCCATGCTATACGAAAACTACACTGATACTGTGCACAGACTACATTGATATTGTCCACAAACTACAACAATGTTGGATTAGTATGGGGCGAGGAACTAGCTTAGAAGCGCTCTATCCAGATGATTTTTATGATGTGTTTTGGATGTCAGAGTGGAGGTGTGCTTACTTTCTGCAGAATCAGGTTTAAATAGACACTCTCTTCCCAGTCGATATCAGGATCTCCCAGACCAGGCAGCTTTTTAGAGTCTCTTCTGTACACCTCGACCTCCACCTTAACAAACAACAGAAAAGACAACATTTAGGATCACTTATCGTGCTAGGAGCAGTTTGTTTTTGTTTAACATCTCACATACACTGCTGATTGACATTCACTAATCTGCAACTAACGCCTGGACCAAGCTATCTGTACGCATTCGTCTCAATCAATAAAATCACGAGTTGATCAGATGGCTCTCAGAGTACCTGATAAGCAGTTTGCTCATGAGCAGCCAATCACTGAAGCTGGAAATGTCACGTTTCTATCTATGGTATTAACCAGCAGGGACAAACTGGACCAGAGCTGACCAGCCAAACCCTAACCTCTTGATGAGCGCTTCAGCAGAGCAAAGGAGCATCACATGACATCACACAGAGTGATGGAGGGTTGTCATAGTTACAGATATTGAGTGATGATGTCAAAGGGTCAGGCCCAACATGTACAGATGCCCAACTTTGGCAGATCATGAATCGATGTATATTTCAGCTAGGTTGAAAATAAACCTAGATGTTTATGACTTCAACTCACACTTTAATTTCTTTCAGTTTGTGATTGGATCAACACTATTAGGTTTATAAGAAACAATTATGTAAAAACAAAGCTCCTGTCACTTTATTTGATAAAACAAACCCACAATATCACTTAATTATAATTTGGAACGTAAATTTGTGGAGAGTATTTTGGAAATTCATCGCACCTTCTTTCCTTCCGTGTTGTCGGTGCTGACGTACGAGAGCTTGCGTCGCACATAGAAGAGCATATCATCCTGACGCGGCGACCATTTCTCCATAAAATACACCGAGAACATCCACGTCCAGAAGACGATACGGTCATCTTTAAAACACCCTAAACAAACAAAACAAATGTCTTCACCTCCTTGTTTTAATCATAATAAACCTGTGTTCACAATCTTACGTAAGGGATAATCCACATCTAGCTGTGGAATATCCCGTTTATACCATGGTCATTTGCCAAATTAAAGCTTTAATTGATATTTACATTGTGATTTTAGATCAAACGGATGAAAATGACAGTTATTTGTCAGTTAGTTTCAAATGTAACCAAACTGACTGGAGCTACCCGTGCCTTACAGGGTTTTAATGCACACCTTCCACCCAATCAGAATCGAGTATACAAACAGACCATGGTATAATTTAAAATATAACATCAGATTATAACATCAAATCTTAAATTGACAGATTATCATACAATTTTCACACTTATGTTTAAGTATGAAAGTGCGTTTATGTTGCAGTTTTGTGTAAATAGAGAAATGAAGCCGGTCAAAAGAAGATAAAAAAACGATGACGTTTTGCCTTGTTTTATTTGGACTGAAATGTGAAATGTTGAAGCTGTTTAGGTTAACTAAACATCTCACAGTTTAAATACACATGTACATCGTACAGCATTCAACGTACAAAAATACTTGATGGAATAAGAATACTTCACATTCAGGCACAACTGCTGCCCATGCAAGAATGCTTCTTGTTTTCACACTTGTGGCTTGCCGATGTGAAACATTAACTAGGAAGTATAACTGATGTTCGGTTTCGTTTAAAAACATATTCATTTTAAAATGTAACGCATCTTAATTAGCAAATACTGTAAACGTATGAATTATGTTCAGAGATTATAAGGAAGTGACAGACCACTATGAACAGAAAAGTGCTAGTTTCTGGTTTAACGCCTAAAACAGAACAGGAACGAGACATAGTAACTTGACATTTAACTTTTTAATGAAGCACACAGAAGCGCTCACGAGACCGACTCTCACATCCACAAACACGAAGACAGCGCTGATGCTCACAGACAGCATCACTAACCGCGCGGAAAGGTCAAACAGGTCTGAACGCAAACCATACTTAAGTATTCATCAAAGTGGATTTATTTGACACATTCAATGCTGTGCTGTTTTATGGATTGTAAAGGGATGGTTCACCCCAAAATGGACTTCTTTCATTATTTATCCTGATGTCATTAAAAACCTGACTTTCTTTCTACTGCAGAGCGCGAGAGAAGATAGTTTGAAGAATGTTGGTAACCCAACAACATAGTCCTAGACTTCCAATGTGTGAATACACAATATCCTCTCTTGTGTTCCACAGGAAGAAAGTGTCATAACCACACCAGCGCCAATAACTGATGACTAATATTGTGTTTTCACGAAAGCAGAACCGAGGAACTAAACACAAAGCCTTTAACATTTAAAGGATGAACTATTTAAACGGGACAAAACACCAAGAAAGACATTATAAACAACAACGTTTACTTCATGTGCCGGTTTGCTTGAGTGAGGAGAATGTAAATATAAACAAGACGATGTAGAATGAGTCACTATACATGTGTGCTAACTCTTAAATGACGTCATTATTACTTTTTCGCTTCTACGTGATTTTATTCTTGTTACTTGAATTACTGAACAACCGGTTGACAGTCTCCTTTCACGTCCTGACAGAGACACGTGCACGTCGAGAGGGAGACGTACAGATACATCAACACAAAGACAGACACGGAGAGATAAACAACGACCACGACCGAGAAGAGCAGCACGCCATGACGTCACGGGCGCGAGACCACCATGACGTCATAAAAAAGACCTCAGCCGAAAACATAAGCGGCCGATCGCGGCCTCCCGTCTTCCACAGATCGTGACGGACGCTCGGACAATGATCGTGTTCGTGCACTGACCCAGTCCGCTGAGGTCCTGTCTGACGTGCAGGCGGTTCCGCTCGTCCGCGATGGCCTTCAGCATGTGCTGCAGGGACTCGTCGGGCTCGCCGGCGTCCTCGTCGCTCCTGTCGGCGTGACACAAACCCGGTACGGCGGCCATAACAAACGCGCTGATCTCATGACACGAGCGCAGCGGAGTAACGACAACAACGGCGCTCTTCACTTCCGGCAGCTGGAGACGCGGCACGACGGGAACACCCGCCGGTGACGTCACGCCCCTTAAAGTGGACATGTCAGTCACGTGCTCACTGCGCTCACTTGTGCTTCTAGATTTCAGAGCAGTTATCAATTTGTATTATTATTGTAACACAAATGTTTCATTTCATTTTGCCCTGCACGTGTCTTTAAATAAACGTGATATTAGTTAAAGGTCCTCTCACTTTACATGTTTAAAGCTTCACATAACGAGTGAAAAAAACACACACACATTCTAAAGGACATATAAAATACTATCCCCATCTTTTTGATTATTTTTATCAATTAAAAACGCATAGTTAAACATTTTAATTGATAAAATATAGATTTGTTATTTTTGCATTTAAATTTTTTTTATTTAAAATATCAATATATTAAAAATATGTATCTTTTAAATCGATGTTTCATTAAGTTTGTAACCTTTTAGAGCCAACACCTATAACATACACAAATCTGAAACTGAAATGTGCTGCTTTGTTAAACAAACAATCCTAACTGTGCCTTTGTGTGTATAACAGTGACGTCACGGGAGGCTGTGGTCTTCAGTCAAACAGAGGACAATAGCGCCACCTTGAGAGAATGTAACTTCAGTTCATTCCAGTTTCCGGAATTCCAAGCCTCCTGTGTTTAAAGTGGATAGAGGGAATAAGTATTTACACTTCTCCAAGCTAACATCTTTTTAGAACAAGACACAAAACATACTACAAAAGCAAACGGTGTGGTTATAATATTTTTTTTTAAACTAATGTTAGCACGGTTTTGTTCTCAAAAACTATGCTTGAAGAAACTTGTTTGCTTCTTTTCGTTCGTAGAACTAATTTGAAACATTCAAGCATAGATATTCAGATCAAAGGGAATAAAAAAAGACCCTTAATGACTTAACGCCCTGATAGCACACAAACATCTGGCAGACGTCTTTTTTACATCTGTAAGATATCTGCAACACATAATTTGTTCATATACAACCCAGATAGCACGATCCATCTGCCTTACGTCTATTTGACATCTGCAAGACATCTGCAATACATAGTTTGCTCATCTGCAACACGTCTCAGAGACGTCTGAACGTCTGCAATACGTCTGCTAAAGATCTGGAGATCTGCACATCAACTCTAAATCATAAACATCTTACAGACATCTTCAAGATGTCTATATGACGTCTGACTGCAGAAATCTCCGAGACGTATTGCAGATGGGCAAACTATGTATTGCAGATGTCTTGCAGACTTTAAATAGACGTATACTAGACGTATGAGTACTATCAGGGAATACACCTCGAAGACGTATGCAGTCAGATGTATTAAAGACATCTAGAAGATGATTAAGAATGGATGTGAAACTGCTCTTTCTAAGATGTTTTGCAGATGTTTCTACACAGCAGATGTTTTCGAGATCTCCAGATCTTTGGCAGACGTCTTGGGTTGGATTGTGCTGATGTGAAAGAACTGTGAAAAAAACTACAGAACACAACACTGACGTAAAATATTCACACAGTTTGGGCATTGTAAGATGTCTATCAATGTACAATATAATAAACACAAAGATTTGTCGGCCTGTTAAGGTATTGTGAGGTATATGGTGATGTCCATATGAGCACTGTAATGAGACCATTATGAAATGTACCAAAATATTACTGAAATATCTCTGTTCAGCGTAACAAAGCAAAACTCAGACGTGTGTTTCCTGAAATCTTTTTTCATTGTGACTCCAGTATGGAGTTATCATAGCTTTATTTCATCTCTTTATACACAGCCTAAAAAATCCTTGACACCAGTGGGTCTGAACCGCCCGGTCCCAAGTTCTAATAACAGAAGCAGACTTAATAAAACCAGACCAATGAGAAATTCCTCAAAAACCAAGAACAAAAGCAATGTTCCGTAAAACATAAAATATGGGTCCTGAAGTGAAGCCATTTGGGAGCCACGGTTCTCCGTGAAAGCACTTCCAGGTACACAAGCAGCTTATTGTTTTAATTCCGAAACGTGTAGGATATTCGAGGGAATAATCTACAAGAACAGTTCTGTCGAAATCTCAGAATGTACAGAACGGTATTGAAATGACAATTTTAATACAGAATTATAATCTCGAAGATAAGAAACAATCGCAGCAAATGATTCTCGGACGTCGTTGGTTTGAAGTCTCGAATGACCAACCAATAAAAAATCCAAAAAAATGAAAGTGATCATACCACACCATATCATTCACCATAACTCTCTATAATAAAAGTAAAAACACGTACGTCTGTACGTGTTTTTTAAAAAGTGCAACACATTTGATTTTCAAAACTACAATTGTGTATAAACATCTTAATTGTGGATGTTTTCTTGTATTCGGGCTAAATATGCAGAGACGATCACAAGGAGGCCGTTAGATGCGATTGTTTGAGCGGTCTGACATCTAAACTTCTGACTAAACCAATGCCACAGGTTTCAGGGGACTATTATTTTGTCAAACCAAGGCCGACGGGGGATTTATTGAGAACCACAACCTAACTTGTAATTCAGCAGAAAATACAGACTTTCAAAGCAGTCAGATTTACAAACATGAACGTCTCAAAAACGCTGAATGTCTTTTTCAGGTCTGAGAGTGAAGACTTTAGAGACGATCATTCAGATGGAAGCAAACACCCGTCTGGTGTGTTTTCAGTACTGTAAATCTACTTCTGACTTCACAGATAAAGATGTTGTGAGCACATCAACACAGTTTAGTTCTCAATGGGAATTGATTCTGACATGTCTCTGTGATAACATCCTCTAAACAACCGTCTGAAACGCTTGTGAAGTGTTTGCTTTGGCCCCTCTTCACGTTTTATTGCCATTTCAGTGAGTAAAGTTCCCTGTTTACGTAACATAATTCAGCTACTGTACAACACGCAACAACATTCATCCTATCGCTGTCTCTTTACATGAGAACCGAACCTTCAATCCACAGACGCACAGCAGACAGATTCAAGGCTTCCTTCGGACATGAATAAGTGTCGTTCTTTTCATTTGACAAAAGTTTTTACTTCAAGACAGCGTCGGTTATCGTCAGCTCGGTAGCCAGTAGTGTATTTCTCAGAGCCCTGAATGAACGGATGCATCGGGACCCATGCCACCTCACATCAGTCTCCGTCGCTGCCCCGCCGGCGCTCACGGCTATCATCGGGACGGAGTTACTCCAGGATTATCTCGGCTAGCTGTTGTTGTCCACTGTCATGTACTTGAGCGCTGCGAAACCGTAACGCCGGGACATGTTCTGCTGAAACTCCTCCTTCAGCGTCTTCAGACACACGCGATACTGTTTGTTCGAGCGAAACTTGGTGATGTCGAAACTGGGCGCGTGGGGCATGTGGATCATGTAGGCGTTGGGCAGAACAACAAACTCATATTCCTGAAAGTACACAAACAGAAAGACCCTTGATTGTTCCCACTGTATTCCTACATTTCAAAACCCCCAAAAACCTATTTACTGCATTATAGATGCATAGCAACAGCAAATTTAACCTGAAGTTTATTTTAAAATAAGAAACACGGTTTTTGAATTGTACATACATGACACAAAGACGTGAGTAAAAAATGTGACAATTCTAGCTTCAATTAAATAAAAGATTTTACTCGGTGTTACCTGAGCGTCCAGCTCCATTATGTGAGCCACTTTATTCCAGCCGAACCCAACAAATCGTCGGTCGTACTCGGGACTTTCTCGTCGGACCATCACGTACGGCTCGAAATCGGGCTCCCATTGCACGCGATACGCCGTCGTGGCCGTCCGCCATTTGGCGAAGTCTGTCGGGGCGTGACCTTTTGTCCACACGTGGTATCTGTCATGAATATTTTATTTGCATAATATTTTAATTCCTAGTACAAAGAGTCATTTACACATTTTTTAATTAAAAACTACAAATGTACTTAAAACATACTATCAAATAAAACTGAATGCCTGATGTCTGACTTCTCGTTCGTTTCAATGTTTCCATTCATGTTAATTCCACATCACTTTAAATAATCAGCTAAATTACTGGATACGACTTTTGAGAAATCATTCAAATTCACAGATTCTTTAGAGTCAAATCATCCATATCCATTTGTGATCTGTAGATTCGCTGATATCAGATTGACGGATTCATTTGGTGTTACCTAAATATTAACATGAAATGTAGCAGAGCAAGGCATGACTAGAAACATATTTACAACAGTACATTTTCCACGACTGAAAACATAACAAAATTTTGACATTTTCCTGTTTGTCCAGGTTGTTTTTGTTTAATCCAATAAAACTAGGGCTGGGAATCGTGCAATTCTTAGGCTCAGTTTCTCAACAAATTTGCGTTACATGCCGCCACATCCGAAAGCTCGCATAGAAACTCCAAATATGGGACACAGAAGAAGAACGATTTACATGTAGCTCCAGGAAATGCCAATGGTCATATTCTATCGCTGTCCTTCAAACCTTTTCAGGTATTTTAATATTAATAGAGTATATTTATAATTATGACGTTCAACGAGTATGGTTTTTTTAAATGAACGTTATAAACGACTTGATTTTAGATCGAAAATCCTACTGATCGAAGAGCCGTAGTTGACAGAAGAGCTATGCATTTAACAAAGAATCCAAGCCTTTGCGATTTCAGAATTGACCTAAACAGGTATAACTAGTGTGAATTGCGATATATATCGTCCCAGCCCTAGATAAAAAGGTATTTTTTTTTTAAAGTTTTTTTTTTCGCAAACATTCCATCAGAGCTACTGCTATTTTGATGTGTGAATCTCTGCACAGATTCTTGCAAGGATTCACTTGCAATGAATCTTTAAAATGTATTTTTTTTGGAAAACAACGAATCACCTGAACGTGAAGAGGGTGCCCATGTCAAGCTGTGTCAGGAGCTCGGCTTTAGATTTGGGGTAGGACAGTCTGTACCGAAGCGTTTCGAACGCGGGGACCACCAGAGCCTTCTTATTGTTCGCCATGTCGAGCTGCACGACCGATTTCCTGAGACACAAACCAAAGCAATGACTCATCACAAACCACACGTTTTGATTGGTTCCTCTGTGAAAGTTTGGCGATTCTCACCTGAGGTACTCGTACAGTCCGTACATGGGCAGAAAGTCAATATCGGACAGGAACATGTAGGGAGTATTCACCTGTCCCATAGCAACGTTCCTCAGCAGGTTAACGGGGTAAAACTGTCCTTCTTTATAGACGATGTGGTATCCCACATTACTTCTGCTCATCAGGACCTCTGAACCCTGAGCGTAACGCAGAAACTGTTGAGCTTCAGCGTCTGACAGGTAAAGAGCCAGACTGATGGGACCTTCCCAGTGTTTGCAGATGGCCTCCAGCATCTGCAGTCTGAGACACAAACACACACGTGGAACGGCTCAGATGGTTAAACGTGTTTTAGAGAAGCATTAGTACTCTGTCTTGACAGATGTAAGAACCGTTACCTGTCCATGGACAGCTGGGCCACCAGCGTGACGTCAGTGTTGTCTGCGCTGGGTTCATACTCATAATGCAGGAAATAAACGTGCGTGCGGTGGACGGTGAAGCGCTCCCGACGAAACTCATAACACGGGTCATCTTCATCCAGCTCAGACAGAGTCTTCTGAAGCTGAGGAGATATCGAGGAGACCGTCATTCTCTAAAGAACCTCAGATGAATGAAAACCTGTAAGATTGCTGAGTGATATTTTGCTCATAGTCCCCAAAAATCAGTTTGGGGAACTCACGTTTTCAGAGTTGTGGTCGGTTTCGCTGGGACAGCCGAAGAGTTCCCTCCTCAAGAGATTCCCATCGTACTCCAGGAAGGTCAGGTAGAGGTTTCTGAAGAACTCCACGTGTTTGTTCTTGACGTGCAGTTTCTTCGGCGAGTTCCAGTGAATCACCTAAACATACAGAGGATCATACGTGTTATGTGACATCCATATCCAATACACGCGTATGTTGTATTCCTATTCAAGAAAAGGTTTTGGATGACACGCCAAAATAAAATAAAAATCTATGGACAATTCAATACAAATTTCAGTTTTACTGTCTACGATTCATAGGGTTTTAAAGTGAGGAAAAATAGAATGTTTTATTTTTTAAATGAATTAATTTAAATCCTTACATTTAAAGGAAAATTTAAAAGGAAAATTTAAGGAATTAATAACTAAAACAAAGTTATTTTTTTTTCTTTATTGTCATGAAAGGGGGCTTTAAATGAAATGCATAATAATAAAAAATAGCCTACATTTATTTAATTGAAGAAATTAAATGCAATGCAATATTCCTCCCTTGAAAGGAGTCATATGGCACGGCTAAAACAAATATTATCGCTTGTATAAGATGTACAGTAATGCAATTTGTGTACATTATTTAAGGTTAAAAAACGCTGTATTTTCCACACACCGTGCATGTTTGTATCTCCTCTTTGCTCCGCCTCCCTGAAACATGCAGATTTTTAACAAAGCTCATCGCTCTGAAAAGCGAGGTGTGCTATGATTCGCCAGTTAACCGGTGCATAGTGATTGGTCGAATACTGCAAGCGTGTGACGGAAATATGACGCCTCTTACACTTTAACGCTAATTTTACGTCTCTAATACATGCATGGGCTTATAAATTATAACCCACCAAAGACACAGAAAAACAGGTATTTGCACCATATGACCCCTTTAAAATAACGTTTAAATGATGTCAATCCTTCCTTTTTAAAGGACTTGTTATATAGAGACAATTTTCCCAACCTCTTGTTTTAGGAGGTGTATACCTCGAGGCCTATGCCGTGTTTTTTTCAATTGTTTTCAACATAAACGGCATATTTATTTCACTCACAGCGTATCACAGTAACCAATGTGCCTACGCCTGAAAAAAAAACGACGTTCAAGCGCCCGCAACCGGCGTTTACATCTGCATCAAAGCGTCTCGGTGGATCTGGTCCCTTATACACATTACGGTTATAAAATGTGTTTTGCATGCACGTTAAATAAAACATGTTGACCAGCATCTGAGACCGAACTGTTTCTTGGTGTACAGTCAATGTAAGTGTAGATCATGTGTTATACGCGGTTAAAAGCCGTATGAACGTTTTTTGTGACTTGCCTTGAGATCAGACACGTCTTTGTAGCACTTCTCAGAGCGCGTGTGATCCGACAGCTGAACGTTCCAGAAGCACGGCAGCTGATGGACCAGGAAGGGATTCTGTTTGATGACAGCGTTGAAGATGTCCTGCAGACACAATATTATTTTATTGGACAGCTCTACATACATACATAATGAAATATATATCAACAGCTCATTTCTACTGACATCGTTTTCTTTTCCCAACATACCTTAAAGGGACAGTTCACCTCTGTCATCATTTACTTCCCCTCACACAGTTCCAAACCTCATTCATTTTTGTCCTGATGAACACAAAGGAAGATATTTGGAAAAATGTCAGTAACCAAACAAATATCATCCCTGTTGACTCCCATAGTATTTATTTTCCCTACTATGGCAGCAATTGGGGGATGAGATCTGTTTGGTTAATGACATTCTCACAAATATCTTCCTTTGTTCAGAACAAAGACATTTATGCAGGTTTGGAACAATCTGAAGGTGAGTAAATGATGACAGAATTTGTATTTTTGGGTGAACCGTCCCTTTAACGTTCCACATCTCATAAAAACAGTTTCAGAGTCAAACCTATTTCTATTCCTCCTCACAAGCTGTATTTACCGTTAGTGATACGTGTGATACATGCTGTCATAGGTTTTTTGAACCATGAGGTCAACACTAGTTTGCATATTATTTAAATAGAGAGATAGGAAATGTAGGAACGGGAAGAGGAACAGAGATTAAAGATAAAGTGTTTACCTGATCAGCGAGTGATGTGGACAACATGCTCATGAGCTCTCGCTCCGCCGTCAGTCTCCACATCTGCTCCCACTTCAGTTTCCTCAAACGGTCCAACAACAACAGAATCACACCTGTAACACACAACACACGCACCATCAACCCCGTCATTCTCCGGTTAACACAAGTCCAGTCCAATCAGAAACCTGCGTGACCCACCAGTGTTAAAGCCCCGCCCCAGTGCAGGCCACGGCCGATGGTTCTTCCACAGGTTCCCCAGATACCAGTCGCTCTGATTCTCCACCAAACCCAAAACCTGCTGACCTGAGACACACAAAGAAATAAAGAAAGATCATTGAGGGCTATTACATAGACACATTTGGCAAGTGACACGTGTTCATGTGATTCATAAGAACATGAAGACAAAGCTTCAGTCGATAGATCCAGAAACACAGACTAGTTTGTAATTGAAACTGTTTCTCAGCACACCTCAAACGCCTCCGTCCAGACGTGAATGCCGCAATAGTATTGACCAGTCAATGAGCAGTATTGATTCTCATCTCTCACAGCTCAAAACGACCTTTTCATGAGGGCGCACGAGGAGACGAGATTCAGCTCAATGTAAACAACACATTTCCATTGTGCGTGATTCCTCCCAACAAGTTCTAATAACCAATAGCTTGGTCATATGAATATTTATTATAATATTTTATAATTATAATAATATATTATATATATTATAATATTATATTTTCTATTATTTGTCAGACACTCTTTTTTAAAGCCACTAACAGTGCATGCAAGATGTACATTGTTTTAAAACTCGAACCCATGACCTCTGCCCTGCTAGCACTATGTGCTTCCAATAACAGGAACGTTAAAAAACATAAATTCCTACAAAGTTTTGATGATCTGTACCTAAAAAGCAAATGTAAAGAATAATATATGAGGGCTGTTGATTTTGTTATTAGAAATACTAAGGAAGTGCATGGTGCATGGCAAGGGTAATTTTTGTTGCCTTAAACTAAAACTATTAAAATATATCTTTTTCAAAATTTATATTTATTTGATTATGGTTAAAACTACACTCTACAGACTAAAATGATAAATATGCCCTTACACCGTGTCTATGCTAGATGTGACGCAATATAGCTAAAAATTTGAAATGGTATTTTTAAGCTTTTTATCGCAACAGCGATACGACAAAACCTACGTATTCTATCAACTTTTGTCCATAATTCTGTAATTTTTTCATGGTTGATTTCTGTTTCCTGGCTAACTTGACCATTTCCTTCAGATGAGAATAGCACCTTTAAACTTGTGGAAGACGACCCACAGCTCAGCGATATCGGTGGCAAACGTGATGTCCGTGTCCAGTACGATGACCTTCTGCAGATCCGAGGGCAAAGTCTTGGTCAGCACCAGTTTCATCAAACCGTGGATACCAGAGTAATGTTTGTTCGGGATCCAGGACACCTCAGACTGACAAACACACACAGAGATTTTTTATAAACAACACAGAAACCATCACAAATCAACACAATGTGCAGAACCACAAACCTTGAGCTCATCTGCATCGTAGAAGTTGACGTGGATGGCCGGGACCATCCAGGTGTGAAAGAGATCAGACAGGATCTTGTGTGCGATGGAGTCTGTGATGATGTGGAAGTGAAGCGGGTTTCGTCTGATACACGGGGAGAGGACACACATTTACACATGTGAAGACAGACAACGATTTTTGTTCATCCTCTCATTACAGTGCCCCCACGCTAGCTTAGCAACATGCTAAGATAAAACTTTAAAAGCAGCTGTGGGATGAGTGGCCTATACGTTTGCCGTGGGAAATGCTGCCGATATGAAACAGAACGTGCATGTGTGTAAAGAGAGGTTGTATGGAGATTTTATCAAAGTCTATCATATGTCGTGTTGCCAGGCAACGGTCATGCAGTTGCAAGAGGATAAGTGTGTGTCTGTGCACTTACCTGTGAAACAGGACTGACTTGACCAAGGTGACCACATCTCTGCTCGCGTTGTAGCCAGCACACACAATGGCGATGTGAATGGTCTGTAAATGCAAATATTTCACAACACGACTGATGAAAAAGAAATAGACACAGTTTAATATCATGATCCTCACATGTTGCTATGTGATTGGAAGGGTGTTCTGGATGGTGCTTTGAGTGGTTTCTAAAATGTGCTGTGCATTGCCATTTGCTTCTGTGTTGTGCCAAGGGCGTCGCTAGGATATTCTGAGTTTCTAACATGTTGATATGAGGTTGTGAAGGTGTTCTGATGATTTGTTTTTAGCATTCTGTTCTGTTTTATTCATTTCAGTGCTGTTGCTAGGGTAGTTCAACAGATGTTGCTATGCAGTTGCTAGAATAATCTGAGCTGTTTATAAAGCATTGTTATGCTGATGCAAAGGTAATCTAGCAAAAACTAGAGTAAACTCAGGTTTGTGGAATGTACATATGATAATATCTGTGGGTTTTAGCACGCTGCTATAGGGTTGCTAACGTATTCTGAGGGGTTTATTGCACCTTGTTATACTGTTGCTAAGGTAATCTAGGTGTTTTTTAACATGTTGCTATCCAGTTGGCAAGGTACTCTCAGGGGTTCATAGCGCATATCTTTGTTGTTGCTATGGTAATCTAGGTTGTTTTAGCATGCTGCTATCCAGTGGCTAGTGTAAACTAGGTTATTTGAGCACATTTCTGTAGAGATGCTAATATGTTCTGAGGTGTTCATAGCATGTTACAATGAAGTTGTTATAGTAATAAATGTGTTTGTAAGTACGTTGCTATGCACTTGGCAGGTAGATTTTAATCACATTTGCAGACCTGCCAACCTTGAAATATTTTTTTGAGTACCATCAGCCGAAGAGACAGAACACAGGTTTTTAACATATAACATCATATTGGTTGTGAAAAAGCATCGCGGTCACATTTTTGAAAATAACTTTTCTTATTGCTCTCCCGCTCATTCTGCTTCACAACTCCTTCCTGGTGGAACATTCTTCCTAACTCAGTCCGTTCAACCACATCTCTCACAACATTCAAAAAACTACTTAAAACCCATCTCTTCTGTGAATACCTGACAGACTAATAAAAAAATAAAAAACACCCTTTCTCTCAACAGGTAGTGGTCTAGCTTTAGTTGAAACAGTAACTTTGTATTGGCATCTAATGTATTATGGCTCCTGTATGACATATCGCTTGTTGCTCCCTAACTCTTTGTAAGTCGCTTTGGATAAAAGCGTCTGCTAAATGACTAAATGTAAATGTAAACATATGTAAATATAAATTTAGGAAACATTTGTTTATATTGTGTGTGTAAATAATCTTCAGTGCGATACCCTTGATGTGTATCAATCACATTTACTTGCAGTTGCACTTGCTCTTGAATGCTTTGTTTCATAGGTCGCTGATTTGGGGGGCGTGGTTATACATATCATAAAAAAAGTACAGCTTTTACAACACCAAACCAAGTATTATTTATCAAATAAAGATAGAATAATATGGCTCTTGTTTTTTGTTTGTTTAAAAGCAAAGGGAATGTTTTCTCATGTAATAAATGTTCATGTATTCAATAAATGAAATATTATGGGGTGTACCTGAAGCCTACTTATTGTGATTATCACAAATGATTTATGCCTGCTGGCAACTTTATAAAAAAAGGGTGGTGGGGAAGTAATTAATAACATACACACAACCTGAAATGGGCAGAATCACAAATGTGTTCTGTTTAATTAAAACTATAGGCCTTCCTAAAGACACAATTTTACCTGAGGCTCCCTGATGGCTGACATCAATATCATAATTGTACAATGTGCAAAATGCATCATTCAGCAGTTTTGATGGGCGGAGACACGGCCATTGCTCCTGATACACTTTTAGGAACTACTATGGGACATGGGCTCGTTTCCTTTTTTTAGGTGGTCTGCTGCTTTCTCCCTCCCTGTTTGTGTCCTCATCTGATGTCATTTTTTGCTGCAAGTCACACACACACGCATGCACATGCACACACAAGCACATCTATGTTACTTTCTATGTTGCACAAGTGCATTTACATGTTTGGCCAGCCTGTCATAATCTTCTTTAATCATTATAAACGTGAATAAATAAGTAATCTCAAAAGTTTGAATATGAGGTTTTATTTTATTGACAATTATCGAGAGCTCGATTTTGAAGAGCTCATTCAATCGGATTCCCTTGACTGAAAGAGAACGGCGCCGGAACGCCGTTTTTATGTGAATAAAAGGTGACGCTCTCTAGCAGATATAGGTGCACGTTATTGAGTGTGAGAATCCACCAGCGCAATCGGCGCCTATGGTTTGGTAAAATCAGGCTAACTTTTCGTGAGCGATCATTTATAAATCAGAAATAATGTGAGTGCATCTTGCGGGCAAGTGCGCGTTACCAAATGAGCTTGCGAGATCATCGACTGCATAGGATTAAGATAATGAAATATTTAAACTTTCTACATCCACCTGAGCTCAGAAGACGTCTTGACGCTTCGTTTTAAACAATGCGTCAGTGCGTGTGGGTGGAAGGGGATCAGGCGGGATTTTGTGGTTCTGCCGATTTACTGACTCTTGTTATTGATTGATTGGCCATAGGACGTGTCAATCATTGCCGCTTTTTATTTCGGGGAAGAACTCAGTGCTATGATTGGACATGTTCTTCTTTATCTGATGGTTGTTTTGAGTACTGCACGCAGCAGAGGCGTCCTCGGGTTTTTGCGTAGTTTAGAGTGGCAAATCGTACCAGCGTACTTTGAGGTCAAAATGCGTACCTGCTACACAAAATGCGTGCATGTTGGCAGGTCTGCATTTACATTCAGTTGCTAGGGTCATACAATGTGTCATACAAACCTCACATTTGTTCACCACAGGCTGACGCACACAGTCTGAGCTGTTGCTGGCGACGTTTCTCTTTTTCGCCTCACTATCACCTGTACCCTCTTCTGTGGAATGAGTGTGTAACCGGTTGCCATGACGACTGTTGCTATGCTGGCTGCTGTGGGTTGAGACGCGAGGCGTCGGGCTAAACTCTCTCCGCTGGTCATGTTTACGGTCCTCTGTGTCTCGCGACTTGAGATCCAGAGCCTGATGAACTCCGGCCGCTCCGCTCAGCGCCGATGACTGAAGCTCCAGCGGTGACAGAGGTTTCACTGGAAAGTCAAAACACCGGTGAGTGTGATTTAAACGTGTGTGTTTTTAACTGACATGTGTTTTCCGTGTCGTTGTACCGGTGAAGTTTTCAGATGACAGATAGATCCAGGTGAGGGCCGGAATAAAGAGCAGCGCAAGAGAGGCAGCCAGGAACTTCCTGCGGCCACGGCACATTCCCAGCATCCTCTGCTGCCAGAGGGGGTCTGTTCAGAGACGTCTAGGTGGGCATCACCTGTTTGGCTGGGGGATGCATGACACAATCCTTAAAAACAAAGAACAAACTAAAAACATAGCAACAAAATAAATAAAAATACAAACATTGTGTAAGCTTCAGTCTCTAACAATACTCTACAATAATATCCTCTATATACTGTATTAAGCAAACCACAAAACAGACGACAGCAGTCACATTATCATTATTAAACTTAAAGAATGTTGATAAATGCATTTAAGGTAAAAAAAATCTAACTTCTGTGTTTTCAAAACTTTTTTTCAATACAACTTCACCAATTTTATTCACAACAAGAACAAATGTACCACCTATTCTCTGTTTTAACCATAAATACATTCTTGAGTGAGTAAACGGTTTAATGTAAAATATAATAAAAAATATTAAAGCTATAACGTCCAAGAGAGAATTGTTGTAAAGCAGTAAAAGCACAAACTAAAAAAAAAAAACTTCAACACAGGTCACATGTTGACAGCTCAACCAATAGGAAGTCAAAACGTTCGTCAAAAAAAATACTCCATGGCTTTAGGATACATATCTTAATTTTGTCCTTTTTTAAATTATTTCTTTAAATAAACTTTGATAAAACAGATATTATTCTGGGATCCATATTTCAGAGTTTTTCAACTTTCATAAAGATGATTCAAACAAACAAATCCAAACTATAAAGACCAGTTTATTTACCAAGTGTTCGTCTATTTTTCACTAATAATTGCCAAGTGTTGTGCTCGAATTATTCCAAACGTGTGTTTTTATCACTTACACAAAAGCGAACCGTAACATTAACACCAAAGCAGATTTATTTTATTCAGAAAATGTAATTCCCAGCACAGAGAAGCAGACGGTGACGTTCATTGGCTTAATAATCACGTGGTTTGCACTGGAAACAGTAAATGCAGTAACTATGGTGATTCTGTACGGTTGCCATGGTGAGACGTACATTTGCATGCGCGCTCACCTTCGGTACTGAAATGACGGCGTGACCGGACTCAAAGGAGACGGTTTATTCTCGATCATTCGATTAAATCCACGGTAAGCGAAACGTAGTCAGATTTTACCGTTAGGTGCGCGGCAGTCGCTCAGCTGTCGGCACACAAAAGGCCGTTATGACGCTCCACAGGCCGCGGGTCTGCAGATACACGCGTGGGAGAGAAACCGCGGATGTTTCAGTCTCTCAAGACTGTCGTGTCGGATGTCGTTCCATCGCCTTAATTTAGCATCCCGGGAACAGCGCGTGCAAATGCCGCAGGATTTGACGGACATCGTACGTCTTTGACGACGATCCGCTCCTCATATCGTCTCTTGCGCCGCTAGACGCGCGTTATGAAACCACAGTCCGTCAGTCACGCATCTGCTCGACCGCTTTTGCGATATAAAATCAACGCTGAGGCCTGCGGTCGACGCGACGCTGCCTGTTTGTTTCCCAACACACTCCTCCAATCACGATCCAGACTCCAGTCCGGTCCATTGAGTCATCGCGAAAAGCCGGACTGGATTCTGATGCGGTTGAGTTCTTGTAGACGGCTGACAAAAATGAAGCGATTTGTTTGCATTATTGAAGAACTTTATTATATTTTAACGCTTCTGTGTCTTTTTGAACCATGAGAAGAGGGTCTTAATCCAACTATGATCAGAAAACCCAAAACACCTCTTTTGAAAAGATCTGTAACGTTACCTTCTACCTAGAAAGCATAGAGGGTTACGACATGAGTCATATAAATATATATCAAATATAAAAAAAACATAATTTCTTGACAATTAAAATAAATACATATTTTGAAGGTTTTTAAGGATAATGTTATGGTGTGAGAAAACGAAACAATGAAAAAACTGTGATTGAAATGATCAGGTATACATATGGATTAATGTCAACTGAATGCTTCTGTTTGTGTAACGTTGGTTAAAAGCATTTGTTAAATGTAATGCATTTGATCTGTTAAATAATACATTTGCCATTGCTATTGAACATGTTTGATCCATTATTGTGTTTAAGGACATTGGTTTGCTTGATTTAACAATTATGAGCCGAGGACCGCCAGTATACATTATTGAGAAACCAGCGGCTCAGCAGCGGACCGCCGGCAGAAATATGGTGCATATGGAGGACTGCTGGAAAAACGATGAGCAAAAAGCCGGTGGACCACAGTCGGTTGCCGCCCGTGGACCGCCAACTTTGCCACCGGTCGTCCGCCACTGGCCTTATGTTAGCTGGGTATAATGACTTTTATACGCACAGAGAGAAAAACACACAGGAGATGAAAATGAAGAATAGTTTACATATAATAAATCTAAATATTTTAAAATAACTGTTATGATTGCAGATGAAGTGAAAAGTCAGGAGAGAAAATACTGTCTGTATATTAGAGTTTATTTGAACTGATCCATCACTATTACATGAATCCAACACACACAGAATTAAAGTCAACCTTCACCAGATTTCACTAAAAGTACAGAATAATCTTAAAGAGCAGGTTTAAAGGTTTTAGTAAGTGTCCTAATGTTGTATTAGAGTCCCCATCAAAGTTAAAACGGTGCTATTATCTGAAAATATGCATTAAGTATCTATCCATTTATCAAAGATCCCTAAACGATTCCTCCGAAGCTGTTGAAATTCTCTAAGCTCCTCCCTACCGCGAGAGTGTGCTACGATTGGCCAACTGGCCCAATTAGTTGTGATTGGTCTGTCTTTATACACTGCGTGTCAGAAACGAAACGCCCATTACCACAGTTCTTATCTCAGGAAGGTTTTTATAAACAAAGACGCTGTAAGTGTATAAACATGGCATCAGTATTACCATATCACAAGTACTCCATCTATCTCCATAAACCATTCAGATTATTGTTTAGTAACAGACTACCGCCACATTATTAGGTAAGAGCTGGATTATTAAAACTGTAACACTGTTATATATTGTTTACCTGGACAGCTACAGCTGTACTACATATACAACAGGGATAAGCACAATTACAATTACAATTAATGACAAAGCACAAGCCAACGATGTGTAATTAATGCAAGTTTCTTTAAATAAAATAACTTTAAGCCTTCCTTCCTCTAAAAAAATAGACCCTCATACCTAACGTTTAAATGCTTCCTATTGCTAAATAACAAAACCAGAAAGTTAACAAAGATACAAAAAAGTCTCTTTATTCCTCCTTTCTTCTGCAGATGAAATTGAGTTTGTGAGATCCAGGAAGGCTGATCCAGAGATGATCTCCTCCAGACTGAACCGCTCCAGATCTCACATCACTCTCACAGTTGTCCACTGCTGTTTCATGCCCCGGAGCCCAATTATCATTACACACGATCTCTCCATTCACCCAGAACCAGATCCCCACAGAGCAGGAGTGACGCAACCCCAGCCACACCTCAGCAGTCGAGGCCTGATGAAGAACTTTAGTCACCATGAGCTGAATCTTCTCTGAATCAACTGAAACCAGATCCACATGATTCTCTCTGCAGTATCTCACAGCTTCAGTCCAGTTCAGATTCTTCTGGATCAATATCAGCTCATCTGAACACACAATAAACACAAACAACTGAACATGAGAACAAAACACAAACACTGAGACTGAACTGAGATCAGTTTCATCATGAAGAAACTTCTGTCGTCAAACACACATTGACTTTTATTAACTCACCTTCATGACACACAAAAGTGTTAGAGACACTGCAAGATATGTCATGCCATTTCATCTCATTATTCATATTGGTTGCTGTACAATCATCAGAACCAGAATTATCAGGTTGACCAGTCCCCCAGTATCTGAAGGCGGAGTCAGTGTTATCTGACCACTCCCACGAGCCTCTGAACAGACCAATCCAGACAGATCTCTGAGGATCATTAATGATGTTGTGGATCAGTTGAGGGTCAGTCTGGTTCCTCACACTGATCAGATCAGTATGATACTGTCTGCAGAAACTCTGAGCTTCTCTCCATGTTGTACTAGAAGTATTAATGATGTATGATTTACTGCTGTCTGTTGAAGAAAATAAAGATTCAAGTCTCATGATTTTCATTCATTCTCATTACACTTACAGTTCAGATGTCAATCTACAGAAACATATTTCTTCTTAAAGTATTAATACTTAACTTGTTCAGGTGCCAGAACAAAAAACACATATGAAAGTGGAGGAGTGATGTCACAGGTTACAAACAGTGATGAAAACAGCACACTACTTCCAGTGTATCATCTACACAAACTGACTCCATTTACAATAAAACAAAAAATCACATCTAACCATAAATCACATTAATATAAGAAAATAAGAGTTAAGAGGTTCACTGAAGGAAACACTAAACACGATGAGGGTTTTTCTTCTTAATGTTCATGTTTTCCTAGTATGAGTCTGAGTAGGTTGGAGAAATGGGCGTTCTGAAAGGTCTTGACAATTGGTTGCTGAGGCTGCTGTTTACTATACAGGCACAGATGCTTAAAAACTATCGGCCTACAGATTAACTGAAGTGAACAATTCAGAATGACTCTAGGTTTGATCCTTTTCATCATCTGTTAACCCATTTCATTCATTTACTTTGAAAATGGCTGCAATACACGTTTAAATATGAACTTAAAGTCAGAAGTGTATTTTGTCAAGTATGACAGCATCATCACACTTGTTTTGGTCTTACTGTAGAAGCAATTTACTGAATTCAGGACATCGCTGATGAGGATCAACGATTTCCTGTAGCTCATTGGTAAGGGCATTGTGTTAACAATGCAAGGTTGTGGGTTCGATCCTAGGGGATTGCAAATACCTATGTAAAATGTATAGGATAAAGCAATGTAAGTCACTTTGGATTACAACAAATAAAAATGACCTCAATGTTGTGTCTATATTGGATATGTTTTTGTTGTTAGATTAGGACTCTCACTCTTTCATGTAGTATTAATATATACATTTGTTTCTATTTCACTTTTCTCTTTTGTTTAAGAAAAGCTATTTGAACACTAATACATCTGTTTAATAATTGTATTGTGCTATGGCATAAATGTTTATATTGAGCTTTGTACATACTTTTTTTTTAGTGAATTTAGTGACATCAAAGTTTTGTTTTAACGCTATTATTTTGATTATTAAACAAAAATGTAAATGTACTCATAATTTCTGGGTTTGTTCACAAGTAATTTGTAAACACAAGTAATCAAAAAATCCCCCCAAATCAGACACTTCCATCACAACACTGTGTAGCAGTCCATTGAACAGAAGACACAAATGCTCCGTCCAAATAAAATGCTGTGAACACCCCCTTCTGTCCACGGTCAGAGTATCCAGTTGTGTCTTTATAGACGTGTCCACATCCATCACACTTTGTGAGCTTCAACTCAACTCTGTACTATTTTCTTACTTCTGGCCTTACAGACAACTTTAACTACACACAAATAATACAAATTGCCAACTGCTAAGGCTTCGATGAAATCACTTTTCCATTTAACTGTAATATGCGTCTCAAAAAAACAACAAAGTAATAATTAAGGATGCAAATATATAATCCAACACAAAAAACTTATTTGTATTTTAACAAATATTTGAATACATTCGTCTATGGCACACGTAGAGCTGAGCACATGACCATCGTCTTTCGTTTCAAGGAAATGACGTATCTGTATGGTTAACTCTGATTGGCAGATGCCAGTAGCAGAGCCATTGAGAGAGAGAGTTCTGCCAAAGAACGTCCAAAACACTGGAGCGTCACGTGATTCATGGAGTCTTCAGATAGATCCAGAAAGTTAAGTTTTCTCTTTAAATGCTTTATTTCCTTCATTTTTTTATTCATTAAATGGCTTTCGTCTTTAAATGGTTTCAAAGTTTACCTCAATTGGTCTGTTTAGTCGCAGCTCCATGCGTTACCAGTATCTTCCGGGCACTGTAGAGAGCCTCCATGAACCGTTGCATTGGAGTCAATAAAGTTGATGCAACTCTCTCTTTCAATGACTCTGGCCTGTAGGAAACTCCTTTCACCAATGAAAAACCTTTTGGAACGCCCATTTCTCCAACCTGCAGTTATTCCTGTCTAATGTTTTCTTCAGTGACTGTGAATGACTCAATCTTCACTTCATTATCTCATCGACTGAATCTGATTTGATTTATTCACTCGTTCATGTGTTCAATAGGGAGACATCTTAATCATTCTGTGTGGGGAGACCCGAGGACTGGAGTTAAAACCCCAGACTTAAACTTAGACTACACTTAAAAGTCTACTTTCATAAACTTAGAAGAGGCCAGTTTAGTCCCCAGCAGTATTAAAATAATACACCTACAGGTTCACTACTAGCAGACTGTTAATTATATACTTACTAAATAAATAAATAACACTTTAAATACACTTAAACTTTACTCTTGTATAGTGTTATATGAGGTTTGGTGTCAGTTGGGTGTAAAACTCACTTGGTGGTGCTTCAACACACTCATAAGACACATTCAGGTATTTGTAAGTTCCAGAACAAGGATCAGTGAAAACTGCATTGTTCACAACTATAGAACAACTCGTTTCTCCATCACATCTGTGATAATAAATACAAAAAACAGCAAAAATATATAAAGATGATGTGATAATATCTGATTTCTCTTTAATAATGTTTTCTGTTCTCACCGAGTGGCCACCACACTTAGAGATGTGTTCAGACTGCACTGAACATTTGAGGTCTGGTCATCTGGTCTTCCAGTAGAGCAGGTCTGTCGGTCTGTACGCCCATAATTGGCTGAAAGGACTTTAATAGTTCCCTGATCTGTTGATAAAGTCACATTACAGACAATTGTGTTTGACAAATCTTTATTTTCTCATCATGTTATGTGTCCTTTAAATCAGTGAACATGTAAATGATGAAACTCAGAGAACTCACCACAGCTGAGAAGGAAAGTCTGTGATTCACAGATAATGAAATCCTTTGAAACACCTGAAGTCAGAGATGAGAAGTGAATTAGATGTAATGATGCTAATGTGTTACATTGACTGTCTTTGTGTATTTGCTTAAATCAGAAGTGTCCAATCCTGTAGAGTTCAGCTCCAACCTGTTCATCTGACCCACATGTGTTCTGTTTCTTAACTGTGATGTTTATTATTGTTGTCTTATGATCATGTTTTGTGAAGTGAAGGTTTGCTGTCACTCACCATTGTAGCAGATGAATCCCAGCTTATCAATGCACTTCTGCTGATGCCATTTTCCATTTTTCATAACAGCACAATTATTTGCGTCAGTTGATGGTTCAGTTTCCCTGTTCAGATATTTCACAGGATCACCCAGAGACCACTTCCATTCATCTGTTCTCTTCAGTCCAATCCAGACAAACTCCTGATTGTTATTCACAGTCTTCTTCAGCTCGTTCATGTCATTGATGTTGTTGACTGTGGCCAGATCTGTGAAGTTCTCTCTGCAGTATCTCTGAGCGTCAGTCCAGGTCATCTTCATGTTTATATAGTGATAGCGGCGCTGAATGCCTTCAGATAATGAACAGAGAGCTGAAAGAGAGAGTTTTTATTCAAACACATTCACTCAGAGCTGATCTAAGCAGGAGTGGGCTGACACACAATCATCATTTACTGACACAGAGTTTGTATTGAAGAAGCAGATTCTGACAGATTTTAGTCTGTTAGTGTCTCACAGAGATGAGCACTCGAGTCGGCCACTTGGAATCAAATCACATTTTATTAAAAATAATTGAGAAAACAAGCAAAACAAGTCAAATCATGCAGTAAGATTTCTGAGCTGGTAATAACATAATAATAAAATATTTGATTTTTTAACCAATTTTTTTTTTTTATAGTGTGCAATATATTCTGTGCTGTTTGACTTCAATCTCTAATCTATTCTACTCATTTCAATTAGATTTTATTCTAGTTTCTCATCTTTTACTTCATCATCATTAGCAATAATAACTCTTTATTGTGCACTTAGACTTGAACATTGAAATCACAAACCTCAATCATGATGACATTTCAAAACCCTTGTTTGTTTAATGACAAATTGTTTGTCCATTCATTAACAAGTTTGGACTATTTTTTTTCACTATATGCAATATAATGCACTGACTTTATCTACTAAAAATATTTTTTTCTAAATCAAATTTCTTATAACGTGACTCGTCGATATTTTAGAAAATAATTTGAGTCTTTTATCCCTAACTGCTGCTACATCTAAGAACAAAATGTGTTTTATTTTATTTCCTAATAGTGTCCCATCACTCTAAACAACAATGGGTTATTTCAATTGGGTCAAAATGAACAAACCCCACAGTTGTGTTTTACATTAGTCTATGCTGGGTTGTTTAACCCATTGTCTGGTCAAATATAAACATTAATGTGTTCATTTAACCCAGCAGTCGAGTTTATCCATTTCTGAATCAACGATGAGTTGAAATAAACCATCATGTTTTATGATATTTCTTTTTGTGGTGTTGTAGATCAGACCCTAATCATAGAAGTCAATGATGTATATTTGTATTGACATAAAGAGATGTTTTGAAGAAGGTTGATTTGGGCTTATTTGCTTTTTCTAGTAAGTGTTGAATAGTAAAACTTCTGGTTTAAATAATATATTTTGAATATATTTGATAAAAACTGTTGATTTGTCAATATTAATGTTATTGAATCAATTTAATTTTATATCGAAAAAATGAAGTAAGACAAAATCCAGTGGAATCAAGTGATGATGGTTATTTCTTAGATGTGATGTAATCACTTGAACAACTGCTCTTAAAGGGACAATTCTGTTATTATTTACTCACCCTCACATTACTCTAAATGAAATATCGTGAAATAAAACAACAGATAACAACAGTAAGATAACAAAAGTCGCTGTTAAATGCAATGTATGTTATTTACAGCAATAATTTGGCATTAAATCGATCTGAATGTATTTATTAGTAGACGTCATTACTCCACCACATGTGTGACGTCATCAACTAGATTATTGAACCAACTTGATTCAAGCGATTGATCTCTGACAGAATTACTACGGTTTGGGAAACAGTCGTAACTACATTGTTCATTTCCCCAACAATCCATCGCACTATGATGGTTAACCAGCGAGTTATGTTCTTGTTCGGGAAACTCACACCTGTTCATTCTTACAAATAACTCCATTTGTGCTTAGAAGAACCATGAAATTCATACAGGTTTGGAACAAGGGCGAGTAAATGAAAGACTTCTAATATTTGGGGTGAACTATCCCTTTAACTGTGCTGTGTTATTAATGTGTGAGTGTTTTGTGATAATCCAGTGCTATGACATCATAGTCTCAACTAACCAATAATGAACCCTCAGGGTCCTCTAGACCCTCAGAGATGAACAAAACTGAGGTTAAAATTATACTATTTTAAACTGGCAGATATTGTTTTTAATGAAAATAAAAGTCTTTTCCCCATTAGAACAGGTCTGTTTGAGCTCCTGCAGCGCTGCTCAGTGTTTGACTGTAAAGTATCGTGACAGTAGTTAGAGAGAACAGAGCAGTCTGCTCTTGTGATACTGTGATGTCATCCGCTGAACAGTCACTGCTCTGACGTAGAGGTCTAGCTATGAATGAAACCATGAATAAAGTCATTGTAAATCAATAAGAGATTCATTTTGAGTGACAGTAAAACTAAACAATCGTATGGTCTTTCTAAACAGGGACTTTGTTTTCACTAACTTTATGACACATTTCTGCTCTCTGTGGACCCTCAGCCTCGTGGTAACATTATGGAAAAAAGTAAAAGCTTAAAAACTTTATTCTGGTTGTTGTATGTTTTGTAATGTTATGTGTTTAACTTTAAGACGAGTCATTTTTTCCATCATAATAATATAATTTTTAAGTTGATAACGGTGTGTTGTAGGTACATCGAGGCTAAAGGCACACCTTCAGAAGAAATGTGCTTTTCACTACACACATAATGTATGATTGAAGAAAAATATATATGTTTGTATTAAAAATGTATGGAGCGACAAATTATGTGTGAAAATAAATCATAAGCGTCAATTGTGTTTAAAATCTTATAAATTTACATTTAAATTTACATTACAGTAGGTGAATACAGTATTGATACAAATACTTATATAACAATATGACTTTAACAATGTTTAAGCAAATACTTTTTCAAAACAATCACTTTAGCAAAGTTTGTACTATTTTTTATTTTAATGAATAAAATAATACATTTTTGTTTAATAAATATTAACATTAAAATATGTTAATATCACAATATATGAAAAACTGAAAATATTTCTAAAATATTTCTGTAAGTTGAAGATCTCACAATAATTAAATAGAGATTTACAGTAGTAACAATAAATTATTTTACATATATAATGTTTTCATGATAAATATGGGGTTTATCTCTAAAGTGGAAATTAATATGAGGTTTACTCTCTGAATCTAATCATGTTCATTTATTGGGTAAATTGTTATCAAAGGACCTTCGCTCTGAACAAACAACACTTTGAGTTCAGAAATCACTGAACAGATATCAGGAATCTGTGTATGAAACTCATCAATGGTGACAATCAACAAATGACCACTTCATGCTGCAGTGCATGCTGGGTAACTTCATAGTACAAAACTCATTCATGACTCCCAGCATGCATTGCAGTTGATCAGAATTGGTTTGATGATTGTCACCATTGATGAGGTTTTAATGTGTGTCAACAGAATAATAATAATACATTTTTAATTATTTTATTGAAGTAATTTTACATGAATGAACTAGAACCTTTGTATGAAATATGTATTAATATATTTCATAGCAGTTTCTTCTATAAAAAATTTTTTTAACAATAAATTTATTAAAACAGTACTTTTTTCTGTAATGTACTTATTGTAGCGTTACACAATATTCACAAATCAACAACACAACGGTCAAAAATAGTTTTTGTGATTTCATAATGGTTATATCATCATTTCAAAATCATCAACATCATATGATCCCACTGGATCCTAGTTCAATATACATGGCTCTCCAATGAACACCTAACATTAAAACACTGATCACTATAATGATGGTTAGTTTAAATTTAGAAAAAAAATTCTCCATTAACCCTCTAAGCGCCAAAGTTGCAGAATTAGGACAAGATGTCATACTTAATGAAATAGGCTGTAGATCATATTATGGTGTAATATCTGATTTGTATCCCATATCACTAGATGTCAGACATGTGCCTCTTTGATTCAAGACCAAAATTATGTCATGTTCCTGTTCAAAGTGTTCGAGCAAATAGCAGAGCAAGTGAGCTATCGTATCATTGAAGCGGAAGCAATTCAGTTCAGAGCGTCAGTGTAAATTGTGAGATTTGTGAGAGAAAATTGACAAATGGCTAATAAAAGGTTTTAGCGTGAGGATGTGTTGCGAATGTTTTACGCCGATTCTGACTCTGAAGGGAAATATTTTCCTTTTGGGAATCACGATCGGTCGTCTAATGACCGCACATCTGCTTCAGTGTTTCTTTTTAACACTCTGAGTGAGAATTATATAAACACTAAAAGTGTTAATTTAACACTGGAGGTTTTGCTGGGCTCATTTTGACCCTTTGCATAACAGAGATGGGGTTGGCAGGGCTGAACGTGGTCGTAGTGTCCATAGGAGAGCTGTTGCTAGAGGTAGAGAGAGCTGAATGGGCAGATAGCTGGTCAACGGATCAAAAATAGGCACATGCATTTAACTATGGCACAGTAATATAGTAATAATTTACTATAGTTACTAATAGTTTTACTGTTGATTTCCTCTTTTCCTGATCATTTGGAATGAACAAAGAATGTAAATAAGTTTAATAATTCAATATCTATTATTTTCTGAATATTGCAGATGAACGGATCAGAAAGTAGGCTTCTGTTCAAATGCGTTTTACTACTTTAGTATTGTGATATAGTGATAATTGAGTACTTTCTCCTGTTTTATATCTGGTTTCCACTTTTCTGATCGATTAAAATGAACAACAACATGCAAAAAGTTCAAACATCAATTCAATATCTACTTTTTCCTGAATATTATGAAATTCAAGATGGCCGCCTGTGATGTTGTCGTAATATGCAAATTAGGTGAGTATATTTACACCCCATATAAACTTTCGGTTATGCCCAAAATGTTTCTAATTAACAGAAGATCTCTATCTTTAAGCCCTTTAATGCCACAAGCTTTTGAATCTTGATGTCAAAATCCAGCATGTTTTCCAAAAAACCCTGACGCCTAAAGTTAATAGCGATTCAATGCCATTAACATTGACAAATCAACCATTTTTAACATTGAGTCAATGGTTGCTTGCTATCTGGACAAATAAACAGTCTGTCTGCATTCAGACCATTCAACTCAACAATCAATTCATTTACTTCCATTTGAAAACAGAAACTTGTCTGAAAAACCATTGAAACTAGTTTAAACTTTGTCCACAGGTCCCTCAATATTAGACATTCAGAAGATGTCATAAGTAGAAGAATTAAAACCTTTCACTTTTGGCCCCTCAACGGACATTTTTTCAACATCAACACAGATGCAGAAAAGACGTCTTTTGGACACATCGCCTTAGCTTGTTGGTGGATATATTTAATAAAGTAATGATTACAAAATGCCTCTTTCTCTTCAATAGAACAGTTATTAATAGACAGACGGATAACTCTGGTGTCAAGTCTCCTGACATTTAAATCAAACATAAAAGCAGAAACACAAACTCACCAATGACAAGAAGACTGAAATATAGAATCTGAGCCATTTCTGAGGAAGAAACACATTGAAAAGCTCAAATGTTAAACTTCTGTTTGTTCACAAGTTTGGTGTCAGAAATGAATTTAAATGCAAAATTTAAAATCAAATCAATCTGTATGACATAAAAGTTTGTTTAGTTTCTGGAATGTATAAATCTATAAATGTCAATGAAGTTAAAAGTCAACATTTCCATCACTTAGTGTATTTCTACAGAAAGTCAGTTTCTTGATAAAGTTTCATTAGAAGTTATTTTTACATACAATGTTTATAAAACAGAGTCATATCAAAAGGATAATATTAATAGAAATGAGAATGTAAATAGTTCTTACTTTTCATCTCTTGTGTGTTTCTCTCCTGAATCTGCTGCTGTTTCTCTCTCTCTCTGTGTGTTTATATGTCATTATATTATATCTGATCTTCAGCTCCTCCCATCATTTGGGTTTTTCTCTAGGAAGACTTATTTTCATATTTTACATCCTGCTTATTTGTATAATAGTCCATCTACTGTCCTGTTGTCTATTATGTAATGGAAACAAGGTGTGCGTTCTCTTATTTGCATGTGTGATGTGTGTCAGCCAGCGAATACATGTGTAAGAAGGCTCAATAAAAGGAAGGAAGGAGGTGGGAACCGTCGAACATATATAAAGTTTTAATAAAATAAACAAACAAATACAGGAAACTTATCCTGGCAGCCCCTCATGGACGACTGCCGGCGACACACACAAACCACAACTAAAAGCCAGGCCTGGTCCTCTCTCCTCAGCAGTCCCGTCACTCGTCCTCTTATGCTCCCAATCTCCTCCGTGAGACCGCACAGCTGATTCCAACTATCAATCACGCCACCGGCCCGCCTCACGGCTCCCATCACATCTTCCTGACCACAACATGATATGTAGAGACACAGCGGGGGTTGATCTGGTGTATTTCTTAAATAGACATATTTAAAACAACAAACATATAGATTTTAGGCATAACTATAAAAAACAGGTCTGGTAGACTTTCATACTTCAGTCAGCGGGTTGTTCAGTCGTTCCCTTTTGAGAAAACTCCACGCTGCGTCAATGACCACACTAAGGGGAACGTCTCTGCGCACGGGGTCCATTGCTTCCAGAGGGATATTGAAGCCTGTGATGTGACTTCCCCCGGACTGACCTGTGGTCATATTTGAGGAAGGAGGTCACATTGAAGAGCGGATACGGCCCTGCGTTTGAAAACAGATGTGTGGCGTGAGAGCGTGACTACAGAGTCAAATGAGTGAGTCTTACGCCCAATGTGTGACAGCGGGCGGACCTGAAACATCAAAGTAAATATTGATGTCAACATCTGATGTTATCTCATCTCATTTGTGTTTTCTGTTTCTGGGTCGGAACAATGATGTTCAGAGAAGCAAAAAGTGATGATTCTTATATGATGAGGTGCTCAGATCGTGTCCCTGGACTCACTTAGCTTTATTCCTCTTTATTCCATCAGTCCATTGTTAATATATTAATAGAAGTTTGTGTTTTCATTATTTCATATGACAATTAATATATTTTTTAATGTTTTACAGTGAATAAATTTAATAGTTACCAAGTAATGCTACCAAACATTTAATCCTCCTCAGACCTTTAATAGAACATATATATGTCTTATAGGTTTTGGTTAGACTATCTTAAATGCAAATAGTTGAATGTTAATCAGTTAATATTTTTTGTCTTTACTTGTTTATTTGCTCAAAATTTAAAGGGACAGTTCACCTAAAATTGAATAGAAGTTAATTTTAAAAAGATACGTTCACGTGTTCAGCTCTCTTCCTCATTCAAATGAAGTTTGCCTGAAGCTCTTGGTTAGCAAAAGTGTTGTGTACTAAAACTCTTTCCAGGATATCTGCACTCCTCCTGTATCCAAATGTTGGTGTGACAGGGGTCCTTTCATGCTTATGTTTGTGATGGTGGTTTAAATTATAATCTTTACAAATGTTGTTTCCAAACAAACTAAGAGCACATGTATCTGTGCACAAATGTCTTATATTGTGGTATTTTGTTGTCATACACTGTAATAAAAAATACAATTATCTACAGTTTTGAGTTATCTTGTTTCTTTGACTCTATACTGCTCTCCTTGTGCGTTTCTCCATGTTTGAACACAATTTAGCAGCAAGTCAAACTCCACTCAAAAGAAGACTAGATTCAGGGTATAGTTCCCAAAACTCCTTGTTTACTCAAACGTGCTGTGAATGAGAGTGAAACTAAAAAAGGCAAAACACAAATAAAGTTTTCTTACTAAACAGAATATAACCATTCGCAAACAAAGTTATAAAGAGCAGAATTTACATATTGTACAAACATTGTACAAAACAATACTTAATTATTACCAATATAGTGTAAAAAATAAAGAGAATGTTCTCAATTTACACATTTTACAATATCTTCTTACTGACAATGCTTTGAAGGCATGAACATTATAGAAAACCTGGAGCAGCAGTCACATGAAGCTTATTGCTTGAGAGTAGTGATGTGCTCTAAGAGACGATTCTCTGTAGCGAATAAGAAGAGCCGACTCCAATGAGAAGGGTCTGGCTGCAGCCTATCAACTTGCAAGCTCAGACTTGCACTCTCAGACACCTTCACTTCCTGTGACGTCACTTACAGTCTTACTTACTCTTCACGCTGCTTGCATTTTGCATGCGTAGCACAAGCACGTGTTGGATTGAGAACATTTCGCAGTCACAACCGTAAGTATAAATGTTTTGTCCATGTGTGATAGATTATATAGTGATATGACTACTTGTTTATACACAGAGTTTGTATAGGTGAACAAGCCATCCATAATATCACTCGGTCTATCGTCTCTCGTTTTAAAACATAAACTAAACTTGCTAATTATATGGCATATATAGAATGCTTGTAACCAAACAGTTCTTGGACACCATTAACTACAAAAGTAGGAAAATTACTTTAAAATGTTTTTTTGTTCTGTTTAACACAAAAGAAGATATCATGAAGAATGTAGGACAGAAAACAGTTTTGGGGCACTTTTGACTAGCATTGTCATTTTTCCTCCTATGGTAGTCAATGGGGTCCAAGATCTGTCTGGTTATAAGCATTCGTCCAAATATCTTTCTCTGTGTTCATCAGAACAAAGACATTTATACAGATTTGGAGCAACTCGAAGGGAATTGAATTAAGACAGAAGATTCACTTTTTGTTAAACTATTCCTTTAAGCCTTTAAATAATCAAACTAATTCTCATTACCATAATGTCTATTCCAGAATCATTATCAGACGGATAATGGCTACTCATATTCTTGTGTTAATTGTGGCTACCCTCCTCTCGTGGTCATTATGGACTTGCACAAGAAAGAGTTTATTTAATGTAATAATCCTAATCAGTGAAACAGAAGCAGCTGATGAAGCAGAAGGTAAAATTAAAATGTAGTTGCATCTTGTGACCTCGGAGACAAAATAGTTGTTTTGACTGTGTTGATTTTATTGTGTATTAGGTTGGTGTGGAAAACTTTGCAAGGCCTGTAATATTGACTATAAAGATATTCGAATAGAAATGAAGAACAGACAGTCATATGACAAAAAGTTCAAAAAATATAGGGAGCATCAGGTAGGTGCAGTAAAACTGTTTATTTTGACAATTTGATAACAATTGAGAAATTCCGTTATTACTTATCCTTTGGTAATGGCTTTTCTAGGAGGCTGGTCAGTGATCCAATGACCACATGGTGTGGTGTATAGCATAGAGTTGGCTTTCCTGTAGCTCAGTGGTAAGAGGTTAAGTTTAAGGTTAAGTTAACAACGCAAGGTTGTGGGTTCGATCCCAGGGCATTGCAAATACCCACAATTGTGTTCAAAATTATTCAACCCCCAATGCTGTAAATGGTTTTAGGGAATTTAGTGTAGATTTGTAATTGTATTTAGAATGAAATCCTACAAGGACTTCTTAAAGAACCATATGCAACTAAAACGACATCAATTAGTTTTGTAATACAGTAGTAAATGTTTCTTTTGTGAATTCTTCATTGACATAATTATTCAACCCCTTAAAGACTACCACCCTGAAGAACAGAGGTTCAATGAAGTGTTTTCAATCAGGTATCGAAAACACCTGTGGATATCAGGGAGCAGCAATAAAGCCTAATAAGCACCAATTAGGCAGCTTTAAAATGACTGTGATACTCAGCTCCTTCTAGACATTTACTGGTGTGGTTACAAACATGGTGAGGTCAAGAGAATGGTCCAGGAAGACAAGAGAACAGGTGATCACTCTTCACAGGAAGGGCAATGGCTATAAGAAGATTGCAAAGATGTTAAACATACCAAGAGACACCATAGGAAGCATCATTCGCAAATTCAAGGCAAAGGGCACTGTTGAAACGCTACCTGGTCGTGGCAGAAAGAAGTTGCTGACTTCAACTGCTGTGCGCTACCTGAAGCGTAGAGTGGAGAAAAGTCCCCAATTGAAATAACCCATTGTTGTTTAGAGTGATGGGACACTATTAGGAAATAAAATAAAAGACATTTTGTTCTTAGAGGTAGCAGCAGTTAGGGATTGCGTGAAAAAAATAGTGCTCACTTGTTAATAAAAACTTTTTTGTTGAATGGACAAACAATTTGGCATTTAACAAACAAGGGTTTTGAAATGTCATCATGATTGAGCTTTGTGATTTCAATGTTCAGGTCTAAGTGCACAATAAAGAGTTATTATTGCTAATGATGATGAAGTAAAAGATGAGAAAGTAGAATAAAATCTAATTGAAATGAGTAGAATAGATAAGAGATTGAAATCAAACAGCACAGAATATATTGCACACTTTAAAATTAATAAATAAAATAAAAAAATTAAAATAAAATAAATTAAATTGGTTAAAAAATAAAATATTTTATTATTATTTTATTACCAGCACAGAAATCTTACTGCATGAGTTGACTTGTTTTGCTTGTTTTCTCAATTATTTTTAATAAAATGTGATTTGATTCCAAGTGGCCGACTCGAGCGCTCATCTCTGTGAGACACTAACAGACTAAAATCTGTCAGAATCTGCTTCTTCAATAAAAACTCTGTGTCAGTAAATGATGATTGTGTGGTGTCAGCACACTCCTGCTTAGATCAGCTCTGAGTGAATGTGTTTGAATAAAAACTCTCTCTTTCAGCTCTCTGTTCATTATCTGAAGGCATTCAGCGCCGCTATCACTATATAAACATGAAGAAGACCTGGACTGAAGCTCAGAGATACTGCAGAGAGAACTTCACAGATCTGGCCACAGTCAACAACATCAATGACATGAACGAGCTGAACAAGACTGTGAATAACAAACCGATGTATGTCTGGATTGGACTGAAGAGAACAGATGTTTATAAATGGAAGTGGTCTCTGGGTGATCCTGTGAAATATCTGAACTGGGAAACTGAACCATCAACTGACACAAATAATTGTGCTGTTATGAGAAATGGAAAATGGCATCAGCAGAAGTGTATTGATAAGCTGGGATTCATCTGCTACAATGGTGAGTGACAGCAAACCTTCACTTCACAAAACATGATCATAAGACAACAATAATAAACATCACAGTTAAGAAACACAACACATGTGGGTCAGATGAACAGGTTGGAGCTGAACTCTACAGGATTGGACACTTCTGATTTAAATAAATACACAAAGACAGTCAATGTAACACATTAGCATTAATACATCCAGGGTTGGGCATGTATTTCAAATACAAATACTTAACCCTTAACATGCACAGGGCCTATGGGCGGGTCATCACTTAATATTTGTTTAAATTCAGTTGAAACTCACTGAACTCTTGAACGTCAAATTTCTTTCTCCATTCTGTAACTATGCTTTTCAAAGTATATTTGTTTTGCCACTGCAAATAAAAGTCCAATCAAATATTGTTGGTTTGTGAAATAATCCTCATCTTGTTCAGTTTACATATAACATCAGAATTGTTTGCTTATCTTGAAAGATCATAATAGAGTGGTATTATTTTATTGTATAGACATTTTTGCATTAAATTTAAAATTATGTCTCAGAACCTGAGAATCACACAGACATGAAGAATCAATGTATGAATCTCAACAATGGTGAAAAACAACAACAAAAAACATCATGCTTCAATGCAGACTGGGAGTCATAAATGAGTTTTGAACTAGGATGTTACCCAGCATGCATTGGAGCATGAAGTTTTGTTGTTATTGTTTGTCACCATTGTTGAGATTCATAAACTCATTCTTCATGTCTGTTTGAGTCGTAACGCTCCGGAATCGAAAAAGATGTTGATCATCACGATGTTGAGTTTCAACTAAATTAAACAAATATTAATTGTTAACCCGCCCATAGGCCCTGTGCATGTTAAGAGGTAAGTATTCTGTATTTGAAATACATGCCCACACCTGAATACATCTGATTCACTTCTCATCTCTGACTTCAGGTGTTTCAAAGGATTTCATTATCTGTGAATCACAGACTTTCCTTCTCAGCTGTGGTGAGTTCTCTGAGTTTCATCATTTACATGTTCACAGATTTAAAGGCCACATAACATGATGAGAAAATAAAGATTTGTCAAACACAATTGTCTGTAATGTGACTTTATCAACAGATCAGGGAACTATTAAAGTCCTTTCAGCCAATTATGGGCGTACAGACCGACAGACCTGCTCTACTGGAAGACCAGATGACCAGATCTCAAATGTTCAGTGCAGTCTGAACACATCTCTAAGTGCGGTGGCCACTCGGTGAGAACAGAAAACATTATTAAAGAGCTATCAGATATTATCAGATCATCTTCATATATATTTTCTGTTTTTTGTATTTATCAACACAGATGTGATGGAGAAACGAGTTGTTCTATGGTTGTGAACAATACAGTTTTCACTGATCCTTGTGGTGGAACTTACAAATACCTGAATGTGTCTTATGAGTGTGTTGAAGCACCACCAAGTGAGTTTTACACCCAACTGACACCAAACCTCATAGAACACTACACAAGAGTAAAGTTTAAGTGTATTTTAAGTGTTATTTATTTATTTAGTAAGTATATAATTAACAGTCTGCTAGTAGTGAACCTGTAGGTGTATTATTTTAATACTGCTGGGGACTAAACTGACCTCTTCTAAGTTTATGAAAGTAGACTTTTAAGTGTAGTCTAAGTTTAAGTCTGGGGTTTTAACTCCAGTCCTCGGGTCTCCACACACAGAATGATTTAGATGTCTCCCTATTGAACACATGAACGAGTGAATAATCAAATCAGATTCAGTCAATGAGATAATGAAGTGAAGATTGAGTCATTCACAATTACTGAAGAAAACATGAACAATAAGAAGAAAATCCCTCATCGTGTGTCCCGTGTGTATATATGAATCCATCACTACGGGTATACAAATTTACACTGAAGAAGAGTCTTTATGGTGTGAAATGTTAATTTATTCATGCAGTTAATGAATCAATTGAGTTCACTTTACAAGTGATAATTGATCTTTAGTGATGACACCTGCTGTTCATGATCACAGTCCACTGAAGAAGTGAACAAGAACAGGAAAAAAAGACTAGCCACACAGATTCATGTCATATAAATACACAATCAAATATGCTAATAAAACACAGTGGACTTCTTGACTCTTGTTCTCTGATATTAATGTGTTTGTTGGTTAGATGTGATTGTTTGTTTTATTGTAAATGGAGTTAGTTTGTGTTGATGATACACTGGAAGTAGTGTGCTGTTTTCATCACTGTTTGTAACCTGTGACATCACTCCTCCACTTTCATATGTGTTTTTTGTTCTGGCACCTGAACAAGTTAAGCATTTATCAAGACTTTTAGAAGAAATATGTTTCTGTAGATTGACATCTGAACTGTAAGAGTAATGAGAATGAATGTAAATCATGAGACTTGAATCTTTATTTTCTTCAACAGACAGCAGTAAATCATACATCATTAATACTTCTAGTACAACATGGAGAGAAGCTCAGAGTTTCTGCAGACAGTATCATACTGATCTGATCAGTGTGAGGAACCAGACTGACCATCAACTGATCCACAACATCATTAATGATCCTCAGAGATCTGTCTGGATTGGTCTGTTCAATGACTCATGGGAGTGGTCAGATAACACTGACTCCGCCTTCAGATACTGGGGGACTGGTCAACCTGATAATTCTGGTGATGATTGTACAGTGACCAATATGAATAATGAGGGGAAATGGCATGATGTATCTTGCAGTGACTCTATCACTTTTGTGTGTCATGAAGGTGAGTTAATAAAAGTCAATGTGTGTGTTTGACCACAGAAGTTTCTTCATGATGAAACTGATCTCAGTTCAGTCTCAGTGTTTGTGTTTTGTTCTCATGTTCAGTTGTTTGTGTTTATTGTGTGTTCAGATGAGCTGATATTGATCCAGAAGAATCTGAACTGGACTGAAGCTGTGAGATACTGCAGAGAGAATCATGTGGATCTGGTTTCTGTGGATTCAGAGAAGATTCAGCTCATGGTGACTAAAGTTCTTCATCAGGCCTCGACTGCTGAGGTGTGGCTGGGGTTACACTATTACTGTCTCATGAATCTCTGGATCTGGGTACGAGGAGAGGTCGTCTGCTATCAGAATTGGGCTCCAGGGGTTCAGATTCAACTGAAGCACTGCAGCGGTGAACACAGAGCTGGAGCGGTTCAGTCTGGAGGAGATCATAAGTGGATCAGTCTTCCTCGATCTCAAGAACTCAACTTCATCTGCATCAGAAATAAAGAAAATTAAATCATGTGTGTCTGTCACTTTCTGTGATGTAGATCACTTCAGATGATATAAACAACGCTGGTCCAGAAGAACTTCCAGTGTCAGTTTTTAACACATCAAACAGAACATTTATAACTAATAAACCAAAATGTTAAACTAATATCTTTAAGATTTAAATGTGTATATAAGATTTATAAAGAGATAAATAAAAAGGATGAAATGAATGCCTCTGGACCAGTGTTTACATTACTGACATTTATTTGTGGATGTCAAGAGGATGAAATGAGTTTAATAACAGATGATAGTGATGTGTGTGTTTACTGCTTTAGGTCTTTCAGCACATTGTGTTATTTTAGCACTTTCTCATCTTTATAAATGTCTGCTTGATCTCTGACACAGAATATTCTGGATGCGAAATTAAATCTGGTGAAGGGGACTTTTATTCTGTATGTATGTACAACCGTTCAAATAAACTCCTGATGTTTAACTTAATCTGCAATCATAACATTTATATTCATATTTATGTTTATATATGATATGAAAGTACCTAGATATTGTGTAAATAAATGAAGAAAAAAAGACTGGAATTAACTGAAATAATTCGGTTTTATACACATTTATAAATACAGAAAAAAACAATATGTGCCTCTATGGAAACAGAAACAACTCAGTAAACTGAACATTATATCATGCAGTCAAAAAATAAACCATCACAAACTCTAAAAATGCTTTTATTGAATATAGTTTTAAAAGAAATCAAATGTTTATTTGTTTTATTCAGTAAAGTTTATCATCCAAGTGTGTGTGATCTCAAGCAGGAACTTAAAACTGTAAATCGCTGACCCCAGGTGACCAAAAAGACAATAGTTGTGTGTTTGTTTTTCTAGTAACATGTCAGATGAATACAGTTAAATATTTATTCATATGTATGCATGTTTTATAACTTGTGTTTGATTGTGAAATTATAGCAACATATCGAATAAAATGGAAAGATTTACAGTCACATTGCTGATTGTGGGTAATAAATAAAAACACACGTTTGGAATAATTTGAGCTCAATACTTAGCAATTATTAGTGAAAAATATACGAAGACATGGTGAATATGTAGGTCTGTATAGTTTACATTTGTTTGTTTGAATCATCTTTATGAAAGTTAAAAAATATGGATTCCAATATTATATCTGTTTTATCAAAGTTTATTTAAAGAAATAATTGAAAAGGACAAAATTAAGATATGTATCCTAAAGCCATGGAGTATTTTTTAAAAACTGTTTTGACTTCTTATTGGTTGAACTGTCAACATGTGACCTGTGTTAATGAATTTATTTTAGTTTGTGCTTTAACTGCTTTACAACAATTCTCTCAGAGGTTATAGCTTTCCTATTTTTTTCATTTAAACCGTTTATTCACTCTAGAATATAATAGGTGGTACATTTGTTCTTGTTTTGAATAAAATTGGTAAAGTTGTTTTGATAAAAGTTTTGAAAACACTGAATTTAGATTTTTTTTTACTTTAATTGCATTGAAGAATCTTACAGACAATATTTCATGTCTCTTTAAGTTAATAATGAAAATATGACTGCTGTCATCTGTGGTTTTCTTAATACAGTATAGAGCAGCTCTTCCCAAAGTCCGGACTCCAATCCGGATTCGGACCTGGAGGGAATTCGATCCAGACCCACCATAGCATATGATGAAAAAAATAACTTATACACAAGATGTTCAAAAACAATGTTTAATATCAATAAAACTGCAGTTGGGTTCTTTTGATTAGGTGATAATATAAAATACAACACAATAAAACATGATAAAAATAAAACTGAGTTATCTGTTTCTTCAAATAAACTCTTCATATAGAGTTGATTTGTTTTTTTTTCAATTTATTTAAAGTTGTTTTAAATGTTTATTGAAAGCAAGTTTTGTAATAATAATTGTACCAGACCTTTGACGTTGACAAGAATTCAGATTCGGACATTTGAATATAAACTTTGAGAACACCTGGTATAGAGGATATTATTGTAAAGTATTGTTAGAGACTGAAGCTTACACAATATTTGTATTTTTATTTATTTTGTTGCTATGTTTTTTTTTGTTCTTTGTTTTTAAGGATTGTGCCATGCATCCCCCAGCCAAACAGCTGATGCCCACCTAGACGTCTCTGAACAGACCCCCTCTGGCAGCAGAGGATGCTGGGAATGTGCCGTGGCCGCAGGAAGTTCCTGGCTGCCTCTGTTGCGCTGCTCTTTATTCCGGCCCTCAACTGGATCTATCTGTCATCTGAAAACTTCACCGGTAAGACGACACACAAAACACATGTCAGTCAAACACACACGTTTAAATCACACTCACCGGTGTTTTGACTTTCCAGTGAAACCTCTGTCACCGCTGGAGCTTCAGTCATCGGCGCTGAGCGGAGCAGCCGGAGAACATCAGGCTCTGGATCTCAGGTCGCGAGATCAAAAAGCTTTACATTTCTCTTGGTATTATTTTACATGTAAAACATACAAATACCTGCAGACACATAAGAACTATGATAATAATATCAGTATAAGATATAAATAAACCACTTTTGATTTGTTTCATTTGTTTACATGCAAATGTTTTGTTTTTAGCATTTGTTTTTTTCTGCAAAGCTCAGCTTTATTTTATCAAACATTATTTGACTTGTTCTTTAATGTGTATGTATGTATTTGCAAAGTTTTACTAGTTTACTGGACAATGTCATATTATTGTATTTGTGTTTATTGTATATACAGTGTTGAATATAACTAAGTTATTTTACAATGGTCATATGGTCCATAAGAGAGTCATGGAAAAAAATATGTGATATGGTCAGTAGGTGGCAGAAAGGAAACAAAAGAGTTTTAACAAGTTACATTAAGACCTTTTGCTATCACAAAAGTCAAACACAACGTTTGCACAAATTGCTTGAATATAGCTGCTAAGTTAAGACTGTGTCTTAGTTTTACTGACTAGCAGTTAGTTAGGACTAGTCATTCTTTAGATTTCAATTAGACAAATCTGCCTTTTTATGAAAGTGACTTAAAGATATACTATAAGATGTAAAGCTTGCATGTAGTGTATGTCACTTTGGATGAATGAGTCTGCCAAATGCGTAACTGTAAATCAGTTACAGAAAAAAATCGATTACCAACTTGTAAGATCAGTCTAAGCAGTTAATGCAACCTACACAAGACTCAAAGAACGGTGAAGATCAAATTTAATAGTATTCTGTAATTATGGTTATAGGCAAGGGTCGAAATTTGGATTTTGATATTGGTGGGGACATAAATAAAATTGGTCTGCAGAGCAGCATTATCACAAAACTTTTATAAGTTTAAAAAGTGATTTAAAAAATATAATATTTTAAAGCTGTGGTGTGGTGAAGTCATACTGTTCTCATAGCAGAGAAAAAGCCCCAAAACATAATGTGCTTGACTGTAGAGATGGTGTTCTTCTTCACTCAAAAGAAAAAATTGGCCTAGTACAAAAGATTTATGTATTTTGATTGCGTATAGAATTTCCATCCATTTGGATTACATATTCTTAACCTAATTAAAGTAATAAACGTAATGTGATTCAAATTTGCGAGACATATGAAAATGAAACGAGTACATTTTATGTAATAATATTAATAAATAGAAAGTGTTTTAAATTAATAAGAAACATGAGCACATATTTGTACCCATTAAACCCAATTTAATTAATATGCATCACATTTAAGTAAATAAATCAAAATTATTTTATTTTATTAATCAATTTGTATTTATTTATTCCTAAAGATAAAAAGTTAGACCATCATTTCACATTTTGTCACCTATTTATAAATAGTTAACATCTATTAAGGTAATTAAGGTAGTGTTAAATGCACTACCTTACAACATTTTTGTCACATTGAAGATTACATTCACATTTAGTCATTTAGCAGACGCTTTTATCCAAAGTGACGTACAGATTGTGACGATGTCATCATGAAACATAGATAAACCAGTAGTTATTCAGTTTTTTCACTTTTTACTCTTCATTATTCGAAACGTATTTCTGACATAGCTATATGTTAATTCAAATATGAATCACTATTCATTCGCAGTGCTATACAATTCAATCTTCTGTTTAAATGCATTCAGCCTAGTGAGATTCTTATGTAACGGTTCCTGTTATTTGATTGGTTATGGTACACTGTAAAAAATGTTCCGTAAACTTTACGGAAAAATACCGGCAGCTGTGGTTGCCAGGAAAATTCCGTAAAAAATACAGGAAAAGAACGTTAACAGCTTTGCAGTTTAAACCTTCAGGGCACAAACTTCAAGCTGTGTATGAACTTAATATATTTGAGTCTATTATATTAACAGAATTTCTTTATATAAAATTGAAACTTGGTCCCAGTCCACAAAAGTGAAAATTTTACATTTACTTAATTTTTTTCTTTGAAATTTGTTATTAAAACAACATGGTCACTTTAAAACAAAGCAACATGCAGCATGCAGCATGACATTGCCTGACCTTGACTTAAACACAGACTCCACTCTTCAGCATAGTGGTGACCCACAAAACATTTAATATCAGAAAAAACAGAGAAAATACAAATTCCGTAGTTTTTACGGAAAAATACCGGCAGCTGTGGTTGCCAGTAAGCTGCCGTAAAATTACAGGAACATCCTGTTTTTATTCATCCAATCAATTCACAGTGGAAAACATGAGCCACACCCACTATTCATCTTTGAAATACGTCAGAATACTGAAGACGATCATCACTTCTGCTTCACAGGGACTGCAGCATAACATCCATGACTTGATGTTTTATTGTTGTTAAAGTCACCGTTATTGTGATCAGTGTTTGCTTTAGTTGGGCTCTTTCATCCTTCTTGAAAAATTCCAGTTTTCTATGTGCTGCTGTGACAGTGTTTTATATAAAACATAGTTTTGTAGCAAAGGACATCAAAAGAAACTGTGATTAGATATTTTCAAAAGCTAATTCTATGATGTTGTTTATTATCTTTTTTATTTTTTACCATCGTCTAAATGAATTTACATTTAAAATTCACATTTCCAGAAATAATCAATATAAAAGTTGAATTTTTGAACCTCCAAAAGACTTGCTTTTGGTCTTTGAATCACACATCAAGAATCAGTGTGTGACCCTCAACAGTGGTGACTAACAATTGAAAATCTTACAGCCGCAATGCATGCTGGGAGTCATTGATGAGTTTTATGCTTTGATGATACCCAGAATGCATTGCGTTTCTCTTTAGAGGTTTTTTCAAAGTGGAGATGTTGGTCTAGTGGGTTAAACCACTGAACTGGTAAATCAAAGGTTGCTGGTTCGATCCCAGCAGCCACCACCAGTGTGTCCTTGAGCAAGACACTTTACTCCATGTTGCTCCAGGGGGATTGTCCCTGTAATAAGTCCACTGTAAGTCGCTTTGGATAAAAGCGTCTGCCAAATGACTAAATGTAAATGTTTTCTGTTGTCACCATTGTTGAGACAAACTGTTATTTTCTTGATGTCTGCTAGAACATTTATTATGTGTCACATGTGCTGTCAAGGACTTTCAGTATATTATTTAATTTCATACAATATCATAAACGAGGACAACAAATAACTTTAAAGCTTTACCTAAACTCTCAACCATGTATTTACTCTCTAAGCTAATGAAATTAAAAATTAGCATTGTCTGAGCTTTTACCCACCTGTTTCGGTCTATGTTTCAACACACAGATATCAAAACTGGGGAAAGACTTCTTCACATGGAAAGCAAAGGGTCAAGATCCCAACTAAAGCAAACACTCATCACCATAATGGTGACTCAACAAAACCATTAACATGTAAACTTGTGTTAATTCTCAATTAGAACTTTTGTAGACGTGCAACAGAAATAAAGTGACAGTGGTGTCAGTAAGTGAAGGTGATAAAAGTGTTTGTGGAGTTAAAAAAACTCCTTGTGAAAACTATGGAATTTCATTGTTCATTTCCCAGACAATTGGACAGGGTTTTCCGTATTTTACTGACGTTTTTTGACAACAGTTTTCTCTGTGAAAACTACAGAATTTCACTGTTAATTTCGAATGAGCTCTGATACCGAATGGGCAGTTCTGTCCCTGACTCTCATATGCTAAGGTAATAGCGTCCACCACCCAGTGAGAGAGCCTCTGCTTTGATACAGCCCGACCTTTAGTTCCCCCACCATAGCAGACGAAGAGCTGTTCAGACTGCCGAAAACCGGCCGTGCGATCAATGTAAGCCCGTAAAACCCTTACCGGGCAGACCGCTCTCGGAGCGTTAGCATTCTCCGAGTCTGACGACTCGGAAAACAAAGCGGGCAAAGAAATGACCTGTGCTCTAAATGGGGTAGACATAGACTTTGGCACATAACCCGATTTCGGTCGGAGAGTGACATTGCAGTCGCCGGTTCCAAAACGAATGAAATCAGCGCCGACTGAGAGCGCTTGTAAATCCCCTATAAGCTTAGCCGAAGCAAGGGCAAGAAGGAGAACGGTTTTTAGAGTGAGCTCTCTTATGGAAGCCGCGTCCAGAGGCTCGAATGGGGGAAAGGAGAGAGCCTTCAACACCAGCGCTAAGTCCCAAGGCGGCACCGAAGGGGATCGCGGGGGAAAAAGTCTCCTCGCTCCTCTGAGGAATCTGACTACCAGCATGTGCCTTCCAATCGATTGCCCATCAACCGGGGAACGAAACGAGGCGATAGCAGCCACATAAACCTTCAGTGTTGACGGGAGTCCGCCGCTGTCCAGCCTGTGCTGCAGGAAGCATAAAATATCAGACACGGGGCAGGACATCGGGTCGATATTGTTACTACTGCACCATTTAACAAACACCCCCCATTTGAGAGCGTATAAACGCCTGGTGGAAGGCGCTCGACACTCCGAATTAGTGTCAAGTACACGCTGAGGAAGTGCATTTAAAACCCCCTGTGGTGAAGTGCCCCTTTAAGCTTGTCCCCGCCCCATGATTATGTTGCAGGCCTTATTTGGACTATATAAGGGGCATCCCTAGAATGGTAGGATATTGCATAATCCTTGCGTCATCGGGGTGTTGGTTGCCGGTGCCCGAGTGCTCTAGGGGTGAGGTACGTGTTTTAGTATGGTTTGGCATCTAGCTGGTGTGGATGTTTACTGACTTTCTGTGTAGCTGGTGTCTGTCTGGAGGTACGAATCATACTGCGTGAGGGTGTGCCCTGTACATTGCTGCTGGAGCTCCAGCGTAGAGAAGAGAATCGAGTGCACACACGCGTTGTGCTGCGAGTGACTGCCGCGCTACTGCTTGTTACGTGAGGTAGGTGTTTGGGGGCCATAGCTATGGGCTGGCATCTAGATCGCGTGCTTACTAACTTTTCCATGCAGCTGGTGTCTGTTTGGAGGTACAGTGTATTGTGCGAGGGCTTCCTACATCGCTACGGAAGTTCCGGTTTCCTGACTGAGGTTTGAGCGCACGTGTAACACTGCGTGTTGGGAGTGACTGTTGCTCTTCGGCTCGGTAGGTCCATTTATACGGTGTATATGCGGGTGTGGGATTGTAATTGTTGCATCTGTATGACCCGGGAATTCCTCTATACAGTTAATGGGAGAAAGGAATGCGTTGCTGGATGCTTGAACGGAAGTCTTGCAGATCGGGGGTTAAAGTCTGCGTTTGATCACGACGCGGTTGGCCTCAACACTGCTGTTTTGCTTTTGTTTATTTGTTTGTTTTGGTTATAATTATTTTTGGTTTCTAATTGTTATTTGTTTACAGCCGTTTCTTCCAACTGCCTTGCTTGCAGTTATATTGGATAACTGTGTTGCGTGCAGCTGTTGTGTACGGCTATTTATGTTTTTTTGTTTCTTTGCCTTTTGTAATATTGGGCTTGAGTTTAGATTTGGATATAATTTAGTTTGGGTCTTTGTTTCTTTTTGCCTTGCTACTATCTGTAAGCAATGGTGTTTATTTACTGTTATTTGTTTATTGTTTGTAACTGTAGCAATTAATGCGGTGTTCTGAGAGGCTGCACTTGTATACCTGGTTAATTGTTGTTTTCTTTCTGCAGGAGCGGGGTGACCCTAACGCGGGCAGGCTAGCCATCTTATGCCTGGTGACGGGAATTCTCTTTAAGTGTGCGGTAAATGTGTTCTTGCAGTGTAATTCACTAGTGTTTGTGTGTGCTTGCGAAGTTGGGGGCACGGTGTCCTCATTGCGGGCTAATTTGAGGTCCATCGCTTAGCCTGCCCAGTTAATGGTGAACCCCAGCTCCGCCCTGAGAGTCTGCATGTCTGGGTATTGATTGAGCTTCGTTGCTCCTACCACCAGTGGTCTGGCCCGCTAGCACCATTGTAGTATTGACTCTAGTAGCCTTTTAGAATATTTATGTCAAATAAAGAAATATATTTTGCTGTACTTCTCAGTGTCTTGTGATTGTGTGAGAGAGAGAGAAACGAACTTGTGTGCCCTGGTAGGGGTATTTCCCCAGTTAGTTTAATGCTGGGGTGGCGTAGTCGTGACGTATTATACTTTTGCTATATGAGAGCGTGCTCTCAATTGACCGAAATGCCACATCGAAGAGGCCAGGCATGAAGACTCCACAGCTGCGGGCTGGGGTGAAATATCGTGCCGTTCGCTTGGGACAACAGGTCTCTCCTGAGGGGAATCCGCCACGGCGGTGCCGTTAACAATTCGCTTAGGTCCGGAAACCACGGTTGATTCGGCCAAAACGGAGCGACGAGGATCACCGTCGCCGTCTCCTCTCTGATTTTGCACAGCAACAGGGGCAAAATCTTCACCGGAGGAAACGCGTAAAGCCGAACGTCCGGCCATCGCACCGTCAGAGCGTCGCTCCCCATGGGGGAGTGGGTCAGCGAGAAATACAGCGGGCAGTGCGCGTTCTCGCTCGTCGCGAATAAATCCACTTCCGCCGTCCAAAAGCGCTCCCAAATTGACCGCACTGAGTCTGGATGAAGCCTCCATTCCCCGTGCGGAAGACCCTCCCTCGAAAGCATGTACGCTCCGCAGTTCAGACGACCGGGGATATGCGCTGCCCTGACAGAGAGTAGATGCCGATCTGCCCACAGTAGGAGACTCGCAGCCTGTTTGAAAAGAGTTCCTGAGCGGACTTTTCCCTGGCGATTTATGTACGAAACCACGGACATGTTGTCGGTGCGAATCAGGACATGTTTCTTCTCCAGTCTCGACTGAAAAGTATGGAGAGCTAGAGACACCGCCATCAGCTCCAAGCAATTTATATGCCATTTTCTCCGTGACTGTGTCCAAAGGCCGGATGCCGGCATGCCGTCGCACACTGCGCCCCATCCCGAGGACGAGGCATCCGTCGTAACGACTATGCGTCTCGTAACCAGCCCCAGGGGAACTCCCCGACTGAACATGCTTGGGTCGCGCCACGGGCTCAGGGCACTGAGGCAATTGAGTGTAACCGGGACTCGCACTCGACCCGAGGACCATGCTTTCCACGGAACCCGAGCCTTCAGCCAAAACTGTAGCGGTCGCATGTGCAGAAGACCCAGGTGGCAGACCGCCGAGGCTGACGCCATGAGACCCAAAAACCTCTGAAACTCCCTCAGTGGAACAGACCGACCCGGCCTGAGCAGACGTAGAGCTGAAGAGATGGACTCCGTCCGCTCTTGAGAGAGGCGAGCGCGCATCTCCACTGAGTCGAAACATACCCCCAGATACGTTATTGACTGACTCGGAGTGAGCTTGCTTTTCTGCATGTTCACGCGTAGCCCCAGGGATGTCAAGTGACGAAGCAGCATTTGCGTATGACCGGATAGCGCCTCCCGTGAGTGGGCTAAAATTAACCAGTCGTCCAGATAATTCAGAATGCGCACACCGCTCGGTCTGAGAGGGGAAATCGCCGCGTCCACGCACTTCGAGAATGTGCGCGGTGCTAATGCCAGTCCAAACGGGAGTACGGCAAATTGGTACGCTGAACCCTCGAAAGCGAACCGCAGAAACTTTCGGTGTCACTTGGCTATCTGAACATGAAAGTACGCATCCTTCAGATCCACGGATGCAAACCAGTCCCCGGGACGCACTTGTGCCAGGATCTGTTTTAGAGTTGTTCTGAACGCTCGCTTGTGAAGGGCTCGGTTGACGGGTCTCAAGTCCAGAATCGGACGCAGACCACCATCTCTCTTGGGCACTACAAAATACCGGCTGTAAAACCCGCTTTCTCGCTCGTTCGGAGGGACACGCTCGATCGCTCCTTTCGCGAGCAGGCTGCCGATTTCCTGCCTCAACACAGGCGCATTTTGCGCTGACGTAAGCGACCACACCGCTGAAGCGGGGAGGTCTGCGTCTGAACTGCAGGGTGTACCCGTGTTCTATCACATTTAGTAGCCAATGAGAAATGGCCGGGAATGGTCTTCCATGCGTCCAGAAACAGACATAATGGCCGAGTCTCTTCGGGCGTTACCGTCAGCTGACCGTTTGGGGAAGTACCCTGGTGCAGCGAGGCTAATTGCACTGGCAGGGAAATAGCCCGTGCGTGAGACTCCAGCCGTCTCTCGCCCAAGGGAAAGACCGTGGACGAGGGAAGGCTGGTTATAGTCGGGATTAACTGCGGCTTCGCGCTGCACCGTGGCAGGGCAAGGAACGCAGCATTGGTTGTGTGAGGGGGAAAGAGCTCTTTTTGTGAACAGGTATGTGTTTTTATTGCATTTACACAGACATTCACAACATTGCAATGTTCGCCCGCAACCGCGGGGGAAAACTGATGCAAACAGCGGCGTTTGGGGGCCACCGGAACGCTCACAAACTCTCTCCTCCTCTTTATAGGTCCGTCAGGATGACGGCTTGGCAGACGTGGCGCGGCGGTCCTCTCTGCGGTCCTCTCTTCGGCCCGTACCTCTTCTTAGGCGGGCCCGACCATTGTTTAGGCCGTGCATCCGGCTCACGACCTCGAGAAGCCGGGGCGGAAGCAGCGTGCTGTTTGGTCGGCCTCTGAGTGCAGCGCGGATGAAGAACGGGCTCTAGGAGACGGTTGATAAGAGCGTCGGGGGAGCACGTGACTCATTGCCTTGGCACGCTTTTGCGTCTCCCCGAAGCGCTCCACCACCGACTCCACGACGTCACCAAAGAGGCCGGAGGGAGTGATCGGGGCGTTGAGAAGAGACTTATGATCAGCGTCTTTCAGGTCCGCCAACGTAAGCCAGAGATGACGGTGTAGGACGACCATAAACCCCATGGATCGGCCGATAGCTTGTGCGGTCCGCTTCGTAGCCATCAGAGCGAAGTCGGTCGCTGCCCTCAGATCCCTCGTGGCGTCCGCCTCCAGGCTGCCGCTATCCAGCGACTGAAGGATCTTAGCCTGGAACACCTGCAGCACCGCCATTGCGTGCAAAGCGGAAGCGGCTTCTCCGGCGGATGCGTAAGCCTTACCGGCGAGATGGGCGGTAAACCTGCACGGCTTCGACGGCAGGCCTGGGTCCGAACCCAGCGAGGTGGTTGAAGGGCACAAATGAGCGGCGAGGGTCTCCTCGACGGGTGGCATGCGCACGTAACTGTGGGCCTCCGCTCCGACCACGTGGGCGAACATGGATTGCGTAGCAGCGTGAACACGCGCCGACTGAGGAGCAGACCACGATTTCACCACGTGCTCGTGGACATCTGGAAAGAATGGCGCACTCCTCTTTGATGTGGCCTGACGGCGGCCCGCCTGAAGGTACCACGAGTCGAGCTTACTTTTAGCCGGCTCCTCAGGTGAACTCCAGGTGATGTCGAGCTCGCTGACGGCCTTCTCGAGGACCCTCATGAACTCCTCGTGGAGGTCCGGGGTGCTCTCTAGGTCAGGGCGATCCCGCTCCGACCCTGCCCAGTCCTTGTCTGAAGCCGAGATGGACATGGAGTCATCGTCCTCCTCTGCGCCGAAAGAAACGGCGCCCGAGACGGAAGGCGGGGGACGAAGACTCTCGTCGACGTAGAGGACTGGGGAATGGGGTGACGGCAGAGGACGGCGGCCCGGAGCCGTGTCGTCGCCGCTCCCCCTTGGAGTCGGTAGACTCACCAGCGACTCGTTGGTGGCAGTGAGCCTTGACCCTATATTTCCACGAGCGATGTTCCTGCGAGTTCTCAAGACACGCGCCGGCAGGTCCGCACAGTGCGCGCAATCGGACTCGCAGAAAGCAGCCTCCGCATGAGCCAGGCCCAGGCAGGCAATGCAGTGCTCGTGCGTATCCTGCGGGTCAATGGGACCCGCGCAAAGACAACAGTATGAAGCCATCGGATGCGGTGAAGAATATCCAGTTGCGTCTTCAACGATGGCAGCGTGAAAAAGAAGATTCTGAGGATTGTCGTCACATGCACTGTATTTATACTGTCTGGGTTCGCCAGTATTTGCATACTGTTGCATTCTTGCGACAATTGGCCAGTTTTTTACTGGCGTTATCCAATAGACTTCAGGAAAAGTGAAAAAGGGGAGGAGTTTCCATATACGGTTCTCCGCAATGTCGAAGTGACCGCTCTCGAAAGGGAACTACTCTTTTTCCTCGGCGGGATTACACTGCATTGAACTGAACTTTATTCATTGGCTGGGTTTGATTCTCATGAACTGCTATGTGTTCCCTGGCGGGATTTTTCTTGTTTAAAGGGAGACCTTCTAATGATTGATGGTTTCTTTTTTTTTTGTTTATGAATTATTAGGTTTATAATTTTTTGATCTAATGATGGTTTCTCTAATTTTCTATGAATTTATGTTTATGATTTGATGATCTACTTATGACCTTTCTATGAATGTATTCTGTTTATGAGTTTTTTGATCTAATGATGATTTCTCAACTTTTCTATGAATTTATTATGTTTATGATTTGATGATCTTGGATTTTGGAATATACCTAGTAGTAAAAATGAATAAGGTGATTTATTGCGTTCTATCATTGTGGCTTTATCTCTGGGTGAATGATAGTTTTTGTGCACTTTATCTGAATTTGCTTGATCATAACTGAAGGGTCTGTGGTTATTTCGAAACCCAGGCCGTTATAGGTTTCTTGAGGGAGTTTAAAAGTTTGTTTGATTAAATGACAGTAACTCTGTCTGGCACCCCTAAATAAAAGACATTTAATCAAGCAAGCTGGTAGACACAGGAAGCGTTACAAGATGAGGGAAACAATTGGAAGCAATTGGAACAACATAAGGACAATAAAAAAGCTGGTTTCATATAGCCTACCACTGCATACAGAGCTAAGTTATTTTTTGAAAGAGTTGAACAACTTGAGGTAGACTTGCAAATCAGTAAAATTGTACTTAAATATATTAGGTAGAAAAGTAAACTATATGGCTTGGTTCAAATCAAAATGTATACATTTAAACAAACCAGCATTATTGTGATCACTGTTTGTGTTCGTTGAGCTCTTGATTCCCGACTTTTGTTAACATAAATCTCTTTTCTCTTTAAGTGTTTACAATAGTGTTTCATAAAGAACACCCTTGGGGAAATAAGAAAAAAAGAGATGCTTTAAAGTTAAGATTTTGAAATGTCTATCAAGCTTTGGTAAAGATGAGAAGTGACACTAAATGTGAAATTTGATGTTTTTATAGTTTTATTTTATGACTGATTCGAATCTCCTGGTTCATAAATACAAAGATATTGTGATAGAACAAATAGGCAATTGTCATGGCACACGTAGACATCAACAGTCATCATACAATCCTTAACAATGGTTATAAACAAGCAACTAATTCAGATCAACTGCAATGCATGCTGGGAGTCATGAATGAGTTTTGTACTATGTTACCCAGCATTCATTGCCCCATAAAGACAACTTTTGTTGATTGTCACCGTTGTTGAGTTTCATACACTGATTCTTGATGTTTAATTGAGTCACCAATTAAAACAAATATTTGATTTAATTAGTTCACATTGTGTTTTTGTACCACGGTTTAATTTTCACACAATATTCACACATCAATAACACAATCCTGAGCAAATATTTCAATATCCACACAATGATTACGGTCACAAATCACTTGATGGATCTTAGTTTTCATTGCCTCAGACAATAAAAACTTATTGATAAAATATAAGAGTCAAGAGCCCAACTAAAGCAAACACTGATCACAATAATGATGGTAATTTTTTTAACTTGGTCCAAAGTTTTACTTTTTTAAGTGCACAGCTATGAAAGCGATGTTGCATTATTACATGTGTCAATTTTTTTTATGAGTTTGATCTAAAGTGTATTTATGAAAATTACTTAAATTTGATGCATATTATAAAAAAGTGTTTAATACATATGATTGTGTGTGATCAGGTTTCTTATCATTTAAAACACATTTTATTTATTAATATTATTACATCAAATTTACTCATTTCATTTTCATATATCTCGCATATTTGAATCACATTACGTTTATTACATTAATTAGGTTAAGAATATGTAATCCAAATGGATGGAAATTCTATATGCAATCAAAATACATAAATCTTATGTACTAGGCCAATTTTTTTTTTGAGTGCATATAGTTTACTTTGCTACCTAATATATTTAAGTACAATTTTACTGATTTGCAAGTCTACCTCAAGTTGTTAAACTCTTTCAAAAAATAACTTAGCTCTGTATGCAGTGTAGGCTATATGAAACCAGCTTTTTTATTGTCCTTATGTTGTTCCAATTGATTCCAATTGTTTCCCTCATCTGTAAGTCGCTTTGGATAAAAGCGTCTGCTAAATGACTAAATGTAAATGTAATGTTCAATGTGACAAAAATGTTGTAAGGTAGTGCATTTAACACTACCTTAATTACCTTAATAGATGTTAACTATTTATAAATAGGTGACAAAATATGAAATGATGGTCTAACTTTTTATCTTTAGGAATAAATAAATACAAATTGATTAATAAAATAAAATACTTTTGATTTATTTACTTAAATGTGATGCATATTAATTAAATTGGGTTTAATATGTACAAATATGTGATCATGTTTCTTATTAATTTAAAACACTTTCTATTTATTAATATTATTACATAAAATGTACTCGTTTCATTTTCATATGTCTCGCAAATTTGAATCACATTACGTTTATTACTTTAATTAGGTTAAGAATATGTAATCCAAATGGATGGAAATTCTATACGCAATCAAAATACATAAATCTTTTGTACTAGGACGATTTTTTTAGTGTACCTGATGCTCCCCATATTTTTTGGAACATTTTGTCATATGACTGTCTGTTCTTCATTTCTATTCGAGTACCTTTATAGTCAATATTACAGGCCTTGCAAACACCAACCTAATAAACAATAAAATCAACATCTTCTGACACATTCATCATTTGAGATTCAACAGATGTGACCTTTGCTGTCATAACTTTTGCATATTCAGTATTAAGTACAGTGTGATCCATTCTACTCGATGGAGCCCACCTATCATAGCTATGGAGATGGAGATGGTGGTCTAGTGGGTTAAACCACTGAACTAGTAAATTAAAAGGTTGTTGGTTCGATCCCAGCAGCCTCCACCAGTGTGTCCTTGAGCAAGGCACTTTACTCCATGTTGCTCCAGGGGGATTGTCCCTGTAATAAGTGCACTGTAAGTCGCTTTGGATAAAAGCGTCTGCCAAATGACTAAATGTAAATGTAAATGTAACTAGGTTACACAGCAAATGGATTTTTGGTCCTGCCTGAGGCAAATACACATGTAGAAGTCTAAAGTATATGAACATGCAGACAAAGAGAATAATTTGATTAAAATTCAATAAACCCCACATAAGAAACACCCCAACAAAAGCACAGTTTTATAGTGGGTTATCAGATATAAAACACTTACTGGGAACAAAGCCACAAGCAATCATCTCAGGATTTACTGACTTCCAGAAATCCTTGATGTCAACTTCCCCACTAAAGTCCGGTGAAGGCTCTTTGAGGTCACTCACTAAAAAAAGACATGCACATACATATCACTGCAATTTCAAGACAATAAATCCCTTTTTGTTTCACTGATTAGGATTATTACATTAAATAAACTCTTTCTTGTGCAAGTCCATAATGACCACGGGAGGAGGGTAGCCACAATTAACACAAGAATATAAGTAGCCATTATCCGTTTGATATATGATTCTGGAATAGACATTATGGTAATGAGAATTAATTTGATTATTTAAAGGCTTAAAGGGATCCTTTACCAAAAAGTGAAAATTTTGTCACAATTCACAATTCAAGTTGCTCCAAATCTGTATAAATGTCTTTGTTCTGTTTTGCCTTCATTAGTTTCACTCTCATTCAAAGCACATTGGAGTAAACAAGGAGTTTTGGGAACTATACCCTGAATCTAGTCTTCTTTTGAGTGGAGTTTGACGTGCTGCTAAATTGTGTTCAAACATGGAGAAACGCACAAGGAGAGCAGTATAGAGTCAAAGAAACTCAAGATAACTCAAAAATGGAGATGATTGCATTTTTTATTACAGTGTATGACAACAGAATACCACAATATAAGACATTTGTGCACAGATACATGTGCTCTTAGTTTGTTTGGAAACAACATTTATAAAGATTATAATTTAAACCACCATCACAAACATAAGCATGAAAGGACCCCTGTCACACCAACATTTGGATACAGGAGGAGTGCAGATATCCTGGAAAGAGTTTTAGTACACAACACTTTTGTTAACCAAGAGCTTCAGGCAAACTTCATTTGAATGAGGAAGAGAGCTGAACACGTGAACGTATCTTTTTAAAATAAACTTCTATTCAATTTTAGGTGAACTGTCCCTTTAAATTTTGAGCAAATAAACAAGTAAAGATAAATAATATTAACTGATTAACATTCAACTATTTGCATTGAAGATAGTCTAACCCAACCTATATACACACTTCTAAGCCACATATATGTTGTAGTGAAGGTCTGAGGAGGATTTAATGTTTGGTAGCAATACTTGGTAACCATTAAATTTATTCACTGTAAGACATTTAAAATATATATTTATTGTCATATGAAATAATGTAAACACACACTTCTATTAATATATTAATAATGGACTGATGGAATAAAGAGGAATAAAGCTAAGTGAGTCCAGGGACACGATCTGAGCACCTCATCATATAAGAATCATCACTTTTTGCTTCTCTGAACATCATTGTTCCGACCCAGAAACAGAAAACACAAATGAGATGAGATAACATCAGATGTTGACATCAATATTAACTTTGATGTTTCAGGGCCGCCGGCTGTGACTCATTGGGCGTAAGACTCACTCATTTGACTCTGTTGTCACGCTCTCACGCCACACATCTGTTTTCACACGCAGGGCCATACTCGCTCTTCAATGTGACCTCCTTCCTCAAATATGACCTCAAGTTAGTCCGGGGGAAGTCGCAGCACAGGCTTCAATATCCATCTGGAAGCATGAGACCCCCAGCACAGAGACATTCCCCTTAGTGTGGTCATTGACGCAGCGTGGAGTTCTCTCAAAAGGGAACGACTGAACAACCCGCTGACTGTAGTATGAAAGTCTACCAGACCTGCTTTTTATACACTGTAAAAATTAAAACGTGCTATTTACTTTAAAAAATCTAGGTAACATTATTACACTTATTTTATTTAAGTAGTTTTTAAGGGTTTTTTTTTGTGGATTTTACCTTAATAAATAAAGTAAAATTCTCTTGACTATTCAATCAACGGCACACACTGTAAAAAATAACACAGATATTTTCTTTAAAAAATTAAGGTAACAGTATTACACAAAATATTTTTAAGTACTTTGAAGCATATTTTTAACCCAATATTCCATGAATAAATCAAGTAAAACTACCTCAATTATTTAAGCAGGTCACATGATAAACTTTAAAAAATGAAGGAGAATTACTCATTTGAGCATTGGATTTAATTTCTTGATCTTTTTTAACTTCATTTTAACATTTACTATTGTTCACAACATACAGTATATGATGTGCAAGTAAGCTGACAGTTGACTCAGTACTGACATTAGCAACATTACTGTTCACTGCGTGAACAAAACACACTACACAAGCTCTCCCACAAACTAAATACAAGCAGCACTCTTCTGAGTGATGGTAAACAAGAAACTCAGAAATACAAAAATAATATCTTCTAAATCTTAAAGACAACGGAACAATAAACACTATCAAGTCTTTCATTTCCTTCTAAAGCACATAAAATAGCACTTTTTCACAAAAATTACTGTCTTAATGCAGTCGCATGCAGAGCATGCTGGGAACTCTAAATTCACTGCTCAGTTAGGGAAAATAACTTCAATAATTCATGTAGTTCCACCACAGAATAATGAAGTAAAGATCCTTCATACAAGTTTAAGTGGGTTGAACATGATACAATTAAATCGAATTCACTCAATTATTTGTGCATTTAGAATTCTGAGATATTTCTGTAATTTTAACTTAAATTTTGGTTAAAAAAACAATATCACAATTGTATTGAGTAAAGTTTACTCAATTAATTTCATGAAATCTACTACGACACAGAATTATTTTTTACAGTGTAGTTATGCCTAAAATCTGTATGTTTGTTGTTTTAAATATATCTATTTAAGAAATACACCAGATCAACCCCCGCTGTGTCTCTATATATCATGTTGTGGTCAGGAAGATGTGATGGGAGCCGTGAGGCGGGCCGATGGCGTGATTGATAGCTGGAATCAGCTGTGCGGTCTCACGGAGGAGATTGGGAGCATAAGAGGACGAGTGACGGGACTGCTGAGGAGAGAGGACCAGGCCTGGCTTTTAGTTGTGGTTTGTGTGTGTCGCCGCCAGTCGTCCGTGAGGGGCTGCCGGGATAAATTTCCTGTATTTGTTTGTTTATTTTATTAAAACTTTATATAATGTTCGCCGGTTCCCCGCCTCCTTCCTTCCTTTTATTGAACCTTCTTACACATGTATTCGCTGGCTGACACACATCACACATGCAAATAAGAGAACGCACACCTTGTTTCCATTACATAATAGACAACAGGACAGTAGATGGACTATTATACAAATAAGCAGGATGTAAAATATGAAAATAAGTCTTTCGAGAGAAATACCCAAATGATGTGATGTGCTGAAGATCAGATATAATATAATGACATATAAACACACAGAGAGAGAGAAACAGCAGCAGATTCAGGAGAGAAACACACAAGAGATGAAAAGTAAGAACTATTTACATTCTCATTTCTATTAATATTATCCTTTTGATATGATGCTGTTTTATAAACATTGTATCTAAAAATAACTTCTAATGAAACTTTATCAAGAAACTGACTTTCTGTAGAAATACACTAAGTGATGGAAATGTTGACTTTTAACTTCATTGACATTTATAGATTTATACATTCCAGAAACTAAACAAACTTTTATGTCATATTTACAGATTTATTTGATTTTAAATGTTGCATTTAAATTCATTTCTGACACCAAAATTGTGAACAAACAGAAGTTTAACATTTGAGCTTTTCAATGTGTTTCTTCCTCAGAAATGGCTCAGATTCTATATTTCAGTCTTCTTGTCATTGGTGAGTTTGTGTTAATGGTTTTATGTTTGATTTAAATGTCAGGAGAATGGACACCAGAGTTATCCGTCTGTCTATTAATAACTGTTCTATTGAAGAAAAAGAGGCATTTAGTAATAATTACTTTATTAAATATATCACACCAACAAGCAAAGGTGATGTGTCCAAAAGACGTCTTTTCTGCATCTGTGTTGATGTTGAATAGATGTCCCTTGAGGGGTCAAAAGTGAAAGGGTTTTACTTCTTCTATTTATGACATCTTCTGAACGTCTAATATTGAGGGACCTCTGGACAAAGTTTAAACTAGTTTCAATGGTTTTTCAGGTTTTCAAATGGAAGTAAATGAATTGATTGTTTAGTTGAATGGTCTGAATGCAGACAGACTGTTTATTTGTCCAGATAGCAAGCAACCATTGACTCAATGTTAAAAATGGTTGATTTGTCAATGTTAATGGCATTGAATCGTTATTAACTTTAGGCGTCAGGGTTTTTTGGAAAACATGCTGGATTTTGACATCAAGATTCAAAAGCTTGTGGCATTAAAGGGCTTAAAGATAGAGATCTTCTGTTAATTAGAAACATTTTGGGCATAACCGAAAGTTTATATGGGGTGTAAATATACTCACCTAATTTACATATTATGACAACATCACGGGCGGCCATCTTGAATTTCATAATATTCAGGAAAAAGTAGATATTGAATTGATGTTTGAACTTTTTGCATGTTGTTGTTCATTTTAATTGATCAGAAAAGAGGAAACCAGATATAAAACAGGAGAAAGTACTGAATAATTTATATATCACAATCAGGGATGGGCATGTATTTCAAATACAAAATACTTAACCCTTAACATGTAAAGGCCCCATGGCCGGGTTAACAATTCATATTTGTTTAATTTAGTTGAAACTTACCATCATGATGATCAGTGTTTCCTTGAGTTAGTCTCTTGACTTTAGATGTTTTAATGTTTGAAGTTCTTTCTTTAACTGGATGCTTTAGATGTATATTTGCTCTGCCAATGCAAATAAAAATCTAATCGAATGCTGTTGTTTTGTGAATTACTTTTAAAATGCAAATACAATCTAAAGCTCCAGTAGCGTTACGACTCAAACAGACTTGAAGAATTAGTGTATGAATCTCAACAATGGTGACAAACAATAACAACAATACTTCATGCTTCAATGCATGCTGGGTAACATCCTAGTTCAAAACTCATTTATGACTCCCAGAATGCATTGTAACATGACATTTTTTGTTGTTGTTTTTCACCATTGTTGAGATTCATACATTGATTCTTCATGTCTGTGTGATTCTAAGTTTTAGTGGCAAAATTTTAAATTTGCATGAAACTATTTCTCTACATGAAAATAATACCACTATGTCCTTTCAAGATAAGCAAACGATTCTGATGTTAAATGTAAATTAAATTAGATGAGGACCTCTTTAACAAACCAACACTATTTGATTGAATTTTAATTTGCATTGTCCAGTCAAATATACTTTGAAACCATAGAATTACACAATAGTCAAATATACTTGACATGTGAACATCAAGAGTCAAGATCCTAACTCAAGGAAACACTGATCATCATGATGGTGAGTTTCGACTGAATTAAAACAAATATTAAGTGATAACCCGCCGATCGGCCCTCTGCATGTTAAGGGTTAAGTATTTTGTATTTGAAATAAATGCCCATCCCTGATCACAATACTTTATAGTAGTAAAATGCATGTGAAAAGAAGCCTACTTTCTGATCAGTAATATACAGGAAATAATAGATATTGAATTGATTTTTAAACTCATTTACATTTTTTGTTCATTCCAAATGATCAGGAAAAGAGGAAATCAACAGTAAAACTATAAGTAACTAGAGTAAATTATTACTATATTACTGTGCCATAGTTAAATGCATGTGCCTATTTTTTGATCAGTTGACCAGCTATCTGCCCATTCAGCTCTCTCTACCTCTAGCAACAGCTCTCCTATGGACACTACGACCACGTTCATCCCTGCCACCCCCATCTCTGTTATGCAAAGGGTCAAAATGAGCCCAGCAAAACCTCCAGTATTAAATTAACACTTTTAGTGTTTATATAATTCTCACTCAGAGTGTTAAAAAGTAACACTGAAACAGATGTGCGGTCATTAGACGACCGATCGTGATTCCCAAAAGGAAAATATTTCCCTTCAGAGTCAGAATCGGCGAATAACATTCTCAACAGATCCTCACGCTACAACCTTTTATTAGCCATTTGCAAATTTTCTCTCACAAATCTCACAATTTACACTGACGCTCTGAACTGAATTGCTTCCGCTTCAATGATACGATAGCTCACTTGCTCTGCTATTTGCTCAAACACTTTGAACAGGAACATGACGTCATTTTGGTCTTGAATCAAAGAGGCCGATGTCTGAGATCTAGTGATATGGGACACAAATCAGATATTACACCATATTATGATCTACAGCCTATTTCATTAACAATGACATCTTGTCCTAATTCTGCAACTTTGGCGCTTAGAGGGTTAATGGAGAATTTTTTTTCTAAATTTCAACAAACCATCATTATAGTGATCAGTGTTTTAATGTTAGATGTTCATTGGCGATCCATGTCTATTGAAATATGTTTGTTGTGGAAAAAAGAACTAGGATCCAGTGGGATCATAAGATGGTGATGATTTTGAAATGATGATATAACCATTATGAAATGACAAAAACTATTTTTGACAGTTGTGTTGTTGTTGATTTGTGAATATTGTGTAACACTACAATAAGTACATTACAGAAAAAGTACTGTTTTAATAAATTTATTGTTAAAAAAAAAATTAAATAGAAGAAACTGCTATGAAATATATTAAGCTTTCATATTTCATACAAAGGTTCTAGTTCATTCATGTAAAATTACTTCAATAAAATAATTAAAATTGTATTATTATTATTCTGTTGACACACATTAAAACCTCATCAATGGTGACAATCATCAAACCAATTCTGATCAACTGCAATGCATGCTGGGAGTCATGAATGAGTTTTGTACTATGATGTTACCCAGCATGCCCTGCAGCATGAAGTGGTCATTTGTTGATTGTCACCATTGATGAGTTTCATACACAGATTCCTGATCTCTGTTCAGTGATTTCAGAACTCAAAGTGTTGTTTGTTCAGAGCGAAGGTCCTTTGATAACAACTTATAACAACCCAATAAATGAACATGATTAGATTCAGAGAGTAAATTTCATATTAATTTCCACTTTAGAGATAATCCCCATATTTATCATGAAAACATTATATATGTAAAATAATTTATTGTTACTACTGTAAATCTCTATTTAATTATTGTGAGGTCTTCAACTTACAGAAATATTTTAGAAATATTTTCAGTTTTCATATATTGTGATATTAACATATTTTAATGTTAATATTTATTCAACAAAAATTGATTATTTTATTCATTCAAATAAAAAAATAGTACAAACTTGTGTTTGTTTGTAAAGTATTTGCTTAAACATTGATAAAGTCATATTATTTCATAAGTATTTGTATCAACACTGTATTCACCTACTGTGATGTAAATTTAAATGTAAATTTATAAGATTTTTAAACACAATTGACGCTTATGATTTATATTGACACAGAATCTGTCTCTCCATACATTTTAATACAAACATATATATTTTTCTTCAATCATACATTATGTGTGTAGTGAAAAGCACATTTCTTCTGAAGGCGTGCCTTTAGCCTCGATGTACCTACAACACACCGTGATCAAATTAAATTATTAAGCAGGAAAAAATGACTCGTCTTAAAGCTAAACACATAACGTTACAAAACATGTAATGTTACCAAGAGGCTGGCGGTCCACAGAGAGCAGAAATGTGTCATAAAGTTTAGTTTTACTGTCACTCAAAATGAATCTCTTATTGATTTACAATGACTTTATTCATGGTTTCATTCATAGCTAGACCTCTACGTCAGAGCAGTGACTGTTCAGCGGATGACATCACAGTATCACAAGAGCAGACTGCTCTGTTCTCTCTAACTACTGTCACGATACTTTACAGTCAAACACTGAGCAGCGCTGCAGGAGCTCAAACAGACCTGTTCTAATGGGGAAAAGACTTTTATTTTCATTAAATACAATATCTGCCAGTTTAAAATAGTATAATTTTAACCTCAGTTTTGTTCATCTCTGAGGGTCTAGAGGACCCTGAGGGTTCATTATTGGTTAGTTGAGACTATGATGTCATAGCACTGGATTATCACAAAACACTCACACATTAATAACACAGCACAGTTAAAGGGATAGTTCACCCCAAATATTAGAAGTCTTTCATTTACTCGCCCTTGTTCCAAACCTGTATGAATTTCATGGTTCTTCTAAGCACAAATGGAGTTATTTGTAAGAATGAACAGGTGTGAGTTTCCCGAACAAGAACATAACTCGCTGGTTAACCATCATAGTGCGATGGATTGTTGGGGAAATGAACAATGTAGTTACGACTGTTTCCCAAACCGTAGTAATTCTGTCGGAGATCAATCGCTTGAATCAATTTGGTTCAATAATCTAGTTGATGACGTCACACATGTGGTGGAGTAATGACGTCTACTAATAAATACATTCAGATCGATTTAATGTCAAATTATTGCTGTAAATAACATACATTGCATTTAACAGCGACTTTTGTTATCTTACTGTTGTTATCTGTTGTTTTATTTCACGATATTTCATTTAGAGTAATGTGAGGGTGAGTAAATAATAACAGAATTGTCCCTTTAAGAGCATTTGTTCAAGTGATTTCAGATTGATGACATCACTTCTAAGAAATAACCATCATCACTTCATCCCACTGGATTTTGTCTTCATTTTTATCATTATAAAATAAATTTTATTAGATGCCATTAAAATTGACAAAGAAACCGTTTTTATCATTGATTCAACGGTTTTCAACGGTTCTCTTGCTATCAGTGTTGAAGTAATCCTGAAGATCTTGATGAGTTTGTTCAGCTGAACTCTGCAGGAAAGTGGATCAAGAGGTCCAGAGTTGAGGAGCCCTGATTTACACAATCATGAAAATATATATTATTTAAACCACATTCAACACTTACTAGAAAAAGCAAATAAGACCAAATCAACCTTCTTCAAAACATCTCTTTATGTCAATACAAATATACATCATTGACTTCTATGATTAGGGTCTGATCTACAACACCACAAAAAGAAATATCATAAAAAATGATGGTTTATTTCAACTCATCGTTGCATCAGAAATGGATAAACTCGACTGCTGGGTTAAATTAACCCATTGATGTTTATATTTGACCAGACAATGGGTTAAACAACCCAGCATAGACTAATGTATAACCCAACTGTGGGGTTTTTTCATTTTGACCCAATTGAAATAACCCTCTGTCTCTGTGAATTGGGATGTGGAAGTAGGCATCCTGGAGATCTACTGTCGTGAACCAATCTCCTTCTCTGATGAAGGCGAGAAGGGTTGAAAGACGAAGCATACGGAAACTCAGTCGCTTTAAGTGTCGATTGAATTTTTTGAGATTCAGGATGGGCCGGAGACCGCCATCCTTCTTCGAAATGATGAAGTAGGTTGAATAAAACCCCTGCTCTATCGCTGAGGGCAGGCGTGTTATAGCTCCCTTTCCTAAAAAACACTGAAACCTCTTCGTCCAGAGACCTGCGTTGCAGTTCTCCTGTCAATACAGTAGGAACAATCCCTTGAAATTGTGGTGGTTTTGACTTGAATTGCGACGATGACCTACTGAATTAAAACAAATATTAAGTGATAACCCGCCGATCGGCCCTCTGCATGTTAGGGGGGAAAAATATTTTGTATTTGAAATACATGCCCATCCCTGGTTATCACTTAATATTTGTTTTAATTCAGTCGAAACTTACCATCATGATGATCAGTGTTTCCTTGAGTTAGGATCTTGACTCTTGATGTTTACATGTCAAGTATATTTGACTATTGTGTAATTCTATGGTTTCAAAGTATATTTGATTGGACAATGCAAATTAAAATTCAATCAAATAGTGTTGGTTTGTTAAAGAGGTCCTCATCTAATTTAATTTACATTTAACATCAGAATCGTTTGCTTATCTTGAAAGGACATAGTGGTATTATTTTCATGTAGAGAAATAGTTTCATGCAAATTTAAAATTTTGCCACTAAAACTTAGAATCACACAGACATGAAGAATCAATGTATGAATCTCAACAATGGTGAAAAACAACAACAAAAAATGTCATGTTACAATGCATTCTGGGAGTCATAAATGAGTTTTGAACTAGGATGTTACCCAGCATGCATTGAAGCATGAAGTATTGTTGTTATTGTTTGTCACCATTGTTGAGATTCATACACTAATTCTTCAAGTCTGTTTGAGTCGTAACGCTCCTGGAGCTTTAGATTGTATTTGCATTTTAAAAATAATTCCACTTTATATATTCTTTGAAGATGGCAGACAACTCTGATATAATTTACAAATTAAATGAAATGTGGACTACTTCACAAAACAACAGCATTCGGTTTGATTTTCATTTGCATCGGACGAGCAAATATACACCTAAAGCATCCAGTTAAAGAATGGCAAAAGAACTTCAAACATTAAAACATTTAAAGTCAAGAGACTGACTCAAGGAAACACTGATCACCATGATGGTGAGTTTCAACTAAATTAAACAAAAATATGAATTGTTAACCCGGCCATGGGGCCTTTACATGTTAAGGGTTAAGTATTTTGTATTTGAAATACATGCCCATCCTTGCTAATGTATAACCCAACTGTGGGGTTTGTTCATTTTGACCCAATTGAAATAACCCATTGTTGTTTAGAGTGATGGGACACTATTAGGAAATAAAATAAAACACATTTTGTTCTTAGATGTAGCAGCAGTTAGGGATTAAAGACTCAAATTGTTTTTAAAATATCGACGAGTCACGTTGTAAGAAATTTGATTTAGAAAAAAATATTTTAGTAGATAAAGTCAGTGCATTATATTGCATATAGTGAAAAAAAATAGTCTCACTTGTTAATGAATGGACAAACAATTTGGCATTAAACAGACAAAGGGTTTTGAAATGTCATCATGATTGAGGTTTGTGATTTCAATGTTCAGGTCTAAGTGCACAATAAAGAGTTATTATTGCTAATGATGATGAAGTAAAAGATGAGAAACTAGAATAAAATCTAATTGAAATGAGTAGATTAGAAAAGAGATTGAAATCAAACAGCACAGAATATATTGCACACTATAAAAAATTTAAATTTGTTAAAAATAATAATATTTTATTATTATTTTTTTACCAGCTCAGAAATCTTACTGCATGAGTTGACTTGTTTTTCTTGTTTTCTCGATTATTTTGAATAAAATTTGATTTGATTCCAAGTCAATACAAACTCTGTGTCAGTAAATGATGATTGTGTGGTGTCAGCACACTCCTGCTTAGATCAGCTCTGAGTGAATGTGTTTGAATAAAAACTCTCTCTTTCAGCTCTCTGTTCATTATCTGAAGGCATTCAGCGCCGCTATCACTATATAAACATGAAGATGAACTGGACTGAAGCTCAGAGATACTGCAGAGAGAACTTCACAGATCTGGCCACAGTCAACAACATCAATGACATGAACGAGCTGAAGAAGACCGTGAATAACAATCAGGAGTTTGTCTGGATTGGACTGAAGAGAACAGATGTTTATAAATGGAAGTGGTCTCTGGGTGATCCTGTGAAATATCTGAACTGGGAAACTGAACCATCAACTGACACAAATAATTGTGCTGTTATGAGAAATGGAAAATGGCATCAGCAGAAGTGTTTTGATAAGCTGGGATTCATCTGCTACAATGGTGAGTGACAGCAAACCTTCACTTCACAAAACATGATCATAAGACAACAATAATAAACATCACAGTTAAGAAACACAACACATGTGGGTCAGATGAACAGGTTGGAGCTGAACTCTACAGGATTGGACACTTCTGATTTAAACAAATACACAAAGACAGTCAATGTACCACAGTAGCATCATTACATCTAATTCACTTCTCATCTCTGACTTCAGGTGTTTCAAAGGATTTCATTATCTGTGAATCACAGACTTTCCTTCTCAGCTGTGGTGAGTTCTCTGAGTTTCATCATTTACATGTTCACAGATTTAAAGGCCACATAACATGATGAGAAAATAAAGATTTGTCAAACACAATTGTCTGTAATGTGACTTTATCAACAGATCAGGGAACTATTAAAGTCCTTTCAGCCAATTATGGGCGTACAGACCGACAGACCTGCTCTACTGGAAGACCGGATGACCAGATCTCAAATGTTCAGTGCAGTCTGAACACATCTCTAAGTGCGGTGGCCACTCGGTGAGAACAGAAAACATTATTAAAGAGCTATCAGATATTATCACATCATCTTTATATATTTTTGCTGTTTTTGTATTTATTATCACAGATGTGATGGAGAAACGAGATGTTCTATGGTTGTGGGACATCCAGTTTTCACTCATCCTTGTCCTGGAACTTACAAATACCTGAATGTGTCTTATGAGTGTGTTGCAGCACCACCAAGTGAGATTTACACCCAACTGACACCAAACCTTATAAAACACTATACAAGAGTAAAGTTTAAGTGTATTTTAAGTGTTATTTATTTACTTAGTAAGTATATAATTAACAGTCTGCTAGTAGTGAACCTGTAGGTGTATTATTTTAATACTGCTGGGGACTAAACTGGCCTCTTCTAAGTTTATGAAAGTAGACTTTTAAGTGTAGTCTAAGTTTAAGTCTGGGGTTTTAACTCCAGTCCTCGGGTCTCCCTGCACAGAATGATTTAGATCTCTCCCTATTGAACACATGAAAGAGTGAATAATCAAATCCATCCATCCATTTTCTACCGCTTATCCAAACTACCTCGGGTCACGGGGAGCCTGCGCCTATCTCAGGAGTCATCGGGCATCAAGGCAGGATACACACTGGATGGAGTGCCAACCCATTGCAGGGCACACACACTCACTCATTCACTCATTCACTCACACACTCACACACTCACACACTCACACACTCACACACACTCACACACTCACACACACTCACACACTCACACACACTCACACACACTCACACCCTACGGACAATTTTTCCAGAGATGCCAATCAACCTACCATGCATGTCTTTGGACCAGGGGAGGAAACCGGAGTACCCGGAGGAAACCCCCGAGGCACGGGGAGAACATGCAAACTCCACACACACAGGTCAGAGGCGGGAATCGAACCCCCAACCCTGGCGGTGTGAGGCGAACGTGCTAACCACTAAGCCACCGTGCCCCCCTAATAATCAAATCAGATTCAGTCAATGAGATAATGAAGTGAAGATTGAGTCATTCACAGTCACTGAAGAAAACATGAACAATAAGAAGTAAATCCCTCATCGTGTTTAGTGTTTCCTTCAGCACAGCAAAGTGCCTGGTGTATATATGAATCCATCACTACGGGTGTACATATTTACACTGAAGAAGAGTCTTTATGGTGTGAAATGTTAATTTATTCATGCAGTTAATGAATCAATTGAGTTCACTTTACAAGTGATAATTGATCTTTAGTGATGACACCTGCTGTTCATGATCACAGTCCACTGAAGAAGTGAACAAGAACAGGAAAAAAAGACTGTAGCCACACAGATTCATGTCATATAAATACACAATCAAATATGCTAATAAAACACAGTGGACTTCTTGACTCTTGTTCTCTGATATTAATGTGTTTGTTGGTTAGCTGTGATTGTTTGTTTTATTGTAAATGGAGTTAGTTTGTGTAGATGATACACTGGAAGTAGTGTGCTGTTTTCATCACTGTTTGTAACCTGTGACATCACTCCTCCACTTTCATATGTGTTTTTTGTTCTGGCACCTGAACAAGTTTAGCATTTATCAAGACTTTTAGAAGAAAAGTCTGTGAGATGGTGGTCTAGTGGGTTAAACCACTGAACTTGTAAATCAAAGGTTGCGGGTTCGATCCCAGCATCCACCACCAGTGTGTCCTTGAGCAAGACACTTTACTCCATGTTGCTCCAGGGGGATTGTCCCTGTAATAAGTGCACTGTAAGTCGCTTTGGATAAAAGCGTCTGCCAAATGACTAAATGACTAAATGTAAATGTAAGAATTATGTTTCTGTAGATTGATATCTGAACTGTAAGTGTAATGAGAATGAATGTAAATCATGAGACTTGAATCTTTATTTTCTTCAACAGACAGCAGTAAATCATACATCATTAATACTTCTAGTACAACATGGAGAGAAGCTCAGAGTTTCTGCAGACAGTATCATACTGATCTGATCAGTGTGAGGAACCAGACTGACAATCAACTGATCCACAACATCATTAATGATACTCACACATCTGTCTGGATTGGTCTGATCAGAGGCTCGTGGGAGTGGTCAGATAACACTGACTCCGCCTTCAGATACTGGGGGACTGGTCAACCTGATAATTCTGGTGATGATTGTGCAGTGACCAATATGAATAATGAGGGGAAATGGCATGATGTACCTTGCAGTAACTCTTACACTTTTGTGTGTCATGAAGGTGAGTTAATAAAAGTCAATGTGTGTGTTTGACCACAGAAGTTTCTTCATGATGAAACTGATCTCAGTTCAGTCTCAGTGTTTGTGTTTTGTTCTCATGTTCAGTTGTTTGTGTTTATAGTGTGTTCAGATGAGCTGATATTGATCCAGAAGAATCTGAGCTGGACTGAAGCTGTGAGATACTGCAGAGAGAATCATGTGGATCTGGTTTCTGTGGATTCAGAGAAGATTCAGCTCATGGTGACTAAAGTTCTTCATCAGGCCTCGACTGCTGAGGTGTGGCTGGGGTTACACTATTACTGTCTCATGAATCTCTGGATCTGGGTACGAGGAGAGGTCGTCTGCTATCAGAATTGGGCTCCAGGGGTTCAGATTCAACTGAAGCACTGCAGCGGTGAACACAGAGCTGGAGCGGTTCAGTCTGGAGGAGATCATAAGTGGATCAGTCTTCCTCGATCTCAAGAACTCAACTTCATCTGCATCAGAAATAAAGAAAATTAAATCATGTGTGTCTGTCACTTTCTGTGATGTAGATCACTTCAGATGATGTAAACAACGCTGGTCCAGAAGAACTTCCAGTCTCAGTTTTTAAAACAACAAACAGAACATTTATAACTAATAAACCAAAATGTTAAACTAATATCTTTAAGATTTAAATGTGTATATAAGATTTATAAAGAGATAAATAAAAAGGAAAAAATGAATGCCTCTGGACCAGTGTTTACATTACTGACATTTATTTGTGGATGTCAAGAGGATGACATGAGTTTAATAACAGATGATAGTGATGTGTGTGTTTACTGCTTTAGGTTTTTCAGCTCATTGTGTTATTTTATCACTTTCTCATCTTTATAAATGTCTGCTTGATCTCTGACACAGAATATTCTGGATGTGAAATAAAATCTGGTGAAGGGGACTTTTATTCTGTATGTATGTACAACCGTTCAAATAAACTCCTGATGTTTAACTTAATCTGCAATCATAACATTTATATTCATATTTATGTTTATATATGATATGAAAGTGCCTAGATACTGTGTACATAAATGAAGCAAACTAGACTGAAATAATTCGGTTTTATACACATTTATAAATGCAGAAAAAAACAATATGTGCCTCTATGGAAACAGAAACAACTCAGTAAACTGAACATTATATCATGCAGTCAAAAAATAAACCACAACAAACTCTAAAAATGCTTTTATTGAATATAGTTTTAAAAGAAATCAAATGTTTATTTGTTTTATTCAGTAAAGTTTATCATCCAAGTGTGTGTGATCTCAATTAGGAACTTAAAGTGTAAATCGCTGACCCCAGGTGGCCAAAAAGACAATAGTTGTGTGTTTGTTTTTCTAGTAACATGTCAAATGAATACAGTTAAATATTTATTCATATGTATGCATGTTTTATAACTTGTGTTTGAATATGAAATTATAGCAACATATCGAATAAAATGGAAAGATTTACAGTCACATTGCTGGTAATAAATAAAAACACACATTTGGATTAATTTGAGCTCAATACTTAGAAAAATATACGAAGACATGGTGAATATGTAGCTCCGTATAGTTTACATGTGTTTGTTTGTTTGTTAAAAAAATATGGATTCCAATATTATATCTGTTTTATCAAAGTTTATTTAAAGAAATAATTGAAAAGGACAAAATTAAGATATGTATCCTAAAGCCATGGAATATTTTTAAAAAACTTTTTTGACTTCTTATTGGTTGAGCTGTCAACATGTGACCTGTGTTAATGAATTTATTTTAGTTTGTGCTTTAACTGCTTTACAACAATGCTCTCTTAGAGGATATAGCTTTCCTATTTTTTTCATTTAAACCGTTTATTCACTCTAGAATATAATAGGTGGTACATTTGTTCTTGTTTTGAATAAAATTGGTAAAGCTGTTTTGATAAAAGTTTTGTAAACACTAAATTTAGATTTTTTTTACTTTAATTGCATTGAAGAATCTCACAGACAATATTTCATGTCTCTTTAAGTTAATAATGAAAATATGACTGCTGTCATCTGTGGTTTTCTTAACACAGTATAGAGCAGCTCTTCCTAAAGTCCGGACTCCAATCCGGATTCGGACCTGGAGGGAATTCGATCCAGAACCACCATAGCATATGCACCGGCGGCGCCAGGGGGGGTCTTGGGGGGTCTCAAGACCCGCCCAAAAAGCGCCTTGACCCCCCATTTGACCCCCCACCCCCTCCCTGATTAAAAAATATTTAATTTATATAAAAATATATATATCCGGGATAAAGATTTAACAATAGTCCTCTTCAAACTACGCAGAACAATAATAATTCACAATTTATTCGAAATATAAAAAAATATAAACATAAGAATCACTGCGACGCCCCATGAACGTTGCTGCCGCTGTGCCTTGCATCATTGCGTTCAAGGCGCTGCCGCGAGCCCGCAAGTGCTGCAACGCACTTTATATCTTGAAGCTAAAAATGGATCGCTTCGTCATACCTAAAAACAAATTGACAGCAGACGGAAATAGGACTGAAAATATACCCGTTGCAGTGGATGGCGAGCCCTGCTTGATCCTAGAATTAGAAATAGAGGACACCGAGGAATTGGAGGAGGTGGGACCGGAGCAACTCGCATATGGAAGCATATGTGTTGCAAAATTCAATTTGCAATGTAATATGCAAAATGGCAATGCAGTATGTAAATTGACAATGCAATTGTGTATCTAAATATACATTTCAAATAACGTATGTGCAACATTAAGTGCAAAATGAAAATAAAAATTAAATTATATAAATTACATTTGGAAGTTCCTACACGGGTTTTATGATTACAAATGTAATTGATATAATTGAATTTTTATTTTCATTTTGAACTTAATGTTGCACATACGTTATTTGAAATGGAATGGATTTAACGGGGGTTTTAAGCCATGGCCCAGCCGAGAAACCAAGACAGCCTAAATTAAAATCATAACCCTGTCGTTCTTTTGGATCGCAGGGGCAGCTAGCATTCAGGGGTTTTAGTTACTCTTGGTTCAAACAGTACCAGTGGCTGGAATATTCTGTCAAAAGACGTGGCTTTTTGTTTTGCCTGTCGTCACTTTTTTCACAGTGTGCATGGATCTGGTTTTATTTGTTTAGTAGCAGTAATATGCAGTTATTAGCCGTGTCCACTGTATTTTTTTGTGGTTTTCATGAGACCCCCCTTGAAATGACCTAGACCCCCCATTGCCCCCTCAATCAAAATTGTCTGGAGCCGCCACTGAGCATATGATGAAAAAAATAACTTATACACAAGATGTTCAAAAACAATGTTTAATATCAATAAAACTGCAGTTGGGTTCTTTTGATTAGGTGATAATATAAAATACAACACAATAAAACATGATAAAAATAAAACTGAGTTATCTGTTTCTTCAAATAAACTCTTCATATAGAGTCGTTTTTTTTTTCTTCAATTTATTTAAAGTTGTTTTAAATGTTTATTAAAAGCAAGTTTTGTAATAATAATTGTACCAGACCTTTGACATTGAAAAGAATTCAGATTCGGACATTTGAATATAAACTTTGAGAACACCTGGTATAGAGGATATTATTGTAAAGATTGTTAGAGACTGAAGCTTACACAATATTTGTATTTTTATTTATTTTGTTGCTATGTTTTTTTTTGTTCTTTTTTTTTTAGGAGTGTGTCATGAATCCCCCAGCCAAACAGCTGATGCCCACCTAGACATCTCTGAACAGACCCCCTCTGGCAGCAGAGGATGCTGGGAATGTGCCGTGGCCGCAGGAAGTTCCTGGCTGACTCTGTTGCGCTGCTCTTTATTCCGGCCCTCACCTGGATCTATCTGTCATCTGAAAACTTCACCGGTAAGACGACACGCAAAACACATGTCAGTCAAACACACACGTTTAAATCACACTCACCGGTGTTTTGACTTTCCAGTGAAACCTCTGTCACCGCTGGAGCTTCAGTCATCGGCGCCGAGCGGAGCGGCCGGAGAACCACAGGCTCTGGAGCTCAGGTCGCGAGACACAGAGAACCAGAGGTGGACAATCCAGGGCCCAAAGAGTAAAAGTCCTGCCATATTTTTTTTCACCCATAAACTCAGCAGCGGATTTCACCAGCGGAGGAACCAAAACATTCCTTTCAAGTCACAAGCAAGTCTCAAGTCAAATCTTAAGTCCTCAAAGAGTTAAAGTTAATGAGATGATTAAGTGAGCAATTAAATGATGATTGAGTGATGAACACCTGCTGTTAACAATCAACAACACTGAAGAAAAGAGAAACACAAGAACTACAACTGACTTCAGACACAGGATTGACTGACATCAGCTGGAAGAAGAAAAAACATTTCCACCATAATTGTGATCAGTGTTTGCTTTAGTTGTGGTCTTGAGCCTTTCAGTGATAGTAAGTGGGTCTGTTTCTGTCTCTCTTCTCCACCTATAGCTGGTATGTCGTGAGCGCACTGGTGGTCTCACAGACTCCCCACACATGATTATAAAGCAGTTTAGGTGTACAGGAATACACAATTGAGCGCTATATAAATGTCTAAATCATTCAAAGATAATTGCTGCTTAAATAATTACAATATTTTATTCACAGCAAACATTTGTTCAATGCTGAATCAAATCTTGAAGGAAGAGAACAGTTTGTGTTTCTGGTTTAAATCTCTCTGGGTTTATGATCTGCATTTGGATATAAAAACCTCCAAATCAACGGCACGATAAACCTTAAATATTGAGATCAGTCTTTTACATATGAACATTTATCATATGAACCTCAACAGTGGTGACAATTATTAGTCATACTGCATTGCATGATGGGAGTTTTTCATGCATTGCAGCTTGAAGCATTTTATTGAGCGTCACCATTCATGAGCTTCATATGTTGGTTCTTTATGTATGTCTAGAAGGTTTTAAGTAAGCATTTGATTGTTGCATTTATATTTTCACACTGATACTTTTAGATAGACATTTTTTTTTTAAACACCGAGTGTACAGGGTTCAGTATGGTAAACATAAACATGAATATGATCAAAAAGAGATATCTTTGCCTGTAAACATTTCAGTTTTAGATCATCTCATCATATGAAAACCGTGAAGAGTTAAACACTTCACAGAACTGATCTCTCTACTGTACAACAGTACACAATTGATACAGTGCAAAATCTAACAAAAGCAAACACTGATCTCCATGATGGTGACATCATATAACCAATAAAACATCAACATCTCAATTACAGCAGGTGTTCATCACTAATGCTCAATCATCATTTAATTACTCACGTAATCATCTCATTAACTTTAACTCTTTGAGGACTTGAGATTTGGCTTGTGACTTGAAAGGAATGTCTTAGTTCCTCCGCTGGTGAAATCAGCTGCTGAGTTCATGGGTGAAACAAAAATATGGCAGGACTTTTACTCTTTGGCCCAGGATTGTCCACCTCTGGTTTTGACTCTGTACATACAATCACATGCACCTTATTTTGTAAAGAAATTTTTCAACAGTCAATAGTTTGTTACAATAAATGTTTCAAATTCTCAAATTCTTCATATTTAATGTCATAAGAGATGAAATTTCTTCTAACAACAGTCTTCATGTTACTCTCTTGGCACATGAAAATTTACAAGACCCAAGAAAATGTCAATCCCATGATTACCATCATCTTGTAAAGGATCAAATGTCTGACGTATTTCATTAAGGGTTGTGTTTTATACTTGTAAATGAATCTCAGGAACTACAACTTGGTTTATCACGTCATAAGCAAAGGGCAAAGTGTCAACACTAATTGAAGACTCATTAGCTTCAAATACACCATTTACAGCCAGGTTGTTCTGTCCAACACGACTAATAATTCCTCTGTACCACAACTGCAAAGGTGTCATGTATATTTCTGTAGAAAGAGCGTGGTTATTCCACTGGTTTGTGAATTCCCTAACACCTCTATGGATTCGCGGCATGTAAACGCAGTGCAAACAAAACAGGTGCAGTTCAGACAATGAATCGAGAACAAATTGATTCTCCATGAAATTGAACAAATCAGAGAAATGGTATGATACTACACGATTAAGTTCCGCCCAAAGTCTTTCAATCCTCTGATTATGGACACTGCGTCCAGCTACTATACTTCTTCTGTTCAGTCCTCTTCTTCTCAGCATGAAGCGGAGCCACCTCGATGTTCTCCATACCACGATCACATCTGACTCTTGATGGTAAACCGAAATTTCGCACCCCTCTTTGGAATAGGGTCAAAACACTGGAAGCTCTGTTATTGTCTGTGCAGTCAAGATATATAATTGTACGGCTGTACCCGTCAATGCATCCATGGAACACCATCCTCCATCTAACCAATTTATGGGTTCCATCGGTGTATCTGTCAAAAGAGGAAATTGCAGTAATTGAACTTTTTTGTTTGAACTCTTATTATACTGTTATTTTTTGGGGTAATTACAGCACCAGAGTATTAATTCCAAAACTATCACAATTTGGGAAAATGTGTAGAATAGTAATTTCATATTTAACTTGAGATGGCACAATCACATTTTTTATAACACCTACAAGCTAGAAAAAAATGGTATTTTGCGACATACCGTAATTAATTTGGACCTCCGACATTGTAAATTCTGTGACGGATGGCTTGTCTACGCCAAAAGCTTTGTCCGACAGGGTCAATGTTTTATAGGACTCGGCGTACCCTCCACCTCTTAATGCGAAACCCCTTGAGCGAAGACTTCCCCTAACATAGGTCTCTCCAGCATTTGGAGTGTTCTCCAGAATTTGCCGAGTTGTTAAAGTCAGATTCTCGTCTGACAGTTGAGTGTAGTCATTAGATGGAATCGAAAGACATTGTCCGTGGCGGAATAAGGTTAGCCGATCTATTCCAAGCATTAAAGATATACCCTGCCAGCTTCAACCCAGATCCAAGCAGTGGTCAATTTGATCCGCTGTCAAATCATACCGCGGTTGACCAGCAGTGCCAATGCGAACTGTTGGTGGGGCGATGCAGTTGTTGCTTTCTTGAATTATCTGGCTGTCAAAATGTCGAAGAATTACATTAACCGCATTACATATCGACTCCTGGACAGTTATACAATCTTCAGAGTCTTGGCCTCTTGCACGACGAAATACATTTGTAATTGAACGAAATGTCCGTGCATGGTGTTTTAGTTCTGTGAAGTATGGAACTGCAGGATCTGTTTGTAAAAATTTGATACACTGCAGGAACCGTGAAAAAAAATGTCATAGTTAGCAATAACATGCTGATAATTACACAGAGAAAAAGCCAACCGTATCGAATAATAAGAAATACTTCATTGTTTACATTCATTACACGAGTTTTGAAATGAGGTAACAAAGTGTTTTCCGGTAACAACGAAACGACTTCCGGTCACAATGATTTTTTGCGCTCTCTCCCTCACAAGTGCATGCGTGCACTACCTTTGTGCAGGTGGAACTGGTTGTATGACAGTGTCTGTTTCAGACAAAACTAAATTAGCTTTTCAAACGGTAGCCAGAGAATTTGAACCAGCGCTCTGTGTTAAGCCAGCGGTCCTCGTTACATAAGCAGAAATGTTTCACATGTCAGCACAAGTATAATGTAAATACGCAAGCGTTTTAATGTATTTCATCCAAATCGGCCTCCCATAGATTTTGAAGCTTCATTTGGTTGTGCACTGTATCACCTCATAGTCTTTGCTTGCCATTAACACAGTTAAACAAAATAGAATAATATTAACAGTTGTGCAAACAACTCAATTAACAAAATACTAGTTTAAAAGAGGTAAAACACACGCATAAATGTTTGTCAGTGTACTTTCAAAGTTTGAAATCTGTTGCTTTTTCATTTTACCAATTAACAAATTCAACCATTTTTTTCATTTTGTATTTAACAGACAAATCATTTCAAACTACAGTGAATACATGTCAGTGTTTTGTATGTAAACACATGTTTTCTTATGTTTACAGTTTAAACACGTGACCTCAGTTCAGGGTGAACCCTTATTTCTGTTTTTTACACTGTAGTTCAGCAAACACTGAGCGATTTAAAACTTGTTCTTAATGCGAAGAAATCCCAAATTATGATGTTTACCAAAAACAAGTCTGTATGTAACGATGAAGGTGGGACGAGAGCCGTGAGGCAACGAGACGGGGCCGGTGGCGTGAGTGATAGTGGGCGGGACTATAAGAGGACGAGCGACAGGACTGCTGACGAGAGAGGACCGGGACCGGACATGTGTTAAGTTTGTATTTATGTTCTTGGGGCCGGCAGTCGAACGTGAGGTGGCTGCCGGCCTTTTACTACAAGATACCATCTACAAGATGAATTAGATTTAAAAGAGTTGGTATCACTAAATAATATAATATATAATGTATTTTAAAGGATTTGGTTGTAGAGTAACTTTTTCTTGTGTTTGTGTGTGTGCAAACATTCTCAAATAATGATGGGAATAATAAAGTCTGTATCTATAGATGTCATTCGATAATTCAATCTAAATGAACATATCAAACTGGATTATTTTAATATTGTCTTTATCTTACATGCAGGCTCAGTTAAGCTACACACTGTTTCCAACTGTCCAGCATCCAGTACAGACAGTAGGTTGTTGTTTTTATATTTTATTTCATAATGATCATTATGTGAGAAAATAATTGTTATTAATGTGTTTAAATTTCTGTCATTAATAAATATTTCATTTTTCTTTTTTGTAATGGTAAAAAGAGCAAGAGAGACAGAGAACTCCACACAGACTCCCTGCAATGATGCTCACTGGCATTCTGGACCTTCTTCACTGGGACAGAGAGGAGAACAGTTATGGGGAGACTGGGGTGCTGCTGACTCATCTGTTGTTAAGTCTGCTAAAAGGGGCGGGACAATGATTTACTATGAATATATTGCTAAACGTTTCCCTGCATTGATGAAATGGTGATTAAATGTAGGCTAACACTAGTCTGTTGCTAGCTAACTTATTTCACTATGGACATTAACTCGAGTTATTACGCCAATCAGTGTTTGTACTGTTGTACAGCAGGTGGCGCTGTTAAACACCTTTGGGAAAAAGTACAGAATCCCAGAACCTAGAACGTACATGTTGTTGCGTTTTTTAATGATTGTTCTGAGTGTAATCTAGGCGGAATCTTTGACAAAAAAACGTTTATTATCTCAGCTATTTAATCAAAGTGATGCAGTTTGAAGAAACCTACCCACATCTAAGGAGTGATAAAAAATGAACAAATGAAGATAGAATACAGTTTCTTTTGTTTAAAAGAGACTCTGTTCTTTCCTTGGACATATAGTTTGTCCATATATTCTTTACAGAAAATTTACTGTGAGCCATTAAAGTTTGGTGAAAATGTTAAAAAACGCTGGTGTATGCTGGCAACTTGTGGACTCTTTTTGTCCTGCGTGTTCAAAATTGGAGAGAAAGGCAGCTCAAATAAATGTTGAAGTTTATTGATCAGAAACAGTGCGCTGGGTTGGTTCTTTGTAAGACACTGTGTCGAGACAACCCAGCGGAATGATTTTACAACATATTTATAGTGTTTGGTGACGTGTATTTTCTTCTTTTCTTGCAGAGCTCCACCTCGTCTTTCCTCCAATCAGCTTCATTCTCCTTGTCTGCAACACATCACATGACACGACACCCCCACACCCAAATTCTGCATAGCTAAGTACTCAGATAATGATATGTGTGTGCATGCACTTCTTTGTTCCACCTTTGGTCTTTGACCCTTCAATTTATTGTCTGCACTCACATTCCTAGAGGCACCAATCAGCATTATCTGCACTTCTCCCAATCTTTGTACACAAGGCTACACACACACACACATACATACCACATCCTGTAGCAAACACATTCCAATCAGCCCTTAACTCCTCAGAGTTTTCTGCCTAAACATTCTCATTAAAACACACACATATTATGTTCTTAAAAACTGTAACAAAGAATAAACATTTAAACGTAATAAAACTTATTAAAAAACTCCTTCAAAACTAAAAAAAAAAAAAAAGGCAAGTAGGAATTAGGCCAACAGTCATGGGCGTAAAGCCCGGGGGGACGGAGGGGACATGTCCGCCTCTATCCGAGGGTTGTCCCCCCCTTGATCAATTGAACTTGCATTCTCTATTGTCATAAATATATTTATGTTTACCTAAACTAATTGTGTAATTAGAAGAAAATACAAACGCAAAAAATGTGTTTAAAGTTTAAAAACTGTTGAGTTCCCCCTCCCCTGCCTCTCACAGTGGTTTGGTCCACTCCCTGCTCTCCCCGTTCATCTCACCTGCACATTGCGCAACACATTCAAGCAGGTATGCGGCTCAGTTCATACGTTTTCTTTTATTTTTACAGGGGCAATGCACGTTAATAAACATAACTGTAAATGTGACAGAATTAGCCAAAGGGCTATTTTTCATCTGTAGACCCTTGACAGAATGTTAAAAGGTCACCCTAAAAACAAAGACAGAGCATCACACATATACATATAAAAATACAATCAGAAAAATCGCTACTAAAAGACAAAATATAAGTGAATTATCTAAAACAAAGTTAACATGAGAGGAAAAAAAAGAGAGAGAGAAAGATGGCAACAGGAGAGAGCAAGATAGCCAAGAGCAGGTAGTACAAGGAAATCTATTGTCAAGAGTACAATACTAATTTGTTGGACTAAAAAGTGTCCTGCATGTTCAAAAATTGAAGGTAGGCAATCTCTAACAAGTATTGAAGTTTATTGACCAGAAAAGTACAGCGCTGGGTTGTCTCAGACACAGTGTCTCACAAAGAACAACCACGTGTGTCATTCTAACAACATATTTATAGTGTGTATGAGAGAGGGTGTATCTTCTTTCTTCAGGCGGTGCCTCCCTCTCTTGATCTAATCAGCTTCGTTCTCCTTTGTCTGCAAACATCACATGACACAGCACAACACACATTCCATAGACCTCCCCCAACCTGAGTTTTACCTGCTTTTAAGCCACCCCCTTATCTTTGCGTGCAAGGCTGCTCCCCCACACACATTCCTGAAAAAAAACCTCACAGCTTCTGCTTAAACATTTTCATTAAGGCACACACATTATGTTAATCAAACTATAATAAAGAGTAAAGATTCAAACATAATAAAACTTATTAGTTGTCAATAACCAATTTTTAAGATGAGACTGGAAAGAGCCCAAAGTATGTAATCGTCTAATTGTTGATGGGATGGAGTTTCATTCCCTTGCAGTCATTTGAATGTTAGTTTTGGGACAGACGGATGGAAGATCATTGATGTACAACGTAAAAAGTAAAGGACCCAGAATAGATCCTTGTGGAACACCATTGGATATACCTAGGGCAGCTGAATTATTATTCTGTATACTAACATGCTGTGTGCGACCTGACAAGTATGATTCGATCCATTTTAAAGTATGAGGAGAGAAATTAAAACTTTGTAATTTAGACAAACGAATTCTATGGTTTAGAGTGTCAAAGGCCTTCCTGAGGTCAAGAAACACAGCCCCGATGACCCCTCCTTTATCTAATAGAGACTTGACTTTTTCATTGAAGTAGCACAGCAATTTGCCATCTCAGTTGAGTAGTTTGCTCTGAAGCCAAATTGCATTGGATGTAAAGCAAAATAACTATTATTTAGATAATTAGTGATTTGCGCAGCCATCAATTTTTCTGCAACCTTTGAGACTATAGGTAAATTACCTTAGGTCTGTGATTACTAGCAGAGTGAGGGTCAACACTTTTGAATATAGGCACAATAACAGATGACTTCCAGGCACATGGGAACATCCCCTGAGAAACTGAAAGATTAATAATTTTAGTGATAGGTTTAACTAACGACTCACTAAGCTCTTTAAACATTATCACATTCATACCAAAAATATCCTTTGCTCTGGATGGTTTAAGAGATGTAATTGTTCTTGTGACGTCTAATTCAGAGACTGCCCTTAGATTAAGGGCTTGTTCCACTGTATTAACTGTATAAACTTCTGAATACTTAGGGGAAAAACATAGTGAAATTGTGACTACCGAGTCAACAAAGTAATAATTGAATGCTTTGGCTACATCAGCTGGATTGTTAGTCAGCTTCCCGTTAACCATCAATTCAAGTGATGACCTATCTTTTTTTTATCACCTTTTAAGTAGTTCAATTTATTCCAGATTGTTTTAGAATTACCTCTGGCCTCATTAATTATTCTCAGGAAAAAATCAGCCTTTGCTTTTCTCAAAGTCTTTACCACCTTGTTCCGTAACATAGCGAAATGTTGTCTATTATGACTAAACTTTGAGCTGTTTGCGGTTTTTAAAGCAAGATCCCGTTTTTTCATTAATTCTAAACTATCTGAATTCATCCAAGGGACAGTATGTTTTTTATTTTTAGGATTAAGTTTACAACTGAAATCTTTCATGGTACTCTCTATGTCTTTGGAGAATGTTTAACTATCTTCGTCCTGATCTAAAACTCATAAGTAAAACTCATAAATGGATTGAGGGCGTTTGAGAGCGTGGTTTGAGACAGAGCTCTGTCAAACTATTTCTAAATATATCGTTTATTCCTGTTATTTCTTAATATTTATGTTCTAAATTGATTACTCACAGAGGGTTAAACCTATCCTTAAGTGTATCCCATACCAAATATCGTCATATAACGCACAGATAAATTTGTTTTATACGATCATTCGTTATTAGCACGCAGGCTGTTAGCATTCTGCTTAACTCACTGTTCTCATTATGACACCACTAATGGCTAATGATTCAGATATGTGTTTAACGTTACAAACACGGCTGCGAGAACGTAAAACGGCGATGGAAACATCCCGGGCTGACGCTCGCAAAGCTGCGGTAAGTGTTCGACGTGATTGTAATACTCCAATCACTTCTACTCCGTGTGTTTCTATGCACAGATCCCTGGCTTCTAGATCACGACGAGCCGAAATGAATTTCACGCCTGCACCAGCACGCACACGGCGGAAGGCGAAATCCAGGACCGGAGCGATGAACTCTCCCCCACCGCCGCCACCGGTCTTCGAGATCCCCACCAGTAACCGCTTTGCCGCCCTCTGCGAGACGAAATCCAACGCTGTGGTCATCGGAGACTCAATCGTCCGGAACGTACGCGCCTTATTCAATGAAGGTAAGGTGCGCACTCACTGTTTTCCTGGCGCCCGTGTTCTCGATGTCTCTGCGCAGGTAACTGCGATTCTGAAGGAGGATGCAAGAGTGGGAGCCGTAGTTCTGCACGCGGGGGTGAATGACGTGAGAATGCAGCAGTCGGAGATCCTGAAGAGGGATTTCAGGAGTCTGGTCGATACTGTTCGCAACGCATCGCCCACGGCGAGGATCATCGTATCAGGGCCGCTTCCTACTTACCGACGAGGGAATGAAAAGTTCAGTAGACTATTTACGCTTAATAATTGGTTAATGTCATGGTGTATTGAACAGAAGCTGCTCTTTGTAAATAATTTTGATCTGTTTTGGGAGCGACCAAGGCTCTTCCGCCCCGACTGTAATGAATCTCATACAGAGACATGGCGTGGGAACCCAAGTGCAGGCAGACACAGACGGTATTTGATGGTAACAAATATTTATTTTAACAAATAAACACTAAACAAAACATGCAAAACAAAGACCCACGGTGGGGTAATACAATACTGGGATATATATATACACTTAAAGACAAGAACACTGACTAACTAAACTATAAAACAAACACTGGTAACAAACACTAGACTAAACTCACTTAGACACGGGAAACAGGAACAAGGTAAGACGAATCGAACAGGAACAAGAACATGAACAGCTTACATCAGACAAGGTATCAAACATAGGTGTCACAAATAATGCACGAGCAACGAGACAAAGAAACGTGAGGACTCTTTATAGTAGAGGTAATTAACACAAACTAGGAAACAGGAGGGTAGGAATGATCACGCGACTCGAGGAGAGTGTGGAAGGCCAACAGGGTCAAAAACATCTCTCCCCTTTTTTTTTTTTTTTTTTTTTTTTTTTGAAGGGATAAACAGGAATTTATTTTACAAATAATACTAAACAAAGAGGCAAAACAAAACCCACAATGGGGAAAACAAGACAGGGTAAATGATAAACGAATACAAGAACACTGACTGACTAAAACTACAAAAACAAACACTTGATATAGACACACTAACTAAACTAGACTTACTTGACAGGAACAAGGAACAAGATCAAACATACAGCATAACATCAAGAGCTAAGACGAGCATGTATCACATACAGAAACAGCTACAAGGTAAGACTAGGTCAAACAATGCACGAGCGACGAGACAATGAAACATGAGGACTCCTTATAGTAGAGGTAATTAACACAAACTAGGAAACAGGAGGGTAGGAATGATCACGCGACTCGAGGAGAGTGTGGAAGGCCAACAGGGTCAAAGACATCTCTCCCCACAAAAAACCATCAGGCAATGCCATGGCTCCACTCGAGACAAGAATAAAACATGACATGATAATGGAACCATGACACCGACGGCCTGCACCCCAGCAGCATTGAAGCGGAAATTCTGTCTGACAACATCTCAAAGACGCTACGCACCATTTGACTAGTAAGTACAAATTTTAACTATAATCTGTGTTCTTCTCACCCAACTGTTAAGAATGTTACAGTTAAAAATGTAACTGCTTTCAAATGCATAGTGACTGTGTCTGTCCCCCGAATAATACAACCAAATAATAATTTATTTAAAAGTCAGCAAAAAAATCTTATCATGATTAAACCAAAAGACAATATTCTTAATGAGCAAAACCAACGCCTAAAGTTTGGGCTACTTAATATTAGATCACTAAATCCAAAGGCAGTTATTGTAAATGAAATGATCACAGACAACAGTTTTGATATACTTTGCCTCACTGAAACCTGGCTTAAGCCAAATGATTACTTCGGTCTAAATGAGTCTACTCCACCAAGCTACGGTTATATTCATGAGCCACGTCCGGTTGGTCGAGGTGGTGGTGTCGCAACAATCTTTAGAGACTTTCTTACCGTTACTCGGAGAACAATGCATACATTTAAATCATTTGAAATGCTTGCGTTGAACATAACAGTTCCAAACAAAAGTAAAAAATCATTGGTCTCTCTTACATTGGTTACTGTGTATAGACCTCCTGGGCCTTACACTAATTTTCTGATAGAGTTTGCAGACTTCTTATCGGATCTATTGGTTAACGTCGATAAAGTACTGATTGTTGGAGATTTTAATATCCACGTAGATAGTGCTAACGATCCATTAGCTGTGGCGTTTAAAGAACTACTAGACTCTTGTGGTGTAACACAATACATCAATAGACCTACTCATCGCCTTAATCATACCCTAGACTTGATTATATCTCACGGAGCCGATCTAACCAATATCGATATTATACCTCAAAGCGACGATGTTTCCGATCACCATCTTATAACATGTACACTTCGCACTGCAGAAATCAGTTGTATATCTCGTTATCGACAGGGTAGAACAATCACCTCAACTACTAAAGATAGTTTCGTAAAGAACTTGCCAGATCTGACTCCTCTAATAACCTTTCCAACTAATATAGAATCGCTCGATGACATGACCAGCAACATGGGCACTATTTTCTCTAACGCATTAGAAGTGGTCGCACCTATGAAGTCAAAAAGGATTATTGAAAAGATCATAGCACCATGGTATAATAACACCACTCGAGCCCTAAAAAGAAAACTCGTAAACTGGAGCGAAAATGGAAACAAACCCAATTAGAGGTCTTTAAAATTGCATGGAAAGAGAGTGCAAGCTGTTACAAAAAGGCACTAAAAGCAGCAAAAGCCGAGCATTTCCGTAACCTCATAAAAAATAACAAAAACAATCCAAGGTTTTTATTTAGTACAATTGCTAAACTAACAAACAAACAGACTCCACCTGACCTGGGTATTCCGCCGCACCTTGGTAGCAATGAATTCATGAAGTTTTTTACCGATAAAATCGAAATAATACGAGACAACATATCCAAACCTCCAAGTGTGTTGGAAGAATTAGTCTCAACCGTCACCCAAAAAGAAAAGCTAGAGTGTTTTTCTCCTATAAATCAGGAAGATTTAATTAAAGTTATTGCAACATCCAAACCGACGACATGCTTATTAGACCCCATTCCGACTACTTTATTAAAAGAGTTACTACCTGCTGTAATTGAGCCCATTTGTAACATCATCAACTCGTCAATTAATCTAGGACATGTCCCAGGGCCCTTTAAGCTGGCTGTAATTAAGCCTCTTATCAAAAAAACTAACTTGGACCCCAATGAACTTGGAAGCTATAGACCGATTTCAAATCTCCCGTACTTGTCTAAAATACTAGAATAAGTTGTGTCAACTCAACTGTGTAACTTCCTACAAAATAATGACATGCACGAAAAGTTTCAGTCTGGCTTTAGACCGCATCACAGCACTGAAACTGCGCTCGTTAGAATTACAAATGACCTCCTTATTGCTTCAGATAAAGGTAACATCTCACTCTTAGTCCTGCTTGACCTTAGTGCTGCTTTCGATACTGTAGACCATAAAATACTACTTGATCGTTTACACAATTATATGGGTATTCAGGGACAGGCACTGCAATGGTTCAGATCTTACTTAACAGAAAGATATCAATACGTCCATTTAAATGGGAAATCGTCAAATCTTACGCAAGTAAATTATGGATTACCTCAGGGATCGGTTTTAGGACCCCTGCTTTTCTCCATATACATGCTGCCCCTTGGCAACATTATTAGAAAACATGGAATTAGCTTCCACTGTTATGCAGATGATACTCAGCTATATATCTCATCAAGACCAAATGATTCATTTAAGCTATCCAAACTGGCAGAGTGCATCGAGGACATAAAACACTGGATGACTAGTAATTTCCTCCTTTTAAACTCTAGCAAAACAGAAATATTACTTATAGCACCAAAATCAAGTAAACAGAATATCTCTGATTACAGCCTGCAAATTGAAGGCTGCACTGTTACTCCAACAAATATTGTTAAAGATCTAGGCGTTATATTAGACGGCAACCTGTCATTTAAAAATCACATCTCAAATATCACAAAAATAGCCTTCTTCCACCTTAGAAATGTTGCCAAATTACGAAATAGTTTATGTGTTGCAGACGCAGAAAAGCTTATTCATGCATTTGTGACCTCACGGCTTGACTATTGTAATGCTCTACTTAGTGGTTGTCCTGTATCATCGATAAACAAACTACAGTTAGTTCAGAATGCTGCTGCCAGAGTTCTTACTAGGTCAAGAAAATACGATCACATAACCCCAGTTTTAACATCGCTTCACTGGCTACCCATTAAGTATCGTATTGATTTTAAAATTCTTTTAATTACTTAGAAAGCCCTGAACGGTTTAGCACCTACTTACTTAACCGAGCTTTTATCACGTTACAACCCATCATGCTCCCTAAGATCTCAAAACTTAGGAATTTTGACAACACCTAGAATAACAAAATCCACCAAGGGGGGACGAGCTTTCTCATACGTAGCACCTAAACTCTGGAATAGCCTTCCTGATACTATTCGAGGGTCAGACACACTCTCCCAATTTAAATCTAGATTAAAGACACATCTTTTCAGCCAAGCTTTCACTTAATGCATAGTTAATGAACAGCAGCTACGCTAATTATCCTCTTTATTCTCTTTCCGCCTCTGCCTCGGGATGCCCATCCCGAGGTAGGAAGAAGTTCCACCATGTCCAGACGACCGACAGATGCCCATCCCCAATCTGACCATCCCAGCTCCATCAAGGGGAATTCCACCACCAGCCAAGAGAAATATGACCATCGGACCATCCCAGCTCAGACCACTACATCCCCAACCGAGAGCAAAGACGGACTATTTGTCTAATTAATGCTGAAGTTACAATATTTGGTATTAAATGCTAAACTTAAATCACATGTCACCAGTTTGAGTGCAGCTATGACACGTCAGAGGGGATCTGGCCCTCCCGGCTGAGCCTGGTTTCTCCCGAGGTTTTTTCTCCATTAATTAATCATTGGAGTTTGGGTTCCTCGCCACAGCAGGGCAGTGTTGGCCTGCTCACCGGGAGACTGCATTCATTCATTTATTTATTTATTTAGAAATTAGCTATTATTTATTAGTATGATCTTACTCGTTGTATGAATACCATGCACTGTGCTGTGTTTTAACTTTTCTGTTCTTCCTGTTTGCTACTGTAAAGATGCTTTGAAACAATACACATTGTGAAAAGCGCTATATTAATAAACTTGAATTGAATTGAATTGAATCTATTCCGATAAATAAATCATCCCATTCAATCTGATGGACTGCCTTCTTGAAGTCATCTAGTTTACGTTTTCAGTGGTTTGCAACAACAATCAGTGGTTGTTGAACTCCAGTAAGAAGGCTATTTTATTCACTTTAAGTGATTCTCTTTAATGTAGTGGATGCTGATTCATTAATAATCTAGTTGTTGAAAAAAATGCTGATTACCGATGTATTTTCCATGAATCTGCTATGTTAGCGATCAAAACGTTACTTAGCTAGTTAATGTTTGCTTGTTACATAGGACGTCACACACTGCAACCAACATGGTGAAGCCGTTTCCCATGCATTGTTTTATTTTAGGTGATCTGGCATGATGTGAACATTAACGGCCACAATTAGCCACCCACCCTGCCATTCAGGTCCCGTGTCACACACAGCTGCGAACATACCGGTTACAATTTTGTGACGTTGGCACTATATTTAGCGTCCACAAAAGGCGCACAGCTTTCTTTCAGTTGGAGAAAATCGTTTTCTCAGCTAAACATTCAGTTTACTGAAACTCATCAACGAGTACAACACAGAATTTGTTACTGACTGTTTGGTTACACGAACATGAACAAAGTTTGTTGGCGGAGGCAGTGCACTACAGGGGAAAATAACAACCACTCATTAATGTCGATGTACGGTGACTTTGTCAGACGATGTTGCCGTATAAATCAGGATAACAAGTGTTTAAAAAGAGACCCATTGTTAACATCATGGGTATTGTGTTTTTATATTTGTTTCCTTTCTTCACAACAGAGACAAAAAATATATAATTGGAAAAAGCATTTTTGTTCATTTGTATTACAGTATGTGACAGTTCAGTTATAATATGACTGCAAGTCTGCATGATACACCTATGAACGTAATGCATATTGTCGCTTTGTGTTGTAGTTAGTACAATTTTGACTGTATTATTTGTGTCCCCTTTAAAAATGGCTCTTGAGAAATTGTATGAGATTTACGCCCATGCCAACATGTTAATACCACTCACAGACTTTAGGCTACCCACCTTTCTTTGTGAAAAACTGGGTTACAGTTTGACACCCATTCCTTTGTCTTTCCTCTCTCTCTCTCTCTCTCTCTCTCTCTCTCTCTCTTTCCATTATTGAAAAGCTACAGCCACATTTCTAAGTGTTATTCTGTGTACTCTTGTTATTCTGTGTACTCGTGTGCTTCTGTTTATCACCTTGGATTGTCTTACAGAATTGAATTATTGCTACATGTCCTGACCTACGGCTGTTATCACGTTTACGACTGTTTGCTGTCTGCCTCGACCCTTTGCCTGTTTCATGTTTATCCGCTACTGGTTGTGATAATTCTGTATTTTAACATTAAAGAGAGATCGGCAAGTGGATCCGACTCGCCCTGAACATTCATTACAGTAACTCTGTAAGTCTTTCCGTTTTATTCAGAAATTTGCTATAACTTCACAATCAAACATGAGTTAGAAAATATGCATACATATGAATAAGTGGCTTATTTAACTTTATTCATGTGACATCTTACAACACCCGACTATTGTCTTTTTGGTCACCTGGGGTCAGTGATTTACAGTTTTTAGTTCCTGCTTGAGATCACACACACTTGGATGATAAACTCTACTGAATAAAACAAATAAACATTTGATTTCTTTTTTGACTGTTTTTCTTTTGTTCTTTTCTGCTTTTATAAATGTGTATAAAACCAAATTATTTCAGTTGATTCCAGTCTAGTTTGCTACATTTATGTAGACAGTATCTAGGCACTTTCATATCGTAAATATAAACATAAAAAACTGTTATGATTACAGATGAAAAACGTCTGGAGTTTATTTGAACTGATTTACATAAATACAGAATAAAAGTCCCCTTCACCAGATTTCATTTCACATCCAGAATATTCTGTGTCAGAGATCAAGCAGACATTTATAAAGATGAGAAAGTGCTAAAATAACACAATGTGCTGAAAAACCTAAAGCAGTAAACACACACATCACTATCATCTGTTATTAAACTCATTTCATCCTCTTGACATCCACAAATAAATGTCAGTAATGTAAACACTGGTCCAGAGGGATTCATTTTATCCTTTTTATTTATCTCTTTATAAATCTTATATACACATTTAAATCTTAAAGATATTAGTTTAACATTTTGGTTTATTAGTTATAAATGTTCTGTTTGTTGTGTTAAAAACTGAGGCTGGAATTTCTTCTGGACCAGCGTTGTTTACATCATCTGAAGTGATCTACATCACAGAAAGTGACAGACACACATGATTTAATTTTCTTTATTTCTGATGCAGATGAAGTTGAGTTCTTGAGATCGAGGAAGACTGATCCACTTATGATCTCCTCCAGACTGAACCGCTCCAGCTCTGTGTTCACCGCTGCAGTGCTTCAGTTGAATCTGAACCCCTGGAGCCCAATTCTGATAGCACACGACCTCTCCTCGTACCCAGATCCAGAGATTCATGAGACAGTAATAGTGTAACCCCAGCCACACCTCAGCAGTCGAGGCCTGATGAACCACTGATGTCACCCAGCGCTGAATCTTCTCTGAATCAACTGAAACCAGATCCACATGATTCTCTCTGCAGTATCTCACCGCTTCAGTCCAGCTCAGATTCTTCTGGATCAATATCAGCTCATCTGAACACACAATAAACACAAACAACTGAACATGAGAACAAAACACAAACACTGAGACTGAACTGAGATCAGTTTCATCATGAAGAAACTTCTCTGGTCAAACACACACATTGACTTTTATTAACTCACCTTCATGACACACAAAAGTGTAAGAGTTACTGCAAGATACATCATGCCATTTCCCCTCATTATTCATATTGGTCACTGTACAATCATCACCAGAATTATCAGGTTGACCAGTCCCCCAGTCTCTGAAGGCGGAGTCAGTGTTATCTGACCACTCCCACGAGTCTCTGAACAGACCAATCCAGACAGATCTCTGAGGATCATTAATGATGTTGTGGATCAGTTGATTGTCAGTCTGGTTCCTCACACTGATCAGATCAGTATGATACTGTCTGCAGAAACTCTGAGCTTCTCTCCATGTTGTATTAGAAGTATTAATGATGTATGATTTACTGCTGTCTGTTGAAGAAAATAAAGATTCAAGTCTCATGATTTTCATTAATTCTCATTACACTTACAGTTCAGATGTCGATCTACAGAAACATATTTCTTCTAAAAGTCTTGATAAATGCTTAACTTGTTCAGGTGCCAGAACAAAAAACACATATGAAAGTGGAGGAGTGATGTCACAGGTTACAAACAGTGATGAAAACAGCACACTACTTCCAGTCTATCATCAACACAAACTGACTCCATTTACAATAAAACAAACAATCACATCTAACCAACAAACACATTAATATCAGAGAACAAGAGTCAAGAAGTCCACTGTGTTTTATTAGCATATTTGATTGTGTATTTATATGACATGAATCTGTGTGGCTACAGTCTTTTTTTCCTGTTCTTGTTCACTTCTTCAGTGGACTGTGATCATGAACAGCAGGTGTCATCACTATAGATCAATTATCACTTGTAAAGTGAACTCAATTGATTCATTAACTGCATGAATAAATTAACATTTCACACCATAAAGACTCTTCTTCAGTCTAAATATGTACACCCGTAGTGATGGATTCATATATACACCAGGGTGTACATTTTTACACCAGGCACTTTGCTGTGCTGAAGCAATCACTAAACACCATGAGGGATTTTCTTCTTATTGTTCATGTTTTCTTCAGTGACTGCGAACGACTCAATCTTCACTTCATTATCTCATTGACTGAATCTGATTTGATTATTCACTCGTTCATGTGTTCAATAGGGAGACATCTAAATCATTCTGTGTGGGGAGACCCGAGGACTGGAGTTAAAACCCCAGACTTAAACTTAGACTACACTTAAAAGTCTACTTTCATAAACTTAGAAGAGGCCAGTTTAGTCCCCAGCAGTATTAAAATAATACACCTACAGGTTCACTACTAGCAGACTGTTAATTATATACTTACTAAATAAATAAATAACACTTAAAATACACTTAAACTTTACTCTTGTATAGTGTTTTATAAGGTTGTGTGTCAGTTGGGAGTAAAACTCACTTGGTGGTGCTTCAACACACTCATAAGACACATTCAGGTATTAGTAAGTTTGTAAGTTCCATGTTTTGTGAAGTGAAGGTTTGCTGTCACTCACCATTATAGCAGATTAATCCCAGCTTATCAATACACTTCTGCTGATGCCATTTTCCATTTCTCATAACAGCACAATTATTTGTGTCAGTTGATGGTTCAGTTTCCCAGTTCAGATATTTCACAGGATCACCCAGAGACCACTTCCATTCATCTGTTCTCTTCAGTCCAATCCAGACATACATCGGTTTGTTATTCACAGTCTTGTTCAGCTCGTTCATGTCATTGATGTTGTTGACTGTGGCCAGATCTGTGTAGTTCTCTCTGCAGTATCTCAGAGCTTCAGTCCAGTTCATCTTCATGTCTATATAGTGATAGCGGCGCTGAATGCCTTCAGATAATGAACAGAGAGCTGAAAGAGAGAGTTTGAGTCTTTATTAGACACACAAAATCGATTCACATAAATCAAACATAAAAGCAGAAACACAAACTCACCAATGACAAGAAGAATGAAATATAGAGTCTGAGCCATTTCTGAGGAAGAAACACATTGAAAACATTAAATGTAAAAAATTTGGTAACCACATTAAATAAATAGTAATAGAATTCACAAAATGTTACTTGTTTAAGGTATAACGAAAGATGTATGAAATAAATGTGATATGAAAGTATGTTATACTGTGTCTGTTATGTTTTATAAATATCTCTAAGTGTTAAAATGCTCACAATGTTTATAAAACAGCGTCATATCAAAAGGATAATATTAATAGAAATGAGAATGTAAATAGTTCTTACTTTTCATCTCTTGTGTGTTTCTCTCCTGAATCTGCTGCTGTTTCTCTCTCTCTCTCTGTGTTTATATGTCATTATATTACATCTGATCTTCAGCACCTCACATCATTTGGGTTTTTCTCTAGGAAGACTTATTTTCATATTTTACATCCTGCTTATTTGTATAATTTCCACATGTTGATATAATAAACAGAACTGAAATGAGGATAAATGAGGTGTCTGTTTTCATCTTGTTTGCATAGTGTCACATACGAGTCACGAGTCAGCGTCAGTAAAACACAGTGAATAAAAGATATTAGGAGGCTGGTGTGATGTGGTTCTTCAATACATATATTTAAAACACTTATAATTCACTTGAAATAAAATCATTTTACTAGACATCTTTTATGATGTGCAGATGTAATACGGGTTCACAGGATCACGAGAGAAAGAAAAATAATCACAGAATTGACATTTTTCTCTTTAAGGGAATGTATGACAGAAATAAAGTGAAAGTGGTGATAGTTCATATGGTGTCCCGGCCTAAGGGGGAAGGCTGCTCTGCCCAGCCCAACCCTCAGGGGGTGCTTGCTTTGTGATGGATGGAATGCCTGTTCTTAACCAGTGTTTGGGTAAGAAGGAAGGTTGGTGAGATACCTATTCTTAGCCATAAGTTTATGTAAGAAGAGAGGTAGATAGCGAACTGACCCAACCTACTGGAGGGTGGAAAGGTGCTTTCGCAGGCATACGCCCCCCCCCCCGAATGCAATTCCTACATGTTGCCACGCAGGACGTGGGCTGACACCGGGTTTACGTGCAGGTTGTTAACCCTTGCGAAGGTGTTTGGACATAGTCCAACCTGCAGCTCTGCAGATGCTGCTAGAGAGGCGCTTCTGGCCAGTGCCCAGGAGGTGGCTATACCCCGTGGGGAGTAAGCCCTCACTGCAAATGGGCATGGGAGATTCTGAGATCGGTATGCCGTCGTAACGGCATCCACGACCCAGTGCGCCAGCCTCTGCTTGGGGACAGCCTTCCCCTTCTGCTGTCCTCCAACACAGACAAGGAGCTGGTCAGAACTTCTGAGCTCTGCGTGCGGTCCAGGTGGAGGCGCAGTGCGCGGACTGGACACAACACGGATGGGGTTGGGTCTTCCTTTCCGATGGGGAGCGCCTGCAAGTTCACCACTTGGCCCCGGAAGGGAGTAGTGGGAACTTTTGGGCCGGCATCGGGCCTGGGTCTCATATTTTCCAGGGCCGAATTCAAGTCATTCCGGGGACACGGAGAATGCTTTGAGGTCCCCTACCCTCTTGAAGGAAGCGAGCGCCATCAGGAGGGCCATCTTACTCGTCAGGTGAGGAAGATCGGAACCTCCGAGGGGCTCTTGCGGGGCCCAGAGGCTACATACACATTCAGTGAGGTGGGGAAATGTTAGTCTCCCGTCTCTTAAGAAGGACAACACAATCCTGATCGAGCACCTCAGTGGGTCTTTCTCGTTGAGAGTGACACCAGGATGAGAAGAGGCGCCGTCTAGAGGCGTATAACCGCCTAGTAGATGGGCCCCTAGCTTGGGTGATGGTCTCCGCCATAGAGGGGGAGTGGCCAACTCAGGATCTTCTCGTCCCATCTAGAGACGAGACATGGTGTTCCAGAGGTCTGATCTGGGGTGCCAGAACGTGTCCTTCCCCTGAGAGAGCAGGTCCTCTGTAAGGGGAATGGGCCAGGGGGAGTCGTTGTCCAGAGCCTCAGCTCTGAAAGCCAAGTGCTGTTGGGCCAGTGTGGCGCAACCAATAACACCTAAAACTCCTCTTCCCTGAACTTGCGCAGTTTCTGCGCAAGGAGGCTCATTTGGGGGTGTGCCGGGGTAAGAGACACGACGGACACAAGACGGGAGATATAACAAGCCCTGGAAGGGAGTTTATTGAAGCACAAAGTGACATAAGTCCCAATCGTGATAACCCGGGGTGCTCGTGGGGAATGTCTGTCGTCCGTGCTCGTGCAATCTAGGGTCCTGTTTCCTCACTCGCTCTTCTCTGCTGGCAAAGGGAGACAAAATGTTAGTTGGCGTGAGTTACCTGCCCCAAGTTATCCGTGCACGTGGTTTTTATGCCCAGCAGCTAATCAGCCTCAGGTGTAGGCAATCAACATTAACTGCCGGGCTGTTTCCTAGGCGACGCTGATCCTGGATCTGGGACAGGACGGCTCCCAGACCTTTGTCTGAGGTGTCCGTCTGGAGAAAAAAAGGGCAGCCGAAATCTGGAGCGTACAGCACCGGTGACGAGGTTAGGGCTTGCTTCAGAGCTCGAAACGCTGCTTCTGCCTTAGCCGTCTAGTCCAGGGTCTCTGGATGTCCTTTCTTCGTCAGGTCTGTCAGGGGGCTGGCTATCGAAGAAAAGTGGGGTATAAAACACCGATAGTAGCCGGCCAACCCTAGAAATGCACGCACCTGAGTCTTGGTGGTCGGTCGGCTTGCACCCGCACGGATTCTACCTTCTGTTCCTTGGGTTTGATGAGTCCCCGTCCGATCTGGTACCCCAGGTACTTGGCTTCCGTAAGTCCCAGGTGGCACTTCTTTGGGTTGGCTGTGAGTCCAGCCCGACGCAGCTCATCAAACACCCTCCGGAGTGGGTCCACATGCTCCTCCCAATTCTCTGAATGAATAATCACATCGTCAATATAAGCAGCTGCGGCCGTTGCCTTACAATGGTTCCGGGCCCTGTCCGGATCTCATGCTGGGTCACGTTGGTCAATCCCGGGTGCTCCGTGAACACATCCCTGTATTGACGAACCAGGGCCTCTAGCTCGGTCTTCTGAGCGGCGGCGAGCTGCTCTCCCAGGTGTACCACTGGCTCCGCCTCCTGAACGTACGCCGCCACTTGCGCTGGCGGAGAGATCCACCTATTCAGGAGGTTGATGTGGTACACCTTTTCCTCATTCCTTCGTCCCGGCTGAAGTATTCGGTATGTGACCGACCCCACCTTCTCTAAGACGGAATACGGACCCTGCCAGGACGCCAGAAACTTTGAAGTGGCCGTAGGCACGATGATGAGCACATGGTCACCAGGCTGGAATTCTCGTGCCTGGGCGGGCCGGTCATATACCCTCTGCTGGGCGCGCTGGGCCTCTGCCAGATGTTGCTTCACAATCGGCAGCACTCGGTCAATCCGTTCTCGCATCTCCTTCACATGTTCGATCACCGTCCGATGCTGCGCTGGCTGCTGCTCCCATGCTTCCCGGGCAATGTCCAGTAATCCTCTCGGTTGGCGTCCGAACAGCAGCTCAAAGGGAGTAAACCCAGTGGAGGCCTGGGGGACTTCCCGGACCCCAAATAGGACATAGGGCAGCAAGAGGTCCCAGTCACGCCCGTCTTCAGCTAACACTCTTCGTAGCATCCGTTTTAGGGTTTGATTAAACCGTTCCACCAGTATGTCCGTCTGGGGATGGTAGACCGATGTACGCAGTTGCTTGATTCTGAGAGTTGGCAGAGGTCCGTCATCAGCCGGGACATGAAGGGAGTGCCCTGGTCCGTCAAATCGGCTGAACATCAAAAACAGCTCCTTAGTGATGTTCTCCGCAGTGGCTTTGCGAAGGGGAAGGTGTCCTAGGTGTCCCGCCATCGGGTGCGAATGAGCCAGTTCCAAAACCGCCTCCGTCTTGGTCCTCGGCACCACCAGGAGGTGTTTAATTTCCTCCTGCCGTGATGCGACACAGTAGAGTAGGCCATTCTTGACCACAAAGTGGGGGAGGGGGTGAGGCACGGTGAGTCGGTCTTGTCCTTCCAGCACCCGAATCTGATTCCAGCAGTGCTTTAAGCGCTCATCCTTTCGTTGCTCGCAGCCAAAGGCCCCTCCCTCGGTAACCTGATGAAACACATCCATATACACATTCGGGTTGGCACACTCACCCTCTCTCTCTCTGCCGGTGGCCAGGAAGGCTGGTTGGTGAGCTTTGGTCCTTGGAGCCCGTCGCCGTTGGCAGCTCCTGTTGGCCTGCTTTCCCCGGAATGTGGCGGCCATCAGTCGATAAAATCCCAGCCAATCTCGACCTAATATCACCGGTACCGGGAGATCCTGGACGATGCCCACCTCGATCTGCCAGTTTCCAGGTTCCGCTGCGATGGTCACCCGGTGCGCCGGCATGTGTTGAGTGTCGCCATGAATGCAGGTAATGGGAACCATGGCTTTACTTGCACGAAGTGGCCGTACTACCGTCAGTTGCACCAAGGTAATTGCGCTACCTGTGTCAAGAAGGGCCCTGTATGATTCGTTTCCTACCTGGATAACACTGGTGGGTGCTCCCTGAGGTAGGGTCCGGTGTACCGCACATCGTGCCATCCAAGCTCGAACGCCGGGTGACGGGGGTTCAGTGGGCATGGGTTCGTCCACTGGTTCGGGGGCCGCCGGCCTACTCCCTGGTCGCATATTATCGTCCCCTCCGGGGTGCCGTCCTCTCTCTCTCTCCCGTGTCTCTGGCCGACGATGCTTCGGCCAGCTCCACAGCCTCGACCAGGTCTTTAGTCATCCTTGGATTCCTCATACTAACTGACCTTCGAAGATGCCGGGGTAAGGTACGAAGAAGCCGGTCGATCATGACTTTCTCGGCGACTTGTTCCGCTGTAGAGTCATCCGCCAGCAGCCAAACTGCTGCCAAACTGGAACGTGTTCGTCGTAAGTCCACTTCTGGGATTGCTGAGCAGCGCAGGGAGGTGATAATCCTTGCCGGGCGAGGATCTCTGCCTTCAGCATAAGGTAATTGTCAGCCTGGGCGGTCGGCAGGTCGAAATAGGCGCGCTGCGCTTCCCCCGTTAAGAAGGGCGCTAATGTGCGCGCACACAACTCACTTCCCAAACCCTCTCTGGTAGCGACCACTTCGAAGGTGTGTAGGTAAGCTTCGACGTCGTCCTGTGCCGTCATTTTAGTCAGCAGCGAGGCCGCGTGATGGTGAGGTGCGGATCGCGTCATGGTCATTTGCAGCTGATCGATCTCTTGGTCGGACCGCTCCTGTCTAGCCCGCATCTGGTCGAAGCACTGCTGCTGGCGGACGGTGACGTCTGTAAGTCGGCGCAGTAGTTCCTCCATTTGTTTGTCCGCCGAGAGAGAGAGGGTGTCCGTCATTCCTGAGATCAACAGAACGTAAGTGTTACAGGAAAAAAAAACTATTGTTGAGCCGGTCTGTAGACACGACGGAAACAAGACGCCAGATATAACAAGCCCCAGAAGGGAGGTTATTGAAACATACAGTTATGTCCATTTTGTTACACTGTACTTGTTATATGTGTAATAACAATAAATTGAATCCAATCCAAAAATAAGTCCCAATCGTGATAACCCGGGGTGCTCGTGGGTAATGTCTGTCGTCTCTGCAAGTGCAATCTTGGGTTCTGTTTCCTCACTCGCTCGTATCTGCTGGCAAAGGGAGAAAAAGTGTTAGTTGGCGTGAGTTACCCCCCCCAAGTGATCCGTGCATGTGGTTTTTATCCCCGGCAGCTAATCAGCCTCAGGTGTAGGCAATCAACATTAACTGACTGGCTGTTTCGTAGGCGAAGCTGATCCTGGATCTGTACCCACCCCGCCACAGGGGGAAGGCGTCCTTCTGCCTGTCCCGCGGTCAACTGTGCGCAAGGGTATCCGTGCCGAGGGGGCCTCGGACAGGGAGTACCAAAGCGGGCAATGGTGGTGTTGCGGGAGGCGAACAGGTTTACCTGGGCCTACCCGAACAGCATCCAAATGAGCTGGACTGCGCTGGGGTGGTGTCACCACTCTCCGCGAGGCGTATACTGAGGAGAAGCGTGTCGGCTGTCTGGTTCAGTTTGCCCGGGATGTGTGTGGCTCGCAGGGAACGGGTCACCTGTTGACTCCACCGTCGAGCAAGTCGTGTTAGCTGCCGTGAGCGTAGGCCACCCTGACGATTTGATGTACCCCACAGCTGTAGTGCTGTCCTCGGACCAGCACGTGCTTGTCCGGCACGAGAGGCAGCAGCCTGCTAAGTGCAAGTAGCACAGCCCACAACTCTTGGCAATTGATATGCCAGCGCATGCGGGGGTTTGTCCAACGCCCCGCTACTGCGTTCTCGTTACACACTGCACTGCACCCATGCATGGAGGCGTCCGTCGTCACCACGACTTGACTCGTGACCTACCCAGAGGGACCTTAGTCCGTTGAAAGGTCATGGAAGACCAGGGGGTTATGGTCCGTAGGCAGCAGGGCGTCATCACCATGCGCCTGCTGCCGGTGTGCCACGCTCTCCTCAGAATTCGACTCTGAAGCCAGTGTTGGAGCGGTCTCATGTGCATCAACCCGAGGGGTATTACTCCCGCGAGGACGGCATGTGTCCCAGGAGCCTCTGAATTGTTTCAGGGGGACCGCTGTTTGCCTGAAGTGTTCCAGGCAGTTCAACAACGAGTTCCATACCGAGAAAGAGGATGCTCTGCACTGAGGAGAGCTTGCCCTTCTCTCGGTTGACCTGTAGTCCCAATCGATCTAGGTGCCGGTGCACAAGGTCCCTTTGAGTACATAACAGATCTCGCAAGTGTGACAAGATAAGCCAGTCGTTGAGATAGTTTAGTACCCGCACACCTTCTTCCCCTCAGGGAGATAGGGCGGCTAACACAATCTTTGTGAAGACCGTGGGGACAGGGACTGACAGAAAAGGAGAACAGGTCGATTGCCACGAAACAAATCCTGACACCTGATGGATGTCAGGATGCGCCTCTGCGTTAGCATCTTGAACGGCAGCTTGTGAAGGTGCTTTGTTCAGGGTACGTAGCCCTATGGGGCACGACCCGCCATCTTTCTTGGGAACGATGATGTGATGGCTGTAACCCACTGTACATCCTGGTTTTGAGGGACGAATTCGATGCCTGTTTTGCCAGAAGGGTGGTGACCTCTACCCGAAGTACGGAAGCATCCCTGCCTCTGACAGAGGGAGAGAGGATGGCCCGAAACTTGGGAGAGTCTCTGGCGAACTGGATCGAGTAACCAAGACGGACCATCCTCATTAGCCACCGAGACAGTGTGGGCAGCTCTCGAGCTCCCAGGGACTGTGACAGGGGGACCAAGGGGACGGTCTGGTTTACCATTCCCACGGGGGGTGGTTCGTTGGCTGGCGGAGCTAACCATATGTCGCGGGGGGTCCCCGGAGGGAAGATTGGCTCCGCCTTTTTTGCCTGCCTGGCGGGACAGCTGCACGCACTGTCGGTTTGAGAGTGGTGGCAGCTGTCGTGTGTGTACAACCCTACGCCTCGCCGGGGCGTGAGGTCGGGTTGCCGGGCACAGTCCAGTGGAGTGTGCGATCGGCTGAAAGTACACCCGGGGACAACGGAACAACTCTGTGAGTAAGTGGGCGCCAGGCCCTGAAAAGGGGGACTTTCTCGGTGTCACTCATCTGCGCAAAGTACAGCCGGGGGTGTCTCTCCTGGACCACCACCTTGGACATTGTCCAACCCAGGGCCTGTGCCGCCACCATGGAGCGCTGTCAGTGGCGGCACGGAGATCCTGGTATTATACCCGGGTCGGCATTACCCTCGTGGAGCTCTTTCAACGCCTTGGCCTGGTGGACCTGCAGGATGGCCATGGCATAGAGAGAGTGTAAGGCAGCTGGAAAAGTCCTAACAACTAAGGTTGTTTGTGATGCGAAGACATAAAACAATCAAACCCCATTTGTTGCTAGATCCTGAGGAATGATATTCTGCCCTCCCCTCAGGGGTTGTTGATGACCAGGAATTGAACCCCTTCTTCTTATCACACCTCTCCCCTTCATCTCTTCAGGCCCTGATCACTAGGAAAATGCTTACGCTTTATACTGTGTATATCATTTATTGTCATAGTATGAAGTTCTGATCATGATGTTTGGTATTGTTTAAAAGGTCATGGTGCGATGGGTAAAAAGGTCTAGTTCTTTCAAATCTAACAGAGAGTATATTAAAACTTTTTAACTCTAATCCATAACCTACACTCCTCAAAGAGGTGTGCCTTTCACCGGGAACCCTGTTCACATGTAGATTGAGATCTCATCTAATGTTCTCTTCAGTGACGAGAAAACAAACAAATCAAGTTTCTCACTGACCATTGGCTTTGTTACATGTAGTATATAAGATGAATTGGCAAAAGACTGGAGAAAAGCTTCTGTAACCAGAACTTCCCACATTGCAGCTGTGCATCTCGATTTGGAAGCATCTGTAACCAGAACTTCCTACACTGCAACTGTGTGTCTCGATTTTACCAGGTATGATAAACTTTGTGGTTTTATTTTTATTCTCATACTATGTTGATAATCTTTGCATAGTAAATTAGGAATTTCCTTGTATATGCATTCTATGATTTTAATTAATGTTGTGCCTGTCTGGTATAATAAATTGTTATTGTCGATATTATCTGAATTCTTCAAAGTCTGTTATTACAAGTAGATTGAAAGGAACCTGTTTTGTTACCGCAAAATCGATGTGTCAGGATAGGTAGGGCTAGTTTATACTAGATTTTTATTATAAAAGGAGCATTGCTAAAGCTCACAAGATTTCCACCTATCATCTGGCCTAGCAAGTTGCATGATCGTGACTAAAATAACTATTGTTATGTTTCTGAGCAAGCATATCGCGGCCAAACTTAATGATATTAGTTTACCCAGCAACCTCTGACTAGAGATCGGAACTGACCGTTTTGTGTCCGTGAGATCCATGAGCCCGGCCGGCGTGAGACTCTGAGCGACTGCAGGTCCCAATCGAAAGAATAACTATTCATAATAAATATTAAAGTATGGAGAATTATAGATAAGTTAACTTAGATCAGGGGTTTTCAACTGGTTCTGTGCCAGGGACCACCATTCTGACTACCAAGTAATCGGCGGCCCACTATTGTGTGTGTGTGTATGTACCAGGGTTGCCAGGTCCAATAAATATTTAATCATATGCCCATAACCCCTCAAAACCCGCCCAAAAGGAATGAAAACTAGCCCATTTTTTTCCCTGTGTCGAATCAAAGTTAACAACTCCCTAAAAACGTTTCTATTGCCATATTTTTTTATCTGAATGGTTTCCTGGGTATTGTATATATGGTTTTGTTCTGTTGAACACAAAATACGTTTTGGGATATTTAGGAAAGCAAACAATTCTGGGTCATGTTTGACTACCATTAATTTTTTCCTGCTATGGTAGTCAATGATGCCAAAGAATTTTCAGCAGCTAACATTCTACCAAATATCTTTGTGTTCAACCGGACAAATAATTGTATACAGGTTTGAAACAACTAGAGTAATTCATAACAGAATTAAAATTTTTGGGTGGAGTGTCCCTTTAAAAATATCCCACATCTGCCACGCACGCAAATGGACGAGAAACATGTTTTCTCTTCATAAGACATTCAGAAACTTGCTTAAGAAATAATGATGGTTACATTTACTGCATAATATATAATGTGTAGAAGCACGTCAATGTTTTAGTTGTTCTAGACTGCGTATAGCGCTGATCAAACGTGATATTTGGCGGCGGGAGAATCAAGTGTTGTACACTCATCATGAGTGATTTCTTTCATTGTGTAACGTGACACTCACCTGACGACACATGGGTAAAAACATCATTCGGATGCACTGTGTCTAATTTCTCCTCTTTGGTTGAGATGAGCTCCCGCGTTCCTCTCTGTACTGTAGCCTGTCTGTCAGACTCGTTCTCCACGCTTTTGAGAACGGGCCGGTCCTGGAGTTGCCAGGTATTCATTCGGAGTTTGAATACACAATAAGAAACGCATCAGTTATCATTTATCCTTAGAATATAAATAAACATTTTGAAGGCCGCAGTACATTATGAAAGTAGCCCAAAAACTCGCAACCCGCGGCTCCATAATTTACCCCGCAACTGCATTCTCAAAATAGCCCAATTGTGCGGGAAACCGCGACCCTGGCAACACTGGTATGGACGTACATGTACGTATATGACGTTGGGGAAGCAAAACACAACGTTAGCAAAGCATAAGATAGACCTGATAGGTGCAAAGCAAGCCTATCCTGTGTCAGTTTGAATCTCAAACTCAAAATATTTTAAATATTTTCATTAAATTTAGTATTCCCACCAATGCGCAAATATTCTGGAAATGTTTGGAAAAATAACTTATGGAAAAAAAGTGATTTTAATAGTGAAATTAGGTAGGCTGGAATGCATGTCACGGACCACATGCAATGCCGCCGCGGACCACCAGGGGGCCGCGGACCACCGGTTGAAAACCCCTGCTCTAGATCACATATACAGTATATAATATGCATTAGTAAGTGTGGTGCTCATGGTGTTGATCACATATACAGTATATAATATACATTAGGAAGTGTCGTGGTGCTCATGGTGTTGATCACATATACGGTATATAATATACATTAGTAAGTGTGGTGGTGCTCATGCTCTAGATCACATATACAGTATACAATATACATTAGTAAGTGTGTTGGTGCTCATGGTGTTGATCACATATACAGTATATAATATACATTAGTAAGTGTGGTAGTGCTCATGGTGTTGATCACATATACAGTATATACTATACATTAGTAAGTGTGGTGCTCATGGTGTTGATCACATATACAGTATATAATATACATTAGTAAGTGTGGTGGTGCTCATGGTGTTGATCACACATACAGTATATAATATACATTAGTAAGTGTGGTGGTGCTCATGGTCTTGATCACATATACAGTATATAATATGCATTAGTAAGTGTGGTGGTGCTCATGGTGTTGATCACATATACAGTAAGTTATATGCATTAGTAAGTTTGGTGGTGCTCATGGTGTTGATCACACATACAGTATATAATATACAATAGTAAGTGTGGTGGTGCTCATGGTGTTGATCACACATACAGTATATAATATATATTAGTAAGTGTGGTGCTCATGGTCTTGATCACATATACAGTATATAATATGCATTAGTAAGTGTGGTGGTGCTCATGGTGTTGATCACACATACAGTATACAATATACATTAGTAAGTGTGGTGGTGCTCATGGTGTTGATCACATATACAGTATATTATATACATTAGTACGTGTGGTGGTGCTCATGGTGTTGATCACATATACAGTATATAATATGCATTAGTAAGTGTGGTGGTGCTCATGGTGTTGATCACATATACAGTATATAATATACATTAGTAAGTGTGGTGCTCATGGTGTTGATCACATATACAGTATTTAATATACATTAGTAAGTGTGGTAGTGCTCATGGTGTTGAACACATATACAGTATATAATATACATTAGTAAGTGTGGTGGTGCTCATGCTCTAGATCACATATACAGTATATAATATACATTAGTAAGTGTGGTGGTGCTCATGCTCTAGATCACATATACATTATATAATATACATTAGTAAGTGTGGTGCTCATGCTCTAGATCACATATACAGTATATAATATGCATTAGTAAGTGTGGTGCTCATGGTGTTGATCACATATACAGTATATAATATACATTAGTAAGTGTGGTAGTGCTCATGGTGTTGATCACATATACAGTATATAATATACATTAGTAAGTGTGGTGGTGCTCATGGTGTTGATCACATATACAGTATATAATATACATTAGTAAGTGTGGTGGTGCTCATGCTCTAGATCACATATACAGTATATAATATACATTAGTAAGTGTGGTAGTGCTCATGGTGTTGATCACATATACAGTATATAATATACATTAGTAAGTGTGGTGGTGCTCATGCTCTAGATCACATATACAGTATATAATATACATTAGTAAGTGTGGTGGTGATCATGCTCTAGATCACATATACAGTATATAATATACATTAGTAAGTGTGGTAGTGCTCATGGTGTTGATCACATATACAGTATATCATATACATTAGTAAGTGTGGTGGTGCTCATGCTCTAGATCACATATATAGTATATAATATGCATTAGTAAGTGTGGTGGTGATCATGCTCTAGATCACATATACAGTATATAATATACATTAGTAAGTGTGGTAGTGCTCATGGTGTTGATCACATATACAGTATATTATATACATTAGTGAGTGTGGTGGTGCTCATGCTCTAGATCACATATACATTATATAATATACATTAGTAAGTGTGGTGCTCATGCTCTAGATCACATATACAGTATATAATATGCATTAGTAAGTGTGGTGCTCATGGTGTTGATCACATATACAGTATATAATATACATTAGGAAGTGTCGTGGTGCTCATGGTGTTGATCACATATACGGTATATAATATACATTAGTAAGTGTGGTGGTGCTCCTGCTCTAGATCACATATACAGTATATAATATACATTAGTAAGTGTGGTGGTGCTCATGGTGTTGATCACATATACAGTATATAATATACATTAGTAAGTGTGGTGCTCATGCTCTAGATCACATATACAGTATATAATATACATTAGTAAGTGTGGTAGTGCTCATGGTGTTGATCACATATACAGTATATAATATACATTAGTAAGTGTGGTGGTGCTCATGGTGTTGATCACATATACAGTATATAATATACATTAGTAAGTGTGGTGCTCATGCTCTAGATCACATATACAGTATATAATATGCATTAGTAAGTGTGGTGCTCATGGTGTTGATCACATATACAGTATATAATATACATTAGGAAGTGTCGTGGTGCTCATGGTGTTGATCACATATACAGTATATAATATACATTAGTAAGTGTGGTGGTGCTCCTGCTCTAGATCACATATACAGTATATAATATACATTAGTAAGTGTGGTAGTGCTCATGGTGTTGATCACATATACAGTATATAATATACATTAGTAAGTGTGGTGCTCATGCTCTAGATCACATATACAGTATATAATATACATTAGTAAGTGTGGTAGTGCTCATGGTGTTGATCACATATACAGTATATAATATACATTAGTAAGTGTGGTAGTGCTCATGGTGTTGATCACATATACATTATATAATATACATTAGTAAGTGTGGTAGTGCTCATGGTGTTGATCACATATACAGTATATAATATACATTAGTAAGTGTGGTGGTGCTCATGCTCTAGATCACATATACAGTATATAATATACATTAGTAAGTGTGGTGGTGCTTATGCTCTAGATCACATATACAGTATATAATATACATTAGTAAGTGTGGTGCTCATGCTCTAGATCACGTATACAGTATATAATATGCATTAGTAAGTGTGGTAGTGCTCATAGTGTTGATCACATATACAGTATATAATATACATTAGTAAGTGTGGTGGTGCTCATGCTCTAGATCACACATACAGTATTTAATATACATTAGTAAGTGTGGTAGTGCTCATGGTGTTGATCACATATACAGTATATAATATACATTAGTAAGTGTGGTGGTGCTCATGCTCTAGATCACATATACAGTATATAATATACATTAGTAAGTGTGGTAGTGCTCATGGTGTTGATCACATATACAGTATATAATATACATTAGTAAGTGTGGTGCTCATGGTGTTGATCACATATACAGTATATAATATACATTAGTAAGTGTGGTGCTCATGCTCTAGATCACATATACAGTATATAATATGCATTAGTAAGTGTGGTGCTCATGGTGTTGATCACATATACAGTATATAATATACATTAGGAAGTGTCGTGGTGCTCATGGTGTTGATCACATATACGGTATATAATATACATTAGTAAGTGTGGTGGTGCTCATGCTCTAGATCACATATACAGTATATAATATACATTAGTAAGTGTGGTGGTGCTCATGGTGTTGATCACATATACAGTATATAATATACATTAGTAAGTGTGGTGGTGCTCATGCTCTAGATCACATATACAGTATATAATATACATTAGTAAGTGTGGTAGTGCTCATGGTGTTGATCACATATACAGTATATAATATACATTAGTAAGTGTGGTGGTGCTCATGCTCTAGATCACATATACAGTATATAATATACATTAGTAAGTGTGGTGGTGCTCATGCTCTAGATCACATATACAGTATATAATATACATTAGTAAGTGTGGTAGTGCTCATGGTGTTGATCACATATACAGTATATAATATACATTAGTAAGTGTGGTAGTGCTCATGGTGTTGATCACATATACAGTATATAATATACATTAGTAAGTGTGGTGGTGCTCATGCTCTAGATCACATATACAGTATATAATATACATTAGTAAGTGTGGTGGTGCTCATGCCCTAGATCACATATACAGTATATAGTATACATTAGTAAGTGTGGTAGTGCTCATGGTGTTGATCACATATACAGTATATAATATACATTAGTAAGTGTGGTAGTGCTCATGGTGTTGATCACATATACAGTATATAATATACATTAGTAAGTGTGGTGGTGCTCATGCTCTAGATCACATATACAGTATATAATATACATTAGTAAGTGTGGTGGTGCTCATGCCCTAGATCACATATACAGTATATAATATACATTAGTAAGTGTGGTAGTGCTCATGGTGTTGATCACATATACAGTATATAATATACATTAGTAAGTGTGGTGGTGCTCATGCTCTAGATCACATATACAGTATATAATATACATTAGTAATTGTGGTGGTGCTCATGCTCTAGATCACATATACAGTATATAATATACATTAGTAAGTGTGGTAGTGCTCATGGTGTTGATCACATATACAGTATATAATATACATTAGTAAGTGTGGTGGTGCTCATGCTCTAGATCACATATACATTATATAATATACATTAGTAAGTGTGGTGGTGCTCATGCTCTAGATCACATATACAGTATATAATATACATTAGTAAGTGTGGTAGTGCTCATGGTGTTGATCACATATACAGTATATAATATACATTAGGAAGTGTCGTGGTGCTCATGGTGTTGATCACATATACGGTATATAATATACATTAGTACGTGTGGTGGTGCTCATGGTGTTGATCACATATACATTATATAATATACATTAGTAAGTGTGGTGGTGCTCATGCTCTAGATCACATATACATTATATAATATACATTAGTAAGTGTGGTGGTGCTCATGCTCTAGATCACATATACAGTATATAATATACATTAGTAAGTGTGGTAGTGCTCATGGTGTTGATCACATATACAGTATATAATATACATTAGGAAGTGTCGTGGTGCTCATGCTCTAGATCACATATACAGTATATAATATACATTAGGAAGTGTCGTGGTGCTCATGGTGTTGATCACATATACAGTATATAATATACATTAGTAAGTGTGGTGGTGCTCATGGTGTTGATCACATATACAGTATATAATATACATTAGTAAGTGTGGTGGTGCTCATGGTGTTGATCACATATACAGTATATAATATACATTAGGAAGTGTCGTGGTGCTCATGCTCTAGATCACATATACAGTATATAATATACATTAGTAAGTGTGGTGGTGCTCATGCTCTAGATCACATATATAGTATATAATATGCATTAGTAAGTGTGGTGCTCATGCTCTAGATCACATATACAGTATATAATATGCATTAGTAAGTGTGGTGCTCATGGTGTTGATCACACATACAGTATATAATATACATTAGGAAGTGTCGTGGTGCTCATGGTGTTGATCACATATACGGTATATAATATACATTAGTACGTGTGGTGGTGCTCATGTTGTTGATCACATATACAGTCAATTATATACATTAGTAAGTGTGGTGGTGCTCATGGTGTTGATCACATATACAGTATATAATATACATTAGTAAGTGTGGTGGTGCTCATGGTGTTGATCACATATACAGTATATAATATACATTAGGAAGTGTCGTGGTGCTCATGCTCTAGATCACATATACAGTATATAATATACATTAGTAAGTGTGGTGCTCATGCTCTAGATCACATATACAGTATATAATATGCATTAGTAAGTGTGGTGCTCATGGTGTTGATCACATATACAGTATATAATATACATTAGGAAGTGTTGTGGTGCTCATGGTGTTGATCACATATACGGTATATAATATACATTAGTAAGTGTGGTGGTGCTCATGCTCTAGATCACATATACAGTATATGATATACATTAGTAAGTGTGGTAGTGCTCATGGTGTTGATCACATATACAGTATATAATATACATTAGTAAGTGTGGTGGTGCTCATGCTCTAGATCACATATACAGTATATAATATACATTAGTAAGTGTGGTAGTGCTCATGGTGTTGATCACATATACAGTATATGATATACATTAGTAAGTGTGGTAGTGCTCATGGTGTTGATCACATATACAGTATATGATATACATTAGTAAGTGTGGTAGTGCTCATGGTGTTGATCACATATACAGTATATGATATACATTAGTAAGTGTGGTAGTGCTCATGGTGTTGATCACATATACAGTATATAATATACATTAGTAAGTGTGGTGGTGCTCATGGTGTTGATCACATATACAGTATATAATATACATTAGTAAGTGTGGTGCTCATGGTATTGATCACATATACAGTATATAATATACATTAGTAAGTGTGGTGCTCATGGTGTTGATCACATATACAGTATATAATATACATTAGTACGTGTGGTGCTCATGGTGTTGATCACATATACAGTATATAATATACATTAGTAAGTGTGGTAGTGCTCATGGTGTTGATCACATATACATTATATAATATACATTAGTAAGTGTGGTAGTGCTCATGGTGTTGATCACATATACAGTATATAATATACATTAGTAAGTGTGGTGGTGCTCATGCTCTAGATCACATATACAGTATATAATATACATTAGTAAGTGTGGTGGTGCTCATGCTCTAGATCACATATACAGTATATAATATACATTAGTAAGTGTGGTGCTCATGCTCTAGATCACATATACAGTATATAATATACATTAGTAAGTGTGGTAGTGCTCATGGTGTTGATCACATATACAGTATATAATATACATTAGTAAGTGTGGTGGTGCTCATGCTCTAGATCACATATACAGTATATAATATACATTAGTAAGTGTGGTGCTCATGCTCTAGATCACATATACAGTATATAATATGCATTAGTAAGTGTGGTAGTGCTCATGGTGTTGATCACATATACAGTATATAATATACATTAGTAAGTGTGGTGGTGCTCATGCTCTAGATCACATATACAGTATATAATATACATTAGTAAGTGTGGTGCTCATGCTCTAGATCACATATACACTATATAATATACATTAGTAAGTGTGGTGGTGCTCATGCTCTAGATCACATATACAGTATATAATATACATTAGTAAGTGTGGTGCTCATGCTCTAGATCACATATACAGTATATAATATGCATTAGTAAGTGTGGTAGTGCTCATGGTGTTGATCACATATACAGTATATAATATACATTAGTAAGTGTGGTGGTGCTCATGCTCTAGATCACACATACAGTATTTAATATACATTAGTAAGTGTGGTAGTGCTCATGGTGTTGATCACATATACAGTATATAATATACATTAGTAAGTGTGGTGGTGCTCATGCTCTAGATCACATATACAGTATATAATATACATTAGTAAGTGTGGTGCTCATGCTCTAGATCACATATACAGTATATAATATGCATTAGTAAGTGTGGTGCTCATGGTGTTGATCACATATACAGTATATAATATACATTAGGAAGTGTCGTGGTGCTCATGGTGTTGATCACATATACGGTATATAATATACATTAGTAAGTGTGGTGGTGCTCATGGTGTTGATCACATATACAGTATATAATATACATTAGTAAGTGTGGTGGTGCTCATGGTGTTGATCACATATACAGTATATAATATACATTAGTAAGTGTGGTGGTGCTCATGCTCTAGATCACATATACAGTATATAATATACATTAGTAAGTGTGGTAGTGCTCATGGTGTTGATCACATATACAGTATATAATATACATTAGTAAGTGTGGTGGTGCTCATGCTCTAGATCACATATACAGTATATGATATACATTAGTAAGTGTGGTGGTGCTCATGCTCTAGATCACATATACAGTATATAATATACATTAGTAAGTGTGGTAGTGCTCATGGTGTTGATCACATATACAGTATATAATATACATTAGTAAGTGTGGTAGTGCTCATGGTGTTGATCACATATACAGTATATAATATACATTAGTAAGTGTGGTAGTGCTCATGGTGTTGATCACATATACAGTATATAATATACATTAGTAAGTGTGGTGGTGCTCATGCTCTAGATCACATATACAGTATATAATATACATTAGTAAGTGTGGTGGTGCTCATGCCCTAGATCACATATACAGTATATAATATACATTAGTAAGTGTGGTAGTGCTCATGGTGTTGATCACATATACAGTATATAATATACATTAGTAAGTGTGGTGGTGCTCATGCTCTAGATCACATATACAGTATATAATATACATTAGTAAGTGTGGTAGTGCTCATGGTGTTGATCACATATACAGTATATAATATACATTAGTAATTGTGGTGGTGCTCATGCTCTAGATCACATATACAGTATATAATATACATTAGTAAGTGTGGTAGTGCTCATGGTGTTGATCACATATACAGTATATAATATACATTAGTAAGTGTGGTGGTGCTCATGCTCTAGATCACATATACATTATATAATATACATTAGTAAGTGTGGTGGTGCTCATGTTCTAGATCACATATACAGTATATAATATACATTAGTAAGTGTGGTAGTGCTCATGGTGTTGATCACATATACAGTATATAATATACATTAGGAAGTGTCGTGGTGCTCATGGTGTTGATCACATATACGGTATATAATATACATTAGTACGTGTGGTGGTGCTCATGTTGTTGATCACATATACAGTCAATTATATACATTAGTAAGTGTGGTGGTGCTCATGGTGTTGATCACATATACAGTATATAATATACATTAGTAAGTGTGGTGGTGCTCATGGTGTTGATCACATATACAGTATATAATATACATTAGGAAGTGTCGTGGTGCTCATGCTCTAGATCACATATACAGTATATAATATACATTAGTAAGTGTGGTGGTGCTCATGCTCTAGATCACATATACAGTATATAATATACATTAGTAAGTGTGGTGCTCATGCTCTAGATCACATATACAGTATATAATATGCATTAGTAAGTGTGGTGCTCATGGTGTTGATCACATATACAGTATATAATATACATTAGGAAGTGTTGTGGTGCTCATGGTGTTGATCACATATACGGTATATAATATACATTAGTAAGTGTGGTGGTGCTCATGCTCTAGATCAGATATACAGTATATGATATACATTAGTAAGTGTGGTAGTGCTCATGGTGTTGATCACATATACAGTATATAATATACATTAGTAAGTGTGGTGGTGCTCATGCTCTAGATCACATATACAGTATATAATATACATTAGTAAGTGTGGTAGTGCTCATGGTGTTGATCACATATACAGTATATGATATACATTAGTAAGTGTGGTAGTGCTCATGGTGTTGATCACATATACAGTATATAATATACATTAGTAAGTGTGGTAGTGCTCATGGTGTTGATCACATATACAGTATATAATATACATTAGTAAGTGTGGTGGTGCTCATGCTCTAGATCACATATACAGTATATAATATACATTAGTAAGTGTGGTGGTGCTCATGCCCTAGATCACATATACAGTATATAATATACATTAGTAAGTGTGGTAGTGCTCATGGTGTTGATCACATATACAGTATATAATATACATTAGTAAGTGTGGTGGTGCTCATGCTCTAGATCACATATACAGTATATAATATACATTAGTAAGTGTGGTAGTGCTCATGGTGTTGATCACATATACAGTATATAATATACATTAGTAATTGTGGTGGTGCTCATGCTCTAGATCACATATACAGTATATAATATACATTAGTAAGTGTGGTAGTGCTCATGGTGTTGATCACATATACAGTATATAATATACATTAGTAAGTGTGGTGGTGCTCATGCTCTAGATCACATATACATTATATAATATACATTAGTAAGTGTGGTGGTGCTCATGCTCTAGATCACATATACAGTATATAATATACATTAGTAAGTGTGGTGGTGCTTATGCTCTAGATCACATATACAGTATATAATATACATTAGTAAGTGTGGTGCTCATGCTCTAGATCACATATACAGTATATAATATGCATTAGTAAGTGTGGTAGTGCTCATAGTGTTGATCACATATACAGTATATAATATACATTAGTAAGTGTGGTGGTGCTCATGCTCTAGATCACACATACAGTATTTAATATACATTAGTAAGTGTGGTAGTGCTCATGGTGTTGATCACATATACAGTATATAATATACATTAGTAAGTGTGGTGGTGCTCATGCTCTAGATCACATATACAGTATATAATATACATTAGTAAGTGTGGTAGTGCTCATGGTGTTGATCACATATACAGTATATAATATACATTAGTAAGTGTGGTGCTCATGGTGTTGATCACATATACAGTATATAATATACATTAGTAAGTGTGGTGCTCATGCTCTAGATCACATATACAGTATATAATATGCATAAGTAAGTGTGGTGCTCATGGTGTTGATCACATATACAGTATATAATATACATTAGGAAGTGTCGTGGTGCTCATGGTGTTGATCACATATACGGTATATAATATACATTAGTAAGTGTGGTGGTGCTCATGCTCTAGATCACATATACAGTATATAATATACATTAGTAAGTGTGGTGGTGCTCATGGTGTTGATCACATATACAGTATATAATATACATTAGTAAGTGTGGTGGTGCTCATGCTCTAGATCACATATACAGTATATAATATACATTAGTAAGTGTGGTAGTGCTCATGGTGTTGATCACATATACAGTATATAATATACATTAGTAAGTGTGGTGGTGCTCATGCTCTAGATCACATATACAGTATATAATATACATTAGTAAGTGTGGTGGTGCTCATGCTCTAGATCACATATACAGTATATAATATACATTAGTAAGTGTGGTAGTGCTCATGGTGTTGATCACATATACAGTATATAATATACATTAGTAAGTGTGGTAGTGCTCATGGTGTTGATCACATATACAGTATATAATATACATTAGTAAGTGTGGTGGTGCTCATGCTCTAGATCACATATACAGTATATAATATACATTAGTAAGTGTGGTGGTGCTCATGCCCTAGATCACATATACAGTATATAGTATACATTAGTAAGTGTGGTAGTGCTCATGGTGTTGATCACATATACAGTATATAATATACATTAGTAAGTGTGGTAGTGCTCATGGTGTTGATCACATATACAGTATATAATATACATTAGTAAGTGTGGTGGTGCTCATGCTCTAGATCACATATACAGTATATAATATACATTAGTAAGTGTGGTGGTGCTCATGCCCTAGATCACATATACAGTATATAATATACATTAGTAAGTGTGGTAGTGCTCATGGTGTTGATCACATATACAGTATATAATATACATTAGTAAGTGTGGTGGTGCTCATGCTCTAGATCACATATACAGTATATAATATACATTAGTAATTGTGGTGGTGCTCATGCTCTAGATCACATATACAGTATATAATATACATTAGTAAGTGTGGTAGTGCTCATGGTGTTGATCACATATACAGTATATAATATACATTAGTAAGTGTGGTGGTGCTCATGCTCTAGATCACATATACATTATATAATATACATTAGTAAGTGTGGTGGTGCTCATGCTCTAGATCACATATACAGTATATAATATACATTAGTACGTGTGGTGGTGCTCATGGTGTTGATCACATATACAGTATATAATATACATTAGGAAGTGTCGTGGTGCTCATGCTCTAGATCACATATACAGTATATAATATACATTAGGAAGTGTCGTGGTGCTCATGGTGTTGATCACATATACAGTATATAATATACATTAGTAAGTGTGGTGGTGCTCATGGTGTTGATCACATATACAGTATATAATATACATTAGTAAGTGTGGTGGTGCTCATGGTGTTGATCACATATACAGTATATAATATACATTAGGAAGTGTCGTGGTGCTCATGCTCTAGATCACATATACAGTATATAATATACATTAGTAAGTGTGGTGGTGCTCATGCTCTAGATCACATATATAGTATATAATATGCATTAGTAAGTGTGGTGCTCATGCTCTAGATCACATATACAGTATATAATATGCATTAGTAAGTGTGGTGCTCATGGTGTTGATCACACATACAGTATATAATATACATTAGGAAGTGTCGTGGTGCTCATGGTGTTGATCACATATACGGTATATAATATACATTAGTACGTGTGGTGGTGCTCATGTTGTTGATCACATATACAGTCAATTATATACATTAGTAAGTGTGGTGGTGCTCATGGTGTTGATCACATATACAGTATATAATATACATTAGTAAGTGTGGTGGTGCTCATGGTGTTGATCACATATACAGTATATAATATACATTAGGAAGTGTCGTGGTGCTCATGCTCTAGATCACATATACAGTATATAATATACATTAGTAAGTGTGGTGCTCATGCTCTAGATCACATATACAGTATATAATATGCATTAGTAAGTGTGGTGCTCATGGTGTCTATCACATATACAGTATATAATATACATTAGGAAGTGTTGTGGTGCTCATGGTGTTGATCACATATACGGTATATAATATACATTAGTAAGTGTGGTGGTGCTCATGCTCTAGATCACATATACAGTATATGATATACATTAGTAAGTGTGGTAGTGCTCATGGTGTTGATCACATATACAGTATATAATATACATTAGTAAGTGTGGTAGTGCTCATGGTGTTGATCACATATACAGTATATAATATACATTAGTAATTGTGGTGGTGCTCATGCTCTAGATCACATATACAGTATATAATATACATTAGTAAGTGTGGTAGTGCTCATGGTGTTGATCACATATACAGTATATAATATACATTAGTAAGTGTGGTGGTGCTCATGCTCTAGATCACATATACATTATATAATATACATTAGTAAGTGTGGTGGTGCTCATGTTCTAGATCACATATACAGTATATAATATACATTAGTAAGTGTGGTAGTGCTCATGGTGTTGATCACATATACAGTATATAATATACATTAGGAAGTGTCGTGGTGCTCATGGTGTTGATCACATATACGGTATATAATATACATTAGTACGTGTGGTGGTGCTCATGTTGTTGATCACATATACAGTCAATTATATACATTAGTAAGTGTGGTGGTGCTCATGGTGTTGATCACATATACAGTATATAATATACATTAGTAAGTGTGGTGGTGCTCATGGTGTTGATCACATATACAGTATATAATATACATTAGTAAGTGTGGTGGTGCTCATGCTCTAGATCACACATACAGTATTTAATATACATTAGTAAGTGTGGTAGTGCTCATGGTGTTGATCACATATACAGTATATAATATACATTAGTAAGTGTGGTGGTGCTCATGCTCTAGATCACATATACAGTATATAATATACATTAGTAAGTGTGGTAGTGCTCATGGTGTTGATCACATATACAGTATATAATATACATTAGTAAGTGTGGTGCTCATGGTGTTGATCACATATACAGTATATAATATACATTAGTAAGTGTGGTGCTCATGCTCTAGATCACATATACAGTATATAATATGCATTAGTAAGTGTGGTGCTCATGGTGTTGATCACATATACAGTATATAATATACATTAGGAAGTGTCGTGGTGCTCATGGTGTTGATCACATATACGGTATATAATATACATTAGTAAGTGTGGTGGTGCTCATGCTCTAGATCACATATACAGTATATAATATACATTAGTAAGTGTGGTGGTGCTCATGGTGTTGATCACATATACAGTATATAATATACATTAGTAAGTGTGGTGGTGCTCATGCTCTAGATCACATATACAGTATATAATATACATTAGTAAGTGTGGTAGTGCTCATGGTGTTGATCACATATACAGTATATAATATACATTAGTAAGTGTGGTGGTGCTCATGCTCTAGATCACATATACAGTATATAATATACATTAGTAAGTGTGGTGGTGCTCATGCTCTAGATCACATATACAGTATATAATATACATTAGTAAGTGTGGTAGTGCTCATGGTGTTGATCACATATACAGTATATAATATACATTAGTAAGTGTGGTAGTGCTCATGGTGTTGATCACATATACAGTATATAATATACATTAGTAAGTGTGGTGGTGCTCATGCTCTAGATCACATATACAGTATATAATATACATTAGTAAGTGTGGTGGTGCTCATGCCCTAGATCACATATACAGTATATAGTATACATTAGTAAGTGTGGTAGTGCTCATGGTGTTGATCACATATACAGTATATAATATACATTAGTAAGTGTGGTAGTGCTCATGGTGTTGATCACATATACAGTATATAATATACATTAGTAAGTGTGGTGGTGCTCATGCTCTAGATCACATATACAGTATATAATATACATTAGTAAGTGTGGTGGTGCTCATGCCCTAGATCACATATACAGTATATAATATACATTAGTAAGTGTGGTGGTGCTCATGCTCTAGATCACATATACAGTATATAATATACATTAGTAATTGTGGTGGTGCTCATGCTCTAGATCACATATACAGTATATAATATACATTAGTAAGTGTGGTAGTGCTCATGGTGTTGATCACATATACAGTATATAATATACATTAGTAAGTGTGGTGGTGCTCATGCTCTAGATCACATATACATTATATAATATACATTAGTAAGTGTGGTGGTGCTCATGCTCTAGATCACATATACAGTATATAATATACATTAGTAAGTGTGGTAGTGCTCATGGTGTTGATCACATATACAGTATATAATATACATTAGGAAGTGTCGTGGTGCTCATGGTGTTGATCACATATACGGTATATAATATACATTAGTACGTGTGGTGGTGCTCATGGTGTTGATCACATATACAGTATATAATATACATTAGGAAGTGTCGTGGTGCTCATGCTCTAGATCACATATACAGTATATAATATACATTAGGAAGTGTCGTGGTGCTCATGGTGTTGATCACATATACAGTATATAATATACATTAGTAAGTGTGGTGGTGCTCATGGTGTTGATCACATATACAGTATATAATATACATTAGTAAGTGTGGTGGTGCTCATGGTGTTGATCACATATACAGTATATAATATACATTAGGAAGTGTCGTGGTGCTCATGCTCTAGATCACATATACAGTATATAATATACATTAGTAAGTGTGGTGGTGCTCATGCTCTAGATCACATATATAGTATATAATATGCATTAGTAAGTGTGGTGCTCATGCTCTAGATCACATATACAGTATATAATATGCATTAGTAAGTGTGGTGCTCATGGTGTTGATCACACATACAGTATATAATATACATTAGGAAGTGTCGTGGTGCTCATGGTGTTGATCACATATACGGTATATAATATACATTAGTACGTGTGGTGGTGCTCATGTTGTTGATCACATATACAGTCAATTATATACATTAGTAAGTGTGGTGGTGCTCATGGTGTTGATCACATATACAGTATATAATATACATTAGTAAGTGTGGTGGTGCTCATGGTGTTGATCACATATACAGTATATAATATACATTAGGAAGTGTCGTGGTGCTCATGCTCTAGATCACATATACAGTATATAATATACATTAGTAAGTGTGGTGCTCATGCTCTAGATCACATATACAGTATATAATATGCATTAGTAAGTGTGGTGCTCATGGTGTTGATCACATATACAGTATATAATATACATTAGGAAGTGTTGTGGTGCTCATGGTGTTGATCACATATACGGTATATAATATACATTAGTAAGTGTGGTGGTGCTCATGCTCTAGATCACATATACAGTATATGATATACATTAGTAAGTGTGGTAGTGCTCATGGTGTTGATCACATATACAGTATATAATATACATTAGTAAGTGTGGTAGTGCTCATGGTGTTGATCACATATACAGTATATAATATACATTAGTAATTGTGGTGGTGCTCATGCTCTAGATCACATATACAGTATATAATATACATTAGTAAGTGTGGTAGTGCTCATGGTGTTGATCACATATACAGTATATAATATACATTAGTAAGTGTGGTGGTGCTCATGCTCTAGATCACATATACATTATATAATATACATTAGTAAGTGTGGTGGTGCTCATGTTCTAGATCACATATACAGTATATAATATACATTAGTAAGTGTGGTAGTGCTCATGGTGTTGATCACATATACAGTATATAATATACATTAGGAAGTGTCGTGGTGCTCATGGTGTTGATCACATATACGGTATATAATATACATTAGTACGTGTGGTGGTGCTCATGTTGTTGATCACATATACAGTCAATTATATACATTAGTAAGTGTGGTGGTGCTCATGGTGTTGATCACATATACAGTATATAATATACATTAGTAAGTGTGGTGGTGCTCATGGTGTTGATCACATATACAGTATATAATATACATTAGGAAGTGTCGTGGTGCTCATGCTCTAGATCACATATACAGTATATAATATACATTAGTAAGTGTGGTGGTGCTCATGCTCTAGATCACATATATAGTATATAATATGCATTAGTAAGTGTGGTGCTCATGCTCTAGATCACATATACAGTATATAATATGCATTAGTAAGTGTGGTGCTCATGGTGTTGATCACATATACAGTATATAATATACATTAGGAACTGTCGTGGTGCTCATGGTGTTGATCACATATACGGTATATAATATACATTAGTACGTGTGGTGGTGCTCATGTTGTTGATCACATATACAGTCAATTATATACATTAGTAAGTGTGGTGGTGCTCATGGTGTGATCACATATACAGTATATAATATACATTAGTAAGTGTGGTGGTGCTCATGGTGTTGATCACATATACAGTATATAATATACATTAGGAAGTGTCGTGGTGCTCATGCTCTAGATCACATATACAGTATATAATATACATTAGTAAGTGTGGTGCTCATGCTCTAGATCACATATACAGTATATAATATGCATTAGTAAGTGTGGTGCTCATGGTGTTGATCACATATACAGTATATAATATACATTAGGAAGTGTTGTGGTGCTCATGGTGTTGATCACATATACGGTATATAATATACATTAGTAAGTGTGGTGGTGCTCATGCTCTAGATCAGATATACAGTATATGATATACATTAGTAAGTGTGGTAGTGCTCATGGTGTTGATCACATATACAGTATATAATATACATTAGTAAGTGTGGTGGTGCTCATGCTCTAGATCACATATACAGTATATAATATACATTAGTAAGTGTGGTAGTGCTCATGGTGTTGATCACATATACAGTATATGATATACATTAGTAAGTGTGGTAGTGCTCATGGTGTTGATCACATATACAGTATATAATATACATTAGTAAGTGTGGTAGTGCTCATGGTGTTGATCACATATACAGTATATAATATACATTAGTAAGTGTGGTGGTGCTCATGCTCTAGATCACATATACAGTATATAATATACATTAGTAAGTGTGGTGGTGCTCATGCCCTAGATCACATATACAGTATATAATATACATTAGTAAGTGTGGTAGTGCTCATGGTGTTGATCACATATACAGTATATAATATACATTAGTAAGTGTGGTGGTGCTCATGCTCTAGATCACATATACAGTATATAATATACATTAGTAAGTGTGGTAGTGCTCATGGTGTTGATCACATATACAGTATATAATATACATTAGTAATTGTGGTGGTGCTCATGCTCTAGATCACATATACAGTATATAATATACATTAGTAAGTGTGGTAGTGCTCATGGTGTTGATCACATATACAGTATATAATATACATTAGTAAGTGTGGTGGTGCTCATGCTCTAGATCACATATACATTATATAATATACATTAGTAAGTGTGGTGGTGCTCATGCTCTAGATCACATATACAGTATATAATATACATTAGTAAGTGTGGTGGTGCTTATGCTCTAGATCACATATACAGTATATAATATACATTAGTAAGTGTGGTGCTCATGCTCTAGATCACACATACAGTATTTAATATACATTAGTAAGTGTGGTAGTGCTCATGGTGTTGATCACATATACAGTATATAATATACATTAGTAAGTGTGGTGGTGCTCATGCTCTAGATCACATATACAGTATATAATATACATTAGTAAGTGTGGTAGTGCTCATGGTGTTGATCACATATACAGTATATAATATACATTAGTAAGTGTGGTGCTCATGGTGTTGATCACATATACAGTATATAATATACATTAGTAAGTGTGGTGCTCATGCTCTAGATCACATATACAGTATATAATATGCATTAGTAAGTGTGGTGCTCATGGTGTTGATCACATATACAGTATATAATATACATTAGGAAGTGTCGTGGTGCTCATGGTGTTGATCACATATACGGTATATAATATACATTAGTAAGTGTGGTGGTGCTCATGCTCTAGATCACATATACAGTATATAATATACATTAGTAAGTGTGGTGGTGCTCATGGTGTTGATCACATATACAGTATATAATATACATTAGTAAGTGTGGTGGTGCTCATGCTCTAGATCACATATACAGTATATAATATACATTAGTAAGTGTGGTAGTGCTCATGGTGTTGATCACATATACAGTATATAATATACATTAGTAAGTGTGGTGGTGCTCATGCTCTAGATCACATATACAGTATATAATATACATTAGTAAGTGTGGTGGTGCTCATGCTCTAGATCACATATACAGTATATAATATACATTAGTAAGTGTGGTAGTGCTCATGGTGTTGATCACATATACAGTATATAATATACATTAGTAAGTGTGGTAGTGCTCATGGTGTTGATCACATATACAGTATATAATATACATTAGTAAGTGTGGTGGTGCTCATGCTCTAGATCACATATACAGTATATAATATACATTAGTAAGTGTGGTGGTGCTCATGCCCTAGATCACATATACAGTATATAGTATACATTAGTAAGTGTGGTAGTGCTCATGGTGTTGATCACATATACAGTATATAATATACATTAGTAAGTGTGGTAGTGCTCATGGTGTTGATCACATATACAGTATATAATATACATTAGTAAGTGTGGTGGTGCTCATGCTCTAGATCACATATACAGTATATAATATACATTAGTAAGTGTGGTGGTGCTCATGCCCTAGATCACATATACAGTATATAATATACATTAGTAAGTGTGGTAGTGCTCATGGTGTTGATCACATATACAGTATATAATATACATTAGTAAGTGTGGTGGTGCTCATGCTCTAGATCACATATACAGTATATAATATACATTAGTAATTGTGGTGGTGCTCATGCTCTAGATCACATATACAGTATATAATATACATTAGTAAGTGTGGTAGTGCTCATGGTGTTGATCACATATACAGTATATAATATACATTAGTAAGTGTGGTGGTGCTCATGCTCTAGATCACATATACATTATATAATATACATTAGTAAGTGTGGTGGTGCTCATGCTCTAGATCACATATACAGTATATAATATACATTAGTAAGTGTGGTAGTGCTCATGGTGTTGATCACATATACAGTATATAATATACATTAGGAAGTGTCGTGGTGCTCATGGTGTTGATCACATATACAGTATATAATATACATTAGGAAGTGTGGTGGTGCTCATGGTGTTGATCACATATACAGTATATAATATACATTAGGAAGTGTCGTGGTGCTCATGCTCTAGATCACATATACAGTATATAATATACATTAGTAAGTGTGGTGGTGCTCATGCTCTAGATCACATATATAGTATATAATATGCATTGGTAAGTGTGGTGCTCATGCTCTAGATCACATATACAGTATATAATATGCATTAGTAAGTGTGGTGCTCATGGTGTTGATCACACATACAGTATATAATATACATTAGGAAGTGTCGTGGTGCTCATGGTGTTGATCACATATACGGTATATAATATACATTAGTACGTGTGGTGGTGCTCATGTTGTTGATCACATATACAGTCAATTATATACATTAGTAAGTGTGGTGGTGCTCATGGTGTTGATCACATATACAGTATATAATATACATTAGTAAGTGTGGTGGTGCTCATGGTGTTGATCACATATACAGTATATAATATACATTAGGAAGTGTCGTGGTGCTCATGCTCTAGATCACATATACAGTATATAATATACATTAGTAAGTGTGGTGCTCATGCTCTAGATCACATATACAGTATATAATATGCATTAGTAAGTGTGGTGCTCATGGTGTTGATCACATATACAGTATATAATATACATTAGGAAGTGTTGTGGTGCTCATGGTGTTGATCACATATACGGTATATAATATACATTAGTAAGTGTGGTGGTGCTCATGCTCTAGATCACATATACAGTATATGATATACATTAGTAAGTGTGGTAGTGCTCATGGTGTTGATCACATATACAGTATATAATATACATTAGTAAGTGTGGTGGTGCTCATGCTCTAGATCACATATACAGTATATAATATACATTAGTAAGTGTGGTAGTGCTCATGGTGTTGATCACATATACAGTATATGATATACATTAGTAAGTGTGGTAGTGCTCATGGTGTTGATCACATATACAGTATATGATATACATTAGTAAGTGTGGTAGTGCTCATGGTGTTGATCACATATACAGTATATGATATACATTAGTAAGTGTGGTAGTGCTCATGGTGTTGATCACATATACAGTATATAATATACATTAGTAAGTGTGGTGGTGCTCATGGTGTTGATCACATATACAGTATATAATATACATTAGTAAGTGTGGTGCTCATGGTATTGATCACATATACAGTATATAATATACATTAGTAAGTGTGGTGCTCATGGTGTTGATCACATATACAGTATATAATATACATTAGTACGTGTGGTGCTCATGGTGTTGATCACATATACAGTATATAATATACATTAGTAAGTGTGGTAGTGCTCATGGTGTTGATCACATATACATTATATAATATACATTAGTAAGTGTGGTAGTGCTCATGGTGTTGATCACATATACAGTATATAATATACATTAGTAAGTGTGGTGGTGCTCATGCTCTAGATCACATATACAGTATATAATATACATTAGTAAGTGTGGTGGTGCTCATGCTCTAGATCACATATACAGTATATAATATACATTAGTAAGTGTGGTGCTCATGCTCTAGATCACATATACAGTATATAATATGCATTAGTAAGTGTGGTAGTGCTCATGGTGTTGATCACATATACAGTATATAATATACATTAGTAAGTGTGGTGGTGCTCATGCTCTAGATCACACATACAGTATTTAATATACATTAGTAAGTGTGGTAGTGCTCATGGTGTTGATCACATATACAGTATATAATATACATTAGTAAGTGTGGTGGTGCTCATGCTCTAGATCACATATACAGTATATAATATACATTAGTAAGTGTGGTGCTCATGCTCTAGATCACATATACAGTATATAATATGCATTAGTAAGTGTGGTGCTCATGGTGTTGATCACATATACAGTATATAATATACATTAGGAAGTGTCGTGGTGCTCATGGTGTTGATCACATATACGGTATATAATATACATTAGTAAGTGTGGTGGTGCTCATGGTGTTGATCACATATACAGTATATAATATACATTAGTAAGTGTGGTGGTGCTCATGCTCTAGATCACATATACAGTATATAATATACATTAGTAAGTGTGGTAGTGCTCATGGTGTTGATCACATATACAGTATATAATATACATTAGTAAGTGTGGTGGTGCTCATGCTCTAGATCACATATACAGTATATGATATACATTAGTAAGTGTGGTGGTGCTCATGCTCTAGATCACATATACAGTATATAATATACATTAGTAAGTGTGGTAGTGCTCATGGTGTTGATCACATATACAGTATATAATATACATTAGTAAGTGTGGTAGTGCTCATGGTGTTGATCACATATACAGTATATAATATACATTAGTAAGTGTGGTAGTGCTCATGGTGTTGATCACATATACAGTATATAATATACATTAGTAAGTGTGGTGGTGCTCATGCTCTAGATCACATATACAGTATATAATATACATTAGTAAGTGTGGTGGTGCTCATGCCCTAGATCACATATACAGTATATAATATACATTAGTAAGTGTGGTAGTGCTCATGGTGTTGATCACATATACAGTATATAATATACATTAGTAAGTGTGGTGGTGCTCATGCTCTAGATCACATATACAGTATATAATATACATTAGTAAGTGTGGTAGTGCTCATGGTGTTGATCACATATACAGTATATAATATACATTAGTAATTGTGGTGGTGCTCATGCTCTAGATCACATATACAGTATATAATATACATTAGTAAGTGTGGTAGTGCTCATGGTGTTGATCACATATACAGTATATAATATACATTAGTAAGTGTGGTGGTGCTCATGCTCTAGATCACATATACATAATATAATATACATTAGTAAGTGTGGTGGTGCTCATGTTCTAGATCACATATACAGTATATAATATACATTAGTAAGTGTGGTAGTGCTCATGGTGTTGATCACATATACAGTATATAATATACATTAGGAAGTGTCGTGGTGCTCATGGTGTTGATCACATATACGGTATATAATATACATTAGTACGTGTGGTGGTGCTCATGTTGTTGATCACATATACAGTCAATTATATACATTAGTAAGTGTGGTGGTGCTCATGGTGTTGATCACATATACAGTATATAATATACATTAGTAAGTGTGGTGGTGCTCATGGTGTTGATCACATATACAGTATATAATATACATTAGGAAGTGTCGTGGTGCTCATGCTCTAGATCACATATACAGTATATAATATACATTAGTAAGTGTGGTGGTGCTCATGCTCTAGATCACATATATAGTATATAATATGCATTAGTAAGTGTGGTGCTCATGCTCTAGATCACATATACAGTATATAATATGCATTAGTAAGTGTGGTGCTCATGGTGTTGATCACATATACAGTATATAATATACATTAGGAACTGTCGTGGTGCTCATGGTGTTGATCACATATACGGTACATAATATACATTAGTACGTGTGGTGGTGCTCATGTTGTTGATCACATATACAGTCAATTATATACATTAGTAAGTGTGGTGGTGCTCATGGTGTGATCACATATACAGTATATAATATACATTAGTAAGTGTGGTGGTGCTCATGGTGTTGATCACATATACAGTATATAATATACATTAGGAAGTGTCGTGGTGCTCATGCTCTAGATCACATATACAGTATATAATATACATTAGTAAGTGTGGTGGTGCTCATGCTCTAGATCACATATACATTATATAATATACATTAGTAAGTGTGGTGCTCATGCTCTAGATCACATATACAGTATATAATATGCATTAGTAAGTGTTGTGGTGCTCATGGTGTTGATCACATATGCGGTATATAATATACATTAGTAAGTGTGGTGGTGCTCATGCTCTAGATCACATATACAGTATATGATATACATTAGTAAGTGTGGTAGTGCTCATGGTGTTGATCACATATACAGTATATAATATACATTAGTAAGTGTGGTGGTGCTCATGCTCTAGATCACATATACAGTATATAATATACATTAGTAAGTGTGGTAGTGCTCATGGTGTTGATCACATATACAGTATATTATATACATTAGTAAGTGTGGTAGTGCTCATGGTGTTGATCACATATACAGTATATGATATACATTAGTAAGTGTGGTAGTGCTCATGGTGTTGATCACATATACAGTATATGATATACATTAGTAAGTGTGGTAGTGCTCATGGTGTTGATCACATATACAGTATATGATATACATTAGTAAGTGTGGTAGTGCTCATGGTGTTGATCACATATACAGTATATAATATACATTAGTAAGTGTGGTGGTGCTCATGGTGTTGATCACATATACAGTATATAATATACATTAGTAAGTGTGGTGCTCATGGTATTGATCACATATACAGTATATAATATACATTAGTAAGTGTGGTGCTCATGGTGTTGATCACATATACAGTATATAATATACATTAGTACGTGTGGTGCTCATGGTGTTGATCACATATACAGTATATAATATACATTAGTAAGTGTGGTAGTGCTCATGGTGTTGATCACATATACATTATATAATATACATTAGTAAGTGTGGTAGTGCTCATGGTGTTGATCACATATACAGTATATAATATACATTAGTAAGTGTGGTGGTGCTCATGCTCTAGATCACATATACAGTATATAATATACATTAGTAAGTGTGGTGGTGCTCATGCTCTAGATCACATATACAGTATATAATATACATTAGTAAGTGTGGTGCTCATGCTCTAGATCACATATACAGTATATAATATGCATTAGTAAGTGTGGTAGTGCTCATGGTGTTGATCACATATACAGTATATAATATACATTAGTAAGTGTGGTGGTGCTCATGCTCTAGATCACACATACAGTATTTAATATACATTAGTAAGTGTGGTAGTGCTCATGGTGTTGATCACATATACAGTATATAATATACATTAGTAAGTGTGGTGGTGCTCATGCTCTAGATCACATATACAGTATATAATATACATTAGTAAGTGTGGTGCTCATGGTGTTGATCACATATACAGTATATAATATACATTAGGAAGTGTCGTGGTGCTCATGGTGTTGATCACATATACGGTATATAATATACATTAGTAAGTGTGGTGGTGCTCATGGTGTTGATCACATATACAGTATATAATATACATTAGTAAGTGTGGTGGTGCTCATGGTGTTGATCACATATACAGTATATAATATACATTAGTAAGTGTGGTGGTGCTCATGCTCTAGATCACATATACAGTATATAATATACATTAGTAAGTGTGGTAGTGCTCATGGTGTTGATCACATATACAGTATATAATATACATTAGTAAGTGTGGTGGTGCTCATGCTCTAGATCACATATACAGTATATGATATACATTAGTAAGTGTGGTGGTGCTCATGCTCTAGATCACATATACAGTATATAATATACATTAGTAAGTGTGGTAGTGCTCATGGTGTTGATCACATATACAGTATATAATATACATTAGTAAGTGTGGTAGTGCTCATGGTGTTGATCACATATACAGTATATAATATACATTAGTAAGTGTGGTGGTGCTCATGCTCTAGATCACATATACAGTATATAATATACATTAGTAAGTGTGGTGGTGCTCATGCCCTAGATCACATATACAGTATATAATATACATTAGTAAGTGTGGTGGTGCTCATGCTCTAGATCACATATACAGTATATAATATACATTAGTAAGTGTGGTAGTGCTCATGGTGTTGATCACATATACAGTATATAATATACATTAGTAATTGTGGTGGTGCTCATGCTCTAGATCACATATACAGTATATAATATACATTAGTAAGTGTGGTAGTGCTCATGGTGTTGATCACATATACAGTATATAATATACATTAGTAAGTGTGGTGGTGCTCATGCTCTAGATCACATATACATTATATAATATACATTAGTAAGTGTGGTGGTGCTCATGTTCTAGATCACATATACAGTATATAATATACATTAGTAAGTGTGGTAGTGCTCATGGTGTTGATCACATATACAGTATATAATATACATTAGGAAGTGTCGTGGTGCTCATGGTGTTGATCACATATACGGTATATAATATACATTAGTACGTGTGGTGGTGCTCATGTTGTTGATCACATATACAGTCAATTATATACATTAGTAAGTGTGGTGGTGCTCATGGTGTTGATCACATATACAGTATATAATATACATTAGTAAGTGTGGTGGTGCTCATGGTGTTGATCACATATACAGTATATAATATACATTAGGAAGTGTCGTGGTGCTCATGGTGTTGATCACATATACAGTATATAATATACATTAGTAAGTGTGGTGGTGCTCATGCTCTAGATCACATATACAGTATATAATATACATTAGTAAGTGTGGTAGTGCTCATGGTGTTGATCACATATACAGTATATAATATACATTAGTAAGTGTGGTGGTGCTCATGCTCTAGATCACATATACAGTATATGATATACATTAGTAAGTGTGGTGGTGCTCATGCTCTAGATCACATATACAGTATATAATATACATTAGTAAGTGTGGTAGTGCTCATGGTGTTGATCACATATACAGTATATAATATACATTAGTAAGTGTGGTAGTGCTCATGGTGTTGATCACATATACAGTATATAATATACATTAGTAAGTGTGGTAGTGCTCATGGTGTTGATCACATATACAGTATATAATATACATTAGTAAGTGTGGTAGTGCTCATGGTGTTGATCACATATACAGTATATAATATACATTAGTAAGTGTGGTGGTGCTCATGCTCTAGATCACATATACAGTATATAATATACATTAGTAAGTGTGGTGGTGCTCATGCCCTAGATCACATATACAGTATATAATATACATTAGTAAGTGTGGTGGTGCTCATGCTCTAGATCACATATACAGTATATAATATACATTAGTAAGTGTGGTAGTGCTCATGGTGTTGATCACATATACAGTATATAATATACATTAGTAATTGTGGTGGTGCTCATGCTCTAGATCACATATACAGTATATAATATACATTAGTAAGTGTGGTAGTGCTCATGGTGTTGATCACATATACAGTATATAATATACATTAGTAAGTGTGGTGGTGCTCATGCTCTAGATCACATATACATTATATAATATACATTAGTAAGTGTGGTGGTGCTCATGTTCTAGATCACATATACAGTATATAATATACATTAGTAAGTGTGGTAGTGCTCATGGTGTTGATCACATATACAGTATATAATATACATTAGGAAGTGTCGTGGTGCTCATGGTGTTGATCACATATACGGTATATAATATACATTAGTACGTGTGGTGGTGCTCATGTTGTTGATCACATATACAGTCAATTATATACATTAGTAAGTGTGGTGGTGCTCATGGTGTTGATCACATATACAGTATATAATATACATTAGTAAGTGTGGTGGTGCTCATGGTGTTGATCACATATACAGTATATAATATACATTAGGAAGTGTCGTGGTGCTCATGGTGTTGATCACATATACAGTATATAATATACATTAGTAAGTGTGGTGGTGCTCATGCTCTAGATCACATATACAGTATATAATATACATTAGTAAGTGTGGTAGTGCTCATGGTGTTGATCACATATACAGTATATAATATACATTAGTAAGTGTGGTGGTGCTCATGCTCTAGATCACATATACAGTATATGATATACATTAGTAAGTGTGGTGGTGCTCATGCTCTAGATCACATATACAGTATATAATATACATTAGTAAGTGTGGTAGTGCTCATGGTGTTGATCACATATACAGTATATAATATACATTAGTAAGTGTGGTAGTGCTCATGGTGTTGATCACATATACAGTATATAATATACATTAGTAAGTGTGGTAGTGCTCATGGTGTTGATCACATATACAGTATATAATATACATTAGTAAGTGTGGTGGTGCTCATGCTCTAGATCACATATACAGTATATAATATACATTAGTAAGTGTGGTGGTGCTCATGCCCTAGATCACATATACAGTATATAATATACATTAGTAAGTGTGGTAGTGCTCATGGTGTTGATCACATATACAGTATATAATATACATTAGTAAGTGTGGTGGTGCTCATGCTCTAGATCACATATACAGTATATAATATACATTAGTAAGTGTGGTAGTGCTCATGGTGTTGATCACATATACAGTATATAATATACATTAGTAATTGTGGTGGTGCTCATGCTCTAGATCACATATACAGTATATAATATACATTAGTAAGTGTGGTAGTGCTCATGGTGTTGATCACATATACAGTATATAATATACATTAGTAAGTGTGGTGGTGCTCATGCTCTAGATCACATATACATTATATAATATACATTAGTAAGTGTGGTGGTGCTCATGTTCTAGATCACATATACAGTATATAATATACATTAGTAAGTGTGGTAGTGCTCATGGTGTTGATCACATATACAGTATATAATATACATTAGGAAGTGTCGTGGTGCTCATGGTGTTGATCACATATACGGTATATAATATACATTAGTACGTGTGGTGGTGCTCATGTTGTTGATCACATATACAGTCAATTATATACATTAGTAAGTGTGGTGGTGCTCATGGTGTTGATCACATATACAGTATATAATATACATTAGTAAGTGTGGTGGTGCTCATGGTGTTGATCACATATACAGTATATAATATACATTAGGAAGTGTCGTGGTGCTCATGCTCTAGATCACATATACAGTATATAATATACATTAGTAAGTGTGGTGGTGCTCATGCTCTAGATCACATATATAGTATATAATATGCATTAGTAAGTGTGGTGCTCATGCTCTAGATCACATATACAGTATATAATATGCATTAGTAAGTGTGGTGCTCATGGTGTTGATCACATATACAGTATATAATATACATTAGGAACTGTCGTGGTGCTCATGGTGTTGATCACATATACGGTATATAATATACATTAGTACGTGTGGTGGTGCTCATGTTGTTGATCACATATACAGTCAATTATATACATTAGTAAGTGTGGTGGTGCTCATGGTGTGATCACATATACAGTATATAATATACATTAGTAAGTGTGGTGGTGCTCATGGTGTTGATCACATATACAGTATATAATATACATTAGGAAGTGTCGTGGTGCTCATGCTCTAGATCACATATACAGTATATAATATACATTAGTAAGTGTGGTGGTGCTCATGCTCTAGATCACATATACATTATATAATATACATTAGTAAGTGTGGTGCTCATGCTCTAGATCACATATACAGTATATAATATGCATTAGTAAGTGTTGTGGTGCTCATGGTGTTGATCACATATACGGTATATAATATACATTAGTAAGTGTGGTGGTGCTCATGCTCTAGATCACATATACAGTATATGATATACATTAGTAAGTGTGGTAGTGCTCATGGTGTTGATCACATATACAGTATATAATATACATTAGTAAGTGTGGTGGTGCTCATGCTCTAGATCACATATACAGTATATAATATACATTAGTAAGTGTGGTAGTGCTCATGGTGTTGATCACATATACAGTATATTATATACATTAGTAAGTGTGGTAGTGCTCATGGTGTTGATCACATATAAAGTATATGATATACATTAGTAAGTGTGGTAGTGCTCATGGTGTTGATCACATATACAGTATATGATATACATTAGTAAGTGTGGTAGTGCTCATGGTGTTGATCACATATACAGTATATGATATACATTAGTAAGTGTGGTAGTGCTCATGGTGTTGATCACATATACAGTATATAATATACATTAGTAAGTGTGGTGGTGCTCATGGTGTTGATCACATATACAGTATATAATATACATTAGTAAGTGTGGTGCTCATGGTATTGATCACATATACAGTATATAATATACATTAGTAAGTGTGGTGCTCATGGTGTTGATCACATATACAGTATATAATATACATTAGTACGTGTGGTGCTCATGGTGTTGATCACATATACAGTATATAATATACATTAGTAAGTGTGGTAGTGCTCATGGTGTTGATCACATATACATTATATAATATACATTAGTAAGTGTGGTAGTGCTCATGGTGTTGATCACATATACAGTATATAATATACATTAGTAAGTGTGGTGGTGCTCATGCTCTAGATCACATATACAGTATATAATATACATTAGTAAGTGTGGTGGTGCTCATGCTCTAGATCACATATACAGTATATAATATACATTAGTAAGTGTGGTGCTCATGCTCTAGATCACATATACAGTATATAATATGCATTAGTAAGTGTGGTAGTGCTCATGGTGTTGATCACATATACAGTATATAATATACATTAGTAAGTGTGGTGGTGCTCATGCTCTAGATCACACATACAGTATTTAATATACATTAGTAAGTGTGGTAGTGCTCATGGTGTTGATCACATATACAGTATATAATATACATTAGTAAGTGTGGTGGTGCTCATGCTCTAGATCACATATACAGTATATAATATACATTAGTAAGTGTGGTGCTCATGGTGTTGATCACATATACAGTATATAATATACATTAGGAAGTGTCGTGGTGCTCATGGTGTTGATCACATATACGGTATATAATATACATTAGTAAGTGTGGTGGTGCTCATGGTGTTGATCACATATACAGTATATAATATACATTAGTAAGTGTGGTGGTGCTCATGGTGTTGATCACATATACAGTATATAATATACATTAGTAAGTGTGGTGGTGCTCATGCTCTAGATCACATATACAGTATATAATATACATTAGTAAGTGTGGTAGTGCTCATGGTGTTGATCACATATACAGTATATAATATACATTAGTAAGTGTGGTGGTGCTCATGCTCTAGATCACATATACAGTATATGATATACATTAGTAAGTGTGGTGGTGCTCATGCTCTAGATCACATATACAGTATATAATATACATTAGTAAGTGTGGTAGTGCTCATGGTGTTGATCACATATACAGTATATAATATACATTAGTAAGTGTGGTAGTGCTCATGGTGTTGATCACATATACAGTATATAATATACATTAGTAAGTGTGGTGGTGCTCATGCTCTAGATCACATATACAGTATATAATATACATTAGTAAGTGTGGTGGTGCTCATGCCCTAGATCACATATACAGTATATAATATACATTAGTAAGTGTGGTAGTGCTCATGGTGTTGATCACATATACAGTATATAATATACATTAGTAAGTGTGGTGGTGCTCATGCTCTAGATCACATATACAGTATATAATATACATTAGTAAGTGTGGTAGTGCTCATGGTGTTGATCACATATACAGTATATAATATACATTAGTAATTGTGGTGGTGCTCATGCTCTAGATCACATATACAGTATATAATATACATTAGTAAGTGTGGTAGTGCTCATGGTGTTGATCACATATACAGTATATAATATACATTAGTAAGTGTGGTGGTGCTCATGCTCTAGATCACATATACATTATATAATATACATTAGTAAGTGTGGTGGTGCTCATGTTCTAGATCACATATACAGTATATAATATACATTAGTAAGTGTGGTAGTGCTCATGGTGTTGATCACATATACAGTATATAATATACATTAGGAAGTGTCGTGGTGCTCATGGTGTTGATCACATATACGGTATATAATATACATTAGTACGTGTGGTGGTGCTCATGTTGTTGATCACATATACAGTCAATTATATACATTAGTAAGTGTGGTGGTGCTCATGGTGTTGATCACATATACAGTATATAATATACATTAGTAAGTGTGGTGGTGCTCATGGTGTTGATCACATATACAGTATATAATATACATTAGGAAGTGTCGTGGTGCTCATGCTCTAGATCACATATACAGTATATAATATACATTAGTAAGTGTGGTGGTGCTCATGCTCTAGATCACATATATAGTATATAATATGCATTAGTAAGTGTGGTGCTCATGCTCTAGATCACATATACAGTATATAATATGCATTAGTAAGTGTGGTGCTCATGGTGTTGATCACATATACAGTATATAATATACATTAGGAACTGTCGTGGTGCTCATGGTGTTGATCACATATACGGTATATAATATACATTAGTACGTGTGGTGGTGCTCATGTTGTTGATCACATATACAGTCAATTATATACATTAGTAAGTGTGGTGGTGCTCATGGTGTGATCACATATACAGTATATAATATACATTAGTAAGTGTGGTGGTGCTCATGGTGTTGATCACATATACAGTATATAATATACATTAGGAAGTGTCGTGGTGCTCATGCTCTAGATCACATATACAGTATATAATATACATTAGTAAGTGTGGTGCTCATGCTCTAGATCACATATACAGTATATAATATGCATTAGTAAGTGTGGTGCTCATGGTGTTGATCACATATACAGTATATAATATACATTAGGAAGTGTTGTGGTGCTCATGGTGTTGATCACATATACGGTATATAATATACATTAGTAAGTGTGGTGGTGCTCATGCTCTAGATCAGATATACAGTATATGATATACATTAGTAAGTGTGGTAGTGCTCATGGTGTTGATCACATATACAGTATATAATATACATTAGTAAGTGTGGTGGTGCTCATGCTCTAGATCACATATACAGTATATAATATACATTAGTAAGTGTGGTAGTGCTCATGGTGTTGATCACATATACAGTATATGATATACATTAGTAAGTGTGGTAGTGCTCATGGTGTTGATCACATATACAGTATATAATATACATTAGTAAGTGTGGTAGTGCTCATGGTGTTGATCACATATACAGTATATAATATACATTAGTAAGTGTGGTGGTGCTCATGCTCTAGATCACATATACAGTATATAATATACATTAGTAAGTGTGGTGGTGCTCATGCCCTAGATCACATATACAGTATATAATATACATTAGTAAGTGTGGTAGTGCTCATGGTGTTGATCACATATACAGTATATAATATACATTAGTAAGTGTGGTGGTGCTCATGCTCTAGATCACATATACAGTATATAATATACATTAGTAAGTGTGGTAGTGCTCATGGTGTTGATCACATATACAGTATATAATATACATTAGTAATTGTGGTGGTGCTCATGCTCTAGATCACATATACAGTATATAATATACATTAGTAAGTGTGGTAGTGCTCATGGTGTTGATCACATATACAGTATATAATATACATTAGTAAGTGTGGTGGTGCTCATGCTCTAGATCACATATACATTATATAATATACATTAGTAAGTGTGGTGGTGCTCATGCTCTAGATCACATATACAGTATATAATATACATTAGTAAGTGTGGTAGTGCTCATGGTGTTGATCACATATACAGTATATAATATACATTAGGAAGTGTCGTGGTGCTCATGGTGTTGATCACATATACGGTATATAATATACATTAGTACGTGTGGTGGTGCTCATGTTGTTGATCACATATACAGTCAATTATATACATTAGTAAGTGTGGTGGTGCTCATGGTGTTGATCACATATACAGTATATAATATACATTAGTAAGTGTGGTGTTGCTCATGGTGTTGATCACATATACAGTATATAATATACATTAGGAAGTGTCGTGGTGCTCATGCTCTAGATCACATATACAGTATATAATATACATTAGTAAGTGTGGTGGTGCTCATGCTCTAGATCACATATATAGTATATAATATGCATTAGTAAGTGTGGTGCTCATGCTCTAGATCACATATACAGTATATAATATGCATTAGTAAGTGTGGTGCTCATGGTGTTGATCACATATACAGTATATAATATACATTAGGAAGTGTCGTGGTGCTCATGGTGTTGATCACATATACGGTATATAATATACATTAGTACGTGTGGTGGTGCTCATGTTGTTGATCACATATACAGTCAATTATATACATTAGTAAGTGTGGTGGTGCTCATGGTGTTGATCACATATACAGTATATAATATACATTAGTAAGTGTGGTGGTGCTCATGGTGTTGATCACATATACAGTATATAATATACATTAGGAAGTGTCGTGGTGCTCATGCTCTAGATCACATATACAGTATATAATATACATTAGTAAGTGTGGTGCTCATGCTCTAGATCACATATACAGTATATAATATGCATTAGTAAGTGTGGTGCTCATGGTGTTGATCACATATACAGTATATAATATACATTAGGAAGTGTTGTGGTGCTCATGGTGTTGATCACATATACGGTATATAATATACATTAGTAAGTGTGGTGGTGCTCATGCTCTAGATCACATATACAGTATATGATATACATTAGTAAGTGTGGTAGTGCTCATGGTGTTGATCACATATACAGTATATAATATACATTAGTAAGTGTGGTGGTGCTCATGCTCTAGATCACATATACAGTATATAATATACATTAGTAAGTGTGGTAGTGCTCATGGTGTTGATCACATATACAGTATATGATATACATTAGTAAGTGTGGTAGTGCTCATGGTGTTGATCACATATACAGTATATGATATACATTAGTAAGTGTGGTAGTGCTCATGGTGTTGATCACATATACAGTATATAATATACATTAGTAAGTGTGGTGGTGCTCATGGTGTTGATCACATATACAGTATATAATATACATTAGTAAGTGTGGTGCTCATGGTATTGATCACATATACAGTATATAATATACATTAGTAAGTGTGGTGCTCATGGTGTTGATCACATATACAGTATATAATATACATTAGTACGTGTGGTGCTCATGGTGTTGATCACACATACAGTATATAATATACATTAGTAAGTGTGGTGCTCATGGTATTGATCACATATACAGTATATAATATACATTAGTAAGTGTGGTAGTGCTCATGGTGTTGATCACATATACAGTATATAATATACATTAGTAAGTGTGGTGCTCATGGTATTGATCACATATACAGTATATAATATACATTAGTAAGTGTGGTGCTCATGGTGTTGATCACATATACAGTATATAATATACATTAGTACGTGTGGTGCTCATGGTGTTGATCACACATACAGTATATAATATGCATTCACGAGTTCACCTACACAGATAATAGAGTAGTTTGAAGGTATGCGTATTTGGCATGCTGTCGGGGAGAGGGCTCCGAGCTCGTTCATTCTTCCGAGCTCAGAGCACTCCCCCCTGTCCGGGGTGAGGGCTCCGAATCCGGCATTAGCCTGAACCCGGAACACTCCCCCCCCCCTTTTTGTGTCCTGCTGGAGACGAGGGGCTCCAGGTGAGGAGCCGGGGTGGTGGTGGGATGCTTGAGACTGAAGAGAGAGTGAAGGTAAGACGTCTTGACTATTTATAGAGACACTCTCTCTCTCTCTTTGAAGTGATAGGTTAATTGTTGTGATTGCTGACAGCCGACCAGCCGAGTTAATTATCTGCTCCTGCTCCTCCCGAACTTAGTTTAGTAAAACACCATTTCACGAGTTCACCTACACAGATAATAGAGTAGTTTGAAGGTATGCGTATTTGGCATGCTGTCGGGGAGAGGGCTCCGAGCTCGTTCATTCTTCCGAGCTCAGAGCACTCCCCCCTGTCCGGGGTGAGGGCTCCGAATCCGGCATTAGCCTGAACCCGGAACACTCCCCCCCAAGAGATGCAACTGGTGCAAGACAGCAGCCGCATACGCACACCCCCCCCAAAAACGAGGCTGGTATTGGCTGCTGGTGACCCGGCCTTGGTATGAACGCTGATTTTGTGGAGTCTTGAAGAGACTTCGGGTGTAACTGAAGCAGGGAATTTGAGGTTTCCTGGAGAAAGATGCCGGCTGATCGGAGGGATGAATGAAGCAAGGGATGTAGATTGAGGCATGGGCCCTTGGGGGGCGGTCTCTGCTGCGATGTAAGAGAGTGATGTCTGCTGCTACGGGACATTAATGGAGGCGCGGGCCTTGTGGGGAGGTCACTGCTGTGGTTTTGGCCTTTAAGGGAGTGGTGTCCGATGCTACGGAACGTCTAAGGAGGCACTGGCCCTTGTGGGCGCTGCTGCCGTACTGGCCTCTGAGGTCGTAATGTCTGCTCCTGCAAGAACCTGGAAATAGGCGCGGGCCCTTGAGGGGCGGTTGCTGCTGCGATGCTGGGCTCTAAGTGAAATATGTCTGCTGCTGCAGAAATAGATGTATGCACGGGGCCTTGTGAGGTCGCTGCTGCGATGCTGGCCTCTCAGAGAGTGATGTCTCCTGCTGTAGGACGTAGCTGAAAGCACGGGCCCTTGTGGGCGGTCGCTGCTGCGATGCTGTCCTCTAAGTTAATGGTGATTGCTGCTGAATGGCGTAGATGAGGCACGGACCCTTGTGGGGCGGTCGCTGCTGCGATGCTGGCCTCTAGGGGAGTGATGTTTGCTGCTGCAGAACATGGATGGAGGCACGGGCCCTTGAGGGGCGGTCGTTGCTGCGATGCTGGCCTCTGAATGTAGGATGTCTGCTGCTGAGGAACGTAGATGGAGGCACGGGCCCTTGAGGGGCGGTCGCTGCTGCGACGCTGGCCTCTGAATGTAGGATGTCTGCTGCTGCAGAAAATAGATGGAGGCGTGGGCCCTGGTGGGGCGATTGCTGCCGCGATGCGGGCCTCTGAGTGGATGATGTCTAATGCTGTAGACCATGGATGGAGGCACGGGCCCTTGAGGGGCGGTCGCTGCTGCGATGCTGGCCTCTGTATGTAAGATGTCCGCTGCTGCAAGACATTGATGAAGGCTCGGGCCCTTATGGGGCGGTCGCTTGCTGCGATGCTGGCCTCTGTGTGTAGGATGTCTGCTGCTGCGGAAACATGGATCGAGGCACGGGCCCTTGAGGGGCGGTCGCTTGCTGCGATGCTGGCCTCTATGTGTATGATGTATGGTGCTGCAGAAAAGATGGATGGAGGCGCGGGCCCTTGAGGGGCGGTCGCTGCTGCGATGCTGGCCTCTGTGTGTAAGATGTCCGCTGCTGCAAGACATTGATGAAGGCTCGGGCCCTTATGGGGCGGTCGCTTGCTGCGATGCTGGCCTCTATGTGAAGTTTGTAGGATGTCCGCTGCTGCAAGACATTGATGAAGGCACGGGCCCTTATGGGGCGGTCGCTTGCTGCGATGCTGGCCTCTATGTGAATGATGTATGCTGCTGCAGAAACATGGATGGAGGCGCGGGCCCTTGAGGGGCGGTCGCTGCTGCGATGCTGGCCTCTATGTGTATGATGTATGCTGCTGCAGAAAAGATGGATGGAGGCGCGGGCCCTTGAGGGGCGGTCGCTGCTGCGATGCTGGCCTCTGTGTGTAAGATGTCCGCTGCTGCAAGACATTGATGAAGGCTCGGGCCCTTATGGGGCGGTCGCTTGCTGCGATGCTGGCCTCTATGTGAAGTTTGTAGGATGTCCGCTGCTGCAAGACATTGATGAAGGCACGGGCCCTTATGGGGCGGTCGCTTGCTGCGATGCTGGCCTCTATGTGAAGTTTGTAGGATGTCCGCTGCTGCAAGACATTGATGAAGGCACGGACCCTTGTGGGGCGGTCGCTGATGCCATGCTGGCCTCTAGGGGAGTGATGTTTGCTGCTGCAGAACATAGATGGAGGCACGGGCCCTTGCGGGCAGTCGTTGCTGCGATGCTGGCCTCTGAATGTAGGATGTCTGCTGCTGAGGAACGTAGATGGAGGCACGGGCCCTTGAGGGGCGGTCGCTGCTGCGATGCTGTCCTCTGTGTGTAAGATGTCCGCTGCTGCAAGACATTGATGAAGGCTCGGGCCCTTATGGGGCGGTCGCTTGCTGCGATGCTGGCCTCTATGTGTATGATGTATGCTGCTGCAGAAAAGAAGGATGGAGGCGCGGGCCTTTGAGGCGCGGTCGCTGCTGCGATGCTGGCCTCTGTGTGTAAGATGTCTGCTGCTGCAAGACATTGATGAAGGCACGGGCCCTTATGGGGCGGTCGCTTGCTGCGATGCTGGCCTCTATGTGAATGATGTATGCTGCTGTAAGACATTGATGAAGGCACGGGCCCTTGTGGGGCGGTCGCTTGCTGCGATGCTGGCCTCTATGTGAATGATGTATGCTGCTGCAGAACATGGATGGAGGCGCAGGCCCTTGAGGGGCGGTCGCTTCTGCGATGCTGGCCTCTGTGTGTAGGATGCCTGCTGCTGCAGAAACATGGATTGAGGCACGGGCCCTTGAGGGGTGGTCGCTGCTGTGATGCTGGCCTATGTGTGTGTAGGATGTCCGCTGCTGCAAGACATTGATGAAGGCACGGGCCCTTATGGGGCGGTCGCTTGCTGCGATGCTGGCCTCTATGTGAATGATGTATGGTGCTGCAGAAACATGGCTGGAGGCGCGGGCCCTTGAGGGGCGGTCGCTGCTGCGATGCTGGCCTCTGTGTGTGTAGGATGTCCGCTGCTGCAAGACATTGATGAAAGCACGGGCCCTTTTGGGGTGGTCGCTTGCTGCGATGCTGGCCTCTAAGGGAGTGAAGTCTGCTGCTGCAGAACATGGATGGAGATGCAGGCCGGTGTGGGGCGGTAGCTGCCGCTATTCTGTGGTAGGTTGATTCTAGATGATCTGGGAGATTAGTGTCCGATGGGCTTCTTTGATGAGCGAGCGGTCCGTCCGAATGTAGCTTTTGAAAGCCTCTGATGTCCAGCGACCAAGAGCTTGGATTTGCTGCTGGGAGAGACCTTTCTGGGCAGCTGTGGTAGCTGCGCCGATGCGGAAGGAGTGACTCGAGAAATGTTCTTCGGGGATGCTGGATTGGCGCAATACTGATTTAAGGTGCTTTTGGAACCAAAAACGTGAGGCTGGACGACCGGAGTCATCTATGAAGAGAGGGCCCGATGGTAATTTTGCCTGTGATCTCCTGAACTGTAGGTAGGCCAGGAGGGTTTGGTAAGGCTGGATGGGGGATTGAAGGTTGAATATGAAGATGAAATGGCCTCTTTTGAATTGATCCGTCTTACTTTGCTTGATGTGGAAGGAGATTGTTTCTGCGTCGAGCACTGCCAGGTCGGAGATGGTGGGGTGGACCGAAGGGTTGAAGCTAGATGTTGTTGTCATTTCGGAGCATCTGAGAAATCCGAAAAAGGCCAGAGTGAACATGGCGTCGAGTGTGCGGGCGGTGTGCGTGGAGTGGTAACCTCTGCGGAGGGTAGAAATGCATTTGGTTAATATATCCAAAGTTATGGGTTGTCTTTTGTCCGGGGAGGCGGGTTGAGATCTTTTAATTCCTTTGATGAGCATGGAGGTTTGAGGACTGGATATAGCTGTGCAGGTTGAGTTAAAAATAAGTTTGTGGAAGAATTGAATTCCGCTAAGGTACCCTTTAATTGAGGTGGCTTGCAGGTTTTTGTTGATATTTAAGAAGGATATGAAAGAGGTGATGGTTAGCAGAGAGAACTCGGGAAAAGGCATGTTGTATGTTTGGTGGAATGACTTGAAACTCCTCCACGCGGTAAGGTAAGACTGAAGGGTCCTGAGTGAGACGGCTTGGATGATAGAACTGAATGAATAATCTAAAAGAGATTTTAGCGGGTGATTTACGGGAATATCAATTCCGAATAGGGAGGTACTGGTGTTGGGAGGGGGTCCGCCTCTGGTGCTAGCCGCCTGAATTTCTGCCAGAATCTGAGCTTTTATGTTTGCCATCACTGGGGGCGGCTCCAGGGCCGGGGCGTTGGGCGGGACCGGCATCGGTGCTGCTGATGCCAGTGTGAAGGAGGGGCGAGTCTGAGGGAGAGCCATTAGAGTGGGGATGGCGTCCGCTGGGACTACTTGCGAGGCCGGTCTTGCGCTGTTTTCATTGCCTGTGCCGGAGACCTGAGGGAACGCGGAGAAGTCGTAAACCTGAGCCTGTGACGTCAGTGGAGGCAGCCTCGCACTGGAAAACGAAGGCGGGGCCGCAGGCCATTGGCTGGGAAAAGGATTGGAGGAGAGTGCGAGGATGTGTGGGTGAGCTGGGGCCGCTTGCGGAGCCATGCTCGCGCTGCCGGGGCGGCTCGTTGTGTGGCGGGCTTGAAAGTTGCCTGGTGATGCCTGGTGATGCTGGAGCTCTGCTGAGCGGGGAAGAGACTGCGGGTGGTCGGTTCTGGCGTCCGGGGCGCGGCCCAGGCTTGCAGAGGGAACGCTCCGGCGGTTTTCGGACCTGAGGCCCCTCCTCGTTGGAGTCTGACCCGGCCGTAGATACGGGGAATCGCGGACTTGCCTCGGCTTTCCTGATGCCCTCGTCTTGGTGACAGGTAGCGCAATCCGGGAATCCGGCTGGAGGGAGGAGTACATGCCATATAGTTCGGCTTTGTTCAGTCGCCGCGAAAAATGGACGTCTGCTTTTATTAGCGCTTGCCGTAATCCTACAACCGTCCACATCTCGATAGGCGGGAGGTCGGGGAGGATGGATGCGTAGGAGGAAGCTGGGGACGTCGATGCCTGCCTGGAAGGCGGTGGTGACTGTGTGCCACTGCGTCTCGGGGTAGAGGAGGAAGCGCGGGAAAGCCGACGGCCTCTTGGAGTAGCCGCGGGTTTTTCTGACGTTTCCCGGCGTGCGCTGCTGGGCTGGCCGTCGTTTGTGGACGCCGAAGGACCCGGATCTTCGATGGAGTTGTCCATTTGGGTTGTTTCGTTCTCTGACATTTCTGTAATTGGATATACCAATGCTTGAGACTGAAGAGAGAGTGAAGGTAAGACGTCTTGACTATTTATAGAGACACTCTCTCTCTCTCTTTGAAGTGATAGGTTAATTGTTGTGATTGCTGACAGCCGACCAGCCGAGTTAATTATCTGCTCCTGCTCCTCCCGAACTTAGTTTAGTAAAACACCATTTAGTAAGTGTGGTGCTCATGGTGTTGATCACATATACAGTATATAATATACATTAGGAAGTGTCGTGGTGCTCATGGTGTTGATCACATATACGGTATATAATATACATTAGTACGTGTGGTGGTGCTCATGTTGTTGATCACATATACAGTCAATTATATACATTAGTAAGTGTGGTGGTGCTCATGGTGTTGATCACATATACAGTATATAATATACATTAGTAAGTGTGGTGGTGCTCATGGTGTTGATCACATATACAGTATATAATATACATTAGTAAGTGTGGTGGTGCTCATGGTGTTGATCACATATACAGTATATAATATACATTAGTAAGTGTGGTGGTGCTCATGGTGTTGATCACATATACAGTATATAATATACATTAGTACGTGTGGTGGTGCTCATGTTGTTGATCACATATACAGTCAATTATATACATTAGTAAGTGTGGTGGTGCTCATGGTGTTGATCACATATACAGTATATAATATACATTAGTAAGTGTGGTGGTGCTCATGGTGTTGATCACATATACAGTATATAATATACATTAGTAAGTGTGGTGGTGCTCATGGTGTTGATCACATATACAGTATATAATATACATTAGTAAGTGTGGTGGTGCTCATGGTGTTGATCACATATACAGTATATTATATACATTAGTAAGTGTGGTGGTGCTCATGGTGTTGATCACATATACAGTATATAATATGCATTAGTAAGTGTGGTGGTGCTCATGGTGTTGATCACATATACAGTATATAATATACATTAGTAAGTGTGGTGCTCATGGTGTTGATCACATATACAGTATATAATATACATTAGTAAGTGTGGTGGTGCTCATGGTGTTGATCACATATACAGTATATAATATACATTAGTAAGTGTGGTGGTGCTCATGGTGTTGATCTGGGACGGGCGAGTGTGAGGCTGGAAGGGAAAAACACTGTATACTCACTAGTAAAAACTAGACTACACCACTGTGATGAACACTGAACATCAAGCAATGAAACAATGATAGAGAATGCTGCGTCAATGACCACACTAAGGGGAACGTCTCTGTGCTGGGGGTCTCATGCTTTCAGAGGGATGTTGAAGCCTGTGCTGTGACTTCCCCCGGACTAACTTGAGGTCATATTTGAGGAAGGAGGTCACATTGAAGAGCGGATACGGCCCTGCGTGTGAAAACAGATGTGTGGCGTGAGAGCGTGACAACAGAGTCAAATGAGTGAGTCTTACGCCCAATGTGTGACAGCCAGCGGCCCTGAAACATCAAAGTAAATATTTATGTCAACATCTGATGTTATCTCATCTCATTTGTGTTTTCTGTTTCTGGGTCGGAACAATGACGTCGTTCAGAGAAGCAAAAAGTGATGATTCTTATATGATGAGGCTCTCAGATCGTGTCCCTGGACTCACTTAGCTTTATTCCTCTTTATTCCATCAGTCCATTGTAAATATATTAATAGAATTGTGTGTTTTCATTATAATCATATGGCAATAAATATATATTTTAAATGTTTTACAGTGAATAAATTTAATGGTTACCAAGTAATGCTACCAAACATTAAATCCTCCTCAGACCTTCAATAGAACATATATGTGTCTCAGAAGTGTTTATAGGTTGTGGTTAGACTATCTTCAATGCAAATAGTTGAATGTTAATAAGTTAATATTTTTTTTTACTCGTTTATTTGCTCAAAATTTAAAGGGATAGGGTTTATTTTTAAACGAAACGTTCACGTGTTCAGCTCTCTTCCTCATTCAAATGAAGTTTGCCTGAAGCTCTTGGTTAACAAAAGTGTTGTGTACTAAAACTCTTTCCAGGATATCTGCACTCCTCCTGTATCCAAATGTTGGTGTCACAGGGGTCCTTTCATGCTTATTTTTGTGACGGTGGTTTAAATTATAATCCTTGTTTCCAAGAAAACTACACTCTAAAAACTGCTGGGTTATTTTTTTAACCCGAAATTTGAGTTGAGCCTGTTGGGTCTTTTTTTTTTTCTCAGTGTTGGGTTGTTTTTTGAGTAACGCTGGGTTACCAGTCGGGTCCAATTGTGTTACAGTTGAGAGAGTAAACCCCTCCTACTCCTCGATGCCTCAGACAAACTCAACCTTCTCGGACATTTTGATCCAGCTCAGGAACAAGCGAGGACAGCTGTTATTCTGAGACAAAAAAGGAATGTTTAAAAAATTTGGCTGCTTGCATTAGGTTTGAAAAGTAACTTTACATTCTAGTTTCGTTAGCTTTGGATAGCTAGTCTGTAACATTATGCCCACGTTGTTATGACTTAATGTTACAGCTTTTGAATAATTTAAAAGTCCTTTTTGGTCAACATTTCCTCTGAAATTTGTGACTTGTGCGACTTATTTAGTTCGGAAACGTGCGCATCTTGATACACTTTAAGGTTGACGAGAGAGCATTGTGTCAAAAAGCAAAAATCCAGCTAATTTGTTTTTAAAAATAACGTTACCACTAATGTTCGGTGACGGAATGTAGTTGTTTAGACCTCAAATATGTGATTTATATATAAACATAACGCCTCTTTGAGAATTTGATAAAAAGATTTGTCGGACTTTCAAGGCGTCCTGCATGTTCAAAAATCGAAGGAAGGCAATCTCTAACAAGTATTGAAGTTTATTGGTCAGAAAGTATCAAAATACAGCGCTGGGTTGTCTCAGACACACCGTCTCACAAAGAACAACCCAGAAAAAACATCATCACACAATATATATATGGTATGTCTCGTCATTCTCTCTTCTGCAGGGGGGCCGGGGGGCTCCCTTGTTTCCACCAATCATCAACTTTTGCTTTGTCCTTTTTCCACCAATCAACTTCTGCTTTGTCCTCTTTGGTTCCTGCAAAACATTCCTGAAAAAACAACATACATTCCACACACCTTCCCCACTCTTCTAAACAACTGCAGCCAAAGATGTCCCCTCTCCCCCACACACTCACACTGTTAAAAATGTTCCGTAATTTTTACGGAAAAATACCGGCAGCTGTGGTAAAAAATACAGGAAAAGAATGTAAACAGTCTTGCTGATTCAAACTTCAAGCTGTGAATGAACTTAATACATTTTAGTCTTTTATATCAACAGCATTTCTTTATATAAAATTAAAACTTCATCCAATTGGATAAAAGTGAAAACATAACATTTACTTAATTTATTTCTTTGTTATTCTTTGTAAAAACATCAAAGTCACTTTTAAACAAAGCAACATGCAGTATGACATCTGTATCTCATTGCCTGACTTTGACATAAACACAGACTCACTCTTCAGCATAGTGGTGACCCACAAAACATTTAATATCAGAAAAACAAGAGAAAATACAAATTCTGTAGTTTTTACGGAATAATACCGGCAGCTGTGGTTGCCAGCAAGCTACCGTAAAATTACGGGAACATCCTGTTTTTATTCATCCAATCAATTCACAGTGGAACACATGAGCCACACCCACTATTCATTTTCGAAACACGTCAGAATACTGAAGACGATCATCACTTCTGCTTCACAGGGACTGCAGCATAACATCCATGACTTGATGCTTTATTGGTTTATTTAAAGTCACCGTTTTTGTGATCAGTGTTTGCTTTAGTTGCCATCTTTCCGCCGTCATGCAAAAGTTTCCAGTTTTCTTTGTGCTGCTATGACATTGTTTTATATAAAACATAGTTTTGTAGCAAATCAAATGAAAGTGTGATTAGGTATTTACTAAAGCTTTATCTGGGATGTTGTTTAATTACTTATTGTATGTTTTGTTACGAACGCCTCAATGAATTAACATTTAAAATTCACATTTCATGTAACAATCTAAAAAGTTTTTGATTAAAAAGCTTGCATTTTGTCTTTGACTCACACATCAAGAATCAGTGTATGAATCTCAACAGTGGTGACTAACAAATGCAAAGCTTACAGCCGCAATGCATGCTGGGAGTCATTGATGAGTTTTGTGCTTTGATGATACCCAGAATGCATTGCGTTTATCTTTAATCGTTTTTTCTGTTGTCACCATTGTTGAGACAAACTGTTATATTCTAGATATCTGCTAGAACATTTATTATGTGTCACATGTGCTGTCAAAGATTTTCAGTATATTATTTAATTTCATGGAATATCATAAATGATGATAACAAATAACTTTAAAGCACTACCTAAATTCTCAACTATGTATATACTCTCCAACTTTAAGCAGTTATTAGTTAGCTATGTCTGAGCTTTTACCCACCTGTTTCATTCTATGTTTCTACACACAGATATTAAAACTGGGGAAAGACTTCTTCACATGGAGAGCAAAGGGTCAAGACCCCAACTAAAGCAAACACTCTTCACCATGATGGTGACTCAACAAAACCATCAACATGTAAACTTGTGTTAATTCTCAATTAGAACTTTTGTAGACGTGCAACAGAAATAAAGTGACAGTGGTGTCAGTAAGTGAAGGTGATAAAAGTGTTTGTGGAGTTAACGAAAACTCCTTGTGAAAACTATGGAATTTCACTGTTCAATTCCCAGAGAATTTGACAGTGTTATCCGTATTTTTACGGATGTTTTTTGACAACAGTTTTCTCTGTGAAAACTACAGAATTTCACTGTTAATTTCACAAGCACTTTAACAGGGTTTTTCCGTAAAAACGATGGATTTTTGCTGTTAATTTTACAGACAATTTTACAGTGTTTTCCGTATTTTTTACGGATGCTTTCTGATAACAGGTTTTTTGTGTGAAAACAACAGAATTTTACCGTAAACTTCACGGGCATTTTTTACAGTGTGCCGGTATTATTCCGTAAAAACTATGGAATTTGTATTTTCTCTTTTCTTTTCTGATATTAAATGTTTTGTGGGTCACCACTTTGCTGAAGAGTGAGTCTGTGTTTAAGTCAAGGTCAGGCAATGAGATACAGATGTCATGCTGCATGTTGCTTTGTATAAGAGTGACTTTGATGTTTTTACAAAGAAACAAATTAAGTAAATGTAATGTTTTCAATTTTATGCAATTGGATGAAGTTTTAATTTTATATAAAGAAATGCTGTTGATATAAAAGACTAAAATGTATTAAGTTCATTCACAGCTTGAAGTTTGTGCCCTGAAGTTTTAATCGGCAAGACTGTTTACATTCTTTTCCTGTATTTTTTACGGAATCTTCCTGGCAACCACAGCTGCCGGTATTTTTCCGTAAAAATTACGGAACATTTTTAACAGTGTAGTAGGCATTACTACTGCACTTATTTAATTTCATATTAACAACACGGTCTCCGGTGGGGGATCCGGCTGTCGTGAGGTGCTCGCGTTAGCACACTTTAAAAAGTAATACCTAGATCTAACTTATAAAAAATGAGGCAAGTGGCTGCAATGAACTTTTTAAGTTGAATCAACTTGCAGCCTTTTTTAAGTATAATAAACACTTTAATATTACTTAATACAAATGCAACAAAATCAAGTTGAGCTAACCCAGATAGCAAATTTTTGCGGCCCAAATCTGGCCCACACCTTACTCCCCATAATTTACTCATCTGGCCCACATATGGCGTGGAATGATGGCACTTGTGCGGTCCGCTCCTGTATGCCAGATTTGGGCCACAGGCATGCCAAAGCTATGCCACATGTCAAACATCAAAACAAATAAAGCAGAACTGAACCAAATATAAACAACAGTTTATATCTCAATTCTGGCCCAGATTATCCCAAAACCATCACCTTTCTGTGCTCCAGTTTGACAGAATTTGTATTGAGTTTCATTATTATTATAGTGATGATTGAGTTATTAGTGGTGAACATCTGCTGTTAACAAACAGCGTCACTGCAGAAAAGTTCAACAAAAACTACAAAAAATTATTTACCCAGAGAAACATAACAACTACAACCTGAAATACAGCCTGAAATACAACCCAGCTAACAAAAATTTGTTATAAGAACGTTCCTTAGAGGTTTTTCTCATGTTTGAATACGTAAAAAAATGTTTTAAGCGTTTTAAGAAAGTTACCAACATGGTGATCAGTGTTTCCTTGGGTTGGGCTCTTGACCACTGAACAAAGGTATGTTTGAACTGCTGAAACTGGGTGCTTATAAAGTGCACTTGTCATGGCAGAGCAGATGTGAACCAAACCAAATGGTATTGGTGAAACCTCTGTTATGTTATAGCTTGATTCAGTACTCATTTAGGTTGAGTGCTATGCTAAAGATCCTGAAAGGACATTGTAAAATCAGGAAATTTGACTGTTATTAGATATCTAGAAAGATTTGTGAAAAACGGATGTATTTTTATCAAACAACATTTTAGAAACACACAGATATCAAGAATCAATGTATGAATCTCAGCAATTGTGAGAAACAACCAAGTAACTCAGATAAACGGCTCAACCGCAATGCATGCTGGTAATTATTAATTAGTTTTGTGCTATGATGTTACCCAGCATGCATCGCAGCATGAAGTTTTCTTTTGTTTATTCTCACCATTGTTGAGATTCATAAACTGATTCTTCATGTCTGTGTGTCTAAATTCGGAGTAATTTTCTTTTTTTAAAAAAGCTTTGGAGACTGAAAATTGTAATCAAACTCCAAGATGTTTTACTGTAATTTCAAGATCAGCAGGAAAGTAATTTACTCAAATGTAAACATGGTAGATATCTCACTGACCACCAACCAACACCAAATGTTGCTCAGAGCAACATTTCAATTTCTTTGACAAATGTACTTTATAAGTACATCTATGTTTAAGAGTAAAGGTCAAGGGTCACGAACCCAACTCAAGGAAACACTGATCACCATGATGGTGACTTTGTCAGCTGGGAATGATCTTAAAACATAAAAACTGACATTTTGAATATTTTAAAAGGAACGTTCTTGTAACAAACTTTTGTTAGCTGGGTTGTATTTCAGGTTGTAGTTGTTGTATTCCTCTGGGCAAATATTTTTTTTATTTTGTGTACGTGTGTGGCCACATTTATTGCCTTGTTTTGTAGTCGCTGTAAAAGTGACACTGGTTGACATTAAATAAATTTTATTGTCTTCGATCTATCTTCCCATCTTTTTTCTTCAATTGAATTTGTAGTTGTCATTGACAATGTCTGATTATGTAAAGTTAATTACCGTAGTGCTTAGAATATAGACATTTAGATTTTTTTTTGATGTTATAGCCAGGACTCAATTAAAATGTTTATTCACATATGTGACCCTGGCCAACAAAACCAGTCGTAAGTCACACGGGTATATTTCTGACAAAAGCCGAAAATACATTGTTAGGGTCAAAATGATCAATTTTTATTTTATGCCAAAAATCGTTAGTATATTAAGTAAAGATCATGTTCCATGAAGATATTTTGTAAATTTCCTACCGTAAATATATCAAAACTTTATTTATGTGAGTCGATCCCTTAATATCGCGAACAAAAAATGGTCAGAAACATGCCTACAAACTTAACTCGCTGCTGTCCGCTCTATGATAACTACCCATTCAAGTTTGGTATCTATGTAAAGTTAAGAGATTCCGCTTTCAAGTTAATCTACTCTCTTCTATGTCATTACAAGGGTAAGCCAATAGAGAGTGTTAAAACAAACCTGTTTCCTCTTAGCAACGGCCTGCTATAGCGTCTCACGTGCGCAGCGTACACAATCCGTCATGATCGCGCTTCAAAACATGGATTCTGATGGAAGAGCGTTTGCTCAATCTAAACGCTAATGACAGCAATAATTTAACGAACCTAGTAAATGATTGTTTCGCAAATCATTGGGAAGATAATACAGAATGTCCAGAGACCGGCTTGACATAAGAGGATGCCCCGGAAGACGACGAATTCAATTAATGTTTAGATCGCTTCGACTCCGTGCCATGAAGGAATACAAAGTGTTCACTGCAGACTCAGAATTCGACCCGCTTGAGTGGGAAAATTCTTCAAAGTTCAGGTCAGTCAGTCACATACGTTCTTAAATGCCTTCTTTACAAAGTAGTGGTTTTCATGAGTTGTTTGTCAAAGTTATGCCAATTTTGCTCTGACAAAATGTAAACAAAACATCATCTTAGCATGTTGGTCTGCCTCTGTTATTGAGGATTCGTTGCCAGCTCAAGTGTAAAATTCAGGTGTAAAATTTTATATGTTCCTGGAAAATTAATTTTATGAAATTTTGTGTGTATAAAGTTTAAGCTGTGGTTAATCAATGGTGTAAGTTTCATTTATTTCCCATCATTAGTAATATGCGTTGCTAAGGACTACTTCTGGAAAACTTTAAAGGCGATTTTCTCAATATTTAGATTTTTCCCACTCTCAGATTCCAGAATTTTAAATGGTTATATCTCGGCCAAATAGTGTCCTATCATAACAAACTATATATCAATAGAAAGTGTATTTAGTCAGCTTTCATGTGGTGTATAAATCTCAATTTTGAAAAATGTACCCATAAGACTGGTTTTGTCATCCAGGGTCACATATGATTAGTTTAATTTTACTAAGAAAAATTAATGTTCATAACACCTAAATAAAATGATTACAGGTTACTTGTAGCAACCCATAAATAAATTCCCTCTACCAATAAAAGTAGGTTTATCTAACTGAGGAATACTGGTACTATTAGTTAGCTCAACTTGATTTTGTTGCGTTTGTATTAAGTAATATTAAAGTGTTTATTATACTTAAAAAAGGCTACAAGTTGATTCAACTTAAAAAGTTCAATGCAGCCACTTGCCTCATTTTTTATAAGTTAGATCTAGGTATTACTTTTTACAGTGTAGAACTTACAGCCTCTGCCACTCTTCCTTTTTTCCCCACTGACAGGGTGCAGAATAACAGCTAATAATAATAATGGATCATTCTATTCAGGAGATAGAAGACCGGTACTTCGATGTTCGGATACCAAGCTTAAAGGTAAACTTTATTTAGGTAAAATGTTAATGTACTTCTTTATATGTTAATTATAACCCATTGTGTTCAGGGTAGGCCAGTTTCCTTACATTCTTCTCTCGTCTCTTTTCTTCTCTGTTTTTCTCTTTAAAGATGAACAAATTGATAAAGAAACCCCCCTGCTGGACATCCACTACCAAAACTGCACACCAGACTGTTGTCTACAAACTCCCAGGAAAAGAATCCTCTTCAGTAAGACTGCTCCGTGGATATGTCAGGTTAAGCAATACTGGAACCGAAAGAACTAACACTCTTTTAAATGTGTTGAGAGTTTATATGAAGAGTTATGTTCTCAGACTGATACATTCCTTGCAAGTGTCGATCAATACCATGAAAAAATAAATTTTTACTGTACTAACTGCACCTTATCTACATTCAGGTGCCTCCGGACAAGAACCAGCAGACTAGGAAACAGCTTTTTTCCAAGAGCTGTTTCATTATTGAACTCTGCGCCCCACGGACTCCACTACCTCTCATAACTTTAACTTTGATGCTGCTAGTCATTGTTTACATTGCACTACAGGGCTGCATGCATGACTGAACTGTACACACCAGCACTTCATGTATCTGCTCTACCGGACTGTTTACACACACATAGCATCATTTGCACTCTACACTGCTCAACCCAGTATGTTGGGTCACAGATTTAACTTACCAAGATAACCCAAATTGGGTTGTTTTAACCTAGCCTTTGTAAGCACATGTTTCTGTGCACAAATGTCTTATATTGTGGTATTTAGTTGTCGTACACTCAAAAAAAGCAATTATCTCCATTTTTGAGTTATCTTGTTTCTTTGACTCTACACTGCTCTCCTTCTGCGTTTCTCCATGTGTGAACACAATTTAGCGGCAAGTCAAACTCCACTCAAAAGAAGACTAGAGTCAGGGTATAGTTTTCAAAACTCCTTGTTTACTCCAATGTGCTTTGAATGAGAGTGAAACTAAAAAAGGCAAAACACAAATAGTGTAAAAAATCAAGAGAATGTTCTCAATTTACACATCTTACAATATTTACTAAATGACAATGCTTTCGAAGGCATGAACATTATAGAAAAACTGGAGCAGCAGTCACATGATACTTATTGAGAGATCTGAACAAACTAAAATTAAGATGACTGCTCCCTTGCTTGGCAATGAGATTTCAAAATAAGAGTCTCATGCGAGAAACATTAAATACTTAGTTCAGAGAACACAACAGACTCAGTTAAGTTTTATTCACTTAATCTTCTAATAAGTCACCATCAGTGTTGTGCATGTTGTAATACATTACAGATTTCTTGTTACTGATATTTAAAAGTAATCTCTTCCCTTACAATATGACTGTCTCAGAATTGTAATACGTTACATGACTTCTGTATTACTTTTTTACTTTCACCAAAATAACTACAGAAGTGGAATTTAACATTCTAAATAAATACTTTGTATTTTCAAAATACAAAATACATTTAGCCATCAACCTCCATATTAGACTGCTGATGTTTTTAATTAACTAGGCTGTACAAAATAAAATACAAAAAAAGATTTAAAATAGATTAAAAACAAAATACTGTTACAAATTAATAGTATTTCGTATTTAAAATGGATTTATTTGAAACACTGCAATCTGATAAGGAGGTTGATTGGCGAAAAGTATTTTAGTTTGAAAATACAAAAAAACTAACATTAAACAAATTCAAAGGTATTTAAATACAAAATAGTGCCATACCATCACTGAACTAGATTATATAGAATTCTAGATCATCATGTAAATGTTTGCTCACCTTCACTGTAAAAAATGCCTGTGAAAATTTCACACAAAAAACCTGTTATCAGAAAGTGTCCGTAAAAAATACGGTGAAACACTGTAAAATTGTCTGTAACATTAACAGCAAAAATTCCATTGTTTTTACAGAAAAACCCTGTAAAAAATGCCGTAAATGACGAAATTCTGTAGTTTTCACAGAGAAAATACGGAAAACATTGTCAAATTCTCTGGGAAGTTTTCACAAGGAGTTTTTTTAACTCCACAAACACTTTTATAACCTTCACTTACAGACACCACTGTCACTTTATTTCTGTTGCATGTCTACAAAACTTCTAGTTGAAAATGAACACAAGTTTACATGTCAATGGTTTTGTTGAGTCACCATTATGGTGAAGAGTGTTTGCTTTAGTTGTGGTCTTGACCCTTTGCTTTCCATGGGAAAAATACTTTGCCCAGTTTTGATGTCTGTGTGGGGAAACAGACACCGAAACAGCAGGGTAAAAAGTTCAGAAAATTAACTTCTTTAGATTGGAGAGGAAGTACATGTTTGAGAGTTTAAGTAGTGTTTTAATGTTATTTGTTGGCCGCATCTATGATATTTTATGAGATAAAATAATATACTGAATATCTTCAAGCGCAAATCTGATACATGATAAATGTTCTAGCACACATCAAGAATATAACAGTTTGTCTCAACAATGGTGACAACAGAAAAAACACTTAAGGTAAATGCAATGCATTCTGGGTATCATCAAAGCACAAAACTCATCAATGACTCCCAGCATGCATTACGGCTGTAAGATTTTCATTTGTTGGTCACCACTGTTGAGATTCATACACTGATTCTTGATTTATAAGTCAAAGACCAAATGCAAGCTTTTTAACGGTTCAAATACTTTAAATATTGACAAATTGCAGGAAATGTGAATTTTAAATGTAAATCCATTGAGACATTTGTAACAAAAAAACATTAAGTAATTAATCAACATCCCTGAAAAGCTTTTGAAAATATCTACATTTTCATTTGATGTCATTTGCAACAACACTATGTTTTATATAAATCAATGTCATAGCAGCCCAAAGATAACTGGAAACTTATTTATAACGGCTGAAAGAGGCGAACTAAAGCAAACACTGATCACAAAAACGGTGACTTTGAATAAACCAATAAAGCATCAAGTCATGGCTGTTATGCTGAAGTCCCTGTGAAGCATAAGTGATGATCGTCTTCAGTATTCTGACGTATTTACAAGATGAATAGTGGGTGTGGCTCATGTTTTCTACTGTGAATTGATTGGATGAATGAAAACAGGATGTTCCCGTAATTTTACGGTAGTTTGCTGGCAACCACAGCTGCCGGTATTTTTCCCGTAAAAACTACAGAATTTTTATTTTCTCTTTTCTTTTCTGATATTAAATGTTTTGTGGGTCACCACTATGCTGAAGAGTGGAGTCTGTGTTTAACTCAAGGTCAGCAATGAGATGCTGATGTCATGCTGCATGTTGCTTTGTTTAAAAGTGACTTTGGTGTTTTAATAAAGAATTACAAATAAATAAATTAAGTAAATGTTATGTTTTCACTTTTATGCATTTGGACCAAGTTTTCATTGTATATAAAGAAATGCTGTTGATATAAAATACTAAAATGTATTAAGTTCATTCATAGCTTGAAGTTTGTGCCCCTGAAGTTTTAAAATGCAAGACTGTTTACGTTCTTTTCCTGTATTTTTTACAGAATTTTACTGGCAACCACAGCTGCCGGTATTTTTCCGTAAAAATTACGGAACATTTTTTACAGTGTTGTCATTGCTGATGGTCACAGAGATCTTGCGAACTAGCTTCCTGAAAGCAGCCCAATGACCCCTCAAAACCCGCCCAAAGGGAATGAAAACTAGCCCAATTATTTTCTGGTGTCAAATCAAAGTTAAGAACAGCCAAAATACGTTTCTATTGCTATATTTGCTTATCTGAATGGATTCCTATGTATTGTACCGTATTTTCCGCACTATATGGCGCACTTAAAAGCCTTTAATTTTCTCAAAAAACAACAGTGCGCCCTATAATCCGGAGCGCCTTATGTATGGATCAAGGCACTCGGTCAAAATGTTTCAGTATGAAAAACCTATAAAAACAATTTAATAATAATAAAATGTTTCAGTACGACTGGTAAACTACAAAGCCGCACCGCTTGCAGCATTACGGCTACCGTAGTCAGTAAACACCGGTACTGTTCTAACTCATAGTCCCTCACCACTTGTGTGTGTATAAAGACCCCAAAATGGCACCTTTCAAGAGACACGCTTATGACGCAGAGTTCAAGCTTAAGGCTGTCGGTCTAGCACTAGAATATGGGAATAGAGCAGCAGTGAGAGAATTCAACATTAATGAATCAATGGTACGGAAGTGGAGCAAATTCAGTCAAACGTTTGACTGCAGTATCGTCTATTCAATGCGCCTTATAATCCGCTGCGCCCTATATATGAAAACAGTTCTAAAATAGGCCATTCATTGAAGGTGCGCCTTATAATCTAGTGCGCCTTATAGTGCGGAAAATACGGTATATATTTTTTCTGTCGAACTGTTTCAGGGGATTTAGGAAAGCAAAAACTTCTGGGTCACCTTGGACTACCATTATGATCTTTTCTGCTATGGTAGTCAATGATGCTTAATAATTTTCAGTTCCTAACATTCTACCAAACATATTTGTGTTCAACTGAACAAAGACATTTATACATGTTTGGAACAACTAGAGGGTGAGTAATCCATAACAGAATTTTCATTTTTGGTTGCGTGTCACGATTCCTTTCATTGTGCAACGTGACATTCACCTGATGAAACATTGGTAAAAACATCATTCGGATGCACTGTCTAATAGCACCACTATATTTCCTCTTTTGTTGAGCTGAGCTCCCGCGTCCCTTTCTGTACTGTAGCCTGTCTGTCAGACTCGTTCCCAACACTTTGAGAACGGGCCGGTCCTGGAGTTGCCAGATATTCATCCGAGTATGAATAGACATTAAGAATCTCATCAGTTAACATTTATCCTTAGAATATAAATAAATGTCACTGTAATACGTTACTTTTCTAACGAATTTCTCCCAACACTGGGTTTGGGTGACCGTTGACTCTTGGCAAGGTAAGCTTATTTACATAGCACATTTTGATACGGTGGTTACTAGAGCTGCACGATTAATCGTTAAAAGATCCTTATCTCGTCGGAGCCGATGGTCGAGTGGTTCGTGCTCCTACATATGGTGCTGGTGCGTCCCGGGCGACCTGAGTTCGAATCTCGGCTCGTGGTCCTTTCCCCGACCCCAACCCCCTCTCTCTCATCCACTTCTCTTCCTGTCCTCTCTAAAAATCACTGTCTATCCAATAAAAAAAGACAAAACGCCAAAAAAAAAAAGATTCTGATCTCTAACGCCAGACGATCTCATTATTGAAAATCAACGATTCTCGTGTGTCTACGTTCACCTCCGACTAAAATGCTGTTGCTGCCACAGAAGTTAAAATTATTATTATAAGGTATGACGACGTCACAAATGTGTCAAATGATCACAGAATTAACGTTACTGGCATTAAAGCAGAGAGTTGCCAGTTTACACGCATGAGACTCGTTAACAAGCTCCTACTCTCCTAAATTAATCTCACACCAAATAACAGACCAACTGCAATTATGTTGGTAAATTATTACAATTAAACTGACTAACTAAATAAACCTAAACGTACGCCTACCTGGACTAAAATGTGTGACAGCTAGACCCCATCACAAGATGTCTAAGGATGTTTACAGGTAAGTGAATTAATTGATGCATACATTTTTCTATGTATGGAAAATATAGGCTATCTTTATACAGGGTTGATGGTGTAACATCAGTACTATTGTTTTATTGGCAGTACTTGTGTAAGATGATCTATGAAAATGTTATAATATTCTTGCGTGCAAAGAATTTGCAAAGAATAAAAATTTTATTTATTTAGTTGTTTTTATTGTCGCAGGTTCAATGTGTTTGGAAAGGTACGTGTTAAGATTGTTAAATAGATGACTGTGGGTGTTTTTGTTGGGGGGCACACAGTTTTTAATGCAGTATTAACCTGTATTGTAACTATGTTCATTTTTAATAAATACGGTATGTGTCTGTGAGTGAGGAAAACATTTTAACAGAATTAGCGAAACTCCGGTCTATTGAACAGTCTTTCAGTGATACTCCATACCAAGACACAAGTGTCTGAGGACAGCTATGTTGTTCTCTAGATATTCCTAACAATTTCAAATACAGAAAGAGACTTCACAAGATCTCTTCAATAAATGTAAAGGTAAATTAATCTCTCCCCCTTTCTGTCTTTTAGTTAGATGTTTCCCAATTATATGTGTTGAAAAACCTATCTGGATGCATTACCTCACATATTTAAACTATGTTGTTATTTAAAGTTTAAATATGGACATAACCAAGTAGTAGAATACTGATGTTCCTTAAATATGCTTTAGAGCAGTCAATGTATTTTGCAATATGAAGTTTTTTTTACCTAATAAGGCTGAGCATTCCAGTTCAGTGGAATCCGTTTCTTCTGAACCTCTATATTGTGTCTGATAGCTACCAAACACCTTGGACAAACCATATGCTCAGTGTGACAGGTGTATAGATTTGTCTTCAATGCTCTTGTATCCTAAACACTTTGGATGAAACCAAAGTAATTTCACCATGGCTGTGTCCTGACTGCTCCTCAAAAAAGACAAGTTTACCATTACAGGGGACAACTCTTAACTTTAGGAATCCTGAGACACCACAGTATGGTGACATTGAAAAGGAAAGGGGAGAGGAGGATGAACAAAAGCATACATCTTGTACAGAAGAAGAGTTACAGGCTAAGCAGTGCCCCCCTGAATTACAATTACAGCTGTCAAAAGATGAGAATAAAACCATGCAAAAGACAAGAATCATATCACATAGAATCCTTAAAGCTGGCTGGACAGACATGCTTTAAGAAAAACTCATCACATAAGCAACTGTGTTCTGGCATTTTCGTATAATAAAGCTATTCAGTATCATTCAAGAGAAAAATTGTGTCCATTCTGGCAAGGAAAGGCCAGTTTAAGTGTGCAGAGTTTAATTTCAGCATTTTTGAGGAACCTGCCAAAGATGCAGACTGTGTCCTGGTTAAGGTGGAAGTGTCTGGCCAAACAGATCATTCTACAGGCTTCACATTTTGAATACGCACTAGTTAAAGTGAAAGGAAAACATTGAAGGAAAAGCTGAGACAATTAACGTCCGTGTACCTTCACACCAAAAAGATTGCAGCTGCAGATGAACAGAAACTAATTGAGGGAAACACAAATGAGGTGCCTCCGCTCACAGTACTTCAGAAAATCTCAAGTGAAAAAACCTTGAAAAAGATTTGACACAAATCCATTTCTGGATTGTATCGAAATTCAGAAGGATCAAGACTTGAACCTAAATTTCAGTCCATTACAGCATCAGTATGTAAAGCTTGTGGCAATTTCACCCTTTATCACACACATGTACTCTGTTGATCAACTCCAGCTTCTTAAAGACTTCCAGAAAGAAGGCAAACTTCTCCTCTACTTCGATGCAACTGGAACTGTTGTGGCCAAACCTAAAGACTACAAAAGTGTACTGTATTATGCACTTTGTGTCCAGTTATATCCACTACAGAAACAACAGTTGTTGCCCTAGCAGAGATGCTCTCTTCTGACCAGAGCACACCTACAATACAGCACTGGCTTACTTGTCTGTCACATGATTATTGTTAAATGTTCAGACAGCACCTCCATCCTCAAAAGGTTGAGACAGACTCGTTCACTGCTGTGCACATATGTGCAGCACACATGATAAAAATACTGTGCTGTAAGGTGTCTAAAGTAAAATATGGAAAGCCAACAAAGGACCTCTTCCTTTACTCCATGGCACTGCTGCAAAATACCACAACACTGGATGAGATAAAAGCTCTGCTTACCGACATTGGAACAGTTTTTACTTAGGCCACACATACAAACAGCCAGGAGAGTATAAATAACCTGAAGACTGCAATTGAAAATCAGTCTTTTATTGCCGACGTGGAAACTGAAATAACACCAACAGAAGAAGCAGACCTTACAGACACAACCCCGAAAAAAATCAGGCATGACTCACCTTTTGTGAGATGCTTTGAAGATGTACTCTCAGGTACAACAAGAAAGAGACAGACAAGGAAGGCATTTGGAGCTCCCCCCAATCCTTACTATTGCCCTGGTTTGATCGACATAGTCAGTCGATACTTGGAAACTCTGCCACTTTGGACCGGAATTATGTTACACCAGTTATGTCAAACAAGAGACACCAACAGTGAAGCAGAGAACTGGTTCCGCACCATGCAAACAATAGTGTTGAAAAACCAACTACACAGACGTCCTGGAGACTTTATCCAAACCATGCAGGAGCTCATTTCTGGTCGAGTAGGTGGTGTGAAGATTACAAAAATTTGCCAGAGTGTACCGAAGAACAAGGAACTGACAGAAATTGATCAACCATTAAGTCAGGAGGAGAAATGGGGGAAAAAGGCAGAAAAAAAAGAAATCCAAATACTTCAACTCCCCAAAGGCTGTATGTAACAATAAAAAATGCTCTTCCCCTCAAATCCAAAACAATTGCTGGAATGTTGGCATATTGTAATAAATTTTTTTGATTTTATTAAGATTTTGATTTTGTAATCGATGTCAGTAAATATGTAATCAACAGCATATGTTTTTGCCATGTCTTTAAAAAAATATTTTAAAACAGGTGTGATGACTTCTCAGAACTACAGCAGTCCATGGACAACTGGGTTGATTACAGTCGTTCATTTCCGTGCAGACAATAGCACAGGTACATGACAATTAGATTTCATCAATGGGCAGAACAAATAAGGGGTAGTACAAATACAGTAACTGCAAGAAAATACACTTTTATCAAAAACTATTTTAAGACACACTATATTATACAGGATGTTATATAGAATAGAACTTATATCATTATATATTTAACCGACTCTACTCACAAACTGGCGTCGCTTTAGAGGCTGAAGCCAATGACTGCTAGCACCGGTTCAGGGTGCAAGTAGGACCGGTTACATATGAAACATTGGCTATTATATTGTTATAGAAGGGTAGAAGGACTTACACATCCAGGAAGTTCATTCATGGAGTACCTTGTTTTGTGATCATGACTGTTGATGCTGCAGTGTCCAGTAATGTTCTCCCAGAAATCCAGCCATCAAATCTACCTTCTTCAGTGGTACTCTGTAATGAAAGGCAAGACATTACTTTTTTTATTTATGAAATCCAATAAACAGCAGTACTTCGACTACATTTGTAGATTATCAGTATGATGCCAAATTAAACATAAGCAACTAAATTAACTAATATGTCCAATTAATGTTAAATTATAGTATTAAGTAAAAATATATATTTATTGGACTATTTATGTCGATTTTTTTACATAGCATAATGTAATTACAATCCTTTGCTCACAATCAGATACCAACCTGATGCTGTGACGTACTATCTTGAGTCAAAAATCATTTCATTTCATTGCCTCACTGGAAAACATGAATGAACTGCTTCAGTTAGGTTATGTGGACCGTCAGGCATCTGGCAACATTTTTAGGAGTGTATTCTCAAAGAAGTGTACTGTGGGTCATGTTGTACTTGTAAAGGTAGGTAAACACTTTGCTGAAAGCATGTACACATTTACTCTCGATGTGGAGGAGCAGCGGATCTACTCTGAGCTCCTCCCGAGTGACCGAGCTTTTCACCCTATCTCTAAGGGATCGCCCAGCCACTCTGCGGAGAAAGCTCATTTCGGCCGCCTGTATCCGGGATCTTGTCCATTCGGTCATGACCCACAGCTCATGACCATAGGTGAGAGTAGGAACGTAGATTGACCGGTAAATCGAGAGCTTCGCCTTGCGGCTCAGCTCCTTCTTCACCACGACAGACCGGTACAGCGACCACATTACTGCAGAAGCTGCACCGATCCGTCTGTCAATCTCCCGTTCCATCCTTCCCTCATTCGTGAACAAGACCCCCAGATACTTGAACTCCTCCACTTGAGGCAGGAACTCTCCACCCACCTGAAGTGGACAAGCCACCCTTTTCTGACTGAGAACCATGGCCTCAGATTTGGAGGTGCTAATCCTCATAGTCAATCATGTGTATTGTTCTATCAGGGGGTAGTTAGAGAGATAGATAGCCCTAAATGGTCTAGCGCCGCATTATTTGATTGAACTTCTATTGTATTACCGTCCTCCATGTGCATTACGTTCTCAGGCGTCCTGTCAGTTGGTAATACCTAGAATTTCAAAATCAAGTGCAGGTGGTAGATCCTTTTCTTATATAGCGCCTAAACTTTGGAGTATTCTTCCATGCACTGTCCGGGAGGCAGACACACACTGTCAGTTTAAATCTAGGCTAAAGACGCATCTTTTTAATCTTGCATACACTACACTTCCATAATATTAATCCTCAGAGGATCTAGGCTGCAATATTTAGATCTTTTGGAACCAGGAACACATCCAACAACAAATGATGTACTTGTTGCATCAAAGAGTGCAGGACAGTACTCTACTCTCAGCCAGTCTTTTCTCTTTGTTCCAAGGTTACCGCAGGATGCAGTTCGTGCCCAGACCTGATGGCAGAGCTGAGAATGTGAAGCGGTGACCTGACAAGAGCTGAGATGATAGAGCTGGTTAAAGGACGCGGCAACTTGACACGGTTTTTCCTACAACATTTCAAATGCTATTAGATTGTTAATGATAATCTTAAATCTATAATCTACTTAATTAAGTTTATTTATTTTTTAGTTAGCCTTGTTGTGCAAGCACTGTTGAGCTTGTGCAGAGGCAGCAGCTTTTGCCAGAGGGGAACTGGAATCCCCTGGTTGGGCCTGGGTTCTCCTTAGGTTTTTTTTCTCGATTGGAGTTTTGGGTTCCTCGCCACCGTTTGCATATTGTTTTGCACTATTTGCCTGGCCAGGGGGGCTGCTTTAGAGTTCAGAAGTTAGACATAATTAATATTGCATATAAGAATTCAAGTCGGTTTAATATTTGACCTGTGGTTCTCTCTCCTTTATCTCAAATGTGTGCTTTCACTCTGTGTGTGTGCGAGAGTGTGTTTGTGTGTGTGTGCGTCTATGTCAATGTGTAATAATTGTATGCATATTGCGTGTGGAGCATTTGTATGTCCGTCTTTGTTGTTTTCACCTTTTTCTTGTTTTTACAGGTATATGCCTTTAGTTGTTTTACTTGTATGCAATGTGTCTCATGTACAGCTGCTTTGTAACAATAAAAATTGTAAAAAGCGCTATATAAATAAAGTTGAGTTGAGTAGATAATACTTTTACTAGAGTAGACGCAGTTTCAGGGACCGATCGGGTAGCGACACGCTTTCATCGTTGTTGAAATGGAGGCAAGCAGAGTCGAGCATTGCAAAAGTGAGATTGTTGAATTTCAACAGTATTCCTCAACCCAGATGATCGCAGAAGACCATGGGGGACAGGAATCTTCATCCACGAGATGTGATGAAACCATGGATGTACAAAAGTCATCTTCTGAGAGCACCAAGGAAATTCTGGAGCCACACGAGTCTGAGGAATGCAGCGAAGACATAGCGGCCAAAACACCAGCTTCCAGATCTAAGAAAAGTGATTTTCCAAAAAGATCACTGAAAACACGACTTGCATCAAGAAAAAGACAGAGATTTGATGAAACCATGAGTGTGCAAGAATCATCTTCTAAGAGCACTGAGGAATTCTGGAGCCACAGGAGTCTGAGAGATTTGATGAAACCGTGGATCTACAAGAATCATCTTCTAAGAGCACCAAGGAAATTCTGGAGCCACATGAGTCTGAGGAAGTCAACAAAGACACAGTGGCCAAAACACCAGCTTCCAGATCTAAGAAAAGTGATTCTCCAAAAAAAACACTGAAAACACGACTTGTGTCAAGAAAAAGACAGAGATGTGATGAAACCATGAATGTGCAAGAATAATCTTCTAAGAGCACCAAGGAACCACAGGAGTCTAAGCGAGTGAAGTTACATTAAAAGTCATCGACTCAATGTCATCAAAGCAAAGCTTTAGGCCTAATCATCACGATTTGTTTATTATTATCGGGAGATATTCATCCCTGTCCCGGTCCACACCACGCCAAACCAGTGAATATATTGGATTTAACGTCGGACTCTGCTGTCTCTCAGGTACGGACTCCGGGTCGCGGGACTTTGCTGTCTGGTTATGTACAACAATCTAACCTCACTTGCTTTGGTTCGCTGGGTTTTGGTGGTGGCGTCTTGTCTGGGTGGAGTGCTGTGGCGAGCGGGAAGGTGGTGGAGGCCCAGCGGCTGGGCACTGGCATCGTGGACCGGTTAGAAGTTATTATAATGGGAGACTTTAACATTAATTGGGATGATAAAACCGCAAGAAAAAATCTCAAACAGATAACAGATCACTTCGATCTGAAACAAATGATTAATGGGCCCACAAGAATAACTAATTCAACAAGGTCTCTGATTTGATTTTTAGTAAACAATTTTAAACACTTTTAATATGTTAACAGGCCTTTCTGATCACAATTTGATTTTAGTGGCCAGAAAATGATCTAGCAAGAGATTCAATTCATCCATAAGGAAATATGACTCCTATGGCATTCCAAAACGTAAACTAGATGACTTCAGAAAGGCAGTCCATCAGATTGAATGGGATGATTTATTAATCGGAATAGATCATAACGAAGATAGTCAAACATTCTTCAAAGAATTAGAGAGTACCATTAAAGATTTCAGTTGTAATCTTAATCCTAAAAATAAAAAAACATACTGTCCCTTGGATGAATTCAGATAGTTTAGAATCAATGAAAAAACGGGATCTTGCTTTAAAAACCGCAAACAGCTCAAAGTTTAGTCATGATAGACAACATTTCGCTATGTTACGGAACAAGGTGGTAAAGACTTTGAGAAAAGCAAAGGCTGATTTTTTCCTGAGAATAATTAATAAGCCCAGAGGTAATTCTAAAACAATCTGGAATAAATTGAACTACTTAAAAGGTGATTAAAAAAAAGATAGGTCATCACTTGAATTGATGGTTAACGGGAAGCTGACTAACAATCCACACTGTAAAAAATGCCTGTGAAATTAACTGTAAAATACTGTTGTTTTCACACAAAAAAACATGTTATCAGAAAGTGTCCGTAAAAAATACGGAGAAACACTGTAAAATTTCCTGTAAACAGACAACACTGTCACTTTATTTCTGTTGTACGTCTACAAAAGTTCTTATTGAAAATGAACACAAGTTTACATGTTGATGGTTTTGTTGAGTCACCATTATGGTGATGAGTGTTTGCTTTAGTTGTGGTCTTGACCCTTTGCTTTCCATCGGAAGAAGTCTTTGCCCAGTTTTGATATTTATGTGGGGAAACCGACATCAAACAGCAGGGTAAAAAGTTAAGAAAAAGCTAACGCATTAACTTCTTTAAATTGGAGAGGAAGTACATGTTTGAGAGTTTAAGTAGTGCTTTAATGTTATTTGTTGTGCACATCTATGATATTTTAGAGATAAAATAATATACTGAATATCTTCAACGGCAAATCTGATACATGATGAATGTTCTAGCAGACATGAAGAATATAACAGTTTGTCTCAACAATGGTTACAACAGAAAAACACTTAAGATAAACGCAATGCATTCTGGGTATCATCAAAGCACAAAACTCATCAATGACTCCCAGCATGCATTGCGGCTGTAAGCTTTTCATTTGTTAGTCACCACTGTTGAGATTCATACACTGATTCTTGATTTATAAGTCAAAGACCAAATCCAGCTCTTTTAACGGCTAAAATAATTTTTATATTGACAGTTGCAGGAAATGTGAATTTTAAATGTAAATCCATTCAGACATTTGTAACACAAAAAACATTAAGTAATTAATCAACATCCCTGAAAAAGCTTTAGAAAATATCTAAACACATTTTCATTTGATGTCATTTGCTACAAAACTATGTTTTATATAAAACAATGTCATAGCAGCCCAAAGATAACTGGAAACTTATTTATAACGGCTGAAAGAGGCGAACTAAAGCAAACCCTGATCACAAACACGGTGACTTTGAATACACCAATAAAGCATCAAGTCATGGCTGTTATGCTGCAGTCCCTGTGAAGCATAAGTGATGATCGTCTTCAGTATTCTGACGTATTTACAAGATGAATAGTGGGTGTGGCTCATGTTTTCTACTGTGAATTGATTGGATGAATAAAAACAGGATGTTCCCGCAATTTTACGGTAGTTTGCTGGCAACGACAGCTGCCGGTATTTTTCCGTAAAAACTACAGAATTTGTATTTTCTCTTTTGTTTTCTGATATTAAATGTTTTGTGGGTCACCACTATGCTGAAGAGTGGAGTCTGTGTTTAACTCAAGGTCAGCAATGAGATGCTGATGTCATGCTGCATGTTGCTTTGTTTAAAAGTGACTTTGATGTTTTAATAAAGAATTACAAAGAAATAAATTATGTAAATGTTATGATTTCACTTTTATGCATTTGGACCAAGTTTTCATTGTTTATAAAGAAATGCTGTTGATATAAAATACTAAAATGTATTAAGTTCATTAACAGCTTGAAGTTTGTGCCCTGAAGTTTTAAACTGCAAGACTGTTTACGTTCTTTTCCTGTATTTTTTACAGAATTTTACTGGCAACCACAGCTGCCGGTATTTTTCCGTAAAAATTACGGAACATTTTTTTTTTAACATAACAGTTCCAAACAAAAGTAAAAAATCATTGGTCTCTCTTACATTGGTTACTGTGTATAGACCCACTGGGCCTTACACTAATTTTCTGATAGAGTTCGCAGACTTCTTATCGGATCTATTGGTTAACGTCGATAAAGTACTGATTGTTGGAGATTTTAATATCCACGTAGATATTGCTAACGATCCATTAGCTGTGTCGTTTAAAGAACTACTAGACTCTTGTGGTGTAACACAATACATCAATAGACCTACTCATCGCCTTAATCATACCCTAGACTTGATTATATCTCACGGAGCCGATCTAACCGATATCGATATTATACCTCAAAGCGACGATGTTTCCGATCACCATCTTATAACATGTACACTTCGCATTTAAGAAATCAGTTGTATATCTCGTTATCGACAGGGTAGAACAATCACCTCAACTACTAAAGATAGTTTCGTAAAGAACTTGCCAGATCTGACTCCTCTAATAACCTTTCCAACTAATATAGAATCGCTCGATGACATGACCAGTAACATGGGCACTATTTTCTCTAACGCATTAGAAGCGGTCGCACCTATGAAGTCAAAAAGGATTAATGAAAAGATCATAGCACCATGGTATAATAACACCACTCACGCCCTAAAAAGAGAAACGCGTAAACTGGAGCGAAAATGGAAACAAACCCAATTAGAGGTCTTTAAAATTGCATGGAAAGAGAGTGCAAGCTGTTACAAAAAGGCACTAAAAGCAGCAAAAGCCGAGCACTTCCGTAACCTCATAGAAAATAACAAAAACAATCCAAGGTTTTTATTTAGTACAATTGCTAAACTAACAAACAAACAGACTCCACCTGACCTGGGTATTCCGCCGCACCTTGGTAGCAATGAATTCATGAAGTTTTTTACCGATAAAATCGAAATAATACGAGACAACATAGCTAAAACCAAACCTCCAAGTGTGTCGGAAGAATTAGTCTCAACCGTCACCCAAAAAGAAAAGCTAGAGTGTTTTTCTCCTATAAATCAGGAAGAATTAATTAAAGTTATTGCAACATCCAAACCGACGACATGCTTATTAGACCCCATTCCGACTACTTTATTAAAAGAGTTACTACCTTCTGTAATTGAGCCCATTTGTAACATCATCAACTCGTCAATTAATCTAGGACATGTCCCAGGGCCCTTTAAGCTGGCTGTAATTAAGCCTCTTATCAAAAAACCAAACTTAGACCCCAATGAACTTGGAAGCTATAGACCAATTTCAAATCTCCCGTACTTGTCTAAAATACTAGAAAAAGTAGTGTCAACTCAACTGTGTACCTTCCTACAAAATAATGACATGCACAAAAGTTTCAGTCTGGCTTTAGACCGCATCACAGCACTGAAACTGCGCTCGTTAGAATTACAAATGACCTCCTTATTGCTTCAGATAAAGGTAACATCTCACTCTTAGTCCTGCTTGACCTTAGTGCTGCTTTCGATATTGTAGACTAGATCGTTTACACAATTATATCGGTATTCAGGGACAGGCACTGCAATGGTTCAGATCTTACTTAACAGACAGATATCAATACGTCCATTTAAATGGGAAATCGTCAAATCTTACGCAAGTAAATTATGGATTACCTCAGGGATCGGTTTTAGGACCCCTGCTTTTCTCCATATACATGCTGCCCCTCGGCAACATTATTAGAAAACATGGAATTAGCTTCCACTGTTATGCAGATGATACTCAGCTATATATCTCATCAAGACCAAATGATTCATTTAAGCTATCCAAACTGGCAGAGTGCATCGAAGACATAAAACATTGGATGACTAGTAATTTCCTCCTTTTAAACTCTAGCAAAACAGAAATATTACTTATAGCACCAAAATCAAGTAAACAGAATATCTCCGATTACAGCCAGCAAATTGAAGGCTGCACTGTTACTCCAACAAATACAGTTAAAGACCTAGGCGTTATATTAGGGCAGTGTTGTCCTGCTCACCGGGAGACTGCATTCATTTATTTATTTATTTAGAAATTAGATATTATTTATTAGAATGATCTTACTTGTTGTATGAATACCATGCACTGTGCTGTGTTTTAACTGTTCTGTTTTTCCTGTTTGCCCCTGTAAAGCTGCTTTGAAACAATACACATTGTGAAAAGCGCTATATAAATAAACTTGAATTGAAAATTGAACATGACTTTGTGGTTTCCAGACTCAACTACATCCATTCCAGTGAAAGTATGTAACGATAAAAAATGCCCTTCCCCTTCAATCCAAAACACTTGCTGGAATGTTGCTATATTGTAAGTAAAACTTTTTTTTGATTTTATTAAGATTTTGATTTTGTAATCAATATCATTAAAGATGTAATCAACAGAATATGTTATTGCCATGTCTTTAAAAAAATATTTTAAAACAGGTGTGATGACTTCTCAGAACTACAGCAGTCCATGGACATCTGGGTTGATTACAGTCGTTCATTTCCGTGCAGACAATAGCACAGGTACATGACAATTAGATTTCATCAATGGGCAGAACAAATACAGGGTAGTGCAAATACAGTAACTGCAAGAAAATACACTTTTATCAAAAACTATTTTAAGACAGACTATATTATACAGGATGTTATATAGAATAGAACTTATATCCTTATATATTTAACCGACTCTACTCACAAACTGGCTTCGCTTTAGAGGCTGAAGCCAATGACTGCTAGCATCTGTCACCGGTTCAAGTAGAACCGGTTACATATGAAACGTTGGCTATTACATTGTTATATTTATCAATTGTGTTGTGCACAGAAATAGAAAGGCATGTCCGGGTAGAAGGACTTCAAGTTCATTCATGGAGTACCTTGTTTTGTGATCATGGCTGTTGATGCTGCAGTGTCCAGTAATGTTCTCCCAGAAATCCAGCCACCAAATCTACCTTCTTCAGTGGTACTCTGTAATGAAAGGCAAGACATTAGATTTATTTAATTATGAAATCCAATAAACAGCAATACTTCGACTACATTTGTAGATTATCAGTATGGTAAGATGCCAAATTAAACATAAGTAACTAAATGGGAGTGTATTCTCAAAAAAGTGTACAGTGGGTCATGTTGTACTTGTAAAGGTAAGTAAACACTTTGCTGAAAGCATGCAACACTACACATTTATTGGGTAATCTTCATGGATGCACATAAATATATATACAGAGGTGGACAATCCAGGGGCCAAAGAGTAAAAGTGCTGCCATATTTTTGTTTCACCCATGAACTCAGCAGCTGATTTCACCAGCGGAGGAACCAAAACATTCCTTTCAAGTCACAAGCAAGTCTCAAGTCAAATCTTAAGTCCTCAAAGAGTTAAAGTTAATGAGATGATTGAGTGAGTAATTAAATGATGATTGAGTGATGAACACCTGATGTTAACAATCAACAACACTGAAGAAAAGAGAAACAAGAACTACAACTGACTTCACCCACAGCCTTGGATGACATCAGCTGGAAGGAAAAAAAAAACATTTCCACCATAATTGTGATCAGTGTTTGCTTTAGTTGTGCTCTTGAGCCTTTCAGTAATAGGAAGTGGGTCTGTTTCTGTCTCTCTTCTCCACCTATAGCTGGTATGTCGTGAGCGCACTGGTGGTCTCACAGACTCCCCACACATGATTATAAAGAAGTTTAGGTGTACAGGAATACACAATTGAGCCCTATATAAATGTCTTAATCATTCAAAGATAATTGCTTCTTAAATAATTACAATATTTCATTCAGAGCAAACATTTGATCAATGCTGAATCAAATCTTGAAGGAACAGAACAATTTGTGTTTCTGGTTTAAATCTCTCTGGGTTTATGATCTGCATTTGGATATAAAAACCTCCTAAATCAACGGCACGATAAAGCTTAAATATTGAGATCAGTCTTTTACACATGAACATTTATCATATGAACCTCAACAGTGGTGACAATTATTAGTCATACTGCATTGCATGATGGGAGTTTTTCATGCATTGCAGCTTGAAGCATTTTGTTGAGCGTCACCATTCATGAGCTTCATATGTTGGTTCTTTATGTATGTCTAGAAGGTTTTAAGTAAGGATTTGATTTGTTGCATTTATATTTTCACACTGATACTTTTAGATAGACATTTTTTTTAAACACCGAGTGTACAGAGCTCAGTTTGCTAAACATAAACATGAATATGATCAAAAAGAGATATCTTTGCCTGTAAACATTTCAGTTTTATATCATCTCATCATATGAAAACCGTGAAGAGTTGAACACTTCACAGAACTGATCTCTCTGCTGTACAACAGTACATAATTGATACAGTGCAAAATCTAACAAAAGGGTCAAGAGTGCAACAAAAGCAATCACTGATCTCCATGATGGTGACATCATATAACCAATAAAACATCAACATCTCAATAACAGCAGGTGTTCAACACTAATGCTCAATCATCATTTAATTACTCACTTAATCATCTCATTAACTTTAACTCTTTGAGGACTTGAGATTTGGCTCGTGACTTGAAAGGAATGTTTTGGTTCCTCCGCTGGTGAAATCAGCTGCTGAGTTCATGGGTGAAACAAAAATATGGCAGGACTTTTACTCTTTGGCCCAGGATTGTCCACCTCTGCACAGAAGAGCCCAGCAAGCAAAAATGTGTTCCTTAGACGTTCATTAGATGTTCATTAGACCACTCCAGTCCACGTGCATAACTACAGGGAATGTTTTGGATGTCTCCCTAAACAACACATGAACAAGTTATGAGTAAAAACAGGTTGAGTTAAGGAATCAATCATCACTTTATTATCTCAGTAATGATGAACAGCTGCTGTTAACAAACACAATCACTAAAGAAAACATGAGCAATAAGAAGTCACCATAATAGTGTTTAGTGTTCCCTTTAGTTGGGCTTTACCCTTGATTTATAATTTTTTAATTATAATAGTTTTCTGAAGCTGAAATCTAGCAACCAAGAAAAGAAATAATGATTTAGTTTCTTGTTGTTGGGAAAATTTGCACAACTTTGAGTGCTGGTGTGTTAATTATTTATTATGTTATTTATTTATTATTATTTATTGTCACCACTGTTGAGTTTCATGAGCTGATTCTTGATGTGTGAATTGTTCAGGTCCTCACTGAGTCACACAAAAACAAAACACATCTGCATTTAACTATCAAGCTCGACTATTGCAAATACCACCTAAAGGGAAACAATCTATTTCACCTTCTGTCAAGGTCTTCTGAATGTACTTCAGAAACACACTATTTCAACAATCAACAAACTTCACATACTGACTCAAGGGTGAGACCCACACTAAAGGAAACACTAAACACTATTACGGTCACTTCTTATTATTTCTGGTATATTTCACTGATTGTGGTTATTTCATCATTAATGAGATAATTAAGTGATGATTGATTCCTTAACTCAACATGATTTAACTCATTAACTTCATGTGTTATTTAGAGAGACATCCAAAACACTCAGGGTGGGGATGAACGTGGACTGGAGTGGTCTATGGAACAAACCTTTTTGCTTGCTGGGAGGGTTCAGGTGATAGTGAAGATAAAAAGAGAAACGTCGCCAGCAACAGCTCAGACTGTGTGCGTCAGCCTGTGGTGAACAAATGTGAGGTTTGTATGACACATTTAAATCTCCAAATCCAGCGTTATATCCACCGTTTATTTAACACTCATCACCCAAATGCAGTGAACAAACAAACACCTGACCTTCACGAACTTATGCTCTCTCTTCTGCACACAAGTGGGCGTTCTGCGTGCTTTTCCAGGAGAATTGTACAATAAGGGACTTAAAAAAATTGTTAGGAATCAGTTTTATATGTTCGAAAAAAGCTTTCAGAAACCGTACGATCGCTGGGGGAGTGTATTGAGCACAGAAATACAACGTAATACACCCAACTCGTTTTTTGACAAGTGGACCATGTTAAGCATGAGAAGACAGCACGTTTAACATTGGAGGTGTGTCATCGTCACTGATAGTTATTTCAGCGGACTCTACTTCCACTACAGGCTTCTCTTTTGTTGCAATCTAAAAACATTTACAAATGCAAATTAATTGATCATGTTAATTACAGTTATTGTGTAAAGGTATTATCTATATCTCTAACTACCCCCTGATAAAGCAATAAACATGATACTAAATATAAAGTATATATACAGAGGTGGACAATCCTGGGCCAAAGAGTAAAAGTCCTGCCATATTTTTGTTTCACCCATGAACTCAGCAGCTGATTTCACCAGCGGAGGAACCGAAACATTCCTTTCAAGTCACAAGCCAAATCTCAAGTCCTCAAAGAGTTAAAGTTAATGAGATGATTAAGTGAGTAATTAAATGATGATTGAGCATTAGTGATGAACACCTGCTGTAATTGAGATGTTGATGTTTTATTGGTTATATGATCTTGGTTATATGGTTATATACCATCATGGAGATCAGTGATTGCTTTTGTTGCACTCTTGACCCTTGACTCTTTTGTTAGATTTTGCACTGTATCAATTATGTACTGTTGTACAGCAGAGAGATCAGTTCTGTGAAATGTTCAACTCTTCACGGTTCTCATATGATGAGATGATCTAACACTGAAATGTTTACAGGCAAAGATATCTCTTTTTGATCATATTCATGTTTATGTTTAGCAAACTGAGCTCTGTACACTCGGTGTTTAAAAAAAATGTCTATCTAAAAGTATCAGTGTGAAAATATAAATGCAACAAATCAAATCCTTACTTAAAACCTTCTAGACATACATAAAGAACCAACATATGAAGCTCATGAATGGTGACGCTCAACAAAATGCTTCAAGCTGCAATGCATGAAAAACTCCCATCATGCAATGCAGTATGACTAATAATTGTCACCACTGTTGAGGTTCATATGATAAATGTTCATATGTAAAAGACTGATCTCAATATTTAAGCTTTATCGTGCCGTTGATTTAGGAGGTTTTTATATCCAAATGCAGATCATAAACCCAGAGAGATTTAAACCAGAAACACAAATTGTTCTGTTCCTTCAAGATTTGATTCAGCATTGATCAAATGTTTGCTCTGAATAAAATATTGTAATTATTTAAGAAGCAATTATCTTTGAATGATTAAGACATTTATATAGGGCTCAATTGTGTATTCCTGTACACCTAAACTTCTTTATAATCATGTGTGGGGAGTCTGTGAGACCACCAGTGCGCTCACGACATACCAGCTATCGGTGGAGAAGAGAGACAGAAACAGACCCACTTCCTATCACTGAAAGGCTCAAGAGCACAACTAAAGCAAACACTGATCACAATTATGGTGGAAATGTTTTTTTTTTCCTTCCAGCTGATGTCATCCAAGGCTGTGGGTGAAGTCAGTTGTAGTTCTTGTTTCTCTTTTCTTCAGTGTTGTTGATTTTTAACAGCAGGTGTTCATCGCTCAATCATCATTTAATTACTCACTCAATCATCTCATTAACTTTAACTCTTTGAGGACTTAAGATTTGACTTTAGACTTGCTTGTGACTTGAAAGGAATGTTTTGGTTCCTCCGCTGGTGAAATCAGCTGCTGAGTTCATGGGTGAAACAAAAATATGGCAGGACTTTTACTCTTTGGCCCCTGGATTGTCCACCTCTGCTTCTGTGGAATGGGTGTGTAACTGGTTGCCATGACGACCTTTGCTATGATGGCTGCTGTGGGTTGAGACGCGAGGCGTCGGGCTAAACTCTCTCCGCTGGTCATGTTTACGGTCCTCTGTGTCTCGGAGCCTGAGCTCCAGAGCCTGATGATCTCCGGCCGCTCCGCTCAGCGCCGATGACTGAAGCTCCAGCGGTGACAGAGGTTTCACTGGAAAGTCAAAACACCGGTGAGTGTGATTTAAACGTGTGTGTTTGACTGACATGTGTTTTGCGTGTCGTCTTACCGGTGAAGTTTTCAGATGACAGATAGATCCAGGTGAGGGCCGGAATAAAGAGCAGCGCAACAGAGGCAGCCAGGAACTTCCTGTGGCCACGGCACATTCCCAGCATCCTCTGCTGCCAGAGGGGGTCTGTTCAGAGACGTCTAGGTGGGCATCAGCTGTTTGGCTGGGGGATGCATGGCACAATCCTTAAAAACAAAGAACAAAAAAAAACATAGCAACAAAATAAATGAAAATACAAATATTGTGTAAGCTTCAGTCTCTAACAATACTTTACAATAATATCCTCTATACCAGGGGTTCTCAAAGTTTATATTCAAATGTCCGAATCTTAATTCTTGTCAACGTCAAAGGTCTGGTACAATTATTATTACAAAACTTGCTTTTAATAAACATTTAAAACAATAAATTGAAGAAAAAAAAAACGACTCTATATGAAGAGTTTATTTGAAGAAACAGATAACTCAGTTTTATTTTTATCATGTTTTATTGTGTTGTATTTTATATTATCACCTAATCAAAAGAACCCAACTGCAGTTTTATTGATATTAAACATTGTTTTTGAACATCTTGTGTATAAGTTATTTTTTTCATCATATGCTTTGGTGGGTCTGGATCGAATTCCCTCCAGGTCCGAATCCGGATTGGAGTCCGGACTTTGGGAAGAGCTGCTCTATACTGTATTAAGAAAACCACAGATGACAGCAGTCGCGTTTTCATTATTAACTTAAAGAGACATGAAATATTGTCTGTAAGATTCTTCAATGCATTTAAAGTAAAAAAAAATCTAAATTTAGTGTTTTCAAAACTTTGATCAAAACAACTTTACCAATTTATTCAAAACAAGAACAAATGTACCACCTATTATATTCTAGAGTGAATAAACGGTTTAAATGAAAAAATAGGAAAGCTATAACCTCTGAGAGAATTGTTGTAAAGCAGTTAAAGCACAAACTAAAATAAATTCATTAACACAGGTCACATGTTGACAGCTCAACCAATAAGAAGTCAAAAAAGTTTTTAAAAAATATTCCATGGCTTTAGGATACATATCTTAATTTTATTTTTAATTAAGTATTAAGCATCAAAATTATTCCAAACGTGTGTTTTTATTTATTACCCACAATCAGCAATGTGAGTCTGTAAATCTTTCCATTTTATTCGATATGTTGCTATAATTTCACAATCAAACACAAGTTATAAAACATGCATACATATGAATAAATATTTAACTGTATTCATTTGACATGTTACTAGAAAAACAAACACACAACTATTGTCTTTTTGGTCACCTGGGGTCAGCGATTTACAGTTTTTAGATCCTGCTTGAGATCACACACACTGGATGATAAACTCTACTGAATAAAACAAATAAACATTTGATTTCTTTTCAAACTATATTCAATAAAAGCATTTTTAGAGTTTGTTGTGGTTTATTTTTTGACTGCATGATATAATGTTCAGTTTACAGAGTTGTTTCTGTTTCCATAGAGGATTATTGTTTTTTTCTGCATTTATATAAAGTATAAAATTTATATAAGTATAAAACCGAATTCCATCCATCCATCCATCAATCCATCCATCCATCCATCCATCTTCTTCCGCTTATCCGGGGCCGGGTAGCGGGGGCAGCAGTCTAAGCAGGGATGCCCAGACTTCCCTCTCCCTAGACACTTCCTCCAGCTCTTCCGGGGGGACACCGAGGCGTTCCCAGGCCAGCCGGGAGACATAGTCCCTCCAGCATGTCCTAGGTCTTCCCCGGGGTCTTCTCCCGGTGGGACATGCCCGGAACACCTTCCCAGGAAGGCGTCCAGGGGGCATCCGGAAAAGATGCCCGAGCCACCTCAGCTGGCCCCTCTCGATGTGGAGGAGCAGCGGATCTACTCTGAGCTCCTCCCGAGTGACCGAGCTTCTCACCCTATCTCTAAGGGATTGCCCGGCCACCCTTCGGAGAAAGCTCATTTCGGCCGCCTGTATCCGGGATCTTGTCCTTTCGGTCATGACCCACAGCTCATGACCATAGGTGAGAGTAGGAACGTAGATTGACCGGTAAATCGAGAGCTTCGCCTTGCGGCTCAGCTCCTTCTTCACCACGACAGACCGGTACAGCGACTGCATTACTGCAGAAGCCGCACCGATCCGTCTGTCAATCTCCCGTTCCATCCTTCCCTTACTCGTGAACAAGACCCCCAGATACTTGAACTCCTCCACTTGAGGCAGGAACTCTCCACCTACCTGAAGTGAGCATGCCACCCTTTTCCGACTGGAACCATGGCCTCAGATTTGGAGGTGCTGATTCTCATCCCAGCCGCTTCACACTCGGCTGCAAACCGTCCCAGTGCATGCTGGAGGTCCTGGTCTGATGGGGCCAGCATGACGACATCATCCGCAAAGAGCAGAGATGTGGTCCCCAAACCCGACCGAATTATTTCAGTTAATTCCAGTCTTTTTTTCTTCATTTATGTACATAGTTACTAGGCACTTTCATACCATATATAAACATAAATATGAATATAACTGTTATGATTGCAGATGAAGTTAAACATCAGGATTTATTTGAACGGTTGTACATACATACAGAATAAAAGTTCCCTTCACCAGATTTCATTTCACATCCAGAATATTCTGTGTCAGAGATCAAGCAGACATTTATGAAGATGAGAAAGTGATAAAATAACACAATGAGCTGAAAGACCTAAAGCAGTAAACACACACATCACTATCATCTGTTATTAAACTCATTTCATCCTCTTGACATCCACAAATAAATGTCAGTAATGTAAACACTGGTCCAGAGGCATTCATTTTATCCTTTTTATTTATCTCTTTATAAATCTTATATACACATTTAAATCTTAAAGATATTAGTTTAACATTTTGGTTTATTGGTTATAAATGTTCTGTTTGTTGTGTTAAAAAACTGAGACTGGAAGTTCTTCAGGACCAATGTTGTTTACATCATCTGAAGTGATCTACAACACAGAAAGTGACAGACACACATGATTTAATTTTATTTATTTCTGGTGCAGATGAAGTTGAGTTTTTGAGATCGAGGAAGGCTGATCCACTTATGATCTCCTCCAGACTGAACCGCTCCAGCTCTGTGTTCACCGCTGCAGTCATTCAGTTGAATCTGAACCCCTGGAGCCCAATTCTGATAGCAGACGACCTCTCCTCGTACCCAGATCCAGAGATTCATGAGACAGTAATAGTGTAACCCCAGCCACACCTCAGCAGTCGAGGCCTGATGAAGAACTTCAGTCACCATGAGCTGAATCTCCTGTGAATCAACTGAAACCAGATCCACATGATTCTCTCTGCAGTATCTCACAGCTTCAGTCCAGCTCAGATTCTTCTGGATCAATATCAGCTCATCTGAACACACAATAAACACAAACAACTGAACATGAGAACAAAACATGTTTTAAGTTAAGGAACTTAAAACGTGTTCCCAGTTTTAAGTTCCTGGGGACCCACATTTCGGAGGACCTGTCCTGGACCACCAACACCTCATGCCTGGTCAAGAAGGCTCACCAGCGTCTCTTCTTTCTGAGGACACTGAAGAAGAACCAACTGTCTTCAACTATCCTGGTGAACTTCTATCGCTGCACGATAGAGAGCATCCTGACCAACTGTGTCACAGTCTGGTACGGGAACTGTTCTGTTGCTGAGCGCAAGGCACTGCAGCGGGTGGTGAAAACAGCCCAGCGCATCACAGGAACTACACTCCCTTCCATTGAGGACATCCTGAAGAAACGCTGTCTGCGTCGAGCTCGCAGCATTCTCAAGGACTCCTCTCACCCCGCTCATAGACTGTTTACTCTCCTGCCTTCCGGTAGGCGCTTCAGGTGCCTCCGGACAAGAACCAGCAGACTAGGAAACAGCTTTTTTTCCAGAGCTGTTTCATTATTGAACTCTGCTCCCCACTGACTTCACTACCTCTCATAACTTTAACTTAATGCTGCTATTACAATGTTAACATTGCACTACAGGGCTGCCATGCATGACGGAACTGTACACACCAGCACTTCATGTATCTGCTCTACCGGACTGTTTACACACACACAGCATCATTTGCACTCTATACTGCTCACTTGCACACCAGGAATATTACACTGAATGCTCATTAGCATGAATGGACTACTTTCATAACTGCATTAACTCATCTACTGCACTGTAACTTCAATAACTGCACTAACTCACCTACTGCACTGTAACTCATCTATTGCATTATTGCATCTATCGCATAACTAACTGCATCTTTTCATTTATTGCACTATAGCTTCAATAACTGTAACTCATCTATTGCATTATTGCATCTATCGCACTAACTGCACTAACTCATCTACTGCACTGCAACTGTATATCTGCATCTACTCATGTATTGCACCGTACCTTTAATAACCACATTAACTCATCTACTGCATTGTAACTTTAATAGCTAATGTCTGTAACTAATGCACACTCAAGTCACTTGCACTATTGTATAGTCTATATTGTTATCTGTTCATAACCTCCTGTACATTTATGTTCACAGTATATAGCCTTCTGTATATATTGTCATAGTACATTCCTTCTGTAAAGTATTTTCATAGTACATGCCCATTGTATAGTAATTTCCTAATATTGTATCTGTATTTATTCACACTGTATATCTGCACTTGCTAATTGCACTTCTGGTTAGACCTAAACTACATTTCGTTACACTGTACTTGTATATGTGTAATGACAATAAAGTTGAATCTAATCTAATCTAATCTAATCTAATCTAATCTAATCTAAAAAAACACAAACACTGAGACTGAACTGAGATCAGTTTCATCATGAAGAAACTTCTGTCGTCAAACACACACATTGACTTTTATTAACTCACCTTCATGACACACAAAAGTGTAAGAGTTACTGCAATAGACATCATGCCATTTCCCCTCATTATTCACTTTGGTTGCTGTACAATCATCACCAGAATTATCAGGTTGACCAGAGTCCCAGTATCTGAAGGCGGAGTCAGTGTTATCTGACCACTCCCATGAGCCTCTGAACAGACCAATCCAGACAGATGTGTGAGGATCATTAATGATGTTGTGGATCAGTTGATTGTCAGTCTGGTTCCTCACACTGATCAGATCAGTATGATACTGTCTGCAGAAACTCTGAGCTTCTCTCCATGTTGTACTAGAAGTATTAATGATGTATGATTTACTGCTGTCTGTTGAAGAAAATAAAGATTCAAGTCTCATGATTTACATTCATTCTCATTACTCTTACAGTTCAGATGTCAATCTACAGAAACATATTTCTTCTTAAAGTCTTGATAAATGCTAAACTTGTTCAGGTCCCAGAACAAAAAACACATATGAAAGTGGAGGAGTGATGTCACAGGTTACAAACAGTGATGAAAACAGCACACTACTTCCAGTGTATCATCTACACAAACTGACTCCATTTACAATAAAACAAACAAACACATTAATATAAGAGAACAAGAGTCAAGAGGTCCACTGTGTTTTATTAGCATATTTGATTGTGTTTTTAGAGATGGTGATGGTGGTCTAGTGGGTTAAACCACTGAACTGGTAAATCAAGTGTTGCTGGTTTGATCAAGTGTTGCTGGTTTGATTTGAAGAATCAAACACTTGGTTTGATTCTTATTGTTCATGTTTTCTTCACTAATTGTGAATGACTCAATCTTCACTTCATTATCTCATTGACTGAATCTGATTTGATTATTCACTCGTTCATGTGTTCAATAGGGAGACATCTAAATCATTCTGTGCAGGGAGACCCGAGGACTGGAGTTAAAACCCCAGACTTAAACTTAGACTACACTTAAAAGTCTACTTTCATAAACTTAGAAGAGGCCAGTTTAGTCCCCAGCAGTATTAAAATAATACACCTACATAGGGATGGGCGATATGGGCTAAAATCCATATTGCGATATACATTGCAGCCTCTTGCGATAACGATATATAGTGCGATATATAAATTATAATAGAACCATTTCAGAACAGGTTACACAGACCCTTAGGAAAGCCAAACTGCTTAATGTATTTTTTTTAAAGAAATAAAGAAACGTATGTCGTTTTGAGAACATTTATTGTGCAAAAGCAAAACTGTAACTATACAACAAAATGTTGCAGATGAATATAAAAGTATTTCCTTCTAAAAGTCACTATACTTAGTTTAAGTCCATGGTTCTTAAATGCCACCCAAGTTGCAGAGAACCGAAAAACTGGTGTCTTTTTAGTAAAGGAACACACACTGTACTGAAAATACTTCCAGTATTAATTAGCCAAAGAAAATTATTTTGTGTAAATGCACAGATACTTTAAATAAAATCATATTTCAAACCTGCAGCCGAGGTAACGCATTTGGTTTTAAACATTTTGTTCTCCTAATAAAATTAAAACTGGTGTCTTGTTAATAAAGGAACGGACACTGTGAATTAGGGATATTCTTCCAGTATTAGGCATGGCTATTTTAAATAAAGAAAAAGTGCAAATATACTTAAAATGAAATCATTATAAAGTGCTAAATGAAAGTAAGTTTATACAGGAACGCCGCGCGAACAGCTGGCTGGTTGTTGCTAGCCCCAAAGCTAGCTCGACAAACCCATTCCCCACATGGATATTTTAAACGTTACCGCGTGAATTTCACTTCTCCGATAAGACCTTTTCTAGAAGCGTAGACAGGGTTCGTTTGGACATTTGCAGCTTTTTTCATTGAAATCTCTTCATTTTACAATGTGACTTTTCTCGGCGCGCTCGCTGCGGTCTTTGTGGAGTATCACTGGAGAGAGCGGCACTGTGCCATACTGACTCACCGACATCCAGTTGCTCAATTACTGACACAATTTCGCCACCGGTAAGTACCCAAACACAGCGAGTGTGCGTTATAGCTATTAATAGCTTGATAGTGAAATGCATGCGCGAGACGAGGAAAGTGGAGCGGCTTGCGGGTATGTGCGCGTGCAAACTCAACAGAGTATATTTTTCTGCTGCTCGTTGGCAACTTAAATTCAAACCAAGTCCAAATAATAGATGTTGCACCGGCCTTTTTCACGAGCTCCTCTGTTTCGCTGACGCTTTCAGCCATGTTTATTCAAGATGACGAATATAATGATTCGTTGCAGCCGGCTGCAGCTCGTGGCTCTAAATTTCGCGGGTAGATTGCGTCATCAACATGCATTATCGCGATAGTGCAATAGAATTAAAATCTCTATCGTAGGCCAATTTTGTATCGTTTATATCGCATATCGTTTATATCGCCCATTACTACACCTACAGGTTCACTACTAGCAGACTGTTTATTATATACTTACTAAATAAATAAATAACACTTAAAATACACTTAAACTTTACTCTTGTATAGTGTTTTATAAGGTTTGGTGTCAGTTGGGTGTAAATCTCACTTGGTGGTGCTTCAACACACTCATAAGACACATTCAGGTATTTGTAAGTTCCAACACAAGGATCAGTGAAAACTGTATTGTTCACAACCATAGAACAACTCGTTTGTCCATCACATCTGTGATAATAAATACAAAAAACAGCAAAAATATATGAAGATGATCTGATAATATCTGATATTATAGCTCTTTAATAATGTTTCTGTTCTCACCGAGTGGCCACCACACTTAGAGATGTGATCAGACTGCACTGAACATTTGAGATCTGGTCATCTGGTCTTCCAGTAGAGCAGGTCTGTCGGTCTGTACGCCCATAATTGGCTGAAAGGACTTTAATAGTTCCCTGATCTGTTGATAAAAAGTCACATTACAGACAGTTGTGTTTGACAAATCTTTATTTTCTCATCATGTTATGTGGCCTTTAAATCAGTGAACATGTAAATGATGAACCTCAGAGAACTCACCACAGCTGAGAAGGAAAGTCTGTGATTGACAGATAATGAAATCCTTTGAAACACCTGAAGTCAGAGATGAGAAGTGAATTAGATGTAATGATGCTACTGTGGTACATTGACTGTCTTTGTGTATTTGTTTAAATCAGAAGTGTCCAATCCTGTAGAGTTCAGCTCCAACCTGTTCATCTGACCCACATGTGTTGTGTTTCTTAACTGTGATGTTTATTATTGTTGTCTTATGATCATGTTTTGTGAAGTGAAGGTTTGCTGTCACTCACCATTATAGCAGATGAATCCCAGCTTATCAATACACTTCTGCTGATGCCATTTTCCATTTTTCATAACAGAACAATTATTTGTGTCAGTTGATGGTTCAGTTTCCCAGTTCAGATATTTCACAGGATCACCCAGAGACCACTTCCATTTATAAACATCTTTTCTCTTCAGTCCAATCCAGACAAACTCCTTATTGTTATTCACAGTCTTCTTCAGCTCGTTCATGTCATTGATGTTGTTGACTGTGGCCAGATCTGTGTAGTTCTCTCTGCAGTATCTCTGAGCTTCAGTCCAGGTCTTCTTCATGTCTATATAGTGATAGCGGCGCTGAATGCCTTCAGATAATGAACAGAGAGCTGAAAGAGAGAGTTTGAGTCTTTATTAGACACACAAAATCGATTCACATAAATCAAACATAAAACCAGAAACACAAACTCACCAATGACAAGAAGAATGAAATATAGAGTCTGAGCCATTTCTGAGGAAGAAACACATTGAAAACATTAAATGTAAAAAATTTGGTAACCACATTAAATAAATAATAAAAGAATTCACAGAATGTTACTTGTTTAAGGTATAATGAAAGATGTATGAAATAAATGTGATATGAAAGTATGTTATACTGTGTCTGTTACGTTTTATAAATATCTCTAAGTGTTAAAATGATCACAATGTTTATAAAACAGAGTCATATCAAAAGGATAATATTAATAGAAATGAGAATGTAAATAGTTCTTACTTTTCATCTCTTGTGTGTTTCTCTCCTGAATCTGCTGCTGTTTCTCTCTCTCTCTCTGTGTTTATATGTCATTATATTACATCTGATCTACAGCACCTCACATCATTCGGGTTTTTCTGTAGGAAGACTTATTTTAATATTTTACATCTGATGATATAATAAACAGAACTGAAATGAGGATAAATGAGGTGTCTGTTTTCATCTTGTTTGCATAGTGTCACATACGAGTCACGAGTCAGCGTCAGTAAAACACAGTGAATAAAAGATATTAGGAGGCTGGTGTGATGTGGTTCTTCAATACATATATTTAAAACACTTATAATTCACTTGAAATAAAATCATTTTACTAGACATCTTTTATGATGTGCGGATGTAATATGGGTTCACAGGATCATGAGAGTAAGGAGATAATCACAGAATTGACATTTTTCTCTTTAAGGGAATGTATGACAGAAATAAAGTTAAAGTGGTGATAGTTCATATGGTGTCCCGGCCTAAGGGGGAAGGCTGCTCTGCCCAGCCCAACCCTCAGGGGGTGCTTGCTTAGTGATGGATGGAATGCCTATTCTTAACCAGTGTATGGGTAAGAAGGAAGGTTGGTGAGATACCTATTCTTAGCCATATGTTTGGGTAAGAAGAGAGGTAGATAGCGAACTGACCCAACCTACTGGAGGGTGGAAAGGTGCTTTCGCAGGCATACGCCCCCCCCCGAATGCAATTCCTACATGTTGCCACGCAGGACGTGGGCTGACACCGGGTTTACGTGCAGGTTGTTAACCCCTGCGAAGGTGTTTGGACATAGTCCAACCCGCAGCTCTGCAGATGTCTGCTAGAGAGGCGCTTCTGGCCAGTGCCCAGGAGGTTGCTATACCCCCTGGGGAGTAAGCCCTCACTGCCAATGGGCATGGGAGAATCTGAGATCGGTATGCCGTCGAGAGGGGCCAGCTGAGGTGGCTCGGGCATCTTTTCCGGATGCCCCCTGGACGCCTTCCTGGGAAGGTGTTCTGGGCATGTCCCACCGGGAGGAGACCCCGGGGAAGACCTAGGACATGCTGGAGGGACTATATCTCCCGGCTGGCCTGGGAACGCCTCGGTGTCCCCCCGGAAGAGCTGGAGGAAGTGTCTAGGGAGAGGGAAGTCTGGGCATCCCTGCTTAGACTGCTGCCCCCGCGACCCGGCCCCGGATAAGCGGAAGAAGATGGATGGATGGATGGATGGATGGTATGCCGTCGTAACGGCATCCACGACCCAGTGCGCCAGCCTCTGCTTGGGGACAGCCTTCCCCTTCTGCTGTCCTCCAACACAGACAAGGAGCTGGTCAGAGCTTCTGAGCTCTGCGTGCAGTCCAGGTGGAGGCGCAGAGCGCGGACTGGACACAACACGGATGGGGTTGGGTCTTCCTTTCCGATGGGGAGCGCCTGCATGTTCACCACTTGGGCCCGGAAGGGAGTAGTGGGAACTTTTGGGCCGGCATCCGGGCCTGGGTCTCAAGATAACGTGAGAGTTTCCAGGGCCAAATTCAAGGCATTCCGGGGACACAGAGAATGCTTTGAGGTCCCCTACCCTCTTGAAGGAGGCGAGCGCCATCAGGAGGGCCATCTTACTCGTCAGCTGAGGAAGATCGGAACCTCCGAGGGGCTCTTGCGGGGCCCAGAGGCTACATACACATTCAGTGTGGAGGGGAGATGTTAGTCTCCCGTCTCTTAAGAAGGACAACACGATCCTGATCGAGCACCTCAGTGGGTCTTTCTCGTTGAGAGTGACATCAGGATGAGAAGAGGCGCTGTCTAGAGGCGTATAACCGCCTATTAGATGGGGCCCTAGCCATAGAGGGGGAGTAGCCAACTCCGGATCTTCTCGTCCCATCTAGAGACGAGACATGCTGTTCCAGAGGTCTGATCTGGGGTGCCAGAACGTGTCCTTCCCCTGGGAGAGCAGGTCCTCTGTAAGGGGAATGGGCCAGGGGGAGTCGTTGTCCAGAGCCTCAGCTCTGAAAGCCAAGTGCGGTTGAGCCAGTGTGGCGCAACCAATAACACCTGGTACTCCTCTACCCTGACCTTGCGCAGTGTCTGCCATCCACTGTAGGGGTGCATGGTCTGTGACCAGGGTGAAGCTTCGGCCCAGCAGGTAGCAGCGCAGCTCCAGGACTGCCCACTTCAGGGCCAGGGCCTCCTTCTCCACAGCGGCAAACCTGGTCTCGGCGGGGGTCAACTTACGATGTAGGTCACCGGGTGTTCTTCTCCGTCATGGACCTGCAACAGGACGGCTCCCAGACCTTTGTCTGAGGTGTCCGTCTGGAGAAAAAAAGGGCAGCCGAAATCAGCCGGTCCACATGCTCCTCCCAATTCTCTGAATGAATAATCACATCGTCGATATAAGCAGCTGCATAATTCTGATGGGGCCGTAACACGATGTTCATCATGCGCTGGAACGTCGCGGGGGCTCCGTGTAGGCCAAATGGTAGGACTCCGTGCTGCCAGTGGCCGCTAGGGGTACTGAAGGCCGTTTTTTCTTTGGCCTCAGCCGATAGGGGTACCTGAAAGTGGCCTTTGGTAAGGTCCAGAGTCGAAATGTACTGAGCCCTACCAAGGCGATCAGGCAGCTCGTCCACCCGCGGCATCGGATACCCGTCGAATGAGGATACCTCATTCAGCTTCCTGTAGTCATTGCAGAACCGGAGGGTGCCATCTTGCTTTGGTACCATCATGATCGGGCTGGACCACGGGCTACGGGATGGTTCGATGACCCCCAGCTGCAGCATCCGTTGAACCTCTTCTTCGATAGCCTTCCGGCGGGCTTCGGGTACACGGTAGGGGCGTTGCCTTTCAATGGTTCCGGGCCCTATCCGGATCTCATGCTGGGTCACGTTGGTCCGTCCCGGGTGCTTCGTGAACACATCCCTGTATTGACGAACCAGGGCCTCTAGCTCGGTCTTCTGAGCGGCGAGCTGCTCTCCCAGGTGTACCACTGGCTCCGCCTCCTGAACGTACGCCGCCACTTGCGCTGGCGGAGTGATCCACCTATTCAGGAGGTTGATGTGGTACACCTTTTCCTCATTCCTTCGTCCCGGCTGACGTATCCGGTATGTGACCGGCTCCACCTTCTCTACGACGGAATACGGACCCTGCCAGGACGCCAGAAACTTTGAAGTGGCCGTAGGCACGAGGATGAGCACTCGGTTACCAGGCTGGAATTCTCGTGCCTGGGCGGGCCTGTCATATACCCTCTGCTGGGCGCGCTGGGCCTCTTCCAGATGTTGCTTCACAATCGGCAGCACTCGGTCAATCCGTTCCCGCATCTCCTTCACATGTTCGTTCACCGTCCGAAGCTGCGCCGGCTGCTGCTCCCATGCTTCCCGGGCAATGTCCAGTAATCCTCTCAGTTGGCGTCTGAACAGCAGCTCAAACGGAGTAAACCCAGTGGAGGCCTGGGGGACTTCCCGGACCCCAAATAGAACATAGGGCAGCAAGAGGTCCCAGTCGCGCCCGTCTTCAGCTATCAATCTTCGTAGCATCCGTTTTAGGGTTTGATTAAACCGTTCCACCAGTACGTCCGTCTGGGGATGGTAGACCGATGTACGCAGTTACTTGATTCTGAGAGTTGGCAGAGGTCCGTCATCAGCCGGGACATGAAGGGAGTGCCCTGGTCCGTCAAATGGCGCCGGGGATACCCACTTGGCTGAACATCAAAAACAGCTCCTTAGCGATGTTCTTCGCGGTGGCTTTGCGAAGGGGAAGGTGTCCTAGGTGTCCCGCTATCGGGTGCGAATGAGCCAGCTCCAAAACCGCCTCCGTCTTGGTCCTCGGCTTCACCAGGTGTTTAATTCCCCCCCGCCGTGATGCGACACAGTAGAGTAGGCCATTCTTGACCACGAAGTGGGGGAGGGGGTGAGGCACGGTGAGTCGGTCTTGTCCTTCCAGCACCCGAATCTGATTCCAGCAGTGATTTAAGCGCTCATCCTCTCGCTTTGTCGCGGCCAAAGGCTCCTCCCTCGGTAACCTGATGAAACACATCCATATACACATTCGGGTTGGCACACTCACCCTCTCTCTCTCTGCCGGTGGCCAGGAAGGCTGGTTAGTGAGCTTTGGTCCTTGGAGCCCGTCGCCGTTGGTGGCCCCTGTTGGCCTGCTTTCCCCGGAATGTGGCGGCCATCAGTCGATCAAATCCCGGCCAATCTCGATCTAATATCACCGGTACGGGGAGATCCTGGACGATGCCCACGTCGATCTGCCAGTTTCCAGGTTCCGCTGCGATGGTCACCCGGCGCGCCGGCATGTATTGAGTGTCGCCATGAATGCAGGTAATGGGAACCATGGCTTTACTTGCAGGAAGTGGCCGTACTACCGTCGGTTGCACCAAGGTAATTGTGCTTCCTGTGTCAAGAAGGGCCCGGTATGATTCGTCTCCTACCTGGATAACACTGGTGGGTGCTCCCTGAGGAAGGGTCCGGTGTACCGCACATCCTGCCATCCAAGCTCGAACGCCGGGTCACGGGGGTTCAGTGGCCATGGGTTTGTCCACTGGTTCGGGGGCCGCCGGCCTACTCCCTGGTCACATATTACCCTCCGGCCGTGGCCTGTTGAATCCTCCCCTCCGGGGTGCCGTCCTTTCTCTCTCTCCGGTGTCTCTGGCCGACGATGCTTCGGCCAGCTCCACAGCCTCGACCAGCTCTTTAGTCATCCTCTGATTCCTCATACTAACTGACCTTCGAAGATGCCGGGATAAGGTACGTAGAAGCCGGTCGATCATGACTTTCTCCGCGACCTGTACGGCTGTAGAGTCATCCGCCAGCAGCCAGAGATGCACCAGACGCGTCAGTTGAGCAAACTGGAACGTGCTCGTCGTAAATCCACTTCTGGGATTGCTGAGCAGCGCAGGGAGGTGATAATCCTTGCCGGGCGAGGATCTCTGCCTTCAGCATAAGGTAATTGTCAGCCTGGGCGGTCGGCAGGTCGAAATAGGCGCGCTGCGCTTCCCCCGTTAAGAAGGGCGCTAATGTGCGCGCACACAACTCACTTCCCAAACCCTCTCTGGTAGCGACCACTTCGAAGGTGTGTAGGTAAGCTTCGACGTCCTCCTGTGCCGTCATTTTAGTCAGCAGCGAGGCCGCGTGATGGTGAGGTGCGGATCGCGTCATGGTCATTTGCAGCTGATCGATCTCTTAGTCGGCCCGCTCCTGTCTAGCCCGCATCTGGTCGAAGCACTGCTGCTAGCGGACGGTGACGTCTGTAAGTCGGCGCAGTAGTTCCTCCATTTGTTTGACCGCCGAGAGAGAGAGAGGGTGTCCGTCATTCCTGAGATCAACAGAACATAGGTGTTAGAGGAAAAAAAAACAGCAGTTAATCAGCCTCAGGTGTAGGCGATCAACATTAACTGACTGGCTGTTTCTTAGGCGACGCTGATCCTGGATCTGTACCCACCCCGCCACAGGGGGAAGGCGTACTTCTGCCCGTCCTGCGGTCAGCTGTGCGCAAGGGTAACCGTGCCGAGGGGCCTCGGACAGGGAGTACCAAAAGTGGCAATGGTGGTGTTGCGCGAGGCGAACAGGTTTACCTGGGCCTACCCGAACAGCATCCAAATGAGGTGGACTGCGCTGGGGTGGTTGCACCACTCTCCGCGAGGCGTATACTGAGGAGAAGCGTGTCGGCTGTCTGGTTCAGTTTGCCCGGGATGTGTGTGGCTCGCAGAGAACGGGTCACCTGTTGACTCCACCGGAGAGGGTGTCGAGCAAGTCGTGTTAGCTGCTGTCAGCGTAGGCCACCCTGACGATTTTATGTACCCCACAGCTGTAGTGCTGTCCTCGGACCAGCACGTGCTTGTCCGGCACGAGAGGCCGCAGCTACTAAGTGCAAGTAGCACAGCCCACAACTCTTGGCAATTGATATGCCAGCGCAGGCGGGGGTTCGTCCAACGCCCCGCTACTGCGTTCTCGTTACACACTGCACCGCACCCATGCAGGGAGGCGTCCGTCGTCACCACGACTTGCCTCGTGACCTGCCCAGAGGGACCTTAGTCCGTTGAAAGGTCATGGAAGACCAGGGGGTTATGGTCCGTCGGCAGCAGGGCGTCATCACCATGCGCCTGCTGCCGGTGTGCCCCGCTCTCCTCAGAATTCGACTCTGAAGCCAGTGTTGGAGCGGTCTCATGTGCATCAACCCGAGGGGTATTACTCCCGCGAGGACGGCATGTGTCCCAGGAGCCTCTGAATTGTTTCAGGGGGACCGCTGTTTGCCCTGAAGTGTTCCAGGCAGTTCAACACCGACTGGGTAGTTCAACACCGACTGGGCGCATACTCGCACCAACATTGTGACAGAGTTGAGATCCATACCGAGAAAGAGGATGCTCTGCACTGAGGAGAGCTTGCCCTTCTCTCGGTTGACCTGTAGTCCCAATCGATCTAGGTGCCGGAGCACAAGGTCCCTTTGATTACATAACAGATCTCGCGAGTGTGACAAGATAAGCCAGTCGTTGAGAAAGTCTAGTACCCGCACACCTTCCTCCCCTCAGGGAGATAGGGCGGCTTCCACAATCTTTGTGAAGACCGTGGGGACAGGGACTGACAGAAAAGGAGAACAGGTCGATTGCCACGAAACCAATCCTGACACCTGATGGATGTCAGGATGCGCCTCTGCGTGAGCATCTTGAACGCCAGCTTGTGAAGGTGCTTTGTTCAGGGTACGCAGCCTATGGGGCACGACCCGCCGTTTTTCTTGGGAACGATGAAGTGATGGCTGTAACCCACTGTACATCTTGGTTTTGAGGGACGAATTCGATGCCTGTTTTGCCAGAAGGGTGGTGACCTCTACCCGAAGTACGGAAGCATCCCTGCCTCTGACAGAGGGATAGAGGATGCTCCGAAACTTGGGAGAGTCTCTGGCGAACTGGATCGAGTAACCAAGACGGACCGTCCTCATTAGCCACCGAGACAGTGTGGGCAGCTCTCGAGCTCCCAGGGACTGTGACAGGGGGACCAGGGGACGGTCTGCTTTAACATTCCCATGGGGGGTGGTTCGTCGGCTGGCGGAGCTAACCATATGTCGCGGGGGGTCCCCAGAGGGAAGATTGGCTCCGCCTTTTTGCCTGCCTGGCGGGACAGCTGCACGCACTGTCGGTTTGAGAGTGGTGGCAGCTGTCGTGTGTATACAACCCTACGCCTCGCCGGGGCGAGAGGTCGGGTTGCCGGGCACAGTCCAGTGGAGTGTGCGATCAGCTGCAAGTACACCCGGGGACAACGGAACAACTCTGTGAGTAAGTGGGCGCCAGGCCCTGAAAAGGGGGACTTTCTCGGTGTCACTCATCTGCGCAAAAAAAGACCGGCATGCAAATTTGGCCTTTTCTATAGTAGTCAGAGTTGATTGGTTCTCAAGGGTGAACCCCATCTGTCGTTCTCGACGTAACGTCGAGAGACTGACTGAAAGGGAACTATCAATGTCAATAAAAGTCACAACTCATAGTGTGACCCAGTGTGTGAAAACTAGGCTGAGTTAAAAAATGGTGGTTTGTTAATGGTATTTTAATGGAATACACCAGAATTTATGTAAGTATATTTTTTATCAGTTGGGTTTATGTTTAAATAGTTCATCACAAATAAATTACCTTATAGCTGGGTTTTCACATGGATCACAAAAGTGCTTTGAAAATTGTCAGCTGATAAGATCTGTGCTTTAGGGATTGTATACATGTACTAATGTAACTCTTAACTGCCCAGCTGTCATTGCTATTGAAATCTTGCTTGCAATAAATCTTTCATACTCTTCATCACATATACAGTATATAATATACATTAGTAAGTGTGGTGGTGCTCATGGTGTTGATCACATATACATTATATAATATACATTTGTAAGTGTGGTGGTGCTCATGGTGTTGATCACATATACAGTATATTTACCTGTGAAACAGGACTGACTTGACCAAGGTGACCACATCTCTGCTCGCGTTGTAGCCAGCACACACAATTGCGATGTGAATGGTCTGTAAATGCAAATATTTCACAACACGACTGATGAAAAAGAAATAAACACAGTTTAATATCATGATCCTCACATGTTGCTATGTGATTGCAAGGGTGTTCTGGATGGTGCTTTGAGTGGTTTCTAAAATGTGCTGTTCATTGCCATTTGCTTCTGTGTTGTGCCAAGGGCGTTGCTAGGGTATTCTGAGTTTCTAACATGTTGATATGAGGTTGTGAAGGTGTTCTGATGATTTGTTTTTAGCATTCTGTTCTGCTCTATTCATTTCAGTGCTGTTGCTAGGGTAGTTCAACAGATGTTGCTATGCAGTTGCTAGAATAATCTGAGCGGTTTATAAAACATTGTTATGCTGATGCAAAGGTAATCTAGCAAAAACTAGAGTAAACTCAGGTTTGTGGAATGTACATATGATAATCTCTGTGGGTTTAGCACACTGCTATAGGGCTGCTAAGGTATTCTGAGGGGTTTATAGCACCTTGTTATACTGTTGCTAAGGTAATCTAGGTGTTTTTTAACATGTTGCTATGCAGTTGGCAAGGTACTCTAAGGGGTTCATAGCGCATATCTTTGTTGTTGCTATGGTAATCTAGGTTGTTTTAGCATGCTGCTATGCAGTGGCTAGTGTAAACTAGGTTATTTGAGCACATTTCTGTAGGGATGCTAATATGTTCTGGGGTGTTCATAGCATGTTACAATGAAGTTGTTATAGTAATAAATGTGTTTGTAAGTACATTGCTATGCACTTGGCAGGTAGATTTTCATTACATTTACATTCCGTTGCTAGGGTCATACAACGTGTCATACAAACCTCACACTTGTTCACCACAGGCTGAGCACACAGTCTGAGCTGTTGCTGGCGACGTTTCTCTTTTTCGCCTCACTATCACCTGTACCCTCTTCTGTGGAATGAGTGTGTAACCGGTTGCCATGACGACTGTTGCTATGATGGCTGCTGTGGGTTGAGACGCGAGGCGTCGGGCTAAACTCTCTCCGCTGGTCATGTTTACGGTCCTCTGTGTCTCGCGTCCTGAGCTCCAGAGCCTGATGTTCTCCGGCCGCTCCGCTCAGCGCCGATGACTGAAGCTCCAGCGGTGACAGAGGTTTCACTGGAAAGTCAAAACACCGGTGAGTGTGATTTAAACGTGTGTGTTTGACTGACATGTGTTTTGCGTGTCGTCTTACCGGTGAAGTTTTCAGATGACAGATAGATCCAGGTGAGGGGCGGAATAAAGAGCAGCGCGACAGAGGCAGCCAGGAACTTCCTGCGGCCACGGCACATTCCCAGCATCCTCTGCTGCCAGAGGGGGTCTGTTCAGAGACGTCTAGGTGGGCATCAGCTGTTTGGCTGGGGGATGCATGGCACAATCCTTAAAAACAAAGAACAAAAAAAAAACATAGCAACAAAATAAATAAAAATACAAATATTGTGTAAGCTTCAGTCTCTAACAATACTTTACAATAATATCCTCTATACACTGTATTAAGCAAACCACAAAACAGACGACAGCAGTCACATTATCATTTTAAACTTAAAGAATGTTGACAAATGCATTTAAGGTAAAAAAAAAAAATCTGTGTTTTCAAAACTATTTTCAATACAGCTTTACAAATTTTATTCAAATGTACCACCTATTTGTATGTTTTGACCCACAAATACATTCTTGAGTGAATAAACGGTTTAATGTAAAATATAATAAAAAATAGGAAAGCTATAACGTCCAAGAGAGAATTGTTGTAAAGCAGTAAAAGCACAAATTAAAAAAATGTAAACTTCAACACAGGTCACATGTTGACACCTCAACCAATAGGAAGTCAAAACGTTCGTCAAAAAAAATACTCCATGGCTTTAGGATACATATCTTAATTTTGTCCTTTTAAATTATTTCTTTAAATAAACTTTGATAAAACAGATATTATTCTGGGATCCATATTTCAGAGTTTTCCAACTTTCATAAAGACGATTCAAACAAACAAATCCAAACTATAAAGACCAGCGAATTTACCAAGTGTTCGTCTATTTTTCACTAATAATTGCCAAGTGTTGTGCTCGAATTATTCCAAACGTGTGTTTTTATCACTTACACAAAAGCGAACCGTAACATTAACACCAAAGCAGATTTATTTTATTCAGAAAATGTAATTCCCAGCACAGAGAAGCAGACGGTGACGTTCATTGGCTTAATAATCACGTGGTTTGCACTGGAAACAGTAAATGCAGTAACTATGGTGATTCTGTACGGTTGCCATGGTGAGACGTACATTTGCATGCGCGCTCACCTTCGGTACTGAAATGACGGCGTGACCGGACTCAAAGGAGACGGTTTATTCTCGATCATTCGATTAAATCCACGGTAAGCGAAACGTAGTCAGATTTTACCGTTAGGTGCGCGGGAGTCGCTCAGCTGTCGGCACACAAAAGGCCGTTATGACGCTCCACAGGCCGCGGGTCTGCAGATACACGCGTGGGAGAGAAACTATGGCGTTCCTAAGGGTCCAAATACATGACTTTGCAGCACACATTCGTCTCACTGAACGTCTCACTCCACGTCTTAACTTTTTTTTTATTCTGCTATTTATTGCATTGAATTCAAGACGCAGACGAGACGTTGACGTCACGTAAATCACGTGCAGCAGTGAAGCGTCCAGTTAGGCGTCACGTGTCATTCACGTGTAGCAGTGAAGTAATTTGTTGTCATTTTTGCTAACACGTGTTGTAACACGCTACTATACACGGTTCAATGCAGTGTGTCTATGGCGCTCCTATGGCGTCCCATTCGGTCCAAAACAATAACTACCCAGCACACACACGTCTCACTCAACGTGACGTCTGCGTCTTCCGAGCGTGACGTCTGCGTCTGCCGAGCGTGACGTCTGCGTCTGTTGCTTGACTCGCCCAACTGCCGAACGCGACGTCTGCGTCTGCCTGAACATACAACCAGTTTTATGTGTTTATACTGACAATACCTTTAAACAGTTATTAACTGAAAGTAAGCGAATTCTTTCTTTTTGGAATAGTAAATTAAAGTTTGAGTATGTTGTAATCATTTGACTGATCTCACATTGACCTTGCTTATTCTTGCTCACAACATATTATCACATTCCCAAGGGGTAATATCTCATGGCCACGACAAAACTTAGTGAAACGAGCATGTCCCCTCCCGTTCGCCCTACACGTGAGATTGGTCAACGTGGAAAATGTATTCACTCAAATTATCCTGTCCTTTTGGATTTGTTTTTTATGGAATTCCTTCTTGCCAACAGGTCCAACAGGAAGAAATAGCATTAATGGAATTAAATACACAGCATGTACTTTTCACCACTAGGTGTCTCTTAGTCACCAAAATAAGAATCTTGATTGATGACACATTTAAAAAAAATTAAAAACAAGAAAAAAACCACCTTATCCTCTTCCAGCAGTCCGCTCATCTGAGACCTACAACACAAACAATTGAGCAATTGAGCGTTTAAATGGAGTTCTGAGAGCGGAACCAGAGAAAGCATGCAACATAACCCTTGCCTGTATTGTCCTGCACAACATCGCTACTAAGCGCAATGTCCCTCTCTGTGCTGACAATGATGCACCTGAGCCCCTTGGAGACACTAACCAACCTCCTGCATTGTGCCAGAACGAGCGACAGGACGTGCAACAAGGGACGAAATAGTTCGACACTATTACTGATTAGGATTTGTTTTGGATCTCAAAAATCAGTGATTGCCATTCTTTGCATTTTTTTGGTTATTCTGTAATCATTGCATGCATCACTAATAAATATTCTAAAAACAAAAATATTTTCGATTGTGATGAATATATATATCAATTAGTGACAGAATGAAATGTATTGTTTGTGGTCAATTTTGACAGCTGTTTGGAGGATTATTTTATGAGGCCAAACTCTTTCTACTTTGCTGTAGGCCTCTACTGAAAGGCTGAATACGTTAAAGCCTACCTAATCACTGTAGCCTGACGGATGAACAAATAAAATTAAAACCTTATGAATAAATAGGATATCTTGTAAGATACTGCATGATCCAAATATAGTATTATTTGATACATTTTTTAAGTTTTCATTACATTTTGGGCATTGAATCCATGCTGAATCCACCCTTCTGATGGGATCAGTTTAATCCAGATTTTTTGGATCAAAGTGATCCAAATCCTACAAAAAAGTTCTGAAAAACCCAAACTAAAGGTTTGAGCCGAATCAAAACCAAGATTGGATTACGTGATCTAATCCGATTATGTAATCCGTTTTTTCTTTTGAAAAACACATTTTCAAGATTTGATCCAATCCGTTATCCAAAATCCTAGTGGATTACTTTTGAAAAACCGGGCCCTGGAAATAGTGCTACGTTGCTGTATTACTGTTTAATGTTACTAAACACTTTTAATGTTACTAAATCAAGACGTTACTTACGGATATAAATGGGAATTATCGAACTTTCGAGGGCAGCAACGCGAGACTGGACCCAGCTAAAATATAAATTTATTTCAGTCCTTTGTACTCTTATCACTATCTTAAATATTTTTATAATTGGGTTCTCTCTTCTTGTTTAATTTGAAAAGCTGTTTGCTCCTCAGATCTTTAGATCCCTCAATGGATATCAGAAAATTGCTATATAAGCTATAATAATGTACATATTATATATCTAGTAGTGAATGTTTTTCTGCTCACCGTGCATATTGTTTTAATTTGCTGAACATAAGTCTTCCATGTACATTTCTCTTCACACCATAACCCTACATTTCTAACTCTTTTACACTTTCCATACTTTTGACCACATTGTTCAACTTCTCTTTCCCGTAAATAACATAACTGACATCTTTAGAAACCATAACCCAACGTTCAGCCTTTATAACCTTATGAGTACCTTAACTGAGATTTAATATTCTTGCATCACTTCCATACAGTGGGAACATTTCTTGTTCCCCTGCGGATTTTGAAAGTTTACCTGTTTATGAAGAAATTAAGCTTCTATAATGTTTATGGTAGTTTTTACTTTAAATGATAGAGACAGAACATCAATCAAAAATCCATAAAAAGAAACATTAAACAAAGATTATAAATTGTTTTGCAATTCGGTGAGTAAAATTAGTTTTTGATCTGGCTCCCACTGATTATATACTGTATTAATAGGTATAGGTTATAAACACAAATTACTCCTGTCACTTTAGGAAATTACTCCTGATGTCAGTTTGTTAGGTTTAAAAAAGAAGCCTGCCATCACAATCTGTATATTCCATCGCAACCTCTTCACCATGGTCAAGACTAGATTAATAGCTGTCAAAGGTTATCAGGGACAAGATTGTAGACTGACACAATGCTTTGGGCTACATACAGAAGCTTAATGAGAAGGAGACAACTGTTGGTGTGATTATTTGGAAATAGAAGAAATCAACAGTAAAATGATCCAGAAAAGGCTTAGGAGAAAGTGCTGTGGTCAGATGGAGCCAAAATTAACTCTCTGTTTTTGGAGGGAGAGAAATGCTGACTATGACCCCAAGAACACTGTCTCTTTAGTCAAGCACATTATGTTTTGGGGCTTTTTCTCTGCTATGGGAACAGTATGCCTTCACCAGATTGGGGAGGTGAGGGACGGTTCCATTTACTGTTAAATCTTTGACGAGAACCTCCTCACCTCAACAAGAACACTCAAGATGCATAGTGGATCGGCCTTCAACATGACAGAGACCTAAAACATATTGCTAAGACCACCAAGGAGTGGCACAAAGAGAAGCACAATGCAATACAAATCAATGTCTAAACCAGTTCTTCATTCTTCCACCTATGCACCTTTCATGCAGTTGAATTAGTACTAAACAAATAAGTACTAATTCAAGAAATTAGTTAAATTAACAATATGATATTTGGCTGAGAAACAGCTATCAAAACCAGAGGGTGCCAAAAAACTACTTATTTATGTAATAATAAATTCAGTACTGTGACAAATGTTAGATTGAAAATACGTAACGATTATAGTTTCTAAGTGTGGTTTAAAATGAGAGCTTTGAATTGTTCAATGCCTTGCATCACCAGTTTTGTCATTTTATCAGATGGCAGAAGCAGCCTTTGCATTTGTTATGCATTCAATTATGGTTGAAAACAATGTAGAAAACAGTAGATTTGAAGATGTTCTGGACTTTGAAGTCCCAGAATAAGAATATTGTGTTATATTCATTTCTGCTTTAGCAGATTTGGAGGAAATCTTCTGCTTTAGTTTTTATTTACCCTGACAGAATTTTCTTGGCATCACAAAAAAGTAAAAAATAAAACACAGATAAAATGAAATGGACCTGTTGTATATTAGTTGTTTTTGACTTGTGTAAAATTAATAAGGTCAAATATAAAAAAAGCTTCAAAATATTTTTTTGTTTAAATAAGTGAAGGAAACTGCTCTAAACTTTTGCGATAATGCGGCTCGGCAGACCAATTTTATTTACGTCCCCACCAATGTCAAAATCAAAATTTCCCCCTTGCCTATAACCATAATCACAGAATACTATTTAATTTGTTATATTCAACACTGTATATACAATAAACAAAAATACAATAATATGACATTATCCAGTAAATTAGTAAAACCTTGCAAATACACACACACATACACACACAAGATTATTATTATTTAACATAAAAAAGATATGGCTTGGCAAACCATTTAATGTTGCATTTATGCCACCTACTGGAAATAGAGTGAAACACAGATCAAATAAATGCAAGCGTTTATTTATTTATAAAGCACAAAAAGCACTAATAAACTGTACACAGCAGTGGTCACCACATTTTAAAGTGGTGTTTATTTGTTATACTGAATTATATCGGAAAACGTGGCAGGAATAATCGATCGCATCAGAACAATATAAACATCAGAAAGCCGTAATAACATGCCCAACATATAATGATATAACCATGGTTTTGGACTTAAATGTATTTCACGTACACTTTACACAAAGCATTACAAACTGCATAAACTAAGATTGACAGCTGGTCCTTACCAGTGTGTAACACAACTAACAGAATGTCAAGTAAACAACAGATGATCATTAGTTCCTAGGACAGACGCAGACGTCACGTTCAGTGAGAGGAATGAGTGAAGTGAAAGTTAACAAAGTAGACGCTTGACACACTGCATTGAACCGTGTATAGTAGCGTGTTACAACACGTGTTAACAAAAATGACAACAAATTACTTCACTGCTACACGTGAATGACACGTGACGCCTAACTGGACGCTTCACTGCTATGGCGTTCCTAAGGGTCCAAATACATGACTTTGCAGCACACATTCGTCTCACTGAACGTCTAACTCCACGTCTTAACTTTTTTTTTATTCTGCTATTTATTGCATTGAATTCAAGACGCAGACGAGACGTTGACGTGACGTAGACGTCACGTAAATCACGTGCAGCAGTGAAGCGTCCAGTTAGGCGTCACGTGTCATTCACGTGTAGCAGTGAAGTAATTTGTTGTCATTTTTGTTAACACGTGTTGTAACACGCTACTATACACGGTTCAATGCAGTGTGTCAAGCGTCTACTTTGTTAACTTTCACTTCACTCATTCCTCTCACTGAACGTGACGTCTGCGTCTGTCCTAGGAACTAATGATCATCTGTTGTTTACTTGACATTCTGTTAGTTGTGTTACACACTGGTAAGGACCAGCTGTCAATTTTAGTTTATGCAGTTTGTAATGCTTTGTGTAAAGTGTTCGTGAAATACATTTAAGTCCAAAACCATGGTTATATCATTATATGTTGGGCATGTTATTACGGCTTTCTGATGTTTATATTGTTCTGATGCGATCGATTATTCCTGCCACGTTTCCCGATATAATTCAGTATAACAAATAAACATCACTTTAAAATGTGGTGACCACTGCTGTGTACAGTTTATTAGTGCTTTTTGTGCTTTATAAATAAATAAACGCTTGCATTTATTTGATCTGTGTTTCACTCTATTTCCAGTAGGTGGCATAAATGCAACATTAAATGGTTTGCCAAGCCATATCTTTTTTATGTTAAATAATAATAATCTTGTGTGTGTATGTGTGTGTGTATTTGCAAGGTTTTACTAATTTACTGGATAATGTCATATTATTGTATTTTTGTTTATTGTATATACAGTGTTGAATATAACAAATTAAATAGTATTCTGTGATTATGGTTATAGGCAAGGGGGAAATTTTGATTTTGACATTGGTGGGGACGTAAATAAAATTGGTCTGCCGAGCCGCATTATCGCAAAAGTTTAGAGCAGTTTCCTTCACTTATTTAAACAAAAAAATATTTTAAAGCTTTTTTTATGTTTGACCTTATTAATTTTACACAAGTCAAAAACAACTAATATACAACAGGTCCATTTCATTTTATTTGTGTTTTATTTTTTACTTTTTTGTGATGCCAAGAAAATTCTGTCAGGGTAAATAAAAACTAAAGCAGAAGATTTCCTCCAAATCTGCTAAAGCAGAAATGAATATAACACAATATTCTTATTCTGGGACTTCAAAGTCCAGAACATCTTCAAATCTACTGTTTTCTACATTGTTTTCAACCATAATTGAATGCATAACAAATGCAAAGGCTGCTTCTGCCATCTGATAAAATGACAAAACTGGTGATGCAAGGCATTGAACAATTCAAAGCTCTCATTTTAAACCACACTTAGAAACTATAATCGTTACGTATTTTCAATCTAACATTTGTCACAGTACTGAATTTATTATTACATAAATAAGTAGTTTTTTGGCACCCTCTGATTTTGATAGCTGTTTCTCAGCCAAATATCATATTGTTAATTTAACTAATTTCTTGAATTAGTACTTATTTGTTTAGTACTAATTCAACTGCATGAAAGGTGCATAGGTGGAAGAATGAAGAACTGGTTTAGACATTGATTTGTATTGCATTGTGCTTCTCTTTGTGCCACTCCTTGGTGGTCTTAGCAATATGTTTTAGGTCTCTGTCATGTTGAAGGCCGATCCACTACGCATCTTGAGTGTTCTTGTTGAGGTGAGGAGGTTCTCGTCCAAGATTTAACAGTAAATGGAACCGTCCCTCACCTCCCCAATCTGGTGAAGGCATACTGTTCCCATAGCAGAGAAAAAGCCCCAAAACATAATGTGCTTGACTAAAGAGACAGTGTTCTTGGGGTCATAGTCAGCATTTCTCTCCCTCCAAAAACAGAGAGTTAATTTTGGCTCCATCTGACCACAGCACTTTCTCCTAAGCCTTTTCTGGATCATTTTACTGTTGATTTCTTCTATTTCCAAATAATCACACCGACAGTTGTCTCCTTCTCATTAAGCTTCTGTATGTAGCCCAAAGCATTGTGTCAGTCTACAATCTTGTCCCTGATAACCTTTGACAGCTATTAATCTAGTCTTGACCATGGTGAAGAGGTTGCGATGGAATATACAGATTGTGATGGCAGGCTTCTTTTTTAAACCTAACAAACTGACATCAGGAGTAATTTCCTAAAGTGACAGGAGTAATTTGTGTTTATAACCTATACCTATTAATACAGTATATAATCAGTGGGAGCCAGATCAAAAACTAATTTTACTCACCGAATTGCAAAACAATTTATAATCTTTGTTTAATGTTTCTTTTTATGGATTTTTGATTGATGTTCTGTCTCTATCATTTAAAGTAAAAACTACCATAAACATTATAGAAGCTTAATTTCTTCATAAACAGGTAAACTTTCAAAATCCGCAGGGGAACAAGAAATGTTCCCACTGTATGGAAGTGATGCAAGAATATTAAATCTCAGTTAAGGTACTCATAAGGTTATAAAGGCTGAACGTTGGGTTATGGTTTCTAAAGATGTCAGTTATGTTATTTACGGGAAAGAGAAGTTGAACAATGTGGTCAAAAGTATGGAAAGTGTAAAAGAGTTAGAAATGTAGGGTTATGGTGTGAAGAGAAATGTACATGGAAGACTTATGTTCAGCAAATTAAAACAATATGCACGGTGAGCAGAAAAACATTCACTACTAGATATATAATATGTACATTATTATATCTTATATAGCAATTTTCTGATATCCATTGAGGGATCTTAAGATCTGAGGAGCAAACAGCTTTTCAAATTAAACAAGAAGAGAGAACCCAATTATAAAAATATTTAAGATAGTGATAAGAGTACAAAGGACTGAAATAAATTTATATTTTAGCTGGGTCCAGTCTCGCGTTGCTGCCCTCGAAAGTTCGATAATTCCCATTTATATCCGTAAGTAACGTCTTGATTTAGTAACATTAAAAGTGTTTAGTAACATTAAACAGTAATACAGCAACGTAGCACTATTTCCAGGGCCCGGTTTTTCAAAAGTAATCCACTAGGATTTTGGATAACGGATTGGATCAAATCTTGAAAATGTGTTTTTCAAAAGAAAAAACGGATTACATAATCGGATTAGATCACGTAATCCAATCTTGGTTTTGATTCGGCTCAAACCTTTAGTTTGGGTTTTTCAGAACTTTTTTGTAGGATTTGGATCACTTTGATCCAAAAAAATCTGGATTAAACTGATCCCATCAGAAGGGTGGATTCAGCATGGATTCAATGCCCAAAATGTAATGAAAACTTAAAAAATGTATCAAATAATACTATATTTGGATCATGCAGTATCTTACAAGATATCCTATTTATTCATAAGGTTTTAATTTTATTTGTTCATCCGTCAGGCTACAGTGATTATGTAGGCTTTAACGTATTCAGCCTTTCAGTAAAGGCCTACAGCAAAGTAGAAAGAGTTTGGCCTCATAAAATAATCCTCCAAACAGCTGTCAAAATTGACCACAAACAATACATTTCATTCTGTCACTAATTGATATATATATTCATCACAATCGAAAATATTTTTGTTTTTAGAATATTTATTAGTGATGCATGCAATGATTACAGAATAACCAAAAAAATGCAAAGAATGGCAATCACTGATTTTTGAGATCCAAAACAAATCCTAATCAGTAATAGTGTCGAACTATTTCGTCCCTTGTTGCACGTCCTGTCGCTCGTTCTGGCACAATGCAGGAGGTTGGTTAGTGTCTCCAAGGGGCTCAGGTGCATCATTGTCAGCACAGAGAGGGACATTGCGCTTAGTAGCGATGTTGTGCAGGACAATACAGGCAAGGGTTATGTTGCATGCTTTCTCTGGTTCCGCTCTCAGAACTCCATTTAAACGCTCAATTGCTCAATTGATGTGTTGTAGGTCTCAGATGAGCGGACTGCTGGAAGAGGATAAGGTGGTTTTTTTCTTGTTTTTAATTTTTTTTAAATGTGTCATCAATCAAGATTCTTATTTTGGTGACTAAGAGACACCTAGTGGTGAAAAGTACATGCTGTGTATTTAATTCCATTAATGCTATTTCTTCCTGTTGGACATGTTGGCAAGAAGGAATTCCATAAAAAACAAATCCAAAAGGACAGGATAATTTGAGTGAATACATTTTCCACGTTGACCAATCTCACGTGTAGGGCGAACGGGAGGGGACATGCTCGTTTCACTAAGTTTTGTCGTGGCCATGAGATATTACCCCTTGGGAATGTGATAATATGTTGTGAGCAAGAATAAGCAAGGTCAATGTGAGATCAGTCAAATGATTACAACATACTCAAACTTTAATTTACTATTCCAAAAAGAAAGAATTCGCTTACTTTCAGTTAATAACTGTTTAAAGGTATTGTCAGTATAAACACATAAAACTGGTTGTATGTTCAGGCAGACGCAGACGTCGCGTTCAGTGAGACGCAAACGTCACGTTCGGCAGTTGGGCGAGTCAAGCAACAGACGCAGACGTCACGCTCGGCAGACGCAGACGTCACGCTCGGAAGACGCAGACGTCACGTTGAGTGAGACGTGTGTGTGCTGGGTAGTTATTGTTTTGGACCGAATGGGACGCCATACACTGCTGCACGTGATTTACGTGACGTCTACGTCACGTCAACGTCTCGTCTGCGTCTTGAATTCAATGCAATAAATAGCAGAATAAAAAAAAAGTTAAGACGTGGAGTTAGACGTTCAGTGAGACGAATGTGTGCTGCAAAGTCATGTATTTGGACCCTTAGGAATATGAGGTGTGATTTGTGCATCTGCATTGCAAACAAAGCAATCACTCGTGTCAATCGTCGCGCACTTTGCCGTGTCAAAAAGCCGTGACCAATGACGTGTGATAAGGAGCGTTTGACTATCGTCGCCTCGCCTACCGCTTGAGAAGTAACGCGATGTCTGCGCTGTGTGGTCTGAAGTAACTTTCTGCCTGTTACCACAAAAAAATAACCAATAATAATGCTTATATAGTAGGACTCGAATACTGTAATGGAGAAACACAGTTATATTACTCAACGCAGATGGTTAGGAAAAGGTTAAATAAAAGTTGCAGCAAGCACATGTTTGTGTAAAGAAACTGTGTAATACAATCAGATAATACAGATCCTCAATGGCGCAAGTCATTAAGTCTTTATTATGCCGCGTGGGAGACCGGAGTTCAAGGCTGCCTCCCGCTGAAATAGTACAACTTTTTTTTACTACTTTAAAGATTATAATGGCATTTATTTTCATTTAAATTGATTTAAGACTTAAAATGTACTTCTATTCATTAGGTTAAGGTTAGGAGTAGATGTAGGGCCTTAATATCTCAATAAGTTGCAATCATTTTTATAATTTTTATAAATGTAAAAAATATTTACCCACTGTTATTATTTCTTAAAGATCTATGGCAAAACAAAGCTGAGGTACAAATAATAACGTTATACTTTTATTGCTAGGCACTGGGGTGTGTAAGAATGACAAGAGGGTGAGTAAATGATGGCAGAATTTTCATGCAAAATCATACACAAACATGTCACACATACACTACACCTTCAGAAGGCCAACACATTCAGCCATAGAGAGTGTTTTAACATACTGCCCTACGGTGTTCTATGGTGGGTGCTCAGGAGCTGCCAAAAAAGCTCTGCAGAGGGTCACAAACACTGCACAGAACCTCACTGGCCACCCTCGCCCCTCACTAAAGGACATTGCAAACACTCTGTACCTCCAGAGCAAAATACATTGATAAGGACTCTTCTCATCCCGGTCATAATCTGTTTTCCCCTCTACCCTCAGCAAGGCTATACAGGTCAATCAAAACACTATTCATTCATGTTAATCCTTATGGACTGGGCAATCATTTTTGTACTTCGAACCTGAACTTTAATGTACATACAGTAAACTCACTTTGTGCTTTAAATCATGATTGTATTCCTTATTTGTACACATTTTCAGTTCCTGTATTTTACCAATAAAAAGGCAACGTCAATATTTCTCAGAGCTGTTCTTGAAGGCACACCAAACACTACAAAACATCTTTATAAATCCGTCACCTTTTCAAGACATAAAGCAACCATATGAGGGAGATATCAAAAACGTGAGTGTTGTTGTGCCTACAGAACCGGGTTAGGAAACACTGGACTACATGACAAGACCGAGACAATATTTCTTTTTTGTTTTTAGGACATTACACATTCACACCACAGTTTAAAACAATGTGTAACATTGCCCTGCATGTTTATTCCAGACAATATGTTTCTTGTGCTGCTACGGTAGGCCTATAAAACAGGGGTTCACATCAGTTTAAAGTCCCTATTAATTATAATCCCCATTAATGAGCTGGTCAGCATCAGATGATTTGGGGAGACATGTAGAAGAAACAGAACCAAACGGGAAGCAGCGTTAAGAAAACCATAGAACAGTACATTTAACATGCAAGTTAAAATCAGGGTATGACTAGTTTAAACGTATCTGTTATCAATTATCAGCAATTAGTGATCACCTTAACCCACTCATAAAAGTTCACCAAGTAACACCTGGAACATTTATATACACAAATACATGTATTTATGCACTTACTACAAAACGTGTACACTGTTCTACAATCCACAAAATATGTAAAGATAACTTTTATAATAGTATTTCGTTATGCATAAATGATTTAAAAACAACCTGCTTTTTGTAATTACCACATTTGTCCACACGTACGTTTATCCAGACGTACGTTTGTCCAGACGTTTGTCCAGACGTTTGTCCAGACGTACGTTTGTCCAGACGTTTGTCACACGTACGTTTGTCCAGACGTTTGTCACACGCATTGAAAAAAAAAGCTTTCAAAGCTACGTCCGCCTCGACGTCCGCGCGATTTCGAGCGCAGCACCCACACGTGACCGTTACGTCTGACGTCTCATATCTTACGTCTGACGCCTGAATACAATGGGATTTTCCCCGGACGGCAGGCGAGCGTATACACGTTTGTTCGTACGTCAGTTTGCTTAGCAAGTAGCCAAATTTGCACATATTGCACCTCATATAGGAACGCCATACGCTCCATTTGTGTCATTCCTTTACTGACCATGCTCACATACGTGTCGACGTGCGTGTAGACATGCGTGTGGAGAACGCGCGACGTGTTGACGTGCGTGTAAACATATGGAAAGCCGTTTGGGTCATATTTCGCCATCAACCAGACGCCTGGTGTTCAGAAGACGCCTGCTTTTACGGCGTTTAAGACACACAGACGCCTGCTTTTACGGCGTTTAGACATACAGACGCCTGCTTTTACGGCGTTTAAGACATACAGACGCCGTAAATTACGGCGCTTTAAATGCAATGCGAAACGCCGTTCATTTCGCCGTTTGAACTTCCATTGTACGCCGTAAATTACGGCGCTTCCGTGTAACAAAGACGCCGTAAAAAAGCGGCGTTTTCTATAATATTCAAATCAGCCCAGCCTTTTCTACACAGTCCAGCCCCTCCAATGAACAGACAGACATGTCTAGTAGAATGTCGATCTGACTAACGTTTCCTGTTTTTAACTTTATTGCGAATAATACTTAGACTTTCATTATGTGATATTTTCCATTGGGCGCGTTTATCCTCCTTTTCGGTTATCATATGTGTACGAACGGCATACTTTAGAGCGAGTACGTTCATGACACTTTGTGGTTTTTATCCATTGACTTCATGAACGTCGTTGACATCCTCGGTGGCGTAGTGGACTGCGTGCGCAACAGCGAAACTTCATCTCTTTTAACGATTGGAGTTCGACTCCGCGGTCCGACCATATTCTTCATACCTTTTGAATTGTTCTATTGGCTCATGTTTTTAAATATTGGAACACTACCTGTTGCTGGCAGCTTATTAAATGACAAGAAACGCTTATTACAAGCCAACGGTCTATCGAGCTGAGTTTCTTTATTGAAAAAATACGTGCTTTGACGAGTAAAATAAATCATTTCTAAATTAAAGTTTGTTTCTCATTCTCAGTCTGTTGATGCCGGCTGCGGAGAAACGCACTCGGCTGCCTTCATGCCTTCTTTCAGAGGTTGCTAAGCGATCATGTTTGTTAAAACATTGTGAATTTTGGGATGGCTATTTTGACGAGGCAGGCGAGGCAGGCGAGGCCGCGTTCACTTATCTTAGTTTTTGTGTGGGACTTATGCATAACTGCATTATGTAAGTGATTTTTATTTATTTTTACGAATAATAAATAACTCCCTTAACTCTTATTTGCTTTGCCAAATTATTTAGCCTTAATTATGCGTGCTTGAAGATCTCTTTTGCATCATGTATCCTTCTTTCTTTTTATTTCTATATACATCACCATTACCTGTTTGGAATGTGATATATAAATAAACTTGCATTGCCTGTATGTATTGAATCATTAAATGGACGCCAATTGACAACAAGCCTACCCCAATTCCAAATGTACCGTATAACCTCTTAATTTGATTGGAAATAGATGCCTTTACGATCTGATGTGAGATGGGCAAAAAGAGGCAAAGGGGAGTTTCGAAATCGGTCTCTTGCGTGAAAAGTGTTCGATATGCGCTCTGACGCGCCCCCCCCATTAGAATGAATGCGCAAACAAAGCGGTTTTTCATCGTGACTTAAGCTAACAAGGGGTCAGTGTAAATAAACACTCTGTTCATTTAATCCCTAATATTACCAGTTACGCAGCATTTGTTAAAGCGTATTACTTGTACAAAGGAATTGTTAAGCAATTTAAAGTATTTAGCATTACAATGACTGATCGCCATTTCAATGTAATATTTATATTATTATTGTTGTTGTTATTAGTGCCCTTAACAGACAATTACATGACACTACACCTTATATTAATATAAAGAGATAAAGTTATCAACATATATAACACATAGTATAAATAGTATAAAAATGAAAAAGTGTTTGTAGAGAATGAAAGCTAGTTCAATTCATGAAAGCATTTAAAACCATGGAACTTGATAGTATAAATAAAACAGCCTTTATTAACTAATGTCTTTAAAATAAGAAACAAAACACCTTGTCGAGATAGTTTAATTTTATACTCTCAAGTGCCTTTTGGGTTGAACTATTCCTCATCCGAAGAGCACAAATAATTTTTAGCATTCTTTTTTATATACTTTTATATACTTTATATTTTTCCACCCTGCTGGAGATGATGAACAAATTTCTAACTCTTGGTTTGACACAAAACATCTGGAAGAAAACATCTTAATTTTGCAATCATTTATAAATTGATTATATTAATACATTACTTTAAATTATATAATAGCCTATGTAAATTTAATAAAGCCCATGACCCTGCTGAAAAGAACAACGCGTACGCATAATTAAGGCTAAATAATTTGGTAGAGCAAATAAGAGTTAAGGGAGTTATTTATTAATCGTAAAAACAAATTAAAATCACTTACATAATGCAGTTATGCATAAGTCCCATACTAAAACAAAAATAAGTGAACGCGGCCTCGCCTGCCTCGTTAAAATAGCCATCCCAAAATACAAAACCTTTTAACAAACCTGATCGCTTAGCAACCTCTGAAAGAAGGCATGAAGGCAGCCGAGTGCGTTTCTCCGCAGCCGGCATCAACAGACTGAGAATGAGAAACAAACTTTAATTTAAATATGATTTATTTTACTCGTCAAAGCACGTATTTTTCCAATAAAGAAACTCAGCTCGATGTGGATGGAGCGTATTATAACCTAAATATCCAGTGCTTTTGTTTGTATACATTTTACGCTCTGCACAGTTAGGCGAATGTGTGTATATTTTTGTTTCATTTAATTTCTAGTTTGGTTGTAATTGAGAATCCGTAAATGTGCATTAAACAGCCTAATCAATTGGTTTTTATTTTTGTTTGACAATTTAGCTTAAAATGGCTATGCGTAGGCTATAACTTTCGTTATTGCACATTTGCTGGTTGTTGTTCTGTATTTACCAGTAAGTAAGTTATAAAACATGCATATATTTTCCTTTAAAAATTGCTGTACAAGAATAACCCAACAATATCTTTTTTTTGGTCAGCATTTCCCTTATTGTTTCTGTATGTGAACAGTCTCCTCCATTTTTAGATTTTTGATTGTCAAAAGCTTATAGGGGTTTATACTGAATGCATGCAGCATGTACAGTTTTTATGTAAATGGAAATACAAACGGGTTCGAAGATGGGAAATAATTTTAATCAATAAAAACATGCTCACAACAGTCACAGTACAGAAAGCAGACTTAGCCCGCAGCTGTTGCATGCATTAAGGCCTTAGACCGTTGGCTTGTAATAAGCGTTTCTTGTCATTTAATAAGTTGCCAGCAACAGGTAGTGTTCCAATATTTAAAAACATGAGCCAATATAACAATTCAAAAGGAATGAAGAATAGGGTCGGACCGCGGAGTCGAACTCCGATCGTTAAAAGAGATGATGTTTCGCTGCTGCGCACGCAGTCCACTACACCACCGAGTAAGACAACAATATGCACGAAGTCAATGGATTTCACAAACATAAACGCACACAGTGTCATGAACGTACTCGCTCTAAAGTATGCCGCTCGTACACATATGATAACCGAAAAGGAGGATAAACGCGCCCAATGGAAAATATCACATAATGAAAGTCTAAGTATTATTCGCAATAAAGTTAAAAACAGGAAACGTTATTCAGATCGACATTCTACTAGACATGTCTGTCTGTTCATTGGAGGGGCTGGACTGTGTAGAAAAGGCTGGGCTGATTTGAATATTATAGAAAACGACGCTTTTTTACGGCGTCTTTGTTACACGGAAGCGCCGTAATTTACGGCGTACTATGGAAGTTCAAACGGCGAAATGAACGGCGTTTCGCATTGCATTTAAAGCGCCGTAATTTACGGCGTCTGTATGTCTTAAACGCCGTAAAAGCAGGCGTCTTTATGTCTTAAACGCCGTAATTTACGGCGTCTGTATGTCTTAACGCCGTAAAAGCAGGCGTCTATACGTATTAAACGCCGTAAAAGCAGGCGTCTTCTGAACACCAGGCGTCTGGTTGATGGCGAAATATGACCCAAACGGCTTTCCATATAAACATGCGTGTGGAGAACGTACGTGCGTCTTTACGTCTAAACTAGCTATGCTTACAGACTCGCCAATGTGTGGACAACGTTCATTCGTCTTAACGTGTTTTTGACTATAATCAGAGTGAAGGCTATTATGCTACTGTCACACTAGAAAGCAAAAATTGGAGAAATGCATGTTAACCAAACTCTGTGAATCAAAAGCAAAGCTTTACTAGAGTAACCATATTAGGCTATATGTTTTATTCATTAAAAAAATTTGACCACCTTTTGATTTCTGGATAAAAATCTGTCATTCTTTATTTTCGAATATTTTCTAATTATTCCCTAAATGTTACACAGCCTATCTGTGGAAATTTGAGGTTATATCCCGTGCCCCTTCCTACGAATAGATGTGTGAACATTTTCTGACTTGTAATTGGAGCCATTCATAGTTTCCTTCTAACTGTGACATGTTTGTTTCCGTTTATTTTTTTTATGTATCCCCATTACCATAAACAACGAGGAAACAGTAGAGAACCGGACGCGAACCTTGGGTGCTTTTTAGGATATCAGACATTTCATTTCATTAAATGTGTCCTGCAGTTTGGTTGCATTTTAATAAACTGCATGGCAGATTGACATTAAGCGGTTGATCTTGGTATCATAATATAGAAGAGACAAATTAAGCCAAGTAACAATCTTCGTGGTTTCTTTTGATTGTTATCAGAGATTATCTACAGGCACTTTTGTTTTTGAATTTCTACGGGAAGTTAAATTAGTGTCACAAAATGTGCAGGCGCAGTCTATTTACAGTGATCCACCCACCAGTAAAATGTATATGTTTAGAAATCTCGTAAATACGCAATTTTGACAGTATATGACAGGAATATGGTTATCTTGATCATTTTGTTTTACATGTTCTTGATAAGAAACAAGCATAAAGGACTATTTCACTCTGATAGGTTTGTTCCTCGGCCGGTTTAACAAATTAAAAAGAAAACGTTATTTTATTTTTGAACAATTATTAAAATTCAGGGAGTGTATAATTACTAGTTTTAAAACTTTAGATTAAACCAAAAATCATAATTACTTTACTCTTACTCTAAAAAAACATGTTTAATTGTCACAAGATATAGGTTGTCCAGGCGTTTAGGCAGACGCACATTCTCCGGGCGTTTATCTCAAAGACGTAATCTACACGTTAATTTCTTACGTGACGTCTGTATAGACGTAAACTACACGTTGATTTCTTACGTGACGTCTGTATAGATCAACAGCCACACGTTACTAACGTGTCTACGTGACGTGATATATGCGTGTACGTCTCCATATAAAACAAATGGATATCATCAATACTGTCATCATACGAAATCTGCCCCCTATTGAGTGATTGATACTGATGATAGCAAGGCCAGTGAGCCGTTCCTGAGACATGGTTGAGCTCAGGTACGACTTGATCAACTTTTGAAAAGCTTCTCTCTGCTTGAGCCACAGTGACTGGCAGAGTAAGTGCAATCCTGAGAGCAGTCCAAAAGTTTGAGTAGATCTCTGATAGATCCTTATCATGCATAAAAGTGATAAATTCAAGGAGGATGATGGTTTTTGATGGCTGACCAGTGGCAGAGGATTCTCCAAAATACTTTAGAAGTGCCCCTGAATTTGCAATTGACATCAAAAGACAGTAGGCTACAGTATAACTCTTATGAATTGCAAATTTAAATAAACATGCCCTTACATGGCAAATGTCTGTCATGACTCATTAGACGCTATATTAATCTAATCTAAGGGAGGAACAATTAGCTCCTTGGTTACTACCTCGAATTATATTCTTTGTGACGCAACACATTTATAGCAAATGTTCGTCTTTGAAACTTCCTACACATATGTAAATTCCGTTGGCTAATTACAGGGCCCAGTATTAACCCCAATGATGGAAATAAATAATAAATTAACTTGTAACAGTTTTGTTGCAAAGCACAATCTTATGGTGAAATTAGATCTCGTGTTTGTTGAGTTAAAACCGAATTATTGTTGTATAAGCATAGCAAGCATCATATAGCAAGAAGGCTAACAAACGTCAGAGTTAACGTTACCACCCATTAACATTAGCCCTTGATTGATGACATGGATAACATTACCGTAATCATACAGAGAGAACGTAGTTGCATACCTTTATCTTTTGCTCCTTTCTCCTCTTCTACTTTTATTTTTTCCTATATTGGGCACCTGACGGCTTAAACCTTTTTCTCTCCATCACTGTCGCTGTGTTTATCTGCATCAACAGATTTCACATCCCCCCCGACACTGTCACTCACGACCAGAAGTCAAGACTAAACCACTTCACCTCCACATAATCGTTTTGGATTACCTTTTTTTTATTAGCCATTTCACACACAATTCAGAAAAAAACATGCAAAATATAGGCCAGTGCTTTAATATTATGAATGAAATGTGCGTTATTTGGAAGAAAGTGAAGGTGACTGACTTTAGCCCATTAAGTGGACCCCCCTCCTTGTCCGCTCTATTTGGGAGAGGTGAACTGTCTTTACACTTTTCACACAGCTTCTGCGCTACTCAGCAAGCAGGGGCGGCAATTTGCCACACAGACAGTTATATTATAGATAATAGAAACCCGCTTAGCGGCGCAGATTGTTTTTCTTTTTCAAGTGCTTTTGCCGCCCCCCACGTGACGTGAAAATTTGGCGCCCCGGGCGGCTGCCCGGTTCGCCCGTGCCTAAAACCGCCACTGGTGTCAAGCGTCTACTTTGTTAACTTTCACTTCACTCATTCCTCTCACTGAACGTGACGTCTGCGTCTGTCCTAGGAACTAATGATCATCTGTTGTTTACTTGACATTCTGTTAGTTGTGTTACACACTGGTAAGGACCAGCAGTCAATCTTAGTTTATGCAGTTTGTAATGCTTTGTGTAAAGTGTACGTGAAATACATTTAAGTCCAAAACCATGGTTATATCATTATATGTTGGGCATGTTATTACGGCTTTCTGATGTTTATATTGTTCTGATGCGATCGATTATTCCTGCCACGTTTTCCGATATAATTCAGTATAACAAATAAACACCACTTTAAAATGTGGTGACCACTGCTGTGTACAGTTTATTAGTGCTTTTTGTGCTTTATAAATAAATAAACGCTTGCATTTATTTGATCTGTGTTTCACTCTATTTCCAGTAGGTGGCATAAATGGTTTGCCAAGCCATATCTTTTTTATGTTAAATAATAATAATCTTGTGTGTGTGCGTGTGCGTGTGCGTGTGCGTGTGCGTGTGCGTGTGCGTGTGCGTGTGTGTGTTTGCAAGGTTTTACTAATTTACTGGATAATGTCATATTATTGTATTTTTGTTTATTGTATATATAGTGTTGAATATAACAAATTAAATAGTATTCTGTGATTATGGTTATAGGCAAGGGGGAAATTTTGATTTTGACATTGGTGGGGACGTAAATAAAATTGGTCTGCCCAGCCGCATTATCGCAAAAGTTTAGAGCAGTTTCTTTCACTTATTTAAACAAAAAAATATTTTGAAGCTTTTTTTATATTTGACCTTATTAATTTTACACAAGTCAAAAACAACTAATATACAACAGGTCCATTTCATTTTATTTGTGTTTTATTTTTTACTTTTTTGTGATGCCAAGAAAATTCTGTCAGGGTAAATAAAAACTAAAGCAGAAGATTTCCTCCAAATCTGCTAAAGCAGAAATTAATATAACACAATATTCTTATTCTGGGACTTCAAAGTCCAGAACATCTTCAAATCTACTGTTTTCTACATTGTTTTCAACCATAATTGAATGCATAACAAATGCAAAGGCTGCTTCTGCCATCTGATAAAATGACAAAACTGGTGATGCAAGGCATTGAACAATTCAAAGCTCTCATTTTAAACCACACTTAGAAACTATAATCATTACGTATTTTCAATCTAACATTTGTCACAGTACTGAATTTATTATTACATAAATAAGTAGTTTTTTGGCACCCTCTGGTTTTGATTGCTGTTTCTCAGCCAAATATCATATTGTTAATTTAACTAATTTCTTGAATTAGTACTTATTTGTTTAGTACTAATTCAACTGCATGAAAGGTGCATAGGTGGAAGAATGAAGAACTGGTTTAGACATTGATTTGTATTGCATTGTGCTTCTCTTTGAGCCACTCCTAGGTGGTCTTAGCAATATGTTTTAGGTCTCTGTCATGTTGAAGGCCGATCCACTACGCATCTTGAGTGTTCTTATTGAGGTGAGGAGGTTCTCGTCCAAGATTTAACAGTAAATGGAACCGTCCCTCACCTCCCCAATCTGGTGAAGGCATACTGTTCCCATAGCAGAGAAAAAGCCCCAAAACATAATGTGCTTGACTAAAGAGACAGTGTTCTTGGGGTCATAGTCAGCATTTCTCTCCCTCCAAAAACAGAGAGTTAATTTTGGCTCCATCTGACCACAGTACTTTCTCCTAAGCCTTTTCTGGATCATTTTACTGTTGATTTCTTCTATTTCCAAATAATCACATCAACAGTTGTCTCCTTCTCATTAAGCTTCTGTATGTAGCCCAAAGCATTGTGTCAGTCTACAATCTTGTCCCTGATAACCTTTGACAGCTATTAATCTAGTCTTGACCATGGTGAAGAGGTTGCGATGGAATATACAGATTGTGATGGCAGGCTTCTTTTTTAAACCTAACAAACTGACATCAGGAGTAATTTCCTAAAGTGACAGGAGTAATTTGTGTTACATATAAGCACATAACCTATACCTATTAATACAGTATCTGGGAGCCAGATCAAATACTAATTTTACTCACCGAATTGCAAAACAGTTTATAACCTTTGTTTAATGTTTCTTTTTATGGATTTTTGATTGATGTTCTGTCTCTATCATTTAAAGTAAAAACTACCATAAACATTATAGAAGCTTAATTTCTTCATAAACAGGTAAACTTTCAAAATCCGCAGGGGAACAAGAAATGTTCCCACTGTATGGAAGTGATGCAAGAATATTAAATCTCAGTTAAGGTACTCATAAGGTTATAAAGGCTGAACGTTGCGTTATGGTTTCTAAAGATGTCAGTTATGTTATTTACGGGAAAGAGAAGTTGAACAATGTGGTCAAAAGTATGGAAAGTGTAAAAGAGTTAGAAATGTAGGGTTATGGTGTGAAGAGAAATGTACATGGAAGACTTATGTTCAGCAAATTAAAACAATATGCACGGTGAGCAGAAAAACATTCACTACTAGATATATAATATGTACATTATTATAGCTTATATAGCAATTTTCTGATATCCATGGAGGGATCTAAAGATCTGAGGAGCAAACAGCTTTTCAAATTAAACAAGAAGAGAGAACCCAATTATAAAAATATTTAAGATAGTGATAAGAGTACAAAGGACTGAAATAAATTTATATTTTAGCTGGGTCCAGTCTCGCGTTGCTGCCCTCGAAAGTTCGATAATTCCCACTTATATCCATAAGTAACGTCTTGATTTAGTAACATTAAAAGTGTTTAGTAACATTAAACATTAATGTTACATTAAACATAAATGTTACCAATAATTAAGTAGCATTAAAACATTACATAATTATCTGCAAACATTAATACAGCAACGTAGCACTATTTCCAGGGCCCGGTTTTTCAAAAGTAATCCACTAGGATTTTGGATAACGGATTGGATCAAATCTTGATAATTTGTTTTTCAAAAGAAAAAACGGATTACATAATCGGATTAGATCACGTAATCCAATCTTGGTTTTGATTCGGATCAAACCTTTAGTTTGGGTTTTTCAGAACTTTTTTGTAGGATTTGGATCACTTTGATCCAAAAAATCTAGATTAAACTGATCCCATCAGAAAGGGTGGATTCAGCATGGATTCAATGCCCAAAATGTAATGAAAACTTTAAAAATGTATCAAATAATACTATATTTGGATCATGCAGTATCTTACAAGATATCCTATTTATTCATAAGGTTTTAATTTTATTTGTTCATCCGTCAGGCTACAGTGATTATGTAGGCTTTAACGTATTCAGCCTTTCAGTAAAGGCCTACAGCAAAGTAGAAAGAGTTTGGCCTCATAAAATAATCCTCCAAACACCTGTCAAAATTGACCACAAACAATACATTTCATTCTGTCACTAATTGATATATATATTCATCACAATCGAAAATATTTTTGTTTTTAGAATATTTATTAGTGATGCATGCAATGATTACAGAATAACCAAAAAAATGCAAAGAATGGCAATCACTGATTTTTGAGATCCAAAACAAATCCTAATCAGTAATAGTGTTGAACTATTTCGTCCCTTGTTGCACGTCCTGTCGCTCGTTCTGGCACAATGCAGGAGGTTGGTTAGGGTCTCCAAGGGGCTCAGGTGCATCATTGTCAGCACAGAGAGGGACATTACGCATAGTAGCGATGTTGTGCAGGACAATACAGGCAAGGGTTATGTTGCATGCTTTCTGTGGTTCCGCTCTCAGAACTCCATTTAAACGCTCAATTGCTCAATTGTTTGTGTTGTAGGTCTCAGATGAGCGGACTGCTGGAAGAGGATAAGGTGGTTTTTTTCTTGTTTTTAATTTTTTTTAAATGTGTCATCAATCAAGATTCTTATTTTGGTGACTAAGAGACACCTAGTGGTGAAAAGTACATGCTGTGTATTTAATTCCATTAATGCTATTTCTTCCTGTTGGACCTGTTGGCAAGAAGGAATTCCATAAAAAACAAATCCAAAAGGACAGGATAATTTGAGTGAATACATTTTCCACGTTGACCAATCTCACGTGTAGGGCGAACGGGAGGGGACATGCTCGTTTCACTAAGTTTTGTCGTGGCCATGAGATATTACCCCTTGGGAATGTGATAATATGTTGTGAGCAAGAATAAGCAAGGTCAATGTGAGATCAGTCAAATGATTACAACATACTCAAACTTTAATTTACTATTCCAAATAGAAAGAATTCGCTTACTTTCAGTTAATAACTGTTTAAAGGTATTGTCAGTATAAACACATAAAACTGGTTGTATGTTCAGGCAGACGCAGACGTCGCGTTCAGTGAGACGCAAACGTCACGCTCGGCAGACGCAGACGTCACGCTCGGAAGACGCAGACTTCACGTTGAGTGAGACGTGTGTGTGTTGGGTAGTTGTTTTGGACCGAAAGGGACGCCATAAGAAACCGCGGATGTTTCAGTCTCTCAAGACTGTCGTGTCGGATGTCGTTCCATCGCCTTAATTTAGCATCCCGGGAACAGCGCGTGCAAATGCCGCAGGATTTGACGGACATCGTACGTCTTTGACGACGATCCGCTCCTCATATCGTCTCTAGACGCGCGTTATGAAACCACAGTCCGTCAGTCACGCATCTGCTCGACCGCTTTTGCGATATAAAATCAACGCTGAGGCCTGCGGTCGACGCGACGCTGCCTGTTTGTTTCCCAACACACTCCTCCAATCACGATCCAGACTCCAGTCCGGTCGACTGAGTCATCGCGAAAAGCCGGACTGGATTCTGGTGCGGTTGAGTTCTTGTAGACGTCAGTAAAAATGAAGCGATTTGTTTGCATTATTGAAGAACTTTATTATATTTTAACGCTTCTGTGTCTTTTTGAACCATGAGAAGAGGGTCTTAATCCAACTATGATCAGAAAACCCAAAACATCACTTTTGAAAAGATCTGTAACGTTACCTTCTACACTGAAAGCATAGAGGGTTTGAACGGCATGAGTCATATAAATATATATCAAATATAAAAAAAAAACATATAATTTCTTGACAATTAAAATAAATACATATTTTGAAGGTTTTTAAGGATAATGTTATGGTGTGAGAAAACGAAACAATGAACAAACTCTGAGCTGTGATTGAATTGATCAGATATACGTATGGATACAAATGAATGTCATCTGAATGCTTCTGTTTGTGTAACGTTGGTTAAAAGCATTTGTTAAATGTAATGCATTTGATCTGTTAAATAATAAATTTGCCATTGCAGTTGAACATGTTTGATCCATTATTGTGTTTAAGGACATTTTGGTTTGCTTGATTTAACAATTATGAACCGTGGACCGCCAGTATACATTATTGAGAAACCAGCGGCTCAGCAGCGGACCGCCGGCAGAAATATGGTGCATATGGAGGACTGCTGGAAAAACGATGAGCAAAAAGCCGGTGGACCACAGTCGGTTGCCGCCCCTGGACCGCCAACTTTGCCACCAGTCGTCCGCCACTGGGCCGCTGGCCTAATGTTAGCTGGGTATAATGACTTTTATACGCACAGAGAGAAAAACACACAGGAGGTGAAAATGAAGAATAGTTTACATAAAATAAATCGAAACATTTTAAAATAACTGTTATGATTGCAGATGAAGTGAAAAGTCAGGAGAGAAAATACTGTCTGTATATTAGAGTTTATTTGAACTGATCCATCACTATTACATGAATCCAACACACACAGAATTAAAGTCAACCTTCACCGGATTTCACTAAAAGTACAGAATAATCTTAAAGAGCAGGTTTAAAGGTTTTAGTAAGTGTCCTAATGTTGTATTAGAGTCCCCATCAAAGTTAAAACGGTGCTATTATCTTAAAATATGCATTTAGTATCTATCCATTTATCAAAGATCCCTAAACGATTCCTCCGAAGCTGTTGAAATTCTCTAAGCTCCTCCCTACCGCGAGAGTGTGCTACGATTGGCCAACTGGCCCAATTAGTTGTGATTGGTCTGTCTTTATACACTGCGTGTCAGAAACGAAACGCCCATTACCACAGTTCTTATCTCAGGAAGGTTTTTATAAACAAAGACGCTGTAAGTGTATAAACATGGCATCAGTATTACCATATCACAAGTACTCCATCTATCTCCATAAACCATTCAGATGCTTTAGTAACAGTCTACCGCCACATTATTAGGTAAGAGTTGGATTATTAAAACTGTAACACTGTTATATATTGTTTACCTGGACAGCTACAGCTGTACTACATATACAACAGGGATTAGCACAATTACAATTACAATTAATGACAAAGCACTAGTCTCAAGTACCTTATTGCAATATGTGTATTAAAGCCAACGATGTGTAATTAATGCAAATTTCTTTAAATAAAATAACTTTAAGCCTTCCTTCCTCTAAAAAAATAGTCCCTCATACCTAACGTTTAAATGCTTCCTATTGCTAAATAACAAAACCGGAAAGTTAACAAAGATACAAAAAAGTCTCTTTATTCCTCCTTTCTTCTGCAGATGAAGTTGAGTTCGTGAGATCCAGGAAGGCTGATCCACTTATGATCTCCTCCAGACTGAACCGCTCCAGATCTCACATCACTCTCACAGTCGTCCACTTCTGTTTCACTCCCCGGAGCCCAATGATCATAACACACGATCTCTCCATTCACCCAGAACCAGATCCCCACAGAGCAGGAGTGACGTAACCCCAGCCACACCTTAGCAGTCGAGGCCTGATGAAGAACTTTAGTCACCATGAGCTGAATCTCCTGTGAATCCACTGAAACCAGATCCACATGATTCTCTCTGCAGTATCTCACAGCTTCAGTCCAGTTCAGATTCTTCTTGATCAATATCAGCTCATCTGAACACACAATAAACACAAACAACTGAACAAGAGAACAAAACACAAACACTGAGACTGAACTGAGATCAGTTTCATCATGAAGAAACTTCTGTTGTCAAACACACACATTGACTTTTATTAACTCACATTCATGACACACAAAAGTGTTAGAGTTACTGCAAGGTACATCATGCCATTTCGCCTGATTATTCACTTTGGTTGCTGTACAATCATCAGAACCAGAATTATCAGGTTGACCAGTCCCCCAGTCTCTGTAGGCGGAGTCAGTGTTATCTGACCACTCCCACGAGCCTCTGAACAGACCAATCCAGAGAGATGTGTGAGGATCATTAATGATGTTGTGGATCAGTTGATGGTCAGTCTGGTTCCTCACACTGATCAGATCAGTATGATACTGTCTGCAGAAACTCTGAGCTTCACTCCATGTTGTACTAGAAGTATTAATGATGTATGATTTACTGCTGTCTGTTGAAGAAAATAAAGATTCAAGTCTCATGATTTTCATTCATTCTCATTACACTTACAGTTCAGATATCAATCTACAGAAACATATTTCTTCTTAAAGTCTTGATAAATGCTTAACTTGTTCAGGTGCCAGAACAAAAAACACATATGAAAGTAGGGGAGTGATGTCACAGGTTACAAACAGTGATGAAAACAGCACACTACTTCCAGTGTATCATTAACACAAACTGACTCCATTTACCATAAAACAAACAATCTCTAAACAAAAAAAAACATAAAAATAAGAGAAGAAGAGTCAAAAGGTCGACTGAAGGAAACGTCTCAGGTTACGACTGTAACCATTGTTCCCTGAGATAGGGAACGAGACACTGCGTCATGGAATGACTCTTTGGGGAACGCCATTAGCGTGACTTGTCTGAATCGCGTGTGAAACTAACTTTCGCTTTATAGTCGCGTGATGATGACCACCGTGACTATCGGAAGGCATAAAAAGGAAGCGGAAGCAATGCAAACCAGCTTCTGCAAAAAAATTGAAGCAAATGTTCCAGTCATAAGGAGTATGGCAAAGAGACGCAGTGTCTCGTTCCCTATCTCAGGGAACAATGGTTACAGTCGTAACCTGAGACGTTCCCTTTCGAGGGAACTCAACACTGCATCATGGAATGACTCTTTGGGGAACGAAATACCCGCTACGCCATACGAGTTGTGGCTGTCTAAGTGTGAAGGTGTTATGCACATCCTAAGACATAAGTACCTGAGAACCAGGTAAGGAAGAAAGATCAAGATTGTAATATCTTATGAATGTGTGCGGGGAAGACCAGCCCGCTGCATCACAAACATCCTGCATAGAAGCACCTGACAGAAGGGCCTGCGAGGAGGCCATACTCCTAGTTGAATGTGCCTTGATTCTCAGGGGTGAAGGTAGTCCACGCACCTCATAAGCCAAGGAAATGGCCTCCACAATCCATCTACTAATGGTGTGCTTAGAGGCCGGCTGACCTCTACTATGAGGTCCAAAACAAACCAACAGTTGGTCCGATTTCCTCCATATGGAAGATCTTCTAACATACTCTCCCAGTGCCCTGACTGGGCATAACAAGTGTAGTCTCTGATCCTCTGCTGACTCATGAGGTGGAGCATGAAAGGCTTGTAAAACTAATTTTCTGGCCACATTGCTTGGCACCTTAGGTACATACCCTGGTCTAGGGTGCAGAATTGCTTTTATATTACCTGGAGAGAACTCCAGACATGGTGGAGAGACTGATAGAGCCTGAAGGTCGCCTACCCTCCTCAGAGAGGTAATAGCGAGTAAAAAGGCTAATTTGAGGGACAAATACTTGTCTGAGCTACACTCAATAGGTTCAAAAGGAGACTGGGAAGCCCCTTCCAAAACCACAGCGAGGTCCCATGCTGGAACTCTAGTTTGAGGAGGCGGTCTCATCCTCAAGGTACCATGCAAAAACCGGGCAACCAAGGGGTGTCTCCCCAAGGTGCTCCCAGGCAGAGGGGAGTGAAAGGCTGCAATAGCTGCCACATAAACTTTCACCGTAGAAGGTGCAAGACCTGCCGAAAACCGCTCTTGCAGAAACTCCAGTACTGAAGCCACTGGGCAGTTAACTGGATCTAAATGTCTATTGTTACACCACAAGGTGAATGACCTCCACTTTAGAGCATAAAGTTTTCTGGTGGATGGAGCTCTAGAATTAAGAATGGTTTCAACAACCTCAGTTGACAGACCTTGATTCAACAAGCCACTCCCTTCAGCGGCCAGGCCCACAACTTCCATAGTTCTGGGCTGGGATGGCATATCGTGCCCCTGGCTTGGGTCAGAAGGTCCTGCCTGAGGGGAATCTCCCATGGCTGGCCTTCTAAGAGCATTAGAATGTCAGAGAACCAGACTCGTGCAGGCCAATAAGGGGCTATTAACAAGAGTCTGATCCCTTCCTGTCGAACTCTCTCTAGGACCTGCAGGAGCAAAGCGATTGGGGGAAAAGCATACAGACGCCGCCTCCGCCATGTCTGTACCAGGGCGTCCAGTCCCAATGGGGCTGGAGGAAATATTGAAAACCACAGGGGGCAATGAGATGTCTCCTGAGATGCAAAGAGGTCGATTTCGGCCTGACCAAATCTTTCCCAAATCTGTTTCACCACTTCGGGGTGAAGTCTCCATTCTCCTGGCCTCAGTCCTTGTCTCGACAACATGTCTGCTCCCACATTTTGGACTCCAGGAATGTACGTCGCCCTGATAGATAGAAACTTCTCCTGGGACCATAGGAGAACCTGGTGCGCCAGGTTGCAGAGAGGGCGCGACCTCAGGCCCCCTTGATGATTGATATAAGAGACCACGGCTGTATTGTCTGTTCTTATTAGAACATGATGGCCCCTGAGGACTGGGAGGAAGTACTTCAAAGCTCTTATGATAGCTAACATCTCCAGGCAATTTATGTGCCAATGGAGATGCTGCTCTGTCCATAGCCCACTGGCTGAGCGACCTTCTACTATTGCCCCCCAGCCTGTGAGGGATGCGTCCGTAGTCACTGTCATCCTGTGACATTGAGCTCCCAATTTACGACCTTGATTTAGAAACTGTGTTTTTTTCCATATAGCCAGGGAACGAAGGCATCTGCGCGTAACCCTGATCATACGAAACGGGTTGCCCCTCGGGGAAAACCCTTTGTTCTTTAGCCACCATTTTAAAGGTCTCATATGCAGAAGGCCAAAAGGAATCACGTTGGATGCTGCTGCCATTAGACCTAATATTTTCTGAAAATGCTTGACAGTGTATGCCTGACCCATCTTGATTCTGGATATTGTTGTCAGGATGGACTCGACACGTGCAGGAGACAATTGTGCCTGCATCATGACTGAGTTCCACACTACCCCAAGAAATGTAATGCTCTGCTGAGGAGTTAGATTGCTTCTTGGCATTGAGCCTCAGTCCCAAAAGCTTCATATGGTCGAGGACGACATCTCGATGTCGAACCACCATTTCTTGAGACTGAGCTAGCACTAACCAGTCGTCTATGTAGTTTAATATGCGAATCCCCTGAAGTCTCAGTGGAGCAAGGGCAGAATCCATGCATTTCGTGAAAGTGCGAGGGGAAAGAGCAAGGCCGAATGGAAGAACTCGATATTGGTAGGCTCTGCCTCCGAAAGCAAATCTGAGAAACTTCCGGTGTTGAGGAAGAATGGATATGTGGAAATATGCATCCTTCAGGTCTATTGTGGTGAACCAGTCGCCTTTTCTGATTCCAGCCACAATAACAGGAATCGTAAGCATCTTGAACTTGTATCTCCTCAGAGATTTGTTGAGATATCTCAGATCCAGAATAGGCCTGAGCCCTCCATCCTTTTTCGAAACTATAAAGTACCGACTGTAAAAACCTGTCTGACTCTCGTGAGGAGAAACATATTCTATGGCCCCCTTCATCAAGAGAGACTGTACTTCCTGTTCTAACACCCGAGCCCGATCGGAACTCACTTCGGTGCAAAACACCCCTTTGAACTTTGGAGGGCTGACAGCAAACTGAATTCTGTACCCCTTCTCTATGGTGCGGAGAAGCCATGGAGTCAGATTCGGCAACTTTCTCCACTCGTGGAGGAAGTGCACTAAGGGAGTCAGCGTGATGACATCGGCTTCGGGTGCATGCGGATCGATGCCTTGAAGTAATTGACCTGCAAGGGATAGTGGAACTATTAGCATGTTTACAGGGTCTACCATGGGTAGATTCTGTTGACCCCGTACTAGGGAAACTGACGTGCCCCGAAGCGCACTGGGTGGCGGGGTTAACGTATTGGCCTCCTGCGGCCATCTTGGGGGAACCGGACTTGTCCACCCCCCCAGAATGGGTGCTATTTGAAGCGCTGAGGTACCGTCAGGACCTCTTGGCAGCAGCCTTCCGATTGGAGATAACAACTGTCCTCAAATCTGGCTTGACCTGCCTGGAGGGCTTCTGGGATTGCTGTCTCGACCCCAAATCTCTCTGAGGGGGAGTACGAGTAGCAACACTCTGTTTTTGCTGCTGCCTATGTAGGGCACTAGTAGTAGATGGCTGGGGCTGCCTTTGAGCTGCAGGACCCTGAGGGTAAGAACGGCGAGGTAAAAATTTTTAGAAAGCTGCTGCTTGACGCTTTGCCTCCTGAAAACGATCGACCACAGTGTCGACCGCATTCCCAAAGAGACCTTGGTCAGACAATGGTGCATCAAGCAGCACAGACTTGTCCTTCTCCTTAATACCAGACAAATTTAACCATAAATGCCTCTCTGTAGCTACCAGGGCCCCCATGGAGCGCCCAACAGCTTGGGCTGTCTCCTTGGTAGCTCGGAGAGTAAGATCTGCTGCTGCCTTCAGTTCATTAAGCAGGTCTATATCAATAACCTCGCCCTCTTTTATGTCCCCCAGCAGGTCGGCCTGGTATGCCTGTAAAAGACCCATAGTGTGCAGACATGAGCCAGCCCGACCTGCCTCCATATATGCCTTACCCACCAAATTTGACGTAATCCGGCATGGCTTGGTGGGCAATGTCGGGGGTTTCAAAGATGATGCCGCTTCAGGTGAAAGGTAGGTGGTAAAAGACTCTTCCACCTTGGGCATCATGCCATAGCCTTTCTCTCTAGCTCCTATAACTGAGGAGAAACTAGAGGCAGTGGTGGAAATTCTGGAAAAAATGGCTTTTTCCATGATTTAGATACCTCAGTATGTAAATCTGGAAAGAATGGCAACCCCCGACGTTGAGGTTGTACCCGTTTCTTTAAGTATCTTTCATCTAATTTACTTATAGGTGTAACTTGTTGTTGATCTTGGGGCCAATCAACACTAAGCTTGGCTACTGCCCGGGTAACAACCTCTAATAGCTCCTCATATCCCTGGGAAAGTGGAGTTTCATGATCTTCAGTTTCTACTGCTTGCACACTAACACTCTCTAACTCCTCAGAGCTAGAGCAGTGCATAGAGCTTCCAGATGGGGCGGGAGAAGCCGCCATGCGGGCTCCCAAACCCTTTCCGGAAGCAATGGGATTTGAGGGATGAGAAAGGACCGAAGCCGTCTCACCCCCCAAAACATCCATCTGCGAACCCCATGACTGCAGACCCCGCACTGCCTCGGCAGAAGCGGGACCTGAACCATGAGGCTTGCGAATACTGCCTGACTCATCAAACAGTGCTAAACGTGAGAGAAGAGATCTTTGCGGTAGCCACAAGCAATGTTCACAGGCAGCTCCCTCAAGAGCTGCCTTAGCATGCTCCATTCCCAAACATTTCACACAAAACTCATGTGAATCCCCATCCGTAATAAAACGGGGGCAGGGAGGAACACATTGCTTAAATGCCTTCTTTGACATACGTTTCATATTGCTAATCTATCTAAGATAACTTAAGATAAACTAGAAACCTTCACACACACAAACAGACGCTTTGCTGAATGGCAGAAGCTGGTTTGCATTGGTTCCGCTTCCTTTTTATGCCTTCCGATAGTCACGGTGGTCATGACGTCGTCAGTGACGTCATCATCACGCGACTATAAAGCGAAAGTTAGTTTCACACGCGATTCAGACAAGTCACGCTAATGGCGTTCCCAAAAGAGTCATTCCATGATGCAGTGTTGAGTTCCCTCGAAAGGGAACACTAAACACGATGAGGGTTTTCTACATATTGGTTATGTTTTCTTCAGTGATTGTGAATGACTCAATCATTAAACTTTACTCTTGTATAGTGTTTTATAAGGTTTGGTGTCAGTTGGGTGTAAAACTCACTTGGTGGTGCTTCAACACACTCATAAGACACATTCAGGTATTTGTAAGTTCCAGGACAAGGATCAGTGAAAACTGTTTTGTCCACAACCATAGAACAATTCGTTTGTCCATCACATCTGTGACAATAAATACAAAAAAATAGCAAAAATAAATAAAGGTGATCTGATAATATCTGATAACTCTTTAATAATGTTTTCTGTTCTCACCGAGTGGCCACCACACTTAGAGATGTGTTCAGACTGCACTGAACATTTGAGATCTGGTCATCTGGTTTTCCAGTAGAGCAGGTCTGTCGTTCTGTACGCCCATAATTGGCTGAAAGGACTTTAATAGTTCCCTGATCTGTTGATAAAAAGTCACATTACAGACAATTGGGTTTGACAAATCTTTATTTTCTCATCATGTTATGCAGTGTTGGTATTAATGCGTTACAAAAGTAATGTATTTCAAAAACGCCAGTGTTGCAGGGGTTGCGGTCTTCCTGCACAATTTGTCTATTTTGAAAACGTAGTTGCTTGATAATTATGGAGGCCCGGGCTTGCGGGTTTTTTGGGCTACTTTCCTAATGCACCGCGGCCGCAAAAATGTTTATTTATATTCTAAGGATACATATTTATTAATTGATGATATTCTTAATGTGTTTTCATACTCGGATGAATATCTGCCCGGAGCCGTTTTTAAAGTGTTGGGAACGAGCGTCTGACAGGCTACAGTACAGCTCAACCAAAGAGGAAAATAGAGCCGTATTAGACAATGCATCAGAATTATGTTTTAGGTGAATGTCACGTTGCTCAATTAAATAAATCACGTGTAAGTGTACAACAGTGTATTCTTCCGGCTGCCAAATATCACACTGTAAAAAAAACATGTGAAATCTACAGTAATTCACTGTGTTCATGCGCTGGAAATAACTGTTTTAGGGGTCACAGTGAATTAATGTAGTTTCAATGAGAAATTACAATACTGCTAAAAATACTGTGAAAATCACATTAAAGAGAATGTGCTGTACAAAGTCACAGTAATCAGTATTGTTCTGTAGAAAGTCACAACAAACAAGTACTATGTGAAATTTACAGTAATTCTCTGTGTTCATGCACTTGAAATAACGTATTGGGGGTCACAGAGCATTAAAGTATATTCAGTGAGAAATTACAATACTGGTTAAATATTGTGAATATCACATTAGAGGAAAGTGCTAGAAAAAACGACTTTGTTAACATAACCAACAGTGGCCTTTTGATAAATCACAACAATCAAGCATGAATGTTCATAGTTCTTTATTATAAAGGGTTTAAATAATTAAAATAAATATTTTCCCAGTTCACAGGTATTACAGTTAATCTTGGAATTGAGAAACTTTTGTGTGGTATTCAGGGCACCTCTGAAATGGGACATAATCCAAAACTAAGTTTGATCATTATTTAAAGGATACAAATGTCTTGCACAAGCTTTTAATAGCTTTTTTTCTTTTGAGTCTAGCACAACTAGACTTTAAACATTGAACTGTTTTATAATCTTCTGTGAATTGATAATTAAATATTTTTGTGAAAATAGACGTTTCTGAAATAAATAATTTATTGATTTGTGATGAAGTTTCGTTTACAAGCAGCAAAAATGCATGGAATGACACAGGCTTATGATGTAGGCTACTGGTGGTTCTAAACTCTTTGGCCCGCGACGTCAACTTCCTGCAGCCTTAACCCTGATCAAACTCACCTGTTTGTAACTCCCTGACAATGACGTAAACGTCACGAAGCTCTGCGCAAATCCGATCACAGAAATGACATCAAAATACCGTGACAGGGGAATCTGAATGCAGCTTGTTCCGTAACTATTACAATCGCTCTCGCGGTACTTTGATGTCACACGCCGCCCGGGTGCACCGCCGCTGTCGCGGACGGCCAACGACTATAGATACCAAGAGCCAAAACTCAATACAACGTTTCATTGCAACACCACCGCCCTGTGATTTCTGCCGTTTCGGGGTGAAAGTGACTTGTTTTTTTTTCTTTCTCGATAGCAATATGAGCTGCTTTGTAAAACATTGAAGCTGAAATCCAACCTGTATGATGATAATACATGATGACAAAAAAATTAGCTCTTCAGAAACCATTTAAGTTAAAAATCATTTTTACCCCAAAATGGCGGCCGCACTGTTTGCCAAAAACACCAGAGTTTTGCCTCTTGATATTTATATTCTTTGGTGCCGCAGCACCTTTTGACGCGACCAAGTATTCCGACCTGCAAGCAGCCTCTGATTGGAGTGTAGCTGCACAGATTGCGTATTAGCGGTAAGTTTCTTACGTTTTCTTTGGACTAAACTTTGTCGCTTCATAACAGTAACAAAACAGTAGTAAGTCGTTGACAGTGCAGGTGGAAGTTTTAACGTTAGGGTGTCAATGTGGTTTATACGTGTAAAGAGTCTGAGTTCAATGCAGCTTCGATTTATGCATTTATTTATCTGCATATTAAAATTCACAGAAATCTTTAAACATCAGATTTCAGTGTGGGCATGCAGAATGTCCTGCTGAATTTGTACTGTGTTTTTTTTCTTCATAGTATTATTCTTACAGTCAGAAACTCTAAGTCGTAAAGATACCAAACCAGAATAAGTGATCTTTATTCATTTCCGTTATGGCTCTAGGTTCACTTTTAAGCAATAATCCTAAGAAATTAAGTAAACTAAAACCACGTTAATAATTATTATATTTTTAGGGGCTGTTTCCAAATCATCCACATTATCTGTAAAAAACAATCACAGTAACTAACTGGGAGCCATTGACAAGTAACTTACTGTATTTTTAAATACAGTGTATTACTTGTCAATGGCTGCCAGTAAATTACTGTAATTTTCACAATATATTTCTTACAGTGACACGTTTGAGCAGCGCTACACGCAGTCTAGAACAACTCAAACATTGACGTGCTTCTAAATATGCAATACATTTAACCATGTTTATTTCTTAAGCAAGTTTTTGCATGTCATTCTCATCTATTTCCGTGGGTGGCCTCGAGGACACATGGGATCTTTTTTAAAGGAACACTCCACCCAACAATTTAAATTCTGTTTTGGATTACTCACCCGCTAGTTGTTCCAAACCTGTAAACATGTCTTTGTTCGGTTGAACACAAAGATATTTAGAGTAGAATAGCAACTGACAATTCTTTGGCATCATTGAGCAGCATAGCAGAAAAGATTCTAATGGTAGTCAAAGGTGCACCAGAATTGTCTGCTTTCCTAAATCCCCCAAAACATATTTTGAGTTTAACAGAACAAAACATATATGATACCAAAGAAAACATTCAAATAAGTAAATATAGCAACCCTTACCAAACTCTTAGTTTTTTTGTAGTTTCAAACTAAAATCCTTTTTATCAGTCAACTTCCTCATTGGACTGCATGGATGGGCAGTGTTTCAGATACTTCCATTTGAAATACATTTTTTTTGTAATAGTATTTTGTATTAAAATCCATTTAATCTTAGTATTTATTTTATTTTTGTATAGCCTAGTTAATTCAAGAATTCAGCAGTCTAATAAAGAGGTTGATTGGCAAAAAGTATTTTCTATTTTGAAAATAAAATAATACAAAGACATTTTGTCATTTTAGAAAGTTAAGTTCTACTTCTGTAGTTATTTTGGTGAAAGTAACTCATAAGTGATACAGGAGTCATGTAACGTATTACAATTCTGAGACAGTAATATTGTGAGGTAAGGGATTACTTTTAAATAACAGTAACAAGTTATCTGTAATATGTTACAGTTTGATTGTAACTTGCACAACACTGATGTTATGTGGCCTTTAAATCAGTGAACATGTAAATGATGAAACTCAGAGAACTCACCACAACTGAGAAGGAAAGTCTGTGATTCACAGATAATGAAATCCTTTGAAACACCTGAAGTCAGAGATGAGAAGTGAATTAGATGTAATGATGCTACTGTGTTACATTGACTGTCTTTGAGTATTTGCTGTAAGGGGTCAAATGACATTGAATGAAGATCATTTGTTTTAGATGTATTGTAATGTGTATACACGATTTAAGGTTAAAAAACGCTGTATTTCCATATACCGTGTATGTTTGTATCTTCTCCTTGCTTCGCCTCCGTGAAATGCGCTGATTTTTTACAAAGCTCATCGCTCCGAAAAGCAAGATGTTCTATGATTGGCCAGTAATGTAACGCCTCTTACCATATTCGGAACATCAGGTTCCTAAGCAATTGTACCGACAGATGATAAAATGTCATGACTTCTTTGAATCAAATCGAGCCCAAATCTGATACGGAAAATGAAGATGATCAAACCAATACATTAACTTTGCCAGCGCGATTTGAGCAGGATGTAAAGGATTGGTAAGGTTTTATAAAAAATAGTTATAGTATAGCTTACTGAATTATCTTTTATATACAATATTATAAAGACTATAAACTAACAACCCTATACATTATACAGACTTTGTTTGAGATCGAAACAAGCTCGCATTATTGAAATGCCCTGCACAAACTTGAATATTCGGATTGTACTTTTCTAGATCAGTGTTGTAAATAAAATGTAACCATTCAATTTTAGTCGTCTTATCCTTTGGAAGCCCAAACAAAGAGGCTTTCTTTTCGCAACGAGACACACAGCGTCTCCTCGACATGGCTGCGGAAGTGACGATACAATAAGAATTACAAGAACGGCCACCTCACTTGAGTTTACATTTGGGCGGTCTTGGTCAAATCATTGCACGATATGACGTGCATTTGTGGAAATGTGGTTACACGAGGCGTTTCAGGCAGGTCTGGTTGAGCAATCGCTTTTAGATAGAATGCATCTTTTGTTTCAACACTTTCATTTTTGCAATTTTACGTGTCTAATACATGCATGGGCAACTCATAACACACCAAAGACACAGAAAAACACGTATTCGCACCATATGACCCCTTTAAATCAGAAGTGTCCCTGTAGAGTTCAGCTCCAACCTGTTCATCTGACCCACATGTGTTGTGTTTCTTAACTGTGATGTTTATTATTGTTGTCTTATGATCATGTTTTGTGAAGTGAAGGTTTGCTGTCACTCACCATTGTAGCAGATGAATCCCAGATTATAAGTACACCTCTGCTGACGCCATGTTCCATTTCTCATAACAGCACAATTATTTGTGTCATTTGATGGTTGAGTTCCCCAATTCAGATATTTGACAGGATCACCCAGAGACCACTTCCATTTATAAACATCTGTTCTCTTTAGTCCAATCCAGACAAACACCTGACTGTTATTCACAGTCTCCTTCAGCTCGTTCATGTCATTGATGTTGTTGACTGTGGCCAGATCTGTGAAGTTCTCTCTGCAGTATCTCAGAGCTTCAGTCCAGGTCTTCTTCATGTTTATATAGTGATAGCGGCGCTGAATGCCTTCAGATAATGAACAGAGAGCTGAAAGAGAGAGTTTTTATTCAAACACATTCACTCAGAGCTGATCTAAGCAGGAGTGTGCTGACACCACACAATCATCATTTACTGACACAGAGTTTGTATTGAAGAAGCAGATTCTGACAGATTTTAGTCTGTAAGTGTCTCACAGAGATGAGCGCTCGAGTCGGCGACACAGAATCAAATCACATTTTATAACTTGTCAGACTTACAATGTTAAAATACTTGAGAAAACAAGTCAATCTCATGCATTAAGATTTCTGATCTGGCTCAATGATTGATTATTTACCCAATTTAAATTTGTTTACGTGTGCAATATATTTAAATGTGCAATATATTCAATTCTATTCTATAGTCCATCATCACCGATAGTAACTCTGTTTCATGCACTTTGACCTGAACATTGAAATCACAAATTTCAAAACCCTTGTTTGGGTTTACTAAACATTTCTTTACATTTTTAGTAAAAAAAAGTTTTGGACTATTTCACTATAAGGAATATAATAAACTGACTTTACCTAGAAAAATAAAGATTTTTTTCAAAATCAGATTTCTTACCGTGTGACTCATGGATATTTTAAAAACAATTTGAGTCTTTTATCCCTAACTCCTGCTAAAAAAAGTGTTTTATTTTATTTCCTAATAGTGTCCCATCACTCTAAAAAACAATTGGGTTATTTCAATTGGGTCAAAATGAACAAACCCCACAGTTGGGTTATACATTAGCATTTGCTGGGTGGTTTTAACCCATTGTCTGCCCAGTCAACACGATGATGTCACGGTGATCTCACAGTGATGTCACCATCAGCTTTCAGAATTCTCACGATGTGCTCAAGCTGTGATCTTAGAGGTTTAGATGTGACTGGTTTGTCATTTGAAGTCACCATTATGATGATGAGTGTTTGCTTTAGGTTTGATTTCTTCTTCCTCTGACTGCAGTAACAGTGTATTTACTTAATACAGTAAATATGTTACATTGAGTAATGCCAAAGGAGTCTTGAATGTGAATATATGCCTGGGTGAATCTTGATAAGAAATCTGTCAATTTGTGTGAGAGTAGAGAGTAAGATTCAGCTGATATGAGACAAACATATCTTATTAAGGTCTTAAAAGTAAAATATTCATGACAGAAATACATCAAGACTCAGTGTATGAACCTCAACAATGGTAAGAATCAACTGAGAAGCTTCATGCTGCAATTCATGCTGGGAGTCATGAATGAGTATTGAACTATGATGTTACCCAGCATGCATTGCAGCATGAAGTTTTCATTCTAATGATTGTCACTGTTGTTGAGTTCAATATGGTGATTCTTGATGTGGGAGTTTTATTCTCTCTTAAGACCTTATAGCATATAATGGTTAAAAAAATGATTCAAAATATCCCATCTGCCCAACAGCTGATGCAAACATGATAGCCAGACTTTAAATGTAACTTGAGATCAGTGGATCATTATCACTAGTTAGTCAGTACTTTCAGCGTGGGATCACTTTGGTTAATCTTTGCTACGACAATTGTGATTCACAAACCAACAATGCCAGCAGTCTGTCTGCATTCAGACCATTCAACGCAACAATCTCACTCAATTCATTTACTTCCATTTGAAAACTGAAACTTGTCTGAAAAACCATTGAAACTAGTTTAAACTTTGTCCAGAGGTCCCTCAATATTAGACGTTCAGAAGATGTCATAAATAGAAGAAGTAAAACCTTTCACTTTTGGCCCCTCAAGGGACATCTATTCAACATCAGCACAGACGCAGAAAAGACGTCTTTTGGACACATCGCCTTAGCTTGTTGGTGTGATATATTTAATAAAGTAATTATTACTAAATGCCTCTTTTTCTTCAATAGAACAGTTATTAATAGACAGACGGATAACTCTGGTGTCAATTCTCCTGACATTTAAATCAAACATAAAAGCAGAAACACAAACTCACCAATGACAAGAAGACTGAAATATAGAATCTGAGCCATTTCTGAGGAAGAAACACATTGAAAAGCTCAAATGTTAAACTTCTGTTTGTTCACAAGTTTGGTGTCAGAAACGAATTAAATTAAATTTTTTTAAATCAAATCAATCTGTGAGTATGACATAAAAGTTTAAATCTATAAATGTCAATGAAGTTAAAAGTCAACATTTCCATCACTTAGTGTATTTCTACAGTTTCTTGATAAAGTTTCATTAGAAGTTATTTTTACATACAATGTTTATAAAACAGAGTCATATCAAAAGGATAATATTAATAGAAATGAGAATGTAAATAGTTCTTACTTTTCATCTCTTGTGTGTTTCTCTCCTGAATCTGCTGCTGTTTCTCTCTCTCTGTGTGTTTATATGTCATTATATTACATCTGATCTTCAGCACCTCACATCATTTGGGTATTTCTCTAGAATGACTTATTTTCATATTTTACATCCTGCTTATTTGTATAATAGTCCATCTACTGTCCTGTTGTCCATTATGTAATGGAAACAAGGTGTGCGTTCTCTTATTTGCATGTGTGATGTGTGTCAGCCAGCGAATACATGTGTAAGAAGGTTCAATAAAAGCAAAGAAGGAGGCGGGAACCGGCGAACATTATATAAGATCTGGTGTATTTCTTAAATAGATATATTTAAAACAACAAACATACAGATTTTAGGCATAACTATAAAAAGCAGGTCTGGTAGACTTTCATACTACAGTCAGCGGGTTCCCTTTTGAGAGAACTCCACGCTGCGTCAATGACCACACTAATGGGAATGTCTCTGCGCTGGGGGTCTCATGCTTCCAGAGGGATATTGAAGCCTGTGCTGTGACTTCCCCCGGACTGACCGGAGGTCACATTGAAGAGCAGTTATGGCCCTGCGTGTGAAAACAGATGTGTGGCGTGAGAGCGTGACTACAGAGTCAAATGAGTGAGTCTTACGCCCAATGTGTGACAGCCGGCAGCCCTGAAACATCAAAGTAAATATTGATGTCAACATCTGATGTTATCTCATCTCATTTGTGTTTTCTGTTTCTGGGTCGGAACAATGATGTTCAGAGAAGCAAGAAGTGATGATTCTTATATGATGAGGCGCTCAGATCGTGTCCCTGGACTCACTTAGCTTTATTCCTCTTTATTCCATCAGTCCATTATTAATATATTAATAGAAGTGTGTTTACATTATTTCATATGATAATTAATATATTTTTAAATGTCTTACAGTGAATAAATTTAATGGTTACCAAGTAATGCTACCAAACATTAAATCCTCCTCAGACCTTTAATAGAACATATATGTGTCTTATAGGTTGTGGTTAGACTATCTTAAATGCAAATAGCTAAATGTTAATCAGTTAATATTTTTTGTCTTTACTTGTTTATTTGCTCAAAATTTAAAGGGACAGTTCAACTAAAATTTAATGTAAGTTTATTTTAAAAAGATCCGTTCACGTGTTCGGCTCTCTTCCTCATTCAAATGAAGTTTGCCTGAAGCTCTTGGTTAACAAAAGTGTTGTGTACTAAAACTCTTTCCAGGATATCTGCACTCCTCCTGTATCCAAATGTTGGTGTCACAGGGGTCCTTTCATGCTTATGTTTGTGATGGTGGTTTAAATTATAATCTTTATAAATGTTGTTTCCAAACAAACTAAGAGCACATGTATCTGTGCACAAATGTCTTATATTGTGGTATTTTGTTGTCGTACACTGTAATAAAAAATACAATTATCTACAGTTTTGAGTTATCTTGTTTCTTTGGCTCTATACTGCTCTCCTTGTGCGTTTCTCCATGTTTGAACACAATTTAGCAGCAAGTCAAACTCCACTCAAAAGAAGACTAGATTCAGGGTATAGTTCCCAAAACTCCTTGTTTACTCCAACGTGCTGTGAATGAGAGTGAAACTAAAAAAGGCAAAACACAAATAAAGTTTTCTTACTAAACAGAATATAACCATTTGCACACAAAGTTATAAAGAGCAGAATTTACATATTGTACAAACATTGTACAAAACAATACTTAATTATTACCAATATAGTGTAAAAAATAAAGAGAATGTTCTCAATTTACACATTTTACAATATCTACTTACTGACAATGCTTTGAAGGCATGAACATTATAGAAAACCTGGAGCATTAGTCACATGAAGCTTATTGCTTGAGAGTAGTGATGTGCCGTTCGTGATTGAGCCGACTCTAAGAGACGATTCTTTGTAGCGAATAAGAAGAGCCGACTCCAATGAGAAGGGTCTGGCTGCAGCCTATCAACTTCCAAGCTCAGACTTGCACTCTCAGACACCTTCACTTCCTGTGACGTCACTTACAGTCTTACTTACTCTTCATGCTGCTTGCATTTTGCATGCGTAGCACAAGCACGTGTTGGATTGAGAACATTTCGCAGTCACAACCGTAAGTATAAATGTTTTGTCCATGTGTGATAGATTATATAGTGATATGACTACTTGTTTATACACAGAGTTTGTATAGGTGAACAAGCCATCCATAATATCACTCGGTCTATCGTCTCTCGTTTTAAAACATAAACTAAACTTGCTAATTATATGGCATATATAGAATGGTTGTAAATAAACAGTTCTTGGACTCCAATAACTACAAAAGTAGGAAAATTACTTTAAAATGTTTTTTTTGTTCTGTTTAACACAAAAGAAGACATCATGAAGAATGTTGGAGAAAACTTTTTTGGGGCACTTTTGACTAGCATCTGTCACCGGTTCAAGGTGCAAGTAGGACCGGTTACATATGAAACGTTGGCTATTTCATTGTTATATTTATCAATTGTGTTGTGCACAGAAATAGAAAGGCATGTCCGGGTAGAAGGACTTACACATCCAGGAAGTTCATTCATGGAGTACCTTGTTTTGTGATCATGACTGTTGATGCTGCAGTGTCCAGTAATGTTCTCCCAGAAATCCAGCCACCAAATCTACCTTCCCTTGCGAAAAAAAAGTGCACTTTAATATACTTTTTAAAAATGTACTTTTTACGTAAATAATGTACTTTAAAACAGCATACTTAAGTGTGAATTAATTGTAATGTTTTCAACCATCTAAATACGTATTATCTGTAATTTATTACAAATAAATTACAGTTTTATTTTGTATTAAAGGCATTAAGCTGAACTTTTGAGTGATTTTTTTGAACAACTTAAGTGGCACTTTAATACATTTTTACATGTACTTTCAAATTTGCTTATAGTGTCTGAAAAATATGTTTAAAGTGTATTGTTAAATGTATTAACAAGCAATTAATATGAAATTATACGTTGGTTAAAAATACACTTGAATGTGAATTTAATGCAATTTTTTAGACAAACTAAATGCTTATTATTTGGGTTAATTATGTCAAATATGTTGCAGTTTATTTTAATATTAAATACAATAACTAAGAAAGTCAGTCTTTTTTGAACCACTTACGTGGCACTTTAATACCTCTTTATGTGCACTTTTAACTTCATGGTTAAGATGTGCTTCTGTAAATACTGAAAAAGCAATAACAGTGACTTAAAATGTGCATTCATTTAATTTGAATGCATAGCAATAAACCACAATGCTTACACAGACAAGAAAATAGACCATGATTGTTAGTTAAGTGTGTATTTAGCACATTTATTCCAATAAAGGATATGAACGTTGAAATGGCCCACAAAAAAAATTGATAAAGAAAAAAAACAGATAAACAAAGGCTTAAGTTAAATTACAAATTGTATTTTAAATTTGCAGCTACCCATTCTTTACAAAGAAAAATAAACATTAAATATTTTTAAATTACAACTTTTATTTTAACCTTGCACAATTTCTTAGAATTATAAAATAAAAAAGTTAACAGGGAGTAGATTTGTACATTCAAGAACTACCAACACTAACAAATTAAGAACCGTAAACTATACATTCAAGTGATAGTTCACCCAAATGAAAATTCTGTCATCATTAACTCACCCTCAAACCTGTATTCATTTCTTTCCTTATTCTACTCAACACAAAGTAAGGCATTTGGAGGAAACACAAAGTAAGGCATTTGGAGGAATGTTTGAGGGTGCGGAAATGATGACAGAAATATTTGTGTAAACTATCCCTTTTAACTACCCTCAGACAAGTCTATTACATAAAGGTAACTTAATTCCTATTGTCACCTTTAATCAATCCACATTCATGATTTTTTTTAGCATAACTTTCATTGTTACACTTTTGGCGAAGCACAGCCCTGACTTGGGATGGAGTGGTCCCTTGAAATCGATCAATCACTGCATCTGTGAACAAAAAATATTTTTATTATTATGTGATAATCGTTTTTATCAGATTTAAGGTGGTACTACCTTGGGCCATGTGGTCTCAGATTCAAGTCTTGGAGGGTCATTGCTCTGCACAGTTTAACTGCAAACAGTTCCCAATCTTACCTGCTTGGAACTTGTAAGAACTGGACAGCATGATAAGTTTTTTTAATTATTGGTGGAACAAAAACATTGTAGACCTTCGGCCATCCAGGAAGTGAGTTTGACACCAGTGATCTAGGACATATATTTGTAAATTGAAGAGACTTGAAAACATGCAACTTAAAAGTTGCAACATGGAACAATGATGGGTTTTATTGAATTTGCAATACTTGATTCATATATCGCCTGTGAGAAGAATAACAGTGCTGTAAACAATAGAACTATGTGCAAACTTTGTTATTGTTTGTGATAATGACATTCAAATAATATTATCAACAATTGAAACTATACGTTAGAAAACAACATAAAGGACTGATTTTGTACATGTAAAGAAAAACTGGTTAGTCAGACAAAAAAGTTAGAAATAGCCGTACCTGTTTCTGTAAATAAAAATGGTGGAAATACTTAGTATAACATTGATTTCTCCCTTTAACAACACTGGTTAAACTTTTTTCTACACTGTAAAAATTGGTAACCAGCAGTTGTTATGTTGAAGAGCTATTTTTTATCAGATCCTAACCTAGTTTTCTTGGTTGTGGCATAATTTATTTTGGTTGAGTCTGCAACGTTGACACTTTCCCCACCACTAAAAGATTGGCATTGAAGGCAGAGGCACTGATCTTTATGTTCATATCTTGTTTTTGCAAATATTCATTTGACAAAATATTCTGGGAGCAGGAAAGTTCGGTGGACAACAAAATCTATTTTATAACCTACTGAATAAAATTAATTGATTCACAAACATCCACATGAACCAAAATGTTAGGTTACCAAATCTTCCAGTGTAGCACATCAAGAAAACAGCATACATACCAATGAGTGAATTGACTTTGATGGAGTCCAGTGGTGTTTTGTTTGTTTTCTGCCCTGTTAGACTGGACGTGGCCAGAGCCTCACGTCCAAAAATAACAACCGCTAGCTCCTGTGTAAACACAGACATTTTGGTCCTTGACAATCGGTCAAATGTCCTTTTAGGGATTTTTATGCCTCCACCCAGGGAGATCTATTTTGACCAGAGGAGAAAAAATATGGTATCAGAATTGTTAGTTTGAATCAATGCCAGTGCCATAATTATACATAACAATGTAATGATACTACGTTTATGCGAATTTGAAAAGATATTGTGATGACAAACTTTTGGTTTGTTTTGTAGCTTTTAAACTAGCTTTTAAACTACAAAAGTGTTTAAAAACTACAAAACAATGTTTTGCTTTTTTAATGACTTAACACACGTCAAAGTGTGGAACAATCTTTAAAGGTATAGCTCACCCAAAAACGAAATTGTGTCATGATTAACTGAATAGCTCACCATCATGTTGTTCCAAACCTACACTATTTTTTTTGCAGTTCCACTTTGAAGTCGCCAAGAAAAGTACTTCAAGAAACTAAAGGTGGTCGCACCAATCCACCATAAGCCTGAAAACTCTGAGTATGCTCAAACTAAACGCAAACTTACATGGGTAAAAACTAAAACCGGCTTTGTGATACAGCCCACTGGGGTGTATTCCTAGAAAGCAGAGTTCTCTTTTCATCAGCTGAACCCCTACCTTATTTTTGGTTCAAAACAGCTGATGTCAACACAAAAGTTACCCATTTATGCATGCTCACGGCAACAAAGTGAAAACATTGTCAATAAATCACAGATTTCACAAGTCACCATGGAAATGGCTCAGAAGTTTAAAGTTTCTGAATCTGAAATAACTTTATTATATATTTTTAATTTAAAGATATTTTAGATATATGTACTATTTTTATGATAAAATATGGCTATATTACTTACATAAAGTTTAGATTTGTTGAGATGATTGTAACCGTTATTTTACCATGTGTATGCTTCTTTACCAGTGCATTTCACCAAAATAGTGTTGTGTATTTGATTACATTGACAATTGTGTAGGCTGATTTAACCTCGATTTTTTTTGCCTTCTCTGTAGCCCATGTTTCTTTAAAAAAAATCTACCTTTATATGCTTTTGTTAAAAGTGACATTGTTTTGTATCTGCTATCATATTAATGGAGACTTTTTTATTCATAGAAACAGCTAGACTTTTCATAATTTCGAAAAACTTGCATAATGCCTTTCAGTATACTAACCTACACAAAGCATAGTAATTATTTCGCATTTAAGGATGAAGGTCTCCTGTGGCAGTGACAAATAAAATGTTTAGGCCCACAGTACATGCCTAATATGCTCTTTAATAGTTTACAATACATAAAATATATACTATATATATATATATATATATATATACACTGTATATATATAAAATATACTTAGAATATATAGATTTCTTTTATTGTTTGCAAAAAGGCCATTGCTTTCCAAATGTTAAACAAGTCATACAAGGCCTATCTTAAAAGACCAAAAACAACTTTCAATACTACACTTTTTTTCATCCAGTTTGTGACACCCTTAATAATAACTTGGAACACTAAATAGACCAATGTACTAACTGTGAACTCTTGAACAAAGACTTTTAAACAGATGAGTTTCTTTTTTTGGACTAAGGTTATGTCTTGTGCACAACATTGCCTAAAGCAAATGAATGTAATAGTTTGCTTATATTTAATATGTTACATTAGAATATTCATCTATGCATCCATACCATTTCTGCTGGTGGTGGTGCCACTTCTGTTGGTTGCACTTGAATAGAAGAGGCTGAAGACTTATTTAAGGTTGCGACTATGTCTTTTAATGTTTTCACAATGGCTGGCAACTCTGGTAATACAAACATGGTAAACATTGTATTAGTGTTGATCAAGCTTCATCAACTAACAAAAAGTACACTTCATTTTACATACCTTTTAATGCACTGGTAATGTCATCATCAAGCTTAGGGTATTTTTGCGGACAATGTGATGAGATATCATCCTCACTTTCTGAGTCAAGCTACAAAACAAGTTTTGAGCATTTGCTTTATTATTATATTAATACTTCTATTTTATTTATCTTTTAGTAATACTTACATTTCTTAGAGGTTCCTTCAACGGAGATGATTCTTCATCAATGGCTGTTACATCAGAGTCGGAGTCATAAAGTGGTGGGGCTGTGTAAAGATCAGGTTCTTTTTTTTTCCTCAGGTCCTCCTTTAGAGCATCAACCATGTGTGTCGCTGCCTTTTTTGTGAGGCCCTTAGTGAAAGAAACACTGGTTTCAGAAAATTATATCTATTCAAGTTATAATTGCGTGAATCAGTTCATTACAAGAATAATTCACCCAGAAATGCAAAAACTATCATAGTAGTGTGTATTTGAGTTGTTTAAAAAAATTCTTCACAAAAAACATTAATGTTGTGCATCTTGAGACAAAACAACTGCACTGATATATTTTAAGGTATGTCAGTGCAAGCTGTTTTTGAACAAAAGAGCTTAAACATTTCCGTTAGTCTGGGAAAAGGTCTAAGCCGTGTCCAGGAAACCGCCCCTTAAACTTAATTAGCGATGAAACCCTGTGTTAAGTCATGTAAATGTAGCTGGTTGTTTAAGATACCATGTAAAAACAAAAAATATTACCAATCTTGTAGAGTCTCTCTTCTGTGATTGCCTGCCTTCAGCTCTTGAATCCATTAGTTGAATTGCCTGAAATTAAAAAGTAAATTACACTATTTTTAATGAATGTTACAAAACTCTTAGTCAAATGTATTTTTATATTCTGAATGACTATGGAAATGCTAATAAGATAATCTAATTAACTAGTTATCCAACGATTTCCAAAGTTAAAAACTGTAATATTCTTTTAATGAAGGTTGCATGCTAGTATAATGAAGATATTACTATTTATTTATTTGTTGTTGTTTTTATCCCATTTTAGATGTGGCTAGGTTACTTAAAAAATAAACAGATAATTAAAGTTTTTGTTTAATATGGTATATGTATCGAGGCGTATTCTGCTTAAATCTCAGCAAGCTCTGTTAAATCTGGCGTACATTGCATCCATAGGGAAAAATGGTGTTTTATACTCGGTCTCCTCAACATTGCACATTGGAATACGGTCAACGGATATATTAGGTCAAAATGCATACTTAAACTAATACATCATTTTTCTGACTCGTGACGCAGCACACAATAACAGTTGTGATTTTCCCTCTCCACTTCAGATGATGATGTATCGATGTTACTTTATTCCCTACTCTGTTAGCTGTTCTTCAAGCTAAACATGTTCGCTCCCTTCGGACTGGATTCACATTAAAGATGGCAGAGTACCCTTTGAAGTCCACCTCACAGTCCGCTTAACACACCTTCGGTGAAAAAGTACCTCAGAGCTATGAGAGCAGAAGTGGCTTTGCTGGCTGAGATTTTTGCGAAAGTACATCATCACCCTGTGTGCATATACCCACATGGAATTTTTTTATCATTCGTAGTGAACCTTGGCTCATAAATGACGAAAATGTCCGTCAATGGAGGGGAAGAAGATAACAATTTAGCACCACCTTGCAAATTTGGAAAGCCAGATTGCTTTAAAGTAATATTTTTTGGTATGCACCAATGAACGTACCTTTGCTGATTTCTTTGGATTAGTTCTTAGAGTAGTGGCTCCCGTACGTGAAGTTTTGTAGGGAACCTTAATAAGAACAAAATGTTGAAATCAGTTTTAGCTTACTTAGTAGTAGTTATTTATGAAAACCTTATTATTCTCTCAAAAAAGGTATTAGATCGCATCAGGAATTCAATTAATTTTCAATGCCTTGGGAGTGATTATACACACTTAATTACTACATACACACAAACGTAAGCAATCGTTTTGATACACTTATTTTGATGGATAGATGCTTAAAGCTCTAAAGAGACCGCTTGATCAAGTTACAAGATGTATGATGCTAACCTTACGCGGAACCATGCGGGGGAGGGATTGTATTCATTTCTAAAAGATAATAATAATTGATTTTAACAAACCTTTCCTTTCTTCTGACTCTTATTCATGTCGACACGTAAGTAACAGTCCTTCAGGTTCGAGATGCTGGAAATTTAGTCAAAATCTTTCAGTAAAGCAATGAGCAAGTTTGCCATTTACCAGAAACAGAAGAATATGCTGACATCTTTCGCATTTATCGTTTAATTGAAGCGTAAGTTATTACATATAATAGATATTTACCTAAATATGACGAATGGTAATCAAAACTTCGTCTTCAGTCCGTTGATCTGATCCGATGTGTCGTTCTCCTTTTAGCGACGCAAGGAGTCAAAGACCGACAGGTGGATGACATCACATTACTGCGAGAGTTTTAAAAAGCATACGGAGCAGTCGGCTCTTGATCCTCTCTCGCGTGAATATGATGTCATCCGGTTGTAGATTCTTGCGGCACCGTGAAGTGGAAGCCTATTGGCTGATTTGTATTCAAAATTTGTTCTGCGAAATTGAAGCGGATTTTGCCGCCATAACTAGAAGTGGGTTAGTAATCGTTCCACTGAAGTTAACAGGCGATTATGAATCCTACAAAAAGGAAGTATAAAACATACTTAAGCAATGATGACACTGAACAACCAAGGTCAAGCAAGTATTTACGAACAAAAGCGGTAAGTTATGTTATTCTTGTTTTACTGCTGTTAGTATTATTATTTGTATTAATATAATAACAATAATAATGATAATTATTCTTCGGGTATTCATGTTATTGTTGGTGTTATTTATTCAGTTATACTAATATTATCATTAGATGGCTAAATGCTTTTAATTAATGTTAAAGTGGGTTTCTTATGTAACTATAAGTTTAACTCTTACTAATACTTTATCTAATATCTTAGGGTTCAAATAGAAGGACCTACAAAAATTTCTTAGAAAAGAAGAACATATGTCCAGACAATTGCTGCACACAGTCAAAGGTAGTTTTTTTAATTAATAAATGTGTTTAATTTTTAATGTAGGCACTTATACTGTTCTCATTGTTTGATACACATTGATATGTAACTAGTAGTACAATGTCAATGTTACTGTCATTTAAAAATACCATAAATTGAATTTATATCAAACACAAATACATACACTCATTTAAGTTGTAAATGTAAGTTTTTATTTAATAATTTATTATTTAATTTTATCTAAGGTATTAAATTAGTCCCTTCACAATGAGGCAACCATTACCACATGTAGAAAACCATAACAACTTATGTTGTTCGACTTTGTGATAAATTCATGCATCCATTTTCATTACAAAATTGATCCATATTATTTTTTGTTTAGTGCAGCTACATTTGTTAATTGATCAAACAAACAAAACCATTGATAATCTGTCACACACAATGTTTGTTTACCTTCAGTACAGAAGACCACACACAAGCACAGCACTATTTTTGAAAAGTATTTTTTTGTGGGATTGTAGGATTTTTGTATACACTTAAATAGTGATAAACTGTATATTTTGATGTACTTTTTCATAAAACCATATTCAATCATACAGGCAGAATTACCTGAGCAGGAATGCAATGAGTGGAATTTCACTTGTTCTGATGCTACGCAGGAACAGCCAGAGCCCTTAGATAGCTGCACATCACAGGTAATGTTCAACGTGTTGGACAGCATCAGCTTTATTTGTAACCATTATACATAATGCATTCATGTTGTGAAATTGGAACAAAATTCACACTGAATTGTAAAAGCAGCACATTACAGGTATCGTGACTTAATTGTGTTGTGTCTGTGTGTGTGTAGGTGCGCATGTGTGTACAGTATGTGTGTGGACTTTTTGTTGTCTTAATGTCTTCAAGACTTTTGTAATTTTGAGATTATTGAAATATCACAACAGTCTTACAGTACAACAGATCATTAGTGCCAAGCTGTCATTTTAATATCCTTAAAAGCTGCTGTAGTCTTATAGGTTATTCTTAGTTGTGTGTTTTATTACAGCGCGTAACATTCAACAGACTTTTTTTATTACTCATGTAGACAGTCTTAACTGACCTCCACTGTGATGAGACAACTTCCAGTCAACCTGATGCCACCCAGAGACTATCAGAGAGTGATTTTCTGAGCAGCACATCGCATGTAAATCCAAATGTTTATAAATTAACAACAAAAAGAGCTTTACTCTGAATCAGATTCTAGAAATGCATTACAAGCAATTTTTGTCTTAAGGCAATGGATGCTAAATGTAATTACTGTAACTATATTTAAAATCCAAATAAATGTAAATAAACTGTTTGCACAAAGAAATGTGATTAAAAATACTTTTAGATTAATCTAAAGCATACTATTAATTTAAACATGAAAAAATAGACTAATAATCAATGTGTATGTTCTTTTTAGGAGCCCCATGATGGTGATGAGTTGTTGTATCCAGGATCATCACTTACCAAAGCACAGAGTTTGCTACTGTTGATGTCATATGTGCTGCGACATAATCTGACAGGGGTGGTACTCTGTAATGAAAGGCAAGACATTAGATTTATTTAATTTTGAAATCCAATAAACAGCAATACTTCGACTCTACATTTGTAGATTATCAGTATGGTAAGATGCCAAATTAAACATAAGTAACTAAATGGGAGTGTATTCTCAAAAAAGTGTACAGTGGGTCATGTTGTACTTGTAAAGGTAAGTAAACACTTTGCTGAAAGCATGCAACACTACACATTTATTGGGTAATCTTCATGGATGCACATAAATATATATACTTTATATTTAGTATCATGTTTATTGCTTTATCAGGGGGTAGTTAGAGAGATAGATAATACCTTTACACAATAACTGTAATTAACATGATCAATTAATTTCCATTTGTAAATTCTCTTTAGATTGCAACAAAAGAGAAGCCTGTAGTGGAAGAAGAGTCCGCTGAAATAACTATCAGTGACGATGACACACCTCCATGTATTCTGACTTCTTTCCAATGTTAAACGTGCTGTTATCTCATGCTTAACATGGTCCACTTGTCAAAAAACGAGTTGGTGTATTACGTTGTGTTTCTGTGCTCAATACACTCCCCCAGCGATCCTACGGTTTCTGAAAGCTTTTTTCGAACATATAAAACTGATTCCTAACAATTTTTTTAGTCCCTTATTGTACAATTCTCCTGGAAAAGCACGCAGAACGCCCACTTGTGTGCAGGAGAGAGAGCATACGTTCGTGAAGGTCAGGTGTTTGTTTGTTCACTGCATTTGGGTGATGAATGTTAAATAAACGGTGGATATAACGCTGGATTTGGAGATTTAAATGTGTCATACAAACCTCACATTTGTTCACCACAGGCTGACGCACACAGTCTGAGCTGTTGCTGGCGACGTTTCTCTTTTTATCTTCACTATGTAGTGTATTTCGGGGAAAACTATGAGTTTGATCACAGTAAAATACGGATAATTAATGATGATTAATTATACCTATCTTATACACCTTTTCTTTTTCGGATTCAGCAGACCTAATAATAGCGACAAAACTAGATTCACTCGTCCAGCGAGTGATCAGCAGATCGTATATCAAATCTAAGAAATATTACTTTCCTGGCCTTGGAAACATAACAATCTTACTGTAATACAGTACTGTTCCAGATTTTATAACGAAATCAAGCAATTTAAGTGACGTTAATATGCGATAAACAAAACACAGCAACAGTTAAATTGTAGAAAACAAATGCGGGTTTATTGACTACACTAAAGGGGAAACAAACGATTGACTAACAAAATAACAAATGCTAACAAACAAACATGAAATATAAATGCAGTAAAGAAAAGCAAGAAATAGACAAAGTAAAGAATGACAGTATTACAAAACGGCTAATCACATCTGCATGAACCATCAGACAAATCTCCTTTAAAAAGGGGTTACGCTTGAACGCAGCTGTATAGAATAATTTCTAATACTTGCATTGATCTCCTTCGAATGTGCCTGGACAAGGTTTTGTGCCGTGGAAGGTTGTTTTCAAAGTCTTGATGGTTTCGAGCCTTCGGCTTCTCTCGGGTAGCCGGATTGGCGGATGAAGTCAGAAACGAACTTTGCCGAAGTAATTCTGCCGAAGAAAATCTGTCTCCGAAAAGAGGCAGGACTCAGGAGGTGGTTCGAACAGGAGCGCGCGAACAGGGAAGAAACTGAGCATCGATAGATCGGTTTACGGCTGTTTTAAGCTTGACGGGTTCACGCCCTTCAAAGTGAGTTATCCAATCTGATGAGCTGATTTTGGAGGGAAACAAAGTTTCTTTGTTTCTTTTAGTAGCTCATTTGCATTCAGGATCACTTAGAGGTTTGGTGCTGTAACACTCTTAGAATGACATAAAATCGATAGGATCGAAAACACGTTATTGTGCTATACATCATCTTTCCAGTAATGAAGAGAGAAACATTTAGATATAAAACATGCCATGGTTATAAGTACATTGACCTGAAGTTTGTACAAGAATGACAATATAAAGAGAATACACTTAAACACACATGCTTTTGAGATTATAGGCGAGGCCGATTAACATGGGGACAAAGATACAATGTGAAGATGTAGGTTTAAACCCGTTTTAAACTATTCTTGTGTGGTTAAAAAGAGGGAACATTCGAACTAGTCTGACCATTTGCCCTCTTTCCTGTTTAACACATCTGGTCTCCATCTATAGTGACAAGACACCCCATCCTCCCTGTTGGAGGTTAATGAAATCCACGAGTGTTGGTTGGGGCTTCCCCTGGTTAATTGATGGATGCGTTACAAAAGGACAGTTGGATCAGACTTGCTGGCGCCGATTAGGGTCTCACAAAGAGTTCATGGGTATTAACGACTCTCAATGGTCCTCTTTATTTCAACAAAAACCTAAATCTGTTGATTTCGTTTGACCCCTTACTGTGAGCTCAGCGGTTTTACGACGTCCCAAAAGGGTTTTCTCTGTTTCGACACCCGGGTCTGCAATCACTGGTGCGACCCCTACTGAGGTCAGGATGTGTTAGATGTCCAAATGGTGACCTTTGTCTATGCAAGATCCTACATATTCCCCCCTTCGGCCGACGGGGTTCGCATAGAAGCTTAGGCGGGCGACGTTTGGTGGGATCTTAATAGTCCAGGTGACAGGTGGGTCTTATTCGTCCTCAGTGCTGTGATGCACTGACAGTGGGTCGATCTCGATCAGATTAGGTTCGGGTTCAGCTTGTGTGTCCCTCTTCTCGCGGCTCCGCTTGAAGGTCCGAGGAAACACCGCGGTACACTTGTTTACTGACTCCTGCATTCCGTTGACCCTTTTGTAAAGGACAAAAGATAGGCCAAGGGTAAGGGCATATCCTAACGTGGTGGTTAAACATAGTGCGGTATCCGCAGCGGTCCAGGATCGGACCACAGGGGAGTTGGTGAGAGCAGACATCCGATCAAGAGTCAGTAAGGCCTGGTCGATGGGGGTGATATCGATCAACTGGAGCCCTCCCTCTGCAATCCTCATCTCTAGTTCAGGACCGAGGGTGAAATTAAAGTCCTTGAAAAAGGTAGAGATCTCCAGCTCGGTGTGGTATTCTTCGCTGGGTAAATGATAGAGTGCCAAATCATCAATGTGCAGGATTGCGTCCTTCGGGACTTGAATCCACATAGTCTGATCAAGTAAGCTGATGCGAGTAGCGGTATCATGCTGGTCATATGTTAGAGTTGCTACCCGAGCTGGGGTGTTGACTAACCAGCGGTCTCCCACAATTTCGGCCTGGGTGTAGGTGACTTGGACACGAGGTTTAGCCTCCGCTGGGCAGCGGGTGTCGCTTCTCATGGGGTGCATACCACAGATTCCTTCTGTGTTGTCCCGGAGGAATGGCTTACTCGGGCAAAGGTAATGGATGTCCTTGGTCAGAGTACACATGCGCAGGTTCGGGGCTAGGTACAGCTGGTCATTGCTGTCGTGGTAAGCCACCACGTCGGGGGTGTGAATCCGGATGTGGGTGTTACCTTGCCAAAACCCGACATTTACCATGTCCTTGAGTCTGTAAATGTTGTTAGACTCAATAATGGGTAAGTTCAACAGAAATGCTATCTCGCCCTGCTCGGGGGCTATGTATAGAGGAATGGCACTACCCAGAGAGTATGCAAGATGTGCTTGAAGGGGGTTGGTTGGTCCTGAGGTGGCAGAGTTCAACACAGTCTGTACAAGGCTCAGCGGTACCAGGTATGGAGGAATTCTGCCCATGGCGAGACTGTCCACAGACGAGCTCACTTCTCGCAGCATGTCTGACATCAGCGCTGTCACAAGTTGAGCATGTGCATAATCCTTCTGAATCACCGAAAAGAGCTGCTTCATGGAATTTACAGTCTGGTTAAGGAGGACACTGTGGGTGTTGAGGACCACTACAGTGCCCTTTAATGACTTGCCTATGGTCTGCAGGGTTTCGCTTTGAGTTGTCAGTTGTGCTCTTAGCTGGGGAATCTCAGTTTGGATCTCCTTCACATGTCGCCTGACAGTGGCTAGGCTCACGGCGTTGACACTGGTGATTCCGAGGTTGAACAGAGTTCCGACTGCGGCGGCGGCCCCTAGTAAAGCTCCCAGGAAACGTTTGCTGCGCCGGTTTTGCCCACTCAGGTCGGCTTGAGTGACGGTCATCTTCTGAAGTTGGGCGAGCATGTGGCTGATGTCGGCCTCTGCGTGGTCCAGCGAAGTTTGTGTCCATCGCCCTCCAGCCCATCCAAGCTGTGGTGCTACGACGGGGTAGTGTGCTCTATAGACGTCACGGGAGTTGAGTCGGACGTAGACCTTTTGAGTGTGTGTCCGGCAGTTGGTTACCAGAAGGCCAGGTTGCTCCCTTAAAACGATGCCCGATGTAGGGCCTAGCGACACGACGTCCGGCTGGGGCAGTCCTCCAGTTAGGCAAAGAATCAGGGTAGCAAGCCCCAGCAGCATCCTGGTGACAAAGAAAAGAAAGAAAGCAGTGGATAAGTGGTGACATTCTTTAGCTGATCAGCCTTGTTCGTAGCTTTCTCTAATGGTGGGTTCTCTGGCATTGATTCGTTGAGGAGGGAGTAAAATTTAGTTAGTGTTGGCCCCCCTTTCTTGCTCTCGCCCAGAAGCTGAGTGTTTTTTAATCTGGTTGCGATGGACCCATTTGAGGATTGGTTCTGTCTGTCCCCGACTAATCCTTATCCTGTAGGCAACAGGGGAGAGTTTGTCAACAATCTCGTAGGGTCCAGCCCAGTGTGGCAAAAACTTTTTGGATAGCCGATGTGAGGCTGTCTGCAATGGTCTGGCGAAACGGTAATACCAGATCCTATCACCCACATCCAGTTCCTCTCGTGATGCTTTCTGATCGTAGTATGCTTTCCGGCCTTCCGCACTCTTCTGGAGTTGCTGTTGAGCGAATGCAAACCCCGTTCTCAAATGCCTGTGCAGCTCCTCGAGGTACTGGTGAGTGGTGTACGCTGTGACCAGGTTGGAATCTCCGGGCTGGTATAACAGGTGTAACGGCAGAGTCATCTGTCGTCCAGTCATCAGCTCGAAGGGAGGCACACTGGTTGACCGATTCGGGGTTGCTCTAATAGCCATAAGCACAAGTGGAAGTTTCACATCCCAGTCCTTCTGGTTCACTGCCACAAACTTTTTCAACATGCCGACCACCGTCCGGTTGGTTCGCTCCACTTGGCCGGATGAGATTGGATGATGACTGATATGGAGCTGGGCTCGCACGCCCAATAGTTTCCACATCTCTTGCATAATCTCAGCCGTGAAGTGTGTTCCTCTGTCCGAGTTAACCCTTAATGGCAATCCAAACCTGGAGAAGACGTGGTTCATCAAAAGGTATGCTGTTGTTTGGGCTGTGTCGTTGGGTGCTGGAAGGCACTCTACCCACTTGGTAAATTGGCACACAACCGTCAAGAAGTATTTGTTGCCCCTCGTTGACCTAGGTAAGGGTCCGACCCAGTCGATCTGTAAGTCTGACCATGGGAATGTTATTCCTCTGCGTTGCAGTGGGGCTCTGTGATTTGGGTTTGCCGGCTGGAACTGGCAGCAAACCAGACATCCCCTGACATACTCTGTAACATCCTGCTGCATGCCGGGCCAGTATGCTACTTGTTTTAGTGTCTCATAGGTGGCTCTGATACCGTGGTGTCCGGCACACGGTGCGTCGTGGGCATACATTAGCATGACCCCCCTTTGGCACTGGGGAACCACGAGCTTTGGTGTTGTGAGTTCATCAGGGACGTACCAGAGGATGTTGTCTGTCACGCGCAACGTGTGCTTTATGTCACTCAATCGTTTGAGGCCTGGTAGCTTAGCGAGGTCAGCAGACATGATTGGGTAGGTGGAGGGGTCAGCAAGGTGGTTTAACATAGCTTGTATGGTGTCATCAGAGGCTTGGAGAGAAGCTATGTCGTCTTTAGAAATTTGGGGAGTTAGTGAAAGAGTTTGTGATGCTGGTAAAACAGCGTCACCGAGACGTTGGCTGCGTGTAACAGCTGCCACAGAAGGGGTGGGTGGGGGGGTTGGAGGCGACCACAGGTCGCCATGGAGTGCACCTGCTTTCGCAAGGGCATCTGTCTGATCATTCAAGTCTTTGTCTTGACCAGGCTGTTTCGAGTGCCCTTTAACCTTCTTCCAGTAGACAAGCATATCATGTTCATTGGTGATGGCGTTGCATGATTGGAACAGGTGTTGATGCTTGACTGGCTAGTTGTTAGCAGTTCTGAACCCATTCTTTGTCCAGCCAGGGAGATGGCATGTGAAGCTCAGTCTGGCGTAGTTCGAGTCCGTGCAGATAAGGAGTTCTTTGATGCCGTTAGCCGATGCAATCTGGAGGGTGATCAGAATGGCTGCCACTTCTGCCCATTGTGATGATTGTGGGCCCAGGTTGAAGTGTTTGGGTGGACAAGGTTTGTTGTTCACCCACAAGACTCCTGCTCCAGCCTTTAGGGTACCCTGGTGGTTGTATGAGCAACCATCGACGTAGGCCGTTGGCATGCCTTGGCACACATTTTCTTCAAAGTACCTATGACTGGTTGATTGTTGCAGCTGGGTTTCCATTGGCTCCAACGTTGCGTTTGGTATGTCATCAGAGCAACTTTGACATGCGGCAAGTCCATTGCCAAGTGCAGATCTGTGATTTTGAGCATACCGTGCTTCAATGTTACGTCCTTGGAGGGCCATCAACCACATAGCTATGCGTGCGTTTGTCACGATGCCATCTCTGATACGTTGACTATTGAGGAACATGACAGGCTGGTGGCAGGTCTCAATGATCACCTTTTGTGCTCCAATATAATTGGAGCATCGCTGAATTGCCCAGACAGTACAGAGCAGGGCTTTTTCACAGTCTGAATATTTAAGCTCGGGTGGGAGCAGAGTTTTGCTGGCATAAGCGACCACTCTTTTGTCCTGATCGTGTCGTTGGTACAGACCAGCGCTGAGGCAGTGGTTGGAGAATCCAGCCTCGAGGTAGAACTCCTTATGAGGATCCGGGTAGGCAAGACATGGAGCTGAGCAAAGATGTCGTTTGAGCTCAGTTACAGCCGTGTCCTGGGCTGCAGTCCACAGAAATGGGCAGTCTTTTTTAAGAAGGAAAGTTAGAGGTCGTGCAATGTCAGAGTAATTTTCAATGAATTGTCGTGAGTAATTGCACACTCCTAAGAAACTTCGCAGTTCTGTGATGTTTGCAGGAGTTTTAATGTTCTGTATGGCCTGTATTCGACTAGATTGGGGTTCAATACCATGTTGTCCTATGAGTAGTCCGACGTAGTTCACCTTGGTTCTAGCCCATTGTCCCTTATGAAGAGCAATCTTAGCACCTGCTGTGGTTAATTGGTCCAGGACGTGGTCTATTTCTTTTAGGTGGTCGGCTACAGTCTTACTTTTCATTAGGACGTCATCTACGTAGATGAGATTGCCTCTTACTCTGGCATCCGGGCACGCTTTGTTGAGGAAGATGTTGAATTCAGCTAGTGAGTTGGCATAACCAAAGGGGCACCGTGTGAAGGTGTACTGTCGGTTTCCAAAGGTGAACGCCAGCTTGTGTTGATCTTCCGGGTGCACCGGTATAGTCCAGAATCCTGAGGCTACATCAAGTGTAGAGAAGATGGTAGCCCCCCTTATGCTGGGGATCTCTTGATCCAGCTGAGTCATCGGCCATCGTGACAAAGGTACTTGTTGATTCAGTTTCCTGTAATCGATTGTTGGTCGCCACTTGCCATTTGGCTTAAGGACAGGCCAGATGGGTGCTGAGTAGGTGCTGTTGCAGGGCCGGATGACACCCTTTTCCAGCATAGAGTTGATGATCTCTTGTACTGGCTCATATGAAGCAATGGGGATTTTGTACTGTCTGACGAACGTGGGGGGAGCATTTGGGTGCGAGGGAATGCGTACCATATGAAGGTTGGTGAGGCCGCAGTCCAAAGAGTCTTTGGCAAATGATGCTTTGTACTTGTACAGGACCTGTCGAAGTTCTTGGAGGTCTTCCATGTCCTGTATGGCATCTGCATCCTTCAGGATTTGTTGAACTTGTGCCTCAAATCCCGGATAGGGCTCCTCCATCGTTGCGTCATCCGTCTTGTTGACAGTTACAGGAGCGTTGACTTCATTGCCTTCACAGATGGGTTGGCTACAGACAGTGTATACTGAAAGATAGTCTTTAGTCATCTCGGTCCTACACACCTGTTCTTTGGCGATTGGCATGACAGAGGCAAGTGAGATCATCTGGAAGGGGGCTGTGTAAACTGTGTTATCTAAGCTTCCTTCTGGAATCAGTGGTGGTGGGATGGGGCCTATGACTGGTACGGTGAGTTCAAAGTCATGGAAATTTTGGCTCATTAACCATCCTATACGGTAGCCTTTGGGAAGTTTAATAGGTGTAGCCGTGCAGTTATTGAACAGGATGTACACTGCACGGGATGTAACTTCAGTGAGGGGTGTGGCTTCCAGGGTGAGGCCAAGCTCCGTGCACTCCATTGATGGCTGGAAATAGGCCAGTGTGTGGTTGAGAGTTTGGCCACACCGCATGTTGAGCCGAACAGTGACCCCTTTTGTGTAGGCCGGTACTGCAGTTTCAAGTTCATTTACCAGGGTACAGACTTCTGGGATGGTCTGACCTGATGCAAGGTGTCTATGATCAATGGGGCCCCCTGGGGGTTGTGAGATCAATGGTGCCCACACCACATCATTAATAGTGTCTATGTGAGCTTGGAGGCGGACTAGGATATCTGCCCCAAGGTAGACATCGTGTGGTGAATCATTAAGAACAAGTAAGTAATGGGTTAGAGACCGGCCATTCCAGTTCAAGTTCAAAGCGCAGACTCCTTTAGCAGTTACCATGGTTGACAGGTGAGAGTCCAATGGGAATCGTGTGCTTTTAGCTACAAAAGGAATGTCCGGTGTGTGTAGAGTGAGTGCTTTAAACAGCGTGGGGCTGATGGCTGAATTGTCTGCCCATAATGCCAAAACAGTGTCTGTTATTGCCATGTCGTTCAGGTAGATTGCTTCCTTGACCAGAGGAAAGTAGCTGTCTGGGTCCTCTGCTGGTTCTAGGGAGCAGAGTGGAGTTCCTGAACTTGGGGTTGACCTTGAGTCGGTGTTCTCGCGACCGGCTGGGTTTTGGCCATTGACCTCTGTGACCTGGCAATGCACTTTGACTGAGTTGATTGCGGGAAAAGGCAGTGGTTCTCGCACTTGAGCCCAGATTTTTAGCTGTTTAAAATCCATCAGTGGCTCGAAGCGATCTAGCAGGTCCTTGCCAATGAGGAGAGGATAAGTGTCCATTGGTGAGATGTACACCGGGTGTACCAGGCTCATGGGACCGATGGTCAAGTGTATGGGAGCTATTTGTTCCAGTCGGACCTCATTTTGGCTGTATGATTGAACATTCAATGCGCACCTCTGCGGCTGGAGAGTCCGATTCTGTTTCTTAGCTTCTTCCATGAGTCTGTGAAACAACTGTGCTGACATTAGCGTGAGGTCAGCTCCAGTGTCAACAAGGGCCTCTAACCTCACCTCATCTTCCAGCGTGATGGCTAGATATAGTTTCCTGGCCACTCCCTTTTCAATCAGATTTCCCAAAAGCCTTGGTACAGGGGCCTGCGTGGTGACTGACAGGCAGTTAGGGGTGGTATCTGGTTGTTCGGAATGACGACAGATAACTAACACAGCACTCTCGGGTATTTGGGGATCTTGATTGATGGCTGACTGAAATGTTCTGTTTGAATCTGGATGTTCGGCCGTCGGTTGAAGTGTTGTTTCTGAGTTGGTGGGGGTGTTTGCAGAGATCTGTGAATTGTCTTTAGGAGGAGAGCCTTCTGAAGGGTCGTTGATTTTCGCCACTCGTAGTCACAAGGAATCTGGCTTATCCTTCTTGTTTTGCTTGATAGGCCCTTTGTGCATCAAATCCCTTAGTATCTTCAGGATCTCTGCTGACTCTGAGGTTTCTGTGCCGTTCTGCTCTGGAGAACAATGAGGTTTGGACCGATCACAGGGGTGTTGAGGTGCATTCCTCTGGTGACGGTTTGGGCTGGTTGCCCTTGCTACTGCCGATCGGTGATTCCTAGGTCGACGATTACCTTCCCATGCAGCACCGCCCCTTGGATCGTCCCACGAACGTGTCCTGCTCCAGGGCCTCTCGGGATATCCTGTCTGACGCTTAGGTCGAGCACCAGCGTGGTCACGCCGTTCTTGGGTGCCAATAAAATCCCTTGCCTCTCTGTGGACAGGCCTAGCATCGTGACGTGATTAGGAGCCCTCCAAAGTGAGCTCGGGGTATTGCTCAGAGACAGGAAGAATGACAGGATTTTTCATAGTCTTTTCAGAGGCAGTCTTGACCTTGACATAGGCCTTATGGGCTAAGTCCCGCAGCTGTTGAGTTGTCATGGTGCGGGGGCATGCCGTGACTCCTAAGTGGTGGCTCACGCTAGGATGCAGGTTACGCAGGAAAAGAGTTCTGAAGTTAAAATCCTCCTCCATCTCTGGCTCATTTCTGGCACCAAAGTATGTTCGTCTCAGTCTGTTGTAATAGGCCTGTGGGGTTTCGAGGCGGCCCTGTTTAAGGTCCATGGCAGCAACCAATCCCTGTTCAGATTCTGGGTCTGAAAACTCCTTAATTAGAGCCTGCTGCAGTTGCTTGTAATCCCCTTTTACAGTTTCGGACTGCCGGTCTAGGAAACTGCGCACCTCTCGACTGGATGTTATCCTGAGCAGATACAGTCTGTCTCGTGTGGGAACATTTGGCATGGTTTGCAGATGAAAGTTAATATCTTGCAGGTAGGCGTGTATGTCATGTCCTCCTGCAGGGTTTGGTGTAAACGTGGGGATGTTTCTGGCTAGCTTGTCCAGGTCTTTGGGAGCCATGCCGCCGTTTGTAGGGATTCTCTGCTGACGCTCCCATCCCTCATTGGCAGTCACAGGCTCTCGGATGCTGGCAGGTGATGTTTTAAACCGCAGGCTATCAGCTTCCCCTTTCTCGGAGGGTGCTTGGCTGGGAAGTCTGATCCTGCTTGCCGGGGGGGGGTCGGTAGTGTAACCCTCCCCCTTTCGTTCAGCTTGAAATATGTATGCGTACTTTAGTTCTCTTTGCACGGTATCAAATTCAGACTGAAGTTGGTCGTGTTGCTGAGCCAAGTTTTGGGCTTCAGCTCGGGCTGATTGAAAGTGTCTCTCAGAGGCTTTGATTTTCGCCTCCCTCTCTTTCAGTTCGGTTTCAGCCCGTCGTAATAGAGTCTCTGCTTCATGGAGCTTGCATTCTAGGTCATTGCGGGCCTGCTTTTCCAACCGTTCTCGGGCTTCTATGTCTGCACGGAGGTCGGTCAAGGCGTCCTGAAGCTTTTCCTTCTCTTCCTTTAGCTCTGAGTCGCACTCCTCTTTTGCCAGCTCCTTGGTCTCTAGGGTTAGTTGATCTAGGCTTTTCTGGGCGTCTGCCTGGTTCCTGCGGGCCTCCTCAGCCTGAAGCTTTAATGCCGTTGTCTCCTGCTCCAGGAGGGTGACGTTTCCGTCGCTCAGCTTCAACTGGGCGATGAGATTGTGAGCGAGGCTACCCATGGCCTTGGCCAGCTCCTTGTGGGTGTAGCTTTGTGTTGGATCTTGGGCCATCAGCTGGTCCAAGTTGTCATCCAGCTGCTCACGGTTCAGACCCTGTATGTCTTTAGTCGCCTCGGGTAGGAGCGCATCCGTCATTGCGCTCAACCAGGTCTCTAGCTGGTCCCAGTGGGCATCAGGGCTAGGCGATCTGGACATACTGGCAAACTGAGGGTGAGAGAGAAAAGCACAAAGGGCCAATGCAAGTCCTTACAAGTTTAGTGAGCTCTATAACACTTATATGTTATGTGTTGTGCAGCTAACTGGGTGAACAGTCAGTGGCGTAACTCAAACACCTATTTATCCTACTCTGTGAATTGGCGTGGTGGATAGAAGGTGTGTGAGTGAGTGTGTGTGGGCACAGGGACGAGTTTGCGTAAATGTGTTGATGGGTTTAAACTTTAGGGTGTTATTCTCAATAACAGCGAAGTTTACTTCATCAACATATTACTGAAAATTCCCTGATGGCTCATGCAGTCTCAGTCTTTCAGAAAACAAAAAGTAAAACAAAATTAAATCAATCCAAAAACAAAAACAAAAGTAAATATAGCAAAAGGGATAAGAGAGGGTTGCTTAACTTGGCTCCGCTGGTTGGCAATCCTAGGGTTATGATGGGGCCTGCAGGTAGGGGGCACTATGGTGTCATATAGCCTAGGGAAGCAGCTAAACTCAAAACAGCAGGGAAAACTACACAGTTTAAAAGCGGGGGAAAGGAGCGTTCCTACTTCCTTTTTTTTTCTATAGAAAATCCGTAGGGGCTGTACCTTATTTGCATAGACCTGGCGTGAAATGAGGGCTTCCAGATGGGTCCCAGGTAAACAAATCCAACTCTCCAGCATCTCCGGACACACAGCAGCAATCACCCAGACCCCTCGCCCTACACGCCACTCAGGTGCGACCACTCAAACAGTCACAACTCTCAGCCCAACCTGACCGTACCGAGTGGGTTACCGACTGGTGGGCACAGAGAAACCTGGGATTTTACCCGGGGGTGCCACTCGCAACAGACATAGCCCGTAGGCTTTTCTTCCCGCTAAGTGGCACTTCCCGGGGTTATATACCCCAGAATTTACTGCAGTGCACCACCCATCGGCCCCCACTAAACATAGGAGTGCCAGTGGCTGAAAGTCTCCCTGCGTGCCGTCACCTAGAGCCGGGGACAAAGGTATCTGAGAAATCCACCACCAGTGCCAGACACGCCAAGAGAGTCGGATCCGCTCACCAGGCCCACTGAGGAGAGCCGTCACTTCACTACCCAGGCAGCTCTAGGGGAAGAATTAATGACATAGCTAGAACTACACAGAGATGAGCAAACCAAATTGTAAAAGGGCGAAAGACTCTTTAAATCAAATTTTAATAAAAATTAAAAACAAATTGTGAATTAATTTGAAATCAAATTGTCAAATATTCAATCCATAAATTAAAACATTTGATACTTTAATCAAATTAAATTAATGATGTTCCTAGGTGGGGCTTTATAGGGAGTAATGAGGAATGAAAAACAATTAAACCTACAATGTTGAAAACTGAAAACAAAAATAAAAACAAGTAACCTGAAAACTAATTATTATTATTATAATAATTAATTAAACTGAAACTCAAAATCAAATAAGTAAATAAATTAAAATAAACTGAGAAGTCAAAACAAGAAAAATGGAAATAAGAGAAATTAAGAAAGGAAGAGACTGACTGAGAGGACCCACAAGGTGGGCGTGGTCGAGCCACGCCAAAAGGAAGTCAGGGAGGAAGGGGTGGAGCTAGGAAAGTGTTAGTCACCTACACACGCTACACTGCCCTCTGGTGTTAGTGAGTCATAAGAGCATATCCTCTGCCTTCAACGTGATTACCATCTCGTTTACAAAAAGACTTTAACAATCACTTTAATTTGAACATTCAAGCGGCGATTGCTGTAGAAAAGAATTTACATCTAAAATAAACGTCAAAACACAAGTCAACCAATAACTTTCTTAACTGGGTCTACAAGACAATTATGTTACAGAATTTGACGTCAGCTTGATATAAATCCAAATCAAATCGCCCGCTTTGGGGGCGTCACGGATGGTGACGTTCGATCTCGGCGGATCTAAGCTACGCGTCAGTTCACTAACTGAACGCGTGCGGCAGGTTCTCTTCGCTGCCCAAACACTGAGTTTAAAACACACAGTCATACAAAACAAAACACACAACGGGATTTCTTCGCCGTCGTACAATTAACTTGATCAAGATTCTAAAACACTTCCCTTTTAACGTTCGTCATCTATTGTTTAACTCCACAACATTCAGTAAAGTAAAGTACAAAAACAACATCCTTACGCCTTGTTTACGAGGAAACAAAAAGCACGCATTAGCTAGCTAGGCTAATGGTTCAACTTCGGGAAGCGGTGTATATTTAGCTGAACCCTCATTGGAAAATGCATCAATGGCTTTACATCAGTCTAACATACACAAATTCGGCCGTATACATGAAATAGGGAAGAGATCCGTTCCACAATTTCCTTCGCGCTAAAAGAGGATTTCTTCGCTCAAATTAGGGCGGACAACAATATTTCGTGACTCGCTATAAAAGGTTTCCTCGTGATATAGGGTCAAATTTGAAATAGCAGTTAGCTCGCTCATCATCAACAGTGACTGGAATTTCCTGAATTGAAACTCAGAGTATGTTTCGGCGCAGTAATTTAACTATTCAAATTCATTCATACAAAGAGCGAGTTTTACATTTCGCTCAGCGCGCATTACCGTTACACGCAAATGCAGACACAAAATGAAACTGAAACTAGCTTTCCTCACAAACAACGTTTAAAACTGCCCGCATTCTCCACCAATTATGTAGTGTATTTCGGGGAAAACTATGAGTTTGATCACAGTAAAATACGGATAATTAATGATGATTAATTATACCTATCTTATACACCTTTTCTTTTTCGGATTCAGCAGACCTAATAATAGCGACAAAACTAGATTCACTCGTCCAGCGAGTGATCAGCAGATCGTATATCAAATCTAAGAAATATTACTTTCCTGGCCTTGGAAACATAACAATCTTACTGTAATACAGTACTGTTCCAGATTTTATAACGAAATCAAGCAATTTAAGTGACGTTAATATGCGATAAACAAAACACAGCAACAGTTAAATTGTAGAAAACAAATGCGGGTTTATTGACTACACTAAAGGGGAAACAAACGATTGACTAACAAAATAACAAATGCTAACAAACAAACATGAAATATAAATGCAGTAAAGAAAAGCAAGAAATAGACAAAGTAAAGAATGACAGTATTACAAAACGGCTAATCACATCTGCATGAACCATCAGACAAATCTCCTTTAAAAAGGGGTTACGCTTGAACGCAGCTGTATAGAATAATTTCTAATACTTGCATTGATCTCCTTCGAATGTGCCTGGACAAGGTTTTGTGCCGTGGAAGGTTGTTTTCAAAGTCTTGATGGTTTCGAGCCTTCGGCTTCTCTCGGGTAGCCGGATTGGCGGATGAAGTCAGAAACGAACTTTGCCGAAGTAATTCTGCCGAAGAAAATCTGTCTCCGAAAAGAGGCAGGACTCAGGAGGTGGTTCGAACAGGAGCGCGCGAACAGGGAAGAAACTGAGCATCGATAGATCGGTTTACGGCTGTTTTAAGCTTGACGGGTTCACGCCCTTCAAAGTGAGTTATCCAATCTGATGAGCTGATTTTGGAGGGAAACAAAGTTTCTTTGTTTCTTTTAGTAGCTCATTTGCATTCAGGATCACTTAGAGGTTTGGTGCTGTAACACTCTTAGAATGACATAAAATCGATAGGATCGAAAACACGTTATTGTGCTATACATCATCTTTCCAGTAATGAAGAGAGAAACATTTAGATATAAAACATGCCATGGTTATAAGTACATTGACCTGAAGTTTGTACAAGAATGACAATATAAAGAGAATACACTTAAACACACATGCTTTTGAGATTATAGGCGAGGCCGATTAACATGGGGACAAAGATACAATGTGAAGATGTAGGTTTAAACCCGTTTTAAACTATTCTTGTGTGGTTAAAAAGAGGGAACATTCGAACTAGTCTGACCATTTGCCCTCTTTCCTGTTTAACACATCTGGTCTCCATCTATAGTGACAAGACACCCCATCCTCCCTGTTGGAGGTTAATGAAATCCACGAGTGTTGGTTGGGGCTTCCCCTGGTTAATTGATGGATGCGTTACAAAAGGACAGCTGGATCAGACTTGCTGGCGCCGATTAGGGTCTCACAAAGAGTTCATGGGTATTAACGACTCTCAATGGTCCTCTTTATTTCAACAAAAACCTAAATCTGTTGATTTCGTTTGACCCCTTACTGTGAGCTCAGCGGTTTTACGACGTCCCAAAAGGGTTTTCTCTGTTTCGACACCCGGGTCTGCAATCACTGGTGCGACCCCTACTGAGGTCAGGATGTGTTAGATGTCCAAATGGTGACCTTTGTCTATGCAAGATCCTACAACTATCACCTGAACCCTCTTCTGTGGAATGGGTGTGTAACTGGTTGCCATGACGACTGTTGCTATGATGGCTGCTGTGGGTTGAGACTCGAGGCGTCGGGCTAAACTCTCTCCGCTGGTCATGTTTACGGTCCTGTGTGTCTCGCGACCTGAGCTCCAGAGCCTGAAGTTCTCCGGCCGCTCCGCTCAGCGCCGATGACTGAAGCTCCAGCGGTGACAGAGGTTTCACTGGAAAGTCAAAACACCGGTGAGTGTGATTTAAACGTGTGCGTTTGACTGACATGTGTTTTGCGTGTCGTCTTACCGGTGAAGTTTTCAGATGACAGATAGATCCAGGTGAGGGCCGGAATAAAGAGCAGCGCGACAGAGGCAGCCAGGAACTTCCTGCGGCCACGGCACATTCCCAGCATCCTCTGCTGCCAGAGGGGGTCTGTTCAGAGACGTCTAGGTGGGCATCAGCTGTTTGGCTGGGGGATGCATGACACACTCCTAAAAAACGAAGAACAAACAAAAACATAGCAACAAAATAAATAAAAATACAAATATTGTGTAAGCTTCAGTCTCTAACAATACTTTACAATAATATCCTCTATACCAGGTGTTCTCAAAGTTTATATTCAAATGTCCGAATCTGAATTCTTGTCAACGTCAAAGGTCTGGTACAATTATTATTACAAAACTTGCTTTTAATAAACATTTAAAACAACTTTAAATAAATTGAAAAAAAGCAAATCAACTCTATGAAGAGTTTATTTGAAGAAACAGATAACTCAGTTTTATTTTTATCATGTTTTATTGTGTTGTATTTTATATTATCACCTAATCAAAAGAACCCAACTGCAGTTTCATTGATATTAAACATTGTTTTTGAACATCTTGTGGATAAGTTATTTTTCTCATCATATGCTATGGTGGGTCTGGATCGAATTCCCTCCAGGTCCGAATCCGGATTGGAGTCCGGACTTTGGGAAGAGCTGCTCTATACTGTATTAAGAAAACCACAGATGACAGCAGTCGCGTTTTCATTATTAACTTAAAGAGACATGAAATATTGTCTGTGAGATTCTTAAATGCAATTAAAATAAAAAAAATCTAAATTCAGTGTTTTCAAAACTTTTATCAAAACAACTTTACCAATTTTATTCAAAACAAGAACAAATGTACCACCTATTATATTCTAGAGTGAATAAACGGTTTAAATGAAAAAAATAGGAAAGCTATAACCTCTGAGAGAATTGTTGTAAAGCAGTTAAAGCACACACTAAAATAAATTCATTAACACAGGTCACATGTTGACAGTTCAACCAATAAGAAGTCAAAACAGTTTTTAAAAAATATTCCATGGCTTTAGGATACATATCTTAATTTTGTCCTTTTCAATTATTTCTTATAAATAAACTTTGATAAAACAGATATAATATTGGAATCCATATTTTTTTAACTTTCATAAAGATGATTCAAACAAACACATGTAAACTATAAGGACCTACATATTCACCATGTCTTTGTATATTTTTCACTAATAATTGCTAAGTATTAAGCATCAAAATTATTCCAAACGTGTGTTTTTATTTATTACCCACAGTCAGCAATGTGAGTCTGTAAATCTTTCCATTTTATTCGATATGTTGCTATAATTTCACAATCAAACACAAGTTATAAAGCATGCATACATATGAATAAATATTTAACTGTATTCATTTGACATGTTACTAGAAAAACAAACACACAACTATTGTCTTTTTGGTCACCTGGGGTCAGCGATTTACAGTTTAAGTTCCTGCTTGAGATCACACACACTTGGATGATAAACTCTATTGAATAAAACAAATAAACATTTGATTTCTTTTCAAACTATATTCAATAAAAGCATTTTTAGAGTTTGTTGTGGTTTATTTTTTGACTGCATGATATAATGTTCCCTTTACTGAGTTGTTTCTGTTTCCATAGAGGCTTATTGTTTTTTTCTGCATTTATAAATGTGTATAAAACTGAATTATTTCAGTTAATTCCAGTCTAGTTTGCTTCATTTATGTACGCAGTATCTAGGCACTTTCATATCATATATAAACATAAATATGAATATAACTGTTATGATTCCAGATGAAATTAAACTTCAGGAGTTTATTTGAACTGATGAACATACATACAGAATAAAAGTCCCCTTCACCAGATTTCATTTCACATCCAGAATATTCTGTGTCAGAAATCAAGCAGACATTTATAAAGATGAGAAAGTGATAAAATAACACAATGAGCTGAAAAACCTAAAGCAGTAAACACACACATCACTATCATCTGTTATTAAACTCATGTCATCCTCTTGACATCCACAAATAAATGTCAGTAATGTAAACACTGGTCCAGAGGCATTCATTTCTTCCTTTTTATTTATCTCTTTATAAATCGTATATACACATTTAAATCTTAAAGATATTAGTTTAACATTTTGGTTCATTGGTTATAAATGTTCAGTTTTTTGTGTTAAAAAACTGAGACTGGAAGTTCTTCTGGACCAGCGTTGTTTACATCATCTGAAGTGATCTACATCACAGAAAGTGACAGACACACATGATTTAATTTTCTTTATTTCTGATGCAGATGAAGTTGAGTTCTTGAGATCGAGGAAGACTGATCCACTTATGATCTCCTCCAGACTGAACCGCTCCAGCTCTGTGTTCACCGCTGCAGTCATTCAGTTGAATCTGAACCCTTGGAGCCCAATTCTGATAGCAGACGACCTCTCCTCGTACCCAGATCCAGAGATTCATGAGACAGTAATAGTGTAACCCCAGCCACACATCAGCAGTCGAGGCCTGATGAACCACTGATGTCACCCAGCGCTGAATCTTCTCTGAATCAACTGAAACCAGATCCACATGATTCTCTCTGCAGTATCTCACAGCTTCAGTCCAGCTCAGATTCTTCTGGATCAATATCAGCTCATCTGAACACACAATAAACACAAACAACTGAACATGAGAACAAAACACAAACACTGAGACTGAACTGAGATCAGTTTCATCATGAAGAAACTTCTGTGGTCCAACACACACATCGACTTTTATTAATTCACCTTCATGACACACAAAAGACTCTGAGCGACTGCAAGATACATCATTCCATTTCCCCTCATCATTCACTTTGGTTGCTGTACAATCATCACCAGAATTATCAGGTTGACCAGTCCCCCAGTATCTGAAGGCGGAGTCAGTGTTATCTGACCACTCCCACGAGTCTCTGAACAGACCAATCCAGACAGATGTGTGAGGATCATTAATGATGTTGTGGATCAGTTGATTGTCAGTCTGGTTCCTCACACTGATCAGATCAGTATGATACTGTCTGCAGAAACTCTGAGCTTCACTCCATGTTGTATTAGAAGTATTAATGATGTATGATTTACTGCTGTCTGTTGAAGAAAATAAAGATTCAAGTCTCATGATTTACATTCATTCTCATTACACTTACAGTTCAGATATCAATCTACACAAACATATTTCTTCTTAAAGTCTTGATAAATGCTTAACTTGTTCAGGTGCCAGAACAAAAAACACATATGAAAGTGGAGGAGTGATGTCACAGGTTACAAACAGTGATGAAAACAGCACAATACTTCCAGTGTATCATCAACACAAACTGACTCCATTTACAATAAAACAAACAAACACATTAATATAAGAGAAGAAGAGTCAAGAAGTCCACTGAAGGAAACACTAAACACGATGAGGGTTTTCTACATATTGGTTATGTTTTCTTCAGTGATTGTGAATGACTCAATCATTAAAGTTTACTCTTTATAGTGTTTTATAAGGTTTGGTGTCAGTTGGGTGTAAAACTCACTTGGTGGTTCTTCAACACACTCATAAGACACATTCAGGTATTTGTAAGTTCCATCACAAGGATCAGTGAAAACTGCATCGTTCACAACCATAGAACAACTCGTTTGTCCATTACATCTGTGATAATAAATACAAAAAACAGAAAAAATATATAAAGATGATCTGATAATATCTGATAGCTCTTTAATAATGTTTTCTGTTCTCACCGAGTGGCCACCACACTTAGAGATGTGATCAGACTGCACTGAACATTTGAGGTCTGGTTATCTGGTCTTCCAGTAGAGCAGGTCTGTCGGTCTGTACGCCCATAATTGGCTGAAAGGACTTTAATAGTTCCCTGATCTGTTGATAAAGTCACATTACAGACAATTGTGTTTGACAAATCTTTATTTTCTCATCATGTTATGCAGTGTTGGTAGTAATGCGTTACAAAAGTAATGTATTTTAAAAACGGCAGTGTTGCAGGGGTTGCGGTTTTCCTGCACAATTTGTCTATTTTGAAAACGCATTTTCTGGATAATTATGGAGGCCCGGGCTTGTGGGTTTTTTGGGCTACTTTCCTAATGCACCGCGGCCGCAAAAATGTTTATTTATATTCTAAGGATACATATTTATTAATTGATGATATTCTTAATGTGTTTTCATACTCGGATGAATATCTGGCAACTCCAGGACCGGAGCCGTTTTTAAAGTGTTGGGAACGAGCGTCTGACAGGCTACAGTACAGCTCAACCAAAGAGGAAAATAGAGCCGTATTAGACAATGCATCAGAATTATGTTTTAACCAATGTTTCGTACTAAGGTGAATGTCACGTTGCTCAATGAAATAAATCATGTGTAAGTGTACAACAGTTTATTCTTCCGGCTGCCAAATATCACACTGTAAAACAAACATGTGAAATGTACAGTAATTCACTGTGTTCATGCACTGGAAATGACTGTTTTAGGGATCACAGTGAATTACTGTAGTTTCAATGAGAAATTACAATACTGGTTAAAATACTGTGAAAATCACATTAAAGAGAATGTGCTGTACAAAATCACAGTAATCAGTATTGTCCTGTAGAAAGTCACAACAAACAAGTACAATGTGAAATTTACAGTAATTCACTGTGTTCATGCACTGGAAATAACTGTATTAGGGGTCACAGAGCATTAAAGTATATTCAGTGAGAAATTACAATACTGATCAAATATTGTGAATATCACATTAGAGGAAAGTGCTAGAAAAAACGACTTTGTTAACCTAACCAATACTGGCCTGTGGTAAATCACAACAATCAAGCATTAATGTTCATAGTTCTTTATTATAAAGGGTTTAAATAATTAAAATAAATATTTTCCCAGTTCTCAGGTATTACAGTTAATCTTTGAATTGAGAAACTTTTGTGTGATATTCAGGGCACCTCTGAAATGGGACATAATCCAAAACTAAGTATGATCAATATTTAAAGGATACAAATGTCTTGCACAAGCTTTTAATAGCTTCTTTTCTTTTGAGTCTAGCACAACTAGACATTAAACATTGAACTGTTTTATAATCTTCTGTGAATTGATAATTAAATATTTTTGTGAAAATAGACGTTTCTGAAATAAATAATTTATTGATTTGTGAAGAGGTTTTGTTTACAAGCAGCAGAAATGCATCTCATTGACACAGACTTATGATGTAGGCTACTGGTGGTTCTAAACTCTTTGGCCCGTGACGTCAACCTCCTGCAGTCTTAACCCTGATCAAACTCACCTGTTTCTAACTCCCCAGTAATAACTTAAACGTCATGCAGCGCTGCGCAAATCCGATCACAGACATTACATCAAAATACCGTGAGAGGGGAATCTGAGTGCAGCTTGTTCCATAACTATTACAATCGCTCTGGCGGCACTTTGATGTCACACGCCGTCCGGGAGCAGCGCCACTGTCGCGGACGGCCAAAGACTATAGATACCAAGAGCCAAAACTCAGAAGAACGTTCCATTGCAACACCAGCGCCCTGTGATTTCTGCCGTTTCGGGGTGAAAGTGACTCGTCTTTTTTTCTTTCTCAATAGCAATATGAGCTGCTTTGTAAAACATTGAAGCTGAAATCCAACCTGTATGATGATAATACATGATGACAAAAACACCAGAGTTTTGCCTCTTGATATTTATATTCTTTGGCGCCGCAGCACCTTTTGTCGCGACCAAGTATTCCGACCTGCAGCAGCCTGTGATTGGAGTGTAGCTGCACAGATTGCATAGTGGCGTTTTCTTTGGACTAAACTTTGTCACTTCATAACAGTAACAAAACAGTAGTAAGTCGTTGACAGTGCAGGTGGAAGTTTTAACGTTAGGGTGTCATCGTGGTTTTTACGTGTAAAGAGTCTGAGTTCAATGCAGCTTCGATTTCTGCATTTATTTATCTGCATATTAAAATTCACAGAAATCTTGCAAAGACCAGATTTCAGTGTGGGCATGCAGAATGTCCTTCAGGATTAATCCAGAGTTCAGCAAGTCTAGTGCCAAGGTTCAGAGAAGCCAGAAAACTAGAAAGTCAGTATACAGAAAGAGGTCATACATGAACCCAAGTGTCATTTCCTTAATCAGGGACTTCACAGAGTTTGACTGGCAAAATAACTAGATTGAGGTCAATATTTATTTAATCTAAATATTTTTTAAATGTATATTTTATAATTTACTATTTATTATTTGTTTTTCAGAAATCTTCATGTGGAACAACCCGTTCAGCTGTGAATTATTATTATGTTTCTTTATTATATTTTAGCATTTTTGAAGCAATAATCCTAAGAAATTAAGTAAACTAAAACCACGTTAATAATTATATTTTTAGGGGCTGTTTCCAAATCATCCACATTATCTGTAAAAAAAAACAGTAACTAACTGTCAGCCATTGACAAGTAACTTAATGTAATAAACAATCACAGTTACTAACTGGCAGCCATTGACAAGTAGCTTAATGTAAAAAAACAATCACAGTTACTAACTGGCAGCCATTGACAAGTAACTTAATGTAATAAACAATCACAGTGACTAACTGGCAGCCATTGACAAGTAACTTAATGTAATAAACAATCACAGTTACTAACTGGCAGCCATTGACAAGTAGCTTAATGTAAAAAACAATCACAGTTACTAACTGTCAGCCATTGACAAGTAGCTTAATGTAATAAACAATCACAGTTACTAACTGTCAACCATTGACAAGTACACTGTAAAAAATGCCCGTGAAGTTTACGGTAAAATTCTGTTGTTTTCACACAAAAAACATGTTATCAGAAAGCATCCGTAAAAAATACGGAAAAACACTGTTAAAGTGCTTGTGAAAGAAATTCTGTAGTTTTCACGGAGAAAACTGTTGTCAAAAAACGTCCGTAAAAATACGAAAAACACTGTCAAATTCTCTGGGAATTGAAGAGTGAAATTCCATAGTTTTCACAAGGAGTTTTTTTAACTCCACAAACACTTTTATCACCTTCACTTACAGACACCACTGTCACTTTATTTCTGTTGAACATCTACAAAAGTTCTAATTGAGAAATAACACAAGTTTACATGTCGATGGTTTTGTTAAGTAACCATTATGGTGAAGAGTGTTTGCTTTAGTTGGGATCTTGACCCTTTGCTTTACATGTGAAGAAGTCTTTCCCCAGTTTTAATATCTGTGTGTTGAAACATAGACCGAAAAAGGTGGATAAAGCTCAGACAAAGCTAACTATTAACTTCTTTAGGTTGGAGAGTAAATACATGGTTGAGTGTTTAGGTAGTGCTTTAAAGTTATTTGTTTTCATCATTTATGATATTGCATGAAATTAAATAATATACTGAAAGTCTTTAACAGCACACGTGACACATAATAAATGTTCTAGCAGACATAAAGAAAATAACAGTTTGTCTCAACAATGGTGACAACAGAAAAAACATTAAGGATAAACGCAATGCATTCTGGGTATCATCAAAGCACAAAACTCATCAATGACTCCCAGCATGCATTGCGGCTGTAAGATTTTCAATTGTTAGTCACCACTGTTGAGATTCATAATCTGATTGTTGATGTGTGAGTCAAAGACCAAATGCAGATCTTTTGACTGTTCAAAAATTCAACTTTTATATTGATTGTTTCTAGAAATGTGAATTTTAAATGTAAATTCATTTAGACGTTTGAAACAAACAAAAAAAGCAATTAAACAACATCGTAAAATTAGCTTTTGAAAAAATCTAATCACATTTTCACTTGTTGTCATTTGCTACAAAACTATGTTTTATATAAAACAATGTCATAGCAGCCCAAAGAAAAATGGTAATTTATATATGACGGCTGAAAGACGCCAACTAAAGCAAACCCTGATCACAAAAACGGTGACTTTGAATAAACCAATAAAGCATCAAGTCATGGCTGTTATGCTGCAGTCCCTGTGAAGCAGAAGTGATGATCGTCTTCAGTATTCTGACGTATTTACAAGATGAATAGTGGGTGTGGCTCATGTTTTCCACTGTAAATTGATTGGATGAATAAAAACAGGATGTTCCCGTAATTTTACGGTTGCTTGCTGGCAACCACAGCTGCCGGTATTTTTCCGTAAAAACTACAGAATTTGTATTTTCTCTCTTTTTTCTGATATTTTATGTTTTGTGGGTCACCACTATGCTGAAGAGTTGAGTCTGTGTTTAGCTCAAGGTCAGGCAATGGCGTGCCGATGTCATGCTACATGTTGCTTTGTTTAAAAGTGACTTTGATGTTTTAATAACAAATTACCAAGAAGAAAATGAAGTAAATGTTATGTTTTCACTTTTGTGCATTTGGACCAAGTTTCAATTTTATATAAAGAAATTCTGTTAATGTAAAAGACTCAATTGTATTAAGTTCATACACAGCTTGAAGTTTGTGCCGTGAAGTTTTAAACTGCAAGACTGTTTACGTTCTTTTCCTGTATTTAGTACGGAATTTTACTGGCAACCACAGCTGCCGGTATTTTACCGTAAAATTTACGGAACATTTTTTACAGTGTAGCTTAATGTAAAAAATAATCACAGTAACTATCTGGCAGCCATTGACAAGTAACTTAATGTAATAAACAATCACAGTTACTAACTGGCAGCCATTGACAAGTAACTTAATGTAATAAACAATCACAGTTACTAACTGGCAGCCATTGACAAGTAACTTAATGTAAAAAACAATCACAGTAACTAACTGGCAGCCATTGACAAGTAGCTTAATGTAATAAACAATCACAGTTACTAACTGGCAGCCATTGACAAGTAACTTAATGTAATAAACAATCACAGTTACTAAGTGGCAGCCATTGACAAGTAGCTTAATGTAATAAACAATCACAGTTACTAACTGGCAGCCATTGACAAGTAACTTAATGTAAAAAACAATCACAGTTACTAACTGGCAGCCATTGACAAGTAACTTAATGTAAAAAACAATCACAGTTACTAACTGGCAGCCATTGACAAGTAACTTAATGTAAAAAACAATCACAGTTACTAACTGGCAGCCATTGACAAGTAGCTTAATGTAATAAACAATCACAGTTACTAACTGTCAGCCATTGACAAGTAGCTTAATGTAATAAACAATCACAGTTACTAACTGTCAGCCATTGACAAGTAGCTTAATGTAAAAAACAATCACAGTTACTCACTGGCAGCCATTGACAAGTAACTTAATGTAATAAACAATCACAGTTACTAACTGGCAGCCATTGACAAGTAACTTAATGTAATAAACAATCACAGTTACTAACTGGCAGCCATTGACAAGTAACTTAATGTTAAAAACAATCACAGTAACTAACTGGCAGCCATTGACAAGTAGCTTAATGTAATAAACAATCACAGTTACTAACTGTCAGCCATTGACAAGTAACTTAATGTAAAAAACAATCACAGTTACTAACTGGCAGCCATTGACAAGTAACTTAATGTAATAAACAATCACAGTTACTAACTGTCAGCCATTGACAAGTAACTTAATGTAAAAGACAATCACAGTAACTAACTGGCAGCCATTGACAAGTAGCTTAATGTAATAAACAATCACAGTTACTAACTGTCAGCCATTGACAAGTAACTTAATGTAATAAACAATCACAGTTACTAACTGTCAGCCATTGACAAGTAGCTTAATGTAATAAACAATCACAGTTACTAACTGTCAGCCATTGACAAGTAGCTTAATGTAAAAAACAATCACAGTAACTAACTGGCAGCCATTGACAAGTAACTTAATGTAAAAAAGAATCACAGTAACTAACTGGCAGCCATTGACAAGTAACTTAATGTAATAAACAATCACAGTTACTAACTGGCAGCCATTGACAAGTAACTTAATGTAATAAACAATCACAGTTACTAACTGTCAGCCATTGACAAGTAACTTAATGTAATAAACAATCACAGTTACTAACTGTCAGCCATTGACAAGTAACTTAATGTAATAAACAATCACAGTTACTAAGTGGCAGCCATTGACAAGTAGCTTAATGTAATAAACAATCACAGTTACTAACTGGCAGCCATTGACAAGTAGCTTAATGTAATAAACAATCACAGTTACTAACTGGCAGCCATTGACAAGTAACTTAATGTAATAAACAATCACAGTTACTAAGTGGCAGCCATTGACAAGTAGCTTAATGTAATAAACAATCACAGTTACTAACTGTCAGCCATTGACAAGTAACTTAATGTAATAAACAATCACAGTTACTAACTGGCAGCCATTGACAAGTAACTTAATGTAATAAACAATCACAGTTACTAAGTGGCAGCCATTGACAAGTAGCTTAATGTAATAAACAATCACAGTTACTAACTGTCAGCCATTGACAAGTAACTTAATGTAAAAAACAATCACAGTTACTAACTGGCAGCCATTGACAAGTAACTTAATGTAAAAAACAATCACAGTAACTAACTGGCAGCCATTGACAAGTAACTTAATGTAATAAACAATCACAGTTACTAACTGGCAGCCATTGACAAGTAACTTAATGTAATAAACAATCACAGTTACTAACTGGCAGCCATTGACAAGTAACTTAATGTATTTTTAAATACAGTGTATTAATTGTCAATGGCTGCCAGTAAATTACTGTAATTTTCACAATATATTTCTTACAGTGCATGTTTGAGCAGCGCTACATGCTGTCTAGAACAACTAAAACATTGACGTGCTTTGAATATGCAATACATTTAACCATGTTTATTTCTTAAGCAAGTTTTTGCATGACATTCTCATCTATTTCCGTGGGTGGCCTCGAGGACACATGGGATCTTTTTTAAAGGGACACTCCACCCAACAATTTAAATTCTGTTATGGATTACTCACCCGCTAGTTGTTCCAAACCTGTAAACATGTCTTTGTTCGGTTGAACACAAAGATATTTAGAGTAGAATAGCAACTGACAAATCTTTGGCATCATTGAGCAGCATAGCAGAAAAGATTCTAATGGTAGTCAAAGGTGCACCAGAATTGTCTGCTTTCCTAAATCCCCCAAAACGTATTTTGAGTTCAACAGAACAAAACATATATACGATACCAAAGAAAACATTCAAATAAGTAAATATAGCAACCCTTACCAAACTCTCAGTATTTTTGTAGTTTCAAACTAAAATCCTTTTTATCAGTCAACTTCCTCATTAAACTGCATGGATGGGCAGTGTTTCAGATACTTCCATTTGAAATACATTTTTTTTGTAATAGTATTTTGTATTAAAATCCATTTAATCTTAGTATTTATTTTATTTTTGTATAGCCTAGTTCATTCAAGAATTCAGCAGTCTAATAAAGAGGTTGATTGGCAAAAAGTATTTTCTATTTTGAAAATAAAATAATATAAAGACATTTTGTCATTTTAGAAAGTTAAGTTCTACTTCTGTAGTTATTTTGGTGAAAGTAACTCATAAGTGATACAGGAGTCATGTAACGTATTACAATTCCGAGACAGTAATATTGTAAGGTAAGGGATTACTTATAAATAACAGTAACAAGTTATCTGTAATATGTTACAGTTTGATTGTAACTTGCACAACACTGATGTTATATGACGTTTAAATCAGTGAACATGTAAATGATGAAACTCAGAGAACTCACCACAACTGAGAAGGAAAGTCTGTGATTCACAGATAATGAAATCCTTTGAAACACCTGAAGTCAGAGATGAGAAATGAATCAGATGTAATGATGCTACTGTGTTACATTGACTGTCTTAAAGTATTTGCTTTAAGGGGTCAAATGACATTGAACGAAGATCGTTTGTTTTAGATGTAATGTAATGTGTATACAAGATTTAAGGTTAAAAAACGCTGTATTTCCATATACCGTGTATGTTTGTATCTTCTCTTTGCTTCGCCTCTGTGAAATGCACTGATTTTTACAAAGCTCATCGCTCCGAAAAGCAAGATGTTCTATGATTGGCCAGAAATGTAACGCCTCTTACCATATTCGGAACATCAGGTTCCTAAGCAATTGTACCGACAGATGATAAAATGTCATTACTTCTTTGAATCAAATCGAGCCCAAATCTGATACGGAAAATGAAGATGATCAATCCAATACATTAACTTTGCCAGCGCGATTTGAGCAGGATGTAAAGGATTGGTAAGGTTTTATAAAAAATAGTTATAGTATAGCTTACTGAATTATCTCATGTCTCATGTTTTTCATTCATTCTCATTACACTTACAGTTCAGATGTCAATCTACAGAAACATATTTCTTCTAAAAGTCTTGATAAATGCTAAACTTGTTCAGGTGCCAGAACAAAAAACACATATGAAAGTGGGGGAGTGATGTCACAGGTTACAAACAGTGATGAAAACAGCACACTACTTCCAGTGTATCATCAACACAAACTGACTCCATTTACAATAAAACAAACAATCACATCTAACCAACAAACACATTAATATCAGAGAACAAGAGTCAAGAAGTCCACTGAAGGAAACACTAAACACGATGAGGGTTTTTCTTCTTATTGTTCATGTTTTCTTCAGTAATTGTGAATGACTCAATCTTCACTTCATTATCTCATTGTCTTATTTGACTCATTCACTCGTTCATGTGTTCAATAGGGAGACATCTAAATCATTCTGTGCAGGGAGACCCGAGGACTGGAGTTAAAACCCCAGACTTAAACTGAGACTACACTTAAAAGTCTACTTTCATAAACTTAGAAGAGGTCAGTTTAGTCCCCAGCAGTATTAAAATAATACACCTACAGGTTCACTACAAGCAGACTGTTAATTATATACTTACTAAATAAATAAATAACACTTAATATACACTTAAACGTTACTCTTGTATAGTGTTTTATAAGGTTTGGTGTCAGTTGGGTGTAAAACTCACTTGGTGGTGCTTCAACACACTCATAAGACACATTCAGGTATTTGTAAGTTCCTCCACAAGGATCAGTGAAAACTGTATTGTCCACAACCATAGAACAATTCGTTTCTCCATCACATCTGTGACAATAAATACAAAAAACAGCAAAAATATATAAAGATGATCTGATAATATCTGATAGCTCTTTAATAATGTTTTCTGTTCTCACCGAGTGGCCACCACACTTAGAGATGTGATCAGACTGCACTGAACATTTGAGATCTGGTTATCTGGTTTTCCAGTAGAGCAGGTCTGTCGGTCTGTACGCCCATAATTGGCTGAAAGGACTTTAATAGTTCCCTGATCTGTTGATAAAGTCACATTACAGACAATTGTGTTTGACAAATCTTTATTTTCTCATCATGTTATGCAGTGTTGGTAGTAATGCGTTACAAAAGTAATGTATTTCAAAAACGGCAGTGTTGCAGGGGTTGCGGTCTTCCTGCACAATTTGTCTATTTTGAAAACGCATTTTCTGGATAATTATGGAGGCCCGGGCTTGCAGGTTTTTTGGGCTACTTTCCTAATGCACCGCGGCCGCGAAAATGTTTATTTATATTCTAAGGAAACATATTTATTAGTTGATGATATTCTTAATGTGTTTTCATACTCGGATGAATATCTGGCAACTCCAGGACCAGAGCCGTTTTTAAAGTGTTGGGAACGAGCGTCTGACAGGCTACAGTACAGCTCAACCAAAGAGGAAAATAGAGCCGTATTAGATAATGCATCAGAATTATGTTTTAACCAATGTTTCGTACTAAGGTGAATGTCACGTTGCTCAATGAAATAAATCACGTGTAAGTGTACAACAGTTTATTCTTCCGGCTGCCAAATATCACACTGTAAAACAAACATGTGAAATGTACAGTAATTCACTGTGTTCATGCACTGGAAATGACTGTTTTAGGGATCACAGTGAATTACTGTAGTTTCAATGAGAAATTACAATACTGGTTAAAATACTGTGAAAATCACATTAAAGAGAATGTGCTGTACAAAATCACAGTAATCAGTATTGTCCTGTAGAAAGTCACAACAAACAAGTACAATGTGAAATTTACAGTAATGCACTGTGTTCATGCACTGGAAATAACTGTATTAGGGGTCACAGAGCATTAAAGTATATTCAGTGAGAAATTACAATACTGATCAAATATCGTGAATATCACATTAGAGGAAAGTGCTAGAAAAAACGACTTTGTTAACCTAACCAACAGTGGCCTGTGGAAAATCACAACAATCAAGCATGAATGTTCATAGTTCTATATTATAAAGGGTTTAAATAATTAAAATAAGTATTTTCCCAGTTCTCAGGTATTACAGTTAATCTTGGAATTGAGAAACGTTTGTGTGATATTCAGGGCACCTCTGAAATGGGACATAATCCAAAACTAAGTTTGATCAATATTTAAAGGATACAAATGTCTTGCACAAGCTTTTATCAAAATACCGTGACAGGGGAATCTGAGTAAAGCTTGTTCTGTAACTATTACAATCGCTCTCGCGGCACTTTGACGTCACACGCCGCCCGGGTGCAGCGCCGCTGTCGCGGACGGCCAAAGACTATAGATACCAAGTATGGAGGACCAGGAGAGTCACGTGTAAAGTAATAAAGCATTTCATTGTTTAATAACTAATTCTTCAATAAAAACAGGCATTAATCCATTTATTTTTAATTTCATTTTTTAATGGGCAATAAAAAGCGTGATTGTAAAAATAATTAATAAATTAAATATTAATCCATCAATAAATACTTCAATTTAAAAAGGGACTTTTAAAAATCAACATAAAACACGAAATAAATACATCATTTTAAAGCGCATTAATGAATTCCTTTATAAATAGTGGAATTTAAAAATCTATTTCAAAATGCGATTTAAAAAGAGGAATAAATAGTTGGATTTACAAATTAAACTAGAAATAAAAAATTTAATCCGTCATTTAAAAGACTATTTCTTTTAGCATTTGAATTTCCATTTCCCCTCTGCATTTCCTTATCCGATTTGCTATTCGATTTGCCAAGTCATTTAGCTTTTCCTTTTAGCCTCTCTATTTGCCATTTCCGTGACACTCTGGGGCCTTGCATGCTCAAACGAGGTAAAACAATGCAAATTAGCTACGGAGAGAGACATGTTACAAGCTCTCTGATTGGCTAGTTCATTTTACGTCATGTTCAGAGGTGTGTCAGATGAGCAATGGAGAAGAGAGGATAGTCTGTTGTTCACTAGTCATGTACCCAGCGCGTTATCAGCTATTCTCTAACACGAATCATAGAAAATGAATCTTATTGTTAGAACGGGTTAGAACATTCATACCGCACGTGGAAGCAGCAGTGCTGCGCGAGTCTATTTATGATGCGATGCTTACACGGAGTTAACGTGACATAAATTACGGTTCTTATGGCCAAAATGCTTATAGATTCACGCGAAATGTAACAGTTTTACCATTAAAGCATGTGACTGATGTCAGCTGTGTTTTAATCCGCCAATATCTACTTTTTATGAAACCGCAAACACACACCATGGTGGGTATTATATGCGTATAGTAGATGCAATGCCGGTGTTACAAATGTTCTGTTACCCGTGATATTTTGTGACCGCAGTAGGCGCTGTTGTCACTGTCGACAATTCTCTACGCAAAGAGCGTAAATTCGGGCGAGGATGCGCTTTGTGCTCGTGCGCAGCTTTTTAATCTTAAGTAATAACGCGCTTTGTTCTCGTGCACGTTACTGTGAGCGGGCTTTTCGGAAAGTCTGTTAAGAGTGCTGACGTGACGTGAGTGGCTGAACACGCAGATTTAACCGTACAAAGCAGGATCATTTAATTCCTCTACTGATTGCGTTTGGCATTATTGTGATTCCCATGGTAATTGTTTTATAGCTAACATGTAGGTGTGTGTGTGTGTGTATGTATATATATATATATATATAAAAAGTGAATACACACACACACATATATATATATATATTTATATATATATGTGTGTGTGTGAGTGCATATTCACTTTTACCCAAATAATAGAACAGCAATCACGACAATCTAAACGTTGTCCATTTAAGAAACATGAACATAAATGAGCTTTGTGTTATTCATACATGCATTATAGGCTATAAAATGTACATAAGAACATAATATTATAAAATGATATGTTTATAATGTACAGAGTAACCTTGTAGTCCTACAGCAGGTCACCATATTTCACGATGGATAGTAAAGGCCTAAAAACATCTGTTACCTTCCCCTGTTTTACACAGAATAGCCTAATTGTTCTCCATATTCACTCTTTTGACATCTAATGCCTTCTGTGTCTTATCCTGAAGAGCATTTAGCTGTGATGAGAACAGTGACTGTGGTGCAGCAGGTCAACATATATCACGATGCACAGTAAAGGCCTAAAAACATCTGTTACCTTCCCCTGTTTTATAATATATGGGTTAACTTTCTGAAATGAGTGACAAAAAATATTGACCTTTTTCATTATATTCTATTTTTTTAGCTTTTTTATTAAATACTAAATAATTATTTTTTAATATTCTTCCCATCTCCCCATATCGCACATGTCAATCACGTGGGGGCTCCGTTAGCTAGTTTGCACCAACTAGAAAGCAGATTAACGTGATCGGCACCTGATATTATATCTGTGCAAAATGGATGGTAACATGCAGCTGGGACTGAAGAACTTTCTTTTGAAAGGGGAATATCCCAAAGATGCTGATAAACAGCAGTGTTACATTTTGAAAAGAAGAGCTAACAACTTTCGTATCATTGGTAGGTAATGTTAATTAGCACCTGAGAGAAAAGTACACTAGTGGGTATGGCTATAGGCTTTTCAAATATCCATTATCCCCACTATAAATATAGTCTTACTACAGTAACTGTTAACCATGGTATTTGTGTTTAATTTGTTATAAATCTGCAAAAGCATATATCGCTATTATTTGATATTTTTCACCCATATTGTACATATTTATTATGCATGCATGGCAACAGTTCATGGAAGGACGTTGATAGCATTTATAACAGATTTAAAATAACTTAAACACAAATTCAAAAATATTTTTTAACTAAATTATAACAGTATTGTATTTTTAGTAATGTAACATTTGAAGGTATAAAGTATTCATTTTGTGATGATTTAATCACCTGTCTCAGCCAAAAACGGTGTGAATTTTGACTAATCATAATCATAGCTAGCAATGAGGTCAGAGAGGTCCAGATAGTTTTTAATGCTCATAAAAAAATAGAAAAAATACATTAAACTGTTTTCAAATGTATATACAACATACTGTCATACACTAAATCGACAACATCTTTAACAATAAATTATTATCAATTACAATGAAGTTAACGAAAGCAAACACAGAACGTACCCCTAATATTGGTTCCTATTTGGCTATTTTTGGGGAACCAAAAAAGAACATTCAAAAAACGTTCCATACAGAAATTGGATACAGGTAAAGCTAAAAAATAGAATATAATGAAAAAGGTCAATATTTTTTGTCACTCATTTCAGAAAGTTAACCCATATATTATAAAACAGGGGAAGGTAACAGATGTTTTTAGGCCTTTACTGTGCATCGTGATATATGTTGACCTGCTGCACCACAGTCACTGTTCTCATCACAGCTAAATGCTCTTCAGGATAAGACACAGAATGCATTAGATGTCAAAAGAGTGAATATGGAGAACAATTAGGCTATTCTGTGTAAAACAGGGGAAGGTAACAGATTTTTTTAGGCCTTTACTGTCCATCGTGAGATATGGTGACCTGCTGTAGGACTACAAGGTTACTCTGTACATTATAAACATATCATTTTATAATATTATGTTCTTATGTACATTTTATAGCCTATAATGCATGTATGAATAACACAAAGCTCATTTATGTTCATGTTTCTTAAATGGACAACGTTTAGATTGTCGTGATTGCTGTTCTATTATTTGGGTAAAAGTGAATATGCACTCACACACACACATATATATATAAATATATATATATATATGTGTGTGTGTGTATTCACTTTTTATATATATATATATATATATACATACACACACACACACACCTACATGTTAGCTATAAAACAATTACCATGGGAATCACAATAATGCCAAACGCAATCAGTAGAGGAATTAAATGATCCTGCTTTGTACGGTTAAATCTGCGTGTTCAGCCACTCACGTCACGTCAGCACTCTTAACAGACTTTCCGAAAAGCCCGCTCACAGTAACGTGCACGAGAACAAAGCGCGTTATTACTTAAGATTAAAAAGCTGCGCACGAGCACAAAGCGCATCCTCGCCCGAATTTACGCTCTTTGCGTAGAGAATTGTCGACAGTGACAACAGCGCCTACTGCGGTCACAAAATATCACGGGTAACAGAACATTTGTAACACCGGCATTGCATCTACTATACGCATATAATACCCACCATGGTGTGTGTTTGTGGTTTCATAAAAAGTAGATATTGGCGGATTAAAACACAGCTGACATCAGTCACATGCTTTAATGGTAAAACTGTTACATTTCGCGTGAATCTATAAGCATTTTGGCCATAAGAACCGTAATTTATGTCACGTTAACTCCGTGTAAGCATCGCATCATAAATAGACTCGCGCAGCACTGCTGCTTCCACGTGCGGTATGAATGTTCTAACCCGTTCTAACAATAAGATTCATTTTCTATGATTCGTGTTAGAGAATAGCTGATAACGCGCTGGGTACATGACTAGTGAACAACAGACTATCCTCTCTTCTCCATTGCTCATCTGACACACCTCTGAACATGACGTAAAATGAACTAGCCAATCAGAGAGCTTGTAACATGTCTCTCTCCGTAGCTAATTTGCATTGTTTTACCTCGTTTGAGCATGCAAGGCCCCAGAGTGTCACGGAAATGGCAAATAGAGAGGCTAAAAGGAAAAGCTAAATGACTTGGCAAATCGAATAGCAAATCGGATAAGGAAATGCAGAGGGGAAATGGAAATTCAAATGCTAAAAGAAATAGTCTTTTAAATGACGGATTAAATTTTTTATTTCTAGTTTAATTTGTAAATCCAACTATTTATTCCTCTTTTTAAATCGCATTTTGAAATAGATTTTTAAATTCCACTATTTATAAAGGAATTCATTAATGCGCTTTAAAATGATGTATTTATTTCGTGTTTTATGTTGATTTTTAAAAGTCCCTTTTTAAATTGAAGTATTTATTGATGGATTAATATTTAATTTATTAATTATTTTTACAATCACGCTTTTTATTGCCCATTAAAAAATGAAATTAAAAATAAATGGATTAATGCCTGTTTTTATTGAAGAATTAGTTATTAAACAATGAAATGCTTTATTACTTTACACGTGACTCTCCTGGTCCTCCATAACCAAGAGCCAAAACTCAATACAACGTTCCATTGGATCACCAGCGCCCTGTGATTTCCGCCGTTTCAGGGTTAAAGTGACTCGTCTACTTTAACCCTGAAACGGCGGAAATCACAGGGCGCTGGTGATCCAATGGAACGTTGTATTGAGTTTTCTCTTTCTCGATAGCAATATGAGCTGCTTGTAAAACATTGAAGCTGAAATCCAACCTGTATGATGATAATACATGATGACAAAAACATTAGCTCTTCAGAAACCATTTAAGTTAAAAATCATTTTTACCCCAAAATGGCGGCCGCACTTTTTGCGAAATACAGCAGAGTTTTGCCTCTTGATATTTATATTCTTTGGCGCCGCAGCACCTTTTGTCGCGACCAAGTATTCCGACCTGCAGCAGCCTGTGATTTATGGGGTCAGATTTGTTTCATTATTCTGAATAAATAAACTACGATTTGCAAATAAATACAGAGAGTTTCACAAACAATTTTTAAATCCACAAATGCACAAAAAGCAAACCATAAATATATGTTAGACGTTCCACAAAAATAAATGGAATTCACAAATAAATACAACGACATTTGCAAATAAAAATTATTTACAAATGTATTTTATTGATATATATTTGTGGATCGCTTTCTTCACATTTGTGGATCGCTTTCTTCACATTTGTGGATCGCTTTCTGCGCATTTGTGGATCGCTTTCTGCGCATTTGTGGATCGCTTTCTGCGCATTTGTGGATCAGTGCACGCATTTGTGGCTTGCTCTCTGTGCATTTGTGGATTTTGAAACATTCATAGCGTCAAGACGTGCGCACAATCCACAAATAGGTGGACTCCGCCCACTATCTACGCAAGCCAATCGGTTAACTTCCGACTTTTGTTGTCCAATAGGCCACGTTCTAACTTCAGCCAATCACGTTTTGCTATGCACTAAGATTCAGGGAGCTAACATGGCGACTATCGCTTGTGTTCTTATACATTGTCCGTATTGTTACATATATGCTAGTTAGCAGAACAGAACAGTGTAGCGATAGCAGCAGAGATAATTCAGGAATGGGATAAACCGAGATGACTGTAGAAATTACGTTTAATTTTGAATTATGAATGACATAGAAATTCACAATGCTGATGATTCCCCTCAGGTTAATTCTGCCATCGTTATACTGGTAGTACACCGACAGTTGCAAAAAATCGGAATTTAGCACTTTGGAACATAAACACAATAAAAAGGCTGGCAGACCAAATCAGTCCTGACTCCTTAGTCACCTGGATTTTCCACTCCAGTCCGTGCACGCTGTTATCAAGTCATACACGTTTAAATACAGCATATATGTAACAATACGGACAATGTATATGAACACAAGTGATCATTACATAGTAGAAAGAAGAGGCCATTATCATTTCTTAGTATAACACAGATTTTAGACCGCCACTAGTCGCCATGTTAGCTCCCTGAATCTTAGTGCATAGCAAAACGTGATTGGCTGAAGTTAGAACGTGGCCTATTGGACAACAAAAGCGGAAGTTAACCGATTGGCTTGCGTAGATAGTGGGCGGAGTCCACCAATTTGTGGATTGTGCGCACGTCTTGACGCTAGGAATGTTTCAAAATCCACAAATGCACAGAGAGCAATCCACAAATGCGTGCACTGATCCACAAATGCGTGCACTGATCCACAAATGCGCAGAAAGCGATCCACAAATGCGCAGAAAGCGATCCACAAATGTGAAGAAAGCGATCCACAAATATATATCAATAAAATACATTTGTAAATAATTTTTATTTGCAAATGTCGTTGTATTTATTTGTGAATTCCATTTATTTTTGTGGAACGTCTAACATATATTTATGGTTTGCTTTTTGTGCATTTGTGGATTTAAAAATCGTTTGTGAAACTCTCTGTATTTATTTGCGAATCGTAGTTTATTTATTCAGAATAATGAAACAAATCTGACCCCATAGTGATTGGAGTGTAGCTGCACAGATTGCATAGTAGCGGTAAGTTCCTTACGTTTTCTTTGGACTAAACTTTGTCACTTCATAACAGTAACAAAAAAGTAGTAAGTCGTTGACAGTGCAGGTGGAAGTTTTAACGTTAGGGTGTCATCGTGGTTTTTACGTGTAAAGAGTCTGAGTTCAATGCAGCTTCGATTTCTGCATTTATTTATCTGCATATTAAAATTCACAGAAATCTTGCAAAGACCAGATTTCAGTGTGGGCATGCAGAATGTCCTTCAGGATTAATCCAGAGTCCAGCAAGTCTAGTGCCAAGGTTCAGAGAAGCCAGAAAACTAGAAAGTCAGTATACAGAAAGAGGTCATACATGAACCCAAGTGTCATTTCCTTAATCAGGGACTTCACAGAGTTTGACTGGCAAAATAACTAGATTGAGGTCAATATTTATTTAATCTAAATATTTTTTAAATGTATATTTTATAATTTTTATAATTTACTATTTATTATTTGTTTTTCAGAAATCTTCATGTGGAGCAACCATTCAGCTGTGAATTATTATTATTATGTTTCTTTATTATATTTTAGCATTTTGTTGTTTGTTTAGGAAATGTTTTCAAATTGTGTTTTGCGTTAAAATAGAGACAATGTATTTGTCAAACAGTGTGATCCACTTGCATAAGTCCAAGCATAAAGTGTTTGAACTCTATTGAATTTGTACTGTGTTTTTTTTCTTCATAGTATTATTCTTACAGTCAGAAACTCTAAGTCGTAAAGATACCAAACCAGAATAAGTGATCTTTGATTCATTTCCGTTATGGCTCTAGGTTCACTTTTAAGCAATAATCCTAAGAAATTAAGTAAACTAAAACCACGTTAATAATTATATTTTTAGGGGCTGTTTCTAAATCATCCACATTATCTGTAAAAAACACAGTAACTAACTGGCAGCCATTGACAAGTAACTTAATGTAATAAACAATCACAGTTACTCACTGGCAGCCATTGACAAGTAACTTAATGTAATAAACAATCACAGTTACTCACTGGCAGCCATTGATAAGTAACTTAATGTAATAAACAATCACAGTTACTCACTGGCAGCCATTGACAAGTAATTTAATGTAAAAAACAATCACAGTTACTCACTGGCAGCCATTGACAAGTAACTTAATGTAATAAACAATCACAGTTACTAACTGGCAGCCATTGACAAGTAGCTTAATGTAATAAACAATCACAGTTACTCACTGGCAGCCATTGACAAGTAATTTAATGTAATAAACAATCACAGTTACTAACTGTCAGCCATTGACAAGTAATTTAATGTAAAAAACAATCACAGTTACTCACTGGCAGCCATTGACAAGTAACTTAATGTAATAAACAATCACAGTTACTCACTGGCAGCCATTGACAAGTAACTTAATGTAATAAACAATCACAGTTACTCACTGGCAGCCATTGACAAGTAATTTAATGTAAAAAACGATCACAGTTACTCACTGGCAGCCATTGACAAGTAATTTAATGTAAAAAACGATCACAGTTACTCACTGGCAGCCATTGACAAGTAGCTTAATGTAAAAAACGATCACAGTTACTCACTGGCAGCCATTGACAAGTAGCTTAATGTAATAAACGATCACAGTTACTAACTGGCAGCCATTGACAAGTAATTTAATGTAAATAACGAACACAGTTACTCACTGGCAGCCATTGACAAGTAATTTAATGTAAAAAACAATCACAGTTACTAACTGGCAGCCATTGACAAGTAACTTAATGTAATAAACAATCACAGTTACTAACTGTCAGCCATTGACAAGTAACTTAATGTAATAAACAATCACAGTTACTAACTGTCAGCCATTGACAAGTAGCTTAATGTAAAAAACAATCACAGTTACTAACTGGCAGCCATTGACAAGTAACTTAATGTAATAAACAATCACAGTTACTCACTGGCAGCCATTGACAAGTAACTTAATGTAAAAAACAATCACAGTTACTCACTGGCAGCCATTGACAAGTAACTTAATGTAAAAAACAATCACAGTTACTAACTGTCAGCCATTGACAAGTAACTTAATGTAAAAAACAATCACAGTTACTAACTGTCAGCCATTGACAAGTAACTTAATGTAATAAACAATCACAGTTACTAACTGGCAGCCATTGACAAGTAGCTTAATGTAAAAAACAATCACAGTTACTAACTGTCAGCCATTGACAAGTAACTTAATGTAATAAACAATCACAGTTACTAACTGGCAGCCATTGACAAGTAACTTAATGTAATAAACAATCACAGTAACTAACTGGCAGCCATTGACAAGTAGCTTAATGTAAAAAATAATCACAGTAACTAACTGGCAGCCATTGACAAGTAGCTTAATGTAATAAACAATCACAGTAACTAACTGTCAGCCATTGACAAGTAGCTTAATGTAAAAAACAATCACAGTTACTAACTGTCAGCCATTGACAAGTAACTTAATGTAATAAACAATCACAGTTACTAACTGGCAGCCATTGACAAGTAACTTAATGTAAAAAACAATCACAGTTACTAACTGTCAGCCATTGACAAGTAGCTTAATGTAAAAAACAATCACAGTTACTAACTGGCAGCCATTGACAAGTAACTTAATGTAATAAACAATCACAGTTACTAACTGGCAGCCATTGACAAGTAACTTAATGTAATAAACAATCACAGTAACTAACTGGCAGCCATTGACAAGTAACTTAATGTAAAAAATAATCACAGTAACTAACTGGCAGCCATTGACAAGTAGCTTAATGTAATAAACAATCACAGTTACTAACTGTCAGCCATTGACAAGTAACTTAATGTAAAAAACAATCACAGTTAATAACTGGCAGCCATTGACAAGTAACTTAATGTAATAAACAATCACAGTTACTAACTGGCAGCCATTGACAAGTAACTTAATGTAAAAAACAATCACAGTTACTAACTGGCAGCCATTGACAAGTAACTTAATGTAAAAAACAATCACAGTAACTAACTGGCAGCCATTGACAAGTAACTTAATGTAATAAACAATCACAGTAACTAACTGTCAGCCATTGACAAGTAACTTAATGTAATAAACAATCACAGTTACTCACTGGCAGCCATTGACAAGTAACTTAATGTAAAAAACAATCACAGTTACTAACTGTCAGCCATTGACAAGTAACTTAATGTAATAAACAATCACAGTAACTAACTGGCAGCCATTGACAAGTAACTTAATGTAATAAACAATCACAGTAACTAACTGGCAGCCATTGACAAGTAACTTAATGTAATAAACAATCACAGTTACTCACTGGCAGCCATTGACAAGTAACTTAATGTAAAAAACAATCACAGTAACTAACTGGCAGCCATTGACAAGTAACTTAATGTAAAAAACAATCACAGTAACTAACTGGCAGCCATTCACAAGTAACTTAATGTAATAAACAATCACAGTAACTAACTGTCAGCCATTGACAAGTAGCTTAATGTAATAAACAATCACAGTTACTAAGTGGCAGCCATTGACAAGTAACTTAATGTAATAAACAATCACAGTTACTAACTGGCAGCCATTGACAAGTAACTTAATGTAATAAACAATCACAGTTAATAAGTGGCAGCCATTGACAAGTAACTTAATGTAATAAACAATCACAGTAACTAACTGGCAGCCATTGACAAGTAACTTAATGTAATAAACAATCACAGTTACTAACTGTCAGCCATTGACAAGTAGCTTAATGTAATAAACAATCACAGTTACTAACTGTCAACCATTGACAAGTAACTTAATGTAATAAACAATCACAGTAACTAACTGGCAGCCATTGACAAGTAACTTAATGTAATAAACAATCACAGTAACTAACTGGCAGCCATTGACAAGTAACTTAATGTAATAAACAATCACAGTAACTAACTGGCAGCCATTGACAACTAACTTAATGTAATAAACAATCACAGTTACTAACTGGCAGCCATTGAAAAGTAACTTACTGTATTTTTAAATACTGTGTATTAATTGTCAATGGCTGCCAGTAAATTACTGTAATTTTCACAATATATTTCTTACAGTGCATGTTTGAGCAGCGCTACATGCTGTCTAGAACAACTAAAACATTGACGTGCTTTGAATATGCAATACATTTAACCATGTTTATTTCTTAAGCAAGTTTTTGCATGACATTCTCATCTATTTCCGTGGGTGGCCTCGAGGACACATGGGATCTTTTTTAAAGGGACACTCCACCCAACAATTTAAATTCTGTTATGGATTACTCACCCGCTAGTTGTTCCAAACCTGTAAACTTGTCTTTGTTCGGTTGAACACAAAGATATTTAGAGTAGAATAGCAACTGACAAATCTTTGGCATCATTGAGCAGCATAGCAGAAAAGATTCTAATGGTAGTCAAAGGTGGACCAGAATTGTCTGCTTTCCTAAATCCCCCAAAACGTATTTTGAGTTCAACAGAACAAAACATATATACGATACCAAAGAAAACATTCAAATAAGTAAATATAGCAACCCTCACCAAACTCTTAGTTTTTTTGTAGTTTCAAACTAAAATCCTTTTTATCAGTCAACTTCCTCATTAAACTGCATGGATGGGCAGTGTTTCAGATACTTCCATTTGAAATACATTTTTTTTGTAATAGTAAATTGTATTAAAATCCATTTAATCTTAGTATTTATTTTATTTTTGTATAGCCTAGTTAATTCAAGAATTCAGCAGTCTAATAAAGAGGTTGATTGGCAAAAAGTATTTTCTATTTTGCAAATAAAATAATATAAAGACATTTGGTCATTTTAGAAAGTTAAGTTCTACTTCTGTAGTTATTTTGGTGAAAGTAACTCATAAGTATTACAGGAGTCATGCAACGTATTACAATTCTGAGACAGTAATATTGTAAGGTAAGGGATTACTTTTAAATAACAGTAACAAGTTATCTGTAATATGTTACAGTTTGATTGTAACTTGCACAACACTGATGTTATATGACGTTTAAATCAGTGAACATGTAAATGATGAAACTCAGAGAACTCACCACAACTGAGAAGAAAAGTCTGTGATTGACAGATAATGAAATCCTTTGAAACACCTGAAGTCAGAGATGAGAAGTGAATCAGATGTAATGATGCTACTGTGTTACATTGACTGTCTTAAAGTATTTGCTTTAAACGAAGATCGTTTGTTTTAGATGTAATGTAATGTGTATACACGATTTAAGGTTAAAAAACGCTGTATTTCCATATACCGTGTATGTTTGTATCTTCTCTTTGCTTCGCCTCCGTGAAATGCGCTGAATTTTTACAAAGCTCATCGCTCCGAAAAGCAAGGTGTTCTATGATTGGCCAGAAATGTAACGCCTCTTACCATATTCGGAACATCAGGTTCCTAAGCAATTGTACCGACAGATGATAAAATGTCATGACTTCTTTGAATCAAATCGAGCCCAAATCTGATACGGAAAATGAAAATGATCAATCCAATACATTAACTTTGCCAGCGCGATTTGAGCAGGATGTAAAGGATTGGTAAGGTTTTATAAAAAATAGTTATAGTATAGCTTACTGAATTATCTCTTATATACAATATTATAAAGACTATAAACTAACAACCCTATACATTATACAGACTTTGTTTGAGATAGAAACAAGCTCGCATTATAGCAGGGAATGGTAACATAATAAATACCCTTCTTGATCAACCAGTGTTACGCCACATCTCGTCGCGACAATAAACCCCATTATAAACACAACATTTGTTGTCTCTAGCGCACGTGTCTGCATTTGCAGATCACAACAAACTCAACCCGCATTAGTCCATTACAAAGTCTTTTACAATGAAGATATGCTTACAGACTGCGAATCCGAAGCGCCTGTCATGAGAAGTTGTAATGGTTGGAATGGCCCCACTTTTTAACCAAAGCTTTCGTGCATTGCCGGTCTTGATATCTTCCAGGTTCGTGAAGCAATTGTCGGTGAAATGTGCTGCACAAACTTGAACATTCGGATTGTACTTTTCTAGAACAGTGTTGTAAATAAAATGCAACCATTCACTTTTAGTCGTCTTATCCTTTGGAAGCCCAAACAAAGAGGCTTTCTTTTCGCAACGAGACACACAGCATCTCCACGACATGGCTGCGGAAGTGACGATACAATGAGAATTACAAGTACGGCCACCTCACTTGAGTTTACATTTGGGCAGTCTTGGTCTAATCATACCACGAAATGATGTAACTTTGTGGAAATGTGGTTACACGAGGCGTTTCAGGCAGGTCTGGTTGATCAATCGCTTTTAGATAGAATGCATCTTCTGTTTGAATACTTTCATTTTTGCAATTTTACGTGTCTAATACATGCATAGGCAACTTATAGCACACCAAAGACACAGAAAAACATGTATTCGTGCCATATGACCCCTTTAAATCAGAAGTGGCCCTGTGGAGTTCAGCTCCAACCTGTTCATCTGACCCACATGTGTTGTGTTTCTTAACTGTGATGTTTATTATTGTTGTCTTATGATCATGTTTTGTGAAGTGAAGGTTTGCTGTCACTCACCATTGTAGCAGATGAATCCCAGCCTCACAGTACACATCTGCTGATGCCATGTTCCATTTCTCATAACAGCACAATTATTTGTGTCAGTTGATGGTTCAGTTTTCCAGTTCAGATATTTCACAGGATCACCCAGAGACCACTTCCATTTATAAACATCTGTTCTCTTCAGTCCAATCCAGACATACATCGGTTTGTTATTCACAGTCTTCAACAGCTTGTTCATGTCATTGATGTTGTTGACTGTGGCCAGATCTGTGTAGTTCTCTCTGCAGTATCTCTGAGCTCCAGTCCAGGTCTTATTCATGTTTATATAGTGATAGCGGCGCTGAATGCCTTCAGATAATGAACAGAGAGCTGAAAGAGAGAGTTTTTATTCAAACACATTCACTCAGAGCTGATCTAAGCAGGAGTGGGCTGACAACACACAATCATCATTTACTGACACAGAGTTTGTATTAAAGAAGCAGATTCTGACAGATTTTAGTCTGTTAGTGTCTCACAGAGATGAGCGCTCGAGTCGGCGACACAGAATCAAATCACATTTTATAACTTGTCAGACTTGCAATGTTAAAATACTTGAGAAAACAAGTCAATCTCATGCATTAAGATTTCTGATCTGTCACAATGATTGATTATTTACCCAATTTAAATTTGTTTACGTGTGCAATATATTCAATTCTATTCTATAGTCCATCATCACCAATAGTAACTCTGCATCATGCACTTTGACCTGAACATTGAAATCACAAATTTCAAAACCCTTGTTTGGGTTTACTATTTTTTTTTAAACACTTTTAGTAAAATAAGTTTTGGACTATTTCACTATAAGGAATATAATGCACTGACTTTACCTACAAAAATAAAGATTTTTTTCAAAATCAGATTCCTTACCGTGTGACTCATGGATATTTTAAAAATAATTTGAGTCTTTTATCCCTAACTCCTGCTACCTCTAAAAAAAGTGTTTTATTTTATTTCCTAATAGTGTCCCATCACTCTAAAAAACAATGGGTTATTTCAATTGGGTCAAAATGAACAAATCCCACAGTTGGGTTATACATTAGCATTTGCTGGGTGGTTTTAACCCATTGTCTGCCCAGTCAACACGATGATGTCACGGTGATCTCACAGTGATGTCACCATCGGCTTTCAGAATTCTCACGATGTGCTCAAACTGTGATCTTAGAGGTTTAGATGTGACTGGTTTGTCATTTGAAGTCACCATTATGATGATGAGTGTTTGCTTTAGGTTTGATTTCTTCTTCCTCTGACTGCAGTAACAGTGTATTTACTTAATACAGTAAATATGTTACATTGAGTAATGCCAAAGGAGTCTTGAATGTGAATATTTGGATGGGTGAATGTTGATAAGAAATCTGTCAATTTGTGTGAGAGTAGAGAGTAAGATTCAGCTGATTTGAGACAAACATATCTTATTAAGGTCTTAAAAGTAAAATATTCATGACAGAAATACATCAAGACTCAGTGTATGAACCTCAACAATGGTAAGAATCAACTGAGAAGCTTCATGCTGCAATTCATGCTGGGAGTCATGAATGAGTTTTGAACTATGATGTTACCCAGCATGCATTGCAGCATGAAGTTTTCATTCTAATGATTGTCACTGTCATTGAGTTCAATATGGTGATTCTTGATGTGGAAGTTTAATTCTCTCTTAAGACCTTATAGCATATAATGGTTAAGAAAATAATTATAAATATCCCATCTGCCCAACAGCTGATGCAAACATGATAGCCAGACTTTAAATGTAACTTGAGATCAGTGGATCATTATCACTAGTTAGTCAGTACTTTCAGCGTGGGATCACTTTGGTTAATCTTTGCTACGACAATTGTGATTCACAAACCAACAATGCCAGCAGTCTGTCTGGATTCAGACCATTCAACTCAACAATCTCACTCAATTCATTTACTTCCATTTGAAAACTGAAACTTGTCTGAAAAACCATTGAAACTAGTTTAAACTTTGTCCAGAGGTCCCTAAATATTAGACGTTCAGAAGATGTCATAAATAGACGAAGAAAAACCTTTCACTTTTGACCCCTCAAGGGACATCTATTCAACATCAACACAGATGCAGAAAAGACGTCTTTTGGACACATCACCTTAGCTTGTTGGTGGATATATTTAATAAAGTAATTATTACAAAATGCCTCTTTTTCTTCAATAGAACAGTTATTAATAGACAGACGGATAACTCTGGTGTCAATTTTCCTGACATTTAAGTCAAACATAAAAGCAGAAACACAAACTCACCAATGACAAGAAGACTGAAATATAGAATCTGAGCCATTTCTGAGGAAGAAACACATTGAAAAGCTCAAATGTTAAACTTCTGTTTGTTCACAATTTTGGTGTCAGAAACGAATTAAATTGCAAAATTTGAAATCAAATCAATATGTGAGTATGACATAAAAGTTTAAATCTATAAATGTCAATGAAGTTATAAGTCAACATTTCCATCACTTAGTGTATTTCTACAGTTTCTTGATAAAGTTTCATTAGAAGTTATTTTTAGATACAATGTTTATAAAACAGAGTCATATCAAAAGGATAATATTAATAGAAATGAGAATGTAAATAGTTCTTACTTTTCATCTCTTGTGTGTTTCTCTCCTGAATCTGCTGCTGTTTCTCTCTCTCTGTGTGTTTATATGTCATTATATTACATCTGATCTTCAGCACCTCACATCATTTGGGTATTTCTCTAGAAAGACTTATTTTCATATTTTACATCCTGCTTATTTGTATAATAGTCCATCTACTGTCCTGTTGTCTATTATGTAATGGAAACAAGGTGTGCGTTCTCTTATTTGCATGTGTGATGTGTGTCAGCCAGCGAATACATGTGTAAGTAGGTTCAATAAAAGCAAAGGAGGCGGGAACCGGTGAACATTATATAAGATCTGGTGTATTTCTTAAATAGATATATTTAAAACAACAAACATACAGATTTTAGGCATAACTATAAAAAGAAGGTCTGGTAGACTTTCATACTACAGTCAGCGGGTTGTTAAGTCGTTCCCTTTTGAGAGAACTCCACGCTGCGTCAATGACCACACTAAGGGGAACGTCTCTGTGCTGGGGGTCTTATGCTTCCAGAGGGATATTGAAGCTTGTGATGCGACTTCCCCCGGACTGACCTGTGGTCATATTTGAGGAAGGAGGTCACATTGAAGAGTGAGTACGGCCCTGCGTGTGAAAACAGATGTGTGGCGTGAGAGCGTGACTACAGAGTCAAATGAGTGAGTCTTACGCCCAATGAGTGACAGCCGGCGGCTGAAAGTAAATATTGATGTCAACATCTGATGTTATCTCATCTCATTTGTGTTTTCTGTTTCTGGGTCGGAACAATGACGTTCAGAGAAGCAAAAAGTGATGTTTCTTACGTTCACGTGTTCAGCTCTCTTCCTCATTCAAATGAAGTTTGCCTGAAGCTCTTGGTTAACAAAAGTGTTGTGTACTAAAACTCTTTCCAGGATATCTGCCCTCCTCCTGTATCCAAATGTTGGTGTGACAGGGGTCCTTTCATGCTTATGTTTGTGATGGTGGTTTAAATTATAATCTTTACAAATGTTGTTTCCAAATAAACTATGAGCACATGTATCTGTGCACAAATGTCTTATATTGTGGTATTCTGTTGTCATACACTGTAATAAAAAAGCAATCATCTCCATTTTTGAGTTATCTTGTTTCTTTGGCTCTATACTGCTCTCCTTGTGCGTTTCTCCATGTTTGAACACAATTTAGCAGCAAGTCAAACTCCACTCAAAAGAAGACTAGATTCAGGGTATAGTTCCCAAAACTCCTTGTTTACTCAAACGTGCTGTGAATGAGAGTGAAACTAAAAAAGGCAAAAAACAAATAAAGTTTTCTTACTACACAGAATATAACCATTTGCACACAAAGTTATAAAGCGCAGAATTCACATATTGTACAAACATTGTACAAAACAATACTTAATTATTACCAATATAGTGTAAAAAATAAAGAGAATGTTCTCAATTTACACATTTTACAATATCTTCTTACTGACAATGCTTTGAAGACATGAACATTAAGAAAAACTGGAGCATTAGTCACATGAAGCTTATTGCTTGAGAGTAGTGATGTGTCGTTCGTGATTGAGCCGACTCTAAGAGACGATTCTTTGTAGCGAATAAGAAGAGCCGACTCCAATGAGAAGGGTCTGGCTGCAGCCTATCAACTTCCAAGCTCAGACTTGCACGCTCAGACACCTTCACTTCCTGTAACGTCACGTACAGTCTTACTTACTCTTCATGCTGCTTGCATTTTTCATGCGTAGCACAAGCACGTGTTGGATTGAGAACATTTCGCACTCACAACCGTAAGTATAAATGTTTTGTCCATGTGTGATAGATTATATCCAGTTTACAAAATGTTGTCGGTCTATGTATGCTGACTACTTGTTTATACAAAGAGTTTGTATAGGTGAACAAGCCAACAATAACATCCCTCTGTCTATCCGTCTCTCGTTTTAAAACATAAACTAAATGCTTGTAACCAAACAGTTCTTGGACTCCATTAACTACAAAAGTAGGAAAATTACTTTTAAATGTTTTTTTGTTCTGTTTAACACAAAAGAAGATTCATGAAGAATGTAGGACAGAAAACAGTTTTGGGGCACTTTTGAATAGCATTGGCATTTTTCCTCCAATGGTAGTCAATGGGGTCCAAGATCTGTCTGGTTATAAGCATTCGTCCAAATATCTTTCCCTGTGTTCATCAGAACAAAGACATTTATACAGATTTGGAGCAAGTCGAAGGCGAGTGAATTGTGACAGAATTTTCACTTTTTGGTAAACGATCCCTTTAAGCCTTTAATAATCAAATTAATTCTCATTACCATAATGTCTATTCCAGAATCATTATCAGACGGATAATGGCTACTCATATTATTGTGTTAATTGTGGCTACCCTCCTCCCGTGGTCATTATGGACTTGCACAAGAAAGAGTTTATTTAATGTAATAATCCTAATCAGTGAAACAAATAGGGATTTATTGTCTTGAAATTGCAGTGATATGTATATGCATGTCTTTTTTTTAGTGAGTGACCTCAAAGAGCCTTCACCGGATTTTAGTGGGGAAGTTGACATCAAGGATTTCTGGAAGTCAGTAAATCCTGAGATGATTGCTTGTGGCTTTGTTCCCAGTAAGTGTTTTATATCTGATAACCCACTATAAAAAAACTCAAAAGACCTCTAGGACATACTCCGAAGAATCAGCCTGGTTCCTGAACTTCACGGCTGGCTCAATATTCAAATTGCAGAGTAGTTTTTTGCGAAATTGGGAAAGAACAACTATTTCCTCAACAACATGGCACCTTCAAGACATTTCTTTATGATGCGCAACATAGTTCATCACAAGAACACATCCACAAACCAGAAGCTTCTGCAAGTAGAGCTGTAACATGGTCACAAACCTCATGAAATAGGAGATATTATTCTGTCTGATTTTGGACAAGCAATTCTAGGTTAGTAGCCAACACATCTGCTGCAATGTTTTTATGTTTGTGTTAATGACATACTATGACATACTATAGTAACCCAGTCTTTCTTAGCTCCACAGACCAGTGAAAGAGAAATGATTAGACTTCATCCACATCAGTTAAATCAAGACATTGGTGAGGGGATATTTCCCCATTGTGACTGTCAGTGTTTTTGCCTTTATGCTGAAACAGTTTTTTCTCTTGATATATAGAATACTGTGGACCTCAATGTGAAGCACTCACCAAGTGTGAAAATGTTTCAGCCTGTCGAGCATCATGGACTTTGGGAAATCATCCAGCTCAAAAATAACTGTTAAGTTTTAGTAAATCACTAATTCTAAAGTTTTGTAGTACTGATTCTATGTGCCTTTTATGATCGTTTTAACATTGTTTATAGCTCAGCTATGTACTAAATATTGAGAGGGAATGAACTTATCGTTCGAACTGCAAATGCAGTCCTTAACCATTCAGATGTTTGGACAGTAGGCTTGAACAGAGACATGGAGTCCTCTGTAAGATCATGGTTGTTTTACATTGTTCTACATGTTTGTTACATTAAGAAATAATTTATGTTGTTTTTATATACTTTTCAGATTGGAAATGGTTGTTTCCAATTGATTGATACCATTACGCAGTCAAAGGTACTTCAAATATTTACTGAAATACGTTTTACTATATGTGACCCTGCCTGGGATAACCAGGGTAAAGTCGGGAAATCAAATTCAGAGAAAACCAGCATCAAAGTTTATTTACCTGCTAATTTGACTATGTTTTCAATCTTTGACATGGTTCACACAGGCAGGGTCACATATATAGATTATAAAGTAGTTTAGTATTTACAATACATATTTGGAATTATAACCTTTACACCGTATTCTGCAGGGCAAAAACATTGACGTAGTCGACCTTTATGTTGTACCTACATGCACGGGCACCATATAGGGAGGAAAAGTTAAGATAATTCCAAGGGCCCTTGACTGAGAGGGGCCCAAAAATAGGTAAAACTAATATAAAATTATTAAACCATCATCATTCAGTATATATATTTATATAATAATACAATTAATGATCTCTTTGTTTTTGGCAGTAAAAGTTAAAAATCCCCATTGATCAGAAAGTAAACATCCAAATTGACCGACCACCCCCCTGTATCTGCATGAAATGGTTTGGTTCTGCCTTAGCGCTCTCCGTGACGGTGTTTAGTTGCAGTCAGTAGATGCGCCAGAACTACAGTGACAACAATGTTGTCTAGTAGCAATAAATCTAAATCTGGTTTTCAAAAAAGAGAGAGAGAGAGAGAGAGAGAGAGAGAGAGAGAAAGAGAGAGAGAGAGAGAGAAAGAGAGAGAGAGAGAGAGAGAGAGAGAGAGGAAAGGGTGTCAAACTGTAACCCAGTTTTTCACAAAGAAAGGTGTGTAGCCTAAACTCTGTGAGTGGTATTAACCTGTTGGCTAAATGTCCATAGTGAAATAAGTTAGCTAGCTACAGACTAGTGTTAGCCTACATTTAATCACCATTTAATCAATGCAGGGAAACGTTTAGCAATATATTCATATTAAATCAGGCTTTCCTGTAGCTCATTGGTAAGGGCATTGTGTTAACAACGCAAGGTTGTGGGTTCGATCCCAGGGGATTGCAAATACCTATGTAAAATGTATAGGATAAAGAAATGTAAGTGGCTTTGGATAAAAGCTTCTGCCAAATGAGTAAATGTAAATGTAAATCATTGTCCCGCCCCTTTTAGCAGACTTAACAACAGATGAGTCAGCAGCACCCCAGTCTCCCCATAGCTGTTCCCCTCCCTGTCCCAGTGAAGAAGGTCCAGAATGCCAGTGAGCATCATTGCAGGGAGTCTGTGTGGACTTCTCTGTCTCGCTTGCTCTTTATACCATTACAAACAAGAAAAATGTAAGAAAATATTTATTAAGGACAGATATTTAAACATATTAATAACAATTATTTTCTCACATAATGATCATTATGAAATAAAATATAAAAACAACAACCTACTGTCTGTACTGGATGCTGGACAGTTGGAAACAGTGAGTATCTTACCTGAGCCTGCATGTAAGATAAAGACAATATTAAAATAATCCAGTTTGATACGTTCATTTAGATTGAATTATCGAATGACATCTATAGATACAGACTTTATTATTCCCATTATGAAGGGCAATTTATTTGAGAAGCTTGCACACACACACACACACACAAACAAACACAAAGAAATCTATCGTATCTAATGTATGTAATCAAGTGGTGGTGATACAGAACAGTAATTTGGGTCAATGTTCTGTAGTGTTAGTGTTATTTATTGGTGCATATATCATTGTAATTATGTATATATCACATGCATTGTGTACATCCTACAGAGCCAGGGCCCTCTCAGGTAGGAGGTGGAAATAGTGTGGAAGCAGAGGAAGAAGGGAAAGAAAGAAACAGTGATGATGAGAGATGCATGGTGGATGAAGATAGACAAAGTCCTAAAAAGGTTGACCCAGGTTTGTGGCCAGCAGATTTGACTGATAGGGACAGAGAGGATCTTGTGAGGTCACTGGTCACCAGAGATGATGATGATGTACTGCCACAGGATTCTGAGGGAATACCATTCCCAGAATACTTATTGTACAGTCAGGCAGCAAATGGGAATGAAAAAGTGACGAGAGACTGTGTAACTTACAGCAAATCTTCTAATACAATCTTCTAATTGCATCCCGTGAGCCTTTATCTCATTTACAAAAAAGACCTTCTCTTAGTGCACTGAACAGCCAAAAGGGATATCAAATGTCTGATGTAAGGTGGCGTCGGATGTATGATGCTGCACCCGCTTCGAATGTTATCAGTCGATTGAATGGGCGTTGTCAGTGGTTATCAGCTGATTCGTATGGGCCAGATGGGGCCTGCTGCGCCTACCGGTAGGCTCAGAAGGCTGTTATCATACATCCAAATGGCTAACTACCGTTTCAACTACAAGAGAAGTCTCCAGATCCAGTCCCAGAGGAATCAGCTCATCGCTGTCACGCCAATTAAAACACATTTTCTGAATTTATTTACTTATTGGCAAATAAGTTACAGTTTGAGTGCCCAGTTTATCATTTAAATGGTCTTACCTGAAATTGAGTGAAATATGTTGCGGGAATGAAAATATCAAGCGGGAAAAGGCGTTATCGCGTGACGTTCGATCACTGATGAGCTGATTCCTCTGGGACTGGATCTGGAGTCTTCTGTTGTAGTTAAAACGGTAGTTAGCCATTTGGATGTATGATAACAGCCTTCTGGGCCTACCGGTAGGCGCAGCAGGCCCCATCTGGCCCATACGAATCAGCTGATAACCACTGACAACGCCCATTCAATCGACTGATAACATTCGAAGCGGCTACACCAAACTCGTTGCTCCAACTCTCCATCAAGGCCAACAGCTGGACGGGAGTATGATTCAAAAGGTGTTCAAACAACCTTCACTTTATTTGAGACCATCTGTGCCACTTAAAGTAAATAGAAAGCATTATTATCGTTGTATATTCTTAAGTATTGTCTTAAGATACATACACAAAATTGACAATTTTAACTGTACATGGGTAGGAAGTCATTGATCACAAGTTTGACAAATGGCAACTTGTTTTTGTGGTCTGTTAATTAAGAAACTTCAGATTCTGAAGCCTACAGTGTGGATGAGGAGGAAGATACAGATTGTACAGATGTTGAGGGGCCACCACAGTCCTCAAGTTCTTGCAAAAAACAGGCAGAAAATCTCACCTTTGCTGCTGGGGTTAGAGCACTTGGTGAAACAGAGTCCACTCCCATGGCAAGATCCATTTCAACCCAGCATGAAACATTTCGCCAGGGCATTACCAGCTCTAATACATCAACAAATGTTCAAGGCCCATCCAGCAACCAAGTAAGCACTCAAGTTTCATCATCATCTTCAAAGTGCCACATTCCAAGGCGCTGGCAGAATGATTTTGGGATTTACATTAATCTCATAAATGACCTATCTGATGAAGACGAGGACTTGTATACAGCTATTATTGCCAGTATTGAGGACCAGACGTAAGTGAATTCTGATGAATTACAGCACTCATTTTACTGAACTTTTGGCATAATCATTAAAAAAATTGAAAGGGTTTGTAGCCAGTGGAAATGAAGTTATATTAGTTAACATGAAGTATGTGCTTTGTATATGCTTTATAATGTTGAAAAATGCTATAGCCCACATTTGCATTGACTGCAAATAGTCATTGGTTGCATTATGCCAATATAACTCATGACTTAGAAAAGGGATTATGTCTGGATTAGATTTTCTCTTTCTTTCAGGAACATTTGTTAACTGTAGTCAGATGAATTTTTGGACTGTTAGAGTCCACGTAAACATGTTTTCTGACTTTTTTCCTGTAATTGTCATTTTAGACGGCCACAAGAACATACCTCGATTAGAGACATTTTAAAGGAACTGAGTGAAAAGATCACACACACTGGCATTTCCAAATTTAACATCATTCGTGGAGCAGTCCTTGATGGAGCTATTCGAGGCTTTCGACCAATGTCATACAACCCAAACCACACAATCTCCATTAAGTTCTCTGATGACAAGGGTGCAACTGAAGAGGCTTTTGATCTTGTTGGCCCTTGAAGGGAATTTCTACGGCTTCTTATGGAAGCACTTTCTCACTCTAAGATGTTTGAGGGACACGAAGGACACTTGAACTTGGCCCTTGATTCCTCTGGTATGTAAAATTGCAAAAGATTAAAGAATATAAATAATAAAGTGGCCAATATTTTATATTTGTTTTTAACCACAGTTGTTATAACATTGTGCTAGTTAACTGACTGGACAGATATTTTTTTGCCGGTCAAACCATAGCTTTCAGCCTGGTTCATGGAGGCCCAGCACCATGTTTTCTCTCTGATACCCTCTTCAGCTGCTTAGAGAAAGGACAAGAGATTTGCAGACCAGCGATTGAAGATATTGTAGACCATGAACTCTATGACAAAATGAAGAAGGTTTGTGAGGATTTGAGTGATATGTTTGGTTATTTTGTAAGGCATGCTATAAACTATTTTCTTTTGGATAACCTGATTGAAACCCTTCGAATACTGTACTTTACTTAAGTCTTTTTGTATTAATGTGTGATACATTTCTAAACATATTATTTAATACTTAAAAAAATATACATTTATTTTATTGAACCAGGTTTCTGAAGCAACAGCACTGGAGGAGCTTCAGACAGCTACAGAACCTTTCACAGATTATTAGGCAAATGCTGGCTGTATGAGACCTCTTACAAGTTTGATGGACAAGAATCAGTTACTGGAGGATGTTCTAATGTTTCAAGTAGGTCACCGTGTCTGTGGTCCCTTTGAAAGGTACATCTTGTTATAATAAACACTGAGTTTACTTGGATCAAGAGTAAAGAAGCTTTTATTGTTGTTTCAACCGTATGTAGCAGTGAAGTAGATGAAATGATTCAACAGTTCTCCAGGCGTGTGAGAGGGTTTGACAGCGAGTGAGTGTTTGGTTGTGTGTGTGTGTGTGTGTGTGTGTGTGTGAAAGTGAGAGAGAGCGAGTTTTTATGTGCACTGTGTGTGTGGAGTGAGTATCTTTTCTGACTTTATTCTGTATATTTAGGTTTCACAATGGACTGAACATTTGGAGTGATTCAGAAGATCCAGCAACATCCACAGGATTTTCGTTCTGTACTCTGCTACTGTCGAAGGAATCTTACAGCAGACATAGTGGATGAGCTCTTTGAAATCAGATGGTCAGTGACCGGAAGCAATAGACGAGCAGAAGAGAACCGACTTGGTTTTGATTTTGTCGGTATGTATGAATCAAATTTATAGCACAGTGAACTTGATTTGATGTTTTATGTTCGCGTTTGTGATCAATGAGCCACTGCATATTGTATTAATTCATCTCGTTTAATGATTTTTGTATTACATTTGTATCAGAGGAGGACGGGACAACAAAGCTGAAGCACATTTTGACATTTACAACAGGATCGAATGGGGTGTCACCCATTGGTTTTTCACCTAAACCCTCTCTGGAATTCCTACAAGGTGAAGGAAAATATCCATTGGCCAACACTTGCATCAACTGCCTTCGACTCCGAAATCATGGAATTTATGAGGATTTCGAAAACAATATGGACTCCAGGGTTAAAAATACTCATGGTTTCGAAATGGAGTAAACTTATTTCAAACAATTTGTTCCTCTGTGTTGTTCAGACAGAAGTTTACAAAACTTTTAGCTAAGATTTTGTTACATTTAATTCTGTAAGAATATAATTGTTAGAGGCATGCTGTGCAGTTCACATTTATATCCAAACCTCTGAAAGACATGCACTTCATAAGAATCTAGTTAAATAACCTCATTGACAGTTATTGAGGTAGTTAGTCTTGTGAGGAAGTATTGCTGAGCTTAGTTTAATTTCATTGTTCGTCTAAGATAATGGTGCTTTGTTGGTAGATGAGAGGTTTTGACTCTGTACATACAATAACATGCACCTTATTTTGTAAAGACATTTTTCAACAGTCAATAGTTTGTTACAATAAATGTTTCAAATTCTTCATCTTTAATGTCATAAGAGATTAAATTTCTTCTAACAACAGTCTTCATGTTACTCTCTTGGCACATGAAAATGTACAAGACCCAATGAAAATGTCAATCCCATGATTACCATCATCTTGTAAAATATCAAATGTCTGACGTATTTCATTAAGGGTAGTGTTATATACTTTAAAAAATTTTTATAACACCTAATAGCTAGAAAAAAATACAATGATTTACTATGAATATATTGCTAAACGTTTCCCTGCATTGATGAAATGGTGATTAAATGTAGGCTAACACTAGTCTATAGCTGGCTAACTTATTTCACTATGGACATTAACTCGAGTACGCCAATCAGTGTTTGTACTGTTGTACAGCAGGTGGCGCTGTTAAACACCTTTGGGAAAAAGTACAGAATCCCAGAACCTAGAACGTATATGTTGTAGCGTTTTTTAATGATTGTTCTGAGTGTAATCTGGGCGGAATCTTTGACAAAAAAACGTTTATTATCTCAGCTATTTAATCAAAGTGATGCAGTTTGAAGAAACCTACCCACATCTAAGGAGTGATAAAAAATGAACAAATGAAGATAGAATACAGTTTCTTTTGTTTAAAAGAGACTCTGTTCTTTCCTTGGACATATAGTTTGTCCATATATTCTTTACAGAAAATTTACTGTGAGCCATTAAAGTTGGGTGAAAATGTAAAAAAACGCGGGTGTATGCTGGCAACTTAAAAAATAAAAGGCTGGCAAGTAGGAATTAGGCCAACAGTCATGGGCGTAAAGCCCGGGGGGACGGAGGGGACATGTCCGCCTCTATCCGAGGTTTGTCCCCCCCCTTGATCAATTGAACTTGCATTCTCTATTGTCATAAATATATTTATGTTTACCTAAACTAATTGTGTAATTAGAAGAAAATACAAACGCAAAAAATGTGTTTAAAGTTTAAAAACTGTTGAGTTCCCCCTCCCCTGCCTCTCACAGTGGTTTGGTCCACTCCCTGCTCTCCCCGTTCATCTCACCTGCACATTGCGCAACACATTCAAGCAGGTATGCTGCTCAGTTCATACGTTTTCTTTTTTTTTTACAGGGGCAATGCACGTTAATAAACATAACTGTAAATGTGACAGAATTAGCCAAAGGGCTATTTTTCATCTGTAGACCCTTGACAGAATGTTAAAAGGTCACCCTAAAAACAAAGACAGAGCATCACACATATACATATAAAAATACAATCAGAAAAATCGCTACTAAAAGACAAAATATAAGTGAATTATCTAAAACAAAGTTACATTTACATTTAGTCATTTACATTTAGTCATTTAGCAGACGCTTTTATCCAAAGCGACTTACAAGTGGGGTAGGTAATGGAAGCAATTAGGACATCATAAGTACAACAAAAGCATAAGTGCAATCAAAAATAAGGTTCATATAGTCCAACACAGTATACAGAATCATTAATACATTTTTTTTTTTTTTTTTTTTTTTTTTTTTTTTTTTTTTTTTTTTTAAAGAAGAGAAGAAAAGAGTAGAGAAGAGAGTTGAGTCAGAACAGTTCAGTCAGATGTCAGATGTTGGCGGAAGAGATGTGTTTTCAGGCGTTTCTTAAAGATGGCTACAGAGTCTGCAGATCTTGTAGCAGCAGGCAGATCATTCCACATAGGTGGAACAGATCCGGAGAAGGTGCGCGAGAGAGATTTTTTACCTTTATGGGATGGCACCACAAGACGCCGTTCGTTTGCAGATCGTAGGGATCTGGCGGGTACATATGTCTGCATTAGTGAGTGAAGATAAGGTGGTGCCAAACCAGTCGTGGTCTTGTAAGCCAGGAGCAGAGTCTTGAATTTAATGCGAGCGGCTATAGGGAGCCAATGTAGCTTAATGAGTAGAGGAGTGACGTGTGCCCTCTTCGGTTCATTAAAGATAACTCTTGCCGCAGCATTCTGGATCATCTGTAGAGGTTTGGTTGTGCAAGCTGGAAGTCCTCCCAGTAGTGCATTGCAGTAGTCCAGTCTGGACAGGACTAGAGCCTGTACTAGGACTTGCGTAGCATGCTCCGATAGGAAGGGTCTAATTTTCCTGATATTGTAGAGGATGAATCTACAGGACCGGGCGGTGCTGGCAACTTGATCTGTGAAGTTGAGCTGATCATCGATCACCACTCCCAGGTTTCTTGCCTTTCTGGAAGGTGTGATGGTTGATGAGCCCAGTTGAATGGAAAGGTTGTGGGAAGTCTTTATATCAGCCGGGATTACAAGCAGTTCTGTTTTTGAAAGGTTCAGCTGTAGGTGATGGGCGTTCATCCAGAGTGAGATGTCGGCTAGGCAGGCTGAGATGCGTGCAGAGACAGTCGGATCGTCAGGGCGAAAAGACAGGTAGAGTTGTGTATCATCCGCATAGCAGTGATAGGAAAAGCCATGTTTCCTAATGACAGAGCCTAGGGATGTCATGTAAACAGAGAATAGCAACGGACCAAGCACTGAGCCCTGAGGAACACCTGTGTCAAGATGTTGGGACTCAGACACCTCACCTCTCCAAGATACACTAAATGACCTACCTGAGAGGTAAGACCTGAACCATTGTAGCACCATTCCGGAGACCCCCATAGCCTTGAGAGTGGACAGGAGGATGTGATGGTTAACAGTGTCGAAGGCGGCAGATAGATCCAGTAGGATGAGAACAGATGAGTTGGAGGAAGCTCTTTCCAGTCTCAGGGCCTCAATGACAGAGAGCAGCGCAGTCTCAGTGGAGTGACCGCTCTTGAACCCAGACTGGTTGCTGTCCAGGAGGTTGTTCTGGGCGAGGAAGGATGAGAGCTGGTTACATACAACATACAACATACAAGTTAACATGAGAGGAAAAAAAAGAGAGAGAGAAAGATGGCAACAGGAGAGAGCAAGATAGCCAAGAGGAGGTAGTACAAGGAAATCTATTGTCAAGAGTACAATACTAATGTTGACAGTGCTGAGTTGTCAATAACCAATTTTTAAGATGAGACTGGAAAGAGCCCAAATTATGTAATCGTCTAATTGTTGATGGGATGTAGTTCCATTCCCTTGCAGTCATTTGAATGTTAGTGTTAGGACAGACGGATGGAAGATCATTGATGTACAACGTAAAAAGTAAAGGACCCAGAATAGATCCTTGTGGAACACCAGTGGATATACCTAGGGCAGCTGAATTATTATTATGTATACTAACATGCTGTGTGCGACCTGACAAGTATGATTCGATCCATTTTAAAGTATGAGGAGAGAAATTAAAACTTAGTAATTTAGACAAAAGAATTCTATGGTTTAGAGTGTCAAAGGCCTTCCTGAGGTCAAGAAACACAGCCCAGATGACCTCTCCTTTATCTAATAGAGACTTGACTTTTTCATTGAAGTAGCAATTTGCCATCTCAGTTGAGTAGTTTGCTCTGAAGCCAAATTGCATTGGATGTAAAGCAAAATAATTATTATTTAGATAATTAGTGATTTGCGCAGCCATGAATTTTTCTGCAACCTTTGAGACTATAGGTAAATTACTTATAGGTCTGTTATAACTAGCAGAGTGAGGGTCAACACTTTTGAATATAGGCACAATAACAGATTACTTCCAGGCACATGGGAACATCCCCTGAGTAACTGAAAGATTAATAATTTTAGTGATAGTGTAGTGGCAAAAACAATGTTGGGTTTTTCCTATAACCCCCTGTTACTGTTTTCGACCACCGGGAGAATGCAAGTGCAGGGTCAGACTCACAGCCCGAATCCAAGAAATTCCAAGAGTGTTTGTAGTTGAATGTTTGTCGGAGTTTATTGTAAAAATGGATAGAGTAAAAGACTAAACCAAAAAAATGAGAACTGTTTTAAATGTCTTTGAATATTCTTTTGTAGCGCTTTCTCTGTATAAGCCAAGCTTTCCGGTATCCCAGATCCAGGCCGAGGTCAAAGACTGTATCTGCTGGCACTTCTTCTCCCCGCTCATGCGCTACCTGCTCCAACTTATAGGGTGGCGCGCCCCCTGGCTTTTTAGAAGGTGTACTACCCAAAAGCAATAGAAAAGATAACTATAAGTAAATTATGGAACCAAAAACAAACTCAAATGCGGCTCCTACACACCGGCCCCTAATTGGTCTCTATAGAACCAATTATTTAAAATAAATACAAAAAAGGAGCCAAAAATAATCAATCTCTTAATGTTTTTAGAAAAATATGTATTTATACATTACATCCCTTATTGGTGATCTTTAGGAGGCACCGGACACTCTTCAGTCTCCAGTATTCGGCACAGCTTGGTAATGGGTCTATCAAGGATTGAAGTCTGTGTCTGGAGCTTCACGGATCGGACCAGCCCCTTTTGATCAGGCTTAGTCTCTAGAACTCTTCCTAATGGCCATGATCCTCTAGGAGCAGTGGGGTCAACCACTAGAACAAGATCTCCAACATTCAGGTTCTTCTTCACTACAGTCCATTTTTGCCTTTCCTGGAGTAGAAGAAGGTATTCTTTGGTCCATCTATGCCAGAAGAGATCCGCCATATACTGGACCTGTTTCCAGCGGCGTCTAGCATAAAGGTCTGATTTCAGGAAGATTCCTGGAGGCATAATGGGCTGGGTTTTTAGCAGGAGGATGTGGTTTGGGGTCAGTGGTTCCAGGTCGTATGGGTCTGAGGACACTGTGGAGAGAGGACGGTTGTTTAGAATAGCCTCTACCTCACAGAAAAGAGTTTGAAGACCCTCATCATCGATGGACTGTTGATGAAGTGTGGAGTTCAGCACGTAACGAACAGATCTTATAAGCCTTTCCCAGACTCCGCCATGGTGCGATGCTGCTGGTGGGTTGAAACTCCACTCGATTCCATCAGGAAGCAGGGCCTCCTGGATCTTCAACTTGTCCAGTTCTATCAGAGCTTTCTTGAGTTCCACCTGAGCACCCACCAGGTTTGTTCCATTGTCAGATCTGATGTGCTTAACCTGCCCCCTTCTGCAAATAAATCTCCTCAAAGCATGAATGCATGAGTCAGTGTCTAATGAGAAAGCTACTTCCAAATGAACAGCTCTGCTGGACATACATGTGAACAGAACTCCATACCTTTTGATGGTGCCTCTTCCTCGCCTCACTTCAATCGGGCCAAAGTAGTCCAATCCGACATTGGTAAAGGGAGGGAGGTCAGGTAGGATTCGTTCTAGCGGCAAATCTGCCATTTTCTGCTCACCTGCTTTGCCCCTCACACGTCGACACATGACACATTTTGAGAGCACCTTTCTTGCTAAGGAGTTGGCCTTACTAATCCAATATTTCTTACGAAGCTCTGAGAGCATGTGGTTCCTACCACTGTGACCACAGCGTTCATGAATGTGTCTTAAAAGAAGAATTGAAATGTGTGCATCTTTGGGCAAGATACAGGGGTGTTTAGTTTCATCAGGCATGGCAGATTTATGCATCCGGCCACCTACTCTTAAGATGCCTTCATCTAGTACAGGATCAAGCCTACAGATCCTGCTGCTCCTTTTCACTTTAGGTGGTGTCATTTGTAGTGTTGTTATTTCAGCTGGGAATGCTTGCCTCTGAACATAAGAGATAACTGACCTTTCTGCCTGTAAGAGATCTTCCACTGAGAGGTGCTGTCCACCGGGTTTGGTCCTGAGAACCTCAAGTTCTGAGCTCACCTTTTGTCTGTGGGAGCGGGTAATAACTTGATACGATGGAAAGTCCTTTTGTTTTTTGATTCTCAGTATCAAGGCCTTTTTTAGTTTGATGTACCATGCCACTGCTTTAAGTAGCCTTATCCAATTTGGAAAGTATGAAATAAGCTGGTCTGTGGGTGTTTCAGTGTTCACCACTGTTGTAAAAACAGTAGTGTTTCTCCTGACCTCTGGATCATCCTGTAACACGGAGCCCAATGCCTCCACCTCTAACCAACTTTCCTCAGGTTTCCATAGGAACTCTGGGCCATGCATCCACCTCCTTTGTTCCATGAATTTGCCTGCACTCAATCCTCTCGAGGAATCATCAGCTGGATTGTCTTTGCTTCTTGCATATCTCCATTGAGACAGCTCCGAGTTATCCCGAATCAGCGAGACCCTGTTTGCTACATACGTTTTAAATCTTGCAGTCTCACTTCTAATGTACTTCAGTACGGTTTGGCTGTCGGTCCAGAAAATGGAGGGCTTTAATGTTAGATGTAGTTCTCTCCTTAGCATTTTGTCCACCTTTACCAACAATGCTGCAGCGGCTAGCTCCAGACGTGGTATTGTGATGTTCTTTAAAGGAAGGACTCTGGACTTTCCCATGAGAAAAGTGACATGTACAATGTCCTGTTCATTAGCTTGTCTTATGTAGCTCACTGAGCCATAGCCATTCTCACTGGCATCAGAAAAGTGGTGTAGTTCTGCACACTTTGTTGTTCCATAGTCTTTTGGTTTCAAACAACGTGCAACACTGAAGCCTTTTATTCTTTCTAAACTGTTTGTCCATCCTTCCCACCTGTCTACTAACGCTTGGGGCAAAGGTTCGTCCCATCCAAAGCCTTTCTGACAGAGCTCCTGTAGCAATTGCTTGGCTGGGAGAATGAGAGGAGCAAGAAAACCGAGGGGATCAAAAATGGAACTTACAACAGAAAGTATGCCTCTGCGGGTATGTGGCTTCTGGTTTAAATTGATGTTAAACTGGAAATGGTCAGAGTCCACACACCACTGCAATCCCAGGGCTCTTTCTATTGGTAGGCTATCTTTGTCAAGATCCAGTGTTTTAATTTCTTTTGCCCATTTTTCTTTTGGAATGGATGCTAGAACTTCCCGATTATTGCTAACCCATTGAGTCAGCTGAAATCCACCTTTGTTACATAGTGCGGTGGGGTCTTTTACTAGCTGGATGGCTTCAGACTCTTCAGCCACGGACTTAACACAATCATCCACATAAAAGTTGTGCCGGATTGTTTCAGCTACGTGAAGGGGAAAACAGTTTTCATTGTCATCAGCAGTTTTTCGTAATGCAAAACTTGCACAACTTGGGGAGGACACTGCACCAAATATGTGCACAAGCATACGGTATTCCTTTGGGGTTTGACTGGTGTCGCCCTGTGGCCACCACAGAAAGCGCAAGTAGTCCACACCTGATTTCTCTACTCCCACCTGATGGAACATTGACTTAACGTCAGCCAGAATTCCAATGGGTTCTTTGCGGAATCTGCAAATGACTCCAACAAGAGAATTGGTCAGATCAGGACCCTGTAGTAGCTCTGTGTTGAGGGATACACCTTTGTAAGTAGCTGAACAATCAAACACCACTCTAAGTTTCCTTTTTTTGTGGTGGTACACTCCGTGGTGTGGTATATACCATACCTTTCCAGGTACCTGTGTGAGTTCTTCCTCTGGGACCTCCTCTGCATAATGATTTTTAAAGATGTCATTGATAAAAGCAACATATTCTTGTTCGTATTGTCCATCTTTTTTCATTTTCCTTTTTAGAGTTTGGAGGCGCTGTTCTGCAACTTGCCGATTGTTAGGCATACTGACATCAGTTTTCCTAAAGGGCAACTTCAGATAGTAATGTCCATCTTGTAAGAACGCCTCATTGGCTATCTCTAAAAACCTTCTGTCCTCAATTGACGTTTCGGTCTTCTCCTCAGATGCTACCTCACTGAAATCCTGATTGTACTGTGTGATCAGAAGCTGTTCTAGACTTGCAACCGATATCCTATTCACAGTCACACTCTCTGCACTGCCGTCTGCACTTCTCAATGGCCCGTTTACAACCCATCCCAATAAGGTTCTAACTGCGTAGGGGCCCCCACCTTGACTATTAACAATCTCCCACGGTTCTATACACTTTGGAGCATTTGTGCCAATCAACAGCTCCACCTTTGAATTAATGTTGGGAAGTTTGACTCGACTTAGATACTTCCATTGTGCTAAGTCTTTCTGCTTTGGAATGCTGTTTGTGGTAACTGGCATTTCTTTTTGAGTGAAGAGATCAGGAAGAGGTAAGAAGTTATTGCTGTCCAGTGCTGCAACTTCCACTTCAGATACGACATGAGTTGGAACAGTTTTTTCTTGATTCATTGTGCGTAGAAGAATTTGAGTTTTTCTACCCTTCAGATTGAGCCGAAACATAAGATCCTCCGAGCAGAAGGTAGCGGAGGATCCAGGGTCCAGGAGAGCATACACTTGTAAGACTTGGCTGCCCTTTGCTGCCTTAACCTGAACTGGGACAATGGATAACACACTCTCTTGGTCTCCGGCCCCTATATGACCACATAACCCTGCTGATGCACTGCCTGTAACATCGGAGGATCTTTCTGTCTTTTTGATGATACTATCTTTGGCCTTAATATGTAGGACACTAGGGTGAGCTTGCTTACATACTTTACAGCTGAGACGGCTTGTGCAGTCTTTGCTAATGTGGCCTGTGGACAGACATCCAAAGCATATGCCTTTGGTCTTTATAAAACTGAGCTTGTCTCTATGTGTTATCTTTAAAAAATCTTCACACAAGTCCAATGTGTGTCTTGAGCTACAGAAGGGGCAAGAAAGATCAAACTTCATCTGCTTTTGGGCAATAGCTATACTAGTGGCAAAACTACTGCCAGATGACTTCGAGGCCTGTGATTTGACTGGGGATCTAGCCTTTCCTCTACTGGCCGACTGATCTTGAAGATCACCAAATACTGGATCAGCTGCTATGCGAGCTTGTCTTTCAATAAAGCAGACTAAATCTAAAATTCTTACCCTACCTCTACGTTGTTCCTGTAGCTCATAGGCCTTGTTACGCCATCTCTCCCGAAGCTTGTATGGTAGCTTGAGCACAATGCTTCTCATATTGGATACTGTATCCAGCTCCTCCATATATTCCATTTCCTCCATAGCATTGCAGCAGCTCCTAAGAAACATGGCATAATCCTGTAGTGATTTAAAATCCTCAGATTTTATTTGGGACCAGGATAGGGCTTTTTCCAAGTAAGCACAAGAGATCTTGTATTCCTGTCCAAAGTTTTCCTTTAGCAAGTCCTTTGCTCTCTGGTAGCCTCTATCTTGTGACAAGTACTCACAGCTCTTGACAAGCCTTTGTGCAGAGCCTCTAGTATATTGAATAAGAAACTGCAATCTATCTTTATTGTTATTAGTTTTGCTTTCAACCATATTTTCAAAGGAGTGAATGAATGACTTGTACTCAAGAACTTGTCCATCAAAGAGTGAAATGCTACCTTGGGGTAGTGTAGAGAGAAGTTGCTGTTTCATAAGAATCCTTGTTAATTCATTCTGCTTTTCCAGAATTTTGATCATATGGCTTTCCTGTGCTGAATTGAGTGTAGGATTTTGCCGTTGAGGTACAGTGGACTGGCTGGCTGTGGCTGAACTTGCAAGTGACTGGGGAATGACAGAGGGAATACTGTACGCGGAGGTCTGTTGTAGTTGTTGCTGGCTAGCCCTGGGCTGGAAAACAGATCTGCTTTGTTGCCTATCTGGGCCTAAATTAGGAAAAGGAAATTGAACCTGAACACCTGGCTTGCTTTTTACTACTGGGGAAGTCCTGTCATGTAAATAAAGAGAGCCATCAAGCCTTCCATCCAATGGTAAATGTTTAACTGTTGATTTTGTCTTCACTTCATCTGCTTTTGCTCCTAATGAGGGCATCTGAACTGTTACATCAGAATGAGCAGGTTTATACATTCCTTGTTCAGCTTCTTTCAGATAATTAATTTTTGCAGTAGTGGCTTCAATTTCAGAATGCAACTCTAAAGATTCTCTCCTTTTTCTTAGAATATGCTCCTGCTCCTCAATTGCATGCCTTTCTTGCAGCTTTGCAGCTTTAGCCATTAAAGCAACTCTCTCTGCCTCTGCACTAATGCGCAATGATACAGATGATGTCTGTGATCTAAATGATTGTGCATCAGTATCAGTATCTTCATCTTCTACTTGGGTGACAGAAGAGGAGACTTCAATTGTGGCTTGGGAACCTGGGTTTTCTATGCCTGAAATCCAATTTTCAACGTTATCCATAAAAGCCGTTATCTGTACACATCTAGGCTGATACCATGTCTCGTGGTCTTCTTGATTTGCTTCTTCATCCAACATTTCCCTATAGGAGGCATGCAAGGCCTTAAACTCTTCAAGAAATTCATTAAACTTAATCATGTTTTGTTTAACTTCATCAAGAAATTCCGGATCAGTCATTAAATCTTTCACAATGTTCATTCTCCTTGTTACATGTGACATTTTTCCTCCTCTAGATGAGCGCAATTGTGCAACAATTTCACTCATGTCTTTAACAGGAGTTGTTTCTTCTTCGTTGGAATCAGCCATTATTCCCAAAAATAAAAAATAAACTACAAAAAAATCACTGAGAACATTTACTTTGCTTCAAAAAAAAAAAAGGTTTTCAAAAATGTAGAAAACAGTTCTTATTCTTTCCAAAGATCAACATATCGTTGCATTTCATTTGTTCCAATTAGGCTGTGCTTTCACCGCTCTTGATTGTTTGTCACAGTTCATCAACTCAAAAATCTGCAGTGAAATTCATTTCTATATCCTTCTTATAATATTCACTTTGAAAGCACATACCTCCACTGAAGTGTTTCTTTGTTTGGCTTGCCACGCTTAGATCGACGTTTCCTTCATCTTCATATCGCGTAGTTTCAACATAAATCCACCTTTGATGAATTCACAGCAAGTCTTTGACGAATTCACAGCAAGTCTTTGACGAATTCACAGCAAGTCTTTGACGAAATGTAGTGGCAAAAACAATGTTGGGTTTTTCCTATAACCCCCTGTTACTGTTTTCGACCACCGGGAGAATGCAAGTGCAGGGTCAGACTCACAGCCCGAATCCAAGAAATTCCAAGAGTGTTTGTAGTTGAATGTTTGTCGGAGTTTATTGTAAAAATGGATAGAGTAAAAGACTAAACCAAAAAAATGAGAACTGTTTTAAATGTCTTTGAATATTCTTTTGTAGCGCTTTCTCTGTATAAGCCAAGCTTTCCGGTATCCCAGATCCAGGCCGAGGTCAAAGACTGTATCTGCTGGCACTTCTTCTCCCCGCTCATGCGCTACCTGCTCCAACTTATAGGGTGGCGCGCCCCCTGGCTTTTTAGAAGGTGTACTACCCAAAAGCAATAGAAAAGATAACTATAAGTAAATTATGGAACCAAAAACAAACTCAAATGCGGCTCCTACAGATAGGTTTAACTAACGACTCACTAAGCTCTTTAAACATTATCACATTCATACCAAAAATATCCTTTGCTCTGGATGGTTTAAGAGATGCAATTGCTCTTGTGACGTCTAATTCTAATATATCTGAATTCATCCAAGGGACAGTATGTTTTTTATTTTTAGGATTAAGTTTACAACTGAAATCTTTAATGGTACTCTCTTTTTTGGAGAATGTTTAACTATCTTCGTCCTGATCTATTCCGATAAATAAATCATCCCATTCAATCTGATGGACTGCCTTTCTGAAGTCATCTAGTTTACGTTTTCAGTGGTTTGCAACAACAATCAGTGGTTGTTGAACTCCAGTAAGAAGGCTATTTTATTCACTTTAAGTGATTCTCTTTAATGTAGTGGATGCTGATTCATTAATAAACTAGTTGTTGAAAAAAATGCTGATTACCGATGTATTTTCCATGAATCTGCTATGTTAGCAATCAAAACGTTACTTAGCTAGTTAATGTTTGCTTGTTACATAGGACGTCACACACTGCAACCAACACGGCAAAGCCGTTTCCCATGCATTGTGTTATTTTAGGTGATCTGGCATGATGTGAACATTAACGGCCACAATTAGCCACCCATCCTGCCATTCAGGTCCCGTGTCACACACAGCTGCAAAAATACCGGTTACAATTTTGTGACGTTGGCACTATATTTAGCGTCCACAAAAGGCGCACAGCTTTCTTTCAGTTGGAGAAAATCGTTTTCTCAGCTAAACATTCAGTTTACTGAAACTCATCAACGAGTACAACACAGAATTTGTTACTGACTGTTTGGTTACACGAACATGAACAAAGTTTGTTGGCGGAGGCAGTGCACTACAGGGGAAAATAACAACCACTCATTAATGTCGATGTACGGTGACTTTGTCAGACGATGTTGACGTATAAATCAGGATAACAAGTGTTTAAAAAGAGACCCATTGTTGACATCATGGGTATTGTGTTTTTATATTTGTTTCCTGTCTTCACAACAGAGACAAAAAATATATATTTGGAAAAAGCATTTTTGTTCATTTGTATTACAGTATGTGACAGTTCAGTTCAGTTATAATATGACTGCAAGTCGGCATGATACACCTATGAACGTAATGCATATTGTCGCTTTGTGTCGTAGTTAGTACAATTTTGACTATTATTTGTGTCCCCTTTAAAAATTGCTCTTGAGAAATTGTATGTCTATTGTCCCCCCACTAATGTTAAATGAGATTTACGCCCATGCCAACATGTTAATACCACTCACAGACTTTAGGCTACCCACCTTTCTTTGTGAAAAACTGGGTTACAGTTTGACACCCATTCCTTTGTCTTTCCTCTCTATCTCTCTCTCTCTCTTTCCATTATTGAAAAGCTACAGCCACATTTCTAAGTGTTATTCTGTGTACTCGTGTGCTTCTGTTTATCACCTTGGATTGTCTTACAGAATTGGATTATTGCTACATGTCCTGACCTACGGCTGTTATCACGTTTACGACTGTTTGCTGTCTGCCTCGACCCTTTGCCTGTTTCATGTTTATCTGCTACTGGTTGTGATAATTCTGTATTTTAACATTAAAGAGAGATCGGCAAGTGGATCCGACTCGCCCTGAACATTCATTACAGTAACTCTGTAAGTCTTTCCGTTTTATTCAGAAATTTGCTATAACTTCACAATCAAACAAAAGTTAGAAAATATGCATACATATGAATAAGTGGCTTATTTAACTTTATTCATTTTACATCTTACAACATCCAACTATTGTCTTTTTGGTCACCTGGGGTCAGTGATTTACAGCTTTTAGTTCCTGCTTGAGATCACACACACTTGGATGATAAACTCTACTGAATAAAACAAATAAACATTTGATTTCTTTTAAAACTGTATTTTCAATAAATTCTTTTTTGACTGTTTTTCTGACTAATGTTCAGTTTACTGAGTTGTTCTTTTCTGCTTTTATAAATGTGTATAATACCAAATTATTTCAGTTAATTCCAGTCTAGTTTGCTACATTTATGTAGACAATATCTAGGCACTTTCATATCGTAAATATAAACATAAAAAACTGTTATGACTACAGATGAAAAACGTCTGGAGTTTATTTGAACTGATTTACATAAATACAGAATAAAAGTCCCCTTCACCAGATTTCATTTCACATCCAGAATATTCTGTGTCAGAAATCAAGCAGACATTTATAAAGATGAGAAAGTGATAAAATAACACAATGAGCTGAAAGACCTAAAGCAGTAAACACACACATCACTATCATCTGTTATTAAACTCATTTCATCCTCTTGACATCCACAAATAAATGTCAGTAATGTAAACACTGGTCCAGAGGCATTCATTTCTTCCTTTTTATTTATCTCTTTATAAATCTTATATACACATTTAAATCTTAAAGATATTAGTTTAACATTTTGGTTTATTAGTTATAAATGTTCTGTTTGATGTGTTAAAAACTGAGACTGGAAGTTCTTCTGGACCAGCGTTGTTTACATCATCTGAAGTGATCTACATCACAGAAAGTGACAGACACACATGATTTAATTTTCTTTATTTCTGGTGCAGATGAAGTTGAGTTCTTGAGATCGAGGAAGACTGATCCACTTATGATCTCCTCCAGACTGAACCGCTCCAGCTCTGTGTTCACCGCTGCAGTCATTCAGTTGAATCTGAACCCTTGGAGCCCAATTCTGATAGCAGACGACCTCTCCTCGTACCCAGATCCAGAGATTCATGAGACAGTAATAGTGTAACCCCAGCCACACCTCAGCAGTCGAGGCCTGATGAAGAACTTCAGTCACCATGAGCTGAATCTTCTCTGAATCAACTGAAACCAGATCCACATGATTCTCTCTGCAGTATCTCACAGCTTCAGTCCAGTTCAGATTCTTCTGGATCAATATCAGCTCATCTGAACACACAATAAACACAAACAACTGAACATGAGAACAAAACACAAACACTGAGACTGAACTGAGATCAGTTTCATCATGAAAAAACTTCTGTCGTCAAACACACACATTGACTTTTATTAATTCACCTTCATGACACACAAAAGTGTGAGAGTTACTGCAAGGTACATCATGCCATTTCCCATCATTATTCACTTTGGTTGCTGTACAATCAGAACCAGAATTATCAGGTTGACCAGAGTCCCAGTATCTGAAGGCGGAGTCAGTGTTATCTGACCACTCCCACGAGCCTCTGAACAGACCAATCCAGACAGATGTGTGAGGATCATTAATGATGTTGTGGATCAGTTGATTGTCAGTCTGGTTCCTCACACTGATCAGATCAGTATGATACTGTCTGCAGAAACTCTGAGCTTCTCTCCATGTTGTATTAGAAGTATTAATGATGTATGATTTACTGCTGTCTGTTGAAGAAAATAAAGATTCAAGTCTCATGATTTACATTCATTCTCATTACACTTACAGTTCAGATATCAATCTACAGAAACATATTTCTTCTAAAAGTCTTGATAAATGCTTCACTTGTTCAGGTGCCAGAACAAAAAACACATGAAAGTGGAGGAGTGATGTCACAGGTTACAAACAGTGATGAAAACAGCACACTACTTCCAGTGTATCATCTACACAAACTGACTCCATTTACAATAAAACAAACAAACACATTAATATAAGAGAAGAAGAGTCAAGAGGTCCACTGTGTTTTATTAGCATATTTGATTGTGTTTTTAGAGATGGTGATGGTGGTCTAGTGGGTTAAACCACTGAACTGGTAAATCAAGTGTTGCTGGTTTGATCCCAGCAGCCACCACCAGTGTGTCCTTGAGCAAGACACTTTACTCCATGTTGCTCCAGGGGGATTGTCCCTGTAATAAGTGCACTGTATGTCGCTTTGGATAAAAGCGTCTGCCAAATGACTAAATGTAAACGTAAATTTATATGACATGAATCTGTGTGGCTACAGTCTTTTTTTCCTGTTCTTGTTCACTTCTTCAGTGGACTCTGATCATGAACAGCAGGTGTCATCACTAAAGATCAATTATCACTTGTAAAGTGAACTCAATTGATTCATTAACGCATGAATAAATTAACATTTCACACCAGAAAGACTCTTCTTCAGTCTAAATATGTACCCGTAGTGATGGATTCATATATACACCAGGGACACACGATGAGTGATTTTCTTCTTATTGTTCATGTTTTCTTCAGTGATTGTGAATGACTCAATCTTCACTTCATTATCTCATTGACTGAATCTGATTTGATTATTCACTCGTTCATGTGTTCAATAGGGAGACATCTAAATCATTATGTGCAGGGAGACCCGAGGACTGGAGTTAAAACCCCAGACTTAAACTTAGACTACACTTAAAAGTCTACTTTCATAAACTTAGAAGAGGCCAGTTTAGTCCCCAGCAGTATTAAAATAATACACCTACAGGTTCACTACTAGCAGACTGTTAATTATATACTTACTAAATAAATAAATAACACTTAAAATACACTTAAACTTTACTCTTGTATAGTATTTTATAAGGTTTGGTGTCAGTTGGGTGTAAAACTCACTTGGTGGTGCTTCAACACACTCATAAGACACATTCAGGTATTTGTAAGTTCCAACACAAGGATCAGTGAAAACTGTATTGTCCACAACCATAGAACAATTCGTTTGTCCATCACATCTGTGACAATAAATACAAAAAACAGAAAAAATATATAAAGATGATCTGATAATATCTGATAGCTCTTTAATAATGTTTTCTGTTCTCACCGAGTGGCCACCGCACTTAGAGATGTGTTCAGACTGCCCTGAACATTTGAGATCTGGTCATCTGGTCTTCCAGTAGAGCAGGTCTGTCGGTCTGTACGCCCATAATTGGCTGAAAGGACTTTAATAGTTCCCTGATCTGTTGATAAAAAGTCACATTACAGACAATTGTGTTTGACAAATCTTTATTTTCTCATCATGTTATGTGGCCTTTAAATCAGTGAACATGTAAATGATGAAACTCAGAGAACTCACCACAGCTGAGAAGGAAAGTCTGTGATTCACAGAATATGAAATCCTTTGAAACACCTGAAGTCAGAGATTAGAAGTGAATTAGATTTAATGATGCTACTGTGTTACATTGACTGTCTTTGTGTGTTTGTTTAAATCAGAAGTGTCCAATCCTGTGGAGTTCAGCTCCAACCTGTTCATCTGACCCACATGTGTTGTGTTTCTTAACTGTGATGTTTATTATTGTTGTCTTATGATCATGTTTTGTGAAATGAAGGTTTGCTGTCACTCACCTTTGTAGCAGATGAATCCCAGTTTATCAATACACTTCTGCTGATGCCATTTTCCATTTCTCATAAGAGCACAATTATTTGCGTCAGTTGATGGTTCAGTTTCCCAGTTTAGATATTAAACAGGATCACCCAGAGACCACTTCCATTCATCTGTTCTCTTCAGTCCAATCCAGACAAACTCCAGATTGTTATTCACAGTCTTGTTCAGCTCGTTCATGTCATTGATGTTGTTGACTGTGGCCAGATCTGTGTATTTCTCTCTGCAGTATCTCTGAGCTTCAGTCCAGGTCTTACTAATGTTTATATAGTGATAGCGGCGCTGAATGCCTTCAGATAATGAACCGAGAGCTGAAAGAGAGAGTTTGAGTCTTTATTAGACACATAAAATCGATTCACATAAATCAAACATAAAAGCAGAAACACAAACTCACCAATGACAAGAAGACTGAAATATAGAATCTGAGCCATTTCTGAGGAAGAAACACATTGAAAACATTAAATGTAAAAAATTTGGTAACCACATTAAATAAATAATAAAAGAATTCACAGAATGTTACTTGTTTAAGGTATAATGAAAGATGTATGAAATAAATGTGATATGAAAGTATGTTATACTGTGTCTGTTATGTTTTATAAATATCTCTAAGTGTTAAAACGATCACAATGTTTATAAACAGAGTCATATCAAAAGGATAATATTAATAGAAATGAGAATGTAAATAGTTCTTACTTTTCATCTCTTGTGTGTTTCTCTCCTGAATCTGCTGCTGTTTCTCTCTCTCTGTGTGTTTATATGTCATTATATTACATCTGATCTTCAGCACCTCACATCATTTGGGTATTTCTCTAGAAAGACTTATTTTCATATTTTACATCCTGCTTATTTGTATAATAGTCCATCTACTGTCCTGTTGTCTATTATGTAATGGAAACAAGGTGTGCGTTCTCTTATTTGCATGTGTGATGTGTGTCAGCCAGCGAATACATGTGTAAGAAGGTTCAATGAAAGCAAAGAAGGAGGCGGGAACCGGCGAACATTATATAAGATCTGGTGTATTTCTTCAATACATATATTTAAAACACTTATAATTCACTTGAAATAAAATAATTTTACTAGACATCTTTTATGATGTGCGGATGTAATACGGGTTCACAGGATCACGAGAGAAAGAAAATAATCACAGAATTGACATTTTTCTCTTTAAGGGAATGTATGACAGAAATAAAGTGAAAGTGGTGATAGTTCATATGGTGTCCCGGCCTAAGGGGGAAGGCTGCTCTGCCCAGCCCAACCCTCAGGGGGTGCTTGCTTTGTGATGGATGGAATGCCTGTTCTTAACCAGTGTATGGGTAAGAAGGAAGGTTGGTGAGATACCTATTCTTAGCCATAAGTTTATGTAAGAAGAGAGGTAGATAGCGAACTGACCCAACCTACCGGAGGGTGGAAAGGTGATTTCGCAGGCATACGCCCCCTCCGAATGCAATTCCTACATGTTGCCACGCAGGACGTGGGCTGACACCGGGTTTACATGCAGGTTGTTAACCCCTGCGAAGGTGTTTGGACATAGTCCAACCCGCAGCTCTGCAGATGTCTGCTAGAGAGGCGCTTCTGGCCAGTGCCCAGGAGGTGGCTATGCCCCTCGGGGAGTAAGCCCTCACTGCCAATGGGCATGGGAGATTCTGAGATCGGTATGCCGTCGTAACGGCATCCACGACCCAGTGCGCCAGCCTCTGCTTGGGGACAGCCTTCCCCTTCTGCTGTCCTCCAACACAGACAAGGAGCTGGTCAGAGCTTCTGAGCTCTGCGTGCGGTCCAGGTGGAGGCGCAGTGCGCAGACTGGACACAACACGGATGGGGTTGGGTCTTCCTTTCCGATGGGGAGCGCCTGCAAGTTCACCACTTGCCCCCGGAAGGGAGTAGTGGGAACTTTTGGGCTCTGAAAGCCAAGTGCAGTTGAGCCAGTGTGGCGCAACCAATAACACCTGGTACTCCTCTTCCCTGACCTTGCGCAGTGTCTGCGCAAGGAGGCTCATTCGGGGGTGTGCCAGGGTAAGAGACACGACGGACACAAGACGGCAGATATAACAAGCCCTGGAAGGGAGTTTATTGAAACACAAAGTGAAATAAGTCCCAATCGTGATAACCCGGGGTGCTCGTGGGGAATGTCTGTCGTCCGTGCTCGTGCAATCTTGGGTCCTGTTTCCTCACTCGCTCGTATCTGCTGGCAAAGGGAGACAAAGTGTTAGTTGGCGTGAGTTTCCCGCCCCAAGTTATCCGTGCAAGTGGTTTTTATGCCCAGCGGCTAATCAGCCTCAGGTGTATGCAATCAACATTAACTGCCGGGCTGTTTCCTAGGCGACGCTGATCCTGGATCTGTACACACCTCGCCACACTCCCCCCAAGCGTCGACCTCGTATCCTGGGTCCTTGGGAGGCTAGTAAGGGTGGGTGGGAAGTGTCGCCTGACAGACCTGCCCAGCCGTACCACATCCGTGGCAACCCATACGCGTTCCTGTTCGCGACCCCGGGCCGATGTCGCACCGTGTAGTGGAAGTCCTGGAGCGCCAGGAACCAACGGATCACCCGAGCGTTGGTGTCCTTCGCTCGGGCCATCCACTGTAGGGGTGCATGGTCTGTGACCAGGGTGAAGCTTCGGCCCAGCAGGTAGTAGCGCAGCTCCAGGACTGCCCACTTCACGGCCAGGGCCTCCTTCTCGGCGGGGGTCAACTTACGACTAATGTAGGTCACCGGGTGTTCTTCTCCGTCATGGACCTGCGACAGGACGGCTCCCAGACCTTTGTCTGAGGCGTCCGTGTGGAGAAAAAAAGGGCAGGATGTTCATCATGCGCTGGAACGTCGCGGGGGCTCCGTGTAGGCCAAATGGTAGGACTCGGTGCTGCCAGTGGCCGCTATGGGTGCTGAAGGCCGTTTTTTCTTTGGCCTCAGCCGATAGGGGTACCTTAAAGTGGCATTTGGTAAGGTCCAGAGTCGAAATGTACTGAGCCCTACCAAGGCGATCAGGCAGCTCGTCCACCCGCGGCATCGGGTACCCGTCGAATGAGGATACCTCATTCAGCTTCCTGTAGTCATTGCAGAACCGGAGGGTGCCGTCTTGCGTTGGTACCATCATGATCGGGCTGGACCACGGGCTAAGGGATGGTTCGATAACCCTCAAGCTGCAGCATCCGTTGAACCTCTTCTTCGATAGCCTTCCGGCGGGCTTCGGGTACACGGTAGGGCCGTTGCCTTACAATGGTTCCGGGCCCTGTCCGGATCTCATGCTGGGTCACGTTGGTCCGTCCCGGGTGCTCTGTGAACACATCCCTGTATTGACGAACCAGGGCCTCTAGCTCAGTCTTCTGAGCGGCGAGCTGCTCTCCCAGGTGTACCACTGGCTCCGCCTCCTGAACGTACGCCACCACTTGCTCTGGCGGAGCGATCCACCTATTCAGGAGGTTGATGTGGTACACCTTTTCCTCATTCCTTCGTCCCGGCTGACGTATCCGGTATGTGACCGGCCCCACCTTCTCTACGACGGAATACGGACCCTGCCAGGACGCCAGTAACTTTGAAGTGGCCGTAGGCACGAGGATGAGCACTCGGTCACCAGGCTGGAATTCTCGTGCCTGGGCGGGCCGGTCATATACCCTCTGATGGGCGCGCTGGGCCTCTGCTAGATGTTGCTTCACCATCGGCAGCACTCGGTCAATCCGTTCCCGCATCTCCTTCACATGTTCGTTCACCGTCCGAAGCTGCGCCGGCTGCTGCTCCCATGCTTCCCGGGCAATGTCCAGTAATCCTCTCGGTTGGCGTCCGAACAGCAGCTCAAACGGAGTAAACCCAGTGGGGGCCTGGGGGACTTCCCGGACCCCAAATAGGACATAGGGAAGCAAGAGGTCCCAGTCGCACCCCTCTTCAGCTATCACTCTTCGTAGCATCCGTTTTAGGGTTTGATTAAACCGTTCCACCAGTACGTCCGTCTGGGGATGGTAGACCAATGTACGCAGTTGCTTGAATCTGAGAGTTGGCAGAGGTCCGTCATCAGCCGGGACATGAAGGGAGTGCCCTGGTCCGTTAAAATGGCGCCGGGGATACCCACTCGGCTGAACATCAAAAACAGCTCCTTAGCGATGTTCTTCGCGGTGGCTTTGCGAAGGGGAAGGTGTCCTAGGTGTCCCGCCATCGGGTGCAAATGAGCCAGCTCCCAAACCGTCTCCGTCTTGGTCCTCGGCACCACCAGGATGTGTTTAATTTCCCCCCACCGTGATGCGACACAGTAGAGTAGGCCATTCTTGACCACGAAGTGGGGGCGGGGGTGAGGCACGGTGAGTCGGTCTTGTCCTTCCGGCACCCGAATCTGATTCCAGCAGTGCTTTAAGCGCTCATCCTTTCGTTGCTCGCGGCCAAAGGCTCCTCCCTCGGTAACCTGATGAAACACATCCATATACACATTCGGGTTGGGACACTCACCCTCTCTCTCTCTGTCGGTGGCCAGGAAGGCTGGTTGGTGAGCTTTGGTCCTTGGAGCCCGTCGCCGTTGGCGGCCCCTCTTGGCCTGCTTTCCCCGGAATGTGGCGGCCATCAGTCGATCAAATCCCGGCCAATCTCGACCTAATATCACCGGTACCGGGAGATCCTGGACGATGCCCACCTCGATCTGCCAGTTTCCAGGTTCCGCTGCGATGGTCACCCGGCGCGCCGGCATGTGTTGAGTGTCGCCATGAATGCAGGTAATGGGAACCATGGCTTTACTTGCAGGAAGTGGCCGTACTACCGTCGGTTGCACCAAGGTAATTGCGCTACCTGTGTTAAGAAGGGCCCGGTATGATTCGTTTCCTACCTGGATAACACTGGTGGGTGCTCCCTGAGGAAGGGTCCGGTGTACCGCACATCCTGCCATCCAAGCTCTAACGCCGGGTCACGGGGGTTCAGGGGCCATGGGTTCGTCCACTGGTTCAGGGGCCGCCGGCCTACTCCCTGGTCGCATAGTACCCTCTGGCCGTGGCCTGTCAAATCCTCCCCTCCGGGGTGCCGTCCTTTCTCTCTCTCCGGCGTCTCTGGCCGGCGATGCTTCGGCCAGCTCCACAGCCTCGACCAGCTCTTTAGTCATCCTCGGATTCGTCATACTAACTGACCTTCGAAGATGCCGGGGTAAGGTAGGAAGAAGCCGGTCGATCATGACTTTCTCGACGACTTGTACGGCTGTAGAGTCATCCGCCAGCAGCCAGAGATTCACCAGATGCGTCAGTTGAGCAAACTGCTGCCAAACTGGAACGTGCTCGTCGTAAATCCACTTCTGGGATTGCTGAGCAGCGCAGGGAGGTGATAATCCTTGCCGGGGGAGGATCTCTGCCTTCAGCATAAGGTAATTGTCAGCCTGGGCGGTTGGCAGGTCGAAATAGGCGCGCTGCGCTTCCCCCGTTAAGAAGGGCGCTAATGTGCGCGCACAAAACTCACTTCCCAAACCCTCTCTGGTAGCGACCACTTCGAAGGTGTGTAGGTAAGCTTCGACGTCATCCTGTGCCGTCATTTTAGTCAGCAGCGAGGCCGCGTGATGGTGAGGTGCGGATCGCGTCATGGTCATTTGCAGCTGATCGATCTCTTGGTCGGCCCGCTCTTGTCTAGCCCGCATCTGGTCGAAGCACTGCTGCTGGCAGACGGTGAATTCTGTAAGTCGGCGCAGTAGTTCCTCCATTTGTTTGACCGCCGAGAGAGAGAGGGTGTCCGTCATTCCTGAGATCAACAGAAAGTAAGTGTTAGAGGAAAAAAAACAGCAGCTAATCAGCCTCAGGTGTAGGCGATCAACATTAACTGACTGGCTGTTTCCTAGGCGACGCTGATCCTGGATCTGTACCCACCCCGCCACAGGGGGAAGGCGTACTTCTGCCCGTCCCGCGGTCAGCTGTGCGCAAAGGTATCCGTGCCGAGGGGCCTCGGACAGGGAGTACCAAAGCGGGCAATGGTACCGCCTTTTAGCCTGCCTGGCGGGACAGCTGCAGGCACTGTCGGTTTGAGAGTGGTGGCAGCTGTCATGTGTGTACAACCCTACGCCTCGCCGGGGCGTGAGGTCGGGTTGCCGGGCACAGTCCAGTGGAGTGTGCGATCGGCTGCAAGTACACCCGGGGACAATGGAACAACTCTGTGAGTAAGTGGGCGCCAGGCCCTGAAAAGGGGGACTTTCTCGGTGTCATTCATCTGTGCAAAGTACAGCCGGGGGTGTCTCTCCTGGACCACTACCTTGGACATTGTCCGACCCAGGGCCTGTGCCGCCACTTTGGTCGCCCATGGAGCACTGTCAGTGGCGGCACGGAGATCCTGGTATTACACCCGGGTCGGCGTTACCCTCGTGGAGCTCTTTCAACGCCTTGGCCTGGCGGACCTGCAGGATAGCCATGGCATAGAGAGAGGAGGCAGCCTGGCCTTCAAGCCGGTAGGCGTGGCCGATTCCCCCAGGTGGCAGCCGTCTGCGGGCACACAAACCACAGCCCCACGTTCCAACCAGGAGATCTCGACGTAGCCTTTGGCTGCCCCACCATCGAGGGAAGTGAAGGAGGGGGAGCTGGTTTGACTGGAGCGGGCCGTGAGTGGAGCGCTCTAAGATCCGCTGCTCTACGTCGTAGATCCGGCAATGTAGAAGAAGAATTTGTTGAATTTGTTTTGTCCGTAGTCATGAGTGAAGGCTCTGAAGAACAAAAGGTAAATGAATGGTGCATGCGGGGGGCGGAGACCGGCATGCAAATTTGGCCTTTTCTATAGTAGTCAGAGTTGATTGGTTCTCAAGGACGAACCCCATCTGTTGTTCTCGACATAACGTCGAGAGACTGACAGAAAGGGAACTATCAATGTCAATCATAGTCACAACTTGTACTCATAGTGTGACCCAGTGTGTGAAAACTAGGCTGAGTTAAAAAATGGTGGTTCATTAATGGTATTTTAATGGAAACCGCCAGAATTTATGTAAGTATATTTTTTATCAGTTGGGTTTATGTTTAAATAGTACATCACAAATAAATGACCTTATAGCTGGGTTTTCACATTGATCACAAAAGTGCTTTGAAAATGGTCAGCTGATAAGACCTGTGCTTTAGGGATTGTATACATGTACTTATGTAACTCTTAACTGACTGAGTTAACAAAACCAGAAAGTCCCCCCAGCTGTCATTGCTATTGAAATCTTGCTTGCAATAAATCTTTCATGCTCTTCATCACATATACAGTATATAATATACATTAGTAAGTGTGGTGGTGCTCATGGTGTTGATCACATATACAGTATATAATATGCATTAGTAAGTGTGGTGCTCATGGTGTTGATCACATATACAGTATATAATATACATTAGTAAGTGTGGTGGTGCTCATGCTCTAGATCACATATACAGTATATAATATACATTAGTAAGTGTGGTGGTGCTCATGGTGTTGATCACATATACAGTGTATAATATGCATTAGTAAGTGTGGTGGTGCTCATGGTGTTGATCACATATACAGTATATAATATACATTAGTAAGTTTGGTGGTGCTCATGGTGTTGATCTGGGACGGGCGAGTGTGAGGCTGGAATTGAAAAACACTGTATACTCACTAGTAAAAACTAGACTACACCACTGTGATGAACATTGAACATCAAGCAATGAAACAATGATAGAGAACTCTGCCTCAATGACCACACTAAGGGGAACGTCTCTGTGCTGGGGGTCTCATGCTTCCAGAGGGATGTTGAAGCCTGTGCTGCGACTACCCTCGGTCTGACTTGAGGTCATATTTGAGGAAGGAGGTCACATGAAGAGCGGATACGGCCCAGCGTGTGAAAACAGATGTGTGGCGTGAGAGCGTGACTACAGAGTCAAATGAGTGAGTCTTACGCCCAATGTGTGACAGCCGGCGGACCTGAAACATCAAAGTAAATATTGATGTCAACATCTGATGTTATCTCATCTCATTTGTGTTTTCTGTTTCTGGGTCAGAACAATGATGTTCAGAGAAGCAAAAAGTGATGATGATGTTCAGAGAAGCAAAAAGAGAACTTATATGATGAGGCTCTCAGATCGTGTCCCTGGACTCACTTAGCTTTATTCCTCTTTATTCCATCAGTCCATTATTAATATATTAATGGAAGTTTGAGTTTTCATTATTTCATATGACAATTAATATATTTTTAAATGTCTTACAGTGAATAAATGTGATTGTTACCAAGTATTGATAACACTAACTCCTCAGACCTTCACTACAACATATATGTGGCTAAAAAGTGTGTTTTGAGGTTGTGGTTAAACTATCTTTAATGCAAATAGTTGAATGTGAATAAGTAAACATTTTTTATCTTTACTCGTTTATTTGCTCGAAGTTTAAAGGGACAGTTCACATAAAATTTAATGTAAGTTTATTTTAAAAAGATCCGTTCACGTGTTCGGCTCTCTTCCTCATTCAAATGAAGTTTGCCTGAAGCTCTTGGTTAACAAAAGTGTTGTGTACTAAAACTCTTTCCAGGATATCTGCACTCCTCCTGTATCCAAATGTTGGTGTGACAGGGGTCCTTTCATGCTTATTTTTGTGATGGTGGTTTAAATTATAATCCTTACAAATGTTGTTTCCAAACAAACTAAGAGCACATATATCTGTGCACAAATGTCTTATAATGTGGTAATTTGTTTTTTTACAACGTGAAAAAAAATATTTACTTATCTTATCTGGTTGTTTTGTCTCAGTTAAGTTTTATTTACTTAATCTTCTAAGTAGTCACCATCATGGTGATCAGTGTTTCCTTGTGTTTTCCTCTTTTTCTAAGCGTGTTATAACTTCGTCATAATAATTTACACCAACTTGTATCAACTTTAAGTTTAAACTACTAAGTGATCAAACTACTTTCATGTAGCTCAGTGGTAAGAGCATTTCATTAACAATGCAAGGTTGTGGGTTCAATCCCAGGGGATTGTAAATACCTATGTAAAATGTATAGGATAAACCAATGTAAGTCGCTTTGGATAAAAGCATCTGCCAAATGCCTAAATGTAAATGTCAAAATGCTTTGTTAACACAATCCTGTTACAATTGAGCCCCAGGAAGGCTGTAGTACATGGCCGTGACTACACCAATGGGATTGATTTACTTTTGAAAGAAACAAAGACATGTATAAGCTCCAGTAGGACAGCCCTCATAGTTGAGTTGACTGTACCTTGGGAAGAGGCCATTATGAAGCATCAGAATGAAAGAATCTCTGGTATGCCAACTTGGCAGCGGAGGCTGAAGATCGGGGATGGACAGCATAAGTGTTTCCGGTGGAAGTGGGTTGGTTAAGGAAGTGGGGACCAGAGGACGGCCCAACGAACGTTAGTCAAAGAACTTGCCACTGTCGCTGAGAGAAGCAGCCACTGGCAGTGATTGAAACGGAAGGACACAATATGAGCTGCTCTGTTGCAGAGCATAAGCCACTGGAGCGGGCGGTGATCAGAGATTCCACTTCCAGCAATTGAGGACATCCAGAAGAAACGCTGTTGACGTAGAGCTTGCACACTATATTTCCGAACAGTATAATCTACTCATTAAAAATGAGTTAAAATTTCTAAAACTGAAACAGTTCTGTAAACTTAAAACTTAGTATATTTTTAAAAAGGTTAACATTTAACCCGACTACCCTGATTGTGATCAATGTTTGCTTCAGTTGGGCTCTTGACTCTTGTGTTTTACTATTAGGACTTTAGCTTAAATTATCTTTAACCATTGAAACAATGCATTAAAGCCTGTTTGTTTGGGTAAAAAGCAAAGAGATTTGGCAGCTGTGTATATTTGGATATTTAATCATTATGATGGACTGATAAAGAGTGTTTTGTGTTATTACTTTGTTAAGTGCTTTGATATTACAGATTAGTGTTCTGACTGTCATGCTCTCAGAGACAAACGAAACATGCTAAAACAAAACTACAGCTGTTAAGTCAATAGGACATGAACGATCAGTGTATGAAACTCAACAGTGGTGATAATCAAAGAAAGAAAGCTTCATGCTTCAATGCATGCTGGGTAACATCACTGTACAAAACTCATTCATGATTCCCAGCCTTTACTTTATTAACTGGATTGTAAGGGGTTAGATTTTTATTAGGTTGTTCTATATTCATATAGTTTCCCCAGTATTGTAGCAAATTTAATATCATGTTTAGCCTGTGTACTGTTTTTCAACACTGTTCAACACTGTTACTTTATTTCTGTTGCACGTCTACAAAAGTTCTAATTGAAAATTTACACGAGTTTACATGTTAATGGTTTTGTTGAGTCACCATTATGGTGAAGAGTGTTTGCTTTAGTTGTGGTCTTGACCCTTTGCTTTCCATGGGAAGAAGTCTTTCCCCAGTATTGACATCTATGAGTTGAAACTCACTGACTCAGTTGGGTGGAAAGCTCAGAAAAGCTAACGCATTAAATTATTTGGGTCGGAGAGTAAGTACATGTTGCAAAGTTTAGTTAAAGCTTAAAAGTTATTTGTTGACCTCTTTTATGATCTTGAATGAAATTAATTCATTTACTGAATGTCTTTAACAGAACATCTAACATATGATAAATGTTCTAGCAGATATCTAGAAAATAACAGTTTGTCTCAACAATGGTGACAACAGAAAAAACCTCTAAAGATAAACGCAATGCATTCTGGGTATCATCAAAGCACAATACTCATCAATGACTCCCAGCATGCATTGCAGCTGTAAGCGTTTCATTTGTTAGTCACCACTGTTGAGATTCATACACTGATTCTTGATGTCTGAGTCAAAGACAAAATTCAAGCTTTTTAATCAAAAACTTTTTAGATCGTTACATGAAATGTGAATTTTAAATGTAACTTTATTGAGGCGTTTGTAACATAAAATACAATAAATAATTAAACAACATCCCAGATAAAGAGTTGGTAAATATCTAATCACACTTTCATCTGATGTGATTTGCTACAAAACTATGTTTTATATAAAACAATGTCATAGCAGCCCAAAGAAAACTGGAGACTTACATATAACGGCTGAAAGATGGCAATTAAAGCAAACCCTGATCACAAAAACGGTGACTTTGAATACACCAATAAAGCATCAAGTCATGGCTGTTATGCTGCAGTCCCTGTGAAGCAGAAGTGATGATCGTCTTCAGTATTCTGACGTATTTCAAAGATGAATAGTGGGTGTGGCTCATGTTTTCTACTGTGAATTGATTGGATGAATAAAAACAGGATGTTCCCGTAATTTCACAGTAGTTTACTGGCAACCACAGCTGCCGGAATTTTTCCATAAAAACTACGGAATTCATATTTTCTCTTTTCTTTTCTGATATTAAATGTTTTGTGGGTCACCACTATGCTGAAGAGTGAGTCTGTGTTTAACTCAAGGTCAGCAATGAGATGCTGATGTCATGCTACATGTTGCTTTGTTTAAAAGTGACTTTGGTGTTTTAATAAACAATTACAAAGGCACGCTCTTACATATTTCACGAGGTGAACTGTAAGATTCTATTAATAAAATGTTAAGGTTACTGCTTTTTAAGAGTACCGTGAATACTGGTGGTTCGGGACAAGGCCTGGTATTTATTATAATTAAAGCTGAAATACATTAATGAACATCTACACTAATAATGAAAATACATTACTAAATAAAACCTTTTCTTGTACACGTATTCTTCCGGCCTAAAATTATAAACAAACACACATATATACACAAATGTCTCATTCTACAATAAACAGGTGCTTGTTAATCAATGGTTTAATGAAATAGTTTTATTATATAGACATACTGTATATATACATATTTATATAAAGAGCAGGACAGGTCATATGTGGGATTGTGAAAAAATGTAACATAAAATCATAACACAAAACAAAAAATGGACAACTCTGTTCAATTTTGTACTCGACAAAAGACTCTAAGGTGCATTTTGTCCACCACATTCTCTAAAAATGCATGCATGTCCTGCATAAAAGTAAAAACAAACATCAGAGGCTCTACACTATCATGTTCTTTGACATCTGTAGTGAACAACTGTTCCAAGGCCTCTGCAGCTTCATCATCCTCCATGCACATTATGAGTGGAAGCTGAACTGAGCCAAGAAGATCCCCAGAGTTCTCCAAGCACCACTGACTGGCAGTTTTAAGATCCGTCATGACACGCTCCTAAGAAACAACAATGCAGAAGATGATAAATAAAAATATGCTGAACAATAACGGCCACAACCTCTCTAACAAAACCTACTTTTCGTGGAGACTGAACCACCTGCTTCTCCGATGCAAACTCACAGTTGAAAAGAATGGTTTCATCTACCTAAAAAGTTACCTTTACGACTACCTTTTTAAGGTTGCTGGTACTTTTCCTGAGGAGTTACCTGAGAACTGAATGGAAATACATTTTTAAACAGCAGGGGCCACCGTGTTCACTGCAAAACTAAACGTGGACTTGCTGATATTTCGTAAAAATGCCCTAAAATCAAAGAAAGGCCCAGACAGTATTAGTTTGTTTATATAAAAATAATTGTTCTAATATTAATTTGTTTGAAAATTGGAGTTAAGTTTTGTTGTTTGAAATAAAACATAATTTATTATACAAAGAAACGTCAAGCATTTAAGAAATAATACAAGGGAAGTTGTTCATTTTGTAAAAATAAATCTTGAATAAATCGCATCGTGAGCTGAGTGAATCGTTACATCCCTATATTGTATAGATTTCAACGTCATATTAAATAATGTTGAGTAACACATTGTCTAAAAAATAACTACATAGTGCAGGTCACCTACAAACTTTCCTGTAAGTTTTCAGAACAACACTACAAAATTAATTTAGATAACTTCAGTTCTTCAGTAATAAAACACTGTATGAAGAACAGGTATCGTTACACAAGTATCATAGATGCGATATATCTGGTATCATTGATTATAAGTATTAAGTTAGTTTTCGAAAACATTATGCAGTAGTTATATTGTTGTTCACAGTGTTTTGTATGTATTAGAAAGTGTTTTGTGAATGGATGGATTGTATTAATGCTTTTACTACCGTGTACAGCGGTTTGATTATGTGTGTGTGCGTCAACAGAACGTTGTGACTAACGGATCAGATAACTGCTCTTAATCTGTTTAGGTGAAAAGTAACAGACGAAACATTTACTCATACTGTACTCTCTTTAATACATCCAGGTATGCTTACCCAGTTGAAAAGGAAATATATTTAAATTGAGCTTTTTTGGACATACTTTTAATACTTAAATTATAGTCTATTAAGTCCACATTAAAGGTATTATTTTGGAACAACTTTGAGTATATTAAGCATACTCAAAGTTAGCTTAAAGATCAATTTAAAGCTAGTCACAATATATTTAATATATTGAAATTGTGTTAAATCGGACCCGTTTTAAACACATTTAGTGCAATTTAACTGCATTACTTTAATTTTAATTCATTTACTTTACACTTTGGTGTACTAGAGCTATAATGAAAATATAATTTCAGTTTATCATTATTGTGCTACCACTATATTTTTAATATATTTAAAGCTCCTTGATAATGTATTTGCAGATCTCTAAAGGGGTACTATTTCTATACTAAAAATGTATTACACAAATGGTTATTTATTATGACAATTTATATTTTCAATTTATTAAAATATAACGAATAATACTCATTAACAGACAGTCAAAATACTGTAAATTTAACACAAGCGTTTTGAATCTACAAAACTTTAATGTCATTTTTACATCAGGCATACATTAAAAACTTTACCAGCATATGTAAACTCCACAATGACATACATTGTAGTGGCATGCAGTTATGTAACCTAAAACTTAATTAGCTTTGATATTAATAAAACTTAAAATAAATTAACAAATACAAACTTAAATAAAACTTTGTGAGGGTCAAATTGGTCTTTTGATGTTTCCTGATTTCCCAGTAAGAGTTCATCTTGCCAGTTTATCTTTTTCAAAAATTAGAGTTACCAAATCTTGTGCAAAAAGAGAAACCGTGAATTATCCAGTCTGTCATACATCCTCTTTGGGACTGATCAGAATCAGCTATAGAAATCTGGGTAAAATAAGAAACAAGTAGTGTTAGGAAATATTTAATGGCTTAAATGAAAAACATTGAGTGTATGCTACTGGATTTTCTAAAGTGGTCATGCACAAACAAAGACAGCTAAAAATATATGACAAATACTACTATGAGATTTTTATCATAATTTAATAAAGTTTTCTAACAATTTCTGAGGATTCAGCAAGAGACATCTCACTGGAACTTGAGCTGTATGAGCCTCTTTTAATGGACTCTAAGACATCTTTGAGAGATGATACTGTCCCAGGAAGCTCTACAAGATTAAAAAGTATGTTTCGGGTTGAGTTCACCTGAGTGACAAAAAAACTGTACAAAAAATAATAATTGTTAACTCAATCTGCTTAAATCATTAAATAAAAACATCATATTTACATTTCAATTAACTAATAATTTACCTTTTAAAGCTTCGACAACATCACCATCAAGCTTGACGGTGTTGTGTGGACGTGTGCTCTGCAAAAGACTGTTCTCAAATTATCACCATCTTGTTCGTTGTCACTGTCCACTGCAGCCTGTGTGATTATTTGACACAAGGATAGAAGAGGCTCGACAAACACCTACAGTAAGTTAGTGATGTTGTATTTAATTAAGTAACCAGTTTAGATGACATGAAATGTTATGTTAATAGTTGCATAATTACAATTTATATTTTTAATAATTGTGTTTACTGGGGCGCCAGGTCTTCATGTGAAATCTAAACGATTCAACTGTTCGGCAGAGATTTAGGGAACAGTTGAAACACAAATAGCATGCAAAAAGAAAAAGACGGGTGACTATCCCAAACTCACTGCAGCGCCCATAAAAACTTTTTACATAGTTGTGACCCTGCCTGTGAAAAGTCATTGTGGGTGATGTGCTGTTTTCTTACATAAAATCATCCCACACAATATAAAGAACATTATGTAAAAAGTAAAGCTGTGTAAACAAATTACATCACAGTTAAATTAATAGCTAAAATCAAACTTTGATGCTAATCACCCAATTAAGATTTTTAGGCCGGATCACACATTATCAATTGACATATGTCATCAAATCACCCTTGTATGGAGATAGCAATTGAAATGAATGGGTTTCATAGCACAGCGCAGCATTACCTTGATACTTTGATACTTCACTGTAATGAAAAATAGATCATAGTGAAAATAAAACTTTGAAATAATTTGATATGAAATTAAAACATTGATCTTCTCTGCTCGTTCTTTTCAAACATTTCAATGTCTGTGTTATCTGAATCATCAGAGATTGGAGTGGAGGTTACAGGTACTGCTTTCTTTCTTTGTAAGTTCTTGAGGTCTCTTTTGAGTTTGTCTCCCATTGCAACATCGGCTGCACCTTGAGAAGTACTTGCAATCTAAAAATAATAATTCTTATGTTACATTTCACCAGCAAAAATAATAATTATAAAGAAACTGAAAAGGATCAGGCAGGTCATTTATTATTGTAAAAAATACAATAATTATGAAAGTTAGGACAATCCAAAACTTTTAAGGCCTCAGCTGTTGTTTCCCTTGCTGTGTGGTTGTCTTCCAGATGTCTTCTCCTCTCTTAAAGGCATCTCTCTTCACAATTAAGTCTTTGTAAACATCTGTCATTAAAAACAAAAGTTAAATAACAAAATTATAATATAAGAACATTTTAAACGGAGAAATAGATCACGTCCATGCACACACATCCAAGAAGTGCAGGTCGAGGCGAATCGACTGTGCCAGCATCCTGAGAATATCTAAATACTTTAAAATATATGTAATAAATAATTACTTTTCCCCTACAATAACTTTACTAATAAAATATTATATTATTGTAACAACACTGAAAAAAATGATTCTGACCCTTGTAAATGTAACATGTTTTTATCTAGTTCATTTCACTGATTTTAATGTGTTATTTACTCCTACTTATATTTATTATTAATTTTCAAATTCACTGCCCTTGTTTAAAACAAGTTAATTTCATTCAATTAAAAGTAAATTGAAAAAAATATGTTTAATTTAATTTCCATATACTATCCGGTCTGCGCATGTGCAGACACATTTTGTTCTGAAGGCGCCAAGGAGACGGTACTTAAATCTCATACGCTGATAGATTTGCACAACACCGCATTAAATTGAACACATATATTCCTATGTGGAGTATTGGGTTTTATTATGAAAAGGGGGTTTTATTATGAAGCATGTTAACAGGAAGTACGTGTGTTGTAATAGATAATGAGGCAAGAATAAATGCTGTTCTGTTGCTCTACAATGGTCACTCGTATCTATGCCCAATAACACGACATGGTGTCAGAAGTGGGATGGCGGTAAGAGCTTAATCGCCAAGGAGTGAAAGTAAGCTGTTCTGGGAGTGAAAAAGAAGGTTTTATCGGGAGAAAATAATGTCGGATACAGAGGGAGCGGGAGCAAGCGCACCGCATACGCAGCCTCGCTATATCGCCCCAGCTACAGATAAACAGCGGCAACATTGCTAATGCAAATCCACCCCCGAACGCCACATTCACCATACAGCCTGCCGAAGCGTTTGATTTTTCTAAGCCTCAGCAATGGGAAAAGTGGATACGGAGATTCGAAAGGTTCTTTCTAGCCAGCAATCTGCATCTTAGCTCAGAGGCTAACCAGGTAAACACGCTCATCTACTGTATGGGGGATGAAGCGGATGACATTCTTCGAGGTCAAGCTTTATCGGACGTGCAGAGACAACAGTACCAAGCGGTAAGAGACACTTTGGACATATATTTCGTGCCCAGGAAAAACATTATCTACGAGAGAGCCCGGTTTAACCAAAGAGTGCAGCTAGTTAATGAGACTGTTGACTCGTTTGTCACCGCACTTTATGCTTTGGCGGAAAACTGCAACTACGGTGCACTACACGATGAGTTAATAAGAGATCACCTCGTTGTGGGACTCAGAGACACTAGCTTAGCTGAGAGATTACAAATGGACAAGGATTTGACGCTGGAGAAGGCAGTAAATCAAGCCCGGCAGTCTGAAGTCATAAAAAGGCAACAAACAGACATTAGAGGAGAGAACAACATGGAATTAGACGCTGTGTCTGTGAAATATAGAAAACAACAGCATCCAAAACAACAGTATCCAAAATACAAGTCCCCAACTCAGCCAAAATTCACAACGAAGTCCAAAACACCAAACGAGAAATCCTGCTACAGATGTGGTAAAACACCTGCACATGCTAAAGTTCAATGTCCAGCAAAAGATGTGACCTGTCATACTTGTGATAAAAGAGGACACTTCAGCAAGGTGTGTAAGTCTGTTACATCCGTGCATGTGATAGAGACAGAGAAATATAATGACACACCCATGTTCCTTGGTTCTGTGGACGCATGTTCAGATCCTTGGTATGCGGATCTTACCATCAGAAACCACAAAGTCAGATTTAAGATAGACACTGGAGCAGATGTGTCAGTTATCCCAGCCCAGATGTACTACAGCATAAAACAAAATGTGACAGAGTTAAGTAAACCAGACAGACCATTGTTTGGACCTAGCGGCACTCCTCTCAAGGTATTGGGTATGTGCAGAGAAACATTGTGCAAAGGGGAAGAAGAAATTGAGGAAAACGTATATGTTATCGAAGATTTGCACATAGCGCAGTTGAGCAGGCCGGCAAGTGTCAAGCTAAACCTTGTGTCTAGAGCAGATAGCATAGACATGAAAGAGTTAAATGAGAAATATCCGAAGCTGTGTCAGGGTTTAGGGTTAATGCAGCAACCTTATACTATTAAGCTGAAACCTGACGCTGTTCCTTTTTCCCTGGCCACCCCAAGACGAGTTCCCATTCCTTTGTTGGGAAAAGTGAAACAGGAACTGGAAAAAATGGAGTCCATGGGAGTAATCAGCAGAGTTGATGAGCCAACTGAATGGTGCTCAGGTATGGTCCCTGTGCCAACCAAAAATGACTCGGTGTGCATTTGCGTGGACCTCACTCACCTAAATGACGCAGTGTGCAGAGAGAAGTACATCTTACCTTCAGTGGAACAGACACTGGGATCCTTGGCTGGAGCAGTCGTCTTCAGTAAGTTAGATGCAAACAGAGGGTTTTGGCAGGTCCCGTTGTCACCTGAGTCAGCACACTATACAACATTCATTACCCCTTTCGGACGTTACCATTTTAACAGACTTCCTTTTGGTATAGCCTCAGCCCCAGAACATTTTCAGCGGAGAATGTCAGTGATTCTGAATGGGCTACCAGGCGTGGTTTGTCACATGGACGACATACTCATTTGGGGTAAGGACCAGCAGGAACATAATGTCAGACTTCACACAGTGCTTCACAAACTGCAAGGGGCTGGTGTCACACTAAATAAGGAGAAATGTGACTTAAGCAAACAGGAGGTAAAGTTCCTGGGACATATTTTGTCTGCGGAGGGAGTCCAACCTGACCCGGACAAAATCAGAGCATTCAAAGCAATGAAAGAGTCGTCAAATGTCAGCGAGGTGCGCAGCTTTCTTGGGATGGTCAACCAGTTAGGTAAATTTATTCCAGGACTGGCTGAAAAAGATAAGCCCCTAAGAGATCTCCTTTCAAAGAAAAACAAGTGGGTCTGGGGCTATGCACAACAAAAAGCATTTGATCAGCTGAAAAGTGAACTGACATCGACTCCTGTTCTCACACTCTATGATCCAAACAAAGACCTTAAGCTGTCTGCTGATGCCTCATCCTAAGGGCTCGGTGCAGTCCTTTTTCAAAAAGAAGGTGAGCAGTGGAGACCGGTAGCATACGCCTCAGGCTCCTTATCTGAGACAGAGCAGAGGTATGCACATGTAGAGAAGGAGGCGCTTGGATTAACGTGGGGATGTGAAAGATTTAAAGATGGAAACTGATCACAAGCCACTTGTTAGTCTGCTGGGACTACAAGCCCTAACCGAGCTTCCACCCAGGATTCAGCGGTTCCGACTCAGGCTCATGAGGTACAGTTACTCCATCACAAACACTCCAGGCAAAGCACTCTTCACAGCGGACACCCTTTCACGTGCACCTGTCGAAATGGATTCAAATTCTAAAGCTGCAGCAGATCTAATGGCTGACTCAAACATCTACATCGATGAAATAATCAGAAGCCTACCTGCTAGCCCAGCGTACATCACAAAACTGAAAGAACAACTAAAGACAGACAGCACATGTTCTGAAGTCATGTCATTGTGTCAGAGAGGCTGGCCAGATTACAGCCATCTCACAGGTCCAATCAAAGCATTTTGGCCTTACAGAGACACTTTAACGATACATGATGAACTGCTACTGAAAGGCACCAGACTCGTGATTCCTACCACTATGCGCAACTCTGTTCTCATAGCATTACATGAGGGACATCAGGGAATGTCTAGGTGCAGAGAGAGAGCTAGAGAGACAGTGTGGTGGCCTGGTCTGAGTGGCCAAATCAACGAGCTTGTAAAAAACTGCACCACATGCATTAAGGAACGTGCCAATTCAGTGGAGCCTTTAATGCCCAGTGTGCTCCCTGAAAGACCTTGGCAAAAAGTTGGAGCTGATCTTTTTACGCTTAACAACAGTAACTATGTTCTGGTGGTGGACTACTATTCCAGATTTGTGGAGATAGCAAAACTGACGCCTACGAGATCTGAAGATGTGGTAGTACATCTAAAGTCAATCTTCTCCAGACATGGCATTCCAGAGCTTTTCTACAGTGACAATGGACCTCAGTTTTCTAGCCAGCTGTTCAAAGACTTTGCAGCTGCATACGGTTTCAGTCATGTAACTAGCAGTTTCCGAAATTTGCTAAAAGCAATGGTGAGGCTGAGCGTCACGTCCAGACAGTGAAAATGCTTCTAAAGAAAGCAAAAGACCCATATCTTGCACTTTTAGCCTACAGAGCGACCTCATTGGCTAATGGATACAGCCCAGCGCAACTACTAATGGGACAGAGACTTCGTACGCCAGTTCCTCAGCTTCCCTCATTGCTCACTCCCAGCCTGCCAAATGAGGCTACAGTCATAAAGAAAGAGAGAGAGAGGAGACTAAAGGACAGTGCAGTGTTCAACAAAAGGCATTGAGTGAGAGATCTTCCTCCGCTTTCTCCTGGACAACCTGTGTGGATCACAAATATACCAAGAGTGAAGGGACTGTCATCTCACCTCATTCTACTCCCCGCTCATACATCGTGGAGAGCCATTCAGGAGTTATCAGGAGAAATAGACATCATCTATTGCCATTACCTGAAAGCACACCAAAGGTTCAAATTCCAAGTACACCAGTCTGTCCAACTGATGACACCAGGCTCACACCGAACCGTTCAGAGTCTGCAGTTAAGACTCCAAAGGTAGTTTCCCCGGGTCCTGTCAGAACCAGGTCAGGTAGAAGTGTCATAAAGCCTCAAAGACTGGACTTGTGAATACAAAAGAGTTACTGTAAAGGAAAGTGTTCAATAAATTGTAAAAAGTAAAAGAGAAAAATTTTTTTTTTCATTCATGCAGTAAATGTTCATTTCAGTCTGCATTCATCTCCTAGAAAGAGGGATGTGGAGTATTGGGTTTTATTATGAAAAGGGGGTTTTATTATGAAGCATGTTAACAGGAAGTACGTGTGTTGTAATAGATAATGAGGCAAGAATAAATGCTGTTCTGTTGCTCTACAATGGTCACTCGTATCTATGCCCAATAACACGACACCTAAATACGCTGATTAGCTTGTTCAGGTGTTTTATATCATAGCTGTGGCTAAACTGGAAAGGCAAATGGATCTCGCGGGCCAGAGTTGAGAACCACTGACCTACACCCTCCACATAAATTAAGTTTATATTTAGTTAATATGGTACTGGTGTATTTTGATATATGTTGTGCTCTTGAAAATGGGTGATAAAAGGCTTTTCTCCAACGTTCTCCTTTATATACATATATGTATACAGCCACACTTGTTAGGCAGAGCAAAAATCTATCTCTAAGATCAGAAAAAATAATTTTGAGTTGAAAATATTGGGTTTGATGTATGTGTCTGAATATTAATGAAAGTTAAGATACAATAAGAGATAAAAAAACTATTGGATTAAATTTGATTTTAGTATGTAGAAATCAAACCATTAAATTTCCTGTAGCTCAGTGGTAAGAGCATTGTGCTAAGAACGCAAGGTTGTGGGTTCGATCCCAGGGGATTGCAAATACCAATGTAACATGTATAAGCAATGTAAGTCACTCTGGATAAAAGCGTCATCTGCAAAATGCCTCTAATGTAAATGTAAAAAAGTACAATCCACTTATAAAATATAAGTACACTCAATTTATAAGTACACTCAACTTAAAAAATATATCTGGTTTTAGATACATTTATTTCGTGCAACCCCTTGACATAAAAAAATAAGTAAAGTCAACATAACAATTTTTTCAGTGAAGGCTTAAGGCCGATTAATGTGTTCTGTGTTCTGTATGTTCTGTATGTCACATGACATTTGATGCAGACGCATATTTAAAAAACGGGTCGTATTTTCTGGTTTTAAAATGATCTGGCCAAATTAAGGACATACTGGAAAGTCCCAAGAATACTTTAGAGAGAAAAATGTCAACTAATGGCATTATAAATGACATAAATTCAGGAATGGTGTATGAAAAGCTAATCAGGGCTTGTAAAATTGGTAAAGAGGATGTGAGTTTATTGTGGAACTGTGATAGTATCCCAGTTTTCAAGAGCTCAAAGTCTCAGCTATGGTCCATTCAGTGCCAGATAATTGAACTGGATCCAAAAGAACGGAAAAATAACATCTGCATTCCATTTATTTGGTTTGGAGAGAAGAAACCTAACATGAGGACTGTTAACTACACTGTGAAAAATAACACAGATATTTACTTAAAAAAATTAAGGTAACAGTATTACACAAAATATTTAAAGTACTTTGAAGCATATTTTTAACGCAACATTCCATGAATATATCAAGTAAAACTATTTAAATTATTTAAGCAGGTCACATGATTAACTTAAAAAAATGAAGGAGAGTTAGTAATTTGAGCATTGGATTTAACTTCTTGATCTTTTTTAACTTCATTAGAATATTTATTATTGTTCACAACATATATGATGTACAAGTAAGCTGAGAGTTGACTCAGTACTGACATTAGCAGCATTACTGTTCACTGCGTGAAAAAAAAAACACACTGCACAAGCTCTCCCACAAACTAAGTACAAGCAGCACTCTTCTGAAAGATGGTAAACACGAAACTCAGAAATACAAACAGAATATCTTCTTAATCTAAAAGACAACGGAACATTAGACACTATCAAGTCTTTCATTTCATTCTAAAGCACATCAAATAGCACTTTTTCACAAAAATGACTCTCCTATTGCAGTTGCATGCAGAGCATGCTGGGAACTCTAAATTCACTGCTCAGTTAGGGAAATTAACTTAAATTATTCATGTAGTTCCACCACAAAATAATTAAGTAACGATCCTTCATACAAGTTTAAGTGGGTTGAACATAATAAAATTAAGTTGAATTCACTCAATTATTTGTGCATTTAGAATTCTGAGATATTTCTGTAATTTTAACTTAAATTTTGGTTACAAAAAAAAGAACACGGTTGTATTAAGTAAAGTTTACTCAATTAATTTCTTGAAATCTACTATGATACAGAATACATTTTTACAGTGTAGGGCTGCAAAAACGAATCGATTAAATCGATAAAAATCGATTACTAAAAGAGTTGGCAACGAATTTCATAATCGATTTGTTGTGTCGCGCGACGCGGAGACGCTTGATTATTTAAAAAAAAACTTTATTTGAGCGCGGAGCGTAGTGAACACACTCGATCTCTCTCGCGCACTGATGCTAGCAGATTTCGGCGCCTCATAGACAGGGCGGAGCAAAAACAAAAAAAAAACGAGTGGAGGAAAGATAGATGACGGAGGCAGAGAAATCCGCGCGACTAAAGTCATCCAATGTGCGGGAGCATTTCACACTAAATAAACAGAAAAAGTGTGTTAACTGCTAAATATGCTAAAGCGACATGGCGGGAGCACCACGGCAATGATCCAGCACCTGAAACACAAACATGTTGGAGTCTTTGATGAGGAGGAAGGGAGTTCAACAGCAGGTTAAGTCACTACAGAATCCTACTTTTGTTCCGTTTTGAAGTGAGGAACATAATGTCTCTGGTGCAGGTGTTTACTCGTTATCCATCTTGACAAGCATGACAAGTTAGCGTTAGCTGGTTAATAACGGTAGTAAAGCAGGGGTGGTATAGTTACTTTGCACTTTGCATTGCAAGACTAAAGACACGTTTTTATTCACTAGCCTTTTTTGGACCATTCATTTATCAATCTGTTGTCATGTATTGTACACTGGAAAAAAATATTTTCTTACTTAGTAATTTGTCTCCTTTCCAGTCTAAATCCCAAAAATCTTAAATCAAGATTACTAGACAAGACAAATGGCATGAGAAAATTAAGTGATGCTAAAAACTTCTGTTTGAGATTAATTTTGAGATGTTTTTTCAGAAAACAAGACCTAATTTCTTATGCTATTTCAGGGGTCTACTAAATGTATCTTGATTTAAGATTTTTTTGATATTTGGACTGAAAACAGGACAAAACTACTAAATTAGAAAATCAATTTTTGCAGTGTATATTAATAGGTTATTATTGACAAATATATTTGTGTGTGTTGTACTCTTTTAAAAGTTATTTTATAGCACTTGGTCATCTTAAGCTGTGTTTAAATGTGGTGTATAAATGAACCTTACACTTACTACAATGGTGGTTATAATTGAATATATAAGCTTCAAGTGAACTTGAGAGAGAGAGTGTGTGTGTGTGTGTCATTGTGAGAGTTTGTGAGTGCGTGCGTTTGCAAAAGTGTGTGCATTTGCGAGTGTTTGCGTCTGCAGTGTAGTGTAGAGAACAAGTTCTGACATTCAGACAAATCCTGTTAAATTTTCTGCTTTGTTTTGTTCTTTATTTTTTATAAATTATTTATTGTTCTGGCAGCTCAGGTGGCAGTTTATTTAAATAAAAGTCTATATATTTGGCAGATGTAAAGCATGCATGTGTATGTTTTTTGTGTTAGTCTATTTTTATTTTATTATTATTATAACAGCTCAGGGATGTCCAAGGAGCAACATGTTTGTGCAGTTTCTAAAATTTTAGTTCTATTTTGGAATAAAGGGTTGGAAATGAATGCTTTTCTTTTTGGGGGGTTTTATCTGATTCATCGATTAATCGATAAAATAATCGACAGATGAAGCGATTATTAAAATAATCGTTAGTTGCAGCCCTAGAAAAGTTTGGGTTTCCAGGAGTCCTTTGTTCTTATTCATACCTTTTAATTTGATGATACTGGTACAGTTAGGTTGTTATGACCATATTTCAAACCTCCAAACCTTTTGAGTTAGTGATCACTTGATCTGTTTTGAAGCACTATACCCTGGTGTGGAAATTCCATTTTACATGTCCACTTTATTTTTTTGTTGGCATATATGTGCAGCTATGTTAAAAAATCTGCTGTTTTAATTGTTTTTAGAGGATGATGTAAATTTATTTTGATTTTAAAGTCAATATATATTTAAATTTGTTCGTTTTTCTTTTTTTTAATCTTTCATTAATAATTATAATAAATAATAATTTATAATGTCAAATTTTTTATGCTTTTAATCTTTCATCAAATAGTGAACTGCATACTAAATGTGCATGCATGTACAAATCAACAGCAGTTAATATTGTGCTAGTACTAGTATTGAACTAAAAGAAGCAAGACGGATCCAAGCCTTTAATTAGAGTCATGTGAAGCTTTTGATGGGACAGTTAGGTCCTAGAGATGTGGTGAGAACAGCTGCACAGCGGGGCCCAATATGATTTTTTGTCATGGGGCCCAAAATTCCTGGCGACGCCCCTGTGTATGCATTAGTAAGTGTGGTGGTGCTCATGGTGTTGATCTGGGATGGGCGAGTGTGAGGCTGGAAGGGATAAACACTGTATACTCACTAGTAAACATTGAACAATTAAACAATGACAGAGACACTAACTGACTCAATGTTTTCATCACTCATGTATTTAAATGAACTCCACCTGAAGGCAGAACTGTGTTACTGCACTTTATCATCATTCAAATACAAATAGAATTGATCTTTTGGGACCAGTTGTTCAAAACATTTAATCTGGATCAAAATTATCCGCATTTGGAAATCCCCTTTTTTCCTATCCAGGATCAGGTAATCCATCTTACTTTTATGCCGGTTTTTCAAAGCAACATTGGACTGGATCACTCTGATCCAGATACACAGTTTTCAAGATTACCAAATCCGGATTACAGTGCTCTAAATGGGACAACATATCACAATGTGGGCTATGTAAAGAACAGGTAGAAGTAAGAGCCAACATAGGGTCACTGTAAGTGTTTATTTTGAGCCAAAACACAAAAATAACATAAAAATCCACTTCCATTCATAATTTAACTTTAATTAAATTATATTAAATAATAATTATATTAAATAATTACTTTTATGACCCCTCATCTGAACCACAACAAATAAAAAACAAATATACATTAACAAATACATAGTGGATATTTTGAAAACATCTTTAAAAAATAAAATGGCTAAATATCCAATTGTTAACGAAATAAAGAATGTTCAGGGTTCTTCTTCATCTGAGGAGGAGAGACCAGCATTTCCAAGCCCTGCTTTTAGGAGGCGGGTCTGAAGTTTCGCTTTGGTTTGCTGCAGTTTGGTCAGCTTGATTTGTTCCTCTGCCAGGAGTATCTGTGCTTCTGCTCTTTCAGTTTCTCGTTTAAGAAGTGATTCATAGGCATCATCATCATTATTATTCGGCAAAGGACGCTTCAAGCCTCTTTTCTGAGCTCCTGTGACTGCTGGCTCTACCAGTGAGGATCCAGGTTGTTCTTCTATAATAGGGCTGAGATCCAGAATGAATGTTTCCTCTGCATTAGGAAGAACTGGCTCACTTTCCTCTACAATTGTAGGCTCACCATCCCCTACAACACCATGAATCCCATGCAGAGCTTTAGAGTTCTCACCTCCAATAATGTCCAGAACCACATCTGTGTATTCACCTTTCTTAAAGGGTTTGTTGCCTGTTTGGGTGTTTTTTGCCTCAGCAAGGTCCTTCGTTGCTCTGGCCCTCAGATTCTTCCATCTAAATTTCACTTGCTCCAAGGTCCTCTTCTGGCCAGACCCCATTGCATTTACATTCTGGGTGATTTCAACCCAAATGTCTTTCTTCCTTTTGTTAGTCACCATTTCACCTGCAACAGAGCTTGCTACTATTGAGGCATAATGGCACTTAACACCCTCCAGCAGTGCATGGGTTTCTGCAACAGTGAAATTAGGTCCTTTTGAGTCCATGGTTTCACCGCTTCTGTTGTAGTGAACATAGTATTCGTAGGCCTTGGGCATGATTGATTTAATTGAACACAAGCCACAGCACGTCAGCCAATTGGTGTGTGGGTATTTGACAGCCATCTTATATTCAGCCTTTCTCAGAGGACTTAGAGAGAGGCACTGACATGACAGGTATTGTCCATCGCTACCACCGTGTTGGTGGAAGAGGATACCGTCAAAGGGTGTATGTTGAGCGTGCACAACCACTGGAGCAATACACCACTGAAGAACTGTATGCTCGCTTTCGCTTTGGGAATGCTGATATTAAGTACATTGCAGACCTTGTCAGGCCAAAACTTCAACGGAGAACCCGAAGGAGCCACAGTCTGTCTGTGGAAGAACAGGTCCTCATTGCTCTGCGCTTCTATGCATCTGGGACTTTCTACCAAGTTGTTGGTGACAATATAGGAGTGGACAAATCAACTGTGAATGATGTAGTGAAAGCTGTGTCAATTGCATTGGCCAGCCTGGTCAATCAGTTTGTTTCACTTCCAAAGGATGTCAAGATTGCCCAGACCAAGCACAAGTTTTTTCTTTTGGGAAATATGCCCAATACTATTGGGGTTATTGACTGCACTCATGTGCATATCCAAGCACCTCATGAGAGGGATTGGGAGTACATCAACCGAAAGGGGAGGCGCAGCATCAACATCCAACTTGTGGGCGATGCTGACCTCATCATCACAAACTGTGTCTTGAAGTGGCCTGGGTCTGTTCATGATGCACGCATCCTGAGAGAGAGTGCTTTATACAGAGAGCTCCAAACCAACCGGCCGGATGGCATAATATTAGGAGACAGTGCCTATCCACTCCTACCATGGCTGATGACTCCTTTTCTTGCAGTAACCACACCTGCGCAGGCACACTTCAACACTGCTCATTGCAAAACAAGATGTGCAATTGAGCGTTTAAATGGATTTCTGAAGAGACGCTTTGCATGCCTTAACTACTTGCGAGTGGAACCACAGGGAGCATGCAACATAATACTTGCGTGTATCGTCCTGCACAACATCGCTACCAGGCGCAATGTCCCTCTCTGTGATGATGTTTGTGATGCACCTGAGCCTGTTGAAGAACCAGACCAACCTCTGGTTGTCTGTCAGAATCAGGGACTGACTGGACGTATAGTAAGGGATGCAATTGTTAGACATTATTTTTGACAGGCTCATCTCTGATGATTGTTTCTTTGAAATTAATATACGGTGATGAATGACCGAAAAATGAATATATTATTTTTGTTTATTGAAATCTGTTTGGGGGATTATTTCATGGGGACACGATAATTTTTATTTTATTTTTACTTTACTATACTGAATAGCTTAATTGTTAGCCTATGTCTACTTTATCACTGTTACAACGGTTACACAAGTCAAGTGCAAAATATAAATAAAAGTATATACACTAAATGATACAAATGTATTAATTGACCAATTTTAAAGTTTTACTACATTTTCTTCCTGAAATCCACCTTGAAATCCTACCCCCTGTTGGGATCAGGATAATCCTGTTTTTTTTGGATCAAAGTTATCCAAATCCCACTGACAAGTTTTGAACAACACAAACTGAAGGTTTGATCCAGATTAAAACTAGGATTGGATTCCCTGATCTAATCTGATTTCAGATTCCTTCTTTCCCTTTTGAACAACTCATTTTCAAGATTTGATCCAATCCGATAACCAAAATCCAATCAGTTTACCTTTGAACAACTGGCCCTTGAGAATAATTTGTTAAATATAATTAAGTTAAATTTACTTAATCGTTTTATATAAGCTTATCAGTTACATTTTGCAGTGATATTGTAATATATGCAGCTGGATTCACAGATATGGTCACACATGTACATCTTATTATTTAATCGGTGGACTGGCAATTGTTTATTTATTATTTCATTATTTAGTGTAGAATTACTGGGTGAGCGGTGAATAGCAGAGTGTATATAATACACTTAGTATATAATTCAATGTGATCATAAAATAATAAATGATTTAAGTCATTATAGACATTATCTAACTTTGATTAAAGTTCTTCAACAAGTATTTGAATCAGAGCCAGATGGAAATGATAAAATCATTATTTTTTTAGATGTATACTTTAGGAGGATGGTAAAACAGTCACAGTTTTGTAAGATTAATGATTTTAGTCCTGTTGTCCACTTGGGGTCAGTGTGTTACACCTCTTGTTTTGTTGAGACCACATCACTGAGTGATTCTGCTCATTCCTGCATTTATTAATGTGTATAAAAACAAATGATGTCTAGTTTTCAGCATTTATTCAGATAGTCAGTATCTAAACACCTTCATTGAATAAATCTAAACACTTTTAATAACTGTTATGATTGCAGATGAAGTGAAAAGTCAGGAGAGAAAATACTGTCTGTATATTAGAGTTTATTTGAACTGATCCATCACTATTACATGAATCCAACACACACAGAATTAAAGTCAACCTTCACCAGATTTCATTTTTATATTTCATTTTCATTGCTGAAAGAGCTTAAGCAGTAAACAAACACACATCAGTATCAGCTGTTAATAATTCACTTAAATGATATATTATCCAAAATAAATGTCATAAGATAAGAACTCTGAATATTTACAAATCACATATGAAGCAACAAAAGTGTGCTGTCAGTGTCCCCTGACAGCAAAAAAATCATTAAAATAATGTTAGAAAATGTTGATTTGTCAAAGTTAATGGCAATTAATGGTGAATAAACATTGAACAAACATTTTCATCAGAGTTTGCTTTAGTTGAGCTAAATGTTGCTAAACATGACAGTCAAACAATATTAAAATTAAGATACTTACTTAAACTTACTTTGAGAACTAATGTAAAAGTTTATAAAGATGTAAAACACAAAGATACTACGCAAGCCTAAACAGGTTATCTGTCAGACACACTTAAACATCAACACTCGTAACACAAACCTCAACAATGTTGACAATCATCAAACTAATTCAGATCAACTGCAATGCATGCTGGGAGTCATGAAAGTTTGATGCAAGTGTGTATTTGTAGTGTGCCTTTAGATGAACCCTATTGCTCAACAACAAAACAAAAGATGACAACCAGAGAATGAAGAAAGGAACAAAAAAAGGTTGTGTATCAGGAAGTGATAGACTTATATCTGTTTAATATCTGTTTATTTCTCTTTTCGTCTGCAGATGAAGTTGAGTTTTTTAGATCCAGGAAGGCTGATCCAGAGATGATCTCCTCCAGACTGAACCGCTCCAGATCTCACATCACTCTCACAGTCGTCCACTGCTGTTTCATTCCCCGGAGCCCAATGATTATAACACACGATCTCTCCATTCACCCAGAACCAGATCCCCACAGAGCAGGAGTGACGTAACCCCAGCCACACCTCAGCAGTCCAGGCCTGATGAACCACTGATGTCACCATGAGCTGAATCTTCTCTGAATCAACTGAAACCAGATCCACATGATTCTCTCTGCAGTATCTCACAGCTTCAGTCCAGCTCAGATTCTTCTGGATCAATATCAGCTCATCTGAACACACAATAAACACAAACAACTGAACATGAGAACAAAACACAAACACTGAGACTGAACTGAGATCAGTTTCATCGTGAAGAAACTTCTGTCGTCAAACACACACATCGACTTTTATTAACTCACCTTCATGACACAAAAAATACTCTGAGCGACTGCAAGGTACATCATGCCATTTCCCCTCATTACTCATATCGACCCCTGTACAATCAGTACCAGAATTATCAGGTTGACCAGAGTCCCAGTATCTGAAGGCGGAGTCAGTGTTATCTGTCCACTCCCATGAGCCTCTGAACAGACCAATCCAGACAGATCTCTGAGGATCATTAATGATGTTGTGGATCAGTTGATTGTCAGTCTGGTTCCTCACACTGATCAGATCAGTATGATACTGTCTGCAGAAACTCTGAGCTTCACTCCATGTTGTATTAGAAGTATCAATGATGTATGATTTACTGCTGTCTGTTGAAGAAAATAAAGATTTAAGTCTCATGATTTTCATTCATTCTCATTACACTTACAGTTCAGATGTCAATCTACAGAAACATATTTCTTCTAATAGTCTTGATAAATGCTTAACTTGTTAAGGTGCCAGAACAAAAACGCAGAGGTGGGACCAAGTCATTGTTTTCAAGTCCTCAAGTCAAGAGAGGCAATTTCAAGTCAAGTTGCAAGTCTTGAATGTTAATGAAATTGAATCAATATCACTTTTCTACCCACAAAATCAGCATTATTGTGATCAGGGTTTGCTCTAGTTGCGCCCTTGACTGTTAATTTTGGTGTCTTCCGAATGCAGTAGTGTGTTAAACTACAATTGTTGGGCCAAAGGAAGCTTATGGAGTAATTCACTTCAAAAGGTTCTTACTGAATATTCATAACAGGAGTAAAATGTACTATGGAAAGTTAATAGGGACCTAATTTGTGGTGAACTACACCTCTATCGCTGATTTACTCTTTATGAGTCTTCTTTGTTAATGAATATGGACTTACAGTATATTATTGTGAATTTCAACAATGGTGACAATCAACAAAAGAAAATGTCATGCCACAATGAATGCTGGGTAACATCACAGTACAAAACTCATTCATGACTCTTCATGAATCTGTCTGTCTGAATTTGATGATTGTCACCATTGTTGATGTCTAAGTGTGTCAAAATATTAGCTTTTTATTTAATTTAAATTCCTGTGTATTTATAAGTCAGAGTAATCCCTCCAGTCATGCTTTTGTGCATGGCAGTTTTAGTACGCAAAAGTTTTTTTCTGAAACACTATTATACAACCACAGAAACTACCACTGAAATATTGTTTTAACCTTATTATAAATTAGGGATCAGGAGCCCAACTAAAGCAAAGACTGACCACAATAATGGTGACTTTGGGGTAGGAAAGAGATATTGTTTCAATTCCATTGACATTTAAGACTAGGAACTTGAGATGACTTAAGGATTTGAAACTTGCTTATGACATGAAAAAAATGATTTGGTCCCACCTCTGCAAAGAAGTGCATTTGTAATTTGGGGAGTGATGTCACAGGTTACAAACAGTGATGAAAATAGTATGCTACTTCTAGTGTGTCATCAACACAAACTGACTCCATTTACCACAAAACAAACAATCACATCTAACCATAAAACACATTAATATAAGAGAATAAGAGTCAAGAGGTCAACTGAAGGAAACACTAAACACAATGAGGGTTTTTCTTCTTAATGTTCATGTTTTCTTCAGTGTTTCTGAATGACTCAATCTTCACTTAATTCCCAGATAACCAATTTTTGCAGCCCTTACCGGTTTAAGGTGGTAAACATTTTAGAAAAGAAGAACCACCAACCACCCACTGGTCCAATGGCGGAGTCCAAGTGGCATGGCGAAGGCATGCGCGTTCTGTCTTTCCAGCACTGGTTTGTTACAGTTAACGTTATTTTAACATTGCGTAATTTATCTGACTCCAAAAGATAAAAAGGAAACCTCATTGAAACGATGTAATTTGTATTTGGTTATTATGCGTGATAATAATCCTGCAATTTGGGTCACTGTTTGATTATCCCGCTTTACTCTAAACTATTTTCACTCATCCCATTCTCATGTCGCTTAGAGTCTCGCACCGGCTGTTTATACGCGGATCTCACGGTCACAAACTCCCCAGTCTTGGTCATTGACAGAAGTTAGAGACCAGTAACATTTAGGTGGCTGCCCCCTGCAACTCACTGCTAAACGCACCTTTTTTGGTCAGCCTAGATTATTAACACCTAATCACAAGCAACAATTATTTTCAGCCAGTTGTCATGACCACTCCACAGCGATAGATAGACCAATCTTACCTTCTCTAATGGCAGCTTTATATAATCATGCCATGGTTTCCCATGTACACTTAACTGGAATAATATTTCTGTACTCAGAGTCTGAGATTTACCCTATATAGATTGACCAGACAACCCTTGTGTTGTTATAAACGCAAATTCACATTAACAGCCTCTAAGATCTAAGTACACTTAAACTAATGCCAAGTTGTTAGCCGGATCTCTTAAATTCTCAGCTGGTGTGTCTTTGCCACCTAGACAGGATTCTAGTCCGTTACTGACCTGAGCGGGGATTTGCGGTAACAAGGATGTAACGGGATACAATATAATTCTATACATACTATAAGAACGTGTCTGTAAATTCAGAATACTATTCATATAGTATAATATGATTAATACTAATTCATATTAAAATACTATAATATTTCTTCCCAATTAAAATTCAATTCAGAGAATACGAAAACAAAACATCAAATCCTCAAAGATTAGTCTACGAGTCTAAGACGCATACCTGACAGTTGAAAAAGATGCGATCGGAAAAAACACAGTGCTGTGTGTCTGAAGGCACACACACAGCACCGTGGGGTTCATCATAGTAAGAATTCCCCAGAACATTTTGCCAGCTTCCCTTAAATACCCAGACCAGAATACACTTCCTCCATACAACAACAATTTACATTGTTAAGGACTCTGTCCTGGAACTGATCAGGCCACAAATGGGCACCTGCATGAAGACACAACCTCAACAGTGAGCAGAATATCTTTAAAGCCTAAAACCTATGTTATGATCTACTCTACTGCTGTGGATATGAGACCATTGTACCAATCGCACTGAGACATTTCAAATGATACCAAATATACATATGAAGATTCTTTGTTCTTATAAGATATGGTATTTGTCAAATCCAGTTCATGGGTGAGCTTTGAATTGCTCTGAGTTCAGTAGGAGAGAGATGAGAGAGGGTGAAGAGAACAGATGTAATGGTGTGAGTTGGTAATCATCATTCATTGATGTATGCTGTCTGAGATGGAGATGCAAACCCTGTGGGGAGTTCATTGTATTGGATGAAGTTCTATGTTTCCCAGGATATGGTGCCCTTTTGGTGCGGACACCTTGGCACCAGCCTTACACCGGCTCACACCTTACTCCCCATACCACCTCATCTGACCCACATATCATGTGGAATGATGGCACTTGGGCGGTCTGCTCCTGTTTGCCAGATTTGGGACACAGGCATGCCAAAGCTATGCCAAATGTAAAAAATGAAAAAAATAAAAAACCAGAGCTCACCGAAATATATACAAGAGATAATTTCAATTCTGGCCCAGATTTATCCCAAAACCAACACCTTTCTGTGCTCCTGTTTGACGAAATTAGTTTTGAGTATCAGTATTATTATAGTGATGATTGAGTCAGTAGTGATAAACATCTGCTGTTAACAAACAAAATCACTGCAGAAAATGTCAACAAAATCTGAAAACATTTACATTAACCAAAAGAAACACAACAACTACAACCTAAAATACAAACCAGCTAACAAAAGTAAATAACATCTTGGAGTTTGATTGCATTTTTCAGTCTACAAAGATTTGTGAAAAAATATATTTTTTTAAATTTAAATAATAAGCAGAAATCAGACACACAGACATGAAGAATTGGTGTTTGAATCTCAAAAATGGTGACATCAGCAAACGAAAACTGGATGCTCGGTGAAATCATAGCAAAAAATAATGAATAATTCCCAGCATGCAGTGAGGTTGATCCGTTTATCTGAATTAGTTTGTTGTTTCTCACCATTGCTGAGATTCATACACTGATTCTTGATGTCTGTGTGATTCTAAAAAGTGTTTTCACAAATGTCCATTTCTCATAAATCTTTCCAGATATTTAAATAAAATATCTAATTCCCTGATCTTAAAGTGTTCTTTCAGGATCAACATAATATCTTTTCTGCAGAGAATTTGTTTTTTAACAGCAGGTGTTCATCACTAATGATCAATCACTACCATAATAATAATGAACCTCAATACAAATTCTGTCAAACAGGAAGACCAAAAGGTGATGGTTTTGGGATAAATCTGGTCCAGAATTGAAATGAACTGTTGTTAATATTTGGTTCAGCTCTGGTTTATTTGTTTTGATGTTTGACATGTGGCACAGCTTTGGCATACCTGTGGCCCAAATCTGGCAAACAGGAGCGGACCGCACAAGGGCCATCATTCCACGCGGTATGTGGGCCAGATTAGGTGGTATGGGGAGTAAGGTGAGGGCCAGATCTGGGCTGCAACAATTGTCTGGTTTGGTTGCTATCTGGGTAGGGAGACATCTAAATCATTCTGTGTGGGGAGACCCGAGGACTGGAGTTAAAACCCCAGACTTAAACTTAGACTACACTTAAAAGTCTACTTTCATAAACTTAGAAGAGGCCAGTTTAGTCCCCAGCAGTATTAAAATAATACACCTACAGGTTCACTACTAGCAGACTGTTAATTATATACTTACTAAATAAATAAATAACACTTAAAATACACTTAAACTTTACTCTTGTATAGTGTTTTATAAGGTTTGGTGTCAGTTGGGTGTAAAACTCACTTGGTGGTGCTTCAACACACTCATAAGACACATTCAGGTATTTGTAAGTTCCACCACAAGGATCAGTGAAAACTGGATGTCCAGCAACCATAGAACAACTCGTTTTTCCATCACATCTGTGATAATAAATACAAAAAACAGAAAAAATATATAAAGATGATCTGATAATATCTGATAGCTCTTTAATAATGTTTTCTGTTCTCACCGAGTGGCCACCGCACTTAGAGATGTGATCAGACTGCACTGAACATTTGAGATCTCGTCATCTGGTCTTCCAGTAGAGCAGGTCTGTCGGTCTGTACGCCCATAACTGGCTGAAAGGACGTTAATAGTTCCGTGATCTGTTGATAAAAAGTCACATTACAGACAATTGTGTTTGAAAAAACTTTATTTTCTCATCATGTTATGTGGCCTTTAAATCAGTGAACATGTAAATGATGAAACTCAGAGAACTCACACAGCTGAGAAGGAAAGTCTGTGATTCACAGATAATGAAATCCTTTGAAACACCTGAAGTCAGAGATGAGAAGTGAATTAGATGTAATGATGCTACTGTGTTACATTGACTGTCTTTGTGTATTTGTTTAAATCAGAAGTGTCCAATCCTGTAGAATTCAGCTCCAACCTGTTCATCTGACCCACATGTGTTCTGTTTCTTAACTGTGATGTTTATTATTGTTGTCTTATGATCATGTTTTGTGAAGTGAAGGTTTGCTGTCACTCTCCATTGTAGCAGATGAATCCCAGCTTATCAATACACTTCTGCTGATGCCATTTTCCATTTCTCATTACAGCACAATTATTTGTGTCAGTTGATGGTTCAGTTTCCCAGTTGAGATATTTCAAAGGGTCACCCAGAGACCACTTCCACCTATAAACATCTGTTCTCTTCATTCCAATCCAGACAAACTCCTGATTGTTATTCACAGTCTTGTTCAGCTCGTTCATGTCATTGATGTTGTTGACTGTGGCCAGATCTGTGTAGTTCTCTCTGCAGTATCTCTGAGCTTCAGTCCAGTTTATCTTCATGTTTATATAGTGATAGCGGTGCTGAATGCCTTCAGATAATGAACAGAGAGCTGAAAGAGAGAGTTTTTATTCAAACACATTCACTCAGAGCTGATCTAAGCAGGAGTGGGCTGACACCACACAATCATCATTTACTGACAGAGATTGTATTGAAGAAGCGGATGATGAGCGCTCGAGTAGGCGAATTGGAATCAAATCACATTTTATTAAAAATAATTGAGAAAAGAAGTAAAACAAGTCAACTCATGCAGTAAGATTTCTGAGTTGGTAATAAAATAATAATAAAATATTTGATTATTAAACCAAATTTTGTGTGCAATATATTCTGTGCTGTTTGATTTCAATCTCTAATCTATTCTATTAAATTTAATTAGATTTTATTCTACTTTCTCATCTTTTACTTCATCATCATTAGCAATAATAACTCTTTATTGTGCACTTAGACATGAACATTGAAATCACAAACCTCAATCATGATGACACTTCAAAACCCTTGTTTGTTTAATGCCAAATTGTTTGTCCATTCAACAAAAAAGTTTTTATTAACATGTGAGCACTATTTTTTTCACGCAATCCCTATCTGCTGCTACATCTAAGAACAAAATGTCTTTTATTTTATTTCCTAATAGTGTCCCATCACTCTAAACAACAATGGGTTATTTCAATGGGGTCAAAATGAACAAACCCCACAGTTGGGTTATACATTAGTCTATGCTGGGTTGTTTAACCCATTGTCTAGTCAAATATAAACATTAATGGGTTAATTTAACCCAGCAGTCGAGTTTATCCATTTCTGATGCAACGATGAGTTGAAATAAACCATCATTTTTTATGATATTTCTTTTTGTGGTGTGGTAGAACAGACCCTAATCATAGAAGTCAATGATGCATATTTGTATTGACATAAAGAGATATTTTGAAGAAGGTTGATTTGGTCTTATTTGCTTTTTCTAGTAAGTGTTGAATGTGGTTTAAATAATATATTTTTTCATGATTGTGTAAATCAGGGCTCCTCAACTCTGGACCTCTTGATCCACTTTCCTGCAGAGTTCCGCTGAACAAACTCATCAAGATCTTCAGGATTACTTACAAACTTGCAGGTAACACTGAAATCAAGAGAACTGTTGAAAATCATTGAATCAATGATAAAAACTGAATCAATAACATTTTATATTGAAAAAAATGAAGTAAGACAAAATCCAGTGGGATGAAGTGATGATGGTTCTTTCTTAGATGTGATGTAATCACTTGAACAACTGCTCTTAAAGGGACAATTCTGTTATTATTTACTCACCCTCACATTACTCTAAACCTTACATTTCTTTGTTCTGCTAAATACAAAGGAAGATATTTGGAGGATGGGGAAGGAGATCTGAGGTGCGTCTCCCAAAAGCTCCGTCGTTCCAGTATAGTTCGATGATTTGACTGTTTTCTGAAACAATCGTTCCGACGACCAATCGCAAGCACCATCGTAAAGTTGTGTGGGTGGAACTACTGGTCTACAGCTTAGATCCTTTATTATGACATGTAGACTTACATGCATCAAGCTTTTAATCAAAGCAAGCAAGCAACATGCAGTACATTCTATATCCATCAATCGAAATATATACAAATTAAATCTTAAATTAAGTTTTTTTTAAGAAAAAGCACTGTTTTTTAAGTGTGCTTGATCCTGCTTGCGCTAGGATTCTGGGGAATCCCTGGGCGGAGTGACATAGGAGAACACTTATGAATGAATGATATATCGTGAAATAAAACAATAGATAACAAAAATAAGATAACAAAAGTCGCTGTAACAGCAATAATTTGACATTAATTTGATCTGAATGTATTTATTAGTAGACGTCATTACTCCACCACATGTGGCGTCATCAACTAGATTATGAACCAACTTGATTCATACGATTGATCTCCGACAGAATTACTACGGTTTGGGAAACAGTCGTAACTACATTGTCAATTTCCTACTATTATGGCGAACCACAAGTATTACTGAAGAGACATTCACAAAGGTACTGTACCCTTAAGGGAGTGAGGAGTTAGTTTAGTTGTGGTGTTCCGGTTGTTGATGTGCTCGGTTGTTTTGACCTCACTTGCTGTTCAGAATGTGATTTATTAAAGTGGAGCGTAAAGCTGTCTTGACAAATCTACATCTCTTGTCTAATAATATTTTTAATAATTAATATTATCTGATTAACATAATATTTAAGATATATAAAGGTTTCATGATAAAATATGGTGATTATCTCTGAATTGGAAATTAATATGATGTTTACCATCTGAATCTAAGCATGTCATGTAAACAAATGGACACGTCACCCAGATGTTTACTATCATGTTAATTTAATGTGCGGTGGGGGGGATGGGTGGCACAGCAAGCTCTTCAGTTGATCTGTTGATCTGAATTATTTTGGTGATTGTCTGCATTGATGAGGTTTATATGATGACTGTTGATGTCTACGTGTGTCAACAAAGTGTCCTGTTTATTTTACTAAAGTAATTTTAAATGAATGAACCCTAACCTTTTTATTAGTTATGAAAGCGAAGCAGATTCTTATATCTAAATTTTTTTTATTATTAACTATAATTTTATTACTAAATTGTGTTCTCATTGTAGTGTCCCACAATATTCACAAATCAACATCTCAACATGATCAAATATTTTTTTGTAATTTCATAATTGGTTACATCATGATTACAAAATCATCATCATCATATGATCCCACTGGATCCTAGTTCTCTTTTCCACAACAAACATATTTCAATAGACATGAAAACCAAACATTAAAACACTGATGAGAATAATGATGGTTTGTTGAAATCTCAAAAAAAATTCTGCATTCAACTCAACAATCTCACTCAACTCATTTACTTCCATTTGAAAACTGAAACTTGTCTGAAAAACCATTGAAACTCGTTTAAACTTTGTCCAGAGGTCCCTCAATATTAGACGTTCAGAAGATGTCATAAATAGAAGAAGTAAAACCTTTCACTTTTGACCCCTCAAGGGACATCTATTCAACATCAACACAGACGCAGAAAAGACGTCTTTTGGACACATCACCTCTGCTTGTTGGTTGGATATATTTAATAAAGTAATTATTACTAAATGCCTCTTTTTCTTCAATATAACAGTTATTAATAGACAGACGGATAACTCTGGTGTCAATTCTCCTGACATTTGAATCAAACATAAAAGCAGAAACACAAACTCACCAATGACAAGAAGACTGAAATATAGAATCTGAGCCATTTCTGAGGAAGAAACACATTGAAAAGCTCAAATGTTAAACTTCTTCTGTTTGTTCACAAGTTTGGTGTCAGAAATGAATTTAAATGCAACATTTAAAATCAAATAAATCTGTGAGTATGACATTGTATTTCTACAGAAAGTCAGTTTCTTGATAAAGTTTCATTGGAAGTTATTTTTAGATACAATGTTTATAAAACAGAGTCATATCAAAAGGATAATATTAATAGAAATGAGAATGTAAATAGTTCTTACTTTTCATCTCTTGTGTGTTTCTCTCCTGAATCTGCTGCTGTTTCTCTCTCTCTGTGTGTTTATATGTCATTATATTACATCTGATCTTCAGCACCTCACATCATTTGGGTATTTCTCTAGAAAGACTTATTTTCATATTTTACAACCTGCTTATTTGTATAATAGTTTACCAATTGTCCTGTTGTCTATTATGTAATGGAAGAACTGAAATGAGAAGAAACAAGGTGTGCGTTCTCTTATTTGCATGTGTGATGTATGTCAGCCAGCAAATAAAAGATAAGAGACACAGCTGAGGTTGATGTGGTGTATTTCTTAAATATATATATTTAAAACAATGAACTTGAGTGAGTCTTACCAATTCAACTACAAGGCTGCTTAAGAAAGATTGGATCAGAGGACATGATCATCAGACGGAAGTCAAAGAGCTTGCCACTGTTGCTGAGAGAAGTAGCCTCTGGCTGTGGTTGATTCATTTGGGCTGCCAAATGACCACTTAATAAAATGGTGTTGTGTGTTGGAATGTCTTTCCAGCTTTCCTGTAGCTTTCCTGAAGCTCAGTGGTAAGAGCATTGCGTTAAAAATGCAATGTTGTGGGTTCGATCCCTGGGTATTGCAAATACCTATGTATACAATAATAATAATACAATGTTATTCGCTTTGGATAAAAGCGTCTGCTAAATGTATAAATGTAAATGGAATGTTATGCCATGCGAGACAGGGGAAACTGAGCATGCATTAACGGTGCCAGTGGGGCTATAACTGCCTTAGCCAACGGGTTGGCGCGTATGCTTGCGTTGATTTTGGTAATGTGTTGTAATGTTATGCCATACAAGACGGGGGAAATGAGCACACATTAACGGTGAAGGTAGTCGTGGCTTAATGGTTAGAGAGTCAGACTCGGGACCAGAAGGTTGCCGAATCGATCCTCAGGGCCGGAGGGTTACAATTGAGGTGCCCTTGAGCTGCAGTGCCCACTGCTCTGGGTGAATATGTTTTCATGACTTGCGGTCAGTTCGCTACTCACAAAACAGGTTAAATGCAGAGGCCATTTCTGACAAATAGATCACTTTCAGAGGACAGGTGCAGTGGAGGATAATCAAGAACTGGCCAGTGGTGCGGAAAGATGAAGCTGATTGAGGTGGAAGGACACATCATGGGCTGCCTGATGACCTTGTAACAATTTGACACAGACCCAGGTCTGATCAACCTGCAGTTGGTCTCCCTTGGCTGAGGGTGTCTTGTGATAAAGGAGCGAAACACGCAATGAGGCTAAAGTACACAACTGACGATGTGTCGCATTGATGGGATCCATACGAAGGGCATTTTCAGCAGCACCTCGCCAAAAGGCATCTTTCACCCAGGATAATGGACGGGATGAAAGTAGGACACACAACTCATGAGATGTCTCTCTGATAATGTCAAGGAAAGGTAAGTATGCTAAGTATTTCTACAATCGTTTATCCCTCAATCATAGAGGATTTCTACCTCACAAACCCAATGAAATCTCAGACCTCCATTCCTCTACTCATATTCTTGACTGTTTCCCCCTGTCATGCATAAGACGTGGGAAATGTCCTATTGGTCAATTCAACTGCACTGAAATAGTGGGATTTTAACACCTAGTCCTATTAAGCAAATCTTTAACTTCATATGTTGTAAATCAACAGGTCAAATACGCAATTTGAACTGAAGTTGATAACTTGAAACTTTTAACCTGCAGCACGGTCAATTTGAGGTTTTGTTTGAATTGACGTAAAACTGACATCAAACAAAATCTCAAATTGACATAAAAAAACAGCTCAAAACACAAATCAGACGGACATCAAACACCATTATTGTGATCAGTGTTTGCTTTAGTTGACCTCTGCATTTAACCCATCTAGTGAGTGGTGAACTGAACGCAAGTCATGAAAACATACACCCGGAGCAGTGGGCAGCTATCACTGCAGCTCAAGGGCACCTCAATCGTTATCCCCCGGCCCTGAGGATCAATTCGGCAACCTTCTGGTCATGAGACTGACTCTCTAACCATTAGGCCACACCGTTAATGTGTGCTCAGTTCCCCTCGTCCGGTATGGCATAACATTACAACACATTACCAAAATTAATGCAAGCATACGCGCCAATCCGTTGGCTACGGCAGTTAATGCGTGCTCAGTTTCCCCTGTCTCGCATGGCATAACATTCCAACATTCCAACACACAACAACATTTTATTAAGTGGTAATTTGGCAGCCCATATTGCGTCCTTCCGTTTCAACCACAGCCAGAGACAGAGGCTACTTCTCTCAGCAACAGTGGCAAGCTCTTTGTCTACCGTCTGATGATCGTGTCCTCTGATCCAATCTTTCTTAAGCAGACTTGTAGTTGAATTGGTAAGACTCACTCATTTGACTCCTGCTCTCATGCCACACATCATTTTTCTCACACAGGGCCGTACCCGCTCTTGAGTTTGACCTCCTTCCTCAAATATGAACTAAAATCTATAAGTTTGTTGTTTTAAATATATATATTTAAGAAATACACCACATCAACCTCGGCTCTGTCTCTTATCTTGTATTTGCTGGCTGACATACATCACACATGCAAATAAGAGAACGCACACCTTGTTTCTTCTCATTTCAGTTCTTCCATTACATAATAGACAACATGACAATTGGTAAACTATTATACAAATAAGCAGGATGTAAAATATGAAAATAAGTCTTTCTAGAGAAATACCCAAATGATGTGAGGTGCTGAAGATCAGATATAATATAATGACATATAAACACACAGAGAGAGAGAAACAGCAGCAGATTCAGGAGAGAAACACACAAGAGATGAAAAGTAAGAACTATTTACATTCTCATTTCTATTAATATTATCCTTTTGATATGACTCTGTTTTATAAACATTGTATCTAAAAATAACTTCTAATGAAACTTTATCAAGAAACTGACTTTCTGTAGAAATACACTAAGTGATGGAAATGTTGACTTTTAACTTCATTGACATTTATAGATTTATACATTTCAGAAACTAAACAAACTTTTATGTCATACTCACAGATTTATTTGATTTTAAATTTTGCATTTAAGTTCATTTCTGACACCAAACTTGTGAACAAACAGAAGTTTAACATTTGAGCTTTTCAATGTGTTTCTTCCTCAGAAATGGCTCAGATTCTATATTTCAGTCTTCTTGTCATTGGTAAGTTTGTGTTTCTGCTTTTATGTTTGATTTAAATGTCAGGAGAATTGACACCAGAGTTATCCGTCTGTCTATTAATAACTGTTATATTTAAGAAAAAGAGGCATTTTGTAATAATTACTTTGTTAAATATATCCCACCAACAAGCAAAGGCGATGTGTCCAAAAGACGTCTTTTCTGCATCTGTGTTGATGTTGAATAGATGTCCCTTGAGGGGCCAAAAGTGAAAGGTTTTTCTTCATCTATTTAAGACATCTTCTGAATGTCTAATATTGAGGGACCTCTGGACAAAGTTTAAACTATTTTTAATAGTTTTTCAGACAAGTCTCAGTTTTCAATAAGAAAAATGTTGGGCATGACCGAAAGTTTATATGGGGTGTAAATATACTAATCTAATTTGCATATTATGACAACATCAGAGGCGGCCATCTTGAATTTCATAATATTCAGGAAATAATAGATATTGAATTAATTTTTAAACTTATTTACATGTTGTTGTTCATTCCAAATGATCAGGAAAAGAGGAAATCAACAGTTAAACTATAAGTAACTAGAGTAAATTATTATTATATTACTGTGCCATAGTGAAATGCATGTGCCTAATTTTTGATCAGTTGACCAGCTATCTGCCCATTCAGCTCTCTCTACCTCTAGCAACAGCTCTCCTATGGACACTACGACCACGTTCAGCCCTGCCAACCCCATTTCCGTTAGGCAAAGGTTCGAAATGATCCCTCGTTTGTGCTTCTTAAACATTCGCGCCAGTCACAGCGGCATCGTTGCGCTTCACAGATATACCAGGAGAATCATCACGATCGGTCATTAGACAACCGATCGTGATTTCCAGAAGGCAAATATTCCCCTCTAGAGTCAGAATCGGCGAAGAACACTCGCAACAGATCCTCACGGTACAAACCTTTATTAGCCATTTGGCGATATTCTCTCACAAATCTCACAATTTACTCTGACGCTCTGAACTGAATTGCTTCCGCTTCAATGATATGATAGCTCACTTGCTCTGCTATTTTCTCGAACACTTTGAACAGGAACATGACGTAATTTTGGTCTAGAATCAAAGTACTACATGTCTGCCATCTAGTGATATGGGACACAAATGAGATATGACACCATATTAGGATCTACAGCTTATTTCATTAAGTATTACGACATTTTGCAATTCTGTGACTTTTGCGCTTAGAGGGTTAATGTTGAAAGAAATTTGAAATTTCAACAAACCACCATTATTGTGATCAGTGTTTTAAAGTTAGGTTTTCATTGGTGTGTTCAGTGTTCAAGTGTTGTTTTGAGCCAAGGTCCTTTAATAACAATTTACCCCCCCTGCACAATAAATGAACATGATTGAAAACAGCTGGCTGATGTGGTTAGATTCAGAGAGTAAAACAAATATTAATTTCCGATTAGAGATAATCCCCATATTTATCATGAAAACATTATATATCTAAATTAATGTATTGTTACTACTGTAAATCTATATTTAATTATTATGAGATCTTCAACTTTCAAAAATCTTTTAGAAAGGTTTTCAGTTTTAACATATTTTAATGACATTATATTTATTGAACAAAAATGAATTATTTTTAGTGGTGGGCATAGATTAATTTTTTTAATCTAGATTAATCTAGATTAATCTTGGAATTAATCTAGATTAATCTAGATTAAAATGGCTCATTTGAATTCTGCCGAAGGCATTCAGAATATGTGTGCTACCCAAATAATGACTAAAAGTAAGTCTTTGAGAACGGGTTTCTCAAGCCAGGTGGCGCATTAGATCAGGGACTCATCTTCTGCTTCCAAAATGCATCTCAAACTGCTTGAGAAAGCTGTTCTACTATGAAAATTGGTGATGAAAATTAAATTATGTTCAATAAGATGAACTTGTGTTTACTTCCGCGTTAGCTAAGGGATAATTTGCGTTTAGGTGGTACTTGAGACTGGAAGAGCTCCTACAGTACATTTACATTTAGTCATTTAGCAGACAAAAGCGACTTACAAAGAGTTAGGGAGCAACAAGCGATATGTCATACAGGAGCCATAATGCATTAGATCTCAATACAAAGTTACTGGTTTCAACTAAAGCTAGACCTGTTGAGAGAAAGTTTTTTTTTAAACCACTTCTGCATTGCACAAGGTGCAAACAACCTTAGTCTTGTCGATGTTTCCAGTGGGAAGCTTCTTAAAAATTAATATTCCCTGAAGCAAACCCGGCGGCTTCATAGCTGCATCCATGTTAGCACGTCACGTTTGATGCGGTAATTTCACAGTAACGTTATGTTGTGTACAGACCAAACGCGAATGGCGTGTCAAGAGCGAGTGATTTATATGTTAATGCAAAGAGGCAATAGACCTACTTGCTGCGCGAATCGCGCGAATGAAGCCCTGATTATGAGATGATGAGGCGGCTTCTGCTTCCGCGATTCACGCGAGTTGAAAAATCTCGTTCTCGCCCCGTACAGTGCAGTTAAGCTGGTATACATCCGCGCTAAAATATCAAGGTGAAAGTCATCATAGCTTGCGTAGTATAGACCCAGCTCCCAACCCAACTTTGAGAATAGATTAACGGCGACATTTTTTTTTATCGCGCGATAAGAGTCTCACTGCGTTAACGCCGTTAACGGCCCACCACTAATTATTTTATTCATTAAAATCAATAAAAAAATTGTACAAATTTTGCCAAAGTGATTATTTTTTTTAATGATTTGCCTAAAAATTGTTAAAGCCATATTAGTTTATAAGTATTTGTATCAATACTGTGTACACCTACTGTTATATACATTTAAATGTACATTTATACGATTTTTAAACACAATTGACGCCTTATGATTTATTTTCACACATAATTTGTCGCTCCATACATTTTTAATACAAACATATATATTTTTCTTCAATCATACATTATGTGTGTAGTGAAAAGCACATTTCTTCTGAAGGTGTGCCTTTAGCCTCGATGTACCTACAACACACAGTGATCAACTTAAAAATTATATTATTATGATGGGAAAAATGACTCGTCTTAAAGTTAAACACATAACGTTACAAAACATACAACAACCAGAATAAAGTTTTTAAGCTTTTACTTTTTTCCATAATGATACCACGAGGCTGGCGGTCCACAGAGTGCAGAAATGTGTCATAAAGTTAGTGAAAACAAAGTCCCTGTTTAGAAAGACCATACGATTGTTTAGTTTTACTGTCACTCAAAATGAATCTCTTATTGATTTACAATGACTTTATTCATGGTTTCATTCATAGCTAGACCTCTACGTCAGAGCAGTGACTGTTCGGCGGATGACATCACAGTATCACAAGAGCAGACTGCTCTGTTCTCTCTAACTATTGCGTTATTTTAATGACAATTGTCGCGAGCGCATTATTACAAGACAAGAGCGCCTTCATGCAATACGAGCGAGCGAATCTCTCCGCTCTCAGGCCAATTTTCTTTGCTCATGCACAAAACAGCACTGAACTAACACTCTCTTATGAATGTTGCCTGCTGTCGCTCAGGGAGTGTGTGCGCACTCAAAACGTCTGCCGTGCGTTCACGTATCCTTTGGTACTCTTGCTCTCGAGAGTTCCACCGTTGTTTTCTGGGATTATAAACTGTCAAACGTAGTAAACCAATCAGGTATAGGCGGGCCAATGAAAATGCGACCTCTTACAGTGCATCTTATTGGTTGAATGTGACTAGACATTCTCAATGACGCAAGATGGATCCACGCAGCAGCGAATGTTCAATTCAAGTTTATTTATATAGGGCTTTTCACAATTTGCATTGTTCCAAAGCAGCTTTACAGGAGCAAACAGGAAAACAGAAAAAAGGTTGAACACAGCACAGTGCATGGTGTTTATAGAACAAGCAAGATCTTTCTAATAAATAATATCTAATTAATGAATAAATAAATAAATAAATGCAGTCTCCCGGTGAGCAAGTCTACACTGCCCTGCTGTGGCGAGGAACCCAAACTCCAATGATTGATTAATGGAGAAAAACCTCGGGAGAAACCAGGCTCAGCCGGGAGGGACAGATCCCCTCTGACGTGTCATAGCTGCACTCAGTGACCCCGACCAAAAGCCACCGAGCAAATATCCACGAGGAAGAGGGAGAGCCCACCAACTGCATCTCAGAAAGTCCCACTCACCGAAAACCTTGCAGGTTCAACCCGGTCCCACTCCACGATCGACACCAGAAAACAGAGGAACAACCAGGGAAAATAGTAATGGCATGATGTAGCTTTATTCCTCTGTTGTCTGACATCGACCACAAAACAAGGCCAAACCGGACCCACACAGCCCCATCAGATGAATCCCCACGACCAACGAGCCCCGCCACTCCCCACAAAACCCACCAAACAACCTCCAATCAGGGCCACTGAATGCAGCTATAACTTCAAACTGCTGACATGTGATGCAAGTTTAGCATTAAATACCAAGTGTAACATCAGCATTAATGTGACAAGTAATCCATCTTTGATCTTGTTTGGGGATGAAGTGGTCTAAGCTGGGATGGTCCGATGGTCGTATTTCACTTGGGTGGTGGTGAAATTGCCTTAGATGGAGCTGGGATGGTCAGTCAGTCTGCAGCTGTAGCTGGCGTAATCTCTAGGTGGGGATGGGCATATGTCGATCATCTGGACCTGGCGGAATTTTTTCCCATCCCGAGGCGAATGCAGAAGGAGAATAATTAGCGTAGCTGCTGTTCATTAACTATGGTCTTGCCTGGGCGGTCTGCACAATGGAGATATAAATGTTGAAATATGGGTTTCACTTCACAGAGAATAAATCCGTTCCACAGCATGTCTTGTTATCTCTGCTCCTGTTTATTTAAAACAGTACTTTTTCTTTAAATGAATGTAATAATTTTTTTAGCGTTGTGATCGTATATTGAGTACAATGCTGCAATCAACAATACATTTTCAGTGAATTAATCACACATCAACTCAGTGAAAAACAGAACAATTCAATTCAATATAAAGGGAAACATCTCCACCCAGTGGTGATCATGTACCATTCTACATGAATAAAGTAATTAATCCATAAAACACATTATAACAATATATTTTATACACATTACCTGCACAATGGAGATATAAACGTGGAAATAGGGAGATATAAACGTGGAAATTCACTTCACAGAGAATAAATCAGTTCTACATAAAACACAAGAAAATGCACAAATTAATTGCGATTGTGCAAAGTAAAAATAACTCGATATAAAATAACACAATCGACGCCAAACACGCATCAGAAGATACCTTACAAGTTAATTGCAGGATAAATCCACAATAAAGGGGTTATTTATGTGTTTTGGACACTTTTAACTGTTAATTCTCTGACTCCTCAGAACATACAACTTACCCACAGCATGTCTCGTTATCTCTGCTGTGGGCGGTCCCTATTCCATACACTAAGTGCCATCACGCATCAGACAGATGGCGCTGTCTCCATTTATGCAGTAATTTAACAATTTACACTCCGTTACATATGCATTAAGTGAAGTCTAGTCATTAAGGTGTGTCTATAATCTAGATTTAAATTGGGAGAGTGTGTCTGACCCTCGAATAGTATTAGGAAGGCTATTCCAGAGTTTAGGTGCTACGTATGGGAAAGCTCGACCCCTTTAGTGGATTTAGTTATCCTGGGTGTCATCAAAAGTCCTGAGTTTTGAGATCTTAGAGAGCATTATGGGTTGTTATGTGATAAAAGCATAGTTAAGTAAGTAGGGGCTAAACCATTTAAAGCTTTGTAAGTAATTAAAAGAATTTTAAAATCAATATGATACTTAATGGGTAGCCAGTGAAGCGATGATAAAACTGGGGTTATGTGATCGTATTTTCTTGACCTGGCAAGAAGTCTGGCAGCTGCATTCTGAAATAACTAGTTTGTTTATTGATGATACTGGACAACCACTAAGTAGAGCATTACAATAGTCAAGTCTTGAGGTCACAAATGCATGAATAAGCTTTTCTGCGTCAGCAACACGGAAATGTTGCCAAATTTCGAAATATTTTGTGATGAGATGTGATTTTTAAATGACAGGTTGCCGTCTAATATAACGCCTAGGTCTTTAACTGTATTTGTTGGAGTAACAGTGCAGACTTCAATTTGCAGGTTGTAATCTGAGATATTCGGTTTACTTGATTTTGGTGCTATAAGTAATATTTACGTTTTGATAGAGTTTAAAAGAAGGAAATTACTAGTCATCCAGTGTTTTATGTCATCGATGCACTCTGCCAGTTTGGATAGCTTAAATGAATCATTTGGTCTTGATGAGATATATAGCTGAGTATCATCTGCATAACAGTGGAAGCTAATTCCATGTCTTCTAATAATGTTGCCAAGGGGCAGCATGTATATGGAGAAAAGCAAGGGTCCTAAAACCGATCCCTGAGGTAATCCATAATTTACTTGCGTAAGATTTGACGATTTCCCATTTAAATGGACATATTGATATCTGTCTGTTAAGTAAGATCTGAACCATTGTAATGCCTGTCCCTGAATACCGATATAATTGTGTAAACGATCAAGTAGTATTTTATGGTCTACAGTATCGAAAGCAGCACTAAGGTCAAGCAGGATTAAGAGTGAGATGTTACCTTTATCTGATGCAATAAGAAGGTCATTTGTAATTCTAACGAGCGCAGTTTCAGTGCTGTGATAAGGTCTAAAGCCAGACTGAAACTTTTTGTGTATGTCATTATTTTGTAGGAAAGTACACAGTTGAGTTGACACTACTTTTTCTAGTATTTTAGACAAGTTCGGGAGATTTGAAATCGGTCTATAGCTTCCAAGTTCGTTGGGGTCGAAGTTTTTTTTTGTTGATAAGAGGCTTAATTACAGCCAGCTTAAAGGGTCCTGGGACATGTCCTAGATTAATTGACGAGTTAATTATGTTACAAATGGGCTCAATTGCAACAGGTAGTAACTCTTTTAATAAGGTAGTCAGAATGGTGTCTGATAAGCATGTTGTCGGTTTGGATGTTGCAATAAGTTTAATTAATTCTTCCTGATTTATAGGAGAAAAACACTGTAGCTTTTCTTTTTGGGTGATTTAGGATACTAATTCTTCAGACACACTTGGAGGTTTGGTTTTAGCTATGTTGTCTCGTATTTTTTGATTTTCTCTGCAAAAAATTTCATGAATTCATTGCTACCAAGGTGCGGCGGAATAGCCAGGTCAGGTGAAGTCTGTTAATTTAGCGATTGTACTAAATAAAAACCTTGGATTGTTTTTGTTATTTTCTATGAGGTTACAGAGGTGCTCGGCTTTTGCTGCTTTTAGTGCCTTTTTGTAACAGCTTGCACTCTCTTTCCATGCAATTTTAAAGACCTGTAATTGGGTTTGTTTCCATTTTCGCTCCAGTTTACGCGTTTCTCTTTTTAGGGCTCGAGTGGTGTTATTATACCATGGTGCTATGATCTTTTCATTAATCTTTTTTGACTTCATAGGTGCGACCGCTTCTAATGCGTTAGAGAAAATAGTGCCCATGTTGCTGGTCATGTCGTCGAGCGATTCTATATTTGTTGGCAAGGTTATTAGAGGAGTCAGATCTGGCAAGTTCTTTACGAAACTATCTTTAGTAGTTGAGGTGATTGTTCTACCCTGTCGATAACGAGATATACAACTGATTTATGCAGTGCGCAGTGTACATGTTATAAGATGGTGATCGGAAACATTGTCGCTTTGAGGTATAATATCGATATTGGTTAGATCGGCTCCGTGAGATATAATCAAGTCTAGGGTATGATTAAGGCGATGAGTAGGTCTTTTGATGTATTGTGTTACACCACAAGAGTCTAGTAGCTCTTTAAACGCCACTGCTAATGGATCGTTAGCAATATCTACGTGGATATTAAAATCTCCAACAATCAGTACTTTATTGACGTTAACCAATAGATCCGATAAGAAGTCTGCAAACTCTATCAGAAAATTAGTGTAAGGCCCAGGGGGTCTTAAATTATTATTTGGTTGTATTATTCGGGGGACAGACACAGTCACTATGCATTTGGAAGCACTAACATTCTTAACAGTAACATTCTTAACAGTTGGGTGAGAGGAACGGAGACTATGGTAGTCAAATGGTGCGTAGCGTCTTTGAGATGTCAGACAGAATTTCCGCTCCAATGCTGCTGGGGTGCAGGCCGTCTGGGCGCAAAAGCCTTGGTCGCTCCCAAAACAGATCAAAATTATTTACAAAGATCAGCTTCTGTTCAATACACCATGACATTAACCAATTATTAAGCGTAAATAGTCTACTGAACTTTTCGTTCCCTCGTCGGTAAGTAGAAAGCGGCTCTGATACGATGATCCTGGCCATGGGCGATGCGTTGCGTTGCGTGAAGCCTGGGATCTGTGCATAGAAACACACGGAGTAGAAGTGATTGGAGTATTACAATCACGTTGAAAGCTTACCGCAGCCTTGCGAGCGTCAGCCCGGGATGTTTTTCCATCGCCGTTTTACGTTCTCGCAGACGTGTTTGCCCCTCGAGTAGATCGTGGATCTGCTTCTTCAATGCGTCCAGTTCTGACTGAAGTGCGAAGAAAGATTCTTCATCTGCACTCAGAGGTAACGTTAAACACATATCTGAATCATTAGCCATTAGTGGTGTAATAATGAGAACAGTGAGTTAAGCAGTAAGGGCAATATTCAGGAACTAAAGGCTGGGAATGCTAACAGCCTGAGTGCTAATAGCGAATGGTCGTACGAAACAAATTTATCTGTGCGTTATATGACGATATTTGGTATGGGATACACTTAAGGGTACGTTTTACCCTCTGTGAATTATCAACTTAGAACATAAATCTTAAGATATAACAGAAATAAACTATATATATATAGAAAAGTTTGACGGAGCTCTGTCTCAAACCAAGTGTCTCAGCAAACAGGAAGTGTCAAGTTATCTAGGATTTCTTCTCAGCCGCAATGGCTGCCCAAACTTGAAAAAGGCTTCAATCAACTTCAGAGGGTGCATGGAATAACTCAAAACATCTGATTCTTCATCATCGTAGCGGTTTATTAAAATCTTTCAGCAACAACTTGATATTATTTTGGTTGTTTCAGAGTTTAATTCAGATGCTTACTCCGATTCTAAGCCCAGATGTTTAGCTTAATAACCTATACTGTAAAAATATATAAACATGTATGATTAGATTAGATTAGATTAGATTAGATTCAACTTTATTGTCATTACACATATACAAGTACAGTGTAACGAAATGTAGTTTAGGTCTAACCAGAAGTGCAATTAGCAAGTGCAGATATACAGTGTGAATAAATACAGAATACAATATTAGGAAAATAATTTACGATGGGCATGTACTATGAAAATATGACAATCGGTATGTACTATGAACAATATATACAGAAGGCTATATACTGTGAACATTAGTGTACAGGAGGTTATGAACAGATAACAATATAGACTATACAATAGTGCAAGTGACTTAAGTGTGCATTAGTTACAGACATTAGCTATTAAAGTTACAGTGCAGTAGATGAGTTAATGCAGTTATTAAAGGTACGGTGCAATACATGAGTAGATGCAGATATACAGTTACAGTGCAGTAGGTGAGTTAGTGCAGTTATTGAAGTTACAGTGCAGTAGATGAGTAAATTCAGTTGTTAAGGTTACAGTGCAGAAGATGAGTTAATGCAGTTATGAAAGTAGTCCATTAGTGCAAATGAGCATTCAGTGTAATATTCCTGGTGTGCAAGTGAGCAGTATAGAGTGCAAATGATGCTGTGTGTGTGTAAACACTCCGGTTGAGCAGATACATGAAGTACTGGTGTGTACAGTTCAGTCATGCATGGCAGCCCTGTAGTGCAATGTAAAAATTGTAATAGCAGCATTAAGTTAAAGTTATGAGAGGTAGTGAAATCAGTGGGGGGCAGAGTTCAATAATGAAACAGCTCTGGGAAAAAAGCTGTTTCCTAGTCTGCTGGTTCTTGTCCGGAGGCACCTGAAGCGCCTACCGGAAGGCAGGAGAGTAAACAGTCTATGAGCGGGGTGAGAGGAGTCCTTGAGAATGCTGCGAGCTCGACGCAGACAGCGTTTCTTCTGGATGTCCTCAATGGAAGGGAGTGCAGTTCCTGTGATGCGCTGGGCTGTTTTCACCACCCGCTGCAGTGCCTTGCGCTCAGCAACAGAACAGTTCCCGTACCAGACTGTGACACAGTTGGTCAGGATGCTCTCTATCGTGCAGCGATAGAAGTTCACCAGGATAGTTGAAGACAGTTGGTTCTTCTTCAGTGTCCTCAGAAAGAAGAGACGCTGGTGAGCCTTCTTGACCAGGCATGAGGTGTTGGTGGTCCAGGACAGGTCCTCCGAAATGTGGGTCCCCAGGAACTTAAAACTGGAAACACGTTCAACAGCCGTCCCGTTAATGTGGATGGGGTCGTGTGTGCCTCCTTTCGCCTTCCTGAAGTCCACGATGATCTCCTTTGTCTTGGAGGTGTTAAGGAGCAGGTTGTTGTTTGAGCACCATGTGGCCAGGTGCCGTACCTCCTCCCTGTAAGCAGTCTCATCGTTGTTTCTGATGAGACCAATCACTGTTGTATCGTCTGCAAACTTGATGAGGGAGTTAGATCCATTCACAGGCCTGCAGTCGAGTGTGAAAAGGGAGTAGAGAAAGGGGCTCAGTACGCAGCCCAGTGGTACACCAGTGTTGAGGGTGGTTATGGTGGAGCAGATGTTGCCTAACCTAACAAGCTGAGGCCTATTCGTCAGGAAATCCATAATCCAGTTGCAGGTTGAATTGTTAATGCCTAGGTTTCCAAGTTTGATGATTAGCTTGGAAGGGATTACGGTATTGAATGCAGAGCTGAAGTCTACAAACAGCATGCGTGCATAAGTGTCCTTATTGTCCAGATGTGTGAGCACGGAGTGCAGCGCCATGGACACTGCATCATCTGTGCTCCTATTGCTACGGTAGGCAAATTGGTATGGGTCCAGTGTGGATGGTAAAGAGTCTTTTAGTCGTGACAGGACCAGCCGCTCGAAGCACTTCATAACAATGGGTGTGAGTGCTACAGGGCGGTAGTCGTTCAGGCATGTCGGGCTGGAATGTTTCGGAATGGGCACAATGGAGGTGGATTTGAAACATGCTGGAACCACTGCTTGGGCGAGGGACAGGTTGAAGATGTCCGTGAAGACCCCAGCGAGCTGCTCCGCACATGCCCTGAGTACGCGACCAGGGATGCCATCAGGGCCAGCAGCCTTGCGCGCGTTTATCCTGCTTAGTGCAGTGAAAACATCTGTGGAATTTACTGTGATGATTGGGTGGTCGGTGGAAGGTGTGAGCCTGGTGGCGGGTTCCTTATTGTCTCTCTCAAAGCGTGCATAAAAGTCATTAAGCTCGTTCAGAAAGGCAGCATCTATGGTTATGGGGATGGAGTGGTTGGGTTTATAGTCACTAATGGCCTGGATGCCCTGCCACATGCGTCGAGGGTCAGAATTGGTAAAATGCTCCTCTAGCTTCAACTTGTAGCAGTGCTTGGCCTTTTTGATGCCCCTCTTCAGATTTGCCCTGGAGGTACTATAGGCCTGTGCATCACCTGATCTGAAGGCGGTGTTGCGTGCTTTCAACAGGAGGCGCACTTCCTTGTTCATCCATGGCTTCTGATTAGGGTATATGGTGATCTGCTTTTGAGTTGTGACACTATCAATGGTGGTATTTATGTAGTCCAATACAGAGGAGGTGTAGCTGTCTATATCCGTGTGAGAGCCACTGGTGGCCTGAGAAGCAAACATACTCCAGTCTGTGTGTAGAAACCTTTCCTGGAGTGTGAAGTCTGCCCCCGCAGGCCACACCTTGATGGTCTTCACTGATGGCTTCACACGATTAATGAGAGGTGAATACTTGGGGGTGAGGAACAAAGAAAGGTGATCAGATTGACCCAGGTGGGGGAGGGGGGTTGCGGTGTAAGCTTCAGCCATGTTTGTATAGACATGATCTAAAGTTTTGTTCCCTCTTGTGTGGCAGGAAACATGCTGGTGAAATTTAGGGAGCACTGTCTTTAAGTTAGAGTGATTAAAATCTCCCGCAACAATAAATGCAGCCTCCGGGTGAGCAGTCTGTTGTTTACTGATGGCTGCATGAAGTTCTTTCATAGCAAGCTTGGCATCAGCATCCGGTGGAATATAAGCTGCCGTTATAATGGTTGACGTGAATTCCCGTGGCAGATAAAACGGTCTACATTTAACCACGAGAAACTCAAGGTTAGCCGAGCAGTGTCTACCGACAATAACAGAGTTCGTGCACCAAGCTTTATTGACATAAATGCACAGTCCACCTCCTCTTGTCTTACCGGATTCCTCTGCCGTTCTATCCGCGCGGTGTGTGTTGTAGCCCGCTAACTCAATAGCGTTGTCCGGTATGCCGCTGTGTAGCCATGTTTCCGTGAAGATTATGACATTGCAGTTCAAAAGTTTTTTGTTGTTGATGATGCGGAGTCGAATCTCATCCATTTTGTTCACTAATGATCTTACATTAGCAAGGAAAATGCTGGGTAAAGAGAGCCGGTGTGGTGTTAGCTGTAGCTTAGCTCTTAGCCCTCCGCGTTTTCCCCGCCTCTGTTTACGATCTCGACGCCGCCGGCGAGCACTTCCGCCCGGCCGTGTGGGGTGCGTAGCATCGGGTGTTTTGGCGATCTCAGGGACGAGTTCAATGTTGCTGATATAACTTCCGGGAATGCGCAAACCGATATCCAAAAGCTCATGCCGGGTGTACGTTGTGAATGCACAACTGTTCTTAACGAACAGGCCCGAGATGAGCAAGAAAAACACTATATAATTGCTAAAACTGGAGAGACGCTGAGCCTCGCGATGTTCACGCGCCGCCATCTTGGTCTATTATTGTGTGTAGTGACTCATGTGTATGAGTCACTACACACAATAATAACAATATGTAAAATACACCAATGTTACTAGAATACTCAAAGTTCAATACATAGCAGTTCAACAGCATACTAAACAAAATGCATTTACTGCACATGGCCTGTTAGCATGTGGATGCTAAACCCGTTAGTTTTAACAAACAACTTGCAAGACATTGACAATTGGAATACAATCAATCTGTAAACAATCTGTAGTCACATAAGAAATGAGTCTTTATCCTACCAGTAGCACCTCAAAGTTGATGAACAAATTACAGCTTTTCCTAGCTGTCTTTGAGCAAACTGAGCATGTGTTTTACTCCAAACTCAATGGCTGCATCCCTGCATGCTTTAGCAATCTTTCTCCTTTGGTTTTATAACCAGTAGCAACACCAACTTGGGTAGGAGAAGCACATTCACATTTTTGAAACAGAGATTCCTTTGCACACTGAAAATCAACCAAACACACCTGGCTCTATGTACCATGTGAGGTTTCAATAGCCAATTCGCTTTCTTGTTTCTTCCAGGTTGCTCTATGTGCCGACAACCAATAGTATCCATTCATTTTGACCTTAAATCAAACTCATTTCATCTGATAGATTCTCTTTATTTATTTAACAATGATGAATATTATCATTATTTGTATTTTATATTTCTTAAACACAATTTCAAGTTTAGCTCAACAGGCAATTGGGCGAGTGCCCAGGAGTACCAAGACTTTAGGGGCACCAAATAAACCTCAATACAAAATGAAAATGTTATAAATGTACAAACCCAGATAGCACAATCCATCTGGCTTACGTCTATTTGACGTCTGCATTTACATCTGCAAGATACCTGCAATACATAGTTTGCTCATCTGCAATATGTCTTGGAGACGTCTGAACGTCTGTTATACGTCTGTTAAAGATCTGGAGATCTGCTGTGTAAAAACATCTGCTACACATCTTAGAAAGAGCAGCTTTACATCCATTCCAAATCATAAACATCTTACAGACATCTTCTAGATGTCTATATGACGTCTGACAGCAGACATCTCCGAGACGTATTGCAGATGAGCAAACTATGTATTATAGATGTCTGTAAGATGTAAATGCAGACGTCAAATAGACGTAAGCCGGAAGTATGTGTGCTATCAGGGAAAGCCCTAGTTTTTTAAGATTTAATACACGCATCTGACATGAGCCACACCCACTTTTCATCTTGGAAATATGTCAGAATATTGAAGACGATCACCACTTCTGTTGACAGGGACTGCAGCATAACATCCGTGACTTGATGTTTTATTGTTGTTTAAAGTCACCGTTATTGTGATCAGTGTTTGCTTTAGTTGGGCTCTTTCATCCTTCTAATGGAAAATTCCAGTTTTCTCTGGGCTGCTATAACAGTGTTTTATATAAAATAAAAAAATAGCTTTGTAGTAAATAACATCAAAAGAAAAAGATTCTTTCACAAGATTTTTCTCTGATGTTGTTTAAATTCTCATTGGGGTTTTGTTACAACAGTCTGAGTGAATTTACATTTGACATTCACATTTCCTGCAAGAATCAATATAAAGAGTTTTTGAACCGTTAAAAGGTCTGCATTTGATCTTTGACTTTTCAACACACCTCCGCCAACATTCTCGCCCATGTGATCTGATTAGTTACATAGATTTGAGTGAACTAACATTCAGCCAATCACAAGTGAGTGTTATGAGGCCAGTAGTCTTTGGTGTACACTTTAAGCTTCAAACAGATCGAAGCAGGAACTGTGCAGAGCGCATTCGTGTAGCGGCGACTAAAAATACGGGGATGAGCACTGATTAATAAAGATATATAAACATGACATGTGTCAGAAATAAGATGGTATAGTCTGTAATGCATGATAATAGTATGTTGAGGTAAGGGCACTATTTAAGGTCCAAACCTGCGTTTGCGTTAGTATCTTCACTATAGCAATCAATTCATATGTGTACTTTTAAGTGGAGTCATGTTATCGCAGTACTTATGTGATCGTTTAGGAGTCAGTAAGAAGAATATACACATACTGTGCTTAAAAATAGCATTTGAATAGCTGTATGTGCAATGAAACCTGTCTGTTTAGTGCGTCTCTCTAGCAGTTAAAATAGTAATAATAACGTTTCATGTTATTTTTTATAAATAACCTTGCTATACATTGTAATCTGGTGAATGCACCTTTGGTAAATTAAAGTCACAATGTCCTGAAAATCTGTACATTGTTCCATTGTCCTCTAATGTGAAAACATACATGCAAACTATACATATGTTTTATATATATAAATGTCCCTATACAAGAAATGTAACATTACAACAGAAAGCAGTTGCCCTTTAACAACAGTAGGTCTAATTGTTAAAAATACTTGATGAAGAGTTGTTTTTTGTGTTCTTTTTTACAAAAGTGTCATGTTAATGTGTAATTCTATAAAATAATATATGGCTCATGGCTGAGTTTCATTCTTATAAATATTTTAATATATAAATCTTTTAATGAGTGGATTCTTGCGTGTGGGTAGGTGGGTGGATGGGGGGCACCTCGGGGCTGTTGCTTAGGGTCACCATAAGGTCTTAAAACCCCTCTGGATCTACCATGTTCTCAGGTAACAATTTAATAAATTTTGATTCAACATTATTAATCAAATGAAGCTGAAGGGAACATTTGTTTTATTACATAGAAGTTCAGTTTTATGCCCTGAACATCTGGAAAACTGAATACAGAACACTTACGGTGTCTGTCTGCTAATGCATTAAATGCATAACCAAATAGATATAGAATATTATATGATATCTCCAAATCGGTTACTATATTTGAAAATAAAATGCTAAAATCATCACTTTGATGATTTAAGAGTGTGAAGCTGACCTCATGCCCTATGTTGCATGTTGCGCTGCCATCTTGGGAGATTCATACTCCACTGCTATTATTGTTTTGATTTGTACCGTAACTTGTAATAAATATTATTTTAGAATAAAGCTAACTTAAGACACCTATCAAAATGTTTATGTAATCAATTCAGTCCTATTTTGACAAAACTATTTTGAGTGTACGACATGCATTAGGACCACATGAACTAGCTGGATGTTGGCCTGTTTTGTCTGAATGACGTTATAGTTAAACTGACTAGGATGTTCATTTGTAGCCTACAAAGCATCCTAATGCCCCCTTCATTTCTAATATACATTTGAAAAATAATTATCCCACCGTATAAGCCTATACCTGATTGGTTGACTTCTTTATGAGAGCAAGAGTACCAAAGGATGCGTGAACGCATGGCAGGCATTTTGAGTGCGCACACACTCCCTGAGCGACAGCAGACAACATTCATAAGAGAGCATTAGTTCAGTCCAGTTTTTTGCATAGGCAAAGAAAATCGGCCTGAGAGCGGAGAGATTCGCGCGCTTGTATTGCATAAATGCACTCTCGCTTCGTAATAATGCGCTCGCGACATTTGTCATTAAAATAACACAATATCTAACTACTCTCACGATACTTTACAGTCAAACACTGAGCAGCGCTTCAGGAGGTCAAACAGACCTGTTCTAATGGGGAAAATACTTTATTTTCATTAAAAACAATATCTGCCAGTTTTAAAATATTTTAATTTTAACCTCAGTTTTGTTCATCTCTGAGGGTCTAGAGGACCCTGAGGGTTCATTATTGGTTAGTTGAGACTATGATGTCATAGCACTGGATTATCACAAAACACTCACACATTAATCACAAAGCACAGTTAAAGGGATAGTTCACCCAAATATTAGAATTCTGTCATTTACTCACCCTTGTTCCAAACCTGTATGAATTTCTTGGTTCTTCTAAGCACAAATTGAGATATTTGTAAGAATGTCAGTTATCAAAGAGGGGTGAGTTTCCCGATGCTTTCCATAGTCAAATATTTTATTAATATTATTATTTTATTACCAGCTCAGAAATCTTACTGCATGAGTTTCCCTTGTTTTTCTTGTTTATTGAAACAATTTTCTCAATTATTGTGTGGTGTCAGCACACTCCTGCTTAGATCAGCTCTGAGTGAATGTGTTTGAATAAAAACTCTCTCTTTCAGCTCTCTGTTCATTATCTGAAGGCATTCAGCGACGCTATCACTATATAAACATGAAGAAGACCTGAACTGAAGCTCAGAGATATTGCAGAGAGAACTACACAGATCTGGCCACAGTCAACAACATCAATGACATGAACGAGCTGAACAAGACTGTGAATAACAATCAGAAGGTCTGGATTGGACTGAAGAGAACAGATGTTTATAAATGGAAGTGGTCTCTGGGTAGGGTGACCACCTGCTAATAAGCCCAAGGGGGGACAAGGGGTATGTTTCTGAGGGACAATGTGGGACACTGCATGGCGCGGCGGTGCCCCCACCCCCCGGACAGACTCACTGATAGTGGTTTACCCATTTCTAGCACATACCACCTTACATGGTATATTAATAATGTCCTATTCCCCTAAACATCTGTAATTGCTGATGTATGCTCATGAAAAGGCCAACCAATGTGTATATTTTTTAATAATAATCTGGAGACACACACAGATGGGATGAACTTAAAAGAGATTCTCTAAAATCAGATACTGCTTTACTGTTTTAATCATTATTGATTTTCTATAAATATTATCTATATAAATATTTATACCTTTTCAAAAAGTATAGTTGCTTGTTTTTTTAGTTTGGGAGATAACGAATAGTGAAATGTTGCTCACAATCATGTAAGGATAAAGAGCCTGGTTTCACGAGGGCACGGATGAGCAGCATTTTTCTAACAAGCAACAAATATTTTTTAAGTAAGCCCAAAAAAATGCTACCGGCGACTTATGATTTTTTAACGCGATTTGATAAAAAAAACAAGCCCAAAGACTTGGCAACTATGTTCCCAGTGTGTGCATGTGGGCGCGCTGTCATGACAACAACGGAACAACCTAGTCAGCAGTTCAACTGATGGGTGGGTGTGGCAACAGTAGCGTGCTGAACTGTCAAGTAATGTTCGTTTGGCTGCCTGAGGCTCGAGGATATAGAGCGACCAACTTTTTTTTGAGCAAGCATTGATTATGCGTGACACGGTCTCAATTTGCGGGACGCATGAATTGGGCTTCAAACGCTGTGCGCGCACGCGTTACGCGGGACGGGTGGTCGCCCTATCTCTGGGTGATCCTGTGAAATATCTGAACTGGGAAACTGAACCATCAACTGACACAAATAATTGTGCTGTTATGAGAAATGGAAAATGGCATCAGCAGAAGTGTATTGATAAGCTGGGATTCATCTGCTACAATGGTGAGTGACAGCAAACCTTCACTTCACAAAACATGATCATAAGACAACAATAATAAACATCACAGTTAAGAAACACAACACATGTGGGTCAGATGAACAGGTTGGAGCTGAACTCTACAGGATTGGACACTTCTGATTTAAACAATCACACAAAGACAGTCAATGTAACACAGTAGCATCATTACATCTAATTCACTTCTCATCTCTGACTTCAGGTGTTTCAAAGGATTTCATTATCTGTGATTCACAGACTTTTCTTCTCAGTTGTGGTGAGTTCTCTGAGGTTCATCATTTACATGTTCACTGATTTAAAGGCCACATAACATGATGAGAAAATAAAGATTTGTCAAACACAATTGTCTGTAATGTGTCTTTATCAACAGATCAGGGAACTATTAAAGTCCTTTCAGCCAATTATGGGCGTACAGACAGACAGACCTGCTCTACTGGAAGACCAGATAACCAGATCTCAAATGTTCAGTGCAGTCTGATCACATCTCTAAGTGTGGTGGCCACTCGGTGAGAACAGAAAACATTATTAAAGAGCTATCAGATATTATCAGATCATCTTTATATATTTTTGCTGTTTTTGGTATTTATTATCACAGATGTGATGGAGAAACGAGTTGTTCTATGGTTGTGGACAATGAAGTTTTCACTGAACCTTGTGGTGGAACTCACAAATACCTGAATGTGTCTTATGAGTGTGTTGAAGCACCACCAAGTGAGTTTTACACCCAACTGACACCAAACCCTTATAAAACACTATATAGAGTAAAGTTTAAGTGTATTTTAAGTGTTATTTATTTATTTAGTAAGTATATAATTAACAGTCTGCTAGTAGTGAACCTGTAGGTGTATTATTTTAATACTGCTGGGGACTAAACTGGCCTCTTCTAAGTTTATGAAAGTAGACTTTTAAGTGTGGTCTAAGTTTAAGTCCAGTCCTCGGGTCTCCCCGCACAGAATGATTTAGATGTCTCCCTATTGAACAGATGAACGAGTGAAGCAATCGAATCAAATTCAGTCAATGAGATAATGAAGTGAAGATTGAGTCATTCACAGTCACTGAAGAAAACATGAGACAGGAATAACGAGGGGTTACATAAGGTAACCTAGTTCTATGAATAAAGTCAACACGCCACAGTATGGGTCAGCCTAGCTAAGGATGAGCTGTCAGGAGATGGTATATCAATTAAGCCACACCCCGCTTGCTACCCCGGATATAAATTCGGGCGTGAGTCACATCTAGACGATATAACTTAGCAAATGTCAGTGATGATGACCATCCTGCTGCTGTTTACATGGCTTCGAGAGGAGCCCCATTAAACAATGCCCAGGAGCCACTCCTCTTGTAGAGTGGGACACTACTCCCTGAGGTAGAGGCATCCCACCGCTATGATATGCGAGCTTATTGAGACTGACAATCCATTTAGACAGCCTCTGCTTGGACACTGCCTGGCCTTGTACCAAGTTTCCAAAACACTCAAATAACTGATCGGTATGCCTGATCCGTTGTGTGCAAGATATGTATCTTCTCAGTGCCCTGACAGGACAGATTAGATGGAGTCTCGCCCCTTCCTCTGAAATCTGAAGAGGTAGATGGAATGGTTCTATCACCAATGGCCTGGAAACAAAACAGGGTTTTGAAGAAGTGATATAAATGAGCCTTCTTCTCCCAATCTCAAACATGCCGAATGCACAGAGAAGGCATGCATTTCACTCACCCTCTTCATAGAAGAGATAGACTGTAAAAAATGCCTGTGAAATTAACTGTAAAATACTGTTGTTTTCACACAAAAAAACTGTTAACAGAAAGTGTCCATAAAAAATACGGAGAAACACTGTAAAATTGTCAGTAAAATTAACAGCAAAAATTCCCTTGTTTTTACGGAAAAACCCTGTTAAAAATGCCGTTAATGCCGAAATTCTGTAGTTTTCACAGACAAAATAAGGAAAACATTGTCAAATTCTCTGGGAAATGAAAAGTGAAATTCCAAAGTTTTCACAAGGAGTTTTTTTTTCAATTCCACAAACACTTTTATCACCTTCACTTACAGATACCACTGTCACTTTATTTCTGTTGCACGTCTACAAAAGTTCTAATTGAAAATGAACACAAGTTTACATGTCGATGGTTTTGTTGAGTCACCATTATGGTGATGAGTGTTTGCTTTAGTTGTGGTCTTGACCATTTGCTTTCCAAGAGAAGAAGTCTTTGCCCAGTTTTGATATCTGTGTGGGGAAACAGACACCGAAACAGCAAGGTAAAAAGTTCAGAAAAAGCTTACGCATTAACTTCTTTAGATTGGAGAGGAAGTACGTTTGAGAGTTTAAGTAGTGCTTAATGTTATTTGTTGTGCACATCTATGATATTTTATGAGATAAAATAATATACTGAATATCTTAAAAATATATGTGGTTGACTGTGGAAAATATCTGGAACTTCTGTGTAGGTTTCAGTTTTAACGCTATTAATTCAAAATGCTTTCTATTAAAATATAAATAATTCTGCCAAGGAGAAATATCACTTAAATCATTCTGAAGAAGAAATTATAATGTCCCTGCGATACTTCTAGACATCGACACTCTTCATACAAACCTCAATGATGGTGACAAGCTACAGAATTATTAAGATGAACAGATCAACTGCAATGCATAGAGGAGTCATAGAGGAGTTTTGTACCATGATGTTACCCAGAATCCATTGCTACCTAAAGTTATTTTGTTGTTGATTGTCACCATCATTGAGATTCATTCTCAGATTCTTAAAGTCTGTGTGTTTAAATGAGTGATCACTTTAGTCGCTTTAAAAAGAATTGAGTACCGTTACACATGGTCAAAAGAAAAATTTAAGATTATCAAATTTTTTAAGTATGATGTTAAGGTTTCTTATCGTACACCGACACATCACTCAGCCTCTTAACTTTGCTTTCACTGCAATAAAGACACCAATAAAGCACAATATTACACCCAACTAAAGGAAACAATAATCACTATCAGGGTGAATTCTTATTGTTGATGTTTCTTCAGTGATTGTGTTTTTTAACAGCAGGTATTCATCACTAAAGATCAATCATCACTTGTAATGTGATCTCAATTTATTAATTGACAGCATTAATAAATTAACATTTCACACCAGAAAGACTCTGCTTCAGTGTACATTTGAACACCCATATGTGTGGACTCAAATATACACCAGGGTGTACATTTTTACATCAGGGACTTTGCTGTAATACCTAAGAAACTAATGATTACATTACTACTAGAGCACAGAATTGCTAAATCTTTATGACATATCGCTTGTTGCTCCCTAAACTCTCCGTAAGTATTTTGGATAAAAGCGTCTGCTTAATGGCTAAATGTAAATGTAAAATTCATCATAGATCTGGTCACATTATTTGCTCTCAAAATGTCAACCTCATTGTGAGTCTAATTTGTTTTCTTATTATAAAGTGGGATTTTTATTATGATGAATTTGGTTGAATTTGGTATGTTAAGCTATGTTTTTGAATTCCATAATTGCATAAAACTATGGTTTTGTGGGTTATAATTGTGCCCCAATTTCTTTAGAGTCATTTTGTGATTCATACACATACCATCAAAGTTTAAGAAACGTCTGTCTGAGAAGCTCAAAAACGAGGGGTTACATAAGGTAACCTAGTTCTATGAATAAGGTCAACACGCCACAGTATGGGTCAGCCTAGCTAAGGATGAGCTGTCAGGAGATGGTATATCAAAAAAGCCACGCCCCGCTTGCTACCCCGGCTATAAATACGGGCGTGAGCCACCACCCATTCTCTTTTGCCGAGTAGCGAAAGTACTCCCCGAGTGACCGCGCCGTGTGGCGTGTTGACCTTATTCATAGAACTAGGTTACCTTATGTAACCCCTCGTTGTATTTCATTTCAGTCAACACGCCACAGTATGGGTCAACTGTATACCAGATAAGGTCAGGAGGGGAGAACCAACCCAAGCGGGGCCATAAAAATCAAGGAACCTTTAAATGCTGAATAGAACATTTATTAGTTACCTTGTTGTGTACACAGGTAAGCAGAGGGCAGTCAGCACCTCAACAATATTTACATGTACACACATTATACAGAGGGTGCTCTGCACCCTGATAATATATATATAACACAGTTCATCAGAGCGTCTTCAGCCCCATGATAATAATTATATAACCAGTTAGTCAGGGGGTGTTCAGCACCTTGACAACATAACATTAACTCAGTATATCAGAGGGTGTTCAGCACCATGATAATAATTATATAACAGTTAGTCAGAGGGTGTTCACAGCACCTTGACAACATAACATTAACTCATATAATCAGAGGGTGTTCAGCACCTTGATAATATTTATACATAACACAGTTAATCAGAGGGTGTCATCACCTTGACAACCTTACCTTTATACAGTGAAATCAGAAGGTGAACTGCACCTGGACATCACTTGGACCAGTCCGATCGGGCAGTACTGCTGTCTGCAGGACAGTTGAAGAGACCGTCGTAGCCACATCTAGACGGTAAAACTTAGCAAATGTCAGTGATGATGACCATCCTGCTACTGCGCACACGTCTTCCAGAGGAACCCCATTAAACAATGCCCAGGAGGCAGCCATTCCTCTTGTAGAGTGGGCCACTACTCCCTGAGGGGGAGGCATTCCAGCGCTTTGATAAGCAAGCTTAATCAGCCTGACAATCCATTTTGACAGCCTCTGCTTGGACACTGCCTGGCCTTGTACCAAGTCTCCAAAACACACAAATAACTGATCGGTATGTCTGATCTGTTGTGTGCAAGATATATATCTTCTCAGTGCCCTGACAGGACAGATTAGATGGAGTCTGGCCTCCTTCCTCTGAAACGTGAGGAGGTGGATGGAATGGTTCTATCACCAAAGGCCTGGAAACAAAAGAACGTGGCAGAACTTTTGGCAGAAATGAAGGGTTTTGAAGAAGGGATATAGATGAGCCTTCTTCTCCCAATCTCAAACATGCCGAATGCACAGAGAAGGCATGCATTTCACTCACCCTCTTCATTGGAGAGATAGACAAGAGAAATGCTGTCTTCAACGTCAGAAATTCCATCCTTAGCTCATGTAGAGGTTCAAAAGGAGGTTCTGCAAGAGCCCTCAAGACAACCCCCAGATCCCATGAGGGAATTAGTCGAGCTCGAGATGGGCAAAGTCTACGAGCCCCCTTGAGATAACGTCTGAGAAGAGGTTTCGACCCCACTGTGCAACCTTCGTAGCCGTCATGACGGTCAGATATAGCTGCCACATAGCCTCTCAAGGTTGATTCTGTTACCCCTGTCTCCAGTACAAACTGAAGAAATGAGAGGATGGAATCCACTCCACACGACACTGGGTCTATCTCATAGAAGTCCCAAACTTTTGCGAGCAGTCCACATCGTCAATAGGCTAACATGCTCGAGGAAAAGGTTTCGCGGACGCTGCGCGGGGAAGACCCCAGATTTTTCGGGGGTCCGACGTCGGGGTCAACCGAAGGGGGGACCGCCCCGAGCGGACCTGAGGCGAAAGATCGGACCCCCGCCCAAGGGGGTCCGCACGGGAGGCGCGCCAAGCGAAGAGGCCAAATGCTGCGCTTCGGCACTCTTCCACCAGGGGGCGCAAAGACCGTCCACGGCCCAACTAAAATGAATGGGGCTCGTTCCATGGCCATAGTCCAGGGGTGGGCGGTCAGTGCTTCCCCCGAGTGTCCACGAACGTGATATTTATCCCACTTCCCAACTATCTTTGGCAAGTGGTCCTGGGACCCCAATTCCTCTCACTGATTGGTCCCTCTTTTGGCGGGTGACGCCCCCTGACACGCCCCCTGTACCACAAAAGCACTATTTGTCCACTAACCAACTACTTTTGCCAAAGTGGTCAGGTGACCACCAGGGTCGACCCCCAACCCCCCCCGTACCACGGAAGCACTATTTGTCCACTTGCAAACTTATTTTGGCTTGTCCACCTGCAATTTATTTTAATGGGCCACACGTATTAAGTTCGTGGACACACTTTAGAATAATCTATATGCATTATGGACCCTGTTAGTCAGTTGGTACACCTTAATAGACATACATATGTTAGCAGCAACTCACAGAATGCTTATTTATGCTTAATTATGCTTAAAAAAGAATTTCCACGAACTCACTACACGTGGTCTATTATATAAACTGCAGGTGGACACTTCCTGTATGACTTAGTGAAAAACGGGGCAAATGTCCACCTACAATTTATTTTAATGGACCCCACATATGCAGTTCGTGGACACACTTTATAGTAATCTATATGCATTATAGACCCTGTTAGGCTGTTGGTACACTTTAATAGACATACATATGTTAGCATCAACTCACAGAATGCTTATTTATGCTTTATTATGCATAAAAATGAATTTCCACGAACTCACTACACGTGGCCTATTATATAAATTGCAGGTGGACACTTCCTGTATGACTTAATGAAAAACGGGGCAAATGTCCACCTGCAGTTTATGAGAATAGTCCACACATATGCAGTTGGTGGACACACTTTATAGTAATCTATATGCATTAACGACCCTGTTAGTCTGTTAGTACACTTAAATAGACAAACATATGTTAGCAGCAACTCACAGAATGCCTATATATGCTTAAAAATGCATTTCCACGGACTCCCTACACCTGGTCTATTATATAAACTGCAGGTGGACACTTCCTGTATGACTTAGTGAAAAACGGGGCAAATGTCCACCTACTATTTATTTTAATGGACCCCACATATGCAGTTCGTGGACACACTTTATAGTAATCTATATGCATTATAGACCCTGTTAGTCTGTTGGTACACTTTAATAGACATACATATGTTAGCATCAACTCACAGAATGCTTATTTATGCTTTATTATGCATAAAAATGAATTTCCACGAACTCACTACACGTGGCCCATTATATAAATTGCAGGTGGACACTTCCTGTATGACTTAATGAAAAACGGGGCAAATGTCCACCTGCAGTTTATGAGAATAGTCCACACATATGCAGTTGGTGGACACACTTTATAGTAATCTATATGCATTATGGACCCTGTTAGTTTGTTAGTTCACTTAAATAGACAAACATATGTTAGCAGCAACTCACAGAATGCCTATATATACTTAAAAAATGCATTTCCACGAACTCACTACACGTGGTCCATTATATAAACTGCATGTGGACACTTCCTGTATGACTTAGTGAAAAACGGGGCAAATGTCCACCTACAATTTATTTTAATGGACCCCACATATGCAGTTCGTGGACACTCTTTATAATAATCTATATGCATTATAGACCCTGTTAGTCTGTTAATACACTTATATAGACATACATATGTTAGCAGCAACTCACAGAATGCCTATATATACTTAAAAAATGCATTTCCACGAACTCACTGCACGTGGTCCATTCACACAAATTGTAGGTGGACATGTCCACATGGAGTTTATAGTATTGGGCATAGTATATTAGTGGTCATGTCCACCTACAATTTATAGTAATGGGCCACACGTATTAAGTTCGTGGACACCCTTTATAATAATCTATATGCATTAAAGACCCTGTTAGTCTGTTAGTACAGTTAAATAGACATATATATATTAGCAGCAACTCACAGAATGCCTATATATACTTAAAAAATGCATTTCCACGAACTCACTACAAGTGGTCCATTATATAAACTGCATGTGGACACTTCCTGTATGACTTAGTGAAAAACGGGGCAAATGTCCACCTACAATTTATGAGAATAGTCCACACATATGCAGTTCGTGGACACACTTTATAGGAATCTATATGCATTAACGACCCTGTTAGTCTGTTAGTTCACTTATATAGACATACATATGTTAGCAGCAACTCACAGAATGCTTATTTATGCTTTATTATGCATACAAATGAATTTCGACGAACTCACTACACGTGGCCCATTATATAAATTGCAGGTGGACACTTCCTGTATGACTTAATGAAAAACGGGGCAAATGTCCACCTGCAGTTTATGAGAATAGTCCACACATATGCAGTTGGTGGACACACTTTATAGGAATCTATATGCATTATAGACCCTGTTAGTCTGTTGGTACACTTTAATAGACATACATATGTTAGCATCAACTCACAGAATGCTTATTTATGCTTTATTATGCATAAAAATGAATTTCCACGAACTCACTACACGTGGTCCATTATATATATTGCAGGTGGACACTTCCTGTATGACTTAATGAAAAACGGGGCAAATGTCCACCTGCAGTTTATGAGAATAGTCCACACATATGCAGTTGGTGGACACACTTTATAGTAATCTATATGCATTAACGACCCTGTTAGTTTGTTAGTTCACTTATATAGACAAACATATGTTAGCAGCAACTCACAGAATGCCTATATATGCTTAAAAATGCATTTCCACGGACTCACTACACGTGGTCTATTATATAAACTGCAGGTGGACACTTCCTGTACGACTTAGTGAAAAACGGGGCAAATGTCCACCTACAATTTATTTTAATGGACCCCACATATGCAGTTCGTGGACACACTATATAAAAAACTATATGCATTATGGACCCTGTTAGTCTGTTAGTACACTTAAATAGACAAACATATGTTAGCAGCAACTCACAGAATGCCTATATATACTTAAAAAATGCATTTCCACGAACTCACTACACGTGGTCCATTATATAAACTGCATGTGGACACTTCCTGGTTGCCATATTTGTAGTCCTTTGTAGTGTTTCTTGAAAATTACTTTTTTTGTCCAATTTATTCATCTATATGATTAAAGAACCACCTTATTCCCTTAGTACACTTTATTAGACATACATATGTTATCATCAACTCATAGAAGGCTGAAATATGCCCTAAAAATGTGGTTGTCCACCACCTTAATACACGTGGCCCATACAAAGAAACTGCTCCAGGACTTCTCCCGCAAGGCCGCCGGAGTGTCCGACGATCCCAAAACCTCACGTGCACTTGCGTGCCGGTCCCCCGAGAGACATACCAAAAGGGCAAAAGTCTTGGTCCTCCAGAAGTATTTTATAACCTTTTTAATGTAAATGAAAAGGCCCAATGCTTTCAATGGCAGAGACTCAGAAACGAGGCCTGTTTTAGCTATGTACTCATGCACTTTTAAACCCTTTAAGAAGAAGCCACGGACTCTAAACTGCTGGGACTGATTTGGGGGTCCGTGACAGTGGTCAATGCAAAGGCTCGATGGCCTCTGACCTTAGGAACCTTGTCTTCTGGACCTTTGTTTCCAACCTGACCTTCAACATATGAGATACCCGATTTTTGTCAAAACTGAACATTTTACGAGCTGTGTCCTAACCTGTGTGTGTCTAAAAGAGTATTCTCACTGAAAAGTGTTGTTCCTGACACCTAGAAATGAATACATACATTGTTTAACAATATTGTTAAAAAGCATTTGCAAAGCTCAAAGCGTTGTGTTGTTCGCAGCCTGAGACAACAGGTATCAAATAGTTCAACAGCCAATCTGCCCTCTTCGGTGAGTCGAGGCTAAGACTGAATCCCATGTGCATGATGTTAACCTGGTCTCACCCGAAAATCTAAAAATCTTGAGATGCATAATCATTTTTCTGTAGCTTCTTCAGGCAGTTAAAATTACCGTGCATGCGTCACAGTTTCCTGTCATAACAGCGCATGTATGCGACATGGTCTGCTCTATGCATGATGCATTCAGTGACGCATGCACTTATTCAGTGACGCATACACCCTCCCTATTTTGACCTTTTGACCCCTAAACAAAGTCACGAAGTCGCCCGGCTTTTCCGCATGACCGGTGGATGATGGACGGTTGCATGTGACCCGGTTTTGGATCGGTTGACCCTGACGGGGTCACGTCCACGAAACCGCTATGGACTAGCCATTCAAATAAGCTATACGAGGAAATTTCCAGAAAGGTCCGAGGGGTCCCATATTCTAGATTCTGGCCCGTCTGGTGGCCCCCGACAACATACCGAGAGCACATCACCCTAGACGATTAGGAATTTTTTTTGTACCCAATCACAAGATTAAGCACACAGCCTTCTCTCTCATATAACTCTCAACAGCATTATGAAGGTTTAGTGTTGGGGAGGTGGATTTTTTAAGAAAAGGTCTAAGACCTTTGGACATTTGGGGTATAAATGGGGGGCTTCTAGACAAAAATAATCTAAAATGTCGAGACCCTTCGGCCTATCGTTTCCCAACAGGAGGGCGTCCACGTATAATCTATGCCAATGGGTTTTCGTGGACGACACTCCCTATTTTGACCTTTTGACACCTAAACAAAGTCACAATATCGCCCGGCTTTTCCGCATGATAGGTGGATGATGGACGGTTGCATGTGACCCGGTTTTGGATCGGTTGACCCTGTCGGGGTCACGACCACGATACCGCTATGGAATACCCATGCAAATAAGCTATACGAGGAAATTTCCAGAAAGGTCCGAGGGGTCCCATATTCTAGATTCTGGCCCGTCTAGTGGCCCCCAACCACATACCGAGAGCACATCGCCCTAGAGGTTTAGAAAATGTTTTTTTGCACCCAATCACAAGATTACTCACACTGCCTTCTCTCTCATATAAGCCTCAACAGCCTTTTGAAGCTTTCAGAGGTGGGGGAGGGGGGATTTTTCAGAAAAGAAATCTAAGAACTTAGACATTTGGGGCAAAAATGGGGGCTTCTAGACAACAATAATCTAAAATGTCCATACCCTTCGGCCTATCGTTTCCCAACAGGAGCGCGTCCACCTATAATCTATGCCAATGCGTTTTCGTGGACGACTCTCCCTATTTTGACCTTTTGACCCGTAAACAAAGTCACAAAGTCGCCTGGCTTCTCTGGACGATCGGTGGATGATGGACGGTCGCTCATGTCTATATGCTATATGCGTGACGCATGCACGTGTGGTTACTTAAGCGTGTGCATGCGTCACGGTCTCTTATATGCAGGGTGCATTCAGTGACGCATACAGCGCACGCATGTCTTTCGATCTGCTCAATGCATCACACATGCAGTGACGCATACAGAGCGCGCATGCAGTGACGCATGCATGACATTCTGCTCTATTCACAACACGTGCAGCGTGCACCCGTCACTGACTGCAATATGCATGATGCATGCAGTGACACATGTCATTCGATCTGCTCAATGCATCACGCATGCAGTGACGCATACAAAGAGCGCATGCATGACATTCTGCTCTATGCACAACGCACGCAGTAAACACGCGTCACTGACTGCACTATGCATGATGCATTCAGTGACGCATACAGCCCGTCACGGTCTGCTCTACGCATGACGCATGCAGTGAAGCATGCAGGTCGCGCACGCATGGCGGAAGGCCTTCAACCTGTCACCTATCCAATACGTTTACGTTTTTCTCCCTAATTAGACATTTGAGGCCAAACTGAGCGTTCTACAAGTTGTTGCTAACATATGTGTGTCTAATAAAGCGCACAGACTGAATGATGTGGTAGTTGATGCATTTAAATGAATATAAAGGTACATTTTTGCTAATAAGTGGGTTGTCCACCAACTTAATACACGTGGCCCATACAAATAAATTGCTCCAGGACTTCTCCCGCAAGGCCGCCGGAGTGTCCGACGATCCCAAAACCTCACGTGCACTTGCGTGCCGGTCCCCCGAGAGACATACCGAAAGGGCAAAAGTCTTGGTCCTCCAGAAGTATTTTGTAACCTTTTTAATGTTAATGAAAAGGCCCAATGCTTTCAATGGCAGAGACTCAGAAACGAGGCCTGTTTTAGCTATGTACTCATCCACTTTTAAACCCTTTAAGAAGAAGCCACGGACTCTAAACTGCTGGGCCTGATTTGAGGGTCCCTGACAGTGGTCACTGCAAAGGCTCGATGGTCTCCGACCTTAGGAACCTTGTCTTCTGGACCTTTGTTTCCACCCTGACCTTCAACATATGAGATACCCCATTTTTGTCAAAACTGAACATTTTACAAGCTGTTTCCTAACCTGTGTGTGTCTAAAAGAGTGTTCTCACTGAAAAGCGTTGTTCCTGACAACTAGAAATGAATACATACACTTTAAATATTGTTAAAAAGCATTATGTCCACCAACTTAATACACGTGGTCCACTCACATAAACCACATGTGGACAGGCAATGCAAACACACTAGAAAATGGATGCATTTTCTAGTTAGAACAGACTGGAAAATGGATTGCTTTTTAACAACGGTTTATATGGATTTATTTATTTCCAAGTGTGTTTGAGAACACTCTTTTGGACACGCGTATGTTAGAAACAACTGGTAAAATGATGAGTTTGACTTAAATTCTGGTATCTACTACGTTGAATGTGATGTTGTCCACGTGCAGTTTGTAGAATGGGACAGAAATAAATTATTGGTGGACATTGCACAGAATGGGCATTTTAAACGTGTAAATATTATATTTTGTTTTAAAAAAACACAAAACTCGATGGCCACGCCCCCTCAGACAAACATATGTCAGTCCCGAGCGTCAAAAACCAGGTTCTGGTAAAAGTAGTTGGGAAGCTGCCAAACAGTGGTTTGGTGGTCGGGGGCGTGGCCATGGATGGGTCAGCGGGGTCGAAGGTCAAATTGACACCCATAGTTGATCAGTGGACAAATAGTGGTTTCGTGGTAGCTGGCACCCATGGGCAGTACGCTGGTACCCGCCTCCCAAGAAAACAAATGAATCGCGGGACTCATATGAAGTTGGAGGACAAGTGGGTAAGCCGACTTACATGGGATAAACCTGTGAGGGACGCATATGCTGTTCGTGGACAGGGGTCTTTGGGGTCTTCGAGGGGTGCCATGGCGCGAGGGCACCCCCAGTGGTGTCCTCACACCCCCTATCCGTGGCCAGCAGATTAAAAAGTGGTCTTACCACAGGGTAAGGTGAAATGTCCACATCATCATTTAGATATGCGCTGCGTGTCAGGATTTTTCACACTACGATCCAACGCAACACTGTGCGTCAAATGGCTGGCATTTTCAAGAGGCTTTTTTCCACGAACCTACTATTTTTGCTTCCTTCAGGCACAGACGCCGGACTCACAATGGTGAGTAAGAGACAAGTGGGTGTCCCAAGGGAACAGGTGGGTCAAAGTTCAACTCCCTTCTGGTGCTGACGCCAGACTCAGTGGCGAATAGTGGACGGGTACTTCACCCTACACCGATGGGTTTCAGAGCTGCAACAGACTCATGCAGAGCTGAGCGGGACTTTCGCTGGGACAGGCAGAATCAAGCTCCGGACAGCAGTAGTTAACTGTTCAACTGTCTACGAACATCCAGCTGAAATACCTTCTTCCCTTCTGACCAGGACAGAGGCTTTCGGCGGGGGCATGTGGAGTCCACCAGGCAGAGAGGACACTTTGAGCGGAACACTCCACTTCCGCTATACACTGGAACAATACAGCCTTTTCCTGGGGACAGCGGATGAAAGACTGGGAGGAGAGTGCACAGCAGACTACTATTACTTCTCCACACAATAAACCTCACTCCATAACACAAACCGTGTGAATCGTCACTTCAAGTACTGCATCTAACTCGCACACCGTGCATTCGGGCCAGCACTGCCCCCCTCCGGTCCTTCTCCCGCCAGATCAAGTCTCGTCCCTGCAAGGGTTAAATTTCTCTCCAGAGAAAAGCAGAAGACGGGTGCAGCTATTACCACATTCAGCAAAAGGGGAGGACAGAAGTTAGAGCCAGATCAACAATCCACTCGGTGTACTAGTTCACTCGTGCTCCACGCTATTCTAATTCTCAACACCACTTCAGTTTTAGTGCATATAAACGACGGATCAAATACTCATCACTGGCGTATTTCCCACTGCTGACGATGTTCCTTGAATTTCCACTGATAATCCTTCACTCCCTCTCAGTCCAGGCGACAAATTCCACTCTCTTTACTGTCCTCGGATCCCGCAAGCCACACTCCTCTTTCTTCACGATAACTCTTCAGCTGTAATACTCCACAAACATTTCCCAACGGGAGAGAACACTCCAGATCACCGGGGAAGAAAGAACAGAACAGACCACAATACCACACAACCCAACCCAACACCGCTCACAGCCTTCTCTTCCCCTTGTGTTTTATCCTCTCAAGAATACTGGCGTGGCCTCAATCAGACACTCAGAGTGAAGTGCCCACACCTGTTGCCAATCTGCCGGTTAGTTGCCATGGCGACAGACACACACACAGGCCCGGGGCCAGTGTTACACTGAGAGTATCCCCGAGGAAACGCTTCTCTCGTGAATAAATTCCGGGGATTATTTGTCACCCCGTGACATGCGCACAGCTGATTCCAACTATCAATCACGCCACCGGCCCCGCCTCACGGCTCCCGTCACATCTTCCTGACCACAACATGATATGTAGAGACACAGCGGGGGTTGATCTGGTGTATTTCTTAAATAGATATATTTAAAACAACAAACATAAAGATTTTAGGCATAACTATAAAAAGCAGGTCTGGTAGACTTTCATACTACAGTCAGCGGGTTGTTCAGTCGTTCCCTTTTGAGAGAACTCCAGGCTGCGTCAATGACCACACTAAGGGGAACGTCTCTGTGCTGGGGGTCTCATGCTTCCAGATGGATATTGAAGCCTGTGCTGTGACTTCCCGCGGACTGACCTGTGGTCATATTTGAGGAAGGAGGTCACATTGAAGAGCGGGTACGGCCCTGCGTGTGAAAACAGATGGGTGGCGTGAGAGCGTGACTACAGAGTCAAATGAGTGAGTCTTACGCCCAATGAGTGACAGCGGGCGGCCCTGAAACATCAAAGTAAATATTGATGTCAACATCTGATGTTATCTCATCTCATTTGTGTTTTCTGTTTCTGGGTCGGAACAATGACGTTCAGAGAAGCAAAAAGTGATGATTCTTACGTTCACGTGTTCAGCTCTCTTCCTCATTCAAATGAAGTTTGCCTGAAGCTCTTGGTTAACAAAAGTGTTGTGTACTAAAACTCTTTCCAGGATATCTGCTCTCCTCCTGTATCCAAATGTTGGTGTGACAGGGGTCCTTTCATGCTTATGTTTGTGATGGTGGTTTAAATTATAATCTTTATAAATGTTGTTTCCAAATAAACTAAGAGCACATGTATCTGTGCACAAATGTCTTATATTGTGGTATTTTGTTGTCGTACACTGTAATAAAAAATGAAGTGCGTTTCTCCATGTTTGAACACAATTTAGCAGCAAGTCAAACTCCACTCAAAAGAAGACTAGATTCAGGGTATAGTTCCCAAAACTCCTTGTTTACTCCAACGTGCTTTGAATGAGAGTGAAACTAATGAGGGCAAAAAACAAATAAAGTTTTCTTACTTAACAGAATATAACCATTGCACACAAAGTTATAAAGCGCATAATTTACATATTTTACAAACATTGTACAGAACAATACTTAATTATTACCAATATAGTGTAAAAAATAAAGAGAATGTTCTCAATTTACACATTTTACAATATCTACTTACTGACAATGCTTTTGAAGACATGAACATTATAGAAAAATTGGAGCATTAGTCACATGAAGCTTATTGCTTGAGAGTAGTGATGTGTCGTTCGTGATTGAGCCGACTCTAAGAGACGATTCTTTGTAGCGAATAAGAAGAGCCGACTCCAATGAGAAGGGTCTGGCTGCAGCCTATCAACTTCCAAGCTCAGACTTGCACGCTCAGACACCTTCACTTCCTGTGACGTCACTTACAGTCTTACTTACTCTTCACGCTGCTTGCATTTTGCATGCGTAGCACAAGCACGTGTTGGATTGAGAACATTTCGTAGTCACAACCGTAAGTATAAATGTTTTGTCCATGTGTGATAGATTATATAGTGATATGACTACTTGTTTATACACAGAGTATGTATAGGTGAACAAGCCATCCATAATATCACTCGGTCTATCGTCTCTCGTTTTAAAACATAAACTAAACTTGCTAATTATATGACATATATAGAATGGTTGTAACCAAACAGTTCTTGGACTTCATTAACTACAAAAGTAGGAAAATTACTTTAAAATGTTTTTTTGTTCTGTTTAACACAAAAGAAGATATCATGAAGAATGTTGGAGAAAAACTTTTTTGGGGCACTTTTGACTAGCATCTGTCACCGGTTCAAGGTGCAAGTAGGACCGGTTACATATGAAACGTTGGCTATTTGATTGTTATATTTATCAATTGTGTTGTGCAAAGAAATAGAAAGGCATGTCCGGGTAGAAGGACTTACACATCCAGGAAGTTCATTCATGGAGTACCTTGTTTTGTGATCATGGCTGTTGATGCTGCAGTGTCCAGTAATGTTCTCCCAGAAACCCAGCCATCAAATCTACCTTCTTCAGTGGTATTCTGTCACGAAAGGCAAGACATTACTTTTTTTAATTTTGAAATCCAATAAACAGCAATACTTCGACTACATTTGTAGATTATCAGTATGGTAAGATGCCAAATTAAACATAAGTAACTAAATGGGAGTGTATTCTCAAGAAAGTGTACAGTGGGTCATGTTGTACTTGTAAAGGTAAGTAAACACTTTGCTGAAAGCATGTAACACTACACATTTATTGGGTAATCTTCATAGATCCACATAAATATATATACTTTATATTTAGTATCATGTTTATTGCTTTATCAGGGGGTAGTTAGAGAGATAGATAATACCTTTACACAATAACTGTAATTAACATGATCAATTAATTTGCATTTGTAAATTCTCTTTAGATTGCAACAAAAGAGAAGCCTGTAGTGGAAGTAGAGTCCGCTGAAATAACTATCAGTGACGATGACTCACCTCCAATGTTAAACGTGCTGTCTTCTCATGCTTAACATGGTCCACTTGTCAAAAAACGAGTTGGTGTATTACGTTGTATTTCTGTGCTCAATACACTCCCCCAGCGATCGTACGGTTTCTGAAAGCTTTTTTCGAACATATAAAACTGATTCCTAACAATTTTTTTAAGTCCCTTATTGTACAATTCTCCTGGAAAAGCACGCAGAACGCCCACTTGTGTGCAGGAGAGAGAGCATACGTTCGTGAAGGTCAGGTGTTTGTTTGTTCACTGCATTTGGGTGATGAATGTTAAATAAACGGGGGATATAAGGCTGGATTTGGAGATTTAAATGTGTCATACAAACCTCACACTTGTTCACCACAGGCTGACACACACAGTCTGAGCTGTTGCTGGCGACGTTTCTCTTTTTATCTTCACTATCACCTGAACCCTCTTCTGTGGAATGAGTGTGTAACCGGTTGCCATGACGACTGTTGCTATGATGGCTGCTGTGGGTTGAGACGCGAGGCGTCGGGCTAAACTCTCTCCGCTGGTCATGTTTACGGTCCTCTGTGTCTCGCGACCTGAGCTCCAGAGCCTGATGATCTCCGGCCGCTCCGCTCAGCGCCGATGACTGAAGCTCCAGCGGTGACAGAGGTTTCACTGGAAAGTCAAAACACCGGTAAGTGTGATTTAAACGTGTGTGTTTGACTGACATGTGTTTTGTGTGTCGTCTTACCGGTGAAGTTTTCAGATGACAGATAGATCCAGGTGAGGGCCGGAATAAAGAGCAGCGCAACAGAGCCAGCCAGGAACTTCCTGCGGCCACGGCACATTCCCAGCATCCTCTGCTGCCAGAGAGGGTCTGTTCAGAGATGTCTATGTGGGCATCAGCTGTTTGGCTGGGGGATGCATGACACAATCCTTAAAAACAAAGAACAAACCAAAAACATAGCAACAAAATAAATAAAAATACAAATATTGTGTAAGCTTCAGTCTCTAACAATACTTTACAATAATATCCTCTATACCAGGTGTTCTCAAAGTTTATATTCAAATGCCCGAATCTGAATTCTTGTCAACGTCAAAGGTCTGGTACAATTATTATTACAAAACTTGCTTTTAATAAACATTTAAAACAATAAATTGAAAAAAAACAAATCAACTCTATATGAAGAGTTTATTTGAAGAAACAGATAACTCAGTTTTATTTTTATCATGTTTTATTGTGTTGTATTTTATATTATCACCTAATCAAAAGAACCCAACTGCAGTTTTATTGATATTAAACATTGTTTTTGAACATCTTGTGTATAAGTTATTTTTCTCATCATATGCTATGGTGGGTCTGGATCGAATTCCCTCCAGGTCCGAATCCGGATTGGAGTCCGGACTTTGGGAAGAGCTGCTCTATACTGTATTAAGAAAACCACAGATGACAGCAGTCGCGTTTTCATTATTAACTTAAAGAGACATGAAATATTGTCTGTGAGATTCTTAAATGCAATTAAAATAAAAAAAATCTAAATTCAGTGTTTTCAAAACTTTTATCAAAACAACTTTACCAATTTTATTCAAAACAAGAACAAATGTACCACCTATTATATTCTAGAGTGAATAAACGGTTTAAATGAAAAAAATTGGAAAGCTATAACCTCTGAGAGAATTGTTGTAAAGCAGTTAAAGCACAAACTAAAATAAATTCATTAACACAGGTCACATGTTGACAGCTCAACCAATAAGAAGTCAAAACAGTTTTTAAAAAATACTCCATGGCTTTAGGATACATATCTTAATTTTGTCCTTTTCAATTATTTCTTATAAATAAACTTTGATAAAACAGATATAATATTGGAATCCATATTTTTTTAACTTTTATAAAGATGATTCAAACAAACACATGTAAACTATACGGAGCTACATATTCACCATGTCTTCGTATATTTTTCTAAGTATTTTGCTCAAATTATTCCAAACGTGTGTTTTTATTTATTACCCACAATCAGCAATGTGACTGTAAATCATTCCATTTTATTCGAAGTGTTGCTATAATTTCACAATCAAACACAAGTTATAAAACATGCATACATATGAATAAATATTTAACTGTATTCATTTGACATGTTACTAGAAAAACAAACACACACTATTGTCTTTTTGGTCACCTGGGGTCAGCGATTTACAGTTTAAGTTCCTGCTTGAGATCACACACACTTGGATGATAAACTCTATTGAATAAAACAAATAAACATTTGATTTCTTTTAAAACTATATTCAATAAAAGCATTTTTAGAGTTTGTGATGGTTTATTTTTTGACTGCATGATATAATGTTCAGTTTACAGAGTTGTTTCTGTTTCCATAGAGGATTATTGTTTTTTTCTGCATTTATAAATGTGTATAAAATTATTTCAGTTAATTCCAGACTTGTTTGCTTCATTTATGTACACAGTATCTAGGCACTTTCATATCATATATAAACATAAATATGAATATAACTGTTATGATTCCAGATGAAATTAAACATCAGGAGTTTATTTGAACTGATGAACATACATACAGAATAAAAGTCCCCTTCACCAGATTTCATTTCACATCCAGAATATTCTGTGTCAGAGATCAAGCAGACATTTATAAAGATGAGAAAGTGCTAAAATAACACAATGTGCTGAAAGACCTAAAGCAGTAAACACACACATCACTATCATCTGTTATTAAACTCATGTCATCCTCTTGACATCCACAAATAAATGTCAGTAATGTAAACACTGGTCCAGAGGCATTCATTTGATCCTTTTTATTTATCTCTTTATAAATCTTATATACACATTTATATCTTAAAGATATTAGTTTAACATTTTGGTTTATTGGTTATAAATGTTCTGTTTGATGTGTTAAAAACTGACACTGGAAGTTCTTCTGGACCAGCGTTGTTTACATCATCTAAAGTGATCTACATCACAGAAAGTGACAGACACACATGATTTAATTTCCTTTATTTCTGGTGCAGATGAAGTTGAGTTCTTGAGATCGAGGAAGACTGATCCACTTATGATCTCCTCCAGACTGAACCGCTCCAGCTCTGTGTTCACCGCTGCAGTGCTTCAGTTGAATCTGAACCCCTGGAGCCCAATTCTGATAGCAGACGACCTCTCCTCGTACCCAGATCCAGAGATTCATGAGACAGTAATAGTGTAACCCCATCCACACCTCAGCAGTCGAGGCCTGCTGAAGAACTTCAGTCACCATGAGCTGAATCTCCTGTGAATCCACTGAAACCAGATCCACATGATTCTCTCTGCAGTATCTCACAGCTTCAGTCCAGTTCAGATTCTTCTGGATCAATATCAGCTCATCTGAACACACAATAAACACAAACAACTGAACATGAGAACAAAACACAAACACTGAGACTGAACTGAGATCAGTTTCATCATGAAGAAACTTCTGTGGTCAAACACACACATTGACTTTTATTAACTCACCTTCATAACACACAAAAGTGTAAGAGTCACTGCAAGATATGTCATGCCATTTCCCCTCATTAATCATATTGGTCACTGTACAATCATCACCAGAATTATCAGGTTGACCAGTCCCCCAGTCTCTGAAGGCGGAGTCAGTGTTATCTGACCACTCCCACGAGTCTCTGAACAGACCAATCCAGACAGATGTGTGAGGATCATTAATGATGTTGTGGATCAGTTGATTGTCAGTCTGGTTCCTCACACTGATCAGATCAGTATGATACTGTCTGCAGAAACTGTGAGCTTCTCTCCATGTTTTATTAGAAGTATTAATGATGTATGATTTACTGCTGTCTGTTGAAGAAAATAAAGATTCAAGTCTCATGATTTTCATTCATTCTCATTACACTTACAGTTCAGATATCAATCTACACAAACATATTTCTTCTAAAAGTCTTAATAAATGCTTAACTTGTTCAGGTGCCAGAACAAAAAACACATATGAAAGTGGAGGAGTGATGTCACAGGTTACAAACAGTGATGAAAACAGCACAATACTTCCAGTCTATCATCTCCACAAACTGACTCCATTTACAATAAAACAAACAATCACAACTAACCAACAAACACATTAATATAAGAGAATAAGAGTCAAGAAATCCATTGAAGGAAACACTAAACACGATGAGGGATTTTCTTCTTACTGTTCATGTTTTCTTCAGTGATTGTGAATGACTCAATCTTCACTTCATTATCTCATTGACTGAATCTGATTTGATTATTCACTCGTTCATGTGTTCAATAGGGAGACATCTAAATCATTCTGTGTGTGGAGACCCGAGGACTGGAGTTAAAACCCCAGACTTAAACTTAGACTACACTTAAAAGTCTACTTTCATAAACTTAGAAGAGGTCAGTTTAGTCCCCAGCAGTATTAAAATAATACACCTACAGGTTCACTACTAGCAGACTGTTAATTATATACTTACTAAATAAATAAATAACACTTAATATACACTTAAACTTTACTCTTGTATAGTGTTTTATAAGGTTTGGTGTCAGTTGGGAGTAAAACTCACTTGGTGGTGCTTCAACACACTCATAAGACACATTCAGGTATTTGTAAGTTCCAGGACAAGGATCAGTGAAAACTGTATTGTCCACAACCATAGAACAATTCAATTTTCCATCACATCTGTGATAATAAATACAAAAAACAGAAACAATATATAAAGATGATCTGATAATATCTGATAGCTCTTTAATAATGTTTTCTGTTCTCACCGAGTGGCCACCGCACTTAGAGATGTGATCAGACTGCACTGAACATTTGAGATCTGGTCATCTGATCTTCCAGTAGAGCAGGTCTGTCTGTCTGTACGCCCATAATTGGCTGAAAGGACTTTAATAGTTCCCTGATCTGTTGATAAAGTCACATTACAGACAATTGTGTTTGACAAATCTTTATTTTCTCATCATGTTATGTGGCCTTTAAATCAGTGAACATGTAAATGATGAAACTCAGAGAACTCACCACAGCTGAGAAGGAAAGTCTGTGATTGACAGATAATGAAATCCTTTGAAACACCTGAAGTCAGAGATGAGAAGTGAATCAGATGTATTCAGGGGTGGGCATGTATTTCAAATAAAGAATACTTAACCTTTAACATCCACAGGGCCCATGGGCGGGTCATCACTTAATATTTGTTTTAATTCAGTTGAAACTCACCATCATAATGATCAGTGTTTCCTTTAGTAAGGCTCTTGACTCTTGTTGTTGAAATTTCTTTTTCTTTTCTGTATCTCTATGGTTTCAAGGAATATTTGTTTTGCCAATGCAAATAAAAATCCAATCCATTGCTGTTGGTTGGTGAAGAAGTCCACATCTCATTTAATTTACATATAACATCAGAATTGTGTGCTTATCTTGAAAGAACATTTTAGAGTGGAATTATTTTTAAGATCCAAATACAATTTAAAGCTCCAGGAGTGTTACGACTCAAACAGACATGAAGAATGAGTTTGTGAACCTCAACAATGCTGACAAACAATAACAACAAAACTTCATGCTGCAATGCATGCTGGGTAACATCCTAGTTCAAAACTAATTCATGACTCCCAGAATGCATTGAAGCATGATGTTTTTTTGTTGTTGTTTTTCACCATTGTTGAGATTCATACATTGATTTTTCATGTCTGTGTGATTCAAACTTTCTGAGGCATAATTTTAAATTTGGATGCAACATTTTCTCTACATTAAAATAATACCACTCTATTATGATCTTTCAAGATAAGCAAACAATTCTGATGTTATATGTAAACTGAACAAGATTAGGATTATTTCACAATCCAACAATATTTGATTGGACTTTTATTTGCAGTGGCAAAACAAATATACTTTAATACCGTAGAGTTACAGAATGGAGAAATAAATTTTACATTTAAAGAGTCAAGAGCCGGACTCAAGGAAACACTGATCATTATGATGGTGAGTTTCAACTGAATTAAAACAAATATTAAGTGATGACCCGCCCATGAGCCCTGTGCATGTTTACCGTTAAGTATTTGAAATACATTCCCACCCCTGTATGTAATGATGCTAATGTGTTACATTGACTGTCTTTGTGTGTTTGATTAAATCAGAAGTGTCCAATCCTGTAGAGTTCAGCTCCAACCTGTTCATCTGACCCACATGTGTTCTGTTTCTTAACTGTGATGTTTATTATTGTTGTCTTATGATCATGTTTTGTGAAGTGAAGGTTTGCTGTCACTCACCATTGTAGCAGATGAATCCCAGCTTATCAATACACATCTGCTGATGCCATTTTCCATTTCTCATAACAGCACAATTATTTGTGTCAGTTGATGGTTCAGTTTCCCAGTTCAGATATTTCACAGGATCACCCAGAGACCACTTCCATTTATAAACATCTGTTCTCTTCAGTCCAATCCAGACCTTCTGATTGTTATTCACAGTCTTCTTCAGCTCGTTCATGTCGTTGATGTTGTTGACTGTGGCCAGATCTGTGTAGTTCTCTCTGCAGTATCTCTGAGCTTCAGTCCAGTTCATCTTCATGTTTATATAGTGATAGCGGCGCTGAATGCCTTCAGATAATGAACAGAGAGCTGAAAGAGAGAGTTTTTATTCAAACACATTCACTCAGAGCTGATCTAAGCAGGAGTGGGCTGACACACAATCATTATTTACTGACACAGAGTTTGTATTGACTTGGAATCAAATAATTGAGAAAACAAGCAAAACAAGTCAACTCATGCAGTAAGATTTCTGAGCTGGTACTAAAATAATAATAAAATATTTAATTTTTTAACCAATTTTTTTTTTTTTATAGTGTGCAATATATTCTGTGCTGTTTGATTTCAATCTCTTGTCTATTCTACTCATTTCAATTAGATTTTATTCTACTTTCTCATCTTTTACTTCACCATCATTAGCAATAATAACTCTTTATTGTGCATTTAAAATCACAAACCTCAATCATGATGACACTTCAAAACCCTTGTTTGTTTAATGCCAAATTGTTTGTCCATTCATTAACAAGTTTGGACTATTTTTTTCACTATATGCAATATAATGCACTGACTTTATCTACTAACATATTTTTTTCTAAATCAAATTTCTTATAACGTGACTCGTCGATATTTTAAAAATAATTTGAGTCTTTAATCCCTAACTGCTGCTACCTCTAAGAACAAAATGTGTTTTATTTTATTTCCTAATAGTGTCCCATCACTCTAAACAACAATGGGTTATTTCAATTGGGTCAAAATGAACAAACCCCACAGTTGGGTTATACATTAGTCTATGCTGGGTTGTTTAACCCATTGTCTGGTCAAATATAAACATTAATGGGTTAATTTAACCCAGCAGTCGAGTTTATCCATTTCTGATGCAACGATGAGTTGAAATAAACCATCATTTTTTATGATATTTCTTTTTGTGGTGTGATAGATCAGACCCTAATCATAGAAGTCAATGATGCATATTTGTATTGACATAAAGACATGTTTTGAAGAAGGTTGATTTGGACTTATTTGCTTTTTCTAGTAAGTGTTGAATAGTAAAACTCCTGGTTTAAATCATATATTTTGAATATATTTGATAAAAACTTTTGATTTGTCAATATTAATGTTATCGAATCAATTAAATTTTATATCGAAAAAATGAAGTAAGACAAAATCCAGTGGAATCAAGTGATGATGGTTATTTCTTAGATGTGATGTAATCACTTGAACAACTGCTCTTAAAGGGACAATTCTGTTATTATTTACTCACCCTCACATTACTCTAAATGAAATATCGTGAAATAAAACAACAGATAACAACAGTAAGATAACAAAAGTCGCTGTTAAATGCAATGTATGTTATTTACAGCAAAAATTTGACATCAATTCGATCTGAATGTATTTATTAGTAGACGTCATTACTCCACCACATGTGTGACGTCATCAACTAGATTATTGAACCAATTTAGTTCAAGCGATTGATCTCTGACAGAATAACTACGGTTTGGGAAACAGTCGTAACTACATTGTTCATTTCCCCAACAATCCATCGCACTATGATGGTTAACCAGCGAGTTATGTTCTTGATCGGGAAACTCACACCTGTTCATTCTAACAAATATCTCCATTTGTGCTTAGAAGAACCATGAAATTCATACAGGTTTGGAACAAGGGCGAGTAAATGACAGACTTCTAATATTTGGGGTGAACTATCCCTTTAACTGTGCTGTGTGATTAATGTGTGAGTGTTTTGTGATAATCCAGTGCTATGACATCATAGTCTCAACTAACCAATAATGAACCCTCAGGGTCCTCTAGACCCTCAGAGATGAACAATACTGAGGTAAAAATTATAATATTTTAAAACTGGCAGATATTGTTTTTAATGAAAATAAAAGTCTTTTCCCCATTAGAACAGGTCTGTTTGAGCTCCTGCAGCGCTGCTCAGTGTTTGACTGTAAAGTATCGTGACAGTAGTTAGAGAGAACAGAGCAGTCTGCTCTTGTGATACTGTGATGTCATCCGCTGAACAGTCACTGCTCTGACGTAGAGGTCTAGCTATGAATGAAACCATGAATAAAGTCATTGTAAATCAATAAGAGATTCATTTTGAGTGACATTAAAACTAAACAATCTTATGGTCTTTCTAAACAGGGACTTTGTTTTCACTAACTTTATGACAGATTTCTGCTCTCTGTGGACCCTCAGCCTCGTGGTAACATTACATGTTTTGTAACGTTATGTGTTTAGCTTTAAGACGAGTCATTTTGTCCTGCATAATAATTTAATTTGATCACGGTGTGTTGTAGGTACATCGAGGCTAAAGGCACACCTTCAGAAGAAATGTGCTTTTCACTACACACATAATGTATGATTGAAGAAAAATATATATGTTTGTATTAAAATGTATGGAGAGACAGATTCTGTGTGAAAATAAATCATAAGCATCAATTGTGTTTAAAAATCTTATAAATTTAAATTTACATTAAAGTAGGTGAATACAGTATTGATACAAATACTTATGAAATAATATGACTTTAACAATGTTTAAGCAAATACTTTTACAAAACAATCACTTTAGCAAAGTTTGTACTATTTTTTATTTTAATGAATCAAATAATAATTTTTTGTTTAATAAATATTAACATTAAAATATGTTAATATCACAATATATGAAAAACTGAAAATATTTCTAAAATATCTCTGTAAATTGAAGATCTCACAATAATTAAATAGAGATTTACAGTAGTAACAATACATTATTTTAGATATATAATGTTTTCATGATAAATTTGGGGATTATCTCTAAAGTGGAAATTAATATGAAATTTACTCTCTGAATCTAATCATGTTCATTTATTGGGTAAGTTGGTATCAAAAGACCTTCGCTCTCACTATAAGTACTGAAATCACTGAACAGATATCAGGAATCTGTGTATGAAACTCATCAATGGTGACAATTTTTTCTGTAATGTACTTATTTTAGTGTTACACAATATTCATAAAATCAACAACAGAACGGTCAAAAATAGTTTTTGTGATTTCATAATGGTTATATCATCATTTCAAAATCATCACCATCATATGATCCCACTGGATCCTATTTTTTTTTTCCACAACAAACATATTTTAATATACATGGCTCGCCAATGAACACCTAACATTAAAACACTGATCACTATAATGGTGGTTTGTTTAAATTTAGAAAAAAAATTCTCCATTAATCCTCTAAGCGCCAAAGTTGCAGAATTAGGACAAGATGTCATATTTAATGAAATAGGCTGTAGATCATATTAAGGTGTAATATCTGATTTGTATCTCATATCACTAGATGTCAGACATGTGCCTCTTTGATTCAAGACCAAAATGAAATCATGTTCCTGTTAAAAATGTTTGAGCAAATAGCAGAGCAAGTGAGCTATCGTATCATTGAAGCAGAAGCAATTCAGTTCAGAGCGTCAGAGTAAATTGTGAGATTTGTGAGAGAAAATTGCCAAATGGCTAATAAAAGGTTTTAGCGTGAGGATGAGTTGCGAATGTTATTCGCCGATTCTGACTCTGAAGGAAAATATTTTCTTTTTGGGAATCACGATCGGTCGTCTAATGACCGCACATCTGCTTCAGTGTTACTTTTTAACACTCTGAGTGAGAATGATATAAACACTAAAAGTGTTAATTTAACACTGGAGGTTTTGCTGGGCTCATTTTGACCCTTTGCCTAACGGAGATGGGGGTGGCAGGGGTGAACGTGGTCGTAGTGTCCATAGGAGAGCTGTTGCTAGAGGTAGAGAGAGCTGAATGGGCAGATAGCTGGTCAACTGATCAAAAAATAGACACATGCATTTCACTATGGCACAGTAATATACACTTTAAAAAATGCCCGTGAAGTTTATGGTAAAATTCTGTTGTTTTCACACAAAAAACATGTTATCAGAAAGCATCCGTAAAAAATACGGATAAAATGTAGATAATAGATGTAAAATTAACAGCAAAAATCCATCGTTTTTACGGAAAAACCCTGTTAAAGTGCTTGTGAAATTAACAGTGAAATTCTGTAGTTTTCACAGAGAAAACTGTTGACAAAAAACGTCCGTACAAATACTAAAAACACTGTCAAATTCTCTGGGAATTGAACAGTGAAATTCCATAGTTTTCACAAGGAGTTTTTTTTCAACTCCACAAACACTTTTATCACCTTCACTTACAGACAACACTGTCACTTTATTTCTGTTGCACGTCTACAAAAGTTCTAATTGAGAATTAACACAAGTTTACATGTTAATGGTTTTGTTGAGTCACCATTATGGTGATGAGTGTTTGCTTTAGTTGGGATCTTGACCCTTTGCTTTCCATGTGAAGAAGTCTTTCCCCAGTTTTGATATCTGTGTGTTGAAACATAGACCGAAACAGGTGGGTAAAAGCTCAGACAAAGCTAACTATTAACTTCTTTAGGTTGGAGAGTAAATACATGGTCGAGAGTTTAAGTAATGCTTTAATGTTATTTGTTATCATCATTTATGATATTGCATGAAATTAAATAATATACTGAAAGTCTTTGACAGCACATGTGACACATAATAAATGTTCTAGCAGACATCAAGAATGATGACAACAGAAAAAACATTAAAGATAAACGCAATGCATTCTGGGTATCATCAAAGCACAAAACTCATCAATGACTCCCAGCATGCATTGCGGCTGTAAGATTTTCAATTGTTAGTCACCACTGTTGAGATTCATACACTGATTCTTGATGTGTGAGTCAAAGACAAAATGCAAATCTTTTGACGGTTCAAAAATTTCTGGAAATGTGAATTTTAAATTTAAATTCATTTAGACGTTTGAAACAAACAAAAAAAGTAATTAAACAACATCGTAGAACTAGCTTTTGAAAAAATCTAATCACAAAACTATGTTTTATATAATACAATGTCATAGCAGGCAAAAGAAAAATATTAATTTATATATGACGGCTGAAGGATGCCAACTAAAGCAAACACTGATCACAAAAACGATGACTTTGAATATACCAATAAAGCATCAAGTCATGGCTGTTATGCTGCAGTCACTGTGAAGCAGAAGTGATGATCGTCTTCAGTATTCTGACGTATTTACAAGATGAATAGTGGGTGTGGCTCATGTTTTCCACTGTGAATTGATTGGATGAATAAAAACAGGATGTTCCCGTAATTTTACGGTAGCTTGCTGGCAACCACAGCTGCCGGTGTTTTTCCGTAAAAACTACGGAATTTGTATTTTCTGTTTTTTTTCTGATATTTAATGTTTTGTGGGTCACCACTATGCTGAAGAGTGGAGTCTGTGTTTAGCTCAAGGTCAGACAATGGCATTCCGATGTCATGCTGCATGTTGCTTTGTTTAAAAGTGACTTTGATGTTTTAATAACAAATTACAAAGAAGAAACTTAAGTAAATGTAATGTTTTCACTTTTGTACATTTGGACCAAGTTTCAATTTTATATAATGAAATTCTGTTAATGTAAAAGACTCAAATGTATTAAGTTCATACACAGCTTGAAGTTTGTGCCCTGAAGTTTTAAACCGCAAGACTGTTTACGTTCTTTTCCTGTATTTTTTACGGAATTTTACTGGTAACCACAGCTGCCGGTATTTTTACGTAAAATTCACGGAACATTTTTTACAGTGTAGTAATAATTTACTATAGTTACTAATAGTTCTACTGTTGATTTCCTCTTTTCGTGATCATTTGGAATGAACAAAAAATGTAAATAAGTTTAAAAATCAATTCAATATCTATTATTTTCTGAATATTACTGATGAACGGATCAGAAAGTAGGCTTCTGTTCACATGCGTTTTATTACTATAGTATTGTGATATAGTAATAATTGAGTACTTTCTCCTGTTTTATATCTGGTTTCCACTTTTCTGATCAATTAAAATGAACAACAACATGCAAAAAGTTCAAACATCAATTCAATATCTACTATTTCCTGAATATTATGAAATTCAAGATGGCCGCCCGTGATGTTGTCATAATATGCAAATTAGGTGAGTATATTTACACCCCATATAAACTTTCGGTTATGCCCATAATGTTTCCAATTTTACAGAAGATCTCTATCTTTAAGCCCTTTAATGCCACAAGCTTTTGAATCTTGATGTCAAAATCCAGCATGTTTTCCAAAAAACCCTGACGCCTAAAGTTAATAGTGATTCAATGCCCTTAACATTGACAAATCAACCATTTTTAACATTGAGTCAATGGTTGCTTGCTATCTGGACAAATAAACAGTCTGTCTGCATTCAGACCATTCAACTCAACAATCAATTCATTTACTTCCATTTGAAAACCTGAAAATCCATTGAAACTAGTTTAAACTCTGTTTAGAGGTCCCTCAATATTAGACATTCAGAAGATGTCATAAATAGATGAAGAAAAACCTTTCACTTTTGGCCCCTCAAGGGACATCTATTCAACATCAACACAGACGCAGAAAATACGTCTTTTGGACACATCGCCTTAGCTTGTTGGTCGGATATATTTAATAAAGTAATTATTACAAAATGCCTCTTTTTCTTCACTATAACAGTTATTAATAGACAGACGGATAACTCTGGTGTCAATTCTCCTGACATTTAAATCAAACATTAAAGCAGAAACACAAACTCACCAATGACAAGAAGACTGAAATATAGAATCTGAGCCATTTCTGAGGAAGAAACACATTGAAAAGCTCAAATGTTAAATGTCTGTTTGTTCACAAGTTTGGTGTCAGAAATGAATTTAAATGCAACATTTTAAATCAAATCAATCTGTAAATATGACATAAAAGTTTGTTTAGTTTCTGGAATGTATAAATCTATAAATGTCAATGAAGTTAAAAGTCAACATTTCCATCACTTAGTGTATTTCTACAGAAAGTCAGTTTCTTGATAAAGTTTCATTAGAAGTTATTTTTACATACAATGTTTATAAAACAGAGTCATATCAAAAGGATAATATTAATAGAAATGAGAATGTAAATAGTTCTTACTTTTCATCTCTTGTGTGTTTCTCTCCTGAATCTGCTGCTGTTTCTCTCTCTGTGTGTTTATATGTCATTATATTACATCTGATCTTCAGCACCTCACATCATTTGGGTATTTCTCTAGAAAGACTTATTTTCATATTTTACATCCTGCTTATTTGTATAATAGTCCATCTACTGTCCTGTTGTCTATTATGTAATGGAAACAAGGTGTGCGTTCTCTTATTTGCATGTGTGATGTGTGTCAGCCAGCGAATACATGTGTAAGAAGGTTCAATAAAAGTAAGGAAGGAGGCGGGAACCGGCGGACATTATATAAAGTTTTAATAAAATAAACAAACAAATACAGGAAATTTATCCCGGCAGCCCCTCACGGACGACTGCAGAGGACACACACAAACCACAACTAAAAGCCAGTCCTGGTCCTCTCTACTCAGCAGTCCCGTCGCTCGTCCTCTTATGCTCCGAATCTCCTCCGTGAGATGCAGGACCGGTGTGCGCACAGCTGATTCCAACAATCAATCATGCCACTGCATCACGGCTCCCGTCACATCTTCCTGACCACATACCCCCATCACCCCTTACAGGCCGGGGGTACCACCCCCCGGGGAGCCAGTCTCGGCGTCTGCAGTGCCTGGGGGTATGTACCGACGAGACAGGGGAGAGAGTAAAAAAAAAATAGTTTTCCGGTTCCCCGACATGCTGCCGCTCGGTCCTCAACCAGCCGGGGTTCTCTCCTTTGCGGTGCCTTGCGGTGGCCCTGGGCGCTAGGTGGACAGCTCGACCCTCCGCCCCCTGGCGGCTGGCGGTGGCTCCTCCTTTAGCGGGAAGGCGGTGGTGAGTTCCCCGTCCCCTGCTCCTCCCCCTTGGGCGGACGGACGCAGGCTGCGGCCTCTAGCAGACAGTGGTGACTTCCCAGTTCGCGCTAGGACGATAGCCACCTCACCTCGACCCAGGAGTGCGGCAGCAAAGGTCGCAGTCCCACCGAAGCTTTGGCGGCCCACGATGGCTCTTCCTCTTTGCCAGAACCACCGCTTCGGACAGCCCATGGCGGACGTCTTTCGACCGCGCTGCCCCAACTCTCCGGCACCACGAGGTCTCTCCTTCCTCCCGGGTTTCGGCACCACTGTAATAAGGTTCAATAAAAGGAAGGGAGGAGGTGGGAACAGGCGAACATTAAATAAAGTTTTAATAAAATAAACAAACAAATACAGGAAGTTAAATGCCAGCAGCCCCTCACGGACGACTGCCGGCGACACACACAAATAATAAATAGACAGCCGGCAGCCCCTCATGGAGCACTGCCGGCGACACACAAAAACCACAACTAAAAGCCAGGCCTGTTCCTCTCTCCTCAGCAGTCCCGTCGCTCGTCCTCTTATGCTCCCAATCTCCTCCGTGAGACCGCACAGCTGATTCCAACTATCAATCACGCCACCGGCCCCGCCTCACGGCTCCCATCACATCTTCCTGACCACAACATGATATATAGAGATACAGCGGGGGTTGATCTATAAAAAACAGGTCTGGTAGACTTTCATACTACTGTCAGTGGGTTCTTCAGCCATTCCCTTTTGAGAGAACTCCACGCTGCGTCAATGACCACACTAAGGGGAACGTCTCTGTGCTGGGGGTCTCATGCTTCCAGAGGGATATTGAAGCCTGTGATGGGACTTCCCCCGGGCTGACCTGTGGTCATATTTGAGGAAGGAGGTCACATTGAAGAGCGAGTACGGCCCTGCGTGTGAAAACAGATGTGTGGCGTGAGAGCGTGACAACAGAGTCAAATGAGTGAGTCTTACGCCCAATGCGTGACAGCCGGCGGCTGAAAGTAAATATTGATGTCAACATCTGATGTTATCTCATCTCATTTGTGTTTTCTGTTTCTGGGTCAGAACAATGACGTTCAGAGAAGCAAAAAGTGATGATTCTTACGTTCACGTGTTCGGCTATCTTCCTCATTCAAATGAAGTTTGCCTGAAGCTCTTGGTTAACAAAAGTGTTGTGTACTAAAACTCTTTCCAGGATATCTGCACTCCTCCTGTATCCAAATGTTGGTGTCACAGGGGTCCTTTCATGCTTATGTTTGTGATGGTGGTTTGAATTATAATCTTTATAAATGTTGTTTCCAAACAAACTAAGAGCACATGTTTCTGTGCACAAATGTCTTATATTGTGGTATTTTGTTGTCGTGCACTTTAATAAACATGCAATCATCTCCATTTTTGAGTTATCTTGTTTCTTTGGCTCTATACTGCTCTCCTTGTGCGTTTCTCCATGTTTGAACATAATTTAGCAGCAAGTCAAACTCCACTCAAAAGAAGACTAGATTCAGGGTATAGTTCCCAAAACTCCTTGTTTACTCCAACGTGCTGTGAATGAGAGTGAAACTAAAAAAGGCAAAAAACGAATAAAGTTTTCTTACTAAACAGAATATAACCATTTGCACACAAAGTTATAAAGAGCAGAATTTACATATTGTACAAACATTGTACAAAACAATACTTAATTATTACCAATATAGTGTAAAAAATAAAGAGAATGTTCTCAATTTACACATTTTACAATATCTACTTACTGACAATGCTTTTGAAGACATGAACATTATAGAAAAACTAGAGCAGCAGTCACATGAAGCTTATTGCTTTAGAGTAGTGATGTGCTCTAAGAGACGATTCTCTGTAGCGAATAAGAAGAGCCGACTCCAATGAGAAGGGTCTGGCTTGACATGGCAGACAAGGAAAGACTCAAATGCGGGGCAAAAAACACGGTTTTATTTAGGTAAACAAATCCACCACAGTCTGGAAAATAGCACACCACAGACGACCCCCTGCGGGTCACGGGGAAGAATCCAAAGAGAATAAGGTCCGGGGAGGCAACTGGACGTAGAACAGAACACACAAAGACAAGAACGGGATCATAACACTGGCTGCAGCCTATCAACTTGCAAGCTCAGACTTGCACTCTCAGACACCTTCACTTCCTGTAACGTCACTTACAGTCTTACTTACTCTTCATGCTGCTTGCATTTTGCATGCGTAGCACAAGCACGTGTTGGATTGAGAATAATTCGCACTCACAACCGTAAATATAAATGTTTTGTCCATGTGTGATAGATTATATCCAGTTTACATAATGTTGTCGTTCTATGTATGCTGACTACTTGTTTATACAAAGAGTTTGTATAGGTGAACAAGCCATCCATAATATCACTCGGTCTATCGTCTCTCGTTTTAAAACATAAACTAAACTAGCTAATTATATGACATATATAGAATGCTTGTAACCAAACAGTTCTTGGACTCCATTAACTACAAAAGTAGGAAAATTACTTTAAAATGTTTTTTTGTTCTGTTTAACACAAAAGAAGATTCATGAAGAATGTAGGACAGAAAACTGTTTTGGGGCACTTTTGATTAGCATTTGTCAATTTTCCTCCTATGGTAGTCAATGGGGTCCAAGATCTGTTTGGTTACAAGCATTCGTCCAAATATCTTTCTCTGTGTTCATCAGAACAAAAACATTTATACAGATTTGGAGCAACTCGAAGGCAAGTGAATTGTGACAGAATTTTCACTTTTTGGTAAACTATTCCTTTAAGCCTTTAAATAATCAAACTAATTCTCATTACCATAATGTCTATTCCAGAATCATATATCAGACGGATAATGGCTACTCATATTCTTGTGTTAATTGTGGCTACCCTCCTCCTGTGGTCATTATAGACTTGCACAAGAAAGAGTTTATTTAGTGTAATAATCCTACACTGTAAAAAATGCCGTGAAGTTTACGGTAAAATTCTGTTGTTTTCACACAAAAAACATGTTATCAGAAAGCATCCGTATAAAATACAGAAAAACACTGTTAAAGTGCTTGTGAAATTAACAGTGAAATTCTGTAGTTTTCACAGAGAAAACTGTTGTCAAAAAACGTCCGTAAAAATACGAAAAACACTGTCAAATTCTCTGGGAATTGAACAGTGAAATTCCATAGTTTTCACAAGGAGTTTTTTTTAACTCCACAAACACTTTTATCACCTTCACTTACTGACACCACTGTCACTTTATTTCTGTTGCTCATCTACAAAAGTTCTAATTGAAAATTAACACAAGTTTACATGCCGATGGTTTTGTTAAGTAACCATTATGGTGAAGAGTGTTTGCTTTAGTTGTGGTCTTGACCCTTTGCTTTCCATGTTAAGAAGTCTTTCCCCAGTTTTGATATCTGTGTGTTGAAACATAGACCGAAACAGGTGGGTAAAAGCTCAGACAAAGCTAACTATTAACTTCTTTAGGTTGGAGAGTAAATATATGGTTGAGAGTTTAGGTAGTGCTTTAAAGTTATTTGTTATCATCATTTATCATCAATTAAATAATATACTGAATATCTTCAACGGCATATCTGATACATGATAAATGTTCTAGCAGACATCAAGAATATAACAGTTTGTCTCAACAATGGTGACAACAGAAAGAAACTCTAAAGAGAAACGCAATGCATTCTGGGTATCATCAAAGCACAAAACTCATCAATGACTCCCAGTATGCATTGCGGCTGTAAGATTTTCAATTGTTAGTCACCACTGTTGAGATTCATACACTGATTCTTGATGTGTGAGTCAAAGAACAAATGCAAATCTTTTGACGGTTCAAAAATTCCACTTTTATATTGATTGTTGATGTAAATTCATTTAGACGTTTGAAACAAACATAAAAAGTAATTAAACAACATCGTACATTTAGCTTTTGAAAAAATCTAATCACATTTTCCACTTGTTGTCATTTGCTACAAAACTATGTTTTATGTAAAACGATGTCATAGCAGCCCAAAGAAAAATGGTTATTTATACATGACGGCTGAAAGATGGCAACTAAAGCAAACACTGATCACAAAAACGGTGACTTTGAATAAGCCAATAAAGCATCAAGTCATGGCTGTTATGCTGCAGTCCCTGTGAAGCAGAAGTGATGATCATCTTCAGTATTCTGACGTATTAACAAGATGAAAAGTAGGTGTGGCCCATGTTTTCCACTGTAAATTGATTGGATGAATAAAAACAGGATGTTCCCGTAATTTTACGTTAGCTTGCTGGCAACCACAGCTGCCGGTGTTTTTCCGTAAAAACTACGGAATTTGTATTTTCTCTCTTTTTTTCTGATATTTAATGTTTTGTGGGTCACCACTATGCTGAAGAGTGGAGTCTGTGTTTAAGTCAAGGTCAGTCAATGGCGTGCTGATGTCATGCTGCATGTTGCTTTGTTTAAAAGTGACTTTGATGTTTTAATAACAAATTACAAAGAAGAAAATTAATCAAATGTAATGTTTTCACTTTTGTGCATTTGGACCAAGTTTCAATTTTATATAAAGAAATTCTGTTAATGTAAAAGACTCAAATGTATCAAGTTCATACACAGCTTGAAGTTTGTGCCCTGAAGTTTTAAACTGCAAAGCTGTTTACGTCCTTTTCCTGTATTTTTTACGGAATTTTACTGGCAACCACAGCTGCCGGTATTTTTCCGTAAAATTTACGGAACATTTTTTACAGTGTAATCAGTGAAACAAAAAGGGATTTATTTTCTTGAAATTGCAGTGATATGTATATGCATGTCTTTTTTTAGTGAGTGACCTCAAAGAGCCTTCACCGGACTTTAGTGGGGAAGTTGACATCGAGGATTTCTGGAAGTCAGTAAATCCTGAGATGATTGCTTGTGGCTTTGTTCCCAGTAAGTGTTTTATATCTGATAACCCACTATAAAATTGTGCTTTTGTTGGGGAGTTTCTTATGTGGGATTTATTGAATTTTAATCAAATTATTCTCTTTGTCTGCATGTTCATATACTGTAGACTTCTAAATGTGTATTTACCTCAGGCAGGACCAAAAATCCATTTGCTGTGTAACCTAGTTATGACAGGTGGGCTCCATGGATTAGAATGGATCACACTGTACTAAATACTGAATATGCAAAAGTTGTGACATCAGAGGTCACATCTGTTGAATCTCAAATGATGAATGTGTCAGAAGACCGTCTAGTAGATGAGCTGATGAAGCAGAAGGTACAATTAAAATGTAGTTAAATCTTCTGACCTCGGAGACAAAATAGTTGATTTGACTATGTTGATTTTATTGTTTATTAGGTTGGTGTTGTCAGAAAACTTTGCAAGGCCTGTGATATTGACTGTAAAGGTACTCGAATAGAAATGAAGAACAGACAGTCATATGACAAATGTTCCAAAAAATATGGGGAGCATCAGGTAGGTGCAGTAAAATTGTAGTTTTATTTTGACAATTTGACAACAATTGAGAGATTCTATTATTGCTTCTCCTTTGGCTTTTCTAGGAGGCTGGTCAGTGATCCTATGTCCACATGGTGTGGTGTATAGCATAAAGTTCAATTTGAGAGCAGAAAGACCCCGAGATTACACAGATCTGCTGTTGTCATGGAAGCACATTCCTAATGTTTGTGTTTATGACTTTGAACGAGGCTTGGCTACGCATGGTATTTTGCATATACCTGCAGATATTCCACTTCAGACATATGAAGGGAGACTAGCCGAGCCAACAGCAGACAACATAAGCTTGGCAAAGCAGGGCAGATTGAGGGTATCCCTTCCTTGGTCGTTTGAAAAGACAGACAATATGAATACCAAAGGTCACCCTATTACTGGGTCATCAGAACACTATGTGTTGTATGCACGGCCGCATTAACAATAGGGCTAGGCGGGGCTAAAGCCCCGGGGCCCGAGCAAGGAGGGGGCCCGTGATTGGCTGTGGAGCAGATTGATTACTACTTGCCATCTGATTGCCAAAGCCTTACCACGCCCCCCACAAATTAGCCCTGTTATTTAGTAGCGCTTTGCCGTATATTCCATGCATTATAATTCATTTTCATTAATATTACTAACAAAATTGCGCATTTGCGTTATGATTGGTCAGGTCGCATGTCAATCAAACCCCGGTGGGTAGCAGGGCACGGTGAATTGAAACGTCACGTTTGAATTTGATAAACCAAATCAAATGCATTTATTTTATATACAACAATTCAGCTTATCAGGCGATGGCTGTCTGCGCCTTATTAGAATATAGCCTACGCATCAACCAATCAATCGCCTCCACTCTTCACTTCATTCTAGACTATTCTTAAAATTTCCACGCAAAAAACAGTCTTCGTCTTCGATTGCTAAAAATGTCATCTTTAAAAAAAAAATGTGCGAGTGGGGCTCAAAAAAGGGTATTTTTTAAAAGCTAAACAGCAGAGGAAACATGAGCTGATCAGTAAAATCCCAAAACTATCGGGTTATTTTACTAAAGCTGATGATCACGGAGTGGTGGATGATAAAGACACAGCGTCATCATCGACCCCACCAATTAACTGTTAAGTTTGATTATTAACTTGATGAGTGTATGATATTGCTTTTTGTGTTTGATCAAACTATTCGCCTAAAGGGCTGCCAGTGGCGATAGTGCTAATGTGTCCGGTAGAAATATGTGAATTGTGATGTAAGTTTATAATTTAAACACGTATTTAATTATTGTGGTATAGAAACAAATTATTTTAAACTGCTCAGGCACAATAAGCAGCAGGAGAGGATTCATTTTGTAAATGCTCATTTTGATACTATAGTGAACTTGAGACGGTTCTGCACAGCGCACTTGGTCTTAAAGTGACAGAAGCTGCTAATAAAGCTGCTGTCGCCATTGTGTCAATAATGTTAATCAAACATCAGAAAGAAAGTAATTTACTGTCCTTGACTGAATCACTTTAGTAAAATAAATAAGAATCGATGTTGAATTTATATTGAAAGCTATGTATTGAATATTTGATTACTTTATACAATATTATTCAGTGCTTAAGGTTTTTCAAGTAGGTCGATTTCTTATGTGCCTTTGTTCTATTATTATTTGTGATTCTTGTCATCAGTAAGCTTGATATCCATTTCTTAAGCTACTATTATTTTTTGTGATATTGAAAATTATCACAATAATTATGAAATTTTAGTGCCATTAACTTTTGGTATGATATCGTATTAAAATTAATATACATTTTTTTTAAGGTAAGCTATTTTCTTAATTGTATATTGTAAATGAATTGGCAACAGTTATTCTGAATGATTCTAGATTATATTTATGTAAAACAACTTCAGCAGTGTTTTAGAAAAGAGCAGGTTTTTTTCTCTTTCTCTGTAGTTGGTGACCTAAAGTGGTGGGGGGGCCCTGCAGTAACTCATAGCCCCGGGGCCCAGTGAGCTCTTAATGCGGCCCTGGTTGTATGACAAACTGCACGAATCAAACTCAAAAGACCTCCAGGACATACTCCGAAGAATCAGCCTGGTTCCTGAACTTCAAGGCTGGCTCAATAGTCAAATTGCAGAGTAGTTTTTTTTTAAATTGCGAAAGAACAACTATTTCCTCAACAACATGGCACCTTCAACACATGTCTTTACGATGCGCAACATAGTTCATCACAAGAATACGTCCACAAACCAGAAGCTTCTGCAAGTACAGCTGCAACGTGGTCACAAACCTCATGGAATAGAAGACTTCATTCTGTCTGATTTTGGACAAGCAATTCTAGGTTAGTAGCCAATACATCTGCTGCAATGTTTTTATGTTTGTGTTAATGATATACTATAGTAACCTTGTCATGCCCAGTCTTTCTTAGCTCCACAGACCAGTGAAAGAGAAATGATTAGACTTCATCCACATCAGTTAAATCAAGACATTGGTGAGGGGATATTTCCCCATTGTGACTGTCAGTGTTTTTGCCTTTATGCTGAAACAGTTTTTTCTCTTGATATATAGAATACGGTGGACCTCAATGTGAAGCACTCACCAAGTGTTAAAATGTTTCAGCCTGTCGAGCATCATGGACTTTGGGAAATCATCCAGCTCAAAAATAACTGTTAAGTTTTAGTAAATCGCTAATTCTAAAGTTTTGTAGTACTGATTCTATGGGCCTTTATTGATCGTTTTAACGTTGTTTATAGCTCAGCTATGTACTAAATATTGAGAGGGAATGGACTTATCGTTCGAACTGCAAATGCAGTCCTTAACCATTCAGATGTTTGGACAGTAGGCTTGAACAGAGACATGGAGTCCTCTGTAAGATCATGGTTGTTTTACATTGTTCTACTTGTTTGTTACATTAAGAAATAATTAATGTTGTTTTTATATACTTTTCAGATTGGAAATGGTTGTTTCCAATTGATTGATACCATTACGCAGTCAAAGGTACTTCAAATAGTTACTGAAATACGTTTTACTATATGTGACCCTTGTAGAAAGTATTCCCCCTGAAACATGGACTCTCCCGATCACCCCTATCCTTTGAACTGAAATGGACTGTACCAAAGTGCGTGCTGCGGTTTCAGGTAACGGAGCGGGAAAAGATGAACGGTAGGACAGAGTTCAGCTGTGCTCTGTAAAGTCTAGAGAATAAACAGGTGGATCTTACTTTCGAAGTGTACATTGTTTGCATATGTGTGCGTGCATCATAATGTAAGTACCCAAAATATGTATACCTGTATCTGTTCGGTTGTTTGCATGTTATTGTTGTATTCGGTGCTATCATGTTCATATGTCTACTTTAATACAGTTGCGTGATTGCGCTCTTGAATGTTAACTACCTAATATTTGTGAGTCATGTTAAGTGTATATATATATATATATATGTGTGTATATGTAAGTACGTCTATTTCTTAGCACAAGCACTCGGTAATAGTATAGCGAATAGCATAAGTGTTCAGAGCTATTGGCTAAATTAGCACCTGCGCACGTGGAGAAGCAGCCGCTTGCACGTGGGCAGCGCATGTATAGAAGTGTTCAGAGTTGTTGCTTTGTTTGTTAATCTATAGTATTTATAGCAGTTTAAAGTATTTACTAGTTGATTTATGTTTGTGATATTTTTCTATATTTCATGTTTGTTTTATATTTATATGTTACAGAACCACACACAAGGTTTACAATAAACAAGATTTGGAAATCTCTGGATTGAGACATTGTTGTCCTTACAAGCAACTTTTAGCCTTCAGCCTTTCCGAACTAGCAATATTAAAGAAGAAATTCTACAACCCTGCCTGGGATAATCAGGGTAAAGTCGGGAAATCAAATTCAGAGAAAACAAGCATCAAAGTTTATTTACCTGTTAATTTGACTATGTTTTCAATCTTTGACGTGGTCTTACTCTGTCAATATAAAATATATCAATGTTATATTTTTACAAAATGTTTTTTACATAATGTAGAATATTTTTTTTGTAAAAAACAGTAAATCACAAAAAAATACTTTTGCTGGGTTTTCACAGGCAGGGTCACATACTGTATATAGATTATAAAGTAGTTTAGTATTTACAATACATATTTGGAATTATAACCTTTACACCGTATTCTGCAGGGCAAAAACATTGACGTAGTCGACCTTTATGTTGTACCTACATGCACGGGCACCATATAGGGAGGAAAAGTTAAGACAATTCCAAGGGCCCATGACTGAGAGGGGCCTAAAAATAGGTAAAACTAATATAAAATTATTAAACCATCATCTTTCAGTATATATATTTATATAATAATAAAATTAATGATCTCTTTGTTTTTGGGAGTAAAAGTTAAAAATCCCCATTGATCAAAAAGTAAACATCCAAATTGACCGACCATGAAATGGTTTCTGCATGAAATGGTTTGGTTCTGCCTTAGCGCTCTCCGTGACGGTGTTTAGTTGCAGTCAGTAGATGCGCCAGAACTATAGTGACAACAATGTTGTCTAGTAGCAATAAATCTAAATCTGGTTTTCAAAAAAGGAAAGAGAGAAAAGAGAGAGAGAGAGAGAGAGAGAGAGAGGAAAGGGTGTCAAACTGTAACCCAGTTTTTCACAAAGAAAGGTGTGTAGCGTAAACCTGTTGGCTAAATGTCCATAGTGAAATAAGTTAGCTAGCAACAGACTAGTGTTAGCCTACATTTAATCAACATTTAATCAATGCAGTGAAACGTTAAGCAAGATATTCATATTAAATCATTGTCCTGCCCCTTTAAGCAGACTTAACAACAGATGAGTCAGCAGCACCCCAGTCTCCCCATAACTGTTCCCCTCTCTGTCCCAGTGAAGAAGGTCCAGAATGCCAGTTAGCATCATTGCAGGGAGTCTGTGTGGAGTTCTCTGTCTCTCTTGCTCTTTTACCATTACAAACAAGAAAAATGTAAGAAAATATTTATTAAGGACAGAAATTTAAAAACATAAATAACAATTATTTCCTCACATAATGATCATTATGAAATAAAATATAAAAACAACAATCTACTGTCTGTACTGGATGCTGGACAGTTGGAAACAGTGAGTAGCTTACCTGAGCCTGCATGTAAGATAAAGACAATATTAAAATAATCCAGTTTGATACGTTCATTTAGATTGAATTATCGAATGACATCTATAGATACAGACTTTATTATTCCCATTATGAAGGCCAATTTATTTGAGAAGCTTGCACACACACACACACACACACACACACACACAAACAAACAAACACAAAAAAATCTATCGTATCTAATGTATGTAATCAAGTGGTGGTGATACAGAACTGGAATTTGGGTCAATGTTCTTTAGTGTTAGTGTTTTTTATTGGTGCATGGCATATTTTAATATATACACTGTATATATCACATGCATTGTGTACATCCTTCAGAGCCAGGGCGCTCTCAGGTAGGAGGTGGAAATAGTGTGGAAGCAGAGGAAGAAGGGAAAGAAAGAAACAGTGATGATGAGAGATGCATGGTGGATGAAGATAGACAAAGTCCTAAAAAGGTTGACCCAGGTTTGTGGCCAGCAGATTTGACTGATAGGGACAGAGAGGATCTTGTGAGGGCACTGGTCACCAGAGATGATGATGATGTACTGCCACAGGATTCTGAGGAACACCATTCCCAGAATACTTATTGTACAGTCAGGCAGCAAATGGGAATGAAAAAGTGACGAGAGACTGTGTAACTTACAGCAAATCTTCTAATACAATCTTCTAATTTCATCCCGTGTGCCTTTATCTCATTTACAAAAAAGACCTTCTCTTAGTGCACTGAACAGCCAAAAGGGATATAAAATGTCAGATGTAAAGTGGCGTCGGATGTATGATAAATTCCCTGTCCATGAGAAGAATACGGCACACAGAGACTTCTATTTGAAATGGAAGATCTTGCAACAGTCAGTAATGGCTCTTAGTGGCATTGACTCTCAGTTTCAAAAGCAGATCCAAACTGAAACTGAGAAGAACAGAGCTCTCTTGCAGAGAATCCTGGATGTAACACTGCACTTGGCATCAACGAATTTACCTTTCAGAGGTAAAACCAAAGACCTAGATGATATCCATAATTGAAATTTCTTAGGCACACTAGAGCTTTTGTCTCATTACGATCCACTTCTTAATGAGCACTTGCAAAAAGTCAGGAACAAATAAAAGGAACCAGGTTGACACATTATCTGACTCTGACATTCAGAATGAATTTATTGATTTATGTGGCAGAAGAGATTTGAAAACCATTTTAAGGGAAAGTCAAGATGCTATTTATTTTTCAGTCATATGTGATGCTACACCAGACATTTCCCACACTGAGCAGAATGTGGTGCTAATCAGAAATGTGAGTTATAACAAAGAAACAGACGACTGAGAGATCACGGAACGGTTCTTAGAATTTAACAACTTTCACAAAAAAACAGAAAGTGAGATAGAGCAGAAATGATTGAAAATGTGCTTGATGACAAAGGGACAGACAATGGAGACTGCAGAGGGAAAGGATATGACAACGTGGCAAACATGTCAGGAAGGGTCAAGGGAGTCAAAGGCCAGATATTAAAGAAAAAACATCTAGCTACATTTTCACCCTCTGCCTCCCACACCTTCAATCTTGTAGGTGTGCATGCTGCACAGACAAGCCTAGAAGTAGCAACATTTTTTGGCTGCATCAATCGTCTTCACTCAACTTTTAGTGCCAGCCCAGAACGCTGCCCATCTACAAAGAGAAAACAGGTTGCCCGTTGCATCGCCTCTCAGACACTCGCTGGAGTGCAAGAATCATGGCTGTTAAACCTGTAGCACAGCACCTTCCTTCTGTCATTGAAGCCCTTGACAGTATTCTCACGACATGTAGTCTCACCAGCGAGGCCAGATCATAGGCTATTGGTCTGAAGAACTACTTCATGTCATTCAATGCTATTGTCCTACTCACTGTCTGGCTCAAAGTACTGCAGTGCATTGATGACAGGAATGTGATTATCTATTCTGGAAAAATCTCTCTTGACATAGAGTTAGCCAAAATCAGATGTTGGCTCCTAGAGATGGATGGGAGTCACTCCTGTCTGAATCAACACTGATTGCAACACAAATAGATGTTGCACCTCAGTTTAGCACGGAACACAGTCGGCAAAAGAAAAGAAAGAGATTCCATGATGAGACTTCTCAAGAGGAGACAGCTCAGGTCAGTGCAGCAACAGTGTTTCAGTACACAGTGTTTTTAACTGCTATGGACCGCATCATAAGTGAACTGGACACCAGGTTCCACACCACTGCAGAAATAGTTGAGGAATTCTCTACTGTTTAAAAGTTGGGCAGATTAGTGAGGATAAAGTCCCTTCTGTGTGCCAACTACTTATCAAGAAGTTTTCCTGAGATCTCACGTCCGAGAAATGAAATAAGACACCGGAACACAGTATATGCTGTTACTCTCCCTCCTAACTTGTCCCCTCTTGGTCTCCTGAATGCAATTATCAAGATGCAGCTACACAGCATTTTTGGAGAAGTTTGCGTTGCTTTATGTATATTTTGTAGATTGCCTTTGACTGTTGCTGGTGGGGAGAGAGCTAGAAAGGTAAAAGTAAAACTGATAGAAAACTATTTGAGGTCCACTATGTCTCAGGACAGGCTTTGCAGTCTTGCCATGTTGTCCATTGAAAGTAAGTTGGCTAGAAAGCTAGACTTCAAAGACTTGATCAGTGACTTTGCTAGCAAGAAGGCTCGGCGCTGGGCTCTTGGTGAGTCAGGCTGAGCAAGGGCCATGGAGAGCTGCCAAATGGCATGGCTATGGAGATCGGATATTACTACAGACATAATGACATAACAAGATGTATGGCTGGACTGTCAAAAACGTTTTGAGCTGTTATTTGAGAGAAAAGTTTGGGTTTCCAGGAGTCCTTTGTTCTTATTCATACCATTTAATTTGGTGTCACAGGTACAGTGAGTTTGTTATGACCATATTCCAAACCTCCAAACCTTTTGATTTAGTGATCACTTGATCTGTTTTGAAGCACTACAATAATCCTGGTGTGGAAATTCCATTTTATGTACACTTTATTTTCTTGTTGGCATATATGTGCAGGTTAGTAAAAAAAACAGCTGTTTTCATTGATTCGAGAGGATGATGTAAATTTATTTTGATTGAAAAGTTAATATATATTTAAATTTGTTCGTTTTTTTATCTTTCATTAATAATTATAATAAATAATAATTTTGTTAAGAGAATTTTCCATTTTGTCAAATTTTAGTTGCTTTTAATCTCGAATCGAATAGTGAACTGCATACTAGACTTGCAGGCATGAGGGGGCCCAATTAGATTTTTTGTCATGGGGCCCAAAATTCCTGGCGACGCCCCTGTGTATGCATTAGTAAGTGTGGTTGTGCTCATGGTGTTGATCTGGGATGACCGAGTGTGAGGCTGGAAGGGATAAACACTATATACTCACTAGAATATTTTTACTTCCTGCTCAGCTACTGTTCGGACGCTCTCGCTTACTGCTCCGCGCTTTGCTCTATCGCTTTGACATTTTATCTCCTATTTCTTCTTTTATTTTATTTCCTTTTATCACCTAATTTTAACTTTAGCAAACCAGCACAGTGCTCATACGACAAAGTTTGGATTACTACAAAAACTGAGAATTCTTTTACCCGACCAGCTTACATTCCGAGAAAGGAAAACACAACTGCCCAAAGGATAAGAGAAAATGCCTCCTCTGGAATCTACTTGCTGCACAAACTGCCACAGACTTTTACAAAGGATTGCAGTTCTTGAAACAAAGTTACTTACGAGACCACCAAACCAGACGGAGCACACAACGGAGCTACGTCATGGACACCCTCAGCATACCGGTGAGTCCCATGAAACTAGTGCTCCTCGACAGGTAGAGAAACAAGCTGATCGACTTACTAATCGATGGCAAAAACAGGGAGCGAGACCCAAAGGCACTCGAGACATCAGACTGTCACGAGCATCACATATTACTGCAGTAGCATCCTCTACCCCAGATACAGCTTTGACAAGGATTGCAAACACTAGTCTCCTACCACCGCCTATACATCTTGAGAACAGATTTGAAGTGCTAATGAATGTAAATGAGGAATCCCCAAACGTGATGAATGTGATCGAACACAGACTGAATGGGCCAGTAGCTAACACTGAGGCTAACTGGCGCTCAAGGTTGAGCAGACATCGGCACTCCGCTCAGAGAGCAGCAGAGCCCAGGACTCTGATAGTGGGGGACTCCATAATCAGAAACATTAGCGGCAGGGATACAACTACGTGCTGCCTTCCACAAGCAACAACTTCTGATGTTAACAGGGAACTTCAGAATATTCTGATGAAACATAAGACTGCAAATCGACTCATCATTCATGTGGGGAAGAATGATATTCATAAAGAGCAGTCAGAACTCCTTAAGAAGGATTTCAATGAACTTTTTGAAACACTTGAAAGACTGAAAGTTCAAACATTCATCAGTGGACCTCTCCCAGCAAGAGGAACAAACAGGTTTTCACGGTTACTTGGGCTAAATACATGGCTGCAAAAAACCTGCAATATAAAAGGAGTGAACTTCATTGACAATTTCAATCTTTTCTGGAGTCAGAGACAACTCTTTCATCGGGATGGGCATCACCCAAACAAACTTGGTTCAATAGTGTTAAAGGATAATATTTACTTCTCCCTCAATCATCCTTCTGCAGTTTGTGCCAATCCACTCAATCTGAACGGCACACACACATCTGGACACAGTATGAATGACCATGGGACTTCACTTCAGCAGCAAAATGGACATGATAACACCACTCCACCACAACAACCTCTGCTCACGGACACAATCTCAGCTGAGCCCTGCCCACAGAGCTCATCACAGACAGACATATCAGAACTGCTTGAAGATTCAGCACCCAAGGATGACTTCCTGGAAAACAGCCAGGGAAGCCAGGACAGCATATCACAACCTCCGATAACAGCAGAGCAACGGGACCTTTCACCAGACACCTTTTCCCTCTCTCCAGCCTCGCCCCTTCTGTGCTTCTCACAGAAAATGGAAGAACTGGTGTATGCTGGAACCAGACTATCCCACTCTTTTGCTGCAAGCCCCCAGATAACAACCAAAAAAAGACAGGCTCCATTACCACCGACTTCGAAGCCTGCAGCAAAGCTTGCGGGCCCAGCTCGCCCTACCGCCCCTGTGAGAATTCTTCGGTCTCTGCCACAACGCCAGGCCCCACACCGTCCTTCATCTGCTCGAGGTGAACCGAAAACAACTGATACCAGCTCTCAGTGATGTGTGTCGGGTCCCCGTTTTGATAACAGTAACTTTCTCAAATGTTTACAGAACAAGCGGGAACCCAGTGTGCCTGCGTCTTCCTCTATTGCTGTTCTATTACAAGATAGAAAGTCTAAGGCCTTCAATAGCCGTACTGCAAACCTAACTAATCTGGTGCCTATTACACGTCAAACTAATATTGCTGTGGGGAAAAGTAAGACTGTTAAGTTAGCACTCCTTAACATCCGCTCACTTAAAAATAAATCACTTCTAGTCAACGACTTAATAACCACAAACAATTTGGATTTTATGCTTCTGAATGAAACCTGGCTAGAAGACAGCTGCAGTGCAACAATCCTAAACGAAGCAGCCCCCCCTAACTTTACTTTTATGAGTGTCTGCAGAGCTGTTAAGAGAGGTGGGGGTCTAGCTGCTCTTTTTAAAGATATCTATCAATGTAAGCAAAAATCATTTGGGAATTACTTGTCTTTCGAATATCTGGGTATTGTGTTAAAAGGTGCTCCACACATTTTACTTATCATTATTTACAGGCCTCCAAAATACTCTCCAGCCTTTGCTGAGGACTTTACAGAACTGTTATCGACAATTACCTCAGAGTTTGACTGTTTTGCCATTGCTGGAGATTTTAACATCCACATAGATAATGCAGAAACCAATATGGCAAAAGAAATCAATACTGTTTTAAAAACTTTTGATCTTACTCCGCATGTACATGCACCCACACACAATCGTGGGCACACTCTAGATTTACTTATAAGTAAGGGTCTAAACATTTCATCGATTGTTATCATGGATTTAGCACTGTCTGATCATTTCTGTATTTTCTTTGATATATTGATCTCTCCTGCCACTGAAGCTAGATCTGTGTCTGTCAAGAAGAGATGCTTAAATGAGAACATTAGTGTACTATTTATGAAGGCTATATCCTTAACACCAAGCATATCTGCAGACTCTGTTGATTTTCTCCTTGATTCCTTTAACTCAAAAGTTAAAACTGTAATTGATGATATTGCTCCTGTGAAAGTCAGGAAGAAGAGTGGCAGACAAAAAGCACCTTGGAGAAACTCAACAGCAGTGCAAAATATGAAAAGAAAATGCAGAAAAGCAGAACGCATATGGCGGAAGACAAAACTTGTAGTCCATTATAACATCTACAAAGACAGCCTACATGCTTTTAATATGGAACTAGGCAAAGCTAGACAGACTTTCTTCTCAAATATTATAAACAGTAATTTAAACAACACACGCACTCTTTTTGCTACTGTAGAGAGACTGACAAACCCGCCAAACCAGATTCCCAGTGAAATGCTCTCAGACAACAAGTGCAGTGAGTTTGCTTCTTTCTTCTGTGAGAAAATCAATAATATCAGAAAGGTGATCAGCACATCCTTGAGTTGCCCTGGGGTTAGACAGATAATCAAACCACCTGAGAAAGTTGTTACTATGTCTGACTTCAACGAAATTGATGGCACAATTTTGGAAGAAACCGTACAGCACCTTAAAACATCAACCTGTTGTCTTGACACACTTCCCACATCATTTTTCAAAAGTGTGTTAAACAGTTTAGAAGCAGATCTTCTAGAAGTGGTAAATGCCTCACTTCTCTCTGGGAGTTTTCCAAACTCCCTGAAAACTGCAGTTGTAAAGCCCCTCCTGAAAAAGAACAATCTGGATAAGACCATATTAAGCAGCTATAGACCGATCTCAAATCTTCCTTTCATAGGCAAGATCATTGAAAAAGTTGTCTTCAATCAGCTGAATAAATTCTTATGCGCGAATGGATACTTTGACAATTTTCAATCTGGTTTCCGACCACATCACAGCACAGAGACAGCGCTCATAAAGATAATAAACGATATTCGCTTAAATACTGATTCAGGCAAATTATCAGTGCTGATACTACTCGACCTCAGTGCTGCATTTGACACTGTCGATCATAACATACTTCTTGACAGGCTGGAAAACTGGGTGGGGCTTTCTGGGATAGTCCTAAAATGGTTCAGGTCATACTTAGATGGGAGAGGTTATTATGTGAGTATAGGAGATCATAAGTCTGAGTGGACAGCCATGACATGCGGAGTCCCTCAAGGCTCAATTCTTGCGCCAATCCTGTTCAACCTGTATATGCTCCCAATGAGCCATATAATGAGAAAGAACAAAATTGCTTACCACAGCTATGCAGACGACACACAGATCTACTTAGCCCTATCGCCTAACGATTACAGCCCCATTGACTCCCTGTGCCAATGCATCGATGAAGTCAACAATTGGATGTGTCAAAACTTTCTCCAATTAAACAAAGACAAAACTGAAGTCATTGCATTTGGAAACAAAGATGAAGTTCTCAAGGTGAACGCATACCTTCACTCTAGGGGTCAAACAACTAAAAATCAAGTCAGGAATCTTGGTGTGACACTAGAGTCAGACCTTAGTTTCAGTAGTCATGTCAAAGCAATAACCAAATCAGCATACTACCATCTGAAAAATATTGCAAGAATTAGATGCTTTGTTTCCAGACAAGACTTAGAGAAACTTGTTCATGCTTTCATCACCAGCAGGGTGGATTACTGTAATGGACTCCTCACTGGCCTTCCCAAAAAGACCATTAGACAGTTGCAGCTCATACAGAACGCTGCCGCCAGGATTCTGAGCAGAACTAGAAAATATGAACATATCACACCAGTCCTCAGGTCTTTACACTGGCTCCCAGTTAAATTTAGGGTTGATTTTAAAGTATTATTACTGGTATATAAATCATTCAATGGCCTAGGACCTCAATACATTGCAGAGATGCTCAATGAATATAAACCCAACAGATCACTCAGATCACTAGGATCATATCAGCTAGAAATACCAAGGGTTCACTCAAAGCATGGCGAATCTGCTTTTAGCTATTATGCCAGCCGCAGCTGGAACCAGCTTCCAGAGGAGATCAGATGTGCACCTACAATAGTCACTTTCAAATCCAGACTCAAAACGCATCTGTTTAGCTATGCATTTAATGAATGAGCACTGTGCCAATGTTCGTCCGACTGTCTGTACTGTACTGTATTTTATTATTTTTATAAACTGTTTTAATTACTTTTATTTCTTTTTATTATTTTAATTTCTTCTATGTAAAGCACTTTGAATTGCCACTGTGTATGAAATGTGCTATATAAATAAAATTGCCTTGCCTTGCCTAGTAAACATTAAACAATTAAACAATGAAACTATGACTGAGACACTAACTGACTCAATGTTTTCATAACTCATGTATTTAAATGAACTCCACCTGAAGGCAGAACTGCGTAACTGCACTTTATCATCATTCAAATACAAATAGAATTGATCTTTTGAGTTTTGTCACGTTGTCATTAATTTGTTAAAGGTAATTAAGTTAAGTTTAACTTTTTAACGATTCAACTTTTTGAGGTTTAATCGTTTAATATAAGCTTATCAGTTACATGTTGCAGTAACATTGTAATATATGCAGCTGGATTCTCAGATATGGTCACACATGTAGATCTTATTATTTAATCGGTGGTCTGGCAATTGTTTATTTATTATTTCATTATTTAGTGTAGAATTACCAGTTGAGCGGTGAATAGCAGAGTGGATATAATACACTTAGTATATAATTCAATGTGATCATAAAATAATAAATTATTTAAGTCATTATAGACATTATCTAACTTTGATTAAAGTTCTTCAACAAGTATTTGAATCAGAGCCAGATGGAAATGATAAAATGATTATTTTTTTAGATGTATACTTTAGGAAGATGGTAAAACAGTCACAGTTTTGTAAGATTAATGATTTTAGTCTGGTTGTCCACTTGGGGTCAGTGTGTTACACCTCTTGTTTTGTTGAGACCACATCACTGAGTGATTCTGCTCATTCCTGCATTTATTAATGTGTATAAAAACAAATGATGTCTAGTTTTCAGCATTTATTCAGATAGTCAGTATCTAAACACCTTCATTGAATAAATCTAAACATTTTTAATAACTGTTATGATTGCAGATGATATAAAAAGTCAGGAGAGAAAATACTGTCTGTATATTAGAGTTTATTTGAACTGATCCATCACTATTACATGAATCCAACACACACAGAATTAAAGTCAACCTTCACCAGATTTCATTTTTATATTTCATTTTCATTGCTGAAAGAGCTTAAGCAGTAAACAAACACACATCACTATCAGCTGTTAATAATTCACTTAAATGATATATTATCCAAAATAAATGTCATAAGATAAGAACTCTGAATATTTACAAATCACATATGAAGCAACAAAAGTGTCACCTGACAGCAAAAAAATCATCAAAATAATGTTAGAAAATGTTGATTTGTCAAAGTTAATGGCATTAAATCACTTTTCAATTAATATTGAATAAACATCGAACAAACGTTTTCATCAGAGTTTGCTTTAGTTGAGCTCTTGACTCTTGACAAAGTGAAATAATTTGATAAACAATATTAAATTAAGAAACTTCTTTAAACTTACTTAGAGAACTAATGTAAATATTTTAGTTGATAAATAAAAAGATACTATAACAGATTATCTCTCTCTGACACACTTAGACATCAACACTCATAACACAAACCTCAACAATGTTGACAATCATCAAACTAATTCAGATCAACTGCAATGCATGCTGGGAGTCATAAAAGTTTGATGCAAGTTTGTATTTGTAGTGTGCCTTTAGATGAACCCTATTGCTCAACAACAAAACAAAAAACAAAACCAGAGAATGAACAAAGGAACAAAAAATGGTTGTGTATCAGGAAGTGAAAGACTTATATCTGTTTAATATCTGTTTATTTCTCTTTACTTCTGCAGATGAAGTTTAGTTTTTTAGATCCAGGAAGGCTGATCCAGAGATGATCTCGTCCAGACTGAACCGCTCCAGATCTCACTTCACTCTCACAGTCGTGCACTGCTGTTTCACTCCCCGGAGCCCAATTATCATAACACACGATCTCTCCATTCACCCAGAACCAGATCCCCACAGAGCAGGAGTGACGTAACCCCAGCCACACCTCAGCAGTCCAGGCCTGATGAACCACTGATGTCACCCAGAGCTGAATCTTCTCTGAATCAACTGAAACCAGATCCACATGATTCTCTCTGCAGTATCTCACAGCTTCAGTCCAGCTCAGCTTCTTCTGGATCAATATCAGCTCATCTGAACACACAATAAACACAAACAACTGAACATGAGAACAAAACACAAACACTGAGACTGAACTGAGATCAGTTTCATCATGAAGAAACTTCTGTGGTCAAACACACACATTGACTTTTATTAACTCACCTTCATGACACACAAAAGTGTGAGAGTCACTGCAAGATACATCATGCCATTTCCCCTCATTATTCACTTTGGTTGCTGTACAATTTTCAGAACCATCGTGATAATTCGGTTGACCAGAGTCCCAGTATCTGAAGGCGGAGTCAGTGTTATCTGACCACTCCCATGAGCCTCTGAACAGACCAATCCAGACAGATGTGTGAGGATCATTAATGATGTTGTGGATCAGTTGATGGTCAGTCTGGTTCCTCACACTCATCAGATCAGTATGATACTGTCTGCAGAAACTCTGAGCTTCACTCCATGTTGTACTAGAAGTATCAATGATGTATGATTTACTGCTGTCTGTTGAAGAAAATAAAGATTCAAGTCTCATGATTTTCATTCATTCTCATTACACTTACAGTTCAGATGTCAATCTACAGAAACAGATTTCTTCTAAAAGTATTAATACTCAACTTGTTTTGTGCCAGAACAGTGTATCACCAACACAAACTGACTCCATTTACAATAAAACAAAAAATCACATCTAACCAAAACTCACATTAATATAAGAGAACAAGAGTCAAGAAGTCCACTGAAGGAAACACTAAACACAATGAGGGTTTTTCTTCTTATTGTTCATGTTTTCCTAGTAGGAGTCTGAGTAGGTTGGCTTTTTTTTGGAAAACATTGGACAGTTGTCATTAATTTATGTGAAGTAGTAAAGATATCTATGGTATTTAAACTTCCTTGCTCTAATAACTTATAGAAAAAATTTATCTCTAGATTGGCTTTGAATCTCAACAATGATGACAATCAACTGAACTACTTAATGCTGCAATGCATGCTGGGTAAATAGTACAAAAGTCATTCTTGATTGTTTGTCACCATTGATGAGATTTGTATGTCAGGTGTGTCTCAATTTCAAAGAAAAATAATGTTTACACAAATCTGTATATTATAACAGCTGTAATTATTTTAACAAACATATTTTGACTTAAATGCATTATTATATAATAAACACTTTTTTGGGATATATTTTTATGTGCGAAGCAACAATAAAGTTGTTCTTCCTGAAAAAGGTTATTTATATGTTATGGCATAAGTGTCTACAACAAAGTATTAATGCAACTGCTAAAATAAGTCACTATGTACAATAAAGTCAAGAGTCCAACTAAAGCAAACACTGATCACCGTGATGGTGACTTTTGTTAGCTGGGAACGTTCTTAAAATGTTACAAAAACTGGACACTTTGAATGTTTGTACAACATTTTCAAATAAATAAAAGACCTCTAAGAAACGTTCTTATAACAAACTTTTGTTAGCTGGGTGAGAGCCTCCATGAACCGTTGCATTGGAGTCAACGAAGTTTATGCAACTCTCTCTTTCAATGGCTCTGGCCAGTAGGAAACTCCTTTCACCAATGAGAAACCTTTTGGAACGCCCATTTCTCCAACCTGCAGTTATTCCTGTCTCATGTTTTCTTCAGTGACTGTGAATGACTCAATCTTCACTTCATTATCTCATTGACTGAATCTGATTTGACTTATTCACTCGTTCATGTGTTCAATAGGGAGACATCTAAATCATTCTGTGTGTGGAGACCCGAGGACTGGAGTTAAAACCCCAGACTTAAACTTAGACTACACTTAAAAGTCTACTTTCATAAACTGAGAAGAGGTCAGTTTAGTCCCCAGCAGTATTAAAATAATACACCTACAGGTTCACTACTAGCAGACTGTTAATTATATACTTACTAAATAAATAAATAACACTTAAAATACACTTAAACTTTACTCTTGTATAGTGTTTTATAAGGTTTGGTGTCAGTTGGGTGTAAAACTCACTTGGTGGTGCTTCAACACACTCATAAGACACATTCAGGTATTTGTGAGTTCCACCACAAGGATGAGTGAAAACTGCATTGTTCACAACCATAGAACAATTCGTTTCTCCATCACATCTGTGATAATAAATACAAAAAACAGAAAAAATATATAAAGATGATCTGATAATATCTGATAGCTCTTTAATAATGTTTTCTGTTCTCACCGAGTGGCCACCACACTTAGAGATGTGATCAGACTGCACTTAACATTTGAGGTCTGGTCATCTGGTCTTCCAGTAGAGCAGGTCATTCGGTCTGTACGCCCATAATTGGCTGAAAGGACTTTAATAGTTCCCTGATCTGTTGATAAAGTCACATTACAGACAATTGTGTTTGACAAATCTTTATTTTCTCATCATGTTATGTGGCCTTTAAATCAGTGAACATGTAAAAGATGAAACTCAGAGAACTCACCACAGCTGAGAAGGAAAGTCTGTGATTGACAGATAATGAAATCCTTTGAAACACCTGAAGTCAGAGATGAGAAGTGAATTAGATGTATTCAGGTGTGGGCATGTATTTCAAATACAGAATACTTACCTCTTAACATGCACAGGGCCCATGGGCGGGTCATCGCTTAATATTTGTTTTAATTCAGTTGAAACTCAACATCGTGATGATCCGTGTTTCCACAAGTAAGTCTCTTGACTTTAGATGAGTGAATGATGAAATTCTTTTTCGATTCTGGAGCGTTACGACTCAAACAGACATGAAGAATGAGTTTATGAATCTCAACAATGGTGACAAACAATAACAACAAAACTTCATGATGCAATGCATGCTGGGTAACATCCTAGTTCAAAACTCATTTATGACTCCCAGTATGCATTGTGGCATGATTTTTTGTTGTTGTTGTTTTTCACCATTGTGAGGATTCATACATTGATTCTTCATGTCTGTGTGATTCTCAGGTTCTGTGACATAATTTTAAATTTAATACTAAAATGTCTATACATCAAAATAATACCACTCTATAATGATCTTTCAAGATAAGCAAACAATTCTGATGTTATATGTAAACTGAACAAGATGAGGATTATTTCACAAACCAACAATATTTGATTGGACTTTTATTTGCAGTGGCAAAACAAATATAGTTTGAAAAGCATACAGTTACAGAATGGAGAAATGAATTTGACGTTCAAGAGTTCAGTGAGTTTCAACTGAATTAAAACAAATATTAAGTGATGACCCGCCCATAGGCCCTGTGCATGTTAAGGGTTAAGTATTTGAAATACATGCCCAACCCTGTATGTAATGATGCTACTGTGATACATTGACTGTCTTTGTGTGTTTGCTTAAATTAGAAGTGTCCAATCCTGTAGAGTTCAGCTCCAACCTGTTCATCTGACCCACATGTGTTCTGTTTCTTAACTGTGATGTTTATTATTGTTGTCTTATGATCATGTTTTGTGAAGTGAAGGTTTGCTGTCACTCACCATTGTAGCAGATGAATCCCAGCTTATCAATACACATCTGCTGATGCCATTTTCTATTTCTCATAACAGCACAATTATTTGTGTCAGTTGATGGTTCCGTTTCCCAGTTCAGATATTTCACAGGATCACCCAGAGACCACTTCCATTTATAAACATCTGTTCTCTTCAGTCCAATCCAGACAAACTCCTGATTGTTATTCACAGTCTTCTTCAGCTCGTTCATGTCATTGATGTTGTTGACTGTGGCCAGATCTGTGTATTTCTCTCTGCAGTATCTCTGAGCTTCAGTCCAGTTCATCTTCATGTTTATATAGTGATAGCGGTGCTGAATGCCTTCAGATAATGAACAGAGAGCTGAAAGAGAGAGTTTTTATTCAAACACATTCACTCAGAGCTGATCTAAGCAGGAGTGGGCTGACACACAATCATCATTTACTGACACAGAGTTTGTATTGAAGAAGCAGATTCTGACAGATTTTAGTCTGTTAGTGTCTCACAGAGATGAGCGCTCGAGTCGGCCACTTGGAATCAAATCACATTTTATTAAAAATAATTGAGAAAACAAGAAAAACAAGTCAACTCATGCAGTAAGATTTCTGAGCTGGTAATAAAATAATAATATTTTATTTTTTAACCAATTTCATTTTTTTAAAGTGTGCAATATATTCTGTGCTGTTTGATTTCAAGCTCTAATCTACTCATTTCAATTAGATTTTATTCTACTTTCTCATCTTTTACTTCATCATCATTAGCAATAATAACTCTTTATTGTGCATTTAAAATCACAAACCTCAATCATGATGACACTTCAAAACCCTTGTTTGTTTAATGCCAAATTGTTTGTCCATTCATTAACAAGTTTGGACTATTTTTTTTTCACTATATGCAATATAATGCACTGACTTTATCTACTAAAAATATTTTTTTCTAAATCAGATTTCTTACAACGTGACTCGTCGATATTTTAAAAACAATTGAGTCTTTTATCCCTAACTGCTTTTACCTCTAAGAACAAAATGTGTTTTATTTTATTTCCTAATAGTGTCCCATCACTCTAAACAACAATGGGTTATTTCAATTGGGTCAAAATGAACAAACCCCACAGCAGGGATGGGCATGTATTTCAAATACAGAATACTTAACCCTTAACATGCAGAGGGCCGATCGGCGGGTTATCACTTAATATTTGTTTTAATTCAGTCGAAACTTACCATCATGATGATCAGTGTTTCCTTGAGTTAGGATCTTGACTCTTGATGTTTACATGTCAAGTATATTTAACCATTAAGAAATTCTATGGTTTCAAAGTATATTTGATTGTACAATGCAAATGAAAATTCAATCAAATAGTGTTGGTTTGTCAAAGAATTCCTCATCACGTTTAATTTACATTTAACATCAGAATTGTTTACTTATCTTGAAAGGACATAGAGTGGTATTATTTTTATATAAATTTAAAATTTTGCCACTAAAACATGGAATCACACAGACATGAAGAATCAATGTATGAATCTCAACAATGGTGAAAAACAACAACAAAAAATGTCATGTTACAATGCATTCTGGGAGTCATAAATGAGTTTTGAAGTAGGATGTTTCCCAGCATGCATTGAAGCATGAAGTTTTGTTGTTATTGTTTGTCACCATTGTTGAGATTCATATACTAATTCTTCATGTCTGTTTGAGTCGTAACGCTCCTGGAGCTTTAGATTGTATTTGCATTTTAAAAATAATTCCACTTTATATGTTCTTTGAAGATGGCAGACAACTCTGATATTTACAAATTAACTGAAATGTGGACTACTTCACAAAACAACAGCATTCGATTAGATTTTTATTTGCATTGGCAGAGCAAATATACATCTAAAGCATCCAGTTAAAGAATGGCAAAAGAACTTCAAATATTAAAACATCTAAAGTCAAGAAACTAACTCATGGAAACACTGATCACCATGATGGTGAGTTTCAACTAAATTAAACAAATATGAATTGTTAACCCGGCCATGGGGCCTTTACATGTTAAGGGTTAAGTATTTTGTATTTGAAATACATGCCCATCCCTGCCCCACAGTTGGGTTATACATTAGTCTATGCTGGGTTGTTTAAACCATTGTCTGGTCAAATATAAACATTAATGGGTTAATTTAACCCAGCAGTCGAGTTTATCCATTTCTGATGCAACGATGAGTTGAAATAAACCATCATTTTTTATGATATTTCTTTTTGTGGTGTGGTAGATCAGACCCTAATCATAGAAGTCAATGATGTATATTTGTATTGACATAAAGACATGTTTTGGTGAAGGTTGATTTGGGCTTATTTGCTTTTTCTAGTAAGTGTTGAATAGTAAAACTCCTGGTTTAAATAATATATTATGAATATATTTGATAAAAACTGTTGATTTGTCAATATTAATGTTATCGAATCAATTTAATTTTATATCGAAAAAATAAGACAAAATCCAGTGGAATCAAGTGATGATGGTTATTTCTTAGATGTGATGTCATCACTTGAACAACTGCTCTTAAAGGGACAATTCTGTTATTATTTACTCACCCTCACATTACTCTTAATGAAATATCGTGAAATAAAACAACAGATAACAACAGTAAGATAACAGAAGTCGCTGTTAAATGCAATGTATGTTATTTACAGCAAAAATTTGACATCAATTTGATCTGAATGTATTTATTAGTAGACGTCATTACTCCACCACATGTGTGACGTCATCAACTAGATTATTGAACCAATTTAGTTCAAGCGATTGATCTCTGACAGAATTACTACGGTTTGGGAAACAGTCGTAACTACATTGTTCATTTCCCCAACAATCCATCGCACTATGATGGTTGACCAGCGAGTTATGTTCTTGTTCAGGAAACTCACACCTGTTCATTCTTACAAATATCTCCATTTGTGCTTAGAAGAACCATGAAATTCATACAGGTTTGGAACAAGGGCGAGTAAATGACAGACTCCTAATATTTGGGGTGAACTATCCCTTTAACTGTGCTGTGTGATTAATGTGTGAGTGTTTTGTGATAATCCAGTGCTATGACATCATAGTCTCAACTAACCAATAATGAACCCTCAGGGTCCTCTAGACCCTCAGAGATGAACAAAACTGAGATTAAAAATTAAAATATTTTAAAACTGGCAGATATTGTTTTTAAAGAAAATAAATGTCTTTCCCCATTAGAACAGGTCTGTTTGAGCTCCTGCAGCGCTGCTCAGTGTTTGACTGTAAAGTATCGTGACAGTAGTTAGAGAGAACAGAGCAGTCTGCTCTTGTGATACTGTGATGTCATCCGCTGAACAGTCACTGCTCTGACGCAGAGGTCTAACTATGAATGAAACCATGAATAAAGTCATTGTAAATCAATAAGAGATTCATTTTGAGTGACAGTAAAACTAAACAATCTTATGGTCTTTCTAAACAGGGACTTTGTTTTCACTAACTTTATGACACATTTCTGCTCTCTGTGGACCGCCAGCCTCGTGGTAACATTACATGTTTTGTAACGTTATGTGTTTAACTTTAAGACGAGTCATTTTTTCCTGCTTAATAATTTAATTTGATCACGGTGTGTTGTAGGTACATCGAGGCTAAAGGCACACCTTCAGAAGAAATGTGCTTTTCACTTTACACATAATGTATGATTGAAGAAAAATATATATGTTTGTATTAAAATGTATGGAGAGACAGATTCTGTGTGAAAATAAATCATAAGGGGTCAATTGTGTTTAAAATCGTATAAATTTACATTTAAATTTACATTAAAGTAGGTGAATACAGTATTGATACAAATACTTATGAAATAATATGACGTTAACAATGTTTAAGCAAATACTTTACAAAACAATCACTTTAGCAAAGTTTGTACTATTTTTTATTTTTTATTTTAATGAATAAAATAATACATTTATGTTCAATAAATATTAACATTAAAATATGTTAATGTCACAATATATGAAAAACTGAAATTATTTCTAAAATATTTCTGTAAGTTGAAGATCTCACAATAATTAAATAGAGATTTACAGTAGTAACAATACATTATTTTAGATATGTAATGTTTTCATGATGAATATGGGGATTATCTCTAAAGTGGAAATTAATATGAGGTTTACTCTCTGAATCTAATCATGTTCATTTATTGCGTAAGTTGGTATCAAAGGACCTTCGCTCAGAACAAACAACACTATAAATACTGAAATCACTGAACAGATATCAGGAATCTGTGTATGAGACTTTTTAACACTGTGAGTGAGAATTATATAAACACTAAAAGTGTTAATTTAACACTGGAGGTTTTGCTGGGCTCATTTTGACCCTTTGCCTAACGGAGATGGGGTTGGCAGGGGTGAACGAGGTCGTAGTGTCCATAGGAGAGCTTTTGCTAGAGGTGGAGAGAGCTGAATGGGCAGATAGCTGGTCAACGGATCAAAAAATAGGCGCATGCATTTCACTATGTTACAGTAATATAGTAATAATTTACTCTAGTTACTTATAGTGTTACTGTTGATTTCCTCTTTTCCTGATCATTTGGAATGAACAAAAAATGTAAATAAGTTTAATAATTCAATATCTATTATATCCTGAATATTACTGATGAACGGATCAGAAAGTAGGCTTCTGTTCACATGCGTTTTACTACTACAGTATTGTGATATAGTGATAGTTGAGTACTTTCTCCTGTTTTGTATCTGGTTTCCTTTTTTCTGATCAATTAAAATGAACAACAACATGCAAAAAGTTCAAAACATCAATTCAATATCTTCTATTTCCTGAATATTATGAAATTCAAGAAATTCAAGAATGTTGTCATTTCCGCCCCGGATGTTGTCATAATATGCAAATTAGGTGAGTATATTTACACCCCATATAAACTTTCGGTTATGCCCAAAATGTTTCTAATTAACAGATCTCTATCTTTAAGCCCTTTAATGCCACAAGCTTTTGAATCTTGATGTCAAAATCCAGCATGTTTTCCAAAAAACCCTGACGTCTAAAGTTAATAGCGATTCAATGCCATTAACATTGACAAATCAACCATTTTTAACATTGAGTCAATGGTTGCTTGCTATCTGGACAAATAAACAGTCTGTCTGCATTCAGACCATTCAACTCAACAATCACTTCATTTACTTCCATTTGAAAACCTGAAAAAACATTGAAACTAGTGTAAACTTTGTCCAGAGGTCCCTCAATATTAGACATTCATAATATTAGCCAATGTCATAAATAGAAGAATTAAAACCTTTCACTTTTGGCCCCTCAACGGACATTTTTTCAACATCAACACAGATGCAGAAAAGACGTCTTTTGGACACATCGCCTTTGCTTGTTGGTGTGATATATTTAATAAAGTAATTATTACAAAATGCCTCTTTTTCTTCAATATAACAGTTATTAATAGACAGACGGATAACTCTGGTGTCAAGTCTCCTGACATTTAAATCAAACATAAAACCATTAACACAAACTCACCAATGACAAGAAGACTGAAATATAGAATCTGAGCCATTTCTGAGGAAGAAACACATTGAAAAGCTCAAATGTTAAACTTCTTCTGTTTGTTCACAAGTTTGGTGTCAGAAATGAATTTAAATGCAAAATTTAAAATCAAATCAATCTGTAAATATGACATAAAAGTTTGTTTAGTTTCTGGAATGTATAAATCTATAAATGTCAATGAAGTTAAAAGTCAACATTTCCATCACTTAGTGTATTTCTACAGAAAGTCAGTTTCTTGATAAAGTTTCATTAGAAGTTATTTTTAGATACAATGTTTATAAAACAGAGTCATATCAAAAGGATAATATTAATAGAAATGAGAATGTAAATAGTTCTTACTTTTCATCTCTTCTGTGTTTCTCTCCTGAATCTGCTGCTGTTTCTCTCCCTCTGTGTGTTTATATGTCATTATATTATATCTGATCTTCAGCACCTCACATCATTTGGGTTTTTCTGTAGGAAGTCTCGTTTCATATTTTACATCCTGCTTATTTGTATATTTTCCACCTGTTGATATAATAAACAGAACTGAAATGAGGATAAATGAGGTGTCTGTTTTCATCTTGTTTGCATAGTGTCACATTCGAGTCACGAGTCAGCGTCAGTAAAAGACAGTGAATAAAAGATATTAGGAGGCTGGTGTGATGTGGGTCTTCAATTCATATATTTAAAACACTTATAATTCACTTGAAATAAAATAATTTTACCGGACATCTTTTATGATGTGCAGATGTAAGACAGAATACGGGTTCACGTGATCATGAGAGTAAGAAAATAATCACAGAATTGACATTTTTGGGCGCGCTGTCTCTTTAAGGGAATGTCCATCCATCCATCCATTTTCTTCCGCTTATCCTGGGCCGGGTCGCGGGGGCAGCAGTCTAAGCAGGGATGCCCAGACTTCCCTCTCCCTGGACACTTCCTCCAGCACTTCCGGGGGGACACCGAGGCGTTCCCAGGACAGCCGGGAGACATAGTCCCTCCAGCGTGTCCTAGGTCTTCCCCGGGGTCTCCTCCCGGTGGGACATGCCCGGAACACCTTCCAGGGAAGGCGTCCAGGGGGCATCCGGAAAAGATGCCAGAGCCACCTCAGCTGTCCCCTCTCGATGTGGAGGAGCAGCGGCTCTACTCTGAGCTCCTCCCAAGTGACCGAGCTTCTCACCCTATCTCTAAGGGATCTCCCAGCAACCCTGCGGAGAAAGCTCATTTCGGCCGCCTGTATCCGGGATCTTGTCCTTTCGGTCATGACCCACAGCTCATGACCATAGGTGAGAGTAGGAACGTAGATTGACCGGTAAATCGAGAGCTTCGCCTTGCGGCTCAGCTTTCCGCATTACTGCAGAAGCTGCACCGATCCATCTATCAATCTCCCGTTCCATCCTTCCCTCACTCGTGAACAAGACCCCAAGATAATTGAACTCCTCCACTTGAGGCAGGAACTCTCCACCAACCTGAAGTGGGCAAGCCACCCTTTTCTGACTTCTGGATTTGGAGGTGCCGATTCTCATCCCAGCCGCTTCACACTCGGCTGCAACCCGTCCCAGTGCATGCTGAAGGTCATGGTCTGATGGGGCCAGCACGGCAACTTAATTGGCAAAGAGCAGAGATGAAATCGTGTGGTCCCCAAACCCGACACCCTCCGGCCCCTGGCTGCGCCTAGAAATTCTATCCATAAAAATTATGAACAGAACCGGCGACAAAAGGCAGTCCTGCCGGAGTCCAACCTAGACCGGGAATAAGTCTGACTTACTGCCGGCAATGCGAACCAAGCTCCTGCTCCGGTCGTACAGGGACCGGATAGCCCTTAGCAAAGGGTCCCGAATCCCATACTCCCGGAGCACCCTCCACATGATGCCGCGAGGGACACAGTCGAATGCCTTCTCCAAATCCACAAAACACATGTGGATTGGTTGAGAAACTCCCATGAACCCTCCAGCACCCTGGAGAGGGTATAGAGCTGGTCCAGTGTTCCACGACCGGGACGAAAACCACACTGTTCCTCCTGAATCCGAGGTTCTACCATCGGCTAGATTCTCCTCTCCAGTACCCTGGCATAGACTTTCCCGGGGAGGCTGAGAAGTGTGATCCCCGATAGTTGGAGCACACCATCCGGTCCCCCTTCTTAAAAAGAGGGTCCACCACCCCGGTCTGCCAGTCCAAAGGCACTGTCCCCGACCGCCACGTGATGCTGTAGAGGCGTGTCAGCCAAGACAGCCCCACAACATCCAGAGACTTGAGGTACTCAGGGCGGATCTCATCCACCCCTGGTGCCCTGCCACCGAGGAGTTTCTTGACTACCTCGGTGACTTCAGCCTGGGAGATGGACAAGTCATCCGAGCCCTCAGCCTCTGCTTCCTTAATGGAAGACATGACGGCGGGATTGAGGAGATCCTCAAAGTATTCCTTCCACCGCCCGATGATATCACCAGTCGAGGTCAACAGCTGCCCACCTCCACTGTAAACAGGATTGGTAGGGCACTGCTTCCCCCTCCTGAGGCGGCAGACGGTTTGCCAGAATCTCTTCGAGGCCGATCGATAGTCCGTCTCCATGGCATCACCGAATTCCTCCCAGGCCCGAGTTTTTGCCTCCACAACCACCCGGGCTGCAATCCGCTTGGCCTTTCAGTACCCGTCGGCTACCTCGGGAGTCCCACAAGCCAGCCAGGGCAGATAGGACTCCACCTTCAGCTTGACGGCATCCCTTACTTCCGGTGTCCACCACCGGGTTCGGGGATTGCCGCCTCGACAGGCACCGGAGACCTTTCGGCCACAGCTCCGAGTGGCCGCGTTGACAATGGAGGTGGAGAAGATGGTCCACTCGGACTCAATATCTCCAGACTCCCTCGGGATCTGGTCGAAGCTCTGCTGGAGGTGGAAGTTGAAGATCTCTCTGACAGGGGATTCGGCCAAAAGTTCCCAAAAGTCCCTCACAGTACGTTTGGGTCTGCAGAGTCTGCCCAGCTTCCTCCCCCGCCATCGGATCCAACTCACCACCAGGTGGTGATCAGTTGACAGCTCCGCCCCTCTCTTCACCTGAGTGTCCAAGACATATGGCCGGAGGTCAGATGAAACAACCACAAAGTCGATCATCGACCTCCGGCCTAGGGTGTCCTGGTGCCATGTGCACTAATGGACACCCTTATGCTTGAATGCTTGGTGTTCGTTATGGACAAGCTGTAACTAGCACAGAAGTCCAATAACAGAACAACACTTGGGTTCAGATCAGGGGGGCCGTTCCTCCCAATCACGCCTCTCCAGGTGTCGCTGTCGCTGCCCATGTGGGCGTTGAAGTCCCCCAGCAGAACAACGGAGTCTCCAGTCGGAGTGCTTTCCAGCACCCCTCCCAGAGTCTCCAAGAAGTCCGGGTACTCTACACTGCCATTTGGCCCATTGGCGCACATGACAGTGAGAGACCTATCCCCAACCCGAAGGCGCAGGGAAGCGACCCTCTCGTTCACCGGGGTGAACTCCAACACATGGCGGCTGAGCTGGGGGGCTATAAGCAAACCCACACCAGCCCGCCGCCTCTCACCATGGGCAACTCCAGAGTGGTGAAGAGTCCATTCTCTCTCGAGGAGTGTGGTTCCAGAGCCCAAGCTGTGCGTAAAGGTGATCCCAACTATCTCTAGTCGAATCTCTGAACCTCAAGCACAATCTCAGGCTCCTTCCTCGCCAGAGAGGTTACGTTCCATGTCCCTAGAGCTAGATTTGGCGTCCAGGGATCACGTTGTCGAGGCCCCTGCCTTCGACTGCCGCCCGATCCACTATGCACCGGCCCCTCCTGCAAGTGGTGGCCCCACGTCGCTCCTTCGGGCTGAGCCCGGCCGGACCCCATGGGGGGAGGCCGGACCCCAACCGCATCGCATACGAGCCCCCCAACCCCGGGCTTGGCTCCAGGATGGAGCCCGGTCTGCACCATGCCGGGCGACGTCACGGACCTTGAATTTATACTCATCATAAGGGTTTTTTGAACCGCTCTTAGTCTGACCCGTTACCTAGGACCTGTTTGCCTTGGGAGACCCTACCAGGGGCATAAAGCCCCAGACAACATAGCTCCTAGGGTCTTTCGGGTACTCAAACCCCTCCACCACGGTAAGGTGGCAGATCAAGGAGGGGATTAAGGGAATGTATGACAGAAATAAAGTGAAAGTGGTCTGTAATATGTGAAGGTGAAGTTTGCTTTTTGTTGGTTGTCATCATTGTTGAGTCTTTGTGTGTCTGGGTTCAGATGTTAAAATATTTGAGCTGTAAAATTAACTAAACCAAGCACTGATCATTATAATGGTAATGTGTTTTTGTATATGAATGATTGCAAACACAAAAGTAATATTGTATCAATGTGGAAATGAAGTTTCAAAACACACGTTTCCTAGAACCTGAAAAGATGTCAAATAACAATATCCACAGCAACATCTTCACTATTTCATCATGTACATTTTCTGCATTTCCCACTGACGTCATGTTAAGCTCAGAGAAAGAGATTCCAGTTGAAGAGATTTTGAGTTTGTACAGTATCTCAAACACTCTTTCTGTTATCTGCAGATCTGAGCTGAGCTACTACTGGAGGTTCTTCTAGCAACATTAAATATGAGTTTATCTAAAGTCTTGTGTACATAAAGTTTGTAATATATTGCTGAATATATACTGTAAACCTCTGAATTCAAAATATTCTCCCATCAAAGGAGATGATGTGACTTGAACCAAGAACGTTTAGTGTAAAATAAAATAAAAAATATTCATGCAATGCAGTCTATTAACATTGACACATCTGTTTTTAATATTGATTCAATGGTTTCTTGAGTTAGTGGTGTAGTGTAAGTGATACACAGGTTATATGCCGTATACCCACTGAATGTCAAGACTTCCTTCATACCCACTTAAAAAGTGTAGTAATTATTCAATTATTAAAAAAGATAAATATTCATCATCGTTTTGTGACAGGAACGCGCAACACACATTTTTTTGACCATTGGTGCATGCGGGAGATATGAAACAAGAGCAGATCATGAAAGGCAAGCATCTTAACTACAGTTTCAGTGTTTGTAAGAGGTGTTACAGAAAATGAGTCTGATGAGTCTGATGCTATACACAGTGTCCCCCTCCCTCTCAATAGTGTCCCGGGGTCACAATTCTGCACTCTGTTCACCAGTGTATTATACTTTCTGCTGATAACTCACACCACTTTTAAAACCACTGTGTAGTCTTTAATAAAACAAGCACATTTACTATCATAAACATAACTATAAGGGGATTGTTGGCATATTAAATTGCATCTTGCTAGCCAACATCACAAACGTTAGTTTATGTGGTGAATCAATACATGAGGGAAAATTATGTTCATAATAGTTGTTTTAGATGATAAGAGATAAGAACTCCTGGCCAGCCTTGTGAAAGTCAGTCTAGAGACTTGAGGTCATATTTGAGGAAGGAGGTCACATTGAAGAGCAGTTATGGCCCTGCGTGTGAAAACAGATGTGTGGCGTGAGAGCGTGACTACAGAGTCAAATGAGTGAGTCTTACGCCCAATGTGTGACAGCCGGCGGCCCTGAAACATCAAAGTAAATATTGATGTCAACATCTGATGTTATCTCATCTCATTTGTGTTTTCTGTTTCTGGGTCGGAACAATGACATTCAGAGAAGCAAAAAGTGATGATTCTTATATGATGAGCCGCTCAGATCGTGTCCCTGGACTCACTTAGCTTTATTCCTCTTTATTCCATCAGTCCATTATTAATATATTAATAGAAGTGTGTGTTTACATTATTATCATATGACAATTAATATATTTTTAAATGTCTCACAGTGAATAAATTTAAGGATTACCAAGTAATGCTACCAAACATTAAATCCTCCTCAGACCTTCAATAGAACATATATGTGTCTCAGAAGTGTGTATATAGGTTGTGGTTAGACTATCTTAAATGCAAATAGTTGAATGTTAATCAGTTAATATTTTTTATCTTTACTTGTTTATTTGCTCAAAATTTAAAGGGACAGTTCACCTAAAATTTAATGTAAGTTTATTTTAAAGAGATACGTTCAGGTGTTCAGCTCTCTTCCTCATTCAAATGAAGTTTGCCTGAAGCTCTTGGTTAACAAAAGTGTTGTGTACTAAAACTCTTTCCAGGATATCTGCTCTCCTCCTGTATCCAAATGTTGGTGTGACAGGGGTCCTTTCATGCTTATTTTTGTGATGGTGGTTAAATTGTTGTAGAAGTAGAGTTTTAAATTCAGGCTAGTCGTCATAAAGTAATCATCATACATTTGGGGGTCCATCTCGTCAATCCCAAAATCCTCATCCACACGTGTCCATTAATGAAAACCAGTCATTGTGGCCTGGAGGAGAACTGTAACAGACAGCGTACACATCCATTTACATTTATGCATTTGGCAAACGCTTTTATCCAAAGTGACGTTGCGTTATCCAATACATTCGTTTCTAAGTATGTGCTGTTAAAGGAATGCTCTTACCAATGAGCTACAGGAAAGCTGTAGCACATGGCCGTGACTACACCACTGGGATTGATTTACTTTAGAAAGACACAAATACATGTATAAGCTCCAGTAGGACAGTCCTCATAGTTGAGTTGACTGTACCTTGGGAAGAGGCCGTCATGAAGCGTCAGAAAGAAAGAATCTCTGGTATGCCAACTTGGCAACAGAGGCTGAAGATCGGGGATAGACAGCCAAAGTGTTTGCGGTGTAAGTGGGCTGCAGGGGCTTTGTTTCAAAATCCACTACAAGGCTGCTTAAGGAAGTGGGGACCAGAGGACAGGCCCAACGGACGGTAACCAAAGAACTTGCCACTGTCGCTGAGAGAAGCAGCCACTGGCAGCGATAAACCCGGACACAATATGAGCTGCTCTGTTGCAGAGCATAAGCCACTGGAGCGGGCGGTGATCAGAAATTCCACTTCCAGAAACTGACGACATGCAGAAGAAACACTGTCGACGTGAAGCTTCCACACTGTATTCCCGAACACTACAATCTACTCATTAAAAATGAGTTAACATTTCTCAAACTGAAACAGTTCTGTCAACTTAAAACTTTTTTTTTTTTAAAGTTTAACCAGACTTTCATAATTGTAATCAATGTTTGCTTTAGTTGGGCTCTTGTTTTTACTATTAGGACTTTAGCTTAAATTATCTTTAACTATTGAAACAATGCGTTAAATCGCATTTGTTTGGGTAAAAAGCAAAGAGAATTGGTGTAAGTTGCCAATTGGTGATTTAATAATTGTGAATCACTGATAAAGTGTGTTTCGTGTTATTACTTTGTAAAGTGCTTTGATTTTACAGATTAGTGTTCTGACTGTCATATTCTCATAGACAAACAAAACATGCTAAAACAAAAGTATTGCTATTAAATCAATTAGAGATGAAAAATCAGTGTATGAATCTCAACAATGGTGACAATCAACAAAAGAAAGCTTCATGCTTCAATGCATTATGGGTAACATCACAGTACAAAACTCATTCATGATTCCCAGCCTTAACTTTATTAACTGGATTGTAAGGGGTTAGATTTTTATTAGGTTGTTCTATATTCATATAGTTTCCCCAATATTGTACCAAATTTAATATCATGTTCAGACTGTGTAATGTTTTTTTTTTTATATCTTTTACTTTAGATTATGGCAGCGTTGAAGAGGGTCATCACTTATTTGAGTCTTTTCTTGAAGGACGTGATGACCTGGTCCCAAGATTGTTAAATGTGTACAAATTAGGAGTGGCGTCTTGGAGAAGGCCAGCACTCAGAAGTATTTTGGTGTTACTTGACAAAGTTGTAATGAATAAAATATGACAATATATGCAGAGGTGGGTAGTAACGAGTTACATTTACTCCGTTACATTTACTTGAGTAAGTTTTTGAAAAAATTATACTTCTAGGAGTAGTTTTAAATCACTATACTTTTTACTTTTACTTGAGTAGATTTGTGAAGAAGAAACTGTACTCTTACTCCGCTACATTAGGCTACAATAAGCTCGTTACTTTTCTTTTGACCTCTTTGATATTCTACGCGTCATTGTTTTATTTTAACAGAGAGTGAGACTTCTGCCAAAGGCTCTACCATGTGACTGCGTTTCACCAATCAAACGTAGTTGCGCAGTCACGTGACCATACTCAATCTCAGCGGCGTTCGGCGGGACGGGTTAGTTTACAGTCGTAGCAAAACAAAAATGTCACAATCAACCATCGGCAATGCAGACACAGGCGAGGAGGAACACCGCTGGCCTCATAGTGAAAGCATGTTTAACTTAGTAAAAGTGTGAAACAGCAGCTACATTATGCGGTGTCTTCTGTGTCTCCCAAAACAAACAGACATTTCAGCATTCAAAAACTCAACATCTAACTTGAGGAAACATGTAGCGTTAAGTGTTCTAAAATCGCTTTTTTTTTTTTTTTTTGCTGTGGATAGACGAATGTTTGTCTTTTAGGTTACATATGTTTTAAACATTTCCATATATATTATGTGTGGAACGGTACACACACACACACACACTCACACACACACTTTAAGAATTTAAGTTCACTCAAAAGAAGTTGTTGTGAAGTTGTTTGTTTCTGCATGTTTTGTCACACACACACAAACACACACACACACACTCTCTCACACACACACACACACACACACACACACATTTTAACAATTTAAGTCCACTCAAAAGTTGTTATGAAGTTGTTTCTGCATGTTTTGTCACTCACTCACTCACTCACTCACTCACTCACTCTCTCACACACACACATACTCTATCTCTCACTCACTCACACATACTCTATCTCTCTCTCACACACACACACACACACACATACTCTATCTCTCACTCACTCACACATACTCTATCTCTCACTCACTCACACATACTCTATCTCTCTCTCACACACACACACATACTCTATCTCTCTCTCACACACACAGTTTATGAGAGTTTATGGGCTGCCTTGTTCTAGTTCTGTCTGCAAAGCCTGGTAAAAAAGTATAAAGGTTTGGAAATTTGTGTTTACTTGTGTTTATTTATATTTTATTATTTTATTTATTTTATTTTTTAAGTACTTGAATTTACCTGGATTATTTTAATTTAAGCTATTTTGTAATTAATTAATTTATTTATTGATTTTAATTGGGGGCACGGTGGCTTAGTGGTTAGCACGTTCGCCTCACACCTCCAGGGTTGGGGGTTCGATTCCCGCTTCTGACCTGTGTGTGTGGAGTTTGCATGTTCTCCCCGTGCCTCGGGGGTTTCCTCCGGGTACTCCGGTTTCCTCCCCCTTGTCCAAAGACATGCATGGTAGGTTGATTGGCATCTCTGGAAAAATTGTCCGTAGGGTGTGAGTGTGTGAGTGAATGAGTGAGTGTGTGTGCCCTGCGATGGGTTGGCACTCCATCCAGGGTGTATCCTGCCTTGATGCCCGATGACTCCTGAGATAGGCGCAGGCTCCCCGTGACCCGAGGTAGTTCGGATAAGCGGTAGAAAATGGATGGATGGATGGATTGATTTTAATTTATTTTATTGATTTGATGAACTATAATTTGCTTAAACATTATTATTTTGTATTTTTGTCTGTCTGATTGAATGCTTGTTAAAAAATAAATCAGCCGTTACCCAACAGTTACTCAGTACTTGAGTAGTTTTTTAACCAAGCACTTTTTTACTCTTACTCAAGTAATTATTTGGATGACTACTTTTTACTTTTACTTGAGTCATATTATTCTGAAGTAACAGTACTTTTACTTGAGTAGAATTTTTGGCTAATCTACCCACCTCTGAATATATGTGACATTTTTGTATGTTATGATAACATGCTAATATATATATAATGGAATATATACAGCCAGTCGGTTATTATCACCATAATGTGTTATGATATGTTGTTTTCCAAAATCATTTATATGCCGTTAGGGATGCCATGGTCAAAAGTGTGATTAAAAACACATCTTTGGTTTAATTAGGGGACCATTTTTATGAATGAATGCAAAATATGAAATTATTGCTAATCAGTTGTATCTGCAACAGGATGTGAATTGTCGATATCAGCTCATAAATGACATACATTTGAATGCCTAATATCCATCTCTCATAAATTGACACTGCTCTTAAAGAACACAAATGAGAGGAGAAGTGTTGCTGCCTTGCTTGGTCTGCCACACATCTTGTATCCCAGAAGGAATCAAAGATGGCAGCATGTTATATCTGTTCTGTGGTGTTGAGCATAAGGTTGTCCAAATATTTTTTGTATAGTTTTGTTTGTTTTATAAATCTTAAGTTTCTGTTTTAAATATAAATAAATTCTATAAAGTAATACAGAGAGATTGCTTTGTCTTTCGATGAGAAACACACCTTACCGGAAAAGTGAAAACAAAGACGGGCTTTGGTTCTTCTTCTCCAATTTTGGAGTAATGCCAGAGATGATTTGGCCTTGTGGAATAAACGCACTCTACCATAGAAAGGAACAACAAAGACGGGCTTTGGATCTTCTGAAGTGCACTTTCTGAAATCAGCTTGTGTTGTGATATCGTCTGGCCTTGATGAATAGCACACTTTACCGGATAAAGGAAAGTGCTTTTTACTATTTTCTCTACGTTGAACAAGAGGTGAACCGCATTGTTCTGGTGGTTTCTAAATTTGTCTTGCAGTCTTCTTTTCAATATTACTCAACTTGGAACTTTTATGGGACTCAACTATATCATCACCACTGAAACAGCCTTGAGAGATTTTTCTGGGACTTACTGGACAATTGATCCGTGAAAGATCAACATCCTCATCTGAAAATTATTCAAAAAAGGGTACGCTCGAAAATACAATGAGTGTTACTTCATTATTTTCTTATTTATTTAGTAGCTTGGACTCTGGCCGCTTGATAAGCTTGCTAGAATCATAGTTTTGCAAGATTATTTTATTGTTACTTTAGGCAGTTCCCTTGGGTCTTTTACCAATTTAACAAATGAAGAAAATTTACCAAAGAAATCTTAATTGCAGAGGGCGCTTATTGTTCTGTTACTTTTAATATCTGGAAATGTAAAAGCGAATCCAGGTCCTGATGTTGTCACAAGTTTAACACACCTGCTGATTTTAAATCAAGGACTGGCCTCGGGATTGTTCATTTAAATGTTCGCAGCTTACTCACAAAGGTGGATATGGTTACGTATTTGGGCGGATTGTACTGATGCAGATATTATGGTCCTACACTGTAAAAAATAAATGTATTTTTACAGAGATGTTTTTTTTTTAGAATTTAACGGTTACATTTTATTTTAATCAGAACTTTGAAATTCCATAAAAATGCAAACATTGACACCTAATGTACATTTCGCCTGTTCTTTAACATAATAAATGTGTTACTGGAAAAACGGTCAATTTCCTTTAAATTTAAGTAATTCTGTGTATTGTTAACCTGACATGTCCTTTAAAAATGTTCATGTTTATTTTTTGGTCAGAGTTTGATAAAGTGTATTTGTACTGAAAAACCCATGAGAATTTTTACAGGCTTGTCACATTTTTAATCATAACTGTAGAAAATATAAAAAAAAAACACATTGACACCAAATATAGTCTATATTTTCCCAATTTAATTTAGTAGCAGCTATATGTCATGGTTCCACCTCTCCTTGTCAGGTATTTCTTGGTTTAGAGGTGGAATCATACAGAATCCTCTGTTTCATGTGGGAGAGAGACGATTTCTTCTCTGGCCCCGCCCCTCTCTCTTCTCGTCAGCTTTCCCTGAGTGCTAATCCCCAGCACCTGTTGCTCGTTACCATCCTCTGTTTGTTTCCCCTATAAAGAGTCCTCATGTTTCTTTGTCTCGTTGCTTGTGCATTGTATGTGATACCTGGCGTTTGCTGTATGTTCTACCTAGCCGTAGCTGTTTGTAGCTGTGCCTTGCCCGCGTCCTGTACCTTGCCTTATTGATATTTGGATGTTCCTTGTTCCTGTTTCGTGTCCCCCAGTCTTAGTAAGTTTAGTCATTGTTGTTCAAGTGTTTTGGTTTTATAGTTTAGTTAGTCCGTGTCCTTGTTTGTTATTATATATATAAGCCTGTCTTGTTTTCCCCATTGTGGGTTTTGTTTTCCCTGTTTTTGTAGTGTTTGTCTTTTGTAATAAACCCCTTCACTTCCTGCCTCTGCCTTGCAATTGGGTTCTTGCCATGAGTTACCATAACACTATATGTACAAGTCCCGTTATATTCTAGAAATACTGGAGACAATCACCAGTTCTGCTTCATAGGAACTTTCACAAAAATATGTTTTATTAACTAAGTTCGGGAGAAAGCTCAGCTGATTAAAATGAATTATTACGATATCTAGCTATCAGACCCAGCGAACCTTTCAGTAAATAGGTAACCATTTTACCTGCACTTTTTAAATCTTTCGACATCGCAGGGCTGGAAAGACAGCTCTGAGTTCACGACAGTAAAAAGTCTTCCACAAGCTTAAAGACTTCGACATGTCTGATACTTTCTCTTCATCGGGAAAGGAAAGTTCTACTCTCCAGGACACGCCGGCTCATTCAAGCGCTATCCAGCACTCATATCCCGGGCAAGGACACGACGACCAAGCCACCAGGTCAGCCACGAGGCCATTCAACTCACCGATCTACTCCACTCACTTCAAAACGATGACGTCACTAATCACCTGGATCCATCAAACGCCAGCCTCATTCCCCAGCGTCATCTTATGCTTCGGCAACATCCACCATACCACCTATAGGGAAGTGGAACGTATCAAACTTACGTCAAGCCCTCTCCGACCGAGACATCCACGTAAACAGGAAGATGACTAAACCGGATCTATACAGCCTTCTAGTCTCACTACAGTCAAAAACTCATCCAAAGAGATCTGCATCAGGACAAACCACAAGGACAAACCACTGACCAATCAAGATAAACACCCGGACCTCTTTCCACCCTGACCAAGTCCTCCTCCACCGGCCCTCTGCAAAACTCAATTCCATCAGGTCGCAGCAACAGGTCTTCAACAAGCTTAGGACGCGCCCCAGATGTGGTAGCCGCGGGTGATGCGTAGCTCCTTCCTCCACCAGCATTCAAGTTTCCAGGTCCCGGCGCCACCACCCAAGCCACTCAATTATTCGACAACATCTGGCCGCCGACACCTACTCCGGCCACTGGCGTGAGGCTTCCGCCACCAACCATAGCCCCGGCCCCTCCTCTCTCGGGCCCACGGCTCACCAGCACTAATGTCTGGGAGATCACAAAAGCCCTTGAAACCAGTTTATACATGAATAGAGACTGGCCAAAAGATGATGACACTCACCATCTGAAAGAACATGAAAACACTCTCTCTCAGCTTTTTAAAGCTCTTTTAGCCATAAAAGCTAAAGAGAACCTTAAGGAATTAAAATAGTCAAGAGACCAAGTAAAGCAAACACTTATCACTGTAATGGTGACTAAACAACAAAAGTCAACATCAAAATTTGTGGTTATTGTCAATAAGTGCTTTTGTAAACGTATCACAGAAAGAAAGTGAAAGTGGTGTTAAATAAGGGAAGGTGGTGATGGTGTTTGTAGAATTTAATGGTGAATTTTTACAGAAAACACTGGTTGCCCGAACACTTCTTTTATAACTACAGAATTTCAATGTTAAGTTCACAGTCAGAATGTTCAGATTGCGTCACATCAGTTCACAGTGTACAGACGTTATTTCTGTTGATGGTAAATGTTTGGCACCCTGTGCTGACATGCAGTTCACATTTTGTTTTAGCAGCTGTGTACATTTTAGTGTTTTTTAACATCATAAGTCATTTAGTTAATGTTTATACTATCATTTTCACGTAACATATGCTACCCTGATGGTGTTTTGTATTTGTGTATAAGACACAGAGCACATCTCTATATAAGGCGAGCTATTGATCTATGGTCTGTCCATTTTTGGTGGATTTTTATGAGATGGTGATTAGGGTGAAATACATAAAAAAAAACTTGCGCATTTACATGGATAAATAGGGCATCACAGTCGTGGTCAAGAAATGTTTGAATACACCGGCTCCTTTCAGAAAAGCATATTTGCTTAAATATTTATGGAACAGAAGCAGTTTCAGAAACAACGTCCTTTATAATGTTGCACAAGGTTGCACCAGAGTGCATTCACAAGTTTTTCAGTCGTTTCAGTGTACACAGAAGCGCGGTTGATTAAAAAATTGGTAAGCCATCATTGCGGACAATAAGGTTACAACAGAGGCGGTTAATATTTTAAGAAATGTTCTTTGTTCTACAGTGCTGATTAATACGATCGCCAATGCTGTAGATACAAGTTCTTCAACCACTGTGAATCAGATTGATTCAGAAATTGGAACGTTGTTCCGACCCACGCAAAAGAACGTGGACTCAAAAAAAGTAAACACAGCGTGTCACTTTGCCTAACACCTTTGGACCGATAAAGCCAGACGCCCCGCTTCGTTGCGAGATGATTCAGCAGCGGGAAATCCAACTCCAAAGAGAAAAAGTATGTACAACATTTGTTATTTTTGTCGGCTGGTGTAACTTGGCGCCACCTAGTTATAATGTGTTTGTGCTGTTTTTTGTGCAACAAAAAAGACTCAATTAAATCGAATTAATCTTGGGAAACAATTGTAAAAGCAATAAAAGTCGTGATTACACTTTGTGTATGATGTAGACGCACTAAGAGAGATTGAGCCAATTAATATTGCACTTTATAAGTTTGTTAGTCACTTTTTAGGTCCAAACCACCATATCATAGAACTTATAATAAAGATATAATTCTACCGACACACACCAAAGAAAACAACGTGGTCAAGCAGAGAACAAAGCAGAAGTTGATGAAAAGGGACACATACTAAGTGCTTTCGAGTTCAATAAAACCTGGGGCTACAGAACAGTGATGAATTCAATTCATGAGGCATTTAAAGGGAAAATTTCGTGTTGTGTGAGGTAAGTTGGTTAACAGCCACACATAAGTGAATGTGTGGAACTTCAATGCCTTCAATGTATTGCAGACAAGGCCTAAGACTAGTCACAGACTAAAATGAAAGTTTCAGCTGTCTTGACCAAAAGAATTTGCCCTGACATATCATAAAACATGTCATTATTAATGTTTTGTCTCAAGATCCACACCAGTTATATTATTATCTAAGCCAATTTAATAAAAGCAACATAAATATCAACATTTAACTAAGGCATAGTCCTGGCTTAAGATGAGTCATGTGGAACCGGGCCTAAAAGATTTAAATGAAACTTTAGTTCATGAGCGCAAGGCACTGCAGCGGGTGGTGAAAACAGCCCAGCGCATCACAGGAACTGCACTCCCTTCCATTGAGGACATCCAGAAGAAACGCTGTCTGCGTCGAGCTCGCAGCATTCTCAAGGACTCCTCTCACCCCGCTCATAGACTGTTTACTCTCCTGCCTTCCGGTAGGCGCTTCAGGTGCCTCCGGACAAGAACCAGCAGACTAGGAAACAGCTTTTTTCCCAGAGCTGTTTCATTATTGAACTCTGCCCCCCACTGATTTCACTACCTCTCATAACCTTAACTTAATGCTGCTATTACAATGTTTACATTGCATTACAGGGCTGCCATGCATGACTGAACTGTACACACCAGTACTTCATGTATCTGCTCTACCGGACTGATTACACACACACAGCATCATTTGCACTCTATACTGCTCACTTGCACACCAGGAATATTACACTGAATGCTCATTTGCACTAATGGACTACTTTCATAACTGCATTAACTCATCTTCTGCACTGTAACCTTAACAACTGAATTTACTCATCTACTGCTCTGTAACTTCAATAACTGCACTAACTCACCTACTGCACTCTTACTCATCTATTGCATTGCATCTATCGCATAACTAACTGCACTAACTCATCTACTGCACTGTAACTGTATATCTGCATCTACATATTGCACCGTACCTTTAATAACTGCATTAACTCATGTACTGCACCGTACCTTTAATAACCACATTAACTAATCTACTGCACTGTAACTTTAATAGCTAATGTCTGTAACTAATGCACACTTAAGTCACTTGCACTATTGTATAGTCTATATTGTTATCTGTTCATAACCTCCTGTACACTAATGTTCACAGTATATAGCCTTCTGTATATATTGTTCATAGTACATACCGATTGTCATATTTTCATAGTACATGCCCATCGTAAATTATTTTCCTAATATTGTATTCTGTATTTATTCAAACTGTATATCTGCACTTGCTAATTGCACTTCTGGTTAGACCTAAACTACATTTCGTTACACTGTACTTGTATATGTGTAATGACAATAAAGTTGAATCTAATCTAATCTAATATTTACAATATAAAACTTGATATCGTAAAGTGGTGTTTAAATCAAAATTTACCAAGCATTAGTTATACTGTGTGTATGTCTGTCTTTGTCAGTCTTGAAATGCTCTTGCCATGTGGCAACAAACTCGTTGCTCCAACTCTCCATCAAGGCCAACAGCTGGACGGGAGTCTGATTCAAAAGGTGTTCAAAAGACCTTCACTTTATGTGAGACCATCTGTGCCACTTAAAGTAAATAGAAAGCATTATTACCGTTGTATATTCTTAAGCATTGTCTTAAGATACATACACAAAATTGACAATTTTAACTGTACATGGGTTAGAAGTCATTGATCACAAGTTTGACAAATGGCAACTTGTTTTTGTGGTCTGTTAATTAAGAAACTTCAGATTCTGAAGCCTACAGTGTGGATGAGGAGGAAGATACAGATTGTACAGATGTTGAGGGGCCACCACAGTCCTCAAGTTCTTGCAAAAAACAGGCAGAAAATCTCACCTTTGCTGCTGGGGTTAGAGCACTTGGTGAAACAGAGTCCACTCCCATGGCAAGATCCATTTCAACCCAGCATGAAACATTTCGCCAGGGCATTACCAGCTCGAATACATCAACAAATGTTCAAGGCCCATCCAGCAACCAAGTAAGCACCCAAGTTTCATCATCATTGTCAAAGTGCCACATTCCAAGGCGCTGGCAGAATGATTTTGGGACTTAAATTAATCTCATAAATGACCTATCTGATGAAGACGAGGACTTGTATACAGCTATAATTGCCAGTATTGAGGACCAGACGTAAGTGAATTCTGATGAATTACAGCACTCATTTTACTGAACTTTTGGCATAATCATTAAAAAAATTGAAAGGGTTTTTAGCCTGTAGAAATGAAGTTATATTAGTTAACATGAAGTATGTGCTTTGTATATGCTTTATAATGTTGAAAAATGCTATAGCCCACATTTGCATTGACTGCAAATAGTCATTGGTTGCATTATGCCAATATAACTCATGGCTTAGAAAAGGGATTATGTCTGGATTAGATTTTCTCTTTCTTTCAGGAACATTTGTTAACTGTAGTCAGATGAATTTTTGGACTGTTAGAGTCCACGTAAACATGTTTTCTGACTTTTTTCCTGTAATTGTCATTTTAGACGGCCACAAGAACATACCTCGATTAGAGACATTTTAAAGGAACTGAGTGAAAAGATCACACACACTGGCATTTCCAAATTTAACATCATTAGTGGAGCAGTCCTTGATGGAGCTATTTGAGGCTTTCGACCAATGTCATACAACCCAAACCGCACAATCTCCATTAAGTTCTCTGATGACAAGGGTGAAACTGAAGAGGCTTTTGATCTTGGTGGCCCTTGAAGGGAATTTCTACGGCTTCTTATGGAAGCACTTTCTCACTCTAAGATGTTTGAGGGACACGAAGGACACTTGAACTTGGCCCTTGATTCCTCTGGTATGTAAAATTGCAAAAGATTAAAGAATATAAATAATAAAGTGGCCACATTTGTTGTAATATTGTGCTAGTTAACTGACTGGACAGATATTTTTTTGCCGGTCAAACCATAGCTGTCAGCCTGGTTCATGGAGGCCCAGCACAGTTTTCTCTCTGATACCCTCTTCAGCTGCTTAGAGAAAGGACCAGAGATTTGCAGACCAGCGATTGAAGATATTGTAGACCATGAACTCTATGACAAAATGAAGAAAGTTTGTGAGGATTTGAGTGATATGTTTGGTTATTTTGTAAGGCATGCTATAAACTATTTTCTTTTGGATAACCTGATTGAAACCCTTCGAATACTGTACTTTACTTAAGTTTTTTTGTATTAACGTGTGATACATTTCTAAACATATAATTTAATACTTAAAAAATATACATTTATTTTATGGAACCAGGTTTCTGAAGCAACAGCACTGGAGGAGCTTCAGACAGCTATAGAACCTTTCACAGATTATTTGGCAAATGCTGGCTGTCTGAGACCTCTTACAAGTTTGATGGACAAGAATCAGTTACTAGAGGATGTTCTAATGTTTCAAGTAGGTCACCGTGTCTGTGGTCCCTTTGAAAGGTACATCTTGTTATAATAAACACTGAGTTTACTTGGATCAAGAGTAAAGAAGCTTTTATTGATGTTTCAACCGTATGTAGCAGTGAAGTAGATGAAATGATTCAACAGTTCTCCAGGCGTGTGAGAGGGTTTGACAGCGAGTGAGTGTTTGGTTGTGTGTGTGTGTGTGTGTGTGTGCGCGCGCGCGCGCGTGCGTGCGTGCGTGCGTGCGTGCGTGCGTGTGTGTGTGTGTGAAAGTGAGAGAGAGCGAGTTTTTATGTGCACTGTGTGTGTGGAGTGAGTATCTTTTCTGACTTTATTCTGTATATTTAGGTTTCACAATGGACTGCACATTTGGAGTGATTCAGAAGATCCAGCAACATCCACAGGATTTTGGTTCTGTACTCTGCGACTGTCGAATGAATCTTACAGCAGACATAGTGGATGAGCTCTTTGAAATCAGATGGTCAGTGACTGGAAGCAATAGACGAGCAGAAGAGAACCGACTTGGTTTTGTTTTTGTCGGTATGTATGAATCAAATTTATAGCACTGTGAACTTGATTTGATGTTTTATGTTCGCGTTTGTGATCAATGAGCCACTGCATATTGTATTAATTCATCTTGTTTAATGATTTTTGTATTACATTTGTATCAGAGGAGGACGGGACAACAAAGCTGAAGGACATTTTGACATTTACAACAGGATCGAATGGGGTGTCACCCATTTCTTTTGTCACCTAAACCCTCTCTGGAATTCCTACAAGGTGAAGGAAAATATCCATTGGCCAACACTTGCATCAACTGCCTTCGACTTCCAAATCATGGAACTTATGAGGACTTCAAAAACAATATGGACTCCAGGGTTAAAAATACTCATGGTTTCGAAATGGAGTAAACTTATTTCAAACAATTTGTTCCTCTGTGTTGTTCTGACAGAAGTTTACAAAACTTTTAGCTAAGATTTTGTTACATTTAATTCTGTAAGAATATAATTGTTAGAGGCATGCTGTCCACTTCACATTTATATCCAAACCTCTGAAAGACATGCACTTCATAAGAATCTAGTTAAATAACCTCATTGACAGTTATTAAGGTAGTTAGTCTTGTGAGGAAGTATTGCTGAGCTTAGTTTAATTTCATTGTTTGTCTAAGATATTGGTGCTTTGTTGGTAGATGAGAGGTTTTGTCTCTGTACATACAATCCCATGCACCTTATTTTGAAAAAGAAATTTTTCAACAGTCAATAGTTTGTTACAATAAATGTTTCAAATTCTCAAATTCTTCATCTTTAATGTCATAAGAGATGAAATTTCTTCTAACAACAGTCTTCATGTTACTCTCTTGGCACATGAAAATTTACAAGACCCAAGAAAATGTCAATCCCATGATTACCATCATCTTGTAAAAGATCAAATGTCTGACGTATTACATTAAGGGTTGTGTTATATACTTGTAAATGAATCTCAGGAACTACAACTTGGTTTATCACGTCATAAGCAAAGGGCAAAGTGTCAACACTAATTGAAGACTCAGTAGCTTCAAATACACCATTTACAGCCAGGTTGTTCTGTCCAACACGACTAATAATTCCTCTGTACCACAACTGCAAAGGTGTCATGTATCTTTCTGTAGAAAGAGCGTGGTTATTCCACTGGTTTGTGAATTCCCTAACACCTCTATGGATTCGCGGCATGTAAACGTAGTGCAAACAAAACAGGTGCAGTTCAGACAATGAATCAAGAATAAATTGATTCTCCATGAAATTGAACAAATCAGAGAAATGGTATGATACTACACGATTAAGTTCAGCCCAAAGTCTTTCAATCCTCTGATTATGGACACTGCGTCCAGCTACGATACTTCCTCTATTCAGTCCTCTTCTTCTCAGCATGAAGCGGAGCCACCTCGATGTTCTCCATACCACGATCACATCTGACTCTTGATGGTAAACCGAAATTTTGCACCCCTCTTTGGAATAGGGTCAAAACACTGGAAGCTCTGTTATTGTCTGTGCAGTCAAGATATATAATTGTACGGCTGTACCCGTCAATGCATCCATGGAACACCATCCTCCATCTAACCAATTTATGGGTTCCATCTGCGTATCTATCAAAAGAGGAAATTGCAGTAATTGAACTTTTTTGTTTGAACTCTAATTATACTGTTAGATTTAAAAAAAAAAATTGGGGTAATTACAGCACCAGAGTATTAATTCCAAAACTATCACAATTTGGGAAAATGTGTAGAATAGTAATTTCATATTTAACTTGAGATGGCACAATCAAATTTTTATAACACCTACTAGCTAGAAAAAAATAGTATTTTGCGACATACCGTTATTAATTTGGACCTCCGACATTGTAAATTCTGTGACGGATGGCTTATCTATGTCGAAAGCTTCGTCCGACAGGGTCGATTTTAATTTTATAGGACTCTGCATACCCTCCACCGCTGAATGCGAAACCCCTTGAGCGAAGACTTCCCCTAACATAGGTCTCTCCAGCATTTGGAGTGTTCTCCAGAATTTGCCTAGTTGTTAAAGTCAGATTCTCGTCTGACAGTTGAGTGTAGTTATTAGATGGAATCGAAAGACATTGTCCGTGGCGGAATAAGGTTAGCCGATCTATTCCAAGCATTAAAGATATACCCTGCCAGCTTCAACCCAGATCCAAGCAGTGGTTAATTTGATCCGCTGTCAAATCATACCGCGGGAGACCTGCAGTGCCAATGCGAACTGTTGGTGGGGCGATGCAGTTGTTGCTTTCTTGAAGTATACAATCTTCAGAGTCTTGGCCTCTTGCACGACGAAAAACATTTGTAATTGAACGAAATGTCCGTGCATGGTGTTTTAGTTCTGTGAAGTATGGAATTGCAGGATCTGTTTGTAAAAATTTGATACACTGCAGGAACCGTGAAAAAAAAATGTCATAGTTAGCAATAACATGCTGATAATTACACAGAGAAGAGCCAACCGTATCGAATAATAAGAAATACTTCATTGTTTTCATTCATTACACGAGTTTTGAAACGAGGTAACAAAGTGTTTTCCGGTAACAACGAAACGACTTCCGGTCACAATGATTTTTTGCGCTCTCTCCCTCACAAGTGCATGCGTGCACTACCTTTGTGCAGGTGCAACTGGTTGTGTGACAGCGTCTGTTTCAGACGAAACTAAATTAGCTTTTCAAACGGTAGCCAGAGAATTTGAACCAGCGCTCTGTGTTAAGCCAGCGGTCCTCGTTACATAAGCAGAAATGTTTCACCTGTCAGCACAAGTATAATGTAAATACGCAAGCGTTTTAATGTATTTCATCCAAATCGGCCTCCCATAGATTTTGAAGCTTCATTTGGTTGTGCACTCTATCACCTCATAGTCTTTGCTTGCCATTAACACAGTTAAACAAAATAGAATAATATTAACAGTTGTGCAAACAACTCAATTAACAAAATACTAGTTTTAAAGAGGTAAAACACACACATAAATGTTTGTCAGTGTACTTTCAAAGTTTGAAATCTGTTGCTTTTTCATTTTACCAATTAACAAATTCAACCATTTTTTTCATTTCCTATTTAACAGACAAATCATTTCAAACTACAGTGAATACATGTCAGTGTTTTGTATGTAAACACATGTTTTCTTATGTTTACAGTTTAAACACGTGACCTCAGTTCAGGGTGAACCCTTATTTCTGTTTTTTACACTGTAGTTCAGCAAACACTGAGCGATTTAAAACTTGTTCTTAATGCGAAGAAATCCCCAAATTATGATGTTTACCAAAAATAAGTCTGTATGTAACGATGAAGGTGGGACGATAGCCGTGAGGCAACGAGACGGGGCCGGTGGCGTGAGTGATAGTGGGCGGGACTATAATAGGACGAGCGACAGGACTGCTGACGAGAGAGGACCGGGACCGGACATGTGTAAAGTTTGTATTTATGTTCTTGTGGCCGGCAGTCGAACGTGAGGTGGCTGCCGGCCTTTTACTACAAGATACCATCTACAAGATGACTAAATAACTATCACTAAATAATATAATATATAATGTATTTTAAAGGATTTGGTTGTAGAGTCACTTTTTCTTGTGTTTGTGTGTGTGCAAACATTCTCAAATAATGATGGGAATAATAGAGTCTGTATCTATAGATGTCATTTAATAATTCAATCTAAATGAACGTATCAAACTGGATTATTTTAATATTGTCTTTATCTTACATGCAGGCTCAGTTAAGCTACACACTGTTTCCAACTGTCCAGCATCCAGTACAGACAGTAGGTTGTTGTTTTTATATTTTATTTCATAATGATCATTATGTGAGAAAATAATTGTTATTAATGTGTTTAAATTTCTTTCCTTAATAAATATTTCATTTTTCTTTTTTGTAATTGTAAAAGAGCAAGAGAGACAGAGAAGTCCACACAGACTCCCTGCAATGATGCTCACTGGCATTCTGGACCTTCTTCACTGGGACAGAGAGGGGAACAGTTATGAGGAGACTGGGGTGCTGCTGACTCATCTGTTGTTAAGTCTGCTAAAAGGGGCGGGACAATGATTTACTATGATTATATTGCTAAACGTTTCCCTGCATTGATTAAATGGTGATTAAATGTAGGCTAACACTAGTCTGTAGCTAGCTAACTTATTTCACTATGGACATTAACTCGAGTTATTACACCAATCAGTGTTTGTACTGTTGTACAGCAGGTGGCGCTGTTAAACACCTTTGGGAAAAAGTACAGAATCCCAGAACCTAGAACGTACATGTTGTTGCGTTTTTTAATGATTGTTCTGAGTGTAATCTGGGCGGAATCTTTGACAAAAAAACGTTTATTATCTCAGCTATTTAATCAAAGTGATGCAGTTTGAAGAAACCTACCCACATCTAAGGAGTGATAAATAATGAACAAATGAAGATAGAATACAGTTTATTTTGTATAAAAGAGACTCTGTTCTTTCCTTGGACATATAGTTTGTCCATATATTCTTTACAGAAAATTTACTGTGAGCCATTAAAGTTGGGTGAAAATGTTAAAAAACGCTGGTGTATGCTGGCAACTTGTGGACTCTTTTTGTCCTGCGTGTTCAAAATTGGAGAGAAAGGCAGCTCAAATAAATGTTGAAGTTTATTGATCAGAAACAGCGCGCTGGGTTGGTTCTTTGTAATAAAACTTCTTAAAAAACTCCTTCACAACTTAAAAAAAAAGGCTGGCAAGTAGGAATTAGGCCAACAGTCATGGGCGTAAAGCCCGGGGGGACGGAGGGGACATGTCCGCCTCTATCCGAGGGTTGTCCCCCCCCTTGATCAATTGAACTTGCATTCTCTATTGTCATAAATATATTTATGTTTACCTAAACTAATTGTGTAATTAGAAGAAAATACAAACGCAAAAAATGTGTTTAAAGTTTAAAAACTGTTGAGTTCCCCCTCCCCTGCCTCTCACAGTGGTTTGGTGCACTGCCTGCTCTCCCCGTTCATCTCACCTGCACAGTGCGCAACACATTCAAGCAGGTATGCGGCTCAGTTCATACGTTAACTTTTATTTTTACAGGGGCAATGCACGTTAATAAACATAACTGTAAATGTGACAGAATTAGCCAAAGGGCTATTTTTCATCTGTAGACCCTTGACAGAATGTTAAAAGGTCACCCTAAAAACAAAGACAGAGCATCACACATATACATATAAAAATACACTCAGAAAAATCGCTACTAAAAGACAAAATATAAGTGAATTATCTAAAACAAAGTTAACATGAGAGGAAAAAAAAGAGAGAGAGAAAGATGGCAACAGGAGAGAGCAAGATAGCCAAGAGCAGGTAGTACAAGGAAATCTATTGTCAAGAGTACAATACTAATTTGTTGGACTAAAAAGTGTCCTGCATGTTCAAAAATTGAAGGTAGGCAATATCTTACAAGTATTGAAGTTTATTGACCAGAAAAGTACAGCGCTGGGTTGTCTCAGACACAGTGTCTCACAAAGAACAACCACGTGTGTCATTCTAACAACATATTTATAGTGTGTATGAGAGAGGGTGTATCTTCTTTCTTCAGGCGGTGCCTCCCTCTCTTGATCTAATCAGCTTCGTTCTCCTTTGTCTGCAAACATCACATGACACAGCACAACACACATTCCATAGACCTCCCCCAACCTGAGTTTTACCTGCTTTTAAGCCACCCCCTTATCTTTGCGCGCAAGGCTGCTCCCCCACACACATTCCTGAAAAAAAACCTCACAGCTTCTGCTTAAACATTTTCATTAAGGCACACTCATTATGTTAATCAAACTATAATAAAGAGTAAAGATTCAATCATAATAAAACTTATTAGTTGTCAATAACCAATTTTTAAGATGAGACTGGAAAGAGGCCAAATTATGTAATCGTCTAATTGTTGATGGGATGGAGTTCCATTCCCTTGCAGTCATTTGAATGTTAGTTTTGGGACAGACGGATGGAAGATCATTGATGTACAACGTAAAAAGTAAAGGACCCAGAATAGATCCTTGTGGAACACCAGTGGATATACCTAGGGCAGCTGAATTATTATTCTGTATACTAACATGCTGTGTGCGACCTGACAAGTATGATTCGATCCATTTTAAAGTATGAGGAGAGAAATTAAAACTTTGTAATTTAGACAAAAGAATTCTATGGTTTAGAGTGTCAAAGGCCTTCCTGAGGTCAAGAAACACAGCCCCGATGACCCCTCCTTTATCTAATAGAGACTTGACTTTTTCATTGAAGTAGCACAGCAATTTGCCATCTCAGTTGAGTAGTTTGCTCTGAAGCCAAATTGCATTGGATGTAAAGCAAAATAACTATTATTTAGATAATTAGTGATTTGCGCAGCCATCAATTTTTCTGCAACCTTTGAGACTATAGGTAAATTACCTTAGGTCTGTGATTACTAGCAGAGTGAGGGTCAACACTTTTGAATATAGGCACAATAACAGATGACTTCCAGGCACATGGGAACATCCCCTGAGAAACTGAAAGATTAATAATTTTAGTGATAGGTTTAACTAACGACTCACTAAGCTCTTTAAACATTATCACATTCATACCAAAAATATCCTTTGCTCTGGATGGTTTAAGAGATGTAATTGTTCTTGTGACGTCTAATTCAGAGACTGCCCTTAGATTAAGGGCTTGTTCCACTGTATTAACTGTATAAACTTCTGAATACTTAGGGGAAAAACATAGTGAAATTGTGACTACCGAGTCAACAAAGTAATAATTGAATGCTTTGGCTACATCAGCTGGATTGTTAGTCAGCTTCCCGTTAACCATCAATTCAAGTGATGACCTATCTTTTTTTTATCACCTTTTAAGTAGTTCAATTTATTCCAGATTGTTTTAGAATTACCTCTGGCCTCATTAATTATTCTCAGGAAAAAATCAGCCTTTGCTTTTCTCAAAGTCTTTACCACCTTGTTCCGTAACATAGCGAAATGTTGTCTATTATGACTAAACTTTGAGCTGTTTGCGGTTTTCAAAGCAAGATCCCGTTTTTTCATTAATTCTAAACTATCTGAATTCATCCAAGGGACAGTATGTTTTTTTATTTTTAGGATTAAGTTTACAACTGAAATCTTTCATGGTACTCTCTATGTCTTTGGAGAATGTTTAACTATCTTCGTCCTGATCTAAAACTCATAAGTAAAACTCATAAATGGATTGAGGGCGTTTGAGAGCGTGGTTTGAGACAGAGCTCTGTCAAACTATTTCTAAATATATCGTTTATTCCTGTTATTTCTTAATATTTATGTTCTAAATTGATTACTCACAGAGGGTTAAACCTATCCTTAAGTGTATCCCATACCAAATATCGTCATATAACGCACAGATAAATTTGTTTTATACGATCATTCGTTATTAGCACGCAGGCTGTTAGCATTCTGCTTAACTCACTGTTCTCATTATGACACCACTAATGGCTAATGATTCAGATATGTGTTTAACGTTACAAACACGGCTGCGAGAACGTAAAACGGCGATGGAAACATCCCGGGCTGACGCTCGCAAAGCTGCGGTAAGTGTTCGACGTGATTGTAATACTCCTATCACTTCTACTCCGTGTGTTTCTATGCACAGATCCCTGGCTTCTAGATCACGACGAGCCGAAATGAATTTCACGCCTGCACCAGCACGCACACAGCGGAAGGCGAAATCCAGGACCGGAGCGATGAACTCTCCCCCACCGCCGCCACCGGTCTTCGAGATCCCCACCAGTAACCGCTTTGCCGCCCTCTGCGAGACGAAATCCAACGCTGTGGTCATCGGAGACTCAATCGTCCGGAACGTACGCGCCTCCTTCAATGAAGGTAAGGTGCGCACTCACTGTTTTCCTGGCGCCCGTGTTCTCGATGTCTCTGCGCAGGTAACTGCGATTCTGAAGGAGGATGCAAGAGTGGGAGCCGTAGTTCTGCACGCGGGGGTGAATGACGTGAGAATGCAGCAGTCGGAGATCCTGAAGAGGGATTTCAGGAGTCTGGTCGATACTGTTCGCAACGCATCGCCCACGGCGAGGATCATCAAATCAGGGCCGCTTCCTACATACCGACGAGGGAACGAAAAGTTCAGTAGACTATTTACGCTTAATAATTGGTTAATGTCATGGTGTATTGAACAGAAGCTGCTCTTTGTAAATAATTTTGATCTGTTTTGGGAGCGACCAAGGCTCTTCCGCCCCGACTGTCATGAATCTCATACAGAGACATGGCGTGGGAACCCAAGTGCAGGCAGACACAGACGGTATTTGATGGTAACAAATATTTATTTTAACAAATAAACACTAAACAAAACATGCAAAACAAAGACCCACGGTGGGGTAATACAATACTGGGATATATATATACACTTAAAGACAAGAACACTGACTAACTAAACTATAAAACAAACACTGGTAACAAACACTAGACTAAACTCACTTAGACACGGGAAACAGGAACAAGGTAAGACGAATCGAACAGGAACAAGAACATGAACAGCTTACATCAGACAAGGTATCAAACATAGGTGTCACAAATAATGCACGAGCAACGAGACAAAGAAACGTGAGGACTCTTTATAGTAGAGGTAATTAACACAAACTAGGAAACAGGAGGGTAGGAATGATCACGCGACTCGAGGAGAGTGTGGAAGGCCAACAGGGTCAAAAACATCTCTCCCCTTTTTTTTTTTTTTTTTTTTTTTTTTGAAGGGATAAACAGGAATTTATTTTACAAATAATACTAAACAAAGAGGCAAAACAAAACCCACAATGGGGAAAACAAGACAGGGTAAATGATAAACGAATACAAGAACACTGACTGACTAAAACTACAAAAACAAACACTTGATATAGACACACTAACTAAACTAGACTTACTTGACAGGAACAAGGAACAAGATCAAACATACAGCATAACATCAAGAGCTAAGACGAGCATGTATCACATACAGAAACAGCTACAAGGTAAGACTAGGTCAAACAATGCACGAGCGACGAGACAATGAAACATGAGGACTGTTGCTGCCCCACTGAATTGTTGGTCAATACTCGTTAACTGATGTTTCCAAAAAGTTTAATACGTTGACATTCTTAAAAACACCGTAAGAGCTAAAGACACAAAGCAAACAAAAAACATCCATAAGCACATTATCAACAGCTAGACAATATTGTAATCAACATAAGACGATAAGACACTTAACCTCCGTTGCATTTAAGATAATATAAAAACACACGATTTACCTTATAACCTTTTCAGTGAGAAACACACAATTATAAAGAGGGAAGAAAATCCACACTGCAGTCTACATTCCTTGTGAACCATGCACAAACATTTCTTGTGACAACGGAAGTGTAAAGCGTCTTTATACAGGTAGCTGTCAAAATAAAAGTCCCGAAACTTAAACAAAAGATAAAAGGAATCACAAGTAAAAAACAGAGTCATTTACACTCCCACCAATCATGAATCCAGACATGAATGATTCCACAATTACAAATAGCATTCTTATATACAACATTTTCACATTAAGACAAAGAGAAAAAGGAAAGGTTTCAATCAGCCTCTAATAGCAAAACCAGTTTTTGAACTGGACGTTCAATTATAGAGGGCTTAGTAGGACAGTCTTCCTTACGTGCAATATTTCTTTTCCCAAGATGAACCTTAACTCTCCTTACTAGTCCATCCGAATCAATAATTGTTTCTACAACTCTACCCAGAGGCCATTTATATCTGGGCAAGTCACTGCTATTGACAATTACTATGTCCCCTACTGACAAATTTCTTCTTGGGGTATGCCATCGTTGTCTAAGGGCAATGTTGGAGAGATATTCTTTACGCCAACGTCCCCAGAATTGTTCAACAAGATATTGAACATGACGCCATCTCTTTCGTAAATAGAGATTTTCCTTGATAAACTTGCCTGGGGGAGGTAAAGCAATTACTGACTTCATGGTCAGAAGATGGTTCGGTGTTAAGGGCTCAAGACTGTTTAGATCACTTAAATTGTCAACTGTTAGTGGACGACCATTTACAATTGACATTGCTTCATAGAAAAACGTTCTCAAAGAAGAATCATCAATTCTTTCTGAAGCAACTAGAAATGTGGACCTAAGAACACTTTTCACTGTCCTAATCTGACGCTCCCATAGACCTCCTGCATGACTTGCGCAAGGTGCATTCATCACAAAATCACACTGATTTTCAGCCAAGAAGTGTTTCAATCTGTTGACATCCAGTTCTTTAAGGGCTTCCACAAACTCATTCCTAGCACCAATGAAGTTACTGCCTTGATCAGATTTAATCTGTCGAATTGCTCCACGAATAGCAATTAAACAACGCAAGCCATTAATGAAGGAATCTGTAGAGAGGGTTTCAAGCATTTCAATGTGAATAGCACGAGAGGAGAAACAAGTGAAGATCAGGCCATATCTTTTGTGCATCTTTCGTCCTTGTTTAGTAAGAAAAGGTCCAAAACAATCCATGCCGCAATAGGTGAATGGTGGAGAGGGATTCACTCTTTCTGAGGGTAGACAAGCCATTTTTTGCTCTTCTAATGATCTCCTAAGTTTCCTACAAATCACGCAATTATGGACATAAGATGCAACAGCACGATTAATGCCAAGAATCCAGTAGCCCCTGGCACGAATCTCATTAATGGTAAAACCTCTACCTTGGTGCTTGATCCTTTCATGGCAATTTGCTATGATTAACTTTGTAATGTGATTGTCTTTGGGAAGGATCACAGGATGTTTTAATAGTTCACATGACATGTTATCAAGTCTTCCTCCCACCTTGAGTAATCCATCACTATCAATAAACGGATTAAGATTGTACAATTCACTGTGGGATGACAAGGAGTTTCCTTTGCTTAACACTTTCAATTCCTCTTGGAACACATGGGTTTATAGATTGCTGATTATAGTACGTTCTGCTCTTTCTCTTTCCTCAACAGTAGATAGAACAATCCCTTTAAATCTATGTATGTAGCGTTGGATACATGCAATTGCTTTGACAGCTTGAGACAAAGATGAAAACTTAAAAAGATGGTCCGCAATCGTTCTCTGCTCTATGGCCTGTGAGCTTAGTGTCAAAGCACCTCTGACTTCCACATCACCTGATTGCAGCTCTGAGATCTCATTAGCGGCTAGGATCATTTCCTTGTTCCACAAAAATTTTGGACCAGCAAACCAGAAATTAGTTCATTAACAGTAAAGCCTCTTGAGGCATAATCTGCTGGGTTTTCCTTTGTTGGGACATACTTCCATTGCTGAGGATTTGTACTTAGATGGATCTTCTGTACCCTGTTGGCAACAAAGGTGTGGAATCGGCGCACATCATTGTTAATATATCCTAGAACAACTTTAGAATCTGTCCAGAAGAATTCTTTAATGTCGTTATACTGAAGTTCCCTTCTTAGAATTTGACTGACATCCACAGAGACGACTGCTGCTGTCAATTCTAGCCTTGGGATAGTGGTTACCTTCATTGAAGACACACGGGATTTTCCCATGACCAGAGCAACATGAACTTCTCCCTTTTCATTTTTTAATCTCAAATATGAACATTGTCCATAACCCTTAGTACTAGCATCTGAGAAATGATGTAACTCAGCCTCTTGTACTCTTCCAAAGCTATGTGGAGCATATGTACGAGGAATACTCAATTCCTTCAAGTTGACCAAGTCCTTTTTCCAGTGCTCCCACCGCATTTGCAATTCGATACTCACTGCATCATCCCAACTTGTGCCCTGTTTACACACTTCCTGTAATATTTTTTTTCCTTTAAGAGTGAATGGAGAAATAAACCCAAGTGGGTCATACAATGATGCTATTGTGGATAAAATCCCTCGTCGGGTTGCAGGCTGTTCCTTGAGACAATTATCAAACATAAAATAATCGTGTTCTATATTCCACTGGATCCCCAATGTTCTTTCTACCAAGGAATTACCAAAAGACAAGTTTGGTTCTTCTGTGCCATTTGCTCGTTCTGATGGTGGAATACTCTCTAAAACGGCTTTGTCGTTGGACACAAATTTGTGTAGCCTAAGGCCACCAGTAGCACAAAGTTCTCTAGCTTCCTGGGCTAGCTGAATTGCTTCTTTTGCTGTAGGCACGCTTGTGACGCCATCATCCACATAAAAATCGTTCATTACAAACTTAAAGCCCAAGGGATACTGATCTTTACTGCCTTCAGCTAAATACTTCAGTCCATAATTTACACATCCTGGGGATGAAGATGCTCCAAAAAGATGTACTGTCATTCTGTACTCTCGAGGCATTTCAGTTAAATTTCCATTCCTCCACCACAAGAAACGCAAGAAGTCTCTATCGGTTTTGTACACATGGAACTGATGAAACATTTTTTCGACATCACATATTAAAGCAACAGGGTGCTGTCGAAATCTAAGAAGAATACCAATCAAACTATTCATCAGATCTGGTCCTTGCAGAAGATAATCATTGAGACTAACCCCATCGTATCTTGCTGAACAGTCGAAGACAACTCTCAGCTTGTCTAATTTCTTAGGATGGTAAACCCCATGATGAGGAACATACCATTTTCCATCTTTAGGGTCATCATTGTCGATTTCTTCTGCTTCTCCTCTTTCGATGATCTCCTCCATAAATTTTACATAGTGTTCCCTGTAGCCTTGATCCTTTAACAATTTCCTCTTTAAATGATTAAGCCTCACAAGGGCAAGTTGTCTATTGTTTGGCAATTCAGGTCTCTCTTTGAAAGGCAAAGGCATTTCCAAGTGTCCCGAACTAGTTTTCTTAATATTATTGCTTAGTTGGTTCAAAAAGCTAATATCGTCCTGTGAAAAGGTTTTAGTATCAGCACTGATATCTTTAAAATCAGATTCGAGAACACGTATAGCATCTGCTGGAGTCATTAGGGGCATTTCTTTGACAGAAATCCGATGACAGAAACTAATTTCCCCAGATGAATCAGGCAGGGGTATTGTGGGTCCAACAATGCTCCATCCTAAATCCGTTTTAATGGCATATGGGCAGTCGTCACCTCCCAAGATCACCTGTCTTGGTGCTAATGCTCTAGCACAGTTGTACCCTATCAGCAGTCCAGCTTCGCAGTCCATCAGAGGGGGAATTTCATTGCTCACTGCAGAAAGATGATTCCAGGATTTAGCCGTTTCACAAGTAGGTATATGAGCATGATTAACTGGGATACATTCCTTGGTATAGACAGGGGGAAGTTCAATGTAATGGGCAGCACTATAGCCTCTTACACGGAGCCCTTGAACTCTTTCACTTTTCACTATAGTATCTCTTCCAGTCATGGTAGTTAGTTTTAACTTCACAGGAACCTTTTCTGCATGCAACACATTGCTTACTTCCTGATCAATGAAAGTCGTGTCACTCTGAGAATCCAGCAAAGCATAGACTAATTTTTCTATACTAGGGCTTGTGCTTGAGGATATCCATACTGGTACAACCATTGATGTGTAGGATGGTCTCTTACTGACTATACTAAGTGACATAACAGCTGTAGACTCTTCTTGCCTCTGAACGGATACTGGTACTGGTACAACTGCAACTGGGACTGATCTTTCTCTCTTAGTGTAATTATCATCATGAAGACATGTGGGATGCCTTCCTTTACATGCACTACAAAAAAGACGATAACGACAGTCCCTTGCACTATGACCATGTTTTAAACAACCATAACAAAGGTTGTTTTCCTTGACATAGATCCTTCTCTCTTCCAGGGTCTTGGTCGTTAATTTCTGACAATCATTCAGCTGATGTCCAGAATCACAGCAAAATAAACAGGGAGGTTTTACACCTTTCTTCCCAAACCTTTGCTTTTCCGAACCTAAATTGGTCTGAGTATTTAAAACATTAACCTTATTACTTCTGCCTTCTCTAAAATTTCGTTTTTCAACAGATCCTAAGCTGAGGGCATAGGAGGAAGTGACTGGGTTACAGGCAACTTCCGCTTCCAATGAGACGAACGATACAAAGGTCTTAAAATCAGGAAAGGACTTATTTTCTCGTAGATTTTGAGTAACTTGCCGATTCCAACGTGACGCAGCCCATTCAGGTAACTTTTGGACTAGTTTTTGGTTTTCCTCACAATCATTTAATATTTGTAAACCTTCTACATGAGGCATAGCATCTCGACATGAGTTGAGAAAGTCTGAAAGGTCCCGGAGTCCAACAGCATCTTTGTATTGGACTTTCGGCCAGCTTGCCAATTTCTGTCTGAATGCACGTTGTATCAGAAATGGCTGTCCATATCTTTGATCTAATTTATTCCAGGCATCTTTATATGCTTCATCATCACTTCTACAAAACGTGCCATCCAGAACTTTCCGTGCTACTCCACCCACATACCTTTTTAGATAGTACAGCTTGTCAACAGGAGATATGCCCTTTCTATCAATCAATGACACAAATGATGCCTTCCACTCGACGTATTGGATGGAGTCGCCATTGAATACAAAGGGCTCTGGTGTTGGCAGCCTATTCAGATTTATACTGTCTTGCAGCACTTGTACAAGGGAGGATACCTCGGTTTGAGACGTTAATGGTTTATCGATAGACTGATTAGAAGGACTCTGAGTTGGCCAGCGCTGTTCTCCGACAACAATATTTTGTGAGGAATTTTCAACTCCTTGCGTCATCATTTGATTGTAGGCTTTAAACCGAGCTTGTGCTATTCTCAGATCCCGTTCGGCTTGTAGTCGCTCAAGTTCACGTCTTTGAATATCTAAATCCTTCCTTTGCCTTTCCTGTAATTCCAAAATTTAATCCTTCTGTTCATTTTCCTCCATTAAAATCTTAAGTTCTTCTTCTCTTACAGACAATTCTGCCACTGCTTCAGCATGCCTTGATAAACCCTGTGAGGACCCGGTATGACGACTTAGCTGATCGACAGATTTGTGGCTTATTCTGGAAACCGTGGACCCATAGATAGATCGAGCATAACTACAATCAAGTAGCTCTCGTAAACGCTGTTTTACCTGTTCTTCATCAAATTCATCAATGCCTGCTATTCGTTCATATACAATTTTTTGTATGTCTGCTGTTACTGCTTCACATGCATCGATACGACGTCTTAATTCCGTGGACGGTGTAACAAGATCTCGAACTTCTTTATAGATTTGCATAACATTGTCTTTGACATCTTCCAATGAATCAACAAGAGATGCCAGCTCACTCTCAGTTAAGTCAGATTTAAGTTGATTCCTAGCCACACGTGCTTCCATTTTCCATTTTTCATATACTTGAGTTAACTTCCTTTCCTTCTTCTGAGCATTTTCTCTTTGTAATGCAGCCATTTTTTCAGTTGGATTTCGTGAGCGAACTGAATGCCTAAGGTCTTGGGATTCAACAATTGCACCTTGATTTGTACTATTTAGTTCATTTTGATTCTTATACCCAGTTACTTCTATTGCCCCTAGCCTCACTGCACCTTCTGATGGGTTTTTATGAACCTTATTAAGTGATTGTACAACATTTTTAGGGCTATTAACTTGTCCTTCACCCACAATATTGTCAAATGAGCAATGTGACTCTGTCATTTTTGAACACACACACAAAAAATACAAATTAAACAAATGAAAAAATAACTACTATAAAGGCACTCACGGTATTATTTCTAAAACCTAAACAATAGAGACAGAATATAACATCAACATCAATATTAAGAGGATTTAAAATCTGCTTTGGGTATTCAAGTAAACTTTAACCTTCAAACAATTTCCTTTTTCCAAACACAGGAGTCTTTAAAATGCTTAAAATGTTTCCAACTCGCCTCCTTTACAGGGTAAAATTGAATAGAATGTCTCTTCATGAAACTTGTGTTTGAAAGATAAGTGTCACCTTAAAGGGAACGCAGTCATTTAAAGTCCTTCGTGTGAAGATTGATCCTCCTTTGTTCCGTAATGAACCATATATGACCACCAGGATCGACTCGCTGCCCGTACACTCTTGATTTGAATAAGACCCGTCAACGTGGACTCCAGTCTTTAATGCAGTCGCCTTCAGTCGTCCTCACAACTGGCCAAGCTCTTACTGTTGCTGCCCCACTGAATTGATGGTCAATACTCGTTAACTGATGTTTCCAAAAAGTTTAATACGTTGACATTCTTAAAAACACCGTAAGAGCTAAAGACACAAAGCAAACAAAAAAACATCCATAAGCACATTATCAACAGCTAGACAATATTGTAATCAACATAAGACGATAAGACACTTAACCTCCGTTGCATTTAAGATAATATAAAAACACACGATTTACCTTATAACCTTTTCAGTGAGAAACACACAATAATAAAGAGGGAAGAAAATCCACACTGCAGTCTACATTCCTTGTGAACCATGCACAAACATTTCTTGTGACAACGGAAGTGTAAAGCGTCTTTATACAGGTAGCTGTCAAAATAAAAGTCCCGAAACTTAAACAAAAGATAAAAGGAATCACAAGTAAAAAACAGAGTCATTTACAAGGACTCCTTATAGTAGAGGTAATTAACACAAACTAGGAAACAGGAGGGTAGGAATGATCACGCGACTCGAGGAGAGTGTGGAAGGCCAACAGGGTCAAAAACATCTCTCCCCACAAAAAACCATCAGGCAATGCCATGGCTCCACTCGAGACAAGAATAAAACATGACATGATAGTGGAACCATGACACCGACGGCCTGTACCCCAGCAGCATTGAAGCGGAAATTCTGTCTGACAACATCTCAAAGACGCTACGCACCATTTGACTAGTAAGTACAAATTTTAACTATAATCTGTGTTCTTCTCACCCAACTGTTAAGAATGTTACAGTTAAAAATGTTACTGCTTTCAAATGCATAGTGACTGTGTCTGTCCCCCGAATAATACAACCAAATAATAATTTATTTAAAAGTGAGCAAAAAAATCTTATCATGATTAAACCAAAAGACAATATTCTTAATGAGCAAAACCAACGCCTAAAGTTTGGGCTACTTAATATTAGATCACTAAATCCAAAGGCAGTTATTGTAAATGAAATGATCACAGACAACAGTTTTGATATACTTTGCCTCACTGAAACCTGGCTTAAGCCAAATGATTACTTCGGTCTAAATGAGTCTACTCCACCAAGCTACGGTTATATTCATGAGCCACGTCCGGTTGGTCGAGGTGGTGGTGTCGCAACAATCTTTAGAGACTTTCTTACCGTTATTTGGAGAACAATGCATACATTTAAATCATTTGAAATGCTTGCGTTGAACATAACAGTTCCAAACAAAAGTAAAAAATCATTGGTCTCTCTTACATTGGTTACTGTGTATAGACCTCCTGGGCCTTACACTAATTTTCTGATAGAGTTTGCAGACTTCTTATCGGATCTATTGGTTAACGTCGATAAAGTACTGATTGTTGGAGATTTTAATATCCACGTAGATAGTGCTAACGATCCATTAGCTGTGGCGTTTAAAGAACTACTAGACTCTTGTGGTGTAACACAATACATCAATAGACCTACTCATCGCCTTAATCATACCCTAGACTTGATTATATCTCACGGAGCCGATCTAACCAATATCGATATTATACCTCAAAGCGACGATGTTTCCGATCACCATCTTGTAACATGTACACTTCGCACTGCAGAAATCAGTTGTATATCTCTTTATCGACAGTGTAGAACAATCACCTCAACTACTAAGGATAGTTTCGTAAAGAACTTGCCAGATCTGACTCCTCTAATAACCTTTCCAACTAATATAGAATCGCTCGATGACATGACCAGCAACATGGGCACTATTTTCTCTAACGCATTAGAAGCGGTCGCACCTATGAAGTCAAAAAGGATTATTGAAAAGATCATAGCACCATGGTATAATAACACCACTCGAGCCCTAAAAAGAAAACTGGTAAAATGGAGCGAAAATGGAAACAAACCCAATTAGAGGTCTTTAAAATTGCATGGAAAGAGAGTGCAAGCTGTTACAAAAAGGCACTAAAAGCAGCAAAAGCCGAGCATTTCCGTAACCTCATAAAAAATAACAAAAACAATCCAAGGTTTTTATTTAGTACAATTGCTAAACTAACAAACAAACAGACTCCACCTGACCTGGGTATTCCGCTGCACCTTGGTAGCAATGAATTCATGAAGTTTTTTACCGATAAAATCGAAATAATACGAGACAACATAGCTAAAACCAAACCTCCAAGTGTGTCGGAAGAATTAGTCTCAACCGTCACCCAAAAAGAAAAGCTAGAGTGTTTTTCTCCTATAAATCAGGAAGATTTAATTAAAGTTATTGCAACATCCAAACCGACGACATGCTTATTAGACCCCATTCCGACTACTTTATTAAAAGAGTTACTACCTGCTGTAATTGAGCCCATTTGTAACATCATCAACTCGTCAATTAATCTAGGACATGTCCCAGGGCCCTTTAAGCTGGCTGTAATTAAGCCTCTTATCAAAAAAACAAACTTGGACCCCAATGAACTTGGAAGCTATAGACCGATTTCAAATCTCCCGTACTTGTCTAAAATACTAGAATAAGTAGTGTCAACTCAACTGTGTAACTTCCTACAAAATAATGACATGCACGAAAAGTTTCAGTCTGGCTTTAGACCGCATCACAGCACTGAAACTGCGCTCGTTAGAATTACAAATGACCTCCTTATTGCTTCAGATAAAGGTAACATCTCACTCTTAGTCCTGCTTGACCTTAGTGCTGCTTTCGATACTGTAGACCATAAAATACTACTTGATCGTTTACACAATTATATGGGTATTCAGGGACAGGCACTGCAATGGTTCAGATCTTACTTAACAGAAAGATATCAATACGTCCATTTAAATGGGAAATCGTCAAATCTTACGCAAGTAAATTATGGATTACCTCAGGGATCGGTTTTAGGACCCCTGCTTTTCTCCATATACATGCTGCCCCTTGGCAACATTATTAGAAAACATGGAATTAGCTTCCACTGTTATGCAGATGATACTCAGCTATATATCTCATCAAGACCAAATGATTCATTTAAGCTATCCAAACTGGCAGAGTGCATCGAGGACATAAAACACTGGATGACTAGTAATTTCCTCCTTTTAAACTCTAGCAAAACAGAAATATTACTTATAGCACCAAATTCAAGTAAACAGAATATCTTCGATTACAGCCTGCAAATTGAAAGCTGCACTTTTACCCCAACAACTACAGTTAAAGACCAAGGCGTTATATTAGACGGCAACCTGTCATTTAAAAATCACATCTCAAATATCACAAAAACAGCCTTCTTCCACCTTAGAAATGTTGCCAAATTACGAAATAGTTTATGTGTTGCAGACGCAGAAAAGCTTATTCATGCATTTGTGACCTCACGGCTTGACTATTGTAATGCTCTACTTAGTGGTTGTCCAGTATCATCGATAAACAAACTACAGTTAGTTCAGAATGCTGCTGCCAGAGTTCTTACTAGGTCAAGAAAATACGATCACATAACCCCAGTTTTAACATCGCTTCACTGGCTACCCATTAAGTATCGTATTGATTTTAAAATTCTTTTAATTACTTACAAAGCCCTGAACGGTTTAGCACCTACTTACTTAACCGAGCTTTTATCACGTTACAACCCATCATGCTCCCTAAGATCTCAAAACTTAGGAATTTTGACAACACCTAGAATAACAAAATCCACCAAGGGGGGACGAGCTTTCTCATACGTAGCACCTAAACTCTGGAATAGCCTTCCTGATACTATTCGAGGGTCAGACACACTCTCCCAATTTAAATCTAGATTAAAGACACATCTTTTCAGCCAAGCTTTCACTTAATGCATAGTTAATGAACAGCAGCTACGCTAATTATCCTCTTTATTCTCTTTCCGCCTCTGCCTCGGGCTGCCCATCCCGAGGTAGGAAGAAGTTCCACCATGTCCAGACGACCGACAGATGCCCATCCCCAATCTGACCATCCCAGCTCCATCAAGGGGAATTCCACCACCAGCCAAGAGAAATATGACCATCGGACCATCCCAGCTCAGACCACTACATCCCCAACCGAGAGCAAAGACGGACTATTTGTCTAATTAATGCTGAAGTTACAATATTTGGTATTAAATGCTAAACTTAAATCACATGTCACCAGTTTGAGTGCAGCTATGACACGTCAGAGGGGATCTGGCCCTCCCGGCTGAGCCTGGTTTCTCCCGAGGTTTTTTTCTCCATTAATTAATCATTGGAGTTTGGGTTCCTCGCCACAGCAGGGCAGTGTTGGCCTGCTCACCGGGAGACTGCATTCATTCATTTATTTATTTATTTAGAAATTAGCTATTATTTATTAGTATGATCTTACTCGTTGTATGAATACCATGCACTGTGCTGTGTTTTAACTTTTCTGTTCTTCCTGTTTGCTACTGTAAAGATGCTTTGAAACAATACACATTGTGAAAAGCGCTATATTAATAAACTTGAATTGAATTGAATTGAATCTATTCCGATAAATAAATCATCCCATTCAATCTGATGGACTGCCTTCTTGAAGTCATCTAGTTTACGTTTTCAGTGGTTTGCAACAACAATCAGTGGTTGTTGAACTCCAGTAAGAAGGCTATTTTATTCACTTTAAGTGATTCTCTTTAATGTAGTGGATGCTGATTCATTAATAATCTAGTTGTTGAAAAAAATGCTGATTACCGATGTATTTTCCATGAATCTGCTATGTTAGCGATCAAAACGTTACTTAGCTAGTTAATGTTTGCTTGTTACATAGGACGTCACACACTGCAACCAACATGGTGAAGCCGTTTCCCATGCATTGTTTTATTTTAGGTGATCTGGCATGATGTGAACATTAACGGCCACAATTAGCCACCCATCCTGCCATTCAGGTCCCGTGTCACACACAGCTGCGAACATACCGGTTACAATTTTGTGACGTTGGCACTATATTTAGCGTCCACAAAAGGCGCACAGCTTTCTTTCAGTTTGAGAAAATCGTTTTCTCAGCTAAACATTCAGTTTACTGAAACTCATCAACGAGTACAACACAGAATTTGTTACTGACTGTTTGGTTACACGAACATGAACAAAGTTTGTTGGCGGAGGCAGTGCACTACAGGGGAAAATAACAACCACTCATTAATGTCGATGTACGGTGACTTTGTCAGACGATGTTGCCGTATAAATCAGGATAACAAGTGTTTAAAAAGAGACCCATTGTTGACATCATGGGTATTGTGTTTTTATATTTGTTTGCTGTCTTCACAACAGAGACAAAAAATATATTTGGAAAAAGCATTTTTGTTCATTTGTATTACAGTATGTGACAGTTCAGTTCAGTTATAATATGACTGCAAGTCGGCATAATACACCTATGAACGTAATGCATATTGTCGCTTTGTGTCGTAGTTAGTACAATTTTGACTGTATTATTTGTGTCCCCTTTAAAAATTGCTCTTGAGAAATTGTATGTCTATTGTCCCCCCACTAATGTTAAATGAGATTTACGCCCATGCCAACATGTTAATACCACTCACAGACTTTAGGCTACCCACCTTTCTTTGTGAAAAACTGGGTTACAGTTTGACACCCATTCCTTTGTCTTTCCTCTCTCTCTCTCTCTTTCCATTATTGAAAAGCTACAGCCACATTTCTAAGTGTTATTCTGTGTACTCGTGTGCTTCTGTTTATCACCTTGGATTGTCTTACAGAATTGGATTATTGCTACATGTCCAGACCTACGGCTGTTATCACGTTTACGACTGTTTGCTGTCTGCCTCGACCCTTTGCCTGTTTCATGTTTATCCGCTACTGGTTGTGATAATTCTGTATTTTAACATTAAAGAGAGATCGGCAAGTGGATCCGACTCGCCCTGAACATTCATTACAGTAACTCTGTTAATCTTTCCGTTTTATTCAGAAATTTGCTATAACTTCACAATCAAACATAAGTTAGAAAATATGCATACATATGAATAAGTGGCTTATTTAACTTTATTCATTTGACATCTTACAACACCCGACTATTGTCTTTTTGGTCACCTGGGGTCAGCGATTTACACCTTTTAGTTCCTGCGTGAGATCACACACACTTGGATGATAAACTCTACTGAATAAAACAAATAAACATTTGATTTCTTTTTTGACTGTTTTTCTTTTGTTCTTTTCTGCTTTTATAAATGTGTATAAAACCAAATTATTTCAGTTAATTCCAGTCTTGTTTGCTACATTTATGTAGACAGTATCTAGGCACTTTCATATCGTAAATATAAACATAAAAAACTGTTATGATTACAGATGAAAAACGTCTGGAGTTTATTTGAACTGATTTACATAAATACAGAATAAAAGTTCCCTTCACCAGATTTCATTTCACATCCAGAATATTCTGTGTCAGAGATCAAGCAGACTTATGAAGATGAGAAAGTGCTAAAATAACACAATTTGCTGAAAGACCTAAAGCAGTAAACACACACATCACTATCATCTGTTATTAAACTCATGTCATCCTCTTGACATCCACAAATAAATGTCAGTAATGTAAACACTGGTCCAGAGGGATTCATTTTTTCCTTTTTATTTATCTCTTTATAAATCTTATATACACATTTAAATCTTAAAGATATTAGTTTAACATTTTGGTTTATTAGTTATAAATGTTCTGTTTGATGTGTTAAAAACTGAGACTGGAAGTTCTTCTGGACCAGCGTTGTTTACATCATCTGAAGTGATCTACATCACAGAAAGTGACAGACACACATGATTTAATTTTCTTTATTTCTGGTGCAGATGAAGTTGAGTTCTTGAGATCGAGGAAGACTGATCCACTTATGATCTCCTCCAGACTGAACCGCTCCAGCTCTGTGTTCACCGCTGCAGTGCTTCAGTTGAATCTGAACCCCTGGAGCCCAATTCTGATAGCAGACGACCTCTCCTCGTACCCAGATCCAGAGATTCATGAGACAGTAATAGTGTAACCCCATCCACACCTCAGCAGTCGAGGCCTGATGAACCACTGATGTCACCCAGCGCTGAATCTTCTCTGAATCAACTGAAACCAGATCCACATGATTCTCTCTGCAGTATCTCACAGCTTCAGTCCAGCTCAGATTCTTCTGGATCAATATCAGCTCATCTGAACACACAATAAACACAAACAACTGAACATGAGAACAAAACACAAACACTGAGACTGAACTGAGATCAGTTTCATCATGAAGAAACTTCTGTGGTCAAACACACACATTGACTTTTATTAACTCACCTTCATGACACACAAAAGTGTGAGAGACACTGCAAGATACATCATGCCATTTCCCCTCTTTATTCACTTTGGTCACTGTACAATCATCACCAGAATTATTCGGTTGACCAGAGTCCCAATGTCTGAAGGCGGAGTCAGTGTTATCTGACCACTCCCACGAGTCTCTGAACAGACCAATCCAGACAGATGTGTGAGGATCATTAATGATGTTGTGGATCAGTTGATTGTCAGTCTGGTTCCTCACACTGATCAGATCAGTATGATACTGTCTGCAGAAACTCTGAGCTTCACTCCATGTTGTATTAGAAGTATTAATGATGTATGATTTACTGCTGTCTGTTGAAGAAAATAAAGATTCAAGTCTCATGATTTTCATTCATTCTCATTACACTTACAGTTCAGATGTCGATCTACAGAAACATCTGTCTTCTAAAAGTCTTGATAAATGCTTAACTTGTTCAGGTGCCACAACAAAAAACACATATGAAAGTGGAGGAGTGATGTCACAGGTTACAAACAGTGATGAAAACAGCACACTACTTCCAGTGTATCATCTACACAAACTGACTCCATTTACAATAAAACAAACAATCACATCTAACCATCAAACACAATAATTTTAGAGAACAAGAGTCAAGAAGTCCACTGAAGGAAACACTAAGCACGATGAGGGTTTGTCTTCTTATTGTTCATGTTTTCTTCAGTGACTGCGAATGACTCAATCTTCACTTCATTATCTCATTGACTGAATCTGATTTGACTTATTCACTCGTTCATGTGTTCAATAGGGAGACATCTAAATCATTCTGTGCAGGGAGACCCGAGGACTGGAGTTAAAACCCCAGACTTAAACTGAGACTACACTTAAAAGTCTACTTTCATAAACTTAGAAGAGGCCAGTTTAGTCCCCAGCAGTATTAAAATAATACACCTACAGGTTCACTACTAGCAGACTGTTAATTATATACTTACTAAATAAATAAATAACACTTAAAATACACTTAAACGTTACTCTTGTATAGTGTTTTATAAGGTTTGGTGTCAGTTGGGAGTAAAACTCACTTGGTGGTGCTTCAACACACTCATAAGACACATTCAGGTATTTGTAAGTTCCAGAACAAGGATCAGTGAAAACTGCATTGTTCACAACTATAGAACAACTCGTTTCTCCATCACATCTGTGATAATAAATACAAAAAACAGCAAAAATATATAAAGATGATCTGATAATATCTGATTTCTCTTTAATAATGTTTTCTATTCTCACCGAGTGGCCACCGCACTTAGAGATGTGATCAGACTGCACTGAACATTTGAGATCTGGTCATCTGGTCTTCCAGTAGAGCAGGTCTGTCTGTCTGTACGCCCATAATTGGCTGAAAGGACTTTAATAGTTCCCTGATCTGTTGATAAAGTCACATTACAGACAATTGTGTTTGACAAATCTTTATTTTCTCATCATGTTATGTGGCCTTTAAATCAGTGAACATGTAAATGATGAAACTCAGAGAACTCACCACAGCTGAGAAGGAAAGTCTGTGATTCACAGATAATGAAATCCTTTGAAACACCTGAAGTCAGAGATGAGAAGTGAATCAGATGTAATGATGCTACTGTGATACATTGACTGTCTTTGTGTATTTGTTTAAATCAAAAGTGTCCAATCCTGTAGAGTTCAGCTCCAACCTGTTCATCTGACCCACATGTGTTCTGTTTCTTAACTGTGATGTTTATTATTGTTGTCTTATGATCATGTTTTGTGAAGTGAAGGTTTGCTGTCACTCACCATTGTAGCAGATGAATCCCAGCTTATGTTTACACTTCTGCTGATGCCATTTTCCATTTCTCATAACAGCACAATTATTTGCGTCAGTTGATGGTTCAGTTTCCCAGTTCAGATATTTCACAGGATCACCCAGAGACCACTTCCATTTATAAACATCTGTTCTCTTTAGTCCAATCCAGACCTTCTGATTGTTATTCACAGTCTTCTTCAGCTCGTTCATGTCATTGATGTTGTTGACTGTGGCCAGATCTGTGTAGTTCTCTCTGCAGTATCTCTGAGCTTCAGTCCAGGTCTTTTCAATGTTTATATAGTGATAGCGGCGCTGAATGCCTTCAGATAATGAACAGAGAGCTGAAAGAGAGAGTTTTTATTCAGACACATTCACTCAGAGCTGATCTAAGCAGGAGTGGGCTGACACCACACAATCATCATTTACTGACACAGAGTTTGTATTAAAGAAGCAGATTCTAATAGATTTTAGTCCATTAGTGTCTCACAGAGATGAGCGCTCGAGTCGGCAACTCAGAATCAAATCACATTTTATAACACGTCAGACTTCCACCATAAAAATGTTAGAGAAAGCAAGAAAAATAAGTCAATCTCAGGCAGTAGGACTTCTAAACAGGCTCAATGATTGCTGATTACTTATTTACCCAACTTCAATTTGGTAAAGTGTGCAATATATTCTGTGCTGTTTGATTTTAATCACTAATCTATTCAATTCTATTTTAATCTATATTCCACCATCAGCAATAGTAACTCTGCATCATACAATTCCAAGTCAACACGTGAGGTCATGCGATGATCATAGGGATGTCACAACATTCTTATTTGTTGATTTGATAATTGATTCTCAAATATTCTTCTTGCTATCTGGGCAAATAAACAGTCTGTCTGCATTCAGACCATTCAACTCAACAATCAATTCATTTACTTCCATTTGAAATCTGAGACTTGTCTGAAAAACCATTGAAACTAGTTTTAACTTTGTCCAGACGTCCCTTTATATTCGGGGTTCAGTAATTATTACAAAATGCCTCTTTTTCTTCAATAGAACAGTTATTAATAGACGGACGGATAACTCTGGTGTCAATTCTCCTGACATTTAAATCAAACATAAAAGCACAAACACAAACTCACCAATGACAAGAAGAGTGAAATATAGAATCTGAGCCATTTCTGAGGAAGAAACACATTGAAAACCTCAAATGTTAAACTTCTGTTTGTTCACAAGTTTGGTGTCAGAAATCAATTTAAATGCAAAATTTAAAATCAAATCAATCTGTAAATATGACATAAAAGTTTGTTTAGTTTCTGGAATGTATAAATCTATAAATGTCAATGAAGTTAAAAGTCAACATTTCCATCACTTAGTGTATTTCTACAGAAAGTCAGTTTCTTGATAAAGTTTCATTAGAAGTTATTTTTAGATACAATGTTTATAAAACAGAGTTATATCAAAAGGATAATATTAATAGAAATGAGAATGTAAATAGTTCTTACTTTTCATCTCTTGTGTGTTTCTCTCCTGAATCTGCTGCTGTTTCTCTCTCTCTGTGTGTTTATATGTCATTATATTACATCTGATCTTCAGCACCTCACATCATTTGGGTATTTCTCTAGAAAGACTTATTTTCATATTTTACATCCTGCTTATTTGTATAATAGTCCATCTACTGTCCTGTTGTCTATTATGTAATGGAAGAACTGAAATGAGAAGAAACAAGGTGTGCGTTCCCTTATTTGCATGTGTGATCTATGTCAGCCAGCGAATACAAGATAAGAGACACAGCTGAGGTTGATGTGGTGTATTTCTAAAATATATATATTTAAAACAACAAACATATAGATTTTAGGTCATATTTGAGGAAGGAGGTCAAACTCAAGAGCGGGTACGGCCCTGTGTGAGAGAAATGATGTGTGGCATGAGAGCATGAGTCAAATGAGTGAGTCTTACCAATTCAACTACAAGTCTGTTTAAGTAATATTGGATCAGAGGACACGATCATCAGACGGTAGACAAAGACCTTGCCACTGTTGCTGAGAGAAGGAGCCTCTGGGTCTGGTTGAAACGGAAGGACGCAATATGGGCTGCCAAATGACCTTGAGCTGCAGTCATAGCTGCCCACTGCTCCGGGTGTAAATGTTTTCATGACTCAGTTAGCTACTCACTAGATGGGTTATTTAATGCAGAGGCCATAGCTGACAAATAGGTCACTTTCAGAGGACAGGTGCAGTGGAGGATAATCAAGAACTGGCCAGTGGTGCAGAAAGAGGAAGTTGATTGAGGTGGATGGACACAGCATGGCCAGTCAACACGATGATGTCACAGTGATGTCACCATTAGTTTTCAGAAAGCTCATTATGAGGTCAAAATGTAACCTCACACAAAGTCACTGTGTGCTCAAACTGTGATCTTAGAGGTTTAGATGTGACTGGTTTGTCATTTGAAGAAATCATTATGATGATGAGTGTATGAGCTGCAGCTCATACAGAACGCTGCTGCCAGGATTCTGACCAGAACCAAAAAATCACTCCAATCCTCAGGTCCTTACACTGGGTACTAGTTACTTTTAGAATCAACTTCAAAGTATTATTAATTGTCTATAAATCAGTTAATGGTCTAGGACCTAAATACATCTCAGATATGCTCATTGAATATAAAACAAACAGACTTCTCAGATCATCAGGATCAGGTCAGTTAGAGATAACAAGGGTTCACTCAAAACAGGGCGAGTCAGCGTTTAGCCATTACGCCACCCGTAGCTGGAATCTGCTTCCAGAAGACATCAGACATTCACCAACATTAGCTACTTTTAAATCCAGATTAAAAACTCACTTGTTTAGCTGTGCATTTACAGCCTGAGCACTATGCTGGTTTACATCAACTGCACTTTTACTTCTAATTTATTTTTATTTTGCTCTCATTCTTTTCATATATACACTAACATTTTTTAATCAATTTTATTGCTGTTTTTTGTTTCTTAAAAATCTAAAGTTTTTTGTGATCTTAAACCATTTCCATTTTAAAGATACATTTTATTTCTTTCTGTCAATAATTTTATGTAAAGCACTTTGAATTGCACTTGTGTATGAAATGTGCTATATAAATAAACTTGCCTTGCCTTTAGTTGAGCTCTTGACTCTACAGTGTTTGTCTTCTCTTCCTCTGGCTGCTGTAACTGTGTGTTTACTTTATGGTGCACATTTGTTATGTTGAGTAATGCTAAAGGAGTTTTGGATGATAATATATTAATTGGTTAGTGTTGATGAGTAAACTGTCAGTTTGTGTGCTAGTAGAGAGTGAGATTCTGCTGGTTTGAGATGATCGATGTATCAAAGGTCTTTTAAATGAATCATGCACACATATTTTACAACAAAGGATTTACACACAAATACATCAAGAATCAGCATATTAAACTCAACAATGGTCACAATCAGGAGAATGAAACCTTCATGCTGCAATGCATGCTGGGTAACATCAAAGTTAAAAACTCATTCATGACTCCCAGCATGCATTGCAGCATGAAGCTTCTCAGTTTATTCTTACCATTGTTAAGGTTAAGTCTTAATGTATTTGTGTCTTCATTATAAATTGTTGCAATGTTTATGTGTGTAATTCATTTAGAAGCTCTTTATAATATATGTTTGTGTCAAAACAGCTGAATCTCACTCTCTACTATCACACATTTAGCAGCACAACACTGTTCTCATCAACATTTACTAATTATTATATTATCAACAGACTCCTTTAGCATTACTCAACATAATAAATGTGCTTCATAAAGTAAACACACAGTTACAGCAGTCAGAGGAAGAGAAGTCAAACACTGTGCACTGTAAAAAATGTTCCGTAATATTTACGGAAAAATACCGGCAGGTGTTGTTGCCAGTAAAATTCTGTAAAAAATACAGGAAAAGAACGTAAACAGTCTTGCAGTTTAAAACTTCAGGACACAAACTTCAAGCTGTGAATGAACTTTATACATTTACTCTTTTATATCAACAGCATTTCTTTATATACAATGAAAACTTGGTCCAAATGCATAAAAGTGAAAACATAACATTTACTTATTTTATTTCTTTGTAATTCTTTATTAAAACATCAAAGTCACTTTTAAGCAAAGCAACATGCAGCATGACATCAGCATCTCATTGCTGACCTTGAGTTAAACACAGACTCACTCTTCAGCACAGTGGTGACCCACAAAACATTTAATATCAGAAAAGAAAAGAGAAAATACAAATTCTGTAGTTTTTACGGAAAAATACCGGCAGCTGTGGTTGCCAGCAAACTACCGTAAAATTACGGGAACATCCAGTTTTTATTCATCCAATCAATTCACAGTGGAACACATGAGCCACACCCACTATTCATCTTGTAAATACGTCAGAATAATGAAGGCGATCATCACTTCTGCTTCACAGGGACTGCAGCATAACAGCCATGACTTGATGCTTTATTGGTGTATTCAAAGTCACCGTTTTTGTGATCAGGGTTTGCTTTAGTTGGCGTCTTTCAGCCGTCACTTATAACTTACCCTCTTTCTTTGGGCTGCTATGACATTGTTTTATATAAAACATAGTTTTGTAGCAAATGACAGCAAGTGAAAATGTGATTAGAATTTTTCAAAAGTTAATTCTACGATGTTTTTTAATTACTTTGTTTGTTTCAAAAGTCTAAATGAATTTACATTTAAAATTCACATTTCCAGAAACAATCAATATAAAAGTTGAATTTTTGAACCGTCAAAAGATTTGCATTTGGTCTTTGACTCAGACATCAAGAATCAGTGTATGAATCTCAACAGTGGTGACTAACAATTGAAAATCTTACAGCCGCAATGCATGCTGGGAGTCATTGATGAGTTTTGTGCTTTGATGATACCCAGAATGCATTGCGTTTCTCTTTTTTTCTGCTGTCACCATTGTTGAGACAAACTGTTATATTCTAGATATCTGCTAGAACATTTATTATGTGTCACATGTGCTGTCAAAGACTTTCAGTATATTATTTAATTTCATGCAATATCATAAATGATGATAAAATAACTTTAAAGCACTACCTAAACCCTCAACCATGTATTTACTCTCCAACCTAAAGAAGTTAATAGTTAGCTTTGTCTGAGCTTTTACCCACCTGTTTCGGTCTATGTTTCAACACACAGATATCAAAACTGGGGAAATACTTCTTCACATTGAAAGCAAAGGGTCAAGATCCCAACTAAAGCAAACACTCATCACCATAATGGTGACTCAACAAAACCATTAACATGTAAACTTGTGTTAATTCTCAATCAGAACTTTTATAGACGTGCAAAAGAAATAAAGTGACAGTGGTGTCAGTAAGTGAAGGTGATTAAAGTGTTTGTGGAGTTAAAAAAAACTCCTTGTGAAAACTATGGAATTTCACTGTTCAATTCCCAGAGAATTTGACAGTGTTTTTCCGTATTTTTTACGGACACTTTCTGATAACAGGATTTTTGTGTGAAAACAACAGAATTGTATTGTTAATTTCACAGACATTTTTTTACAGTGTACGTATTTCTATAATCGTTTGTCCCCCAAACATAGAGGATGCCTCACGAACCCACTGAAACCTCAGACCTCCTTTCCTCTACTTGGGAAATGTCCTATTGGTCAATTCAACTGTGCTGAAATAGTGGGATTTTAACACCGAGTCCTAATAAGCAAATATTTTACATCATATGTTGTAAATCAACAGGTAAAATATGCAAATTTTAACTTGTCAGATTAGCACTTTAGCCTCATTGGATGTATCACAAGTCACCCTCAGCCAAGAGAGACTGACTGCAGGTTGATCAGACCTGGGTATGTGTCGCATTGTTGCAATCTCACACTTCCTTCCTCAAATATGACCTAAAATCTACAAGTTTTGTTTTAAATATATATATATTTAAGAAATACAGCGCATCAACCTCAGCTGTGTCTGTTATCTTGTATTCGCTGGCTGACATACATCACACATGCAAATAAGAGAACGCACACCTTGTTTCTTCTCATTTCAGTTCATCCATTACATAATAGACAACATGACAATTGGTAAACTATTATACAAATAAGAAGGAAATGAAATATGAAACGAGACTTTCTAGAGAAATACCCAAATAATGTGGGTGCTGAAGATCAGATGTAATATAATGACATATAAACACACAGAGAGAGAGAAACAGCAGCAGATTCAGGAGAGAAACACACAAGAGATGAAAAGTAAGAACTATTTACATTCTCATTTCTATTAATATTATCCTTTTGATATGACTCTGTTTATAAACATTGTATCTAAAAATAACTTCTAATGATCTTTATCTGACTTTCTGTAGAAATACACTAAGTGATGGAAATGTTGACTTTTAACTTCATTGACATTTATAGATTTATACATTCCAGAAACTAAACAAACTTTTATGTCATACTCACAGATTGATTTGATTTCAAATTTTGCAATTGAATTCATTTCTGACACCAAAATTGTGAACAAACAGAAGTTTAACATTTGAGCTTTTCAATGTGTTTCTTCCTCAGAAATGGCTCAGATTCTATACTTCAGTCTTCTTGTCATTGGTGAGTTTGTATTTGATTTAAATGTCAGGAGAATTGACACCAGAGTTATCCGTCTGTCTATTAATAACTGTTCTATTTAAGAAAAAGAGGCATTTTGTAATAATTACTTTATTAAATATATCCCACCAACAAGCAAAGGCGATGTGTCCAAAAGACGTCTTTTCTGCGTCTGTGTTGATGTTGAATAGATGTCCCTTGAGGCACCAAAAGTGAAAGGTTTTTCTTCATCTATTTAAGATTGTTTAGTTGGGTATATCCAGATATCAAGTAACCATTGAATCAATGTTAAAATTGGTAATGTCAATGTCATTGAATCACCATTAAACCCTTTAGGCGCCAGGATGTTTTGAAAAACATGCTAGATTTTTACATCAAGAATTCAAAATTTTGTGGCATTAAAGGGCTTAAAGATAGAGATCTTCTGTTAATTAGAAAAATATGTGCCGAAATTTTATATGGGGTGTAAATATATTCATCTAATTTACATATTTTGACAACATCAGGGGCGGCCATCTTGAATTTCATAATATTAAAGAAATAGTAGATATTGAATTGATTTTTGAACTTATTTGCATGTTTTAATTTTGTCTTTTGATCCTCATTCCAAATGATCGGATAAGAGGAAACCAACTATAAAACACAAGAAAGTACTCAAGTATTACTATATCACAATACTTTATATAGTAGTAAAACGCATTTGAACAGAAGTAGTTCATCAGTAATATTCAGGATATAATAGATATTGAATTGATTTTTAAACTCATTTACATGTTGTTGTTCATTCCAAATGATCAGGAAAAGAGGAAATCAACAGTAAGACTATTAGTAACTATGGTAAATTATTATTATATTACTTTGCCATAGTGAAATGCATTTGCCTATTTTTTGATCAGTTGACCAGCTATCTGCCCATTCAGCTGCCTCTAGCAGCAGCTCTCCTATGGACACTACGACCATGTTCACCCCTGCCACCCCCATCTCCGTTAGTCAAAGGGTCGAAATGAGTGGTTGTTTGTGCTTCGTGAACATTCAAGCCTTGCATGGCGGCACCATTGCGCTGCACAGATGTACCAGGAGACGACTGATCGTGATTTCCAAGAGGCAAAAATAATAGCTTTCAGAGTCAGAATCGGTAGCTCACTTGCTCTGCTATTTTATCAAACACTATGAATAGGAAAATTACGTCATTTTGGTCTGGAATCAAAGTACTACATCTCTGCCATCTTGTGATATGGGATACAAATGAGATATTATATCAGATTAGGATCTACAGCCTATTTCATTAAGTATGACGTCTTGTTGCAGTTCTGCGACTTTGGCGCTTAAAGGGTTAATGTTGAAAAAATGTTGAAATTTCAACAAACCACCATTATTTGGATCAGTGTTTTAATGTTAGGTGTTCATTGGCGTGTTCAGTGTTCAAGTGTTGTTATGAGCAAATGTCCTTTGATACCAATTTACCCCCCCTGCACAATAAATTAACATGATAGAAAACAGCTGGCTGATGTGATTAGATTCAATTTTCACTTTAGAAATAATCCCCATGTTTGTCATGAAAACATTATATATCTAAAATAATTAATTGTTAATATTGTAAATCTATATTTAATTATTATGAGATCTTCAACACTTTCAAAAATATTTTAGAGATGTTCAGAAATGTTCAGTTTTTTAATATATTGTGATATTTACGTATTTTAATGACAGTATAATGACAGTATCCCCTCCTTGAACTGCCACCTTACCGTGGTGGAGGGGTTTGAGCACCCGAAAGACCCTAGGAGCTATGTTGTCTGGGGCTATATGCCCCTGGTAGGGTCTCCCAAGGCAAACAGGTCAGACTAAGAGCGGTTCAAAAAACCCTTATGATGACAAGGAATTGGAGGACCGTGACGTCGCCCGGTATGGTGCAGCCGGGGCCCCACCCTGGAGCCAGGCCCGGGGTTGGGGCTCGTATGCGAGCGCCTGGTGGTCGGGCCTTCCCCCATGGGGTCCGGCCGGGCTCAACCCGAAGGAGCGACGTGGGGCCAACCTCCCGTGGACCCACCATCTGCAGGAGGGACTGTAAGGGGCCGGTGCAAAGTGGATCGGGCGGCAGTTGAAGGCGGTGGCCTTGACAACCCGATCCCTGGACACGGAATCTAGCTCTAGGGACGTAGAACGTCACCTCTCTGACGGGGAAGGAGCCTGAGATTGTGCGTGAGGTTCAGAGATTCCGACTAGAAATAGTTGGGATCACCTCTAAGCACAGCTTTGGCTCTGGAACCACTCTCCACCATTCTGGAGTTGCCCATGGTGTGAGGCGGCGGGCTGGTGTGGGTTTGCTTATAGCCCCCCAGCTCAGCCGCCATGTGTTGGAGTTTACCCCGGTGAACGAGAGGGTCGCTTCCCTGCGCCTTCGGGTCGGGGATAGGTCCCCGACCTAGAGTACCCGGCCTTCTTGGAGACTCTGGGAGGGGTGCTGGAAAGCGACAGTGACACCTGGAGGGGCGTGATTGGGAGGAATGGCCCCCCTGATCTGAACCCGAGTGGTGTTCTGTTATTGGACTTCTGTGCTAGTTACAGCTTGGCCATAACGAACACCATGTTCAAGTATAAGGGTGTCCATCAGTGAACATGGCACCAGGACACCCTTGACCGGAGTTCGATGATCGACTTTGTGGTTGTTTCATCTGACCTACGGCCATATGTCTTGGACACTCGGGTGAAGAGAGGGGCGGAGCTGTCAACTGATCACCACCTGGTGGTGAGTTGGATCCGATGGCGGGGGAGGAAGCTGGACAGACTCGGCAGACCCAAACGTACTGTGAGGGTCTGTTGGAAACGTTTGGCCGAATCACCTGTCAGAGAGATCTTCAACTTCCACCTCCGGCAGAGCTTCGACCAGATCCCGAGGGAGTCTGGAGATATTGAGGACGAGTGGACCATATTCTCCACCTCCATTGTCAACGCGGCCACTCGGAGCTGTGGCCGTAAGGTCTCCGGTGCCTGTCGAGGTGGCAATCCCTGAACCTGGTGGTGGACACCGGAAGTAAGGGATGCCGTAAAGCTGAAGAAGGAGTCCTATCGGGCCTGGCTGGCTTGAGGGACTCCCGAGGCAGCTGGCAGGTACCGACAGGCCAAGCGGACGGCAGCCCGGATGGTTGGGGAGGCAAAAACTCGGGCCTGGGAGGAGTTCGGTGAGGCCATGGAGAAGGACTATGGGTCGGACTCGAAGAGATTCTGGCAAACCGTCTGGCACCTCAGGAGGGGTAAGCAGTGCCCTACCAACGCTGTTTACAGTGGAGGGGGGCAGCTGTTGACCTCGACCGGGGATATCATCGTGCGGTGGAAGGAATACTTCGAGGACCTCCTCAATCCCGCTGTCACGTCTTCCATTGAGGAAGCAGAGGCTGAGGGCTCGAAGCGGGTGAGAAAGCCCGTCACCCGGGCCGAAGTCACCGAGGTAGTCAAGAAACTCCTCGGTGGCAGGGCACCGGGGGTGGACGAGATCCGCCCTGAGTACCTCAAGTCTCTGGATGTTGTGGGGCTGTCTTGGCTGACACGCCTCTGCAGCATCGCGTGGGGGTCGGGGACAGTGCCCTTGGACTGGCAGACCGGGGTGGTGGTCCCTCTTTTTAAGAAGGGGGATCGGAGGGTGTGCTCCAACTATCGGGGATCACACTTCTCAGCCTCCCCGGGAAAGTCTATGCCAGGGTACTGGAGAGGAGAATCCGGCAAATAGTAGAACCTCAGATTCAGGAGGAGCAGTGTGGTTTCCGTCCCGGTCGTGGAACACTGGACCAGCTCTATACCCTCTCCAGGGTGCTGGAGGGTTCATGGGAGTTTGCCCAACCAATCCACATGTGTTTTGTGGATTTGGTGAAGGCATTCAACTGTGTCCCTCGTAGCATCTTGTGGAGGGTATTCCGGGAGTATTGGATTCGGGACCCTTTGCTAAGGGTTATCCGGTCCCTGTACGACCGGAGCAGGAGCTTGGTTCGCATTGCCGGCAGTAAATTAATTGTTTCTCTTTCAGGTGGTAATTGGAATAGAAGACTTCATAGTTCAGTGCAGATGTTTTTGGTATTGCATGACTCAGTTAAGTGTAAAATTTTGTTTTGGAAAATATTTTTTACCATTACGATAGTAGAAAATCACCTGAACAATTTAGACATCAAGAATCAGCTCATGAAACTCAACAGTGGTGACACTCAACAAAAGAAAGCTTGATGAGTCTATGCATTGTGGGTAACAGCCTAGAACAGAACTCCTCATTGACTCCCGCATGCATTGCTGCATGAAGATAAGATGCAACTCAACTTTGTCACCATTGTTGAGATTCATAAGCTGATTCTTGATGTCTGGAAGATTAAACTGTAAAAAGATTTTGACCTTTTAGATTTCTGCTGCTTTCATCCAAGCTGTCAAAACAGACATGTAATCTAGGAACACATACCTCTAATAAATAACACAACAGCACTCAAAGTTCTGCAAATTTTCCCAACAACAAGAACAAGATGACTTTTTCTTTCCTTGGTTGCTATATTTGTGCTTCAGAAAACTTCCCACAATAAATCAAGGGTAAAGCACAACTAAAGGAAACCCTAAACACTATTATGGTGACTTCTTATTGCTCGTGTTTTCTTTAGTGATTGTGTTTGTTAACAGCTGCTGTTCATCATTACTGAGATAATTACATGATGATTGATTCCTTAACTCAACCTGATTTAGCTCAGTCACTTGTTCATGCGTTGTTTAGGGAGACATCCAAAACATTCCCTGTGGTAATGCACGTGGACTGCAGTGGTCTAATGAACGTCTAATGAACGTCTAAGGAACACATTTTTGCTTGCTGGGAACCAGCTCCCAAACATCCATAATCATCAAAGGCATACAGAGAGCCCAACCCACCCGTCCAGACACCAGGTGACCCATATCCCTGGAAATTCTCACCAAATGTATCTCCACCCTCCGCAAAGGATATCACTCCACGCACGTCACCCGCACACTCAACGCCATGTTCACCTTGGCATTCTTCGGTATTTTAAGATGCTCGGAAATCACCACCACATCCAAATTCAACCCTGTAATTCACTCAACCGTGTGTGATCTACTAGTACTGGATTCGGAGACGATATCATACTCGATCAAGCAAAGAAAGACGGACCAAACCAGGAGAGGCCATTTTATCTACATCTTCAACCTCCAGTCACCGATTCAACCGTAGCAAACCCTCTTAGCCTACCTTAACTTCAGGAAATCTCGGACCACAGCAGCATCGGACCCCCTCTTCGTCGACGACTCTAATCGGCCGACTATTTCTGGTTTCAAAAGCACCTCAAAGCCGACCTGCTACAACCCGGCATCCCAGCAGACGACTTTTCCAGTCACTCCTTCCGCATAGGAGCAGCCACCACAGCTGGCCAAAAGGGCCTCTCTCAGACGCAAATCCAAGCACTCAGCCACTGGTCATCGGAAGCTTTCAGAAGCTACATCCAAACAGACCTCGCACTCATCAGGAAACCCATCGAACCCTCATTTCCTGTATCGTCTAAACAACTCCTCAATCACCCAGCACAAGATCAAACCACAACCACTTCAGCAGTAAATTCCACAGCAGGACACCCAACCATCGTAGCAATCACCTCAGCAATCACCAGTGCTTCAACGTGAAGACATGTTGCTCCAGACCGCATCCGCAGGGGGTAGCACTCGCATCTTGCGCTAGGGAGTGACAGACTCCATAGCTGAAGTCAGCATCGCCACAATAATGATTCCAAAGAGGCCAGTGATTCCACCTCGAAACCACCCTCACAAAGCCAGCATCGCCGCAGCTACCGCCCCCGCAGGGGCCCGTGCTTCCTCCCGTGTTCTGCCGTAGCAGTCACAACCCCTATCCAATCCCTTCAAACCACCTCCCTGAAGCCAGTATCGCCACAGTGACCGCCCCCACAGGGTCCCAAGCTTCCAACTCCTGATCTGCAGCGCAGTCCCCTCTCGTAAGGAAGCAAGCATCGCAGCAGCGACCGCCCCCGCAGGGGCCCATACGTCCAACTTGTGTGCTGCAGTGCAGCCTCTCGTCATGAAGCCATTATCGCAGCAGCGAATGCCCCTCAGGGGCCCGAGCTTCCAACCAGTGTTCTGAATAAGCAGACACCATCAGCTATGAAACAAGTCTCGCAGCAGCTACCACCCACGCAGGGGCCAGAGCTTCCAACACTGCTCTGCAGCTGCTGACACCACTCATCACAGAGTTAGCATAGCAGCAGCGTCCGCTCCCCACAGGGGCCCGTGCTTCCAACTCGTGCCCTGCAGCAGCAGACACCACTCGCCCTGAAGCCAGCATCGCAGCAGCGACAGCCCAGAGGGGCCATCATCCTTGTTTATTAACCACTTGGGCTGGTACCTCCGTAACGCCTAGCAGGGCATTTTTTGGGGGGGTTATGCGTACTCCGGCGGCTGTCCAGCTTTATCTACATTTTGGAGGGTGTGTTCTGGGCTCGAGCCGGTTCCGAGCCCGGCGCACTTGCCCTAACTAGGGTCGAGTGATTCGGGTTCGGATACACCTGGTGAGCTCGGGAGCCCACTCCTAGCACAGCACGCCAAATACGCATAACCTTCATATCCATGCTTTACCAATTCATCCTACAACTTATCTGCGAGGGTGAACTCGTGAATTACATTACATAGAAGTTCAGTTTTATGCCCTGAACTTCTGGAACACTGAATGCAGAACACGTGCAGTGTCTGTCTGCTAATGCATTAAATGCATAAACGAATAGATCTAGAATATTATATGATATTTCCAAATCGGTTACTATATTTGAAAATAAAATGCTAAAATAATCTAAAATCGTGGATGTGATCATTTAAGAGTGTGAAGCTGACCTCATGCACTATTTTGCATGTTGCGCTGCCATCTTGGGAGATTCATACTCCACTGCTATTATTGTTTTTATATGTACCCTAACTTGTAATAATTATTAGTTTAGAATTAAGCTAACCTAAAACACCAATCAAAATTTTTCTGTGATCAATTTAGTACTATTTTGACATTACAATTTTTATTGTATGACATGCATTGTGGACCACATCAACTAGGTGGATGTTGGCCTGTTTTGACTGAATGACGCCATAGTCCCAGATAGCAAATTTTTTGCGGCCCAAATCTGGCCCACACCTTACTACCCATACTTTACCCATCCGGACCACATACCTCGTGGAATGATGGCCCTTGTGCGGTCCGTTCCTGTTTGCCAGATTTGGGCCACAGGCATGCCAAAGCTGTGCCACATATCAAACATCAAAACAAATAAAGCAGAGCTCAACCAAATATTAACAACAGTTCATTTCAATTCTGGCCCAGATTTATCCCAAAACCAGCACCTTTCTGTGCTCCTGGTTGATAGAACTTGTATTGAGTTTCATTATTATTATAGTGATGATTGAGTTATTAGTGGTGAATATCTGCTTTTAAAAATAAATAAAATATTTACCCAGAGAAATACAACAACTACAACCTGAAATACAACCCAGCTAACAAAACTTTGTTATAAGAATGATCCTTTTAAAATATTCAAAATGTCAGTTTTTTATGTTTTAAGTTCATTTCCAGCTGACAAAAGTCACCATCATGGTGAGCAGTGTTTCCTTGAGTTGGTCTCGTGACTCTTAACAATTATGTACTTTTAAACTACATTTGTAATAGATATTGAAATGATGCTTTGGTCAATGGTGTTGGTTGGTGGTCTGTGAGATATCAACCTTGTGTACATTTGAATAAAGTGCTGTGCTGTTGATCCAGAAAGCACATTAAAACGTCTGGGAATTTGATTACATTTTTCAGTCTACAAAGATTTGTTTAAAAAATTACTTACTCAGAATTTAGACACACAGACATGAAGAATCAGTTTATGAATCTCAACAATGGTAATAATAAACAAAAGAAAACTTCATGCTGCGATGCATGCTGGGTAACATCATAGCACAAAACGAATTTATAATTCCCTGCATGCATTATGGTTGATCCGTTTATCTGCGTTAGTTGGTTGTTTCTCACCATTGCTGAGATTCATACACTGATTCTTGATTTCTGTGTGATTCTAATATATTGTTTAATAAAAATACATTAGTATTTCACAAATCTTTCAAGATATCTAAATACAGTCAAATTTCTTGATCTGTAGCATAGCACTCAATCTAAATGAGAGTACTGAATCAATTTTTAACATCACATTGGTTTCACCAATACCATTTGGTTAGATTGACAATTGCTCTGCCATGATAAGTGAACTTTATAAGCACCGACATTCAGCAGATCAAACAAAGCTTTGCTTAGGGGTCAAGAGGCCAACCCAAGGAAACACTGATCATCATGATGGTAAAATTCTTAAAACATTAATTCAAATTTTTTTTATTTATTCAAACATGTGAAAAACCTCTAAGGAACGTTCTTATAACATTTTTTTGTTATCTTGGTTGTATCTCAGGTTGTATTTCAGGTTGAAGTTATGTTTCTCTGGGTAAATAATTTTTTGTAGTTTTTGTTTATCTTTTCTGCAGTGATGCTGTTTGTTAACAGCAGGTGTTCATCACTAATAACTGAATGATCACTATAATAATAATGAAACTCAATACAAGTTCTGTCAAACTGGAGCACAGAAGGGTGTTAGTTTTGGGATAAATCTGGGCCAGAATTGAAATGAACTTTTGTTTATATTTGGGTCAGCTCTGCTTTATTTGTTTTGATGTTTGACATGTGGCATAGCTTTGGCATGTCTGTGGGCCAAATCTGGCAAACGGGAGCGGACCGCACAAGTGCCATCATTCCACGCCATATGTGGGCCAGATTTGGGCCGCAAAAATTTGCTATCTGGGTTGTTTCCAAAGGTGGACAATCCTGGGGCCAAAGAGTAAAAGTCCTGCCATATTTTTGTTTCACCCATGAACTCAGCAGCTGATTTCACCAGCAGAGGAACCAAAACATTCCTTTCAAGTCACAAGCCAAATCTCAAGTCCTCAAAGAGTTAAAGTTTATGAGATGATTAAGTGAGTAATTAAATGATGATTGGGTGATGAACACTTGCTGTTATCAATCAACAACACTGAAGAAAAGAGAAACACAAGAACTACAACTGACTTCAGACACAGCCTTGGATGACATCAGCTGGAAGAAAAAAACATTTCCACCATAATTGTGATCAGTGTTTGCTTTAGTTGTGTTCTTGAGCCTTTCAGTAATAGGTAGTGGCTCTGTTTCTCTTTCTTCTCTCCACCGATAGCTGGTATGTCGTGAGCGCACTGGTGGTCTCACAGACTCCCCACATATGGTTATAAAGCAGTTTAGGTGTACAGGAATACAGAATGTAGCGGTATATAAATGTCTTATTCATTCAAAGATAATTACTTCTTAAATAATTACAATATTTTATTCACAGCAAAAATTTGTTCAATGCTGAATCAAATCTTGAAGGAACAGAACAGTTTGTGTTTCTGGTTTAAATCTCTCTGGGTTTATGATCTACATTTGGATATAAAAACCTCCTAAATCAATGGCACGATAAAGCTTCAATACTGGAGTCAGTCTTTTACACATGAACATTTATAATATGAACCTCAACAGTGGTGACAATTATTAGTTATACTGCATTGCATGATGGGAGTTTTTCATGCATTGCAGCTTGAAGCATTTTGTTGAGCGTCTCCATTGATGAGCTTCATATGTTGGTTCTTGATGTATGTCTAGAAGTTTTTTTATTAACCATTTGATTTGTTGCTTTTAAATTTTCCCACTGATACCGTTAGAAAGACATTTTGTTTAAACACTGAGTGTACAGGGTTCAGTATGCTAATCATAAACATGAATATGTTCAAAAAGAGATATCTTTGCCTATAAACATTTCAGTGTTAGATCAACTCATCATATGAAAGCCGTGAAGAGTTAAACACTTCACAGAACTGATCTCTCTGCTGTACAACAGTACATAATTGATACAGTGCAAAATCTAACAAAAGAGTCAACGGTCAAGAGTCCAACAAAATCAAACACTGATCTCCATGATGGTAACATCATATAACCAATAAAACATCAACATCTCAATTACAGTAGGTGTTCATCACTAATGCTCAATCATCATTTAATTACTCACTTAATCATCTCATTAACTTTAACTCTTTGAGGACTTGAGATTTGGCTTGTGACTTGAAAGGAATGTCTTAGTTCCTCCGCTGGTGAAATCAACTGCTGAGTTCATGGGTGAAACAAAAATATGGCAGGACTTTTACTCTTTGGCCCAGGATTGTCCACCTCTGGTTGTTTCTCATGTGTCAATACTGTAATATTATATGAAGTGTATTACACTAATATACACTAAAATTAATGAATTTGTTTCCAATATCGAAATACTGAAATTTAAAAAAATAAAGAATGTTGACTCAAACAAGGTTAATATTATCATAACTAGAAAAATTATGTTAACATTTTTGTAATTTATATGCTTTTAAATTGACATTGCTCAATTGAAACAGCAAATAATGTTTAGCCATGTCAACTTACATAAAGCAATTCAGCACCAGACATAATTTAAAATAATAAGTTCAAATGATTTATGAAACCAAGTTTGCTTAACTTTTAAATTGAAGTCAGCTTTTGAACTCAAGATGAAACGGGTAATATGTTTTACAGTGATAATCCTATTAAGCAATTCTTCTACTTCTTCTACATATATTTTAAGTCAAATTTGACTGATTTTAAACAATACAACTCTTTCCGACGTTGTATGGAAAGGTAAAATCTATGTTAAAGAGATATGATGCTTTGTAAAATATTGTAATGTTTTTTATATTGTATGACTATGGTTTTGATTGTTTCTGCATTAAAGCTGTTTTTCTATAAATGTTTTACATGTTAATTTAAATAGACATGTTTTAGTTATTTTTGATCAACAGGCAGGGATGGGCATGTATTTCAAATACAGAATACTTAACCCTTAACATGCAGAGGGCCGATCAGCGGGTTATCACTTAATATTTGGTTTAATTCAGTCGAAACTTACCATCATGATGATCAGTGTTTCCTTGAGTTAGGATCTTGACTCTTGATGTTTACATGTCAAGGATATTTAACCGTTGAGTAATTCTATGGTTTCAAAGTATATTTGATAGGACAATGCAAATTAAATTTCAATCAAATAGTGTTGGTTTGGTAAATAGGTCCTCATCTCATTTAATTTACATTTAACATCAGAATTGTTTGCTTATCTTGAAAGGACATAGAGTGGTATTATTTTGATGTAGAGAAATAGTTTCATGCAAATTAAAATTTAGCCACTAAAACATGGAATCACACAGACATGAAGAATCAATGTATGAATTTCAACAATGGTGATTGTCATGTCATGTCAAAAAATGTCATGTTACAATGCATTCTGGGAGTCATAAATGAGTTTTGAAGTAGGATGTTACCCAGCATGCATTGAAACATGAAGTTTTGTTGTTTGTCACCATTGTTGAGATTCATACACTAATTCTTCAAGTCTGTTTGAGTCGTATCGCTCCTGGAGCTTTAGATTGTATTTGCATTTTAAAAATAATTCCACTTTATATATTCTTTGAAGATAGCAGACAACTCTGATATTATTTACAAATTAAATGAGGACTACTTCTCAAAACAACAGCATTCAATTAGATTTGTATTTGCATTGGCAGAGCAAATATACATCTAAAGCATCCAGTTACAGAATGGCAAAAGAACATAAAATATTAAAAAATCTAAAGTCAAGAGACTAACTCAAGGAAACACTGATCACCATGATGGTGAGTTTCAACTAAATTAAACAAATATGAATTGTTAACCCGGCCATGGGGCCTGTACATGTTAAGGGTTAAGTATTTTGTATTTGAAATACATGCCCACCCCTGAATACAGGTCTTTCCTTCTTGTTGCAAACATTTATTATCTGATGATGATGAACCTCCAATTTCACCATTCGACAGGAGAGATCTGTAAAGACCTGGACAAGACCCACAGTCAGCAATGTAACTGTCACGATATAACTCTCTAGTCACATAACAGCACTTTCACCTAAGTTTTGAAATTGGACTTTATCTCCCAGAATCTTTTGCACCATGATTACCGCTGCACCTGATCACCATTACTGGGACTATATATTCAGTGACTCTACTCTTACTCCTTAGTGAAGTCTTTTTTCGCTACAGCCACATTTATAAGTGTGCTCTTGTGTGCTCTTGTGTGCTCTTGTGTGCTCTTGTGTGCTCTTGTGTGCATCATCTTGGATTCTCTTACAGAAATGGATTATTGCTACCTGTCCTGACCTACGGCTGTTATCACGTTTACGACTGTTTGCTGTCTGCCTCGACCCTTTGCCTGTTTCATGTTTATCCCCTACTGGTTGTGATAATTCTGTATTTTAACATTAAAGAGAGATCGGCAAGTGGATCCGACTCGCCCTGAACATTCATTACAGTAACTCTGTAAGTCTTTCCGTTTTATTCAGAAATTTGCTATAACTTCACAATCAAACATAAGTTAGAAAATATGCATACATATGAATAAGTGGCTTATTTAACTTTATTCATTTGACATCTTACAACACCCGACTATTGTCTTTTTGGTCACCTGGGGTCAGCGATTTACACCTTTTAGTTCCTGCGTGAGATCACACACACTTGGATGATAAACTCTACTGAATAAAACAACTAAACATTGTAATCACTTTTAAACTATATTTTCAATAAATGCATTTTTAACGTTTCTTGTGTTTTCTTTTTTGACTGCATGATACAATGTTCAGTTCACGGAGTTGTTTCTGTTTCTATGTAGGCTAAATATTTTCTTTCCTGCATTTATAAATGTGTATAAAAACAAATTATTTCAGTTAATTCCAATCTATTTTGCTACTTTTATGTAGACCATATCCAGGCACTATCATATATAAACACAAAGAAATGTTATGATTAAGTCGTCTGGAGTTTATTTTAGCTGATTAACATACATACAGAATAAAAGTCCCCTTCACCAGATTTCATTTCACATCCTGAATATTCTGTGTCAGAGATCAAGCCGACACTTATAAAGATGAGAAAGTGCTAAAATAACACAATTTGCTGAAAGACCTAAAGCAGTAAACACACACATCACTATCATCTGTTATTAAACTCATTTCATCCTCTTGACATCCACAAATAAATGTCAGTAATGTAAACACTGGTCCAGAGGGATTCATTTTATCCTTGTTATTTATCTCTTAATAAATCTTATATACACATTTAAATCTTAAAGATATTAGTTTAACATTTTGGTTTATTGGTTATAAATGTTCTGTTTGATGTGTTAAAAAACTGAGACTGGAAGTTCTTCTGGACCAGCGTTGTTTACATCATCTGAAGTGATCTACATCACAGAAAGTGACAGACACACATGATTTAATTTTCTTTATTTCTGGTGCAGATGAAGTTGAGTTCTTGAGATCGAGGAAGACTGATCCACTTATGATCTCCTCCAGACTGAACCGCTCCAGCTCTGTGTTCACCGCTGCAGTCACTCAGTGTTGTCTCGTTCCCTGGAGCCCAATTCCCATAACACACCATCTCTCTTTTCACCCAGAACCAAAGATCCAGCCCACAGGAGTGACGTAACCCCAGCCACACCTCAGCAGTCGAGGCCTGATGAAGAACTTCAGTCACCATGAGCTGAATCTCCTGTGAATCAACTGAAACCAGATCCACATGATTCTCTCTGCAGTATCTCACAGCTTCAGTCCAGTTCAGATTCTTCTGGATCAATATCAGCTCATCTGAACACACAATAAACACAAACAACTGAACATGAGAACAAAACACAAACACTGACACTGAACTGAGATCAGTTTCATCATGAAGAAACTTCTGTCGTCAAACACACACATTGACTTTTATTAACTCACCTTCATGACACACAAAAGTGTTAGAGACACTGCAAGATACATCATGCCATTTCCCCTCATTAACCATATTGGTCACTGCACAATCTTCAGAATCAGCGTAATCATTCGGTTGACCAGAGTCCCAGTATCTGAAGGCGGAGTCAGTGTTATCTGACCACTCCCACGAGTCTCTGAACAGACCAATCCAGACAGATCTCTGAGGATCATTAATGATGTTGTGGATCAGTTGATTGTCAGTCTGGTTCCTCACACTGATCAGATCAGTATGATACTGTCTGCAGAAACTCTGAGCTTCACTCCATGTTGTATTAGAAGTATCAATGATGTATGATTTACTGCTGTCTGTTGAAGAAAATAAAGATTCAAGTCTCATGATTTACATTCATTCTCATTACACTTACAGTTCAGATGTCAATCTACAGAAACATATTTCTTCTAAAAGTCTTGATAAATGCTTAACTTGTTCAGGTGCCACAACAAAAAACACATATGAAAGTGGAGGAGTGATGCCACAGGTTACAAACAGTGATGAAAACAGCACACTACTTCCAGTGTATCATCAACACAAACTGACAACATTTACAATAAAACAAACAACCACATTAATATAAGAGAACAAGAGTCAAGAGTTCCACTGAAGGAAACACTAAACACGATGAGGGTTTTTCTTCTTATTGTTCATGTTTTCTTCATTGATTGTGAATGACTCAATCTTCGCTTCATTATCTCATTGACTAAATCTGATTTGACTTATGTAGATTTCACACTTGAAGTTTAGTTCGGAACGGGGTGCGGTTCGCATGAAAAAACGCTAATGTGAAAGCTGTCAAGCGAACCCGGGGGCACCTGACTACCGAACTCGAGACGACCTGAATGAGGTGGTCTGAGTTTGGTTGCTCTCGAAATGTGGTGGGGATCACATGAATATGAAAGCAAAGTGGACCCGGGTGCCCACTTGATGAGGAAGTAAAGTGACCTGCACATTGCGTTTAAGCCGATTGGGATGTATTTCCTTCAATAAAACACATGTAAGAGACAATAATGTTGATGATTTACCTTGGATTCGAGCGAGAGTACAGGCTGCATCGTATTTCAGCATTGCACGTGTAATCAGAGTGGCATAATAGCATCAAATGAATAAAAACACAATATATTGATCCGTGTTTTGTTTTCTTTTATGCACAGTGCACATTTTTGATGACGTAAGACGAATGCAAACGCACCAGGGTTCCACAGAATCAAGTTGAGTCTGAAACCAAACCAACGCTGCAGGGGGCGCCGGGAACAGTCGCACTCAAGTTCGTAGCGCAGCAAATGAGCCAAGTCTGAAAACGGCCTTATTCATATGTTCATGTGGGAGACATCTAAATCATTCTGTGCGGGGAGACCTGCGGACTGGAGTTATAAGACCCCAGACTTCAACATGTGATGAATTGGGCTTGTTTATTGTTTTATACTGTTGTATGAGGTCTACTTATGAAATTTGTGTGATTTTCACATTCAAAAACATCAAAATCAATAAGAAATAGGCTATTTTCTGCACAGGTTTTGAGGCCAGCTCTGCAAACGCTCGCTTTTAATGGGCATTGAAGACACTTGAAAACCTGATCTTAAGAATGGTGGGTAGTCTAAAGCAGTGGTTCTCAACTCTGGCCCGCGAGATCCACTTTCCTTCCGAGTTTAGCACGAACTCTGATAAAACACCTGAAGAGGCTGATCAGTGACTACACGAACAGACGCGTTCAACTTAATGTTGGGCTGCGCAGATTGTTTGGCATATCGCATACCGCGAGAGCGATTCAAATGCGTACCTGGCAATCTGCACTTGAATCTCTTTTGCAGTACTTAAATGTCATACGATGATAGATTTGCGCAGCACCGCATTAAGTTGAACGCATCTATTCTAAAGATGCTGTTAGCTTGTTAAGGTTTTATATCAGAGTTGGGGATAAACTCTGCAGGAAAATGGATCTCGCGGACCAGAGTTGAGAACCACTGGCCTAGAGTCTGTGAGTGGTATTAACCTGTTGTCTTAATGTTCATAGTGAAATAAGCTAGCCAACAAAAGTCTAGTGTTAGCCTACATTTAATCACCATTTAATCAATGCAGGGAAATGTTTAGCATTATAATAACCCTGGTGTGGAAATTCCATTTTACATGTCCACTTTATTTTCTTGTTGGCATATATGTGCAGCTGAGTAAAGAAATCTGCCATTTTCATTGTTTTGAGAGGATGATGTTTTTAAGTTTGTTCATTTTTTCATTTTTTAAATCTTTCATTAATAATTATAATAATAATTAATAATAATTTTGTTAAGAGAATTTTCCATTTTGTCAAATTTTACAATAAAAATACATTGATACTGTAAAAGATGGCCTTCAGCACATTTTTATGGTTGCTTTTAATCTTACATCAAATAGTGAACTGCATACTAGACTTGCATGCATGTACAAATCACCACCAGTAAATATTGTGCTAGTACTAGTATTGAACTACAAGAAGCAGGACAGTTGCAAGGCTTTACTTAGAGTTATGTAAAGCTTTTAAAGGGACAGTTAGGTCCTAGAGATGTTATGACCCCATCTGCGCAGAGAGGGACCAATTCGATTTTTTGTCATAGGGCCCAAAATTCCTGGCGTGCCCCTTGCACAGAGGTCCCTTTCACATGGGCTTAAGACCAAAACACTTCAGAAAAGCCTCCATTACTCACAAACGGTGGATGAAACCTTGTAAAATGATATATAAGCCCACCAAATCACAGAGATGGCGATAGATCACAGACAACCTCTGCAAGAATTACAAATGACTAGAGGTCCCCAGGTAATATAATCTCGTGTGAATAGTGCTCAGGGAACATCAAGCGATCTCTAACAAAGCAATAGTGATGCAAATGTTTTATTCACATAAGATTGCTGCAGCATCCCTATCGGATCCAATATTGAAGGTACAGCACTGCTTTTTAACCTTTTTGCCTTGTTCACGATGGAATCCTCGAAATGATCAAGCGCTCCTTGTTTTTCCCATATGAGCTGGAATGTCTTTAAAAATAAACTTTAACCGCGCATTCCTAATTCAAAATCTGAAGGAAGGTTATGCAGAGACTGTATTCTTCCACAACCAGGGGTTGCACAATATTTAGCTATCTTTAACGGCATTTTTATTTATTGCTTGCTCGCTCTACCTGGTTCCACGCCACTTGTGCTACTTCAGAATTGTCATGCGCGAACCAGTGGGTGGGCTAGAGAAGTAGTCCTTGATATTCTCTCTGTGTGGAGGCGGTGTTCAAAGTGCATTCCAGAACCTGGCGTTCGCTAGGCCTGGTGTCATTAACAGATGTAATCTCAGTAACAAGGGCGTTTTCAGTTCTGACACTTACATGATGTTCGCTTGAATACGATTCCCTCTTAAATAACAAAAGCTCAAGTTAAAATTGTGATTTAAACTTAGACTACACTTAAAAGTCTACTTTCATGAACTTAGAAGAGGCCAGTTTAGTCCCCAGCAGTATTAAAATAATACACCTACAGGTTCACTACTAGCACACTGTTAATTATATACTTAATAAATAAATAACACTTAAAATACACTTAAACTTTACTCTTGTAAAGTGTTTTATAAGGTTTGGTGTCAGTTGGGTGTAAAACTCACTTGGTGGTGCTTCAACACACTCATAAGACACATTCAGGTATTTGTAAGTTCCAGAACAAGGATCAGTGAAAACTGGATGTCCCACAACTATAGAACAACTCGTTTGTCCATCACATCTGTGATAATAAATACAAAATACAACAAAAACATATAAAGATGATCTGATAATATCTGATAGCTCTTTAAAAATGTTTTCTGTTCTCACCGAGTGGCCACCACACTTAGAGATGTGATCAGACTGCACTGAACATTTGAGATCTGGTCATCTGGTCTTCCAGTAGAGCAGGTCTGTCGGTCTGTACGCCCATAATTGGCTGAAAGGACTTTAATAGTTCCCTGATCTGTTAATGAAGTCACATTACAGACAATTGTGTTTGACAAATCTTTATTTTCTCATCATGTTATGTGGCCTTTAAATCAGTGAACATGTAAATGATGAAACTCAGCGAGAACTCACCACAGCTGAGAAGGAAAGTCTGTGATTCACAGATAATGAAACCCTTTGAAACACCTGAAGTCAGAGATGAGAAGTGAATTAGATGTTATGATGCTACTGTGTTACATTGACTGTCTTTGTGTATTTGTTTAAATCAGAAGTGTCCAATCCTGTTGAGTTCAGCTCCAACCTGTTCATCTGACCCACATGTGTTGTGTTTCTTAACTGTGATGTTTATTATTGTTGTCTTATGATCATGTTTTGTGAAGTGAAGGTTTGCTGTCACTCACCATTGTAGCAGATGAATCCCAGCTTATCAATACACTTCTGCTGATGCCATTTTCCATTACTCATAACAGCACAATTATGGACAGTTGATGGTTCAGTTTCCCAGTTCAGATATTTCACAGGATCACCCAGAGACCACTTCCATTTATAAACATCTGTTCTCTTCAGTCCAATCCAGACAAACTCCTGACTGTTATTCACAGTCTTCTTCAGCTCGTTCATGTCATTGATGTTGTTGACTGTGGCCAGATCTGTGTAGTTCTCTCTGCAGTATCTCTGAGCTTCAGTCCAGGTCTTCATCATGTTTATATAGTGATAGCGGTGCTGAATGCCTTCAGATAATGAACAGAGAGCTGAAAGAGAATTTGAGTTATTCGTAGCACTTTGGTAACACTGAGTACAAATTCTCAGTATTAACTAGTTGGTTACTAGATGGCCATTTTAGCATATTAGCTCTTTATTAGTTCTTACATATTCAACATGACCATATTCTACTTCCCTAATCCTACCTAATACCTAAACCTAGCAACTACCTTACTAGCTATTAATAAGCATCAAATTAGTTGTTTACTAAGGCAAATGTCACAGTTAACTCTTTCCCCGCCAGCCTTTTTAAAACAAAATTGCCAGCGGCAGTTGAATCAATTTATGGCCAAACAATATATCAAATGAAAGAACAGAGTCTCAGCTGTCAAACAAAAAACTGTATTCTTCTATCTTCATTTGTATTCTTTTTTTATTAAACTGCTGAGATAATTAATTTTTTTTGTTCGAGACTCCGCCTAGAGTACCCTAAGATTTTTTTTAAAAAACAGATAAAACATATATGTTCAAGGTTCAGAGCTTCTGTACTTTTTCCAAAGGTGTGTAACAGCGCCACCTGCTGTACAACAGTACAAACACCGATCGCCGTAATAACTCGACTTTGGCAGGGAAAGAGTTAATGGTTTATCAATACCTCGTGTGACCGAGTTTTTATTAAAACACATGAACTCAGAGCTGAATCTAAGCACGAGCGGGCTGAGGCCACTTAATCAGTATTTAAGTAATAGTTTAACATACACTAGAAAGCTTTCCGCAACATCTCGAGAGACCCCAAGGAAAAAGTCTCATGATTCATATCCAGAACATGATGTATGATGGGATACTCTTAGCCTTAATACCGCTCCGAAGCGGTATTCAAGCTAGTCTGGGTCTAGTGTGCGTTAAGCGCACTGCCCGTTGGCATTTTTAAGACATTGGACACACTTGCGCTCTTCCTTCCTGTCGTGTGTATGCACTCTCAAGTGGCTAAGACTGCAATTGGGGGTATTTGAACGAACCCATTGTGTGTGTGACAATACTCGGGGGTTTGTTTTTCTAGGAACATGTCAAATGAATACAGTTAAATAAGCCACTTATTCATAAGAAGGGATGTTTTCTAACATGTTTGATTATGAAGTTATATTATCTTTCCGATTAAAATGGAAAGATTTCCAGAGTTACATTGCTGACTGTGGGTCATGACACACAGTCAGCAATGTAACTCTGTAAATCTAACCATCTTATTTTTAAAGGTTTTTTTTGTTATTAAGATGACTCATGAAAACAAAATGAAAAAAATATAAACAATTTAAAATATTCTGATCTCTTTTACATATTGATGATAATAATAAGAAAAGGAAAACAATAAAATATATATTTTTAAATCACAATAAATTAGAAAGGAGGTTAGGAGAACCAATAAACAACTGACATGTAAGAACAAAATGTCCAGAAGGACATCTCATCGTATACACGTGCATAAAAATAAATGTAAGTAGCGTTTGTATGTGTCTGTCTTCCTAAAAGTCGTCACACAGCAAATTGGCCAGTGTTAAATGAACACTGCTTGGTGTATATATGTTCCACACTATATAGGGTTTTAAAAGTAACACTGAAACAGTGTTGAAGATAATGAGATAATGAAGTGATTCATTAACTGACGATTGATCATTAATGATGAACACCTGCTGTAAACAAACACAATCGCTGAAGAAAACATGAACAAGAACAGTTGATTTTGAAGTCACCATTATGGGGAACAGTTTTTCCTTTAGTTAAGGTCATAGCATTGGACTATTGGTGTTAATTCTATACTTTTACAACTGCTTCGGTACTGCTGACTTACTGACACTTGCACATTGTTGAAAAAAGAGATTAAGTACTACATTTATAAATAGATTATATCCATAAATTATGGAGCTTTAATATGTAGGTTTCAGTTAAAACACTGTGTATTTAAAATGGTAAATATAACTAAAAAATAATGCTGCTGTTGAAAAGAGATTCAAATCAATTTGGAGAAACTGTTTCTTGCCCAAAGACTTAATATCGTCACTAAGATACATCTAGACATCAACACTCTTCATAGAAACCTCAATGATGGTGACAAGCAACATAATTATAAAGACGAACAGATCAACTGCAGTGCATTCTGGGAGTCATACAGGAATTTTGTAGTATGATGTTACCCAGAATGCATTGCTTTATAAAGTAGTTTTTTCACATATTCTTTTTGTCTGTGTGTTTGATTGGATCAGCACTTTTGACCATTTTAACAATAATTGTGTATCGCTACACTTCTGAATCACAAGATCATCAGACTTCTTCAGGATAGTGTTTCTACTTTTTATTATTTACCAATATCATCACTTAGCATAGTTCAACTTTGTTTTCACTGTAATATAAACACTTCTAGAGCATTATATTACAACTGGTGAACAACTTTAATTACTAGAAAACAAGGATCAAGAGAACAACTAAAGGAAACACTGTAGCCTCCGACTACAATGTGAAGTAAAACATCCAAATAATCAAAAACCGGTAAAAAATCAAATGTACTGCATGACCTTTGCCAAAAGGTATACGCCAAAAAATGGGCCAGGCCTTCCTTAAAGAAGAGGAAGCGCGCTGGAATAGTGTTTGGTTTCCAGCGATTGAAAACATTTGACTGAGCTAAATGCTAAACTACTTTCACTTTCATCACAGTCCTACAGCTGGTAATAAGAATTCAGCTTTACATATTCTAAGATAACCAACAGTCAAATAACAGCTTCCATAACTTTAACATCGGCTGTGAAAGCTGTTCTGTGTAATACACTGATGTTGTGTATGTGTGCGCGCATAATCCTTAAAGGGGTCATTTGACTCGGCTAAAACAAATATTATTGTTTGCTTTAGATGTAATACAATATGTATACACGATTTAGTGTTAAATAACGCTGTATTTTCCACATACTGTGCATGTTTGTATCTCATCTTTGCTCTGCTCTCTGAAACGTGCAGATATTTACAAAGCTCATCGCTCTGAAAAGCGAGGTGTGCTATGATTGGCCAGTTCACTAGAGCGTAGTGATTGTTCGAATACTGCACGGAAATGTAACGCCTCTTACCATATTCGGAACATCAGGCTGCGCCGGTAAAATGAGTTTTACAAGACCGCCCACCTTACTTGCGTATACATTTTGGCGGTCTTAGCCAAATCATACCACAAAGTGACGTACATGTTTGGGGGTGTGGTTACACAAGGCATTTTAGGCAGGTCTGGGTACACATTCGCTTTTAGATAGAATGCATCTTTTGTTCTGACACATACATTTTTGCTATTTTACGTGTCGAATACATGCATGGGCAACTTATAACACACCAAAGACACAGAAAAACACGTATTTCCGAAATATGACCCCTTTAAACACTTCTATGAAACATCCTTTGAAGTCCTGCTTGCAAATGTCTCCTGGTCAATCTGCTTGTTTTATTATCCAGCACGGGTCCATTATAAAAAGGCAAAAGTAACACTTCTGTTATTAATGTCAATTAATATAACCGGTCTGACACCATTCAGTCCGGTGTCATTTCCCTCGCCATAGTAGGAAAAAATGTGCGATCTCTAACAAAGATTGACGTTTGCACATGCAGTAGCAGACCTCTGTTACAATTCGATCGATCCACATGTTTTTAACTGATGAGGTGAAGTTGACGCCATTGTTGAACATAGAGGCACCAGCCACCTTAGTCAAATGTTTACCGGGAGCCAGAGTGCCTGACATCAAATCAAATTTAAATGTGCTGGCTATATTCTCTGGCCCCTTTAATGCTTACCGTGATGAGATTTATAGCAGATTACCATCACTAAATGGCTGGTTGTCTGAGTGGTGCCTGGAGAATAATATAGATTTTATAAATAACTGGAAGAGTTTTGAGGGCAGACCTGACCTGTTGAAACGACATGGTCTTCATCCCTCCTGGGATGGGGTTTCCCTCCTCTCTAGAAATTTGGCGCACAGTCTTAATAATGCTAAAGGCTGACTACCTGGGGCCCAGGTCAGGAAGGAGACAGAATGGTTTAACCAACTGTCTGCTTGCCGTCTAGCGTTGCAGAATACACAAAACATACATGTAATAATCCCTTCTCACAAACATCATAAAATAGAGACTGTGTCTGTCCCCCGAATAAGCAAACATATTGCGTAAACCTCTTGAAAGTAATTTAATAAACGTTAAACAAATCAAACATGAACAAAATACAGATAATCAACAGTTACGACTCGGATTGCTTAATATTAGATCTCTCTCAAATAAAGCACTTTTTGTTAACAATATGATAACCAATCATAAAAAAGACATGCTCGGTTTGACAGAAACATGGCTAAAGCCAGATGATTATATTACTCTAAATGATCCGTTCGTCAAGATTATTACTATATACACGAGCCTCGTCTAAAAGTTAGAGGGGGAGGTGTCGCTGCACTTCACAATAATTCTTTTAGCATCTCTCAGAAGACTAATTTTAAATACAATTCTTTTGAAGTCATGGTACTTCATGTATCAACACCTAATACTAAGGACAAAACATTTTTTAAATGTATTCTAGCTATTGCATAAAGGCCTCCAGGGCACCACACAGATTTTATTAAAGAATTTGGTGGGTTCTTATCAGAACTAGTACTGGCTGCAGATAGAGTCCTTGTCGATGGTGACTTTAACATCCATGTAGATAACGATACAGATGCCTTAGGAATGGCTTTCAAAGACACTCTTAACTCCATGGGCGTTAGTCAACATGTGTCAGGACCCACTCACCTTCGTAATCATACTTTAGATTTAATACTATCTTATGGTATAAATGTGGACGATGGTAAAATACTTCAGCAGAGTGAAGACATTTCGGATCATTATCTGATATTATATTTGCTTCACTGGCCTACGGCTGCAAATCAAACTACTTGTTACAAATATGGTAAAGCGATTACTTCAACTACCAAAGATGCGTTTCTCAATAATCTACCTGAATTGTCTCAATTCTCTAGTACAGTGGTTCTCAACTCCAGTCCTCAGGCCCCCCCTGACAGATTATTTTAGATGTGTCCCTATTGAACACATGTGATGTGATGATTGATCAATAATGATGAACACCTGCTGGTAACAAAAACATCATCAGTAAGAACAAAAAAACATAATAATGTTTCCTTTAGTGGGGCTCTTACCCTTGATTTATTTATTTCTGAACACCCAGACAAAAGACAAAATTGTTGGAATGAAACTTAATTAAACTGTATAAGTCTGACAAATATCATGACACACCAAAATCAATCAACATTTGTACAGACTCTTAAAAATATGCTTCAGAAACAAACTATTTCAGCTAGCGAAAAATGTAACATAATAAATAAAGGAAAAGAGCCACACTAAAGGAAACACTCAACACGATTATGGTTTTTATTCTTATAGTTGATGTTTTCATTAGTGATTGCGTTTGTTAACTTCACCTGTTGATCATTAATGACTCAATCATCACTTCATTATCTCATTAACTTGTTCATGTGTTCAATAGGGAGACATCCAAAGTATTCTGTCAGGGGGGGCCTGAGGACTGGAGATGAGAACCACTGCTCTAGCATGAGTAAAAACATTGAAGATCTTGACATCACTATTGAAAATTCAGTCTGGATTTCGAGCATGTCACAGTACAGAGACTGCTTTGATCAAAGTTACAAATGATCTGCTTTTTGCGTCTGACCATGGCTGTATTTCGTTATTGGTGCTGCTAGACCTTAGTGCTGCATTTGACACCATTGTGCAGAGGCAGCAGCTTTTGCCAGAGGGGAACTGGAATCCCCTGGTTGGGCCTGGGTTCTCCTGAAAATTTTTTCTCGATTTGAGTTTTGGGTTCCTCGCCACCGTTTCCATACTGTTTTGCACTATTTGCCTGGCCGGGGGGGCTGCTTTAGAATTCAGAAGTTTTACATAATTAATAATGCTTATAGGAATTTATAGTCCATTTAATCTTTGACCTGTGGTTCTCTCTGCTTTATCTCAAATGTATGCTTTCACTATGCATGTGTGCGAGTGTGTTTGCGTGTGTGCGTTGATGTTTGTAAGTATGTATGCATATCGTGTGTGTGTGTAGCATTTGTATGTTTGTCTTTTGTGTTTTCACCTTTTACTTGTTTTTACAGGTGTATGACTTCTGTTGTTTTTCTTGTAATCAATGTGTATACAGCTGCTTTGTAACAATGAAAATTGTAAAAAGCGCTATATAAATAAAGTGGAGAGTTTAGGTAGTGATTTAAATTGATTTGTCGCCCTCATTTATGACATGATATGAAAATAAATAACATACTGAACGTTTTTACCAGCACGTCTGTCACATGACGGATATTCTGGCAGACATCAAGAATAAAACAGTTTGTCTCAACAAAAAAAAACTCTTAAGATAAACGCATTGCATTCTGGGTATCATCAAAGCACAAAACTCATCCATGCATTGTGGCTGTAAGCTTTTCATTTGTTGGTCACCACTGTTGAGATTCTTACACTGGTTCTTGATGTCTGAGTAAAAGGCCAAATGCAGATACAGTTCAGAAACAAAAAGCCAATGAGAAATTAAACAGCAACAGAGATAAAGCTTGAGAAATAATCTTATCACATTTTCTTTGATGTTATTCGTTGTAAAACTATGTTTATATAAAAACAAGTCTTCAAGTTGTCAATCACCACAAGTGTAATCAACGTTGTGAGATTTGAGTTACTCTCATATTACCATGCAGCATCTATTTGGACCACTTTGGCATTGCGATCGCTTCAATATACAAAATCTTGTCCTTTATAGCGCAAAAACCCTCTCACTCAGGAGTCCTCACATCTCAACGGCAGAATGATTGAAAGGTCTCCCTATCCCAGACCTTTTCCCCGAGTGTTTGCATCTGTATTTAAGCCTTGTATGTTTCTCAGTTCAGTGTCGGTTATTGTAATGTCAACATTGTTTTGTCTTCCCTGAGTTTCCTGTTCCCGGTTTTGTCTGTTTTTTTCCGTTTTGGATTCATCTTCATTAAAACCTTTTGAATATACTTTTTGCATTGTTATTCATCCGTGTCTACCCGTGACAACAGTAAGGGCTGTGTTAAGGAATAATGTGTTTATGACTGCACTTCACATTACTTCTGAACATTTTGACATAACGTGACTAAATGAAAGAAAAGGATGGCTGCTTGAGTGGATTTTTTATTTAAAAAAAATTTGTAAACCGGCACAACGCACTTTTCTCCGGACATACCTACGGTGGCCGCTAGGTGTCACTGCGCTGCAACAGAAGAAAACACAAAAAAACACAAAAAAACACAAGCAAATTCAGAAAGCATCTCCATTAGTTTGACGACACATGCCCTGCAAATACTCGCAACACAAACAAACACAGAAACGCGCTGCAAATTCTCGCAACACAAACAAACACAGAAACGCGCTGCAAACTGCACAGACGACAACGGAAGTGTTTCCGGGGGACCGCAAAAAATGATGCACCTGATTGGGACGCGGTTCATATTGACTGTTCAAATTAGTTAGTGGAGTTGTCAGCCACATTGAATATAATTGCTTTATAACTTTATTTTAACTTTCTTAACGTACGTACGTCCGTAGGATATTATTAGCCTGTCGATTTGAACAGTTAAACAAAATGATGAGACGTAGTAACTGCTCGACTTACTTAAACAAGTGTCACTATAAAAAAGTTTAAAGGTTTAATTTTTTTTATTAAAAACGTATTCTAGTCGACAAAGTCAGTGTGGCTGACAACTCCACTAACGAATTTGAAGAGTCAAAATGAAGCGCGTCCCAATCAGGTGCATCAGTTTTTGCGGTCCCCCGGAAACACTTCCGTTGTCGTCCGTGCAGTTTGCAGCGCGTTTCTGTGTTTGTTTGTGTTGCGAGAATTTGCAGCGTGTTTCTGTGTTTGTTTGTGTTGCGAGAATTTGCAGGGCATGTGTCGCCAAACTAATGGAGATGCTTTCTGAATTTGCTTGTATTTTTTTGTGTTTGCATGTGTTTCTTCTGTGGCAGCGCAGTGACACCTAGCGGCCACGGTACAAACCTCTTCAAAAGAAGCCCAATTGGGTGGGAACACACCTTATCTGGCAACACGGTTGACAGGCCGGATGGAAGGGGGGTGGGGTGCGCAGTAACTCATTATCTTTTAAAGAGACATACACCAAAAAGGGGTTGCTTTGAACATATGTGTTTTTGACAAGGCAAAAAGGGTTTTGTTTATACAGCCATTTCATGAAAACCCTACCTAATCATACCAACTTGTTGAAAGTGCTCATACGATGAGCCCCTTAAAAAGTTAGCAGGCAGAGGGACAGCACAGTAGTATTTCGCAAGAGGTCGCGTTGTGTGTTCCACAACAACACGTAGCTGCTCACAGATGCACCTGCTGGTTAATCGGCTATATTTGCGGCACAATCGGCCGATGCCGATTAATTAAAAAATCCCAAATATATAAAATCGTCCGACCTCTATTTAATGGCACTCCGTCGTACCCCAGTATTGTTCTCAAGTTTAACTTTTAACTATTTACTTTGTTGTCAATATATTCAATTAAATTGATAATCGCGGAAAAACTGATCTATTTGCAACATAGTAACGAAAGCATGCTTGGAAAACCGGCAATTCAAGACATTAACCGAGTGCGCAAAGAAATCCATGCACTGCCTATTTGTTGATTAATGTTTTGAACTAAAACATGCTTGCAAACAAAGGCAAGTCCAAAATAATTATTTTCTACGTCAGTCTACTTTGTGTGCTGGGACAGAATAAAAAAAAAAGTTCAATCCTGCCAATCGTCCATCAGGAATAGACTTTAAACTTGAGCTCACGCATACACGTCCGGTGCTCAAAACCAAAATTATTATTGAGTGTTAGTAAATACTACCCATCCAAATCAGTTAAATTTAACTTAAATATAATAGGTAGCAAAATAAACTATATGTAAACTTACTTTATCTACTCTTAGAAATGGAGACAACAATTTGCACTCAATTAGATTGAGTAGATTTATTCTGTTTTTAAGTAAAGAGTGCCTAAATTTATCAGATATGAGTCATGACACACTAAAAGAAATGAGATAAAGTCTAAATATTGAATAATTAAACAATATGTATGACATATTCAGAGAAGCTTGAATTGACCTAAAAATGGTCAGAAACAGGAGATCACATCAATTGCTTTTATAGACCAAATGATGTCTACAAAACCCCTTTTGACAATGAACACACTATTCATTTGAAGTCACCATTTTTGTGATCATTGTTCACTTTAGTTGAGATCTTGACTCTTGCGCTTCACAAAGCTAATTCTCTTTTGTCAATCACGTGTTTTGTTTCACACGCCACACTTCAGTGTCAATAACAAGAGACGTAAGTACATTAGTTTCTTTTTTTTTTTTTTTTTTTTTCTTAAGTGTGTCTTAAAGAGTATATGGGTTTGAGACAGATTCTACAATGAAATGACAAAACAAATATACATATACAACATGTGCCATGTAGAAATTTAAAACTGCACCTTCAGATTACACTTAGGCATCAACGTTCATCATAACAACCTCAACCAACGATGGTGACAATCATCAAACTTTTAGATTTCATATGGTATTTCTAAAAAAAAAGATTTCTGAAATTCATCTTGCAACCACGTCCCAACGGCCTTGTGACCCCCACGTTGGGAAGCCCTGGGCTAGACGAACCTTTGTTTTAAGCAGTTCATCCAGAAATGTTGCCGGTGGACGCAAGCAGCCATTTAGGTTGTGTTTTTAAACAAGGCACGTAAATGTACTGCACTGTTGTCTTTGAAGTCTATATCTCCTCTTTAACCTCTGCTCTTGATGCCTCTTTAAATAATATTCACCAAATTCATATTCCAAACCTTTATAAAATGAATTCGTTTGCGATAGGCCACTGGTTAGAGATTAATATCTGCTGCAGACTTGATAGTTGCAGTTCGCTTCTAATCTTTCCAAATTCCATATCAATTCCATTCTAAATCCCATTGAGCTGAATTGACCTTTCTCCCTTACATATCATACGCTTTGAAAACAATCGTGTTGTTATTTAGTTAAAAAAACATGAACACAAAACTACACATAATGTGTTAAAACAGTGTAACACAAACAATGTGTTGGCAATGAACACATCCTTTGGGGAGTGCGGTGACTAGCAAGTTAATGCAGTAAATGAGGTGAATATGAAAAGCTTGCTTCCAAAGTGTTGAAAAAAATCACAAAATCATGTTTTTATTTTGTTTTGTTGTGTAAGTTAGCTGTTTTTTAGTTGTTATGATTTAAGTTAAAACAAACTTACTGTTCTTTGATTGACAGTAATTGGAATCCACAATAAAAAAACATGATTAAAGAAAAAAAACAGTTATCTCATTTTGGAACCAAAATTATTATATACATATATAAGTAATGCCTCTATAGAAGTGCTTATGGAAATGCTTCTTGTCTCTCAATATAACAATTAATAATAGTCAAAAATATCCTGAATTTGTAGTAAATTGTCATGACGTTACAAAACAAACCAGAAACAGGAACTCACCAATCACAAGAAGACTGAAAAACAGAGTTTGAGCCATTTCTGAGGAAGAAACACATTGAAATCATCAGACTTTAAAATTCTTCTGCTCAAAATGAATTCATTCACAAAATTTTAAATGTCTCCGCTTTTTGATGCACATAAATGTGCATCAAATATATATTTGAGTATGACGTCAAAGTTTGTTTTTCATGTCTGTCATGTTTCCTAAAAGTTAAAACACTCTTCAGTAAGTTTATTAATTCTTCATAAAGATTCATTAGAAGTTATTGAACAAATGAGTCATATCAAAATATTTTTTAATAGGAATGAAAAAGTAAAACGTTCTTACTTTTCCTCTCTTGTGTGTTTCTCTCCTGAATCTGCTGCTGTTTCTCTCTCTCTGTGTGTTTATATGTCATTATATTACATCTGATCTTCAGAACCTCCCATCATTTGGGTATTTCTCTAGAAAGACTTATTTTCATATTTTACATCCTGCTTATTTGTTTAATGGCTCCCCTGCTGTCTTGTTGTCTAGTGTTAATGTTATGAAAGAATTCAAATGAGAGAAACAAGGTGTGCCTTCTCTTATTTGCATGTGTGATGTGTGTCAGTCAGCGAAAACAACATTTGTGACCCAAACCTGCGAATCTTCTAAGAATCGTTTTTGGATAGAAGTATATTTGGTCTGACTTTTATCACATATAGTTTTTTTTTCCAATAAAACTTAAACTTGAGCAAACGGCTGATGATTCTCTCTAAGATCTTTTGTACACATATGAAGAAAGGGGAGGTGGTAGTGGTGTTTGCTTTAATTTCTCTCTTGTAAGATCTTGACAGCAACAAGATGATTCTGAGTCAAGTTGAGTGAATGATTCTTTTTCAGTTCATCAGTGAGTGGTATAGATCTGGTCCAGGGGACCACCGGTACCGGGCAAGACACTACCATGTGGCCCACAAGTGCGGCAAAACAAACTTTGCCATTTGGGTTGTGCCACCGTCTCTGTGCAGCCACAGTAAGACTACAGTCCTATTTACTTGAATTGAGGAAAACAGATATTTCTAAAATCATTGTCAAAAAAATCACATTTAAAACACATATATATATCAATAATTTAACCTGACAACAACTGTACCAACTGTTTTTTTAAGCTTAATTCATACCGTTTTCAATGTCATTCTCGAGGGCATTCTTAAAAGGGTGTTCATAAGTAATGGTTCAAATAAAATAAAAATCATTTTAAAAAATAAAATCTTTGCAAATACTAAAATTCCACAAGCTTTGTCTGGTCTGTGTTCCTAATTTAAAGGGACAGTTAACCTAAATTTGGAAGTAGTGAAATGATCAAATGTTTTGCATATCAAAATACAGTTGTAATGCAAGGTTTATGTGTTTTTGCTTTTATGACATTCCTACATCCCAAACACAGCCACACTAATAGAATTGGGTGTTTGGTTTACAGTGTATGTGCAAATAATCAAACATTGACAATGGTCGATTGTATTGGGGCAAAGGTGTCCCCCAAATAAAATTCTGCTAGGGCCCCATAAACACTTGTTCCTACCTGCATATACATGCCGTTGTGCTACTTGAAACGAAAAAGAGCGACTTGGAGTAATTGTGTCAACTAACCATCACATATTAGCGTGGATAAGAAATGGTTTGCTTGAACGACCCAGTCAACACGATGATGTCACGGCAATCTCACAGTGATGTCACCATGAGTTTACAGAAAGCTCACGATGAAGTCAAAATGTAACCTCACTTCAAAATGACAGTGTGCTCAAACTGTGATCTTAGAGGTTTAGAAGTGACTGGTTTGTCATTTGAAGTCATCATTATGATGATGAGAGTTTGCTTTAGTTTAGCTCTTGACTCTACAGTGTTTGTCTTCTCTTCCTCTGGCTGCTGTAACTGTGTGTTTACTTTATGGTGCACATTTGTTATGTTGAGTAATGCCAAATGAGTCTTTGTTGATAGTTTAAACATGGGTAAATGTTGATTAGAACAGTGTTGTGATGCTGAATGTTTGATAGTAGAGAGTGAGATTCAGCTGTTTTGAGACAAACATATATTATAAAGATCTTCTAAATGACTAACACACATAAACTTTACACCAATCATAAATAAGACACAAATACATCAAGACTCAGTGTATGAACCTCAACAATGGAAAGAATAAACTGAGACGCTTCATGGTGAATGCATACTAGGAGTCATAAATGAGTTTTGAACTATGATGTTACCCAGCATGTATTGCAGCGTGAAGTTTTCATTCTGCTGATTGTGACCATTGTTGAGTTTAATATGCTGATTATTGATGTATTTGTATGAAAAACATTTGTTGTAAAATATGTGCACATATTTCTTTTAAAAGACCTGAAACATCCTTGTGTTGACTGGGGATGCGTACTGTGTGAATCAACCCTTTGTGCTTCTCTCAACGTCACTGTTCCTACCCAGAAGCAAAAAACAAACGAGATGAGATAACATCTAATGTTGATGTCAATATTTACTTTGATGTTTCCATGGCAGCCAACTCTCACGCGATTGGCGTGAGACTTACTCGTTCGATACTGATCGCACTCTCACGCAACACATCCATTTTTTCCATAGTGTGTGATAAAAATGTTAAATAGTTCCTTAAAACAGGGCTCAACTTGGCTCCTGGAGGTCTGGTGTCCTGCAGAGTTTAGTTCCGACCCTGATCAAACACACCTGACCTAACTAAGTATTCAGGACTACTTGATAAGATTGGACAGGTGTGTTAGATTTGGGTTCCCTGATAGTAAGCAACAATTGAATCAATGTGTTAATGTATTGTTTTGTTAATGTTAATGACGTTGAATCGATATCGCTTTTGCAGTCGCATTTAATGTTGAAAAATGTTGACATTTCAACAAATCACCAATACCGTGAGAAGTATTTGATTTAGTTGCGCTCTTGTGTTTTAATGTAACAACTGTAGGTTACCAAGACAACGCATGAGGTTATGCAGTGATTTCACATCATTCTGATTCTATGACAGTGTGAGTAGTATGTGAACTCACTGTGTATCTATCTCATGTAAAGTCACATTTATGTTGATCAGCATGGTTGCTTAAGCATGCATGTGTTTAAACAGCTACATTATCTTACGTTTTGCAAAATGATGATCTCTTTGTCATTCAAAGCTTGTACTTCAGCTACCCTGCAATACTAGTGTGTTATATCACCACTTTTGACAAAACTCAAAGCTCAAAAAAGTGTTTCCAGTATAGTTTCAGTGGGGCACACAGAGACATCAAGAATTGGGTGTCTCAATTGAATCAGCGCTGCATAAGCTCCGGGATTTTTCGTCGTATCTTTCACATCAGAAGGCTCATTTAAAATAGTTTCTTTAAGACCTTGCAAACAAAGGAGGCCCAAAAATTCTCCCTCAACTCGGGTACACACAGAATCCATTGCGTCTTTCACCCGGTGTCTTAACACCCGAAACTATTTTATCTGGACCCATAACCTGTCAACAGAGCACACAAATAACACACAAAAGGCCTTGTACTCTTCTCCAACATCCAATCATTCTGACTGGCTTCTTTTTATTCAAACAAAACAGGTAGTGGATTCCTTCTGTCACCGATTAGGTCACATGACCAACACCTGGCAGTGTGATTGACTAGAGTAATAATAAAAAAGAAAGCAAAAAACAGTACATATGAAAGCATATTACATTTACATGTTAACCATTTCGTCTCCTAAATATCCTGCAAATGTTTTGAGAATGTCCTGAAAGGTGCCCTAAACGTTTAGAGAACACCATGTTCTGTGAAAGTCCACCAAATAACATCCCCCCCACCATTTGTAAAAATCCACATTGTGACCATCTGGTATCATTTACATTAAGTCGGCAGACGCTTTTATCCAAAGCGACTTACAAATGAGGTAAACAATTTGGAACAGCATAAGGACAACAAGGACATATAATGAGCACAACAAATAAAAAAAGTGCAGTAAAAACTGGTCACACATATAGCCCATCACAGTATACAAGTTGTCATATACAAGTACATCACAGTTATTTTTTAAGGATAGAAAAAGTAGAAAAGAAATGAAAGTCAGATGTACTCAGTAAGGTGTTAATGGAAGAGATGTGTTTTATGTCGATTCTTAAAGAAGCAGGTTAAAATATACAAACACTACAAAAAATCTATTATTATTTAGTAACTAGTTCCACAGAAATGTTTACGTTCACTCAATGTCTGTCTCCAAAGTGTTACTGGAATATTTTTTTTTTAATTGGCCCAAACTTAATATATATTAATATAAAGTTTTTTAATCAGTTGAATATTTCAAAACGTACATGCAAGATTCTGTCCAGTAAAATGTATTTACCCCGTTTTACTAATTTATTAAATTATTATGGAAGTGAAAAACCAGTGGAACTACTAAATAATTGCATGCTGTTACATAAACGGATTCATCTTTATCTTTTGTATCTTTCAGTCAAATAGTGGCAGGGGAGGCGTGGCCTAGCGAAGTCTGGAGAGAGAGAGAAACAAGTAGGTCAAAGGATGATTGTAAACACCTGTCTCTGGTTACAGTGTTTGGTGAGAAGAATACAAAAGCCAGCACGAGGGGAGGACCGAGTGAGATAGTTTTTGAAAGAACACGAAGGCAAGTAGAGGCACGTATGCTGGGAAAGACAAAGACAAAGACGAAAGAAACCGTATGTGCCAGTAGTCCATATTTAAGTATTATTTACTTTTGATTTATGTTGTGTTTGACGAATAAAAAAAGAATCTCCTCAGCCACGCTGACCCTATCACCGTCCTTCCTTGTATTGAACCTCACCACACACATGAAGAATTAACCAACACAGCTTATAATTCATAAGCACTTCTCATACAGACTGAATATATGAAGTCCTCTTGTTGACAGACATTGCATTTATAATACAACTGGAGATTTTTTGCTTCACTATATTTACTGAACTACAAAAAAATGGCTTTTGAGAACTGTAAAATGTATCTGGCAGTTTCTTTAACTCATTTTTGTTAGCTGTTTTAAATGGGCTTTATTGTTATCAGTGCTTTTTTTCTAAGAGTTAAAAATGGAAGTACAAAATTTCATTGGCATACAAACATACTCAAGTAAATAAAAACAAGAATGCCGGAAACATGCATCAGTCACATAATATGAGGTCAACTGTTTCATGTATTAAAAGTATAAGTAACAGAATATTGCTTGAAATAATCTGACCTCAACATTACATCTTGGAAAACCATGATTCATCTAGTTTTATGGCTGCAAGAGTCTGGTTCTCAATGAACACTTTTCACTATCGAGACCAACGTAGACCTTCTGCACAGCTTCAAAAAAGCAACTTCCATTGTTTTGAGTACTAAAAATAAATAGAGAGCATAAAGCATACACAGAGGTAGTCGGAACCTTTGCAAGGCCATTTAGGATAACTTGTCCACATCTACAGCCGCATCCACTGAGTTCAGACCTTCAGTGTAAATCGAAGTCTCGAGAAGAACCGCTCTGGATTTATGAACAAAACTAATATTTAAAAATAAATACAAACACACAAATAGATGTTTGCACTGTCAGGAAGCTCTAATCTTTAAAACCATTTCTTTTGAGGATACAGAAAAAAATTATAAACAATTATATATACTTCACAAAACGTCTTAAAGACGTCTAAAAAGTTTTTTATATTTATAAATAACATAAATATTTTTTCAATAAACCCATAATTATTACGTTTCTTTAGACAACCCAGACACATCTTGTTAAATAAATTATGTTAAAAAGTGCAAGTAAAATATGTTTTGCCGCTGACCTTCGACCCATGGCGATATCTGCACTGAAAGAAATGATTCTTGAGTTTTAGTAAATATTACCCATGCAAATCAGAAACATTGTACTCACATATATTAGGTAGCAAAGTAAACTATATGCAACTTCCTGAATCTACTCAATAAAATTGAAGCAAGGATTTCCACTCAATTAGATTGAGTAGATTTTATTCTATGTTTTGAAGTTAAGAGTACATATATTTATCAGATTTAAGTCATGACACACTAAAAGAAATTAGATAAAGTCTACCTAATATTTCTCAATATTAATTACTTATAAAAATGCAGTCATATTAGTTACTATTATTAGTTATTAGTTATTATTAATGAAAAATATTGAATAATTAAACACTAAATATGACTTATTCAGAGAAGCTTGAATTGACCTACAAATGGTCAGAAACAGGAGATCACATCAATTGCTTTTATTGACCAAATAACAAACGTCTACAAAACCCATTTGTGGCAATGAACACTTTATGTGATCTCTTGACTCTTAAATTTATGCATTTAGCAGACGCCTTAAATTGCATTATACTATGCATTGTATCTGAGTACATGCAATCTCTTGGCATTGAACTCTTGACTTTTGCGTTACTATTGCCATACTCTTACCACTGAGCCACAGAAAAGCACACATTAAGACTCACCTCTGACTGTTTTGATATTATTTAGATATAAACATATTTTCGGTAGCAAATGAAAGTGTTAATAGACTAGCTGTTGCGTTGTGATTTTCTGAGCATTACTGAGTGGAGTTCATTTTATATTTGATTAATAGCTTTAGTCCTGCCACGTAAATTATATTCTGGTATACATTCTGGGTATCATCAAAGCACAAAACTCATCCATGACTCCTGGCATTCATTGCGGCTGTAAGCTTTTCATTTGTATGCAGATTCAATGAGCTGGTTTGATGTTACATGCAACTATACACAACTTTGTAAATATAGAGGATTTCCTTCAATCCATTTTTAAAGGACTTCATCTGGTTTTCCAATTGGGTCAACCTCAACACAATACACTGCTCGAACAGGATGGCCTGCAAATGATCAATTACCAAACTTTCCTATGCCAATACAAAAAAAACTTGATGAGAACAGTGGAGATTTTTTTTCTTCGACTGGGTGAAGCAAATGGAGATACAAAATAATCCAAACATTATTTGATCAGATGTGCACAAGAACATTTTAATACAAGTTAAAACTGCCATGTCCCTCCAATCAGTGCAGAAAATGTATGTTTATTATATGTAGAAACCCATTGTGTACACTGATGAGCCAGTGATGTGTACACATCCTTGTGGAAGGTTTGCATTTGTTACAAGTAAGCTAATCAATTATTTCCATTTTCAGGTATCCAACAAGTGCTCAATATAACAAGGTGTGCTTATCCCTTGTTACCAAATACCCCTTCTTGAGAGACAAAACTGGAAAATGATATTTAAGAGCATGTTAAACAGCTTTTCATTAAACTCTGTAAGGCTCTAAGATATTGTTATCTTGTGATACATGTTACAATTAATAATGTTATTTTTCCACTCAAGGAGTCATGGCATGAAATGCTAAAAAAAACAAAATTAAAAAAGAGAGACACTTAAGCGCAAGTTTTAGTCATGCGTAGGACCTATGCCGTAACCTATGGTGTAGCTTACGCAGAGCCGCATACCCTATGTGTTTGGGTTTGAAATGACAAGGAGATTAACAAGTAATGACAGAATGTTCATTTTTGAGTGAACCATCACTTTAATGGACTCTTAAAGTTTTGGTGAACTTGTTTTGTTTTTATTTTTTAAGGCAGAGTAAATCACATACATAGGAAGAGGTCTACACAAAATGCAGTATAACTTATTTGTATATGTAACAGTATTTTCATTTTTTTTGTAAAATACTAAAATTCCATAAACGCCAAACATTTACACATTTCTCCATGTTATTGAAAAAAAACAATGTTTCTTTAAAAAAAAAAGTAATTATCATGAAATCTGAAAATGCACTTCTGTCCTCTAGTGGTGATCTTTCTTTAATGAAGTGAGTTTAACGGCTTGAGCAGAACAGGTTGTTTTTATTCATCCAATCAATCACAGTAGAAAACATGAACCACACCCACTATTCTTCCTCATTCAATATTTAGTTTCATTATGAAATATGTCAGAAGACAATCACCACTTCTGCTTCACAGGGACTTTCTCAAATCAATATGCTGCAGAACATGTATGACTTGATTTTTCATTGTTATTTAAGTCACCGTTAATGTGATCAGTTTTTTCTTTAGTTGGACCCTTGATTATTTTACCTTAATGTTAATTATCGAGGCTTCTGACTGTTGTTATTGTTAACCTGCATTTGCCGGGCCAAAGGAAGTTTAAGCAAAAGCTTAAGGAGTAGTTCACTTCGAAGTGACTTTTCATAATAAGCGTAAAAATTACTAAAGAAAATCAATTAGGGACCCATTATGAAGTCTACTACCCCGTTAATGCTGATTTACGATCTACTCAATTTGAGGTTGAATATGGGAGTCAAGAATTTATGTTACTTTTGTCTGCTGGGAATGTTCTTGAACATTGAACATTTTGAATATTTTAAAAACGTGAAAGGGACGTTTTATTACAAACTTTTGTTAGCTGAGTTGTATTTCAGGTTGTAGTTGTTGTGTTTCTCTGGGTAAATACTTTTTTTGTAGTTTTTGTTGAACTTTGCTGCAGTGATGCTGTTTGTTAACAGCAGATGTTCATCACTAATGACTCAATCATCACTATAATGATAATGAAACTCAATACAAATTCTATCAAACTGGAGCACAGAAAGGTGTTGGTTTTATGGGATAAATCTGGGCCAGAATTGAATTGAACTGTTGATTATATGTGGGCGAGCTCTGCTTTATTTGTTTTGATTTTGGCTGACATGCGGCATTGCTTTGGTATGCCTGCTGCCCAAATCTGGCAAACGGGAGCGCGCCACCCAAGGGCCTTCATTCCACGCGATATGTGGGCAAGGTGAGGTGATATGGGGAAAAAGGTGTGGGCCACAGCAATTTGCTATCTGGGGAGATCTAGCGAGATTAAAACACGACGAGATTTTGAGTTGTGATGTCAGCATGATGGAGCGTGAGGGTGAAATTAGCATTGAAGCATTGAAACATCATGATGGACGAAGACATCGGGGGGTGGGGTTATATCAGTTTGCTATAGATGACCATCTGCCAAAACATTAAAAGCAATTATATCAGGGCTCCATACTGCCACCAAATCGCATTTTGCGATCAGTTTTCAAGACAGCGTACTTTTCAACAAGTATTTGCCCATGTACGACCTGCACATTTTGAATGTCATCGTCTATCGGCCCAACACTAGAACACAATATGTAAACATTGTAAGAAAATCGTCAAGTGCAGTTGAATCAAATGCTTTTTTCAATTCACCCATTTCATCATTGAGGATTTCTTAAAATTGTGTAAAAATGTTGTCTGGTTCTCGTAAACCCAATCTCTCATCTTGTGGAGTAAGCGTCTGGTCAAACCCTTAGATATTTATTTTAATGATAAACCTTTTGCACCCTGTGCTGCCATACATTTCACAATTTTTTTACGTTTAATTTTTTACAGTTTAGCTCTGTAGAGGTAGGTGTCACAAGACATATACCGTATCATATTTTACCAGTAAGGTAAATGGAAAATAAATGTATACATGTTTTTGTGGGTAGGCTGAGTCAGGGGAAGATGATTAAAGAATTGGGATACACATGGAGAAAATGAAAATAGAATGGTTAAAAAGTAGGCCTACACGAAAAATCAATCTTTTGCTGGACTGCATGGCATGCATAAGGACTGAGAGGACTAACTTCATCAAACAGCACTCCACAAAGGACATATTGGCATGATATCCAGCCCTTAAACTTCCCTCAGTTGTCACCCACCTTGTCGTGTATTGCTATGCAAGTCTAGTTTACTTAATTGTAGTCATGTCTAGTGTTGTATTTTAGTCTTGTCTACTTTAGTGTAGTCCGCCCTTTGTACCCTTCCTGTTCTATACTTGCTGGTCTTTTGTTTTACCCCATCATGGGTTTTTGTTTCATGTTATATTAAAATCCTTGTTAACCCCCTGTCTGTGCTTGGGTCCTCTGTCCTTGTGTCTCATCCCGGTAGTGACATAAACTTGACATTCAAAATCAGATTTCAAATAGGTATTAAACATCAAAAACAAAAGCAGCTAAATAAAACAACAGCTTCACAAGCTTTGTAAACGTGTCCAAATAAATTAGGCTCGAGTGACTAGTAATTTTAACAAAAGTTCTGTAACCTTGTAGTTGACTATAGTATAAAACTAAGAATGGCCCAGAAGGCGGTCCACAAACTTTGTCTAGTCCATATTTAAAAGTTAAAATTTAGAATGTATTAATCAAAACATCAAATCCAATATTTAATGTCTCAAAACAGGTTTACTGTGTGTTTTCCACTTTCCTTACGTTATGATCAGTAATATTTCGGTATTTGCTGATGGGCCAACCCTGACTGCTTCGTTTTGGTGGCTGCAAGAAGTGATGTCATGAGCATTTGTTTGCTTTGGCTGGTCTGTGCCTGGGCCCTGTGCCACAATTAATTAAACGCTTAAAATGTATCATTATTTATTTAAATGTTGAATGAAATAAAACATGGGAGGAAAGTTGGCTTAATATTTGTGAACACGGTCTGAGGAATCTGCACAAACTCTGCAAGGGCCCCACAGACAACAGTGCTAAGCGATCACGTTTATTCAAGCTCTTTTTTGTGATAAACATTCTAATTAAATAATTTTTCTGAATTTAGAAGCTGTGACATTCTCATCACCGTTTTATTCTGTGTGCTCAAGATGCATTCACCGCATTTTACAGCTCATTCTGCCATCAATGTCAAATCCTTCTTTCATACATTGAATTATAAATATGAAAATATTTATATTCATAATTAAGTTGTTGTTAACATAACTGTATGTAGTTTAATTAATAGCTACTTTGATATCACATAGTTTGTGTAAAACCTACACATTAGCCCATGTGCACCGGTTTAACAAATGACAGATTAAACTAAATTATGGTATACAAAACCATGATAAAATACACATAAGACAATATCACCAGTATCACTTAAACCGAGCATAAAAGAATGTCTTAACCAAATATAACACAAATTAGTCGGAGCTCAACAGGAACCTACCTCTCCCATGCACAGCCAGTGCGAAAAGGTAAGAGGAGGTGAACAGACAGGAAGTAAGGTAAAACACCGTTCACAGAATATTTAAAGGGGAAGGCGCACATAGACAGAATATCAGGTAAACATAATAAATACACTTTTTGTCTAATTATAATATAAGAAATAAACAAGTTACATTCTGTACCCGTGACACTAGATCTGACCAAAAATCAAACATTTCGTTCCTCATACACTTTTAAAAACGATTCATAATGCTTTTTTTCAAACATTGTGTCATGGTTCCGCCACTTGTCCGGTTTTTTCAGTCTTGGGGCAGGATCATGACAGTATCACATGTTTTGTGTGTGTGTCATTGTTCCTGTTTTTCTAGTCGTGTCTCAGCTTAGTCTAGTCCAGTCAGTAAGTGTCAAGAGTTATGTTAGTTTAGCCCAGTCCAGTTTATTGTTCCTGTCAAGTTTGTGTGTTATTATTTGTCACTATTGTTTTAACCCCTCGTGGGTTTTTGCTTTATTTATTAATTTACTGTTTCTCCCGTACTGACTGCCTGGGTTTGAGTTCTGTACTTCTCTGATAGTGACATACTGGTTTATTTAAAATGTTTTTAAACAAAACATTAAAATGAAACTCATTTTAATTAGAACATTGAAAACAAAAGTCAATGTATGTGTCGACTAGCAGGAGCTGTACCGTTTAATCTAGACTACCTTGGAACATTTACTCTCCATATATTACTAACAGCGGTGGAACTTGTAGGCTTAGCTGTTGTAAAATACCTCTAAATCATTGTTGCTCACTCCATGCTTGATATTGTAGCCAGGTGGACGCCTAGTAGTAACTATGCCACCCCAAATGAATGGGGAAATAACTTTAGGAAACACATCCTCTCCCCTCGAGAGACTAGGCAAGATTTTGAATATTTCTAACAAACAGGAAGGCGTCACGACAACAATCCTCCCCACCTATTCTCAGCAAGAAAGGAATACGACTTACCAAATTGTGCTTTACACACAAATTGCGGTACCTCTCCAAAGACGGTTTACATACCAAATGATCCGATGAAGAATTGCACGATAACATTTTACACTCGTACGAGAGAAGTGAACTCTTTAGCTGATACCCCAACCACAGCTGAAACAAACTAGAGTTAATTTTAGATATAATAAAACAGCCAGGCTAACAGCAGGACCAAGCACATATCCCCATGATCCACAAAGAAGAAGAAGAAGAAGCTGGTCCCAGACCATGACGTACACCAAGAGGCATAACCACCGACCGGCCTTTATACCAAACCAACGGTAGCTCATTGGTCACATATTAAGTGGTTGTGACGCATGCAAGCCGTGGTCCATTACAAACTAACGCGTCTTTGGTCACCCACTCCACAACATCATGTTAGCTTGTTCACCTGCTTATAGAGCATGTTGCTAGCAAATAATGTCATATACTGCGCACAGCACTGCTGCGGCGCGAAGGCGTTTAAGAGCCAGCATCTCCGTAAACTTTTACATCACCTAGCAGAAGTTTGATGTCAGATTGGGCCAATTGTCACCGATACCCAATCTAGAATTGTATTCAGTATTGACACCGATACCCAATACAAATATCGGATCGGAGCATCCCTACCGGTGATACAGTTAATTTGGGTTTATTTTATGACCGTTTCATTTGTAGTGGAGTTCTCTATCATTCATGCAAGAACACAACTCTTAAAAAGAGAAAGCGACGGAACATTCCGTGGAATTATGACCCTGGTGGATTTTACGTGTGAGGATGGGGCATCTTCTTCATCCACCAACAACAGGTTCTATGTTTTAATTAAAGAGCTAGCCAAGAGTGGAGGGAAGTTCTATAGAGATGTTGAGCTAAATATATCCGCAACATTTATAAATGAAGTTTCTCACACCAATAATGTGTTTGCTGTCCCTCCTCAATCACTCAGAAATAAAAATGTAATGATTAGGTAAGGACAAATTGTATGTCATTCCACTTCCAAGGAATAAGGATGCGTTCTCAGGGACAGAAGAGAGCACATGGCATGTAAAAACAAACAATGCCATGTCTCTCTCTACAGTAAACACGTGGGTCTGTCATGATCCAAACATGAAAACATGACCAGAAGAGGCAAATTCATGACAGATATGTTACAAGCTTTTGAACACTGACTATGATATAATGTGTTAAAGCAGTGTGAGTGAAATTCATTTTTAGGCTATGCAATGTAGACAGTGTTTACTTGGCTGTACTAGTGACATCACAATCCAGTAGCTGAACTTCCTTTCCAGTAGAACAGATTTTCTAGTGTTCGTATGGTGTGCTGTTGGTATAGAAATTAGTCATGGATTGATGTTTATACATGGGACCTCTCTATGACACATTAATTCAAAGCACAAATACAGTTTTTCTGGAATAAGGCCCCTGAATAGCCGAGCTTATGCAACACATGTCATGAAAACATCTAACTCAATATAACTTAAAGTAGCTTGTTCATTTGTTGTTGAAACACTACAGCAAACATTGACCGAGGAAAAGAGAATAAACTTTAGGAAAGTCAAGAGTCAATAGCTTAACTTAAGCAAACACTGATAACATTTTTTTCGCATTGAAGGGCTAGTTCACTCAAAAATGAAAATTCTGTTATCACAAACTCCCCCTCAGGTTGTTTTAAAGGAGTAATATAAAACGACTAAAACAAATATTATCGTTTGTTTTAGATGTAATGCAATGTGTATTCATGATTAAAGGTCTCATTAACTGTGCTTGTTTATTGTTTTACACTGTTATATGAGGTCGACTCATGACCTTTTTGCTGTTTGACGTGTTTTACTATTTACTGACTTATTTCCCGGATGTGATGGCAAGGCTTTGCATATAGTTTGTATTGCCTGTTGCATGGTGTTATTATGTATGACTGTACCAGTCAGCATTTGAGACCAGTGTTCCCGAACCGGACAAAAGATCACCGCGATCGCGGGTCTCAAATATAACTAAAGTTTCCATGATAAATAAACAAACGGGAGACTCCCGGTAACTTATGGAAATCACCCAGCACCCAAAATAATACCAAAACACTTCAAAACAGGCAATAACGAGACAAAAGGGCGGGAAACACAGACAAGACTCAGAGAGAGAGAGTATGGCGTACAAAGAGGCCCAAAAACCTCAAGAAACAAGTCCTGGTTCTGCCACAAGACCAAGAAATATAAGACATGATGAGGCAGAATCCTGACAGCACAATATTTTGTTATCTTTAACGGCATGTTTGTTTATTGCTTTTTCGCTCTATCTAGTTCCACGCCGCTTCAGAATTTTCATGCGCGAACCAGTTGGCGGGACTAGAGAAGTAGTCGTTGATATTTTTCTGTTTAGATAAGTGCATTCCAGAACCTGCCGTTCACTGGGCCTGGTGTGAATTACAGATGTAATCACAGTAACAAGGGCGTTTTCAGTTCTAACATTTATATGATGTTCATGTGAACACGATTCCCTCATATATAAAAAAAAGCTTGGTCTAACATTTCGATTTTAATTAATCGCACCTTTAAAGGTTAAAAAACGCTGTATTTTCCACATACCGTGCATGTTTGTGTCTCCTCTTTGCTCTGCCTCTCTGAAACGTGCAGATTTTTAACAAAGCTCATCGCTCTGAAAAGCGAGGTGTGCTATAATTGGTCAGTCAATCAGTGCGTAGTGATTTGTCAAATACTGCAAGCATGTGACGGAAATGTTACGCCTCTTACCATATTTGTAACATCGGGTTCTTCTTCAATTGTACTGACAGGTACACCCACCTTACTTGCGTATACATTTGGGTGGTCTTAGTCAAATCATACAACGAACTGACATAGATTTGTGGGGGTGTGGTTACACGAGGCGTTTCAGGCAGGTCTGGGTGAGCATTTGCTTTTAGATAGAAAGCATCTTTTGTTCCGACACTTTAATTTTCGCAATTGTACCTGTCTAATACATGCATGGGCAACTTATAACATGGCAAACACACAAAAAAAAAACATATTCACACCATATGTCCCCTTTTAACCTGTATTAATATCTTTGTTCTGTTAAACATAAAGATATTTGTAAGAATGTTAGCAATTGTCAGCTTAGTGACATATATAGGAACCATATTAGGAAAAAAATATAGTATTTTTAAACTGATATTTTCAAGAAAACAGTTCTGCGGCACCTTTGACTACCATTTAATGTGACCTACAATGGTAGTCAATGATGTCACAGAATAGAAAATTGCTAACATTCTTACAAATATCTTTCTCTGTGTTCATCAGAACAAAGTCATTTATACTGGTATGAAATGGCATGAGTTAATGATTTTTGGGTGAAAAAGTATGGTGGCCGTGAAGTGCACAACAAAACAACAAATCGCAGAGCTAAGAACGAATCTTAAAGCAAAATAAAAAATCTAAAATCACAAAAAAAATTTGAAAAGGTTATATCACATCTAAAAACAATATTTCAAAACAGAAAACACAACAACAATTCAGGAAACAAAATAACAAGGCAGAAAACAAAATGACAAGTCAGATGCATGTCTGGTGCACTACTGTTTCATACTGGATGCATGAGCAGAGCCTTCGGGTCGCATGAGCACTGAGCAGGATTATATTTCATTTACATGTATGCATTTGGCAGACGCTCTTATTTAAAGTGACAAAAAGTGCATTATTTTATAGATTTGTTTTTAAGCATGTGCAATCCCAGGGATCGAACCCATGACCTTGGCATTGCTAGCACCATGCTCTAACTACTGAGAAAGCCGCAGGAAAGCGTTCATAGTAATTCTACTGTGACTGCCATGCCTGTGTACAATTGGTGATTGTTTTCACCTCACATGATACATTCAATAGAAGCTTAAAACATGATGTACTTTTATCTGTGTCTCTGCGGGTTATGGTGAGAGAATGGGAGACAACATGACACAACAAGAATTTTGTTTCCCGAATTCATGTTGTGTTTTATGTTTCGCAAGTTTTTGATGTGATTTCAGATTTGCAATTGTGATTTTGGATTTATTATTTTGCTTTTTATATTTGTTATTAGTTTTGTGATTTGGGGTTTCGTTTTGCACTTCATGGCCACAGTATAAAATTGATATTGATTCAGTGAAATTAACATTGACAAATCAATTTTTTTTACATTGATTGCTTTCAAAGTTACGTCTGCTAATAACTTGTTTATATAACATATATTACAGTATTTCTCACATTGCTTCAGTTTGTTTCAGTTGTATTATTATTGCATTATATCTCTTTTTAATCTATCGTTTCTTTGAATAAATTAATCTTGTGTCTATACTTTATTTCGCACTGTCTGCATATATTTGAAAACTCCGACCTGCAAAACAAATTCTGTGTATGTGTTAACTTTCCATTTAAAGGTACAGTTTGTAGAAATTTCCGCAAAAGGGCGCAAGATCAGAACAACAACAATAGCTTGATGACGCTGTGTAGAAAAGAAGAAATGATGGGATATGTTCGTCTTCAACTCAACCGCTGATGGAACCACTGATACATCAATCTGACGGGAACAAGAAATCATGTTAGATCATGTTAGAGGTAAAGTAATAAAGTTTTATAAATGTTGCGTTTGATGAAATCATTTTATGTCATTATAATGAATCAGACCCGAGTAATGTAAGGTTTTAAACTAAATTGTTAGTCATAGATGTTACAGTAATTGTCCAATTCGATGGTGTGATAAAATTTCTAAGTTTTAAGTGTACAAATCAATCATAATAAAAGGTATTTTGAACGTTCCCACATCATTTTCAATAATGCTAGACGGACCGACGGTGCAAACTACTTCCACATCTGTCTACGACAGTGTCACACGGTTGCTACGTCAGTAAATGCGTTAACACAAGCGTAATAAGGATATGACGCCATTGACAGGCGACTAAACGGCCCGGCCAACTGTTTAGAATGGCGATTTTCTCAATATTTAACAAGAGTTGGAAACATTTGAGATATTGTAAGTACTGAGCTGAAAAAAATATATAACTTTGACCTTGTGATTTTTCGATATTTTACTGCAAAGTTCTTACAAACTCTACCTTTAAGCTATTTCTGATTATGAGAAAATGTTTATGTTAGCCGGGCAGGATCTGAACCGTGTGCTTAACACAGAACTGTCACGATAATTTTCCAATAAACTACAATAAACTCTTATAAAATAGAGTGTTTTACTGTGTATTGTCTAAAAGCCACCACATTATGGGGTTCGGTCATCATTGCTTCCAGCTATATTGATGTGATTATATCTGCTCTTCATCACATGCTCAAATTTGAAGTTTTTTAGTTTTTTTTTCATATTCAATTTCCATATTTGTGCAAGACTGTCTATTTCTACCAATGCCAAGACGTATACTGAAGACAACATATTATGTGATCGTATCTGCTCTCCAGCACCTCCTTTGTTTATCTAGCAAGTGTTATTTACATATTTTCTAGTCTTGTTTGAGTAAGACTTAAGGTTAGACAGATAGGAGGTCCTAAAGTGTAGATGTAGTGTAGTTATACTGTTTTTTCAACATCTCTTTTAATTTGTTCTTTCTCATACCGTGTGAATAATGGAACGTCATATTGATAGTAAATATAGAAATATGATAATATCATGTGCTTTAGTCAATATAGGGAAGAGATGTATTCATGTTTGTATTCTGCTCTGTTGGTATTTTAAAGAATTTCGGTTTTAAGTGGTTGCTATTGTGCTGAAGAGCAGAACATTTCCTTAAGAGTGTGGACAAGCCAACAGAGACTGTTGTAAAGATGGGTCTTGGTCCACTTTGAAATGAACTCTGGGCAGTTCGATTGAAATAACCAAGTCTAAAACAGGAAGTTATAACAAAATACAACCCGAAAATCAAGTGATTTGAAAATATAAAAGGAGTGTTTATTAGATCTGAGTTTGTTTATGTAACGGAGGAATTCTGCGTTTTGACTGCTTTAAACAGTTCATGAGTTCTTTATGAGTTACCGGCTTGCTAAAATACCCTCATCGAGCCATCCCTTTGGATGTCCGGTAAATCGAGTTTTAAAATTTAAATAATAAAAGCTGTCCAATCACGTTGTGACTTTACTCTATCTTTAGGTTGCCAGTCTGAACGCAAATGTAACATCAGCTCCGGCCTCGTTGACCACGACCGTTCACCCGTTCACTTTCACCGGACTTTTAACCCCAGAACTACATTTCCCATCTTGCACTTGTACCCCTCTGAAATCATTGAGTACCCCGCACCTGGCTCTCATTACCCTCCACCTGAACACTATCCCATGGACTCTATTTATAGCTTTTGTTTACTCTTGTTAGTCGTCTAGTATTGATGTATTTTGCCACGCATATTCTTTACCTTGGACTCCAAGGAATTACCAATACTGTTCCCGTCTCCGTTGATGTTATTCTGTTGGATTCAGTTTTACCCATTATTGTTAATTTGGATTATATTCAGCTCCTTTTTTCACCTGGATTAATTAAACCTTTCATTTGACATTCTATTTTATTCTTGTGGCATCGTTTTTCATCTGGTGAAATGTTAGAGCTAAGCGAATCAGAACTCCTTTTTTTATTATTTTTTATCCCGGACCAAAAACAACTAAATAACTTAACTACAAATATGAACGCACCATTAATTGAGAATAGATTTGTTGGACAACATCAGTTAGTTTTATATAGATTTTTAGGTTTGTTTTATTTATGTAGGTAGAGTTCCACAGCCTATTGGTAGAAAATTAAAATTTCAAATGCAATATGCAAAATGGCAATGCATCTATTTATTTAAATATACATTAGGGGCAAAATGAAAAATCAATAGTATCGTTAAAATTGGTCAGTTCCTACATGCATTTTATCCAGCTGCAGGCCTGAAGTGCCACATGTTTCAGGTCAAACGATCCAGACCACGAGTCTCAGGCCGGAAATGAAAGTGAACTACGCAGATCTTTCTACCAACAGTTACCTTGTTACCTTGGCTACGATTTTTGTGCCTTTTATGTACAATTCCTGAAAACGCTTGAAAACGAGTGACCTACATTTATATAGTTATTTGCATATTGCTTTCTATTTTACCAGATATAAAATTTACTTAATGTTCATAATATCTACATATTGAATATCTGTTCATTTTGAAACAATCAATTAGGCACAAAGTATAGACTTTAAATATAAAATATACTTTATTTTTCAGAATTCAAAATATTATTTACTTGATGTTCAATCAATATAAAATCAATATATGTTCAGACTGTAAAGAACACTTAGGGACACTAAGTAGACTTTTAAAGAGTAAGTAACATATGATTTTTAAGGTCTTACTTTAGTTTATAGAGTGTCCAACAACAAGTTTATGTACATTCAAGGTGTTAAAACACTATTATGTTGTAATGAGAGGTTTATTATATTCTTGCCTTATTTCTTGACTGACACTCAAATGATTTGTTTCTCGATTCATATGTCTAATCCGCTCAAATGTGCTAGCCTAGTATCATGTGATTTGTCAGATGGTGTAGTACATTTACATTTAGTCATTTAGCAGACGCTTTTATCCAAAGCGACTTACGAGCTGGGTAAACAATGGAAGCAATTGTGTCAAAAATTAGGACAACAAAAAGCTTAAGAGCAATAAAAACATTTCTCCAAAGTCTGCTGTGATTGGTCAAACCCGTTCGACGTGTCGCAAATGGAACGCCTATCATCATTGCTGGATTACGGTTTACAGGTTACATATTATATACAGTGTATAGATGGAGATGGCGGGGAATTTACCTTACCAGTTTGAGCCCGAGTCTGTCGAAGAAACATCCGGAGACCTTAGTAGATAATAGATAGACGATAATAGATTGAACACTTAACTTAGCCAAGTTAATAGCAAGATTACCAAACTGTAACATTAATACCACAGTGTAGTAGAGTAGGCGGGGCGAGACCGTGGTTCGAGTCCGGTGAGTAATTGTGAATAAGCGCCAGCTGTGCGCACACCGGGCTCGAATCACGTAGGAGATTGGGAGCATATAAAAGGAACGAGTGACCGGACTGTCAAAGAGAGAGGACCGGGCCCGAACTTGTGTTACGTTTGTATATATGTTTATGTTTTGTTCGCCAGCGGTCGTCCGTGAGGGGCCGCCGGCTGTTACATTACTTTATTAAATGTTTGAAAATGTCTTCCGGTTCCCGACTCCTTCCTTTCTTTTATTGAATCTTATTACATTGGTGCCGAAACCCAGGAGGAAGGAGAGACATGTTGTAGGTGAGTCCTCGCCGCCGAGTGGCCACGCGGTGCCGGAGAGTTCGGGCAGCGCGAACGAAGGGCGTCCGCCAGTGGCTGCCCGAAGCGGTGGCTCTGGGGAAACGGAAGTGCATAGTGTGGCCACCGTCAAAGCTTTGGTGGAACGGCGACCTTTGCTGCCGCACCCCTGGGTCGAGGTGGGGTGGCTTTCGTCCAAGCAGGAGCGGCGGAGTTGCCGCCGTCCGCCAGAGGCCGTAGCCTGCGTCCGACCCCCGAGGGGGAGGAGCAGGGGGCGGAAGTGCCAGGTGCGGCCACCGCCTGCCAGAGGCCGGAGCCTGCGTGCGTCCGTCCGCCCAAGGGGGAGGAGCAGGGGACGGGGAACCCGCCCCGACTCTCAGATAAAGGAGCCACCGCCGGCCGCCAGGGGGCGGACGGTCGAGCCGTCCACCGAAGCCCCAGGGCCACCGCAAGGCACCGCGAAGGAGAGTGCCCCGGCTGGTTGAGGACCGAGCGGCAGCATGTCAGGGAACCGGACTATAATTATAATTTTTTTCTCCTCTCTCCTCTCTCTCTTTCCGGTCGCTACGAGGGCTCCCGTCTCCGTTGTCTCGTCTCGTCGCTGCATACCCCCCACCCCACCCTCCCCGAGGGAGGGGGAGGAAGCTTGCACACACGCGGGGGTACCCCCTGGCCTGTGAGGGGTGATGGGGGTATGTAGTAGAGTAGGCGGGGCGAGACCGTGGTTCGAGTCCGGTGAGTAATTGTGAATAATTTATTGTGAATAATAATTGCGATTTTTTATACTGCGCCTAACCTTATATGTCCAAAAATGAGCTTTTAAAATATTAATAAAAATATATTAGAAAAGCATCATGACAAACTCTTTATAACAGTACAGTAGTCACTAAGCTACATGGAATCAATCTATAAATAGAACTCTGCTTTGATCTGAAATTAAAAAAGAAATGTAAACCAACAACAGTCAAACAAAATTGTATTATACTAACCAAAATAATGTATTTGTCAAGTAACACCAGAAACTAAATTTAACCAGTTTTTATTCCCTCAGAATGTCTGAAAAGTGCGGGCCTCCACACCTTGAAGTCCTTAACACTGGGCTCCTGGTTCACTTCCTCTTGCAAATGTTTTTTTTTATACGTTTTACAAAAAATATACAGCATTAATAATTCATATTATCTATTATTACCTATTAGTTCTTTTTTGTAGGAATTATTACCATATACCGCAAAATGTTTTGTAATCAATAAACAATCAATAGCTCCAGGTCCTAAGGGGAAAACAGTTGCATTCTTTTTGAGTGGTCGAAATAGGTTTGTTATAGGTCATATATTTTTTCTATTCTAAACAAGTAAGATTTTTTCCTAAGGATGAAGCAAAACACCTCAATATTGTTATCAATACTGGTCCTCGCCTTCAGAGTTTTGCTCGATTTAAATCAGGTGTCTTAAACAAGAGAAATCATGCAAGAAACATGCAGAGAAAGAGAGGTCAAAAGAAGCTAGCGCTAAGCACATGTGTTTACTTAGAACCTGTAGACGTTAGTGATGGCCGGTTCCCGAACGAATCGTTCTTCTGAGCCGGTTCGTTCCAGTGAACCTGTCGATCCGGTTCACCGAATCGGACTGATCCGTTCTAAACGGTCCGCATCTCCACTAAGCAATTAATGACAAATTACTTAAATTGCTCATTTGCTGGTGTGTCTGACAGTCACTCTGACTCGAAATAAACCATTTTATTATTCAGTTAGTCACAGTACTGAAGTGGCTGAAGAGGGAACTTAAGAGCACGAGCAGCTGATACTGGGCTGTATATACTGAACCGAGAGCTGTTTCCTTCGGACGCTTTTGATTGAGAACTGATGAGCTGGATAGTGACTGAGCGCATGCGTGATTCACCGTGAGGCCAGGCATGTACCGGCCAACGGGACTACCGGGAGATTCCCGGTGGGCCACAAGGTATTTGTGACGATGAGTCACGCTGCTTTTTTAATCGTGATTATATGCGTAGTTAGTATATTGTTCTAGCAGTCCAATTCTGAGCTTCTGTCTCACTGCCGTTGAAGCTCATGCGACTACTAGCTGTCTGATAGACTGACACACGTGACAAACATTGGTCATTCAGAATTAAGAAACAGACCTGCTGGCTACAGAGCGGTGGAACTGCAGCATTTACTTTTACGACATCCTGCAATGACAGTTAACATGTTAACCTCTTATTGCCACCCAAGCAAGTGCCGAGACCAGCCTCTCAACCCGCGCGGAAGGGCTTCGGAGCGGCGAGATGGAGACCTTTGGGTGCTAGAGGTCCAAGACCGGCTCACAGTGGACAACACGCAGGCCAGAGACCACGATCGGATGGCCCTGGACCGTGGGGAAAGCATTTATACGCGGCAGCGGCAGCTAAGAACCATCCGCCAAACCCAGAGGAGAGGAAGAAGAAGCGTGTGGCCTGACACTCCGCCCACGTAGAGAAGAAAGTGGAAAACGGCCCTATTGTGATCAGTTCGGTAAGGGCCAGCTTGAGTTGTTCTCCTCAAGCTCAGAAAGACAAGGGAGCTCAGTGTTGTGTTCAGTGTCACCAAGCACTCAAGATATGTTCTCGAATGCTCTTATGTGCATGGGATTTAAGAATCAAGAATGCTTTTTCGCATTCAGGCGAAATGCTCCCCGAATTCAGAGAACATAAGAATAAACATTCCAGTATCGCAAACAGCCGAGGGCGATATGTCCCAAACACAAAAAAGATTCTCTAAAGTCCAAATGCATTAAAAGCGCTCCCCTTGTCTCAACAATGGGGGGAGTGCTCACTCCTTCATCCAAAGCCCGCGTGGCGATGACGTCATCACTGTGCGACGCCAGCAGGGTGGAAGTGTATGGAGCTCTTCTCTCGGCCTGCATAACAGACTGGCGCGCATGCGCAGTTCCTCTGTGGGTCTTGGCAACAATTTCAAGGGGATACATTCACAATGAAACCACCTTTTTTCAATGGGGTTTTGATGTCAGTAGCACAGGGGGAATTGGCCCGAGTACTAACGGTCGAAATCGGAACTGTTAAATAAACGAGTAATCAGAGTAGTGCCCGAGGAGGAGAGCCGTCAGGGTTTTTACTCACGCTATTTTGCTATCCCAAAGAACGGAGGCACAGCGCTCTGTCCTATTCTGGACCTTGGTGTGTTAAACAAGCACCTGAGAAAGTATTCATTCAGAATGTTGACACACAAAGTGCTCTGTCGATCGATTCGTCCAAACGATTGGTTTGTGACAGTCGATCTGACAGATGCTTATTTTCACATAGATATTTACCCCTCTCACAGAAAATTCCTCAGATTTGAACACCAAGCCACAGTTTACGAATTTAAACTATTCCATTCGGACTGTCTTAAGCCCCAAGGGTTTTTACCAAGTGTGTGGAAGCAGCTCTGTTCCCATTGAGGGACAAGGGAATAAGAATATTGTCTTACATAGACGATTATCTCATATGCTTTCTCGTCGAGAGAGCAAGCAGTGAAAGATTGTGTTAAATCACCTCGGCAATTTAGGGTTCAAGATCAACATGATGAAGAGCCGACTGGAGCCTTTTCAGCAGACAGATTATCTGGGGCTTAACATAGATTCCATCTCATACCGCGTAACATTGACAGAAGAGAGGATCGCATCTTTCACACAATGCCTTGACCGTTTTCAGATGGGGGAAGTGGTACCGTACAGACTATGCTTACGAATGCTGGGGCTTATGCCCTCAGTGATTTGTGTAGTGGAGTTGGGGCTGCTCAAAATGAGACATTTTCAGCGCTGGATCATGCGTTTGCGTCTGTGCTCTCGGCGGCATCTGGGCCGGCCGGTGAGGATCCCTCATGCATGCGTCAAAGCAATCAGGCACAGGAAAAGCCCTGTGACGTTCAGGACTGGGATTCCCTTAGGGGCGTGTTATCGAGAGTGACTACGACAACGGACGCATTATAGGGTGGGGAGCGAATTTAATGGGCAGGTCGGTGAACGACTTGTGGACTCCGCAGCTGACTCACAAACATATACATTATTTGGAGTTGATGGCAGTATGGTTAGCACTGAAACATTTTCTGTGCTTCATCAAAAGCCAGCATGTTCTGGTAAAGAAAGACAATACCACAGTGGTTGCTTACATCAATCAACAGGGAGGCACACGCTCTCTGCAGTTGGATCAGTTGGCAGAGCAGCTGATTGTTTGGGCCAATACAAGGCTTTTATCCCTCAGAGCGACTCACGTTCCGGGGATTATAAACAGGGGAGCGGACATGCTGTCCAGGAGAAATCCATTATATGGGGAGTGGAAACTCCACCCCCAGGTGGTGTCCCAAATATGGCAGAGATGCGGTCAGGCTGCCGTAGATCTCTTCGCCTCGCAATATATGGCGAGTCTTTGAAGAGTGGTGTGAGCGGAGCCATATTGTCCCTTTCCAGTGCGCTGTAAGAGATATCTTGTGCTTCCTACAGGATCTCCTAGATAAAGGGTAGCTTTCTCTTCCATAAAAGTGTATGTAGCAGCTATTTCAGCATGTCATGTGGGTTTAAGCATGAGTTTTGCTTTGAATGCTTGGGGGCTGACCATGCCGCCCAGGGGCTTGAAGGAGAATGTGAACTCTGTGATGTTTTTGAATTCAGAGTTCTGCGTGCTCGGCTCGCGTTTTTTGAACGAGACCGAGCCACTTCTTCCTCATCCTGGGGCTCGCGGTTTGAGCTTATTGAGGCACGAGAGACGGATCCGTCCGCTTCTCTCATGCATTCGGCGACCCACGATGTCCTCGCGTCCGCTTCTGGAGCGTGCCATGGCACTTCTTCTGAGCTGGCGGAGGACGAGGCCTCACTTGTTTCCGTGGGGTTAGATATCACCGCCTCGGAGCGTTCCACTCGCGATACCAAGGCAATTGAGGATCTAAACGGAGCGGTAACCAAGGCAGTTGACAGGTTCAAACTCGACTGGCCGCACACAGCAAACTCCCTGGTGTTAAATGTACACCCTGGTGTATATATGAGTCCATACCTACGGGTGTACAAATTTACACTGAAGCAGAGTCTTTCTGGTGTGAAATGTTAATTTATTCATGCAGTTAATTAATCAATTGAGTTCACATTACAAGTGATAATTGATCATTAATGATGAATACCTGCTGTTAACAAACACAATCATTGAAGAAAACATCAACAATAAGAATTCACCTTTATTGTTCGCTTGAACCCATCAAATCGCTTGAGAAAACCTTTACTCATTCGGTTCCCCTTTGGTGGAATGCCAGCCTCCACCGAACTGCAGCATCCTTCACAATGTTCAAAAAACTGCTCAAAACATACAGGTTCTGCATTTATTTAACTTAACCAATAATTGCTTGTGTCTTGTGTCTAATAAAAAATGTGTTCATACTATCCCTTGCTTACTCCAGCTTTAACCCTCCTAGTAGCATGACCATGTAAAATAACAGTACGGTTTTGCGTGTTGACAAAATGTTCATATGCTCTCCTACTTCTCAAGTCAATTTGGACAGAAGCTTCTGCCAAATGAATAATTGTATTTTAAATGTACAACATTATGCTGTAAGTGTTATGGAGACAGAGGACCATCCGGCACAACACCCGTGGCGGAGCTTCACGGCTTGCCCACACTGCTCGGCCAACCATCACCCTGCATTATTTTAAAGTGAGCCGCGTCTGGCACTAGCTGCGCAGAGACACATCATTTTACAGCGTGAGCTAGGCAGTTATCAATTCAGGCATTTGTACAGCACGAGCTTCACAGTTACAGTATAAAGTGAGGCTTGATTATATTCTTATTCTGATGTTATATTCATTAAAAGAGTTATAAAGGGAGATGCTTCGTCTTTATACAACGTGAGTTGCGCAATTTTATGATTTACAATTATAAGGTCAGGCGGGTCTGCGCAAACTGTGCGTCCTCTTTATACAGCACAAGCTACAGTTATAAAGTCAGGCTTGTCTGATCTGTACAGTGTGAGGTTTTATGCCTCGTCTTGTCTCTTTTCCAAAACGCTATGAAACATTTTAATAGTTTTCATGAAAATTACATTTTTTTTACCTAGACCCATACATTTTGTTAATATTCAATTTATCCAGTTAAAATGGTATTTTGGCTCAGTCTGAACATGTTAAACAATGATTGTTAAATGAAACAATATTGTTGATTATAAATTTAAAGTTTTTTTTTTTTTTTCAAAATGCTACTACATTTACATTTACATTTAGTCATTTAGCAGACGCTTTTATCCAAAGCGACTTACAAGTGGGGTAGGTAATGGAAGCAATTAGGACATCATAAGTACAACAAAAGCATAAGTGCAATCAAAAATAAGGTTCATATAGTCCAACACAGTATACAGAATCATTCATACATTTTTTTATTTTTTTATTTTATTTTTTTTAAAGAAGAGAAGAAAAGAGTAGAGAAGAGAGTTGAGTCAGAACAGATCAGTCAGATGTTAGATGTTGGCGGAAGAGATGTGTTTTCAGGCGTTTCTTAAAGATGGCTACAGAGTCTGCAGATCTTGTAGCAGCAGGCAGATCATTCCACATAGGTGGAACAGATCCGGAGAAGGTGCGCGAGAGAGATTTTTTACCTTTATGGGATGGCACCACAAGACGCCGTTTGTTTGCAGAGCGTAGGGATCAGGCGGGTACATATGTCTGCATTAGCGAGTGAAGATAAGGTGGTGCCAAACCAGTCGTGGTCTTGTAAGCCAGGAGCAGAGTCTTGAATTTAATGCGAGCGGCTATAGGGAGCCAATGTAGCTTAATGAGTAGAGGAGTGACGTGTGCCCTCTTCGGTTCATTAAAGATAACTCTTGCCGCAGCATTCTGGATCATCTGTAGAGGTTTGGTTGTGCAAGCTGGAAGTCCTCCCAGTAGTGCATTGCAGTAGTCCAGTCTGGACAGGACTAGAGCCTGTACTAGGACTTGCGTAGCATGCTCCGATAGGAAGGGTCTAATTTTCCTGATATTGTAGAGGATGAATCTACAGGACCGGGCGGTGCTGGCAACTTGATCTGTGAAGTTGAGCTGATCATCGATCACCACTCCCAGGTTTCTTGCCTTTCTGGAAGGTGTGATGGTTGATGAGCCCAGTTGAATGGAAAGGTTGTGATAAGTCTTTATATCAGCCGGGATTACAAGCAGTTCTGTTTTTGAAAGGTTCAGCTGTAGGTGATGGCCGTTCATCCAAAGTGAGATGTCGGCTAGGCAGGCTGAGATGCGTGCAGAGACAGTCGGATCGTCAGGGCGAAAAGACAGGTAGAGTTGTGTATCATCCGCATAGCAGTGATAGGAAAAGCCAAAAGCTACTAATCCATCCTTTTTTTTAAATGTTGGTTTATTTCTTTTTAAAAACAAACAAACAAGAGAACATGCAACATATGACATCAGGGACTCATACTATAAATTAATATAAATCAAATAAATACAAATGGATGAAAAAATAACAGCCGAATAAAATGAATAATGACAAACTAAAAAGTAAAATAAAATAAATATTTTCAAATTAATGTTTGTATATTTTCCACCACATACAACAAATTTAAAAATAACACGCATACAAATACCACTAACAAGCGAATTCTGATTGGTCGAGAGGAGATATTGCAATTAGGCTAAAAACAGGTTCGGCACTTATAGCGTTTTGGAAAGAAACTGCCTCTTGCAGAACATTTTAAACAAGGAAATATAGCGATTTGGCATGAAACATTGATGGAGCAGTGAATAGGTTTAGTACACAGCAAAATGGCATGACAAACTCATTTTTTTAAAATTTGGCGTTTAATGCGTTTTGGAAAAGAGCTCTTCATTTGTTCACAATGCGCAGCCAGTAGCACAGAGCAGCAAGAGTCACGTGACGAAAATGAAACATATGTTGGAATCACAATGCCAGCTCAACATCATCATGTCTATCAGCCATCGGCAATGTATGATGGTATCGTCTTTCGGCCCAACCCTAAGAGAGAGAGAGGGAGAAGGAAAAACTGTGTGCAATACAACATGGACACAGTTAAACACACAAAATGTAAGCCCAAGGGCGCAAAAGTACCAAAGTTATATATGTAGTTTGTTTAACTTTAAAGTTTTATCCGCGTTGTCTATTGGCTCTCCATGTAGTGCGAATAACAGGCACAAAAGCAATTGCACTTTATATGTTGTTTTAATGATGACTGAGGTTCCGTTAGTGCAGAAGAGATTTACACCAGGAGGCCGGTCACTATACAGTATCAAAAGAAAACCTCTTAAAACATCTGCTATCATTAATTGCAAAGACGAACTATTGAATGGTTAATCATTTTTTTAACTATTGATAGCCCCAATGTTTACTAAACAACACCTTTACAGCAGGCAAGTGTAGGCGGGGCCTTTGGGGGCTTTTGTCGATGCATGATATGTAACCAGGCATTAAGCAATTAAACTTGACTGTGTGGGCAGGTGCCACTGAAGTCCACAGTCAACGCAGCCATCTTCCAGGAAATTTTAGAGCACTTCATGGTTCCTTCTGCTGACAAGCTTCATGGAGATGCTGATTTTATTTTCCAGCAGGACTTGGCACCTGCCCACTCTGCCAAAGGTACCAAAAGCTGGTTCAAAGACCATGGTGGTACTTTGCTTGATTGCCAGCAAACCTTCCTGACTTGAACCCCACAGAGAATCTAGTGGGCATTGTCAAGAGAAAGATAAGAGACACCAGACCCAACAATGCAGATGACCCGAAGGCCGATATCAAAGCCACCTGGACTTCCATTACACCTGAGCAGTGCTACAGGCTGATTGCCTCCATGCCACACCACATTGATGCAAAAGGAGGCCCAACCAAATATTTAGCGCATAGAAATGAACATACTTTAAAATATCCTTTTTTATTGATCTTATGTAATATTTAATTTTCCTGAGACACTGAATCTTGAGTTTTCATTATCTTTAAGCCAAAATAATAGAAATTCAAGGAACAAAGGCTTGAAATATTTTATTCTATTAGTAATGAATCTATAATATATGGGTTTTACTTTCTGAAATGAGTGACAATGAGTCACGATATTCTAATTTTCAAGATGTACCTGAATACTTGAAACTTTAGCATAGAAATCATAGACATTGTGGTTAAGTTTCCTTTGTTGTTGCCTGTTCTTGTGATCAGGCACAAGATCAAACTAATGAATTCTTAAGAAGACAATGGTCTCTATGTGAACTGATTATTTATGTGGACATTTTAGACAATTGGGTGAGTGTTTTAAAAAGAGGGATTTAAAAAAGTTGTTTCAATATATGTAACTTTTTTTGAGAAAAAATAAAAACAAATATGAGAAGTGCCCATTTTTCCACTTTAGCACCTGCCCCTCAAAATGTATTTGCACGTCCCGGCTATGCAGTATATTTACTTGACACACACTTGCTGACAAATGTCAAACTTTGCATATAAGAGACTGCACACATCAATACTTTCTTGACATTTGAGTTAAGTTTGTTGTTACAGTAGAACGGATAGCAGTAGGTTGAAAAATACACAAGTAACCAGGAAATCAAATATGAAGACATACTAAAATACACAAATGGGAGGTGCTGAAAGGCATAAAAACAGCAAGAAATACAGCACCAGATTCAGGAGAGAAACACACAACAGCTGAAAAGTAAGAACAATTTACATTCTCATTCCTATTCAAAATTATTCTTATGAAATGACATAATTTCATAGGCATTGTGAATTTGTATTTTTAACATTGTCTAAATTAGCATTAGTTAAAGCCACACTTATCCAGGGCTTAATTTGGCGCTTATGGAAAACGTTCCTGCTGACCTGTTGCGTGCGTATATTTCATTAAAAACCTTATAATAATTATAATGCCTTTTTTATTTTGATAATGAACAGGCTGTCAAGTTTGATATGCTGGAATACTGTGTGACTATGACTACATCATTAGATATTGAAAAGTTACCTACTTATAGTCGAGTACACACTTTTTTATTCTGATGAAAGGGCAGGAGTCAAATTCAGGGTTACAAAAATAATAATGTTAGTCAAATAATAGCAGCCACAGCACAAAAGGTCAAAAAGTAGATATGAAATGTGGCTATAAAAAATCTATAACAATTCCGTAAGAATCCAGGGAGAGCAGTAGATATACATTTACATTTAGTCATTAAGCAGACGCATTTATCCAAAGCGACTTACAAGTCTATAAAGTCTATAACACTATACAGAGACAAGTTTAGTTTATCTAAGCCTAAATATGCATGCATTTTTTTTTCTTTATTTTAGATATTGTAGAAAAGATATAGAAATCAGAAATGATCAGTCAGGTGCAGACGGAAGACATGTGTTAACAGCCGATTCTTAAAGATAAAATGGAAATGCTAATTCTATATATGTTCAGAATATAAACCAACATTTCTGCACACAACTTAGTCAAAGTAAAGTGGAGATTTAAACGTTCCTTGAGTGATACATATTAACATGTTAAATAGCTAAAGCATAGCCTATCTTTCAAAAGTGTGCGCATGTTTCAAAACACCGGCGTGTTTCCGTCGTAGGTGTGCAGTCCAAAATTATTGAAAAGTATTTGGCCGATTTGAGCATTTTGAGAATTTCCGGCTGAATCTGAGGTGCAAGCAAATCTATGATTTCATTCTGAATCTCTTGGATTACCAAATTCGTCGGGGCAGCAATCTGAATAAACAGTGGGACACCAAGCAGGGTGCAAAAGAGCCCTTGAGCTTGGACAGACAAGATCAGTTAGCTTAAACAACAGGAAAAGACTTGACTATGACCCTAATGAAGGACGGAGCACAGCCGGCACCGACAACCTGGCCTCTGGACACTCTGCCGGCACTTGCACCCCTCGACCAGCCTCCACCACTTGCCGCTTGATGCCCCAGAGTGCCCCGACCACTATTCCTTAAGGGGAGGATTGCCCTGGCCAGGTTTGAGGTTCTTAGACCTGGGCCGGTACGACAGGGTGAAGTTGAAACGACAAAAGAACAGTGCCCAGCGGGCTTGGCGCGAGCTCAATCTCTTGGCTGAACAGATATATTCCAAGTTTTTGTGATCCGTCCAGACCAAGGAGGACTGTTCTGCTCCCTCCAATCTCACCGCTTACAGCTCTTGGTTGCCGATGTCATAGTTGTGTTCTGCAGGGCTGAGGCGGTGAGAGAAGAAATCGCACGGATGCTCCTTCCCGTCACGAGGGGACCGCTGAAATAGCACAGCGCCGACCCCGACGTCTAATGCGTTAACCTCTACAACAAATTGGTTTATAGTTTCCCCAAATCGGTCTAAGAATTTGTGTCGTGCTTTCCAAGACACTTGAAAAGAAGAGTCAGTGTCAAAATAAAAAGTTCAAGATGAATCAAGATGAGAATAAGAATAAAATTCTGTTCTTTTGTTCCTTTTAAAGAGGTTTTTATTGTACCGAGGAGCAGATTGTTTGCGGGTTTATGGGTTGGTTAAGGGGTCAACAGTGTACAGGGGTCAATTTAATGACATGAATTGATTGGATTATAGATAATTGCTGTTTTCTACTGTTCACTTTAAATATTTATAAATTTTGGTTGCTGGTTGCTGTACGATTCAAGGAATATTCTTTTAATTTGTAAACAATTTTATGCTAATGTAAATGTTGAGGCAAAACATACATTGCACACAAATTTCGATGAGTGTTTGTCTTTAGCAAGCATTAAATGTAACTAACCACCCTTTACACACATGTTGTTAAAGCCTAATGCCCATAAAGGTACTAAATGATCAGTAAACATTCATAAACATTCACAAAAATGAAGAAAAGTCAACTTTAGATTGGGTACTGCAAAAACATGAACACATTATTAATAATAAAAAAAAATTAAAGATGTGAAAAAAGGGTAAGTTCAGGTCATTTGGGACAATATTGACAATCAAGATGACTACTCATAAAGTTACTAATGATTAGTAAATGTAAAAATTTACAATTTATCAATAGGTTCCACTTTAGATTGAGAACTGTAAAAACGTGAACAAATAATTACTAAATGATTTGCTAAAATGACAAAATAGAAGATATCTACACAACAAACAACGAACAAATGTATGAAGAGTTTGTTTTCAAAATTAGAGGGAAAAATATTCAAATATCATGTTTTTTATTATGTTATCATTTTTGTTGTGTGTTATTGTATTAGTTATTATGGCTCAAATCAAAACAAAATTGGAATGCACAATAAAAAAACATTATTTAAAAAAAGTTATTTCATTTTGGAACCAAACTCTTCATATGACTATAAATGAATTATATGTTAAATGAATCGTTTTTTGAAGTACTTCAATATTTAACAACATTTGTAAATGTAAACGTATTTCAGTACATTTAAAGTATATAAAATAAAATTTTAATCATTGTATAAATTCCGTTAAAATCTTTTGTAGATTTTTAAAAGTGCATAATCATATGACTTTAAAGTTTAATGACATTAGTATGGATTTCAATTTACATGAAATAATGATCTTATAATCATTAGATAATGCTTAAAACTACATTTGTAAACATTAAAGCAACTAAAGCAAATTAAAGTAGGATTGGCCTCTTTGCCGCCATCTCAGTTTGTAATTGCTACTGCAGGTGATGTGTGGAGGTATTTCTTTACATTAGTTTTGATTCGTCACTGCTCAACTGCCCGGATTAGTCTGATTTTTTGAGTCGTGGCCTGTCACAGTGCAGCGGTGAGAATCTTCACTGTAACGTTACTTTAGTAGCGCATAAAAAACTCAGATAACATGACAGATGATAAAACACGAAATAAATAAGAACATAAACAGACAAATAGTGCAAATGGAGGCTGTGTTGAAGTGTTTTGATATTATTTCAGGTGCTGGGTCATTTTGTTATTTCTTATTGAAACTACTGTAACGGGAACCGGACAGAAGATCCTCCACGCGGGTCTCAAATACTGACAGGCAGCGTCATAAATCATTATACACCAAACAACTATATATATTATATGCTAAGCCTTGCCATCATATCCGTGATATAAGTCCGTAAATTTGACTAAAATCACAGGCTTCAGTTGTCCGCGCAAATTCGCGCCACATACAGATGTGGGGAGGTAACAGTTAACATTAACGCAATTTCTAAATCACACAAGGTGCCCAGATAATACTAATCCCACCATAAATAATACTAAACGTTGTATGAAATTCTACCCAGCATGTGTGAGTACACGTTAAGAAAACGCCTGTTACTCGCAGCATCCACGCACGACTAGCAGCCGCATCCCCTTCGTTCAGTGTACGAATCTGACGAAATTACGTAAAGACACCATATAAGGACATCCGGGATAGTCGACCCGACTGGGCAAATTACAAACTATTATTACAATTGTTCCGTGGTGAATCCAGCAAGGGTAATGACACCGTTTTAAACACCCTTTTTTCATTTACTTGCTCAATAATTGGTTTTAGCAAATTTTTACTCAAAAGAACTTGCAGACTGGCGCTTTAACAAGAGCATTATCTGGTCATACTTTAGAATAGGGACCAATTCTCACTATTTACTAATTATTAACTACGTCTTTTGCCTCAATAAACTCATAATTACTGCTTATAAGGTAGTTTTTAGGTTAAGGTATTGGTAAGGATTAATGGAGGTAGAATAAGGCATTCATATGTGCTCTATACATGCTAATATACAATACAACCAATATCATGTTAATAAACAAGTAGTTTATGATGAACTTGTGTCCCTTATTATCTCATATTTCTACCTATTTGAACATAATTAACTAATGATCTATTATGTATTATACAATGTTTGTTAATGATTTATTAAGGAAAGTTATTATTAAGTGTTACCTAACTTTATAGAGTTATCCAAAATGTTGCTTGGATCAGAAGGCATTACATTGGTCATGCTAGCGCTGTGATTGGCTGTTGCATAATAACATTAAGCATTTAAAAAGTAAAGATGTCCGGCACAAGTGGACCTGTTGGGAAGTAGCACTTCCGGCGACCCGAGTTCGAATCCCGGCTCAAGGTCCTTTCCCATCTTCCGATTCCCTCTCTCTCATCCCATAATTTCCTGTCCCAGTGTCCTATCCATATAAAGATGCAAATGGACAAAAAAAGTTAAGCTGAATGTTATTTGATTTTTCGTTGACCAATGAAATGAATTTGCACGTATGAAAGTGAATTTATTTAATTATGTGTGTTGTGTTGACATTTTGTATAAAAAATTAAACATGGTTACAATTTTGGGCAAAGATTAGAACCTTGCATGGGATCAAAAACGTAGAAAAAAACGTATTTGTCTCTAGTAAATAATAGGTTACGTTTAATAATAAAAAAAGAAATTCAATGTCATTTTTGATTCAATTATTAAATACAAAGTAAACCCGTAAACCAAAACATAAACATAATTCTGAAAAACCCTGAAAAAAATTGGCTGTTACAGTTTTTACTGAAACAGTCATTTATTTAAAGTTTAATTTTCGTCGGTGTTCGAAGGGGAGGTATAAAATTAAAGAGGAAAATTGAATGACTGAAAAATAACTAAATTATTTTAACATTTGAGATTTTCAATGTGTTTCTTCCTCAGAAATGGCTCAGGCTCTATATTTCAGTCTTCTTGTGATTGGTGAGTTTGTGTTTCTGGTTTTATATCTGTTTTATAATGTCATGAAAATGTATTCTATGTGTTTTAATAAAGACTCAAACTCTCTTTCATAGCTCTCTGTTCGATATCTGAATGCATTCGACTGAATTACATCTGCGACAATGGTGAGTGACAGCAAACCTTTACTTAACAAAACATTAAAAGAAATGGCTTTAAATAACCTCTTGCCCTCCCGGCTGAGCCTGGTTTCTCCCAAGGTTTTTTCTCCATTAATCAATCATTGGAGTTTGGGTTCCTCGCCACAGCAGGGCAGTGTAGACTTGCTCACCGGGAGACTGCATTTATTTATTTATTTATTAGATATTATTTATTCGAATGATCTTTCTTATTCTATAAACAACATGCACTGTGCTGTGTTTTACCTTTTCTGTTTTTCCTGTTTGCCCCTGTAAAGCTGCTTTGGAAAAATACACATTGTGAAAAGTGCTATATAAATAAACTTGAATTGAATTGAATAACCTTGACAGTTGATGTGGCTAATTACCCACGCACCTGCAGGTTATCTATACACATGAAGCGGACGTGACTTCAGGTTCTTTTGTCTTCAAGTATGCCTGGGTCCTCAGTCCTTGTTCCCATGACAAGTTTATTATTAGTGTGTGTTGTTTTAAATACAGGATTGGTTTGTCATTTGTGTTTTCACGTATAGAAAACGTGAAGCCTTTGTTATTACACCTACTGTGTCCATTATGCGCTTTTCGAAATTACGTCCACCCTACCAGCCAGTGGCATATATCGGAGCACCTTTTCATATGCTATGGGAGTTGCAACTTGGGGGGGGTAGAACGATAGCCAGGGCTGGGCAGGGACTAAAAAGCGGCGCTTGGACATTTTGGCCAAGAGGGGCCATCCATCAGTTCAGTCCAGTCGTAATACCTTGTTTGCAATCACATGGTTTTGATGAAGTGCAAAGAGATTTATAACGTGGCAACTGAGGCAAGGTTAGGGCCAAAAGCATTTTATTAAGAATTATGCATAAGCAGGCATAGGTAATAAATCCAGGCAAACAGGTACACCAAAAGTAAACTTCATTGTCATTTTACATACTGCATTGCCATTTTGCGTATTGCATTACCAATTGAAATCCGCAACTAATATGCTTCCATAATTTTCTACAATAAAATATTATACACCTGCATGTTTATAATATAGTATTAACAGACAATCAAACAGTCCATCCTTGTCTCTACTGTAATCCGATTTTGAAAAAAAAAGTAATATCAAGCATCAATATATGTAAACAAACAACTTAATTTGCATACCTTCATTTTAAAGTTCAGAATGAACTGATATTAACAATTGTATTTATTTGGCAGTTGCATTAAAAGGTTTTTAAATGTTTAAAATCACAATATAAGAAGCTTTCTCATTAATTTAAATGACTGCTGCTTCCACTGCGGCAAACTGCGAATGTGAATCTGCATAATTTCACTTCTAAAGTTTGGTACGACATGTACACATCATTTGGTTTTAATCACTGCTTGCATATAACCATTTGCCCAAGAGCACCGCCTTGTGTTTTCATGATTTGATAAATCTGAACAAACATAAAAGATGCAAAATACAGGCAAAATCTCTGCTTGCGCTCCAAAGGCACTTTGTGCAGTGCAATAGGTTGTCATGTGTAAACATGACGAACGTTTTTGCGTTCAGGGGATCCCCTGTACGTTTGGTGGTCTGGCTTGTGCCTACGTGGTGCTAGGGTATTGTACTAGGCTGTTCCATGCGTTTGCTAGGTGGTGTCAGGCTGTATTTGTGTTATGTTTTGGACTTTTGGTCATGTGTTTTAGTTGTTAGTAGGATTATCCATATGGTTGTTAGGGTCTGCAAGCTTTTGGTGTGTAACTGGTTGTTTCTAGGGGGTAGCAGGTAAGTAGGTTAATATAAAGATCGCAATGTAATGTTGCAATTGAAAGCAGTCGGATCACAATTTGACAATCAGTTTTATTTTCACTTTCTACAACTCTTAATTGCATTTAACAGAGAAATTTATTTAACATCACTGCTCCTCCTTTGCTACTTGTCTCCAACTTTAGCTGTTCCATCAGAAAAGGCTGTAGTTACCTGTGAATCACAAACTGCCTCCCTCAGCTGTGGTGAGTTCTTTGGGTTTCATATTAACAATGCATTTTCATGTAGTACAATAATTTCAAGACCATATAAAACACATTGAGAAAAGGTACAACACACTTGTGGGTAATGTTACTTTTTATCAACAGACCAGGGAACTATAAAAGTCCTTTCAGCCAATTATGGGCGTACAGACAGACAGACCTGCTCTACTGGAAGACCAGATGACCAGCTCACAAATGTTCAGTGCACTCAGAGTACGTCTCTAAGTGTGGTGGCCATAAGGTAAGAGCATAAACATCACTGAAGAGCTATGAGGTATGAAAATAATGTAAGCAATTATTATGTTTTATATTTTTGCTGATCTTTGTATTTATTGACACAGATGTGATGGAAAAACGAGTTGTTCCATTGTTGCAGAGAATGCAGCTTTCACCGATCCTTGTGGTGGAACTTACAAATACCTGACTGTGTCTTATAAGTGTGTTGCACCTCCACCACCATCACCAGGTGAGTTTTGCAACTAAATGATCCCTAGACCTCACAAAAATCACCTGCGTAACTGTGTGATGTTGGTTATTCTTGATGAAGAGAAGCATCATCTAGTAGCTGGAGTCAATTATCTCATCCATGGTTCACCAAGTCATCAATCCTGCGACAATCATAAATTCCTGAACTGGTCACTGGGATGTTTCAGGTGGTTGCTAAACAATGTCAGGCTCTCTAAGATGTTTGCTAGGTGATTCTGTGGTGTTTATTTTGGAGGCTAACTTGGTGTTGCTAGGTCAGGATGTATTAGCTGGTTAGTAAGGTAACCATCTGGTTGCTAAGAAGCATTATGGTCTTTGAGCTAATTGCTTCGGCTGAGAGATGGGCTCTGTCCAAAAGATGTAAAATGCTGCCTTCGGGAGGCTGCATTCCAAGGTAGGAAGGCATCAAGGTGCGTTTGAATCCGATGTTGCTCCACTTCCTGTCTCCCGCAATACCTTTATTTAATGGATTTTTCGGGGCAACATAGATGTTTCCTCCACTGCCTTTGATGTCCGTCAATCCTGCTAGTGCGTATCCATGGCAGAGTTGAAAGTCGAGCAGGGCGCCGCTCAAACAAATAAAATGACTTTTGACAAAATAGTCAGAGAACAATATTGAAGGGAATTCAAGTTTTTTTTTTTTGTAAATTTCAATTGCATTATAACAGAGAAATTGGAGATCCCCTAAATGTTACACTATCACGTCAATACTCCTAATTTGCTACTTGTCTCCAACTTTAGTTGAACCTTCATTGGCTGTAGTTACTTGTGAATTACAAACTGCCTTCCTCAGCTGTGGTGAGTTCTCTGGGATTCATTTATAATTACATTTGCATGTCCTACAATAATTTCAAGACCATATATCACATTTAGAAAAGGTACAACACACTTGTGGGCAATGTTACTTTTATCAACAGTCCAGGGAGTTATTAAAGTCCTTTCAGCCAATTATGGGCGTACAGACAGACAGACTTGCTCTACTGGAAGACCAGATAACCAGCTCACAAATGTTCAGTGCACTCAGAGTACGTCTCTAAGTGTGGTGGCCATAAGGTAAGAGCATAAACGTCACTGAAGAGCTATGAGGTATGAAAATAACGTAAACAATTATTTGTTTTATATTTTTGCTGATGTTTGTATTTATTGACACAGATGTGATGGAAAAACAAGTTGTTCTATTGTTGCGGAGAATGCAGCTTTCACGGATCCTTGTGGTGGAACTTACAAATACCTGACTGTGTCTTACAAGTGTGTTGCACCTCCACCACCATCACCACCACCACCACCACGTGAGTTTTGCATCAAAACAATCCCTAGACCTTACCAAAATCACCTGTGTTACTGTGTGATGTTGTTTATCTTGATGAAGAGAAGCATCATCTAGTAGCTGGATCTAGTAGGAGTCACTGATCTCATCCATGGTTCACCCAGTCATCAATCCTGAGACAATCATATATTCCTGAAAGATTTACAAACATACAGAATTACAAACATAAAAACAATCCTCTCAAAAGCACAGACACATACAGACATCAAAAGCAGCATACGACTCGTAACAACGATGAAATGCTACCAATTTAGGTTAGCACAAGTTAGCATGATGTTAACAGGGTTTATTTTGTTGCTAATAAGAACTAGGCATTGGGAGTTAAGGTGTTCCATTAAGTTGCTAGGTGTTGTTAGAGTCTATCATGCAATTAGTAGGCGTTGCCCAGGATTGCCTGCTTGTTTTTAGTAAAGTAGTCTGTTTGCTGGGCAATTCTAGGGTGTTTATTTTGGCTGGTAACTGGGTGTTGCTTGGCCAAGATGTATTAGCTGGTTAGAAAGGTGAACCATCTGGATGCTATGCAGTGTTAGGATCTTTGAGCTAACTGCTCTGTGCTGAGAGATAGGCTCTGTCCGAAAGCTTTAACATGCTGCATCCGGAGGCTGTATTCCGACGTAGGAAGGCATCAATGTGCGTCTGAATCCGATGTTGCTCCACTTCCTGTCTCCCGCGATACCTTCATCTAATGGATTTTTCAAGGCAACATAGATGTTTCCTCCACTGCCTTTGATGTCTCCTAATCCTGCTTGTTCACGTTCATGGGGAGGTGAAGGTCGAGCAGGGCCCCGCTCAAACAAATAAAATGGCTTTTGACTAAATAGTCGGAGAACCATTTTGAAGGAATTTAAGTTTTTTTTTTTAGCTAATTTTTAATTTATATTTACAGAGAAATTTGAGATGCAGTTAATGTAGTATTGTAACATCAATGCTTCTAATTTGCTGCTTTTCTCCAACTTTAGCTGTTCCATCAGAAAAGGCTGTAGTTACCTGTGAATCACAAACTGCCTCCCTCAGCTGTGGTGAGTTCTTTGGGTTTCATATAAACAATGCATTTGCATGTCGTACAATAATTTCAAGACCATATAACACATTGAGAAAAGGTACAAAATACTTGTGGGCAATGTTACTATTTATCAACAGACCAGGGAACTATAAAAGTCCTTTCAGCCAATTATGGGCGTACAGACAGACAGACCTGCTCTACTGGAAGACCAGATAACCAGCTCACAAATGTTCAGTGCACTCAGAGTACGTCTCTAAGTGTGGTGGCCATAAGGTAAGAGCATTAACGTCACTGAAGAGCTATGAGGTATGAAAATAACGTAAGCATTTTTTTTAAATATATTTTTGCTGATGTTTGTATTTATTGGCACAGATGTGATGGAAAAACTAGTTGTTCCATTGTTGCGGATAATTCGGCTTTCACGGATCCTTGTGGTGGAACTTACAAATACCTGACTGTGTCTTATACGTGTGTTGCACCTCCACCACCATCACCAGGTGAGTTTTGCACCTAAATGATCCCTAGACCTCACAAAATCACCTGTGTAACTGAGTATTGTTGGTTATTCTTGATGAAGAGAAGCATCATCTAGTAGCAGGATCTAGTAGTAGTCACTGATCTCATCCATGGTTCACCCAGTCATCAATCCTACGACAATCATATATTCCTGAAAGATTTACACACATACAGAATTACAAACATAAAAAACAATCACCTCAAAAGCACAGACACATACAGACATCACAAGCAGCATACGACCCGTTACAATGGTAAAATGCTACCAATTTAGGTTAGCACAAGTTAGCAGGATGTTAACAGGGTTTAATGTGATGCTAATAAGAACTAGGCATTTGTAGTTAAGATGTTCCCTTAAGTTGCTAGATGTTGTTAGTCTCTTTAAGCTGGTTGCTAGGGTGTTGAACTGGTCACAGGAGTGTTTCATGTTATTGCTCGGCAATGTAAGGCTCTCTAAGATGTTTGCTAGGTAATTCTAGGGTGTTTATATTCAGCTGATAACTGAGTTTTGCTCGGCTAGGATGTATTAGCTGGTTAGTAAGGTAAACCATCTGGATGCTATACAGTTTTAGGATCTTTGAGCTAATTGCTCTGTGTTAAGAGATAGGCTCTGTCTGAAAGCTGTAAAATGCTGCCTGCGGAGGCTGGATTCCAAGGTAGGAAGGCATCAATGTGCGTCTGAATCTGTTGTTGCTCCGATGGCTGTCTCCCGCGATACCTTTATCTAATGGATTTTTCAAGGCAACATAGATGTTTCCTCTACTGCATTTGACGTCCAACAAATCCTGCTAGCGCGCGTCTATGGGAGAGTTGAAAGTCTAGCAGGGCACCGCTCGAACAAATAAAATGGCTTTTGACAAAATAGTCGGGGAACAATATTGAAGGAATTCAAGTTTTATTTTTTTTCGTAAATTTCGATTGCATTTTAAAAGAGAAATTTGAGATGCAGTCACTGTCACACTGTAACATCACTGCTCCTCATTTGCTTCTTGTCTCCAACTTTAGTTGATCCATCAGAAAAGGCTGTAGTTACCTGTGAATCACAAACTGCCTCCCTCAGCTGTGGTGAGTTCTCTGGGTTTCATATAAACAATGGATTTTCATGTCGTACAATAGTTTCAAGACCATATAAAACACATTGAGAAAAGGTACAACACACTTGTGGGTAATGTTACTTTTTATCAACAGACCAGGGAACTATAAAAGTCCTTTCAGCCAATTATGGGCGTACAGACAGACAGACCTGCTCTACTGGAAGACCAGATAACCAGCTCACAAATGTTCAGTGCACTCAGAGTACGTCTCTAAGTGTGGTGGCCATAAGGTAAGAGCATAAACATCACTGAAGAGCTATGAGGTATGAAAAAACGTAAGCAATTATTATATTTTATATTTTTGCTGATCTTTGTATTTATTGACACAGATGTGATGGAAAAACGAGTTGTTCCATTGTTGCGGAGAATTCGGCTTTCACGGATCCTTGTGGTGGAACTTACAAATACCTGACTGTGTCTTATAAGTGTGTTGCAACTCCACCACCATCACCAGGTGAGTTTTGCACCTAAATGATCCCTAGACCTCACAAAATCACCTGTGTAACTGAGTATTGTTGGTTATTCTTGATGAAGAGAAGCATCATCTAGTAGCTGGATCTAGTAGGAGTCACTGATCTCATCCATGGTTCACCCAGTCATCAATCCTACGACAATCATATATTCCTGAAAGATTTACACACATACAGAATTACAAACATAAAAAACAATCACCTCTAAAGCACAGACACATACAGACATCACAAGCAGCATACGACCCGTTACAATGGTAAAATGCTACCAATTTAGGTTAGCACAAGTTAGCAGGATGTTAAAAGGGTTTAATGTGATGCTATTAAGAACTAGGCATTTGTAGTTAAGGTGTTCCCTTAAGTTGCTAGATGTTGTTAGTCTCTTTAAGCTGGTTGCTAGGGTGTTGAACTGGTCACAGGAGTGTTTCATGTTATTGCTCGGCAATGTAAGGCTCTCTAAGATGTTTGCTAGGTAATTCTAGGGTGTTTATATTCAGCTGATAACTGGGTTTTGCTCGGCTAGGATGTATTAGCTGGTTAGCAAGGTAAACCATCTGGATGCTATACAGTTTTAGGATCTTTGAGCTAATTGCTCTGTGTTGAGAGATAGGCTCTGTCTGAAAGCTGTAAAATGCTGCCTGCGGAGGCTGGATTCCAAGGTAGGAAGGCATCAAGGTGTGTCTGAATCGGTTGTTGCTCCAATAACTGTCTCCCGCGATACCTTTATCTAATGGATTTTTCAAGGCAACATAGATGCTTCCTCTACTGCATTTGACGTCCAACAAATCCTGCTTGCGCGCGTCTATGGGAGAGGTGAAAGTCGAGCAGGGCGCCGCTCGAACAAATGAAATGGCTTTTGTCAAAATAGTCGGGGAACAATATTGAAGGAATTCAAGTTTTATTTTTTTTTCGTAAATGTCGATTGCATTTTAATAGAGAAATTTGAGATGCAGAAACTGTCACACTGTAACATCACTGCTCCCTATTTGCTTCTTGTCTCCAACTTTAGCTGTTCCATCAGAAAAGGCCGTTGTTACCTGTGAATCACAAACTGCCTCCCTCAGCTGTGGTGAGTTCTCTGGGTTTCATATAAACAATGGATTTTCATGTCGTACAATAGTTTCAAGACCATATAAAACACATTGAGAAAAGGTACAACACACTTGTGGGTAATGTTACTTTTTATCAACAGACCAGGGAACTATAAAAGTCCTTTCAGCCAATTATGGGCGTACAGACAGACAGACCTGCTCTACTGGAAGACCAGATAACCAGCTCACAAATGTTCAGTGCACTCAGAGTACGTCTCTAAGTGTGGTGGCCATAAGGTAAGAGCATAAACATCACTGAAGAGCTATGAGGTATGACAATAACGTAAGCAATTATTATATTTTATATTTTTGCTGATCTTTGTATTTATTGACACAGATGTGATGGAAAAACGAGTTGTTCCATTGTTGCGGAGAATTCGGCTTTCACGGATCCTTGTGGTGGAACTTACAAATACCTGACTGTGTCTTATAAGTGTGTTGCAACTCCACCACCATCACCAGGTGAGTTTTGCACCTAAATGATCCCTAGACCACACAAAATCACCTGTGTAACTGAGTATTGTTGGTTATTCTTGATGAAGAGAAGCATCATCTAGTAGCTGGATCTAGTAGGAGTCACTGATCTCATCCATGGTTCACCCAATCATCAATCCTACGACAATCATATATTCCTGAAAGATTTACACACATAGAGAATTACAAACATAAAAAACAATCACCTCTAAAGCACAGACACATACAGACACCACAAGCAGCATACGACCCGTTACAATGGTAAAATGCTACCAATTTAGATTAGCACCAGTTAGCAGGATGTTAACAGGGTTTAATGTGATGCTAATAAGAACTAGGCATTTGTAGTTAAGGTGTTCCCTTAAGTTGCTAGGTGTTGTTAGTCTCTTTAAGCTGGTTGCTAGGGTGTTGAACTGGTCACAGGAGTGTTTCATGTTTATATTCAGCTGATAACTGAGTTTTGCTCAGCTAGGATGTATTAGCTGGTTAGCAAGGTAAACCATCTGGAGGCTATACAGTTTTAGGATCTTTGAGCTAATTGCTCTGTGTTGAGAGATAGGCTCTGTCTGAAAGCTGTAAAATGCTGCCTGCGGAGGCTGGATTCCAAGGTAGGAAGGCATCAAGGTGCGTCTGAATCCGTTGTTGCTCCAATGACTGTCTCCCGCGATACCTTTATCTAATGGATTTTTCAAGGCAACATAGATGTTTCCTCTACTGCATTTGACGTCCAACAAATCCTGCTTGCGCGCGTCTATGGGAGAGTTGAAAGTCAAGCAGGGCGCCGCTCGAACAAATAAAATGGCTTTTGACAAAATAGTCGGGGAACAATATTGAAGGAATTCAAGTTTTTTTTTTTTTTCGTAAATTTCGATTGCATTTTAAAAGAGAAATTTGAGATGCAGTCACTGTCACACTGTAACATCACTGCTCCTCATTTGCTTCTTGTCTCCAACTTTAGCTGTTCCATCAGAAAAGGCTGTAGTTACCTGTGAATCACAAACTGCCTCCCTCAGCTGTGGTGAGTTCTCTGGGTTTCATATAAACAATGGATTTTCATGTCGTACAATAGTTTCAAGACCATATAAAACACATTGAGAAAAGGTACAACACACTTGTGGGCAATATTACTTTTTATCAACAGAACAGGGAACTATAAAAGTCCTTTCAGCCAATTATGGGCGTACAGACAGACAGACCTGCTCTACTGGAAGACCAGATAACCAGCTCACAAATGTTCAGTGCACTCAGAGTACGTCTCTAAGTGTGGTGGCCATAAGGTAAGAGCATAAACATCACTGAAGAGCTATGAGGTATGACAATAACGTAAGCAATTATTATATTTTATATTTTTGCTGATCTTTGTATTTATTGACACAGATGTGATGGAAAAACGAGTTGTTCCATTGTTGCGGAGAATTCGGCTTTCACGGATCCTTGTGGTGGAACTTACAAATACCTGACTGTGTCTTATAAGTGTGTTGCAACTCCACCACCATCACCAGGTGAGTTTTGCACCTAAATGATCCCTAGACCTCACAAAATCACCTGTGTAACTGAGTATTGTTGGTTATTCTTGATGAAGAGAAGCATCATCTAGTAGCTGGATCTAGTAGGAGTCACTGATCTCATCCATGGTTCACCCAGTCATCAATCCTACGACAATCATATATTCCTGAAAGATTTACACACATAGAGAATTACAAACATAAAAAACAATCACCTCTAAAGCACAGACACATACAGACACCACAAGCAGCATACGACCCGTTACAATGGTAAAATGCTACCAATTTAGATTAGCACAAGTTAGCAGGATGTTAACAGCGTTTAATGTGATGCTATTAAGAACTATGCATTTGTAGTTAAGGTGTTCCCTTAAGTTGCTAGGTGTTGTTAGTCTCTTTAAGCTGGTTGCTAGGGTGTTGAACTGGTCACAGGAGTGTTTCATGTTATTGCTCGGCAATGTAAGGCTCTCTAAGATGTTTGCTAGGTAATTCTAGGGTGTTTATATTCAGCTGATAACTGGGTTTTGCTCGGCTAGGATGTATTAGCTGGTTAGTAAGGTAAACCATCTGGATGCTATACAGTTTTAGGATCTTTGAGCTAATTGCTCTGTGTTGAGAGATATGCTCTGTCTGAAAGCTGTAAAATGCTGCCTGCGGAGGCTGGATTCCAAGGTAGGAAGGCATCAATTTGCGTCTGAATCTGTTGTTGCTCCAATGACTGTCTCCTGCGATACCTTTATCTAATGGATTTTTCAAGGCAACATAGATGTTTCCTCTACTGCATTTGACGTCCAACAAATCCTGCTTGCGCGCGTCTATGGGAGAGGTGAAAGTCGAGCAGGGCGCCGCTCGAACAAATGAAATGGCTTTTGTCAAAATAGTCGGGGAACAATATTGAAGGAATTCAAGTTTTTTTTTTTTTCGTAAATTTCGATTGCATTTTAATAGAGAAATTTGAGATGCAGAAACTGTCACACTGTAACATCACTGCTCCCTATTTGCTTCTTGTCTCCAACTTTAGTTGATCCATCAGAAAAGGCCGTTGTTACCTGTGAATCACAAACTGCCTCCCTCAGCTGTGGTGAGTTCTCTGGGTTTCATATAAACAATGGATTTTCATGTCGTACAATAGTTTCAAGACCATATAAAACACATTGAGAAAAGGTACAACACACTTGTGGGTAATGTTACTTTTTATCAACAGACCAGGGAACTATAAAAGTCCTTTCAGCCAATTATGGGCGTACAGACAGACAGACCTGCTCTACTGGAAGACCAGATAACCAGCTCACAAATGTTCAGTGCACTCAGAGTACGTCTCTAAGTGTGGTGGCCATAAGGTAAGAGCATTAACGTCACTGAAGAGCTATGAGGTATGAAAATAACGTAAGCATTTTTTTTAAATATATTTTTGCTGATGTTTGTATTTATTGGCACAGATGTGATGGAAAAACTAGTTGTTCCATTGTTGCGGATAATTCGGCTTTCACGGATCCTTGTGGTGGAACTTACAAATACCTGACTGTGTCTTATACGTGTGTTGCACCTCCACCACCATCACCAGGTGAGTTTTGCACCTAAATGATCCCTAGACCTCACAAAATCACCTGTGTAACTGAGTATTGTTGGTTATTCTTGATGAAGAGAAGCATCATCTAGTAGCAGGATCTAGTAGTAGTCACTGATCTCATCCATGGTTCACCCAGTCATCAATCCTACGACAATCATATATTCCTGAAAGATTTACACACATACAGAATTACAAACATAAAAAACAATCACCTCAAAAGCACAGACACATACAGACATCACAAGCAGCATACGACCCGTTACAATGGTAAAATGCTACCAATTTAGGTTAGCACAAGTTAGCAGGATGTTAACAGGGTTTAATGTGATGCTAATAAGAACTAGGCATTTGTAGTTAAGATGTTCCCTTAAGTTGCTAGATGTTGTTAGTCTCTTTAAGCTGGTTGCTAGGGTGTTGAACTGGTCACAGGAGTGTTTCATGTTATTGCTCGGCAATGTAAGGCTCTCTAAGATGTTTGCTAGGTAATTCTAGGGTGTTTATATTCAGCTGATAACTGAGTTTTGCTCGGCTAGGATGTATTAGCTGGTTAGTAAGGTAAACCATCTGGATGCTATACAGTTTTAGGATCTTTGAGCTAATTGCTCTGTGTTAAGAGATAGGCTCTGTCTGAAAGCTGTAAAATGCTGCCTGCGGAGGCTGGATTCCAAGGTAGGAAGGCATCAATGTGCGTCTGAATCTGTTGTTGCTCCGATGGCTGTCTCCCGCGATACCTTTATCTAATGGATTTTTCAAGGCAACATAGATGTTTCCTCTACTGCATTTGACGTCCAACAAATCCTGCTAGCGCGCGTCTATGGGAGAGTTGAAAGTCTAGCAGGGCACCGCTCGAACAAATAAAATGGCTTTTGACAAAATAGTCGGGGAACAATATTGAAGGAATTCAAGTTTTATTTTTTTTCGTAAATTTCGATTGCATTTTAAAAGAGAAATTTGAGATGCAGTCACTGTCACACTGTAACATCACTGCTCCTCATTTGCTTCTTGTCTCCAACTTTAGTTGATCCATCAGAAAAGGCTGTAGTTACCTGTGAATCACAAACTGCCTCCCTCAGCTGTGGTGAGTTCTCTGGGTTTCATATAAACAATGGATTTTCATGTCGTACAATAGTTTCAAGACCATATAAAACACATTGAGAAAAGGTACAACACACTTGTGGGTAATGTTACTTTTTATCAACAGACCAGGGAACTATAAAAGTCCTTTCAGCCAATTATGGGCGTACAGACAGACAGACCTGCTCTACTGGAAGACCAGATAACCAGCTCACAAATGTTCAGTGCACTCAGAGTACGTCTCTAAGTGTGGTGGCCATAAGGTAAGAGCATAAACATCACTGAAGAGCTATGAGGTATGAAAAAACGTAAGCAATTATTATATTTTATATTTTTGCTGATCTTTGTATTTATTGACACAGATGTGATGGAAAAACGAGTTGTTCCATTGTTGCGGAGAATTCGGCTTTCACGGATCCTTGTGGTGGAACTTACAAATACCTGACTGTGTCTTATAAGTGTGTTGCAACTCCACCACCATCACCAGGTGAGTTTTGCACCTAAATGATCCCTAGACCTCACAAAATCACCTGTGTAACTGAGTATTGTTGGTTATTCTTGATGAAGAGAAGCATCATCTAGTAGCTGGATCTAGTAGGAGTCACTGATCTCATCCATGGTTCACCCAGTCATCAATCCTACGACAATCATATATTCCTGAAAGATTTACACACATACAGAATTACAAACATAAAAAACAATCACCTCTAAAGCACAGACACATACAGACATCACAAGCAGCATACGACCCGTTACAATGGTAAAATGCTACCAATTTAGGTTAGCACAAGTTAGCAGGATGTTAAAAGGGTTTAATGTGATGCTATTAAGAACTAGGCATTTGTAGTTAAGGTGTTCCCTTAAGTTGCTAGATGTTGTTAGTCTCTTTAAGCTGGTTGCTAGGGTGTTGAACTGGTCACAGGAGTGTTTCATGTTATTGCTCGGCAATGTAAGGCTCTCTAAGATGTTTGCTAGGTAATTCTAGGGTGTTTATATTCAGCTGATAACTGGGTTTTGCTCGGCTAGGATGTATTAGCTGGTTAGCAAGGTAAACCATCTGGATGCTATACAGTTTTAGGATCTTTGAGCTAATTGCTCTGTGTTGAGAGATAGGCTCTGTCTGAAAGCTGTAAAATGCTGCCTGCGGAGGCTGGATTCCAAGGTAGGAAGGCATCAAGGTGTGTCTGAATCGGTTGTTGCTCCAATAACTGTCTCCCGCGATACCTTTATCTAATGGATTTTTCAAGGCAACATAGATGCTTCCTCTACTGCATTTGACGTCCAACAAATCCTGCTTGCGCGCGTCTATGGGAGAGGTGAAAGTCGAGCAGGGCGCCGCTCGAACAAATGAAATGGCTTTTGTCAAAATAGTCGGGGAACAATATTGAAGGAATTCAAGTTTTATTTTTTTTTCGTAAATGTCGATTGCATTTTAATAGAGAAATTTGAGATGCAGAAACTGTCACACTGTAACATCACTGCTCCCTATTTGCTTCTTGTCTCCAACTTTAGCTGTTCCATCAGAAAAGGCCGTTGTTACCTGTGAATCACAAACTGCCTCCCTCAGCTGTGGTGAGTTCTCTGGGTTTCATATAAACAATGGATTTTCATGTCGTACAATAGTTTCAAGACCATATAAAACACATTGAGAAAAGGTACAACACACTTGTGGGTAATGTTACTTTTTATCAACAGACCAGGGAACTATAAAAGTCCTTTCAGCCAATTATGGGCGTACAGACAGACAGACCTGCTCTACTGGAAGACCAGATAACCAGCTCACAAATGTTCAGTGCACTCAGAGTACGTCTCTAAGTGTGGTGGCCATAAGGTAAGAGCATAAACATCACTGAAGAGCTATGAGGTATGACAATAACGTAAGCAATTATTATATTTTATATTTTTGCTGATCTTTGTATTTATTGACACAGATGTGATGGAAAAACGAGTTGTTCCATTGTTGCGGAGAATTCGGCTTTCACGGATCCTTGTGGTGGAACTTACAAATACCTGACTGTGTCTTATAAGTGTGTTGCAACTCCACCACCATCACCAGGTGAGTTTTGCACCTAAATGATCCCTAGACCACACAAAATCACCTGTGTAACTGAGTATTGTTGGTTATTCTTGATGAAGAGAAGCATCATCTAGTAGCTGGATCTAGTAGGAGTCACTGATCTCATCCATGGTTCACCCAATCATCAATCCTACGACAATCATATATTCCTGAAAGATTTACACACATAGAGAATTACAAACATAAAAAACAATCACCTCTAAAGCACAGACACATACAGACACCACAAGCAGCATACGACCCGTTACAATGGTAAAATGCTACCAATTTAGATTAGCACCAGTTAGCAGGATGTTAACAGGGTTTAATGTGATGCTAATAAGAACTAGGCATTTGTAGTTAAGGTGTTCCCTTAAGTTGCTAGGTGTTGTTAGTCTCTTTAAGCTGGTTGCTAGGGTGTTGAACTGGTCACAGGAGTGTTTCATGTTTATATTCAGCTGATAACTGAGTTTTGCTCAGCTAGGATGTATTAGCTGGTTAGCAAGGTAAACCATCTGGAGGCTATACAGTTTTAGGATCTTTGAGCTAATTGCTCTGTGTTGAGAGATAGGCTCTGTCTGAAAGCTGTAAAATGCTGCCTGCGGAGGCTGGATTCCAAGGTAGGAAGGCATCAAGGTGCGTCTGAATCCGTTGTTGCTCCAATGACTGTCTCCCGCGATACCTTTATCTAATGGATTTTTCAAGGCAACATAGATGTTTCCTCTACTGCATTTGACGTCCAACAAATCCTGCTTGCGCGCGTCTATGGGAGAGTTGAAAGTCAAGCAGGGCGCCGCTCGAACAAATAAAATGGCTTTTGACAAAATAGTCGGGGAACAATATTGAAGGAATTCAAGTTTTTTTTTTTTTTCGTAAATTTCGATTGCATTTTAAAAGAGAAATTTGAGATGCAGTCACTGTCACACTGTAACATCACTGCTCCTCATTTGCTTCTTGTCTCCAACTTTAGCTGTTCCATCAGAAAAGGCTGTAGTTACCTGTGAATCACAAACTGCCTCCCTCAGCTGTGGTGAGTTCTCTGGGTTTCATATAAACAATGGATTTTCATGTCGTACAATAGTTTCAAGACCATATAAAACACATTGAGAAAAGGTACAACACACTTGTGGGCAATATTACTTTTTATCAACAGAACAGGGAACTATAAAAGTCCTTTCAGCCAATTATGGGCGTACAGACAGACAGACCTGCTCTACTGGAAGACCAGATAACCAGCTCACAAATGTTCAGTGCACTCAGAGTACGTCTCTAAGTGTGGTGGCCATAAGGTAAGAGCATAAACATCACTGAAGAGCTATGAGGTATGACAATAACGTAAGCAATTATTATATTTTATATTTTTGCTGATCTTTGTATTTATTGACACAGATGTGATGGAAAAACGAGTTGTTCCATTGTTGCGGAGAATTCGGCTTTCACGGATCCTTGTGGTGGAACTTACAAATACCTGACTGTGTCTTATAAGTGTGTTGCAACTCCACCACCATCACCAGGTGAGTTTTGCACCTAAATGATCCCTAGACCTCACAAAATCACCTGTGTAACTGAGTATTGTTGGTTATTCTTGATGAAGAGAAGCATCATCTAGTAGCTGGATCTAGTAGGAGTCACTGATCTCATCCATGGTTCACCCAGTCATCAATCCTACGACAATCATATATTCCTGAAAGATTTACACACATAGAGAATTACAAACATAAAAAACAATCACCTCTAAAGCACAGACACATACAGACACCACAAGCAGCATACGACCCGTTACAATGGTAAAATGCTACCAATTTAGATTAGCACAAGTTAGCAGGATGTTAACAGCGTTTAATGTGATGCTATTAAGAACTATGCATTTGTAGTTAAGGTGTTCCCTTAAGTTGCTAGGTGTTGTTAGTCTCTTTAAGCTGGTTGCTAGGGTGTTGAACTGGTCACAGGAGTGTTTCATGTTATTGCTCGGCAATGTAAGGCTCTCTAAGATGTTTGCTAGGTAATTCTAGGGTGTTTATATTCAGCTGATAACTGGGTTTTGCTCGGCTAGGATGTATTAGCTGGTTAGTAAGGTAAACCATCTGGATGCTATACAGTTTTAGGATCTTTGAGCTAATTGCTCTGTGTTGAGAGATATGCTCTGTCTGAAAGCTGTAAAATGCTGCCTGCGGAGGCTGGATTCCAAGGTAGGAAGGCATCAATTTGCGTCTGAATCTGTTGTTGCTCCAATGACTGTCTCCTGCGATACCTTTATCTAATGGATTTTTCAAGGCAACATAGATGTTTCCTCTACTGCATTTGACGTCCAACAAATCCTGCTTGCGCGCGTCTATGGGAGAGGTGAAAGTCGAGCAGGGCGCCGCTCGAACAAATGAAATGGCTTTTGTCAAAATAGTCGGGGAACAATATTGAAGGAATTCAAGTTTTTTTTTTTTTCGTAAATTTCGATTGCATTTTAATAGAGAAATTTGAGATGCAGAAACTGTCACACTGTAACATCACTGCTCCCTATTTGCTTCTTGTCTCCAACTTTAGTTGATCCATCAGAAAAGGCCGTTGTTACCTGTGAATCACAAACTGCCTCCCTCAGCTGTGGTGAGTTCTCTGGGTTTCATATAAACAATGGATTTTCATGTCGTACAATAGTTTCAAGACCATATAAAACACATTGAGAAAAGGTACAACACACTTGTGGGTAATGTTACTTTTTATCAACAGACCAGGGAACTATAAAAGTCCTTTCAGCCAATTATGGGCGTACAGACAGACAGACCTGCTCTACTGGAAGACCAGATAACCAGCTCACAAATGTTCAGTGCACTCAGAGTACGTCTCTAAGTGTGGTGGCCATAAGGTAAGAGCATAAACATCACTGAAGAGCTATGAGGTATGACAATAACGTAAGCAATTATTATATTTTATATTTTTGCTGATCTTTGTATTTATTGACACAGATGTGATGGAAAAACGAGTTGTTCCATTGTTGCGGAGAATTCGGCTTTCACGGATCCTTGTGGTGGAACTTACAAATACCTGACTGTGTCTTATAAGTGTGTTGCAACTCCACCACCATCACCAGGTGAGTTTTGCACCTAAATGATCCCTAGACCACACAAAATCACCTGTGTAACTGAGTATTGTTGGTTATTCTTGATGAAGAGAAGCATCATCTAGTAGCTGGATCTAGTAGGAGTCACTGATCTCATCCATGGTTCACCCAGTCATCAATCCTACGACAATCATATATTCCTGAAAGATTTACACACATACAGAATTACAAACATAAAAAACAATCACCTCTAAAGCACAGACACATACAGACACCACAAGCAGCATACGACCCGTTACAATGGTAAAATGCTACCAATTTAGATTAGCACCAGTTAGCAGGATGTTAACAGGGTTTAATGTGATGCTAATAAGAACTAGGCATTTGTAGTTAAGGTGTTCCCTTAAGTTGCTAGGTGTTGTTAGTCTCTTTAAGCTGGTTGCTAGGGTGTTGAACTGGTCACAGGAGTGTTTCATGTTTATATTCAGCTGATAACTGAGTTTTGCTCAGCTAGGATGTATTAGCTGGTTAGCAAGGTAAACCATCTGGAGGCTATACAGTTTTAGGATCTTTGAGCTAATTGCTCTGTGTTGAGAGATAGGCTCTGTCTGAAAGCTGTAAAATGCTGCCTGCGGAGGCTGGATTCCAAGGTAGGAAGGCATCAAGGTGCGTCTGAATCGGTTGTTGCTCCAATAACTGTCTCCCGCGATACCTTTATCTAATGGATTTTTCAAGGCAACATAGATGCTTCCTCTACTGCATTTGACGTCCAACAAATCCTGCTTGCGCGCGTCTATGGGAGAGGTGAAAGTCGAGCAGGGCGCCGCTCGAACAAATAAAATGGCTTTTGTCAAAATAGTCGGGGAACAATATTGAAGGAATTCAAGTTTTATTTTTTTTTCGTAAATGTCGATTGCATTTTAATAGAGAAATTTGAGATGCAGAAACTGTCACACTGTAACATCACTGCTCCCTATTTGCTTCTTGTCTCCAACTTTAGTTGATCCATCAGAAAAGGCCGTTGTTACCTGTGAATCACAAACTGCCTCCCTCAGCTGTGGTGAGTTCTCTGGGTTTCATATAAACAATGGATTTTCATGTCGTACAATAGTTTCAAGACCATATAAAACACATTGAGAAAAGGTACAACACACTTGTGGGCAATGTTACTTTTTATCAACAGACCAGGGAACTATAAAAGTCCTTTCAGCCAATTATGGGCGTACAGACAGACAGACCTGCTCTACTGGAAGACCAGATAACCAGCTCACAAATGTTCAGTGCACTCAGAGTACGTCTCTAAGTGTGGTGGCCATAAGGTAAGAGCATAAACATCACTGAAGAGCTATGAGGTATGAAAATAATGTAAGCAATTATTATATTTTATATTTTTGCTGATCTTTGTATTTATTGACACAGATGTGATGGAAAAACGAGTTGTTCCATTGTTGCGGAGAATTCGGCTTTCACGGATCCTTGTGGTGGAACTTACAAATACCTGACTGTGTCTTATAAGTGTGTTGCAACTCCACCACCATCACCAGGTGAGTTTTGCACCTAAATGATCCCTAGACCTCACAAAATCACCTGTGTAACTGAGTATTGTTGGTTATTCTTGATGAAGAGAAGCATCATCTAGTAGCTGGATCTAGTAGGAGTCACTGATCTCATCCATGGTTCACCCAGTCATCAATCCTACGACAATCATATATTCCTGAAAGATTTACACACATACAGAATTACAAACATAAAAAACAATCACCTCAAAAGCACAGACACATACAGACATCACAAGCAGCATACGACCCGTTACAATGGTAAAATGCTACCAATTTAGGTTAGCACAAGTTAGCAGGATGTTAAAAGGGTTTAATGTGATGCTATTAAGAACTAGGCATTTGTAGTTAAGGTGTTCCCTTAAGTTGCTAGATGTTGTTAGTCTCTTTAAGCTGGTTGCTAGGGTGTTGAACTGGTCACAGGAGTGTTTCATGTTATTGCTCGGCAATGTAAGGCTCTCTAAGATGTTTGCTAGGTAATTCTAGGGTGTTTATATTCAGCTGATAACTGGGTTTTGCTCGGCTAGGATGTATTAGCTGGTTAGCAAGGTAAACCATCTGGATGCTATACAGTTTTAGGATCTTTGAGCTAATTGCTCTGTGTTGAGAGATAGGCTCTGTCTGAAAGCTGTAAAATGCTGCCTGCGGAGGCTGGATTCCAAGGTAGGAAGGCATCAAGGTGCGTCTGAATCGGTTGTTGCTCCAATAACTGTCTCCCGCGATACCTTTATCTAATGGATTTTTCAAGGCAACATAGATGTTTCCTCTACTGCATTTGACGTCCAACAAATCCTGCTTGCGCGCGTCTATGGGAGAGGTGAAAGTCGAGCAGGGCGCCGCTCGAACAAATAAAATGGCTTTTGTCAAAATAGTCGGGGAACAATATTGAAGAATTCAAGTTTTATTTTTTTTTCGTAAATGTCGATTGCATTTTAATAGAGAAATTTGAGATGCAGAAACTGTCACACTGTAACATCACTGCTCCCTATTTGCTTCTTGTCTCCAACTTTAGTTGATCCATCAGAAAAGGCCGTTGTTACCTGTGAATCACAAACTGCCTCCCTCAGCTGTGGTGAGTTCTCTGGGTTTCATATAAACAATGGATTTTCATGTCGTACAATAGTTTCAAGACCATATAAAACACATTGAGAAAAGGTACAACACACTTGTGGGCAATGTTACTTTTTATCAACAGACCAGGGAACTATAAAAGTCCTTTCAGCCAATTATGGGCGTACAGACAGACAGACCTGCTCTACTGGAAGACCAGATAACCAGCTCACAAATGTTCAGTGCACTCAGAGTACGTCTCTAAGTGTGGTGGCCATAAGGTAAGAGCATAAACATCACTGAAGAGCTATGAGGTATGAAAATAATGTAAGCAATTATTATATTTTATATTTTTGCTGATCTTTGTATTTATTGACACAGATGTGATGGAAAAACGAGTTGTTCCATTGTTGCGGAGAATTCGGCTTTCACGGATCCTTGTGGTGGAACTTACAAATACCTGACTGTGTCTTATAAGTGTGTTGCAACTCCACCACCATCACCAGGTGAGTTTTGCACATAAATGATCCCTAGACCTCACAAAATCACCTGTGTAACTGAGGATTGTTGGTTATTCTTGATGAAGAGAAGCATCATCTAGTAGCTGGATCTAGTAGGAGTCACTGATCTCATCCATGGTTCACCCAGTCATCAATCCTACGACAATCATATATTCCTGAAAGATTTACACACATAGAGAATTACAAACATAAAAAACAATCACCTCTAAAGCACAGACACATACAGACACCACAAGCAGCATACGACCCGTTACAATGGTAAAATGCTACCAATTTAGATTAGCACAAGTTAGCAGGATGTTAACAGCGTTTAATGTGATGCTATTAAGAACTATGCATTTGTAGTTAAGGTGTTCCCTTAAGTTGCTAGGTGTTGTTAGTCTCTTTAAGCTGGTTGCTAGGTTGTTGAACTGGTCACAGGAGTGTTTCATGTTATTGCTCGGCAATGTAAGGCTCTCTAAGATGTTTGCTAGGTAATTCTAGGGTGTTTATATTCAGCTGATAACTGGGTTTTGCTCGGCTAGGATGTATTAGCTGGTTAGCAAGGTAAACCATCTGGATGCTATAAAGTTTTAGGATCTTTGAGCTAATTGCTCTGTGTTGAGAGATAGGCTCTGTCTGAAAGCTGTAAAATGCTGCCTGCGGAGGCTGGATTCCAAGGTAGGAAGGCATCAAGGTGCGTCTGAATCCGTTGTTGCTCCAATGACTGTCTCCCGCGATACCTTTATCTAATGGATTTTTCAAGGCAACATAGATGTTTCCTCTACTGCATTTGACGTCCAACAAATCCTGCTTGCGCGCGTCTATGGGAGAGTTGAAAGTCAAGCAGGGCGCCGCTCGAACAAATAAAATGGCTTTTGACAAAATAGTCGGGGAACAATATTGAAGGAATTCAAGTTTTTTTTTTTTTTCGTAAATTTCGATTGCATTTTAAAAGAGAAATTCGAGATGCAGTCACTGTCACACTGTAACATCACTGCTCCTCATTTGCTTCTTGTCTCCAACTTTAGTTGATCCATCAGAAAAGGCTGTAGTTACCTGTGAATCACAAACTGCCTCCCTCAGCTGTGGTGAGTTCTCTGGGTTTCATATAAACAATGGATTTTCATGTCGTACAATAGTTTCAAGACCATATAAAACACATTGAGAAAAGGTACAACACACTTGTGGGCAATGTTACTTTTTATCAACAGAACAGGGAACTATAAAAGTCCTTTCAGCCAATTATGGGCGTACAGACAGACAGACCTGCTCTACTGGAAGACCAGATAACCAGCTCACAAATGTTCAGTGCACTCAGAGTACGTCTCTAAGTGTGGTGGCCATAAGGTAAGAGCATAAACATCACTGAAGAGCTATGAGGTATGAAAAAACGTAAGCAATTATTATATTTTATATTTTTGCTGATCTTTGTATTTATTGACACAGATGTGATGGAAAAACGAGTTGTTCCATTGTTGCGGAGAATTCGGCTTTCACGGATCCTTGTGGTGGAACTTACAAATACCTGACTGTGTCTTATAAGTGTGTTGCAACTCCACCACCATCACCAGGTGAGTTTTGCACCTAAATGATCCCTAGACCTCACAAAATCACCTGTGTAACTGAGTATTGTTGGTTATTCTTGATGAAGAGAAGCATCATCTAGTAGCTGGATCTAGTAGGAGTCACTGATCTCATCCATGGTTCACCCAGTCATCAATCCTACGACAATCATATATTCCTGAAAGATTTACACACATACAGAATTACAAACATAAAAACAATCACCTCAAAAGCACAGACACATACAGACATCACAAGCAGCATACGACCCGTTACAATGGTAAAATGCTACCAATTTAGGTTAGCACAAGTTAGCAGGATGTTAACAGAGTTTAATGTGATGCTATTAAGAACTAGGCATTTGTAGTTAAGGTGTTCCCTTAAGTTGCTAGATGTTGTTAGTCTCTTTAAGCTGGTTGCTAGGGTGTTGAACTGGTCACAGGAGTGTTTCATGTTATTGCTCGGCAATGTAAGGCTCTCTAAGATGTTTGCTAGGTAATTCTAGGGTGTTTATATTCAGCTGATAACTGGGTTTTGCTCGGCTAGGATGTATTAGCTGGTTAGCAAGGTAAACCATCTGGATGCTATACAGTTTTAGGATCTTTGAGCTAATTGCTCTATGTTGAGAGATAGGCTCTGTCTGAAAGCTGTAAAATGCTGCCTGAAGAGGCTGGATTCCAAGGTAGGAAGGCATCAAGGTGCGTCTGAATCCGTTGTTGCTCCAATGACTGTCTCCCGCGATACCTTTATCTAATGGATTTTTCAAGGCAACATAGATGTTTCCTCTACTGCATTTGACGTCCAACAAATCCTGCTTGCGCGCGTCTATGGGAGAGTTGAAAGTCAAGCAGGGCGCCGCTCAAACAAATAAAATGGCTTTTGACAAAATAGTCGGGGAACAATATTGAAGGAATTCAAGTTTTATTTATTTTTTCGTAAATTTCGATTGCATTTTAACAGAGAAATTTGAGATGCAGAAACTGTCACACTGTAACATCACTGCTCCTCATTCGCTTCTTGTCTCCGACTTTAGTTGATCCATCAGAAAAGGCTGTAGTTACCTGTGAATCACAAACTGCCTCCCTCAGCTGTGGTGAGTTCTCTGGGTTTCATATAAACAATGGATTTTCATGTCGTATAATAATTTCAAGGCCATATAACACATTGAGAAAAGGTACAACACACTTGTGGGCAATGTTACTATTTATCAACAGACCAGGGAACTATAAAAGTCCTTTCAGCCAATTATGGGCGTACAGACAGACAGACCTGCTCTACTGGAAGACCACATAACCAGCTCACAAATGTTCAGTGCACTCCGAGTACGTCTCTAAGTGTGGTGGCCATAAGGTAAGAGCATAAACATCACTGAAGAGCTATGAGGTATGAAAATAATGTAAGCAATTATTATGTTTTATATTTTTGCTGATCTTTGTATTTATTGACACAGATGTGATGGAAAAACGAGTTGTTCCATTGTTGCGGAGAATTCGGCTTTCACGGATCCTTGTGGTGGAACTTACAAATACCTGACTGTGTCTTATAAGTGTGTTGCACCTCCACCACCATCACCAGGTGAGTTTTGCACCTAAATGATCCCTAGACCTCACAAAAATCACCTGTGTAACTGTGTGATGTTGGTTATTATTGTTGAAGAGAAGCATCATCTAGTAGCTGGAGTCACTGATCTCATCCATGGTTCACTAAGTCATCAATCCTACGACAATCATATATTCCTGAAAGATTTACAGACATGCAGTATTACAAACATAAAAGCAATCCCCTCAAAAGCACAGACACATACAGACATCAAAATCAGCCTTCGACCAGTAACAATGTGAAATGCTATCAATTTAAGGTAGCACAAGTAAGCATGATGTTAACAGGGTTTATTTTGTTGCTAATAAGAACTAGGCATTTGTAGTTAAGGTGTTCCCTAAAGTTGCTACACGTTGAAATCAAATAGTATACCTTACATGAAATGTGCTAATATGTTTACTTATATTAAGCCAAAATGTTGATTTTACTAGACCTTTTTATTATTTTTTTAAATGTTAAAATGTTTAATTAATATAACTAACAAAAACTAAGTAAAATTATTCAAATTGTTCAAGAAAGTCTTTTGAGCACATTGTACCCAAATAGTACAATCTACTCATTAAAAGTGTGTTATCTGAAATTGTTAAATTAGTGACTAACTGAAATTAGTCAAAACAGAAATAGTTCTGTTAACTCAAAACTTTAAAGTGTCCCAGATAGCAAGCAACCATTGAATTATATTTAAAAACAGGTTAAAAATAACTACCCTTATTGTGATCATTGTCTGCTTTAGTTGGGCTCTTGACTATTATGTTTTACTACTAGAACATTTGCTTTGGGCTTCTTTAACTGCGTAAACTGTGTCAGGGGTAAAAAGCAAAGCAATCTGGTAGCTGTTTTCAAGTGGTGATTTAATCATTATGAGTCACTGATTTAGAATGTTGTTTGTTATTACTTTGTGACGTTCTTTGATATTACAGATTAGTGTCATGACATATGTGTCATGTTCTCGACGACAAATTAAATATGGTAACAACCTTTTGACTAATAAATGAATTAGACATGTATAATCAGTGTATGAAACTCAACAATGGTTACAATAAACAAAATAAAACTTCATGCCGCAATGTATGCTGGGTAACATCGTAGTACAAAACTCATTCATGATTCCCAGAATGCATTGCAGTTGATCTGTTTATCTGAATTTGTTTGATGATTGTCACCATTGTTGAGGTTTGTATGATGAGTGTTGATGTCTAAGTGTGTCAGTAAAACATTATTTTGACACATTTCTTGCGCATTTATGAACTGAAACATTTTCATCAGCAAGAAAAGGCTGGAACTCATTATTATTTACAACAGTTTCTGTACATCATTAAAAACTGACACCTATTATCAAATAGGCTCCAAACTGTCCTTTTATAAGATATCTTTTAATCAACACACATGTGTTATTTTTTAAACACATACATGCACTGACACAGAAATTAACTTAACAGAAGGCAAGAGTCAAGAGCCCAACTAAGCAAACACTAATCACCATAATGGTAGTTTGCTCATTTGCTAATATTTTTAAAGTAAAGTGAACACTATTGTAATAACTTAACTTGAGTAATGATTTTGAGTCCAGCAGTCCTTAACTATACTTGATCAGTAAGTTCAGACATCAATTCTTTTTGGTTCTACGGGCTTAGAATTAAAAAAACTTCTTTACTTAAAAATATTTGTTCAATCGGTTTCATCATTTTTTTATAACTTATTACATTTCAGTTTGACAGAGCAGTTGATGTGACTAATTATTTTAAGATCAGTCTACTCAAAATATCAGCTCATCCAACAAAAAAGTGCATTGCACTAAATTCTAAGTTCACTTTACTCAAATATTAAATACAAATTACTTAACTTTTTTAAGGCATTCGGTTTCCTCAAAATGTTGAAGTAAACTCAACTTGTTCGGGTTTACAGTGTAGTCATTGTTAGAGTCTATCATGCAGTTAGTAGGCGTTGCCAAGGTGTGCCTGCTTGTTACTAAAGTAGAATGGCTTGTGCATAGGTGTTTCTAGGGTTTTGTACTGGTTACTATGGTGCTTCATGTGGTTGCTAGGCATTGTTTAGCTCTAGGCTCTTTAAGCCGATTTCTAGGGTGTTGAAATTGTTTCTGGCCGTTCCATGTGGTCGCTAGACATTTATAGGCTCTTTTAGCTGGTTGCTAGGGTGTTGAACTGTTCACTGGGGTGTTTCATGTTGTTGCTAGGCAATGTCAGGCTCTCTAAGCTGTTTGCTAGGTAATTCTAGGGCAGGGCTTCTCAAAGTCTACTTTCAAAGGTCCAAATCTGAATTCACGAGAATGTCAAAGGTCCGGACAATTGGTTGTTTCAAAATTTGTTTTTAATACACATCCTTATAACTTTTTATAATGAATTAACATTACTTTTTTGCAAACAATAAATAGTATTTGGCATTTAAAATACATTTACAACAAATCCAAAAGTGGCAATACATACCAAGACGTATAGGCCAAAAATAAAATGGTGCAAAACAGAGCAGCCTTATGTGAGAAATGGCACTGTCTGTTTTCAATCAGCTGCCTCAACCATGGCACAAAAGGATTGGTTGTTAGTGCATAGTGCCGTTTGACATTTCCACTTATTATAATTCCAACTGTCTCGTTACAATTCAAACAGAACTGCTTTGTGCTGGATTGGGGAAAAATTAATCCGTACTTCTCTGTCCAGTCATCTTTAAGCTGTTTTCTTCGTCAACTTTTCTTTTTTCAGTAACGGACATACTCATCTCATCTAACCGTGCATGCAGCTCGGTGAAGTGTAGTTTTATTAACCCGCTCGATTACGTCAAACGTCATACGCTTACTGGATTTCACGCAAGAGCGATTCAAAAGCATACAGAGCAGGCAGGTCTCATCTCTCTCTCCCGGTCATGTGATGTCATGCGTCTATTGGTCTGGGCGCAGCGGCGCCACAAGTCAAACAAGCGGATCCGGATTTAATTCCCTGCGGGTCCGGATCCGGAGTCCAGACTTTGAGTAGCCCTGTTCTAAGGTGTTTATTTTGGCTGGTAACAGGGTGTTGCTTGGCTAGGATGTATTAGCTGGTTAGTAAGGTAAACCATCTGGATGGTATGCAGTGTTGGATCTTTGAGCTAATTGCTCTGTGTTGAGAGATAGGCTCTGTCTGAATGCTGTAAAATGTTGCATCCGGAGGCTGTATTCCAAGGTAGGAAGGCATCAAGGTGCGTCTGAATACGTTGTTGCTCCAATGACTGTCCCCCACGATACCTTTATCTAATGGATTTTTCAAAGCAACATAGATGTTTTCTCCTCTGCCCTTGATGTCCAACAAATCCTGCTTTTCTGCGTCAATTGGAGAAATGAGAGTCGAGGAGGGCGCCGCTCAAACAAATAAAATGGCTTTTGACAAAATAGTGAGAGAACAATGTTGAATGAATTCAAGATTTCTTTTTTTCCCGCAAATTTCGATTGCATTTTAAAGCGTCAGTCCGACAAAATTGGCCTCTTTGTCAGCATCTCAATTTGTAATTGATACTGCAAGTGAAGTGCGGGGTTATTTCTTTACGTAAGTTTTGATTCGTCACTTCCTCAACTGCACGGATGAGTCTGATGTTTTGAGTCGTGGCCTGTGACAGTGCAGCGGTGAGAATCTTCACTGTACACCAGTAGCCCATAATAAACAAAGATAACATGGCAGATGATATAACACGAAACTAATAAGAACGTAAACAGACACAAATAGCACAAATGGAGGCTGTGTTGAAGTGTTTTGATATTATTTCGGGTGCTGGGTCATTTTGTTATTTTTCATGGAAACTACTGTAACGCGAACTTGACAGAAGATCCCCGAACGCGGGTCTCAAATGCTGACAGGCACCGTCATGAATCATTATACACCATACAACTATATATACTATATGCAAAGCCTAACCATCATATCCGGGATCAGGGCCGCATTAAGAGCTCACTGGGCCCCGGGGCTATGAGTTACTGCAGGGCCCCCCCCACCACTTTAGGTCACCAACTACAGAGAAAGAGAAAAAAAACCTGCTTTTTTCTAAAAAATGTTGATGTTTCATGTTTCTGGTGATCTGGTTAGGATAAGCATGAAACACATTTTTACACATACTGTTAGATTAACACTAACCTGTCAACAAGTCTTGAATATATAGGGGTGGGCGATGAGCTAAATGTTAGCCTATATCATCATACGGAGTCATTTTATCGAACAATATACTTCATAGTCAAGTTATATTAATTTTAATACGATTTTTATCATTTCAAAAGTTAATGGCACTAAAATTTCATAATTATTGTGATAATTTTCAATATCACAAAAAATAATAGTAGCTTAAGAAATGGATATCAAGCTTACTGATGACAAGAATCACAAATAATAATAGAACAAAGGCACATAAGAAATCGACCTACTTGAAAAACCTTAAGCACTGAATAATGTTGTATAAAGTAATCAAATATTCAATACATAGCTCTCAATATAAATTCAACATCCATTCTTATTCATTTTACTAAAGTGATTCAGTCAAGGACAGTAAATTACTTTCTTTCTGATGTTTGATTAACATTATTGACACAATGGCGACAGCAGCTTTATTAGCAGCTTCTGTCACTTTAAGACCAAGTGCGCTGTGCAGAACCGTCTCAAGTTCACTATAGTATCAAAACGAGCATTTACAAAATGAATCCTCTCCTGCTGCTTATTGTGTCTGAGCAGTTTAAAATAATTTGTATCTATACCACAATACTTAAATACGTGTTTAAATTATAAACTTACATCATGATGATGGCGCAGCACAATTGACATATTTCTACCGGACACATTAGCACTATCGCCACTGCCAGCCCTTTAGGCGAATAGTTTGATCAAACACAAAAATCAATATCATACATCCATCAAGTTAATAATCAAACTTAACAGTTAATTGGTGGGGTCGATGATGACGCTGTGTCTTTATCATCCACCACTCCGTGATCATCAGCTTTAGTAAAATAACCCGATAGTTTTGGGATTTTACTGATCAGCTCATGTTTCCTCTGCTGTTTAGCTTTTAAAAAATTCATTTTTTGAGCCCCACTCGCAGATTTTTTTTTTTTTAAGATGACATTTTTAGCAGTCGAAGACGAAGACTGTTTTTTGCGTGACAATTTTAAGAAAAGTCTAGAATGAAGTGAAGAGTGGAGGCGATTGATTGGTTGATGCGTAGGCTATATTCTAATAAGGCGCAGACAGCCATCGCCTGATAGGCCTAAGCTGAATTGTTGTATATAAAATAAATGCATTTGATTTGGTATATCAAATTCAAACGTGACGTTTCAATACACCGTGCCCTGCTGCCCACGGGGGTTTGATTGACATGCGACCTGACCAATCATAACGCGAATGCGCAATTTTGTTAATAATATTAATGAGAATGATTCCATGATAATGCATGGAATATAGGGCAAAGCGCTACTAAATAACAGGGCTAATTTGTGGGAGGCGTGGTAAGGCTTTGGCAATCAGATGGCTAGTAGTAATCAATCTGCTCCACAGCCAATCACGGGCCCCCTCCTTGCTCGGGCCCCGGGGCTTTAGCCCCGCCTAGCCCTATTGTTAATGCGGCCGTGTCCGGGATATAAGTCCGTAAATCCGTGCTGATTCGCGCCACATGAAATACAGATGTGGGGAGGTAACGTTATTTCTAAATGACACGAGGTCCCCAGATAAAACTAATCCCGTACGAATAACGTTAGGTCTTAAATTACATTTATCATAATGAACATAACAAACAGAGAAAGAACAACCAAGGAAACTGTAACCCGTCTGTATTAACACAACAAGTGCGCAACGGTTTTGTGTTATCTGTTAAAATATTGAAAGGTCTTACCTGTTCCGAAGAAATAAAGCAATGTCTGCATCCGTTTACAATCCTTTCCAGCCACCATTGAAATCCCTTGCCAATATTAATTCTTGTTTTCGGACGAGTCCGATCACATTACCTGTTTCTTTTTAAGCTATCATCATTTCTTGTTTTTTTAAATAATGATGAATCCCCAGATGTCAACACTGCTTGGCGTTTATAAGTAAAAGTAATAAACGCCACTTTAAATATTACTAAATGTTGTATGAAATCCTACTCAGCAGTCGTGAGTTCACATTATAATCCGCCTGTCACTCGCATCCACGCACTGGATAGCAGCCAGAATCCCTTCGTTCTGTGTACGAATGTGATGAAATTACACATAGACAGAAGACACCATATAAGGATCTCCGGGATAGTCGAACCGATAGGGCAAATTACAAACCATTATAGCAAGCTTTCCGCGGTGAATCCAGCAAGGGTAATGACACAGTTTTAAAAAACGTTCTTTCGTGTACATGCTCAATATTTGGTTTTAGCAAATTTTTCTCAGCAGAACTTGCATACTACCCCTTTAACAGACAAATTAGAGATGCAGTAAATATAATACTGTAACATAACTGCTCCTCATTTGCTGCTTGTCTCAAACTTTAGGTGTTGGAGGTATGAGTACAATATTTTTTTATTTCAAGTTTTTTTCTTTCCCAACAACATTTGGTTGCAATTGTAGAGAGAAATTAGAGGTAATGTAACCGTAGCATCACTGCTTCTCATTCGCTTCTTGTCTCCAACTTTAGTTGATCCATCAGAAAAGGCTGTAGTTACCTGTGAATCACAAACTGCCTCCCTCAGCTGTGGTGAGTTCTCTGGGTTACATTTAAATAATGCATTGGCATGTTGTACATTAATTTCAAGACCATATAGCACATTGAGAAAAGGTACAACACACTTGTGGGCAATGTTACTTTTTATCAACAGACCAGGGAACTATAAAAGTCCTTTCAGCCAATTATGGGCGTACAGACAGACAGACCTGCTCTACTGGAAGACCACATAACCAGCTCACAAATGTTCATTGTACTCAGAGTACGTCCCTAAGTGTGGTGGCCATAAGGTAAGAGCATAAACGTCACTGAAGAGCTATGAGGTATGAAAGTAATGTAAGCAATTTTTTATATATTTTTGCTGATCTTTGCATTTATTGACACAGATGTGATGGAAAAACGAGTTGTTCCTTTGTTGCTGAGAATGCAGCTTTCACGGATCCTTGTGGTGGAACTTACAAATACCTGACTGTGTCTTACAAGTGCATTTCTGCACTTTAAGTATAGAACATTTTTATTTCATTTTATTAATTGAATCATTAAGTTGTGGTCACATGTAATAATTGGACCAAATATATTATAATGCAGTATATATATCATATGTTGAAGGTTTATAAGGTAATCTATCTTTATTTCATAGCTAACAAAAATATGTTTCAAAACATTTTGGTAACACTCACATGCAATTAAAAGACTGTTCAAAATGTAAAATTGCATACATGTTTTGTTTTTTATGCAGTGGATTCGATATCGTTTTTTAAAAGCTGTAAATCCATTTTTTTTCTTTCAAACTTCTGCAAGCACTGAACATTACTTTACAAGAATGTTATTGCTACTACTTTCCACAAGATATACCTTTTCTTTTTACAACGGGTGAATGCAGAGGTGTTAAGAGTACCTGAAAACTATTCTTAATTAAAAGTACAGATACCTTTACAGAAAATTACTCCATTACAAGTTACAAGACAACAATACCAAAGCGACTTCTGTTGAAGTCTTATCCCTGGTTTCACAGACAAGGCTTAAGGCTAGTCCCAGACTAAAAGGAATGTTGAGCTGTCTTCAGTGAAAAAAAAAGCCCTGACATTTTAAAATATGTCAGTGTTTTGTCTCAAGATGCACATTGGTAATCTAGGGCTGCAACAACTAATCGATAATAATTGATAATGAAATTCGTTGTCAATGAATTTTATTATCGATTAGTTGGTTTGTGACGTCACTTGCAAGCAGCGCAGTAATAAGTCAAGAACGTCTTCTTCCCTTTTAAAATGACCGTTTTAGTGTCTCTCCGTGCAGCATTAGTTTTAAAGTCACACGTGTCTCCTGTAGCGTTCATGCAGATCAGTGGTAAGAGCATTGCGATTTGATCCCTGGGGATTGCACATATAAATGTATAAATTAATCCAATGTAAGTCGCATTGGTTAAATGCCAAATGCATCTCTCCGTGCAGCACAAGGTGCACATTTTTAAAGTCACATGTGTCTCTCCGTGCAGCAAGAGGTGTGCAGTTTTAAAGTAACGTGTGTCTCTCCGTGGATGTGTCTCTTCGTGCAGCGCAAGATGCGCAGTTTTAAAGTCACCCGTGTCTCTGTCTAGCGCGAGGTCCGCAGTTTTAAAGTCAGACGTGTTTTGCATGCATCTCTTCAAGCTGTGCCGTTTTAAAGTTTAAATGGTGTAAATTACAAAATTAAAGATTATATTAGTAAACCCAATTCGTGGCGTTTGCACTTGGCAAAGTACATAATAGGATAAATAACCTGATTTGGTGGTTTATTTAGTTTGGAGGTAGAAAGTAACGAAGTACATTTACTTGAGTACTGTACTTAAATATTACTTTTTATTGTACTTCACTAAATTTGAATGAATATGTATGTAGTGAATGACACAAAAAACAGGGTTTCTGCAGGGTATTGAAAAGCATTAATAGAGGCCTTAAATGGCATTAAAAAGCATTTGGTAACTGCTTTCAGCCGTTGTAGAATTGCGATAATGCCGGATGTCTGGATAGTGGTGGGATGAGACATAGCAAAGAAGTGCCGTTAAATCACATATGCAGTCTGATAGCCACAAATCGCCTATTTGGGTCACACAGTCACAGCAATTTGCCATGCCTAGTTACTTTAATGCGACTGACAAAGAACCCTCTGCTGCTTCTAGTACTGCCACCACCACTACAAATGCTACAGCTACTGCTGCTGGCTCTATCAAAGGGAAATCAAGCCACTTTCGAGCAGCGTTTGGTTCGAATGTGATGGCAGAAGTGCTCTGGTGTCTTAACACTGCAGTACATCACCACTCATATGCATCCAATGAAGGCGTTTCTGAGTTGTTCCAGGCAATGTTTCCTGATTTACAGATAGCAAAATCTTTCACCTGTGGAAAGGACTAAACCAGCTACGTTTTAAAGTTTGGACTTGCCCTATACTATAAAAGCAAACTGATTTCAGCAGTTTAAAATGCAGGACCGTTTGTTTCGATGTTTCATGAGTTTTAATCAGTCAACAAAAAATAAACAACTCCATGTCCAGGTTTGGAACTAAAATCCAGTGCACTAAGGCATATGCAATAATTCTCTTAATGTTAAAACTTTGTGTAAATTCACTTTTTTCCATACTTCAATTTGCTGCCTATAAGAGTAAAGAGGTTAAGAGTTTTTGCTTTATTGTTCAGATGATGGAATTTGTTAGATGATGAAGCTAATGTTTTGTACTGTGGCAGTACAATAGGGCCTTTTCACATAATGTCACGCATCTTCCGTTCTGCCGCGAAGAAGTTTATCTTTACTTCCTACTAGCCAATTTAGAGGGTTGCAGTAATGTGCCTATAAGCTGGTTTGCCAACCGCCAATTACACTCAAGAAGAAGAGGAATTTACATCCACTAGCGCCTCAGAACGGAGTTTACCCAGTCCCCTCCACAACTGCCAGAAAAACGTCTTGATGATGTACAACGTCTTGCCGACAAATTTTCACTAACAACAAGATCAAAGCTAGATAAAGGATATAAATTATTTTTTGATTTTGAAGGTTATTGTTTTGTTTTCTTTTTGCGTTAGCGAAGGTGCTAGGATAAGTACTTGAATAAGTGTCCAAATCAACACCTTTGTACATATCTTTTAAAAGAGAAGTGGATTGTTTGAGGACAATAAAGAATATTTTGTGTCGAAGGTTAAAATGACGTTCAAAGCTTGTACACAACAGCACTCATTCTAATATGCCTATTTTTAGATTACCTTTGATTCTGAAGAGGTTCCTGTCGTACTGAAGGACATGTCATGTTCCTACTCTGCTGGAAAAGCTCTGTGCAATCACATAGTGGCACTGCTGTTTCAGACTGCTCATTATAAAACCATGGGCTTTAAGACAGTGCCTTTGCCTCTGTCATGCACCACCTTACTGCAGAACTGACACCAGGACCAGTGCTCCAATTGAAGGGGGTATCCGGGACCCCCCATGAGGCTTTAGGGATCCCCCATAATAAGTAAAAAAAAAACTTTGGGGGGTCCCTCAGATATTTGTATTTGAGTAAAAATTATAATGACAAATGTGATTAAATTCATGCAATGGATATAGTAAATTTTGTGAAGTCATTATTTACAATAATTTACATTAAGTTTGTTCGTGGGCTAGTTGTCATGTCCCTTTAAATATGAAACGCCCCACCTCACGTCTAAAGACCGCTAAGCGCAGGACAGTGAAAGAAGCCTGTTCTTCTATGTAAGTCTGTTTTTAATTAAATTGTATATAGTTATGCATTTTATAATGAAATATATTGTGTATTTTGTATAAAATTGATATTGCAAGACTAACCCCCACCAAATGAACTCTTATCAGGGGGACCCCCATAAGACTTGGTTCAATTCGATCACTGCCTAGGACACAGCTACGTTATTATTATTGTTCGCACTTACTGTTGGAGCAACAGCTGGTATTGACAAATGTCAGATCATTTTTTGTTCTTTTTTATATACCAGGGAATTGCACCAGAGGCCACCATTGACAAGACAGTGTTTAAACCAACTGATGTTAAGTGCACACTACAACATATGGTGGCGAGTCTGAAAGCGATTAAACACTTTTCATGCATGAATTTATGACAACCCATTTTTTTTTGAAAAAAATCTTGTTTTTAATTCCCTAAACGCAAAGGACTTTTCTGATCACTTGACAGTATGCGTTTTGTTTTGTTTGAAGAGACACGTAGCGGACCATTTTAGTGTGAAAGACTTTATTCATGTGTAATGGGGGTGATTAGTATTTAATTGTGGAGGGCTTCAGTTCATACTTTTTTACAAGTTACAATAAATTCTTAAAGGAATAGTTCACCCATAATTTTTTTTATAATTAAAGCCATAATTTACTCACCATCATGCAATCCTAGGTGTACATGTACTTCTTTCTAAAAATTTCTTACGCAATAATAATCCGCATGCTGGCTCTTGCTAGCATTGTAATAGCATTGTTACTCTGCCCCAAACCCAAAAGGTCTCAAACACTTTTAATGTACATGAACAGATTGGTATTACGTGTGCATGCATGCTATAATGTAAAAAGTCAAGTGACATTATAATAAAATGATTAAACTTGACATCTACCTTTGATTACAGGGCCTCTTCCAGATCCTCACATCATGGCCTGTGGGAAGAAACTGAAAGACATACTTCCTCAACCGGGGATATGCAAATTGCTGCATGGGCTTGAGGGCCTTAGTTTGGTGGACTCTAAATTTGGTCCTATTCCTTTTGGGTCTGTGCTCTCTTGCCAGTGTCCACCTAAAATTAGTAGAGACATTATTAAGCCCCCGAGTTTTCTCGATTGCCTGTTACTGGTTAGAATTTTAAGTTTCCAATAGATTTGTGCCCACCTACAAGCAACAGTGACACTTGGAACTGAAGATTTCGTGGGAGATTTCCGCTGCCATTGAGGCTGAAACCCGACTGCAGTCCAAATGTCAGCTGTGGACCCTGGGGCGCAAACCCTGGCTTACAGCGAGCCGATTTCAAGAGATATGCCATGTTCGTGGGGAATCCTTCGCCAAAGCCCTGGCAGCCCGCATTCTGAAAGGAACTCCTCAAACAGAGGCTATGAAAAGAGGCTTAGATCTGGAACCTGAGATACTAAGGCAATAAGCCGATTTTTTGTGTGTCTATGACGCAGTGTGGGGTCATAATCCACCCTGTTGCATCTCACCTTGCATTCAGCCCTGATGCTAAAGTCTTTGACCCAAAACACCACCAATTGGATTAGCGGAGGTAAAGAGTTGTGATGAGGAAAATCCAACACAAGTTAAACACCTGAACAATGTTAAAAGCCAGACATGTCTTAAGAAGAACCACACATATTATTATCAGGTTCAAAGCCAACTGGCATCAAGTGGTCTTCAGTGGTGTGATTTCATAAAAGACACACACACAGACTTCATTGTTCAAATAATTTTTAGGGATGAGGAAATGGTCTTGTCAATGCTAACAAAGCTGAATAATTTCTACTATAACATCTACATGAATCACTTGTTAAGTTCTTAATCTTGAGGCAGAATTCAACATGTTAAGTTTGAAGCACATGTGAAAGGCCAACCTTTTTTTCTTGCACTGAACAAAATGGACAAATTGTGATAACTTTATATATGTTATGTATTACATTATTACATGTGTACCCTAAAAACAATAAAAGAATGAGAATGATTTAAATATCTGTAATGTATAAATACACATTTTGTCATTGATAAAATGCCAACATATAGAAAACAAATGAATCAATAGTTATCATAGTTGCATTGTAAGTTATATAATTACATTTAGCTGATTACTACACAATGTTAATGAATAATGAAAATGTATTCACCATAATTTCAAATATAACAAACTTCTTCATATAATCACAATACATACTAGTGATCATATCAATAACACTATTTATTTACAGCATAACACAGGTATATGCAAAAGTGGGCACACAAAATGAAATGGAAAGACTTCAGACTGGTTTGTCCTCTTTGATATCAAGAGGTCCCTTATAGAACAGGCAACAAATGACCCAGATTTCTTCAGTGGAGGGACAATGAGGCTTGCCCCCTCCTCAGACAGCAACTTCTCTGTTTTGAAACCCTTGTCAGCCATTACTCTGTCTCCTGGCTCAAGTAACTGTTAAAGGTGTGATTTCCGAGTTACTTCTATATCGGAGATGCAGCCTGTGTACAATTTGGATACAAATGTAATAACCCCACATGGAGAAACACCAATAAGTAGTCATTACAGAGATACTAAGTCATTATTATGAGATACTAAGTCATTATTATGAGATACTAACAGTGTTGTGCAAGTTACTTCAAAACGGTAATACATTTCAGAATACTTGTTACTGTTATTTAAAACTAGTCCCTTACTTTACAATATTACTGTCTCAGAATTGCAATATGTTACATGACTCCTGTATTACTTTTGAGATACTTTCACAAAAATAACTACAGAAGTAGAACACTCCGATGAAATTGTAGACCGCTAGTTTTGGTCCATGATGCTGAACACTGAACAGCCCTGGATTCTAGGTTTGATGCCAACCATTTACAAATCTCATTGTTGGTAATGAGGTTAAGCATGTGAGCTGCACATCTGTAATGTGCAGGCAGTAAACACATCCCTTGCTGGGCATCCTCATCATTCCTCCACTGAGAACGCTGTGGAGGTCGGTGAAGGCCACTTCCCCATCCTCCTCGTCTTCTTCTTCTTCTTTGGCCTGCCCAGATTCGACTTGTTTGTATTCCTTAAAAGCTTTAATGAAGTTTCTATCATTGTCTGTCACACATCCTGTCACTTTTTCAGGAGTTAATCAATACTGGGGAAAAATATCCTCGAGTTCAGATGCAATTGCATCATATGTGTGCCTACCTCTGAACCTACGACAAGCAATAGCAGTCTGCCGTTGCAGTGTCTCCAATCGATCCAATGGACTGTCACCCCCAAAAAAACACTTGTTGTAGGCAGTCCAAATGTCTGCAGTTGTTGACACGTTCATCAATTGTTTTCTTTAGCTCTACTTCCAAGGCAGTATGGTTCCTATCCAGTTCTGCATGGTAGAACATGCTGAAAAATAAGTAAAATACACAGATATTAAAACTCCAGTGCATGATCATGCTTTGAAAAATTACACATTTGCATATTTGTTGTCTGTTCCAATCGGATGCAAGAGCATACATTCACGTTATGCTGCTGTATATATGTCTGTTGATGGCTACACTATTTTGACTATACATTTTGACCCGGTGAGTTTGTTTTTCAAATACATTTAATCTTTGTATTTTCAAAATACAATCAACCTTTTTATAAGACTGCAATTTTCTTGAATTAACTAGGCCACTGGTTCCCAAATGGGGGAACGCGTACCTCCAGGGGTACTGCAGGAGGTACATGAGAGAAACTGAAATTAAGGAATAAATAATGAAAATCAATAAGTCAATAAATTATGATAATAGTATTGTTATATGAAATGAGGACTACACAGATATGGATAAAAAATAATTCATACATTTAAAACGCTTTTCAATTTATAAGAGTTATTTTTGAGACCCGGAATAAGGAACAGTGTCTGGGTGCGAAATAATGCAAGTTAGGAGAGGTTGCGGTTAAATGTTAAAGAAATATTGATTTTCCTGAACTGAAAAACACTGATACTTTAAAAACACTTTAACAGTTATGCCTAATACTTAAGAGATTTACATAGTTGCGTAAAGCTACATACGTAAATGTTTATAAGCAATAAACCTGCTTGGGGGCATCAGATATAATAACTGTCTGACTCTCATTTCACTGTATTTTAATGCAAAATGTTGCGGTCTGGTCAAGGGGTACTTGGCTTGAAAAAATCATAAAAAGGGGTACTTAAGCAAAAATAGTTTGAGAACCACTGAACTAGGCTATACAAAATATACATTCAAATACAAAATACTATCACAAAATATAAATACTAGTATATTGTATTTCAAATGGATGTATTTGAAACACTGTCAATCCATGAAGTCTAATAAGGAGGTTGATTGGCGAAAAGTATTTTAGTTTGAAAATACAAAAACACTAAGATTAAACACATTTAAATTCAAAATAGTACCATCCCATCACTGAACTAGATTATATGGAATTCTAGCCAGTCTTCATGTAAACGTTAGCTTACCTTGTCATTGCTGCTGGTCACAGGGATGACGACATAATCTGCTACAAATCTTCTGATTTCTCGAGGTTTAAGTGGGATGATGGCAGTCCGAGAGAAACTTGATTTCTGTTGCTTTGGCTTTTCATTCTTGTCCTCCGTTTTCTTTCTCCTCTAAGTAAGTGGAGTGGTCACATGGCACCGCTCAAGATGTTTTTTTAATTGCTAGTGCCATTTCTCGACATCGATAGTTCTCTCGGTTTTGGACACAGATTGCATTTGACAATAACGTTCTTCTTGTCCTTATCACTGACAAAATCGAAGTAATGTGCATACGTACATCTCGCCATTTTCAACCTTTCGCCGCTTTCCACTGGCCACTGAGAGCACCGCGCTAGGGCTTACAGCGAACTGGGCAGGGCTATTAGACTCGGACCTCTTTTACTGTCACTCCATAGGACATGGTGAAATCTGCTACAAAATATATTAAGGGAGGGAACCACTGACCGACTGTGAGAATCTGGATTTCGTCCTGTTCCCCACAAATACTGCATCTGTGTTTATTCCAATATTCATCATATGTATTCATTCCTTTATCTTATTATTCTCTATTCTCTAGTTATTATCTCCTATTCATAATAATTGCTCCTTACTTTCTTGTTGTTTAACCTCGCTAAATTAGTATCATGTCTTATGCTGTCTTATGTTGATATAAGAATCTGTTGTTCTCCATCTCAAGGTTCCTAATTATGTCAAGGGACAATTGTTGTGTTATTGTAATATTAAATATGTAATCATATCTGATTGATCAGGAGGAATAAGACTAAACATAAAGTCTGGTGATTTTCCACTCCTTCAGTGGTTTTATATGACGCCCCTGATGGAAGCTATAAGTAGTAGTCCTTAATACAATAAACTTTGGACTCTGATTGAACAAGCACTTGTGTCTGTGTCAAACTCTGTCTCCAGGCCTGAAACTCTGTGTGTTCCGTCGACTAGACTCTTCAACCGTAGAATTTTATTTAGACAAGGGGACGTGAGAAGTTTACATTCTTTCAGTTGGGGGCTCGTCTGCGAGAGGGGGGAGACTCTTCTCTCTTAGAACCAAGGAGAACAAAGGCCTGAGGCGCACAGACGATCGGTTCACAGACCTACATTAAAGGGGGTAAGGGTGTTTCTATACAGTTTTTTATGACTTAAAGAAATCGAACGCTTACCCTGTAGGATTCTTGTGTGTTTAAATTCATGTTAGTGGGAGTTGATTCTCCCATTGTTGTACCAATGAGGCTGGCAACAGTGATTTGTAAAATAATTATTAACGGATATGAATAGGTTTCAATTCAATTTAGTGGGATTCGTTTCCCATTGTTGTGCCAATGCGGCTGGCAACAGTAGTTAATAAAATAACTATTAACGGACGAAAATGAATGGTTAATGCAGTCTTGATCACACTGTAATTAGGGATCGAAGTGTTAGCTTTGAGAAGGCTTTGTTACTCACGGAAAATAGAAAGAAATAAAATCTGTTTAATGGTTATTCTGAAAGATAACATTATCCATCCATCCATCCATTTTCTACCGCTTATCCGAACTACCTCGGGTCACGGGGAGCCTGCGCCTATCTCAGGAGTCATCGGGCATCAAGGCAGGATACACCCTGGATGGAGTGTCAACCCATCGCAGGGCACACACACACACACTCATTCACTCACACACTCACACCCTACGGACAATTTTTCCAGAGATGCCAATCAACCTACCATGCATGTCTTTGGACAAGGGGGAGGAAACCGGAGTACCCGGAGGAAACCCCCGAGGCACGGGGAGAACATGCAAACTCCACACACACAGGTCAGAAGCGGGAATCGAACCCCCAACCCTGGAGGTGTGAGGCGAACGTGCTAACCACTAAGCCACCGTGCCCCCCTAGATAACATTATTACAGTTAAAATTGAAAATATACTGCACTGTTACTGCATGATATATTAAGATATTGTTATCAGGACGGTGAATTTAATATCCACCTCTGATCGCAATATACTGGTGAAACGGTTGGTCGATTGAACACGAGAGTTTATCTTTGTTTTGTCTGTACTGTACTGTTTTATCACCGCCGGGTTTGAAAGTGTAAGATGGGGAATTCTATTTCAAGGCCACTGCCGGGCGAAACCCCAGTCGCATTTATGTACAGAAATAATCAGGGATTTTATACAGATCCATATGTTAGCAATATCGCAGGATGGTCGGAGGGAATAAAACCGAAAATTGATATGCCCTATCCGAGGGAAGGTTCATTTTCTGATGAGTGTATGTTACTGGCAGGGGGTATGTCAAATGGAGGTTGGGGAGACCCAACATGGGATTATCCATACATGAATAAAGTTTATGCAGTATGGAAAGACATGAAAAAGGTTTGGCACCAAGGCCCGGAAAAAAAACTAAAATTATTGCGTATGCAAAGCAAAACCGGTGGCCATTAGAAAGGCCGCCGGGATACACAAACCCTTGCCAGACACAGACTTCTCCCTCTGCACCATCACTGCCGATAAAACCAAAAGAGATAAAACCGGAAAAGTTAATTGATAAACCTAATGTAACTACAAACCCTCAAAATTCAATGGTTTGAGTGAGAGCTGGGAACACGCTAAATGAGAGACCTCTAAGAATGTCTGATATGGAGGATATCAGTAAAAGTTTGCCTTCTCCACAGGAAGCGGGTAAATATGTGTCCATTTTGCAAACCCACATGCGTTGTTTTGGAAACTTTTAAAGATGTTGAAATATTTTTTTGGACAGATAAGAGTGTTTCTTGATAAATGTCTAGGGAGTCAACAGGTCTTATCTTTTGAAACAGGCAGCAAGAAAGACTCAGCAGCTCAATTTTTGTGCGTTTTAAGAAAGCATGGATTGAAGATTCAACATTTGATTGAAAATTTTGTCAAGCAGGGTGTCCTCGAACAAACACACTCACCATATAACACACCAATTAATCCTGTTATGAAAGCTGATGGGAAAACTTGGAGATTAACTCAAGATTTAAGAGCAGTTAACCAGTTAATCATACCACTCGCACCGATTGTGCCTGATGTTTTGACTGTTATGAATTCAGTGCCACATTCGCACAAGTATTTCACAGTAATTGATTTGTGTGCAGCCTTTTTCTCTGTACCTGTACACCCAGATACTCAGCCTTTGTTAGCATTTACATTTAAGGGGCAGCAATATTCGTGGAAACGCCTTGTTCAGGGCTATGTAGACTCACCCGCTGTCTTTTCTGCAGCAGTGCACAGAACTTTGGCCAAAATGAATGATTTGCCTTCAACAGTGTGTGTGCTTCAGTTTGCAGATGACATACTCGTGACGGGGGAGACTGAGGAGGACTGTGAAAAAGCATCTATAATTGTTTGCAATGTACTTGCCGAAACAGGTTTCAAAGCTTCGAAAGAGAAACTGCAATGGGTCAAAACTAAGGTAACCTATTTGGGACATGTGCTGATGCAGGGTCTCAGAGCAATATCCACAGATAGGGTCCAGCTGATCAGAAAGGTTAAGTCCCCACGAACAGTGCAGCTACAAAGCTTTCTGGGACTAATTAACTATTGTAGACAATGGATACCTGACTGTGCGATTCACGATAGGCACCTGAGGGGTCTGATCGATCACAAAGCTCCGCCAAACACAGCATTGGAGTGGACTGCGGAAGCTGATGAACATTTCAATGCTTTGAAGGCAGCCATCACGACAGCACCAGCATTGGGCCTGCCGGACTACACAAAACCTTTTCACTTGCATGTTAGGGAGACAGAGGGTGCAGGTCTGGGTGTCCTATTGCAAATACATGGCTCAACATATAGGCCAGTAGCATATCTGTCTAAAAAGTTAGATAACATAGTCACAGGTATGCCAGCATGTCTTCGTGCGGTGGCTGCAGCGGCTCTGATTGTACAGATAGCTGAAAAAACTGTGCTGTCACACCCTTTAATATTATATGCATCCCATCAGGTTGGGGTAATCTTGCACAACATGCAAACACAACACATGACAGCGCAACGACGCTCAGGTTACGAGGCTACTCTGTTGGCAACGAAAAATCTTAGCATTCAAACAACAGCAAACATTAATCCCGCTTTGCTGGGTATGGTAGACATGGCAGATTTTGATGTTGAACATGATTGCATCGTTGAACTGACCACCTCTTACTATTCTAGGTTCGATCTGTTGGATACGCCCCTAGAGGGGGGAGAACATATTTATGTTGATGGGTCTTGTTCAAGCCGGTGTCTACCTCTGTGGCTATGCTGTGGTTTCCGAGTCAGGAGAGGTAAAAGAAGCTTTAGCTCTAGATTACAATTCGGCCCAAACTGCAGAGTTGATAGCATTAATACGGGCCTGTGAGCTGATGACAGGAAAGAGAGCAACAATCTATACAGACTCCAAGTATGCGTGGAGTGTTCTTCACCATTATGCCAGAATGTGGGAAGCGAGAAGTTTTAAAATTGCTGATGGAAAGCCAATAGCACATGCAAATCTGATATGACAGTTAACTGAAGCAGTTCAGCTTCCGCTCGAAGTGGCCATAGTAAAGGTCAAGAAATTAGGGTTAATTATCCTAATTAGACATTACCATGGGTTATCTCGCACCAGCAAAGGAAGATGCTAGAACATATTGGAATCGGACAACGGGACGAGTTTCACGTCAAAGGTAACACAGCTCTTAGCAAAAGCCTTGTTTATTGATTGGCATTTTAATATTCCGTACCATCCGCAAAGTGCAGCAGTCGTGGAGAGATGTAATTGAACACTGAAAACACGACTAACAAAAGCTGTACTCGATACAGGAAGAAAGTGGGTTGATTTATTGCCTGCAGTCTTGGCAGAAATAAGAATGACTCCATCTTCCACGACAAAAAATTTTCACCGTTCGAGGTACTAATGGGTAGACCTTTCCCGACCCCGTGGGTCAAAGGCCGGTCTGGGATTTCTTGTTTAGGTGATCTTCAGGTGATCCAGGAAGACTACGGGACCTCCCTAGTCGAAAAGTTAAATTCGATATGTTCTGATGTTTCTTTGTGCCTTCCTCTTCCCTCAGAAAACCCTACCCATAACTTTGTTCCAGGACAAAACGTTCTTGTGAGGAGTCTGAAGCACACAAAGGTTGGAGAACCAAAGTACCACGGACCAGCAACTGTGATTGCCGTCACACGGAGAGGAGTTCTGACGGACTATCAGCCACAGTGGATACACGCTTCCAGACTGAAGTTGTGTTCTTCAGGAGAGCAGGGACACAGGACAGCTTGTAAGACCGTTGGTCTGAAAGTGGCCATTGTGAGAATCTGGATTTCGTCCTGTTCCCCACAAATACTGCATCTGTGTTTATTCCAATATTCATCATATGTATTCATTCCTTTATCTTATTATTCTCTATTCTCTAGTTATTATCTCCTATTCATAATAATTGCTCCTTACTTTCTTGTTGTTTAACCTCGCTAAATTAGTATCATGTCTTATGCTGTCTTATGTTGATATAAGAATATGTTGTTCTCCATCTCAAGGTTCCTAATAATGTCAAGGGACAATTGTTTTGTTATTGTAATATTACAATAACATATATTGTAATATCTGATTGATCAGGAGGAATAAGACTAAACATAAAGTCTGGTGATTTTCCACTCCTTCAGTGGTTTTATATGACGCCCCTGATGGAAGCTATAAGTAGTAGTCCTTAATACAATAAACTTTGGACTCTGATTGAACAAGCACTTGTGTCTGTGTCAAACTCTGTCTCCAGGCCTGAAACTCTGTGTGTTCCGTCGACTAGACTCTTCAACCGTAGAATTTTATTTAGACAAGGGGACGTGAGAAGTTTACATTCACCGACCTAATAATAAATAAACAGCAAATATGTAAACAAGTTCATGTCTCCGTAAACATAACTTTCAAAACAAGATGCAAAATGACTTATGTAGAAAAATCATATTAGATATGAAACACACCATACAACCCATCCCAACCAATAGGAAATCCCAATAGTCCAACATCAACAAAAGTTCCCTAAATCCCAAAAGTTCCCATTTGATGAACAGCTGTCCTTCAATGATCACATTGCAAAGACAACACGGTCATGCCGATTCGCCTTATTCAACATTAGAAAGGTGAGACCCTATCTCACTGACCTTGCGGCACAACTCCTTGTGCAGGCCCTGGTAATCTCAAGGTTGGACTACTGCAATAGTCTCCTTGCTGGTATTCCTACAAAGGCTATAAAACCGCTCCAGCTGGTTCAGAACGCAGCAGCACCCCTCGTCTTCCAACAGCCCAAGAGGGCTCATGTGACACCCCTTTTCATCTCACTCCACTGGCTGCTGGTCGAAATCCGTATCAGATTCAAGTCACTAACGCTTGCCTACAGGACCATCACTGGATCTGCACCGGCTTACTTTCACACCCTCCTGCACTCCTACACCCCATCAAGATCCCTGCGTTCAGCAAACCAGCAGCGTCTTGTATTGCCCTCTCATAAGGACAGTAAATCGCGTTCCCGCTCATTCTGCTTCACAACTCTGTCCGGTCAACCACATTTCTCACAACATTCAAAAAACTACTGTGGCAAGGTAAGAGACTGTTGTTCCCAGGCTTCCCGGCCAATGTCGTTCAGTCCCCTGGGCTGTCGACCGAACAATAATTCAAAAGGAGTGAATCTGGTAGATGCATGTGGAACCTCCCGGACACTAAACAGCACATACGCGAGTAAGAGGTCCCAGTTGCGCCCATCTTCGGCTATCACCCGCTTCAGCATCCGCTTGAGGGTCTGATTGAACCGTTTCCGAAGTGCGGAGCTGCTTGATCCGGAGCATCTGGCAGAGGTCATTCATCAGCCGGGACATGAGGGGAGTACCCTGGTCTGTCAAAAAGGCGCCGGGGATACCCACCCAACTGAACATCATAAAAAGCTCCGTTGCCATATTCTTCGCGGTGGCCTTGCGTAGAGGGATGGCTTCGGGGTATCGGGTGGCGTAGTCCACGATGACTAGGATGTGTTCATGGTCCCGAGTGGACTTCGGCAACGGCCCTACCAGGTCGATGCCGATCCGGTCGAAGGGTACCTCGATGATGGGCATCGGAATCAATGGGCTGGGGGGCGGGTGCAGAGGAGACTTTTGCTGGCAGGTGGGACAGCTCTGGCAGAAACGCTTGACTTCTGCGTCGATCCCCGGCTAGTGAAACCGATCCCTGATTCTCTGCAGAGTGTTCTGAACTCCAAGGTGCCCCGCGATCGGGTGTGAATGGGCCAGCTCGAGGACTGTCTCCGTCTTAGTCCTCGGCACCACAAACAGGTGTTTAACCTCCCCCCACCGCGACGCAGTAGAGTAGGCCATTCTTGACCATGAAGTGGGGGAGAGGCTGAGGCGCGGCCAGTCGGTCCCGTCCCTCTAATATTTGGACTTGGGTCCAACAATGCTTTAATCGCTCATCCTCCTGTTGTTCGCGACCAAAAGCTACTCCTGCGGTAACCTGGTGGAAAAGTTCCATATACACATTAGGGGTCAGGTTCTTTAGGCACTCACCCTCTCTCTCGCTGCCCGTGGCCAGGAAGGCCGGCTGATGATCTTTAGCACTTGGTGTTCTCCATCTTTGGTGCCCCCGTTACCCGGCTTCCTCTGGAAAGCGGTAACTATAAGCCGCTCAAACCCTTGCCAGTCACGACCCAACACCACTGGTACTGGCAGATCTGGTACGATGCCCACCTCTACCGGCCACGTTCCCGGTTCCACGGATATGGACACTCGGCGAGTTGGCACGTGCTGGGTGTCGCCATGGACACAGGTGATAGGAACCACAGCTTTACTCTCCGGTAGCGTTTTCACCACCGTCGGCTGGACCAGGGTGATGGGACTGCCCAAGTCGAGGAGGGCTCGGTAGGTCCTTCCTCCCACGTGAATAGCCCTTGTCGGTGCTCCTTGGGGAATCGTCCGATGTACAGTACATCCCGCCATCCAGGCCCGGAGGTTGGGAACCGGAGATTCGGTGGGGATGGCTCATCCACGGGTTCGGGGGCCGCTGGCCTACTCACTGGTCGGTTAGTACCCTCCGGCTGTCCTCGGGTTCCACATGCTCAAAGGTCTTCGAAGATGCCGCGGCAGAGTGTTTAAGATACGGTCAATCATTACCCGTTCGGCCACTTGGAGAGCAGTGGGATCATCCGCCAGCAGCCAGAGATGGACCAGGCGTGTCAGCTGGGCGACCTGCTGTCGAACCGGCTTACGTTCCTCATACGTCCACTTGTGGAACTGTTGTGCAGCACATGGTGACGACAGTCCCTCGCGAGGCAGGATCTCGGTTTTCAACACCCCGTAGACCTCAGCCTGGGCAGTCGCTAAGGCATAATAGGCGTGCTGCGCTTCCCCCGTTAGTAAGGGCGCTAACGAGCCCGCCCATATCTCAGGGTCCCATCCCTCTCTGGTGGCGAATACCTCATACGTATGCAGGTATGCTTCCACATCTTCTTGGGTGGTCATCTTAGTTAGCAGCAGGGACGCCTGGTGGCGAGGCTCCGAACGCGAGCCTGGCGACGTGGTCATCTGTAGCTGCTCAAGCACCTGGTCCGATCTCTCTTGTCTAGTTAGCAGCTGGTCATAGCACTGCTGCTGGCGGACGGTTACCTCATTGAGGCGGCGTAGGAGTTCCTCCATGGTGGCCTCGGAGACAGAGAGTGTGTCCGTGATTCCTGAAGTCAGAATGAAATAGATATGAGGAAAAAATTGCTGGTACGGTCTCCACCACTTGTGGCAAGGTAAGAGACACGACGGACACAAGACGGCAGGTAAAACAACCCCGGAGGGGAATTTATTACAATAAATGTAACACGTGTCCAATGTGAAAAGCCGGGTGCTTGTGATGAGAAAACTGCCGCTCCGTGCTCGTGCAATCACATTCTTTTAGTGCTTCACTCACTCGACTCTGAAACAGAATAAGACCTCGTTAGGATGCTGTGAAGACTCACCCCAGAATGGCGCGTGCACTTTCCTATGCGACGCTGATCCTGGACCTGTACCCTCGCCACACTACTTAAAACCCAACTCTTCTGTGAATACCTGACGAGTGCAAGTGCAGGATATACAGTGTGAATAAATACAGAATACAATATTAGGAAAATACTATACAGTGGGCCTGTACTATGAAAAAAAAACTTTACAAAAGGAATGTTCTATGAAAATATGACAGTCGGTACGTACTATGAACAATATATACAGAAGGATATATACTGTGAACATTAATGTAAAGCTGGTTATGAACAGATAACAATTAGACTATACAATAGTGCAAGTGACTAAAGTGTGCATTAATTGTAGACATAGCTATTAAAGTTGCAGTGCAATAGAGGAGTTAATGCGGTTATTAAAGGTACGGTGCAGTATATGAGTTAATGCAGTTATGAAAGTAGTCCATTAGTGCAAATGAGTGAATGTAAATGACTAAATGTAAATGTAAATCACAAAGTCTCTGTTACGGAAAGATTAACCTTTTGGCAGTCCACTGCCCTTGGTGTTGAGCTGCGATAATGAAGTTGGTCTATTCCCCAGCATAAAGTCTCTGTTATGGTAATGGAACATTTTCCAGTCCAAGGTCCTGGGTGTTGAAGTGCTTGGTGAAGTCAGTCCTTAATATCTCTGGCGTCAGAACATATTTTCACTTTCCCATTAACACAGCCGTATAGCACCTCCATAATGAAAACATTGAAGAATATAAACATATAAATAATCATTTTTAGTGTGCTTGAAACTATAGTTTCTCACTCTGGATTCTGAGCAGCTTGGGTGAAACACTAGAACTCCATGCTTCCCCTTCAACAAACAACCTCCCTTCTTCTCCAACCTTACCCTGCTATAAGGAAAAATGTTACCTTAATCCCCCTAGTGTATGGGAGTGGCATAACACAACTAACTCAAATAACCACAGTAACCAAACTTTGGGTGGTTACAAAATATAAAAAGACCTGTTTGCCGGTTTAGTCATGAGACGTTAGACACACAGTATATACCCTATAGTTTTTAAGTGAAAGCTCTGAACTGAAAACTTATAACTGATCTTTAGGAGAACTCTTAGTGATTAGATAAATGTTTGCGAAGACATTTTACTTATAATAACAAACTGGTACCTTTAAAATCCAAAATCCAGCCAGCACATAAAGTTAGGCAACATTTTTTACAAAGGCCCCAAAGTAAAAAGAAGGTAGTTTATGACAATCATACAGTTGGAAGCCAATAAATAGTTTGCTGCTGTGTGTAATGGCAATCTAGTGTTTTGCAAATATAAAATCAACACAATAATGTTAACTCATTCGCCGCCAGCCTTTTAAAAAAAATGTTGCCAGCCTACGCCAGAGTTTTTTAACATTTTCACCCAACTTTAATGGCTCTCAGTAAATTTTCTCTAAAGTAAATATGGACAAACAATATGTCAAATGATAGTCTCAGCTTTTAAACAAAAGAAACCATATTCTTCTATCTTCATTTGTTCATTTTTTATCACTCCGTAGATGTGGGTAGGTTTCTTAAAAAATGCATAATTTTGATTAAACAGATGAGTTAATTAAAGTTTTTTTGTCACAGATCCCGCCCAGATTACACTCAGAACAATCATTAAAAACCGCTAAAACATATACGTTCTAGGTTCTGGGATTCTGTACTTTTTCCCTAAGGTGTGTAATAGCGTCACCTGCTGTACAACAATACAAACACTGATTGCCGTAAAAACTCGTCTTTGGCGGGTAAGCGTTTTTTTTAATTGACGAGATAACTCGTCAATGGTGGTGAAAGAGTTAAAACAGTTAAAGTAGTTAATACCTTAATTATGAATGTATCAGCAACACAAATATTTACAATCCCAGCAATTTTGTAGCTTATGCTTATATGCCACCCACACTAAATGACTTAGCAACCAACTAAACAACACACCCAGGTTGACCTTTAAAAATGTTTGCATATTACATAGACAACTTTAAAAACAGTGTGACTTCTATGATGGCTGATCTATTAGCCACATCTTAAAACTTGTTCCTGTGAAAAATAACAGGACTGACTGTAAAAAGTTTCAATTTCAAGTTAATTTGCTAATTTTGGCTAATAGGTTTAAGTCACAAAGGACTTGTTTTACAGTGTGAAATGATATTTTTGGTAGATATTGATTATATTAAGTTAAATGAATAACTGTTTATGTATATACTTAAACAATAATAACAAGTTTGACATTGCATGTGGTCCCATCTCAGTCGAACATAATTTATCCTCAAAAATAAAACATTTCAGAAATGAAAGAGAAAATGTTTTTGTTTTAACTGAGTGAATCCTGGTTGAGAGGTAATATAACATCCTGGAAGTAATAATACAGGGATTTGCCATTATTTTATAAGGTTTTTTTAGAAAAAAAGCGGTGAAATTAAATAGGGGACACAGATTTTTTTTAAATATAAAATGTTAAACATACTTTTAACAAAACACTGTTAAACAATGAAACTATACTTGAACCAAATTAAAATCTGCTCTTAATTTGCAAATAACAATCTCACTGAAATGGAAAATCATAGCAAGACAGGCCAAAATCCTTAGCCATATCAGAATACATGCAATTTTAAATTATTTAAAATAATATTTAATGACTTTAAATTGTTGTAACATTGATGAAAGATCACATAGGAGTGTCAAGTTTCACAGAATTTTGTAGCCTCACTGTCTGCCCGAACTTGAAAAAGGCTTCAATCAACTATCGAGTGCCCAAGGAATAACTCAAAACATCATAATCTTGCTCAAAGATACATATTTATTGAATATCTCCCAGCTGGCAACTATAGATGTTTAGCTAATTACACAACACTGAGATCATTGAATTAATTTAGTTATTTTTTACTCATTTCAACTACAAACAATATCATGAGAATCACTAAATCACTTGAGCCTGAAAACGCTGCACATGCTTGGCACATCAAATGCTAAACTGCTAACAGACAACTTACAAGTCATACAAAATCTTATAAAGAGGCTGCAGTGACAAAATGAAATGAGTCTTTTCCTACTAGCTGCATCTCAAAGTTGATGAGCACATTGAGGTTTTTCCATTTAAACCATGGTCGCATCTATGTAGGTTTTAACGGAGGCATGAATTAAAATCACAATTTTAACCCGAGCTTTTGTTATGTAAAAGGGCACCGTATTCACGCGAACATCATGTAAGTGTCTGAACTGAAAACATCCTTGTTACTGAGATTACATCTGTTATTGACACCAGGCCCAGCGAATGCAAGGTTCTGGAATGCACAAATCTATGAGTTCATTGACAGGTTGAGCATCGCCTCAACAGAAAAATATCAACGACTACTTCTCTAGCCCCGCACAGTGGTTCGCGCATGACAACTCTGAAGTAACAGCACAGGTGGCGCGGAACCAGATAGAGTGAACAAGTAATAAACAAAAATGCTGTAAAGATATAAATAAAGTTGACTTGACTTGAAACACATATAACATACCTTTAGAAAAAAGCTGAAGCTCCATTTGTGAAGGATTGAGCGTCTGTAACTTTGCAAGTGGCTTCCCTCCACACGTATATATTGATAAGCTGCATATTGACCCATCATCACAACAACCAGACTAGATTTATATCTTTTTACAAAGTAAAACATTTTATAATATTTCTTAAATGTTCAAACTTTTTATTGATTATTTTCAGTAGGTAATACAGTACATGAATTCAAAACTGTCTTGTGTGGGGCGACAGTCAGAATGCCTCCCCTTGGCGCCGGCTCTGCATGAAATATACATTTACATTTAGTCATTTAGCAGACGCTTTTATCCAAAGTGACTTACAGATGAGGTGAACAATGGAAGCAATTGGAACAACGTATGGACAACAAAAAGCATAAGTGCAATAAAATACTGGTTTTGTATAGCCTCAGGTCTTTAGTTCTCTAACAGTTCAGGATTAAGAGTGGGTTTCTTCAGTAGTGGGGTAAAACAGGCCTCTTTGAAGAAGGGGATGCACAAGATGGCCTGGATGTTATAGGGCATAAGTTGTCTAAGCAGGTGGTTAGTGAAGAGAAAAGAGTGTTGGTGGCACTGTTAGTATCCAAGAGAGAGAGAGCTGTTCAGAGGCAGGGGGCTTGGTGGAGATCGCAGAGGATAAGCAGGAGGGAGATAGCGTCCGTAGGTTGCGCCGAAAAGTTACCAGTGGGGAAGCATGTGTAGTGTCTGAAGAAGTTAGGTCGAGATCAAGAGTGATGAGGAAATGATCCCACATGTGCAGCAGGGTGACCTCTGAGTGATAAGTGGAGCAGTATTGTGTGTAGATAAGATCTAGTTTATTACCAGACTTATAGGTTGCTATAGTGGGAACTCGCTTGAGGTCAAACGACGTAGTCAGGTTGTTGAAGTCGGCAACCTGTGGTTTTTCAAGGTGGATGTTGAAGTCTCCAAGTGCCACCAGAGGAGAACCATACTCAGGGAAGTATGACAAAAGCGTTTCCAACTCCAAGAAATGTCCAAGCTGACCTAGGGGGGACGATAGATAACCGGATGATAGTAACAGTGTGGCAGTTCCATAAACTAATGGGACATGTAATTTAGGTATTTGTGGAGGCTTAAAGAGTGTGCAGATTATTAGCATTGTTTTGCCTTCTACGTGATACAGGAGATGTAGGAGTTTAAGTGACAGTAGGGATTTGAAAACACCAGTCAAAAAGGGGGAATAAGGAGTAACAAGAAGAGAATAAATAGAAGTGCACAAAGTTAATACTGAAGTGCCATACTCAAGTGCCTTTGTGACCCTTTCGTGAATCCTGCATACGATTTGTTTAAGCAAAATGCCCAACTCTTTTGCATACATCGAAAGTGCATTGTGATCACTGGCTTGGAATGTTTTGCCTGGTTAATTTGAATTTCATATCAGGTTTGATATATTTACATATTAGAACTGTGTTTCCCATACATAACCAGATAGCAAGAGAGCAAATAGAAACCATTTAATTTTGACTCTGGACATTTACTAACTCAATTTTCTTAAAGTGCTTTCATTAATAATGTTTTGGTAGGGACACATATGCAGGGCTGTGGACTTGAGTCGCATGACTTGGACTTGACTCGGATTGATTAAGCTACAGCCACAACCTAGGATCCCGAGGTCACCAGAGGCCGTCAATTCAAGCTGCGGTTCCTAGTCTGACGCTTTTTTCAAGATCATTTATACACTCCTGAATGTGCAATCACCCCGATGACAACTTCAGCCACAACAAACAGTAATAATGAACTAGAATAATATTGGACAGACCTAAATATCTCCTTTGTCTATCCACACTAGTTCTTTCCCTTTTTTAACTTACCAGTCTGGCTAAATATCAGTGTTGAATCTTACAGTTCACTGTAATTATTCTCTCTGTAGTTGCAGTATTGCTATTTTAACCAGGGCTCTTAACGGGTTCAGGGAACAAAAAACGAAAACAAACGAAATGACACTCTTGATTGGTTCATTCACTGAGAATGCTGCTTTGTGATTGGTCCCTATCTCTTAACCCCACCCCCAAAACTATTCCTAACCCAAATCTTCGTACGGAAAAACAGGGAAAACATGATCTCATGGGGAGTCAGATTTGATATGGTCCGGAACATAAACAAAATCAAGTTTAATCTTTCTGAAGAGAAAAACGTATTTGTAATTCCATTTAACCGGTTAAAAACTTTATTTTATTGTTGCGTTTAATATGATCCAATGTAACTATCCGATCGCGAAAAGACCAGTGGCCCATCTCACGAAGCGAGGTGAACAAACACAGGGTTAGAGTAAATTTTTATACCAAACTTAGATAACACATAGACACGCAAAACGAACGAGCACAGGGAAATTGACACTGGGCATTTTAAAGAGTAACTAACAAGGGAAGATAAAAATGGGCAGCTGTGGGTAATGAGACGCAGTTGGAAAGCTAAACGAGGAATGAGAGGGGAAGGGCCAAAGACGAGAACGGAGAGATAACACATACTATATCATGACCGACAATAATATGTTTCTCTCCACACAAAACCGGCTTTGCCATGACTCCGCCACAAGATCAAAAAAGACTTGACATGATGAGGCAGAATCATGACATTATATGGATCTGTAATGAATTATACTCAAAAAACCAAATATACAATACAAATAAACACTTAGCAACAAAAGATTTTCCCTCTAACATATTATCACTTTAAACTTTTTTTATAGATACGAGGGGAGGGGCTTCACTGATATTTAAAAAAAATCAACAATAGCAGGTGCAAAAGTGATCAACATTTGGCAAACAACAGGGTCCAACGTTTGGCCAGTGAGCAAGTTCTCAGGGCCCTGCACTGACAGGCTAAAGTGACCAGGTGTACAAGGTCCCTGTATTGTATGTCCTTCGTGTGTGTACACAATAATGTGAAAGTGATCGCACTTTGAAATGACTGCACTCCAGTAGCATATTATTCTGCAAGACCTTTGTAAAGTATAATTCAACACACGTCTGAATCTACTAGAGGTTAAAACAATGAAGCGCATTGTGATTTAGTTTTGATGAGCCGTTTTGAAAAAAGCCGCTGCAACATTATCTCTTTTTGTTATGTCATTCTCATCATTCTCTTGATGTTTATGTGTATGTGTATTTATTTAGTTTCTGTGTTAAATATCCTTTCCACATTGTTTGTCTTTAATATAAGTTTAGTCTTTCTGCAAGTCCCCACAAAGTTAATACATACCCCATTAAAGTCCTTTACAGAGCCCTTTTTTACAGTGCACTATACAATTAAAAGCAGTTATCACATAATATCACATGCACGTTGTTTGTATGATGACCATTTTCATTAAGTGAATTATCACAAATATGTTCACATAAGTTACATTCAAAATCAATGAAACACAAAAGCACAGACATCAAGAAGAAGTGATGATTCTCAGCAAAGATGACAATACTAGTACTGGTATTGTGCTAGCTAACTTTGTACTATGTTCTCAGTCGCCTTTTAAGAGGAGTTCCTTTTGGAAATGTGTAACTTAGTAAAAAAAATGTTATTTCCATCTTAGACTGTGGGGTAAACTTTCAGAACTAAATAATGGACAAAAACATTGTGACGAGCAAGGCGGGATGAGAGCCATGAGGGAATGACGCGGGGCCAGTGAGGCGAGTGATAATGAGTGTCAGCTGCATTGCACCGGCTCCTTATCTCTCACGATGGAGATCGGAATCATAAAAGGACGAGCGGCAGAGTGTACGACGAGAGAGGACTGGGCCCGGGCATATGTTAAGTTTGTATTTATGTTCTTATGCCGGCCTTTTACTTCCACGTTATTGTTTGATTATTTAGATTAAACCTTATTAAATTTTCGCTTGTTCCCGCCTCCTCCCTACTGTGAACTTTGCCACAAACATCCAAAACAAGTTGCATTGCTTACCAGAAGCTACACTAAGAATTTGTGTAAATGTGTGCTTTCTGGACTGAATATCTTCAGGCACTTTTTTAAAATGAGAAGCCTCATGTTATTAACCAAGTCTGAATGGAAATCCGTGTCAGGATCACCAAACATTTGCATATATTTGTATATTAAGCTCTTCTGTAGGAAATAAAACCTGAGTAGAGATTACAGAAAGAGATTTCAGAAGACGTTATCTTCAGTTCTGTAAGGTGAGTTAAACTAAAGAGACTTTTCTTATCATATAAAGACTATTGATTCCCGTCTTGTTAGGTGTTTTTAATACTACTCAAAACAATCAATTAGATTACACAAAGTGAAGTAGAACTTAAACCACCAAAAACAGTTTTTATGTAATAATGAAACAATTTGACTCTCTTTCAAACTTTTTCAATACTTCTTATTGGGAATTAACAGAGGTTTAAGTCTTATTCCTATTTTATGGCAATATGTTTAATTTTACACTATCGTTATGGTTATGAAGTTTACTCTATTTCAACACTAATATACAGTATTTACTACATTGATACCCAGTATGTATTGCAGCATTAAGCTTGAAGAAAATTGTGGAATAATCTTATAGGTTTTGATACTTGTCTTGAACTCTTGTTCTTAGGTGTGCAGCACTTAAGAAGCATTTGTTAGTATGCCATGCTGTTCCTGTTTTTCAAGTCAATTTGTTTACATAATTTCAAGTAAAGATCACTTGTTCGATTTGTGCAGTATTTTTGTTCAGTTTAGTATTCAGTGGAGGATAACAACAATGATTTACAACAGATGACCCTAAAACCACATAAACGCAACATGAGACACACCCTGAATTCAGGTTTAATTCAAATTCGGTTCAATAGCATTTGCATCTTCTTTTTTGCATTTTCTTTGCTGGGCACCAGATGCTCCCCAGATAGCAAATTTTTGCGGCCCAAATCTGGCCCACACCTTACTCCCCATACTTTACTCATCTGGCCCACATATGGCGAGGAATGATGGCACTTGTGTGGTCCGCTCCTGTTTGCCAGATTTGGGCCAAAGCTATGCCACATGTCAAACATCAGAACAAATAAAGCAGAGCTGACCCAAATGTAAACAAAAGTTCATTTCAATTCTGGCCCAGGATTTATCCCAAAACCAACACCTTTCTGTGCTCCAGTTTGACAGAATTTGTATTGAGTTTCAATATTATTATAGTGATGATTGAGTTATTAGTGATGAACACCTGCTTTTTAAAATAAATAAAAATATTTGCCAAGAGGAATACAACAACTACAACCTGAAATACAACCCAACTAACAAAAGTGTGTTATAAGAACGTTCCTTTTAAAATATTCAAAATGTCAGTTTTTTATGCTTTAAGATCATTTCCAGCTGACAAAAGTCGCCATCATGGTGATCAATGTTTCCTTGAGTTGGCCTCGTGACCCTTGACATTTAATCTTGAACATAGATGTACTTATAAAGTACATTTATAATAGATATTGAAATGATGCTCTAATCAATGGTGTTGGTTGATGGTCAGTGAGATATCTACCATGTTTACATTTGAGTAAATTACTTTCCTACTGATTTTGAAATTACATTAAAACATCTGGGAGTTTGATTACATTTTTCAGCCTCCAAAGCTTTTTTGAAAAAAAAAATTACTCAGAATTTAGACACACAGACATGAAGAATCAGTTTATGAATCTCAACAATGGTAAGAATAAACAAAAGAAAACTTCATGCTGTGATGCATGCTGGGTAACGTCATAGCACAAAACTAATTAATAATTCCCAGGATGCATTGTGGTTGATACGTTTATCTGAGGTAGTTGGTTGTTTCTCACCATTGCTGAGATTCTTACATTGATTCTTGATGTCTGTGTGATTCTAAAATGTTTATTGATAATACTACATCCGTTTTTCACAAATCTTTCTAGATATCTAGAAACCGTCAAACTTCGTGATCTTACAATGTCCTTTCAGGATCTGTAGCGTAGCACTCAACCTAAAAGAGTACTAAATCAAGCTATAACATCACAGAGGTTTCACCAATACCACTTGGTTAGATTCATATTTGCTCTGCCATGACAAGAGCACTTTGTAAGCATCCAGTTTCAGCAGTTCAAACATTCCTTTGATCAGGGGTCAAGAGCCCAACCCAAGGAAACACTGATCACCATGATGGTAACTTTCTTAAAACACAAAACATTTTTTTACGTATTCAAACATATGAAAAACCTCTAAGGAACGTTCTTATAAAAAGTTTTGTTAGCTGGGTTGTATTTCAGGCTGTATTTCAGGTTGTAGTTGTTATGTTTCTCTGGGTAAATAATTTTTTTGTAGTTTTTGTTGATATTTTCTGCAGTGAATATGTTTGTTAACAGCAGGTGTTCATCACTAATAACTGAATCATCACTATAATAATAATGAAACTCAATACAAATTCTGTCAAACTGGAGCACAGAAAAGTGTTGGTTTTGGGATAAATCTGTCCCCAGAATTGAAATGAACTGTTGTTTATATTTGGTTCAGCTCTGCTTTATTTGTTTTGAAGTTTGACATGTGGCATAGCTTTGGCATGCCTGTGGCCCAAATCTGGCAAACAGGAGCGGACCGCACAAGTGGCATCATTCCACGCCGTATGTGGGCCAGATGAGTAAAGTATGGGGAGTAAGGTGTGGGCCAGATATGGGCCGCAAAAATTTGCTATCTGGGTCAATCCTACTGACTAGCCAGTGAGGACAAGGCAGTTCTGGGTCCAACACCATCACCAAAGCACCCTTCATCACACTGCCACTCAAGATGAGGCTGAAGATTATGGGGCTAGTCTCTGGTAAAGTGTACCCGGATTATGGGTGACTGCTTATATCTTATATTACGGATGAAACATCCGATATAAAAGCCTAGAGACTTCCTATTCATGATACCCTCGACTTCCACTAACAGAGTGTGCAAGACGTATTGACTCCCTACTACCACTTGCAGGGCTTACATCACCAATTTGATCTCGTGCTCCAAGGTTCCATGGGTGAATGGTTGACCTTCAAGTACTGTTGTTAAGGTTTCAAATGTGTCTCTCTTGGTGGTGCTGGACCCTTCTCTGTGCGGTTGAGACGTCTTTGTTGACAACCACTATGGTTCAGCCTCAGTTTTGGAATGCTTTTGAATCTCCAGCCTTGTAATCTGGGGAGTTTATTAGAGCCGCAAGCTCACTATGTGCAGGTTGGCCATACTGGTGCTCCAGGGCTGCCATGGATGCTGTGTACTGTTCAGAGTGACGACAGCTTGCTTGGGCGGTCAATTTTGCGTCATCCAAGACCAACTGCTCTATCACCACAATATATTTGAAGTGTTCAGTGAGCTTCATGTGGGGGTTCAGCAGATTCTCTACGGCTATTTTCAGATCTGTGAACTCTTACAGATAGCAAGCAACCATTGAATCAATGTTAAAAAAAAATAGTTGATTTGTCAGTGATAATTGCATTGAATCAATATCACTTTTGGACCCGCAATTAATGTATTTTTTTTCAAGAAATCATCAGAGTCAGAAAGGAGATTTATTGCCAAGTATATTTAGACACACAAGCAATTTGACTTGGCGACAGGAGCTTAGTACAGGAGAAAGTGTAAACATGGTGCAAACACTGTGCAAATTTACATTAAGATAGAAAAAAAGAATTAATTAAAAACAATACTGCACTATATAGAAAAAGTGAAAAAACATAGACAAATATTTTTTTTAAAGAGCGTGCAGATGTGTTATTTACAGGTTTATCCTATTGTTTCTTACAATGTACAGTTTCCAGATGCTATGTGCAAGTCATTGCATTGAAGACATTTCAAATCATCATTATTGTTAACAGTGTTTGCTTTCTTTAAGGCAACTCTTACCACTTTCTTTTAGTGTAGTGTTTTAATAAGAAGACCTATACATTGATAGAGAAAGAGATGTTTTGAAAAGCTGAAGTTGGAACTTTTAATGATACAAGTTAAGCGTCTTTAAATAATATTTGGGTTTGGTCCAATCATGACTCATTTTGAATTCTGGGACACATTTATAAAAGTACAGAGATGATACATTCACAGTCAATTACACAGTCAGACATCAACACTCATCATGCAATCCTCAACAATGCAGACAATCTTCAAACTAGTTCAGATAAACAGATAAACTGCAATGCATGCTGGGAGTTTTTTTGTACTATGATGTTACCAAGTATACATTGCAGCATGAAGCTTTCTTTTTTTGATTGAGATTCATACACCTATTCTTCATGTTTATTTGATTCAGAAATGTAACAGCTTTTTGAAGATCATTTATTCTGTTAGTTATCCATAACACTGCTTTAATCTCTTTAAACTGTGTCTCAATTCCGCATTCATGTATTAATAACATTTCACTCTCAAAAGTCATTTAAAGAACTTCACAGTGATAAAATAACTATCATTTTCTTTATCCCACTGGATCTTAGTTCTCTTTGCCACAGCATGTGTGTTTCAACACACGTGGACAACTTAAGAAAATGTAACATTAAGAGACAAGAACAAATGAAAAATCAAAAGACTGCAAACAATAAGTAAAAGTCATTTCCTGTAGTCCCGCAGCTACAGACGTAGGGAGGGCCACAGACAGGGCCAGACTCTGGTGTCGATACCAGCATCGACCCTGAAGGGGATCCCAATGGGATTGACCCCTGAGGGGAACCCAGCACAATCGACCCTTTAGGGCAGCGGTTCTCAATCCTGCTCCTAGCACCCCCCTGCTCTGCATATTTCGTATATACCACTTCGGAGGTTTGTTCAATATGCCTGCAAGAGCCCTACGAAGTAAACATCAGAGATATTCTGCCATAATTCCAGTTCGAAATGGGCATAATGCTGCGCAAATCTCAAGATTACGGTCAAATAACCCTTCAATCTTCCGTAGTAGGTTTTGTCTGTGTTAAGACGCTGCAGGCAGTAGTTTTGCGCAAATTCGTGTTCTTAAATTAACGTCAGCCGATTTCCTGTCCAGGGAGTAGAGAGCAATGAACACAGTTCAGGGAACATGTCGATTGAAACGCGGTTCATAATTGAGCTCTCTTCTAATGAGCTAGAGATTTAAATCAGCTGTGTTAAACAAGAGAGATACAAAAAACATGCAGAGCGGTGGAGCGCGATGACCAGGGTTGAGAACCGCTGCTTTTTGGGAACCCAGTAGCATCGATCCCTGCTGAGTAAATTTACCCTGGAGTGGGCCTCGACCCTTGAGAGGGAACCTAGGAGATCAACACTGCAGGGAACCCCGAGGAGAGCCACACTGGAGAGGTGCCCAGCAAGCTGTCTGCTGTGTTCTTAGATGGCTGGACCGTTCTGTCATAAAGTGCATGAAGCAGAATCCAGATGCAGACTGCTCTTTAATAAAACTCATTTAATAAAACAAAATGAAAACAAGACCGAACAGAAAATCCCTTGAGGGGGAAAAACAAGATCAGAACATAACAGAATAAACGCAAAGCTAAACTAAATAAATTATGGGGCAGACAAGATGTGGCGGGGGATAATAAAATGGTCCAGCACAAGACAGAAAAATGTCTGCAGCAGGCACGTATTTTGACATGACGCGCCACACACATGACCGGCTAAATATATGTTTTGCCAAGTTTACTTCTTAAAGATTACTTCTTCCCCTGAAGAGGAGTCATGGATCGTCACTGCTAGATATTGAACCTCACCTAAAACAGTCCCTTTTTCAGTCAACTGTTGTACACAAGCAAATACATTTAACTTATGAGGTTCTCAATGTGTTTCTTCCTCAGAAATGGCTCAAACTCTATATTCCAGACTTCTTGTCATTGGTGAGTTTGTGTTTCTGGTTTTACGTTTGTTTAATAATGTCATAAGAATTGAATCAGTTCTTATAAAGGATCAAACTCTCTCTTTCAGCTCTCTGCTCATTATCTGAATGCATTCAGAACCAGTATTACTATCTAAACATTAAAAGGAACTGGACTGAAGCTCAGAGATACTGCAGAGAGAAATATACAGATCTGGCCACAGTCAACGACATGAACCATATGAATGAGCTGATGAACATTGTGAATAACAATCTGGCAGAGGTCTGGATTGGATTGCGGAATACAGGTGTTTATAAATGGAAGTGGTCTCTGGGTGACCCTGTGAAATATCTAAACTGGCTCAGTGAACCAACAAACAGCTTGTACAATTGTGCTGTTATGAGGAATGGAACATGGCGTCAGCAGGACTGTAATGTAAAGTCAGGTTTCATCTGCTACAATGGCGAGTGACAGCAAACCTTCACTTAACAAAACTTGTGTGCATATGTAAACTTAACAGATATCACAGTTCAAATATTTGTTTTACCTAAATATGAAAATTTGTTCATACTTTACTCACCTCCTTATTGTATATCTGTGAACTATACCCTTAAAAACACCATGAAACTAGATTTTTTTTCAACAGATAGCAGTAAAGCATACATCATTGAAACTTCCAGTAAAACATGGAGAGACGCTCAGAGTTTCTGCAGACAGTATCATACTGATCTGACCAGTGTGAGGAACCAGACTGACAATCAACTGATCCACAACATCATTAATGATCCTCACACATCTGTCTGGATTGGTCTGTTCAGAGACTTGTTCGAGTGGTCAGATAACAGTGATTCAGCCTTCAGATACTGGGACTCCGGTGAACCTAGTTTTCGTTATGGTAGTGTTTCTGAAGACTGTGCAGGGTTCAGAATGAATGTGCAGGGAAAATGGAATGATTCACCTTGCACATTCCTTCACACCTTTATGTGTCATGAAGGTGAGCAGATCCTCACAAAACCTCATAAAAAGCAACATCATCAGAGGTCTCCTATCAGATGTCATATTGTCCATTGGCCTCCAATTTTGCTAAATATCTTCTTTCACCTAAAGTATATTGTTATGACCCTTAAATTTACCTTCCCCTCCATTGTTTCAAGGAAAATGTTTTACAGCCAATGTGAGGATTCTAACATAAAATGTAAAAAGTGATCATTCAGATTGTTTTATGAATGATTGAGGTATTTATATAGCCATTTAATGTGTATTGCTGTACACCCAAAGTGCTTTACAATCGCATAAGGGGGTTCTTTCCTCATCCACCACCAGTGTGCAGCATCCACCTGGATGATGCGACGGCAGCCACAGTACAGCGGCGCTAGTGTGGTCACCACACACAAGCTATAGGTGGAGAGGAGAGATAGAACCATTATTATTCTTATAGAGTGATTACTATGAGGCCATGATTGACAAGGGCCAGTGGAGGGAATCTGGCCAGGACACCGGGGTCACACCCTTACTCTTTTACGAGAAGTGCCATGGGATCTTTAATGAGCACAGGGAGTCAGGAGCTAGGTTTAATGTGTCATCCGAAGGACGGTGCTTATTTCAGGGTGGTGTCCCCATCACTATACCGGGCCATTAGGACCCATACAGACCACAGGGTGAGCACCCCCTGATTGTCTCACTAATACCTCTTCCTGCAGCAACCTAGATTTCCCAGGGGGTCTCCCATCCAGGTGACAACAAGGCTCAGCCCTGCTTAACTTCAGTGGCCAAGCAGTCTTGGGCTAAAGGGTGATATAGCTGCTGCACTGTTTTACTCAGTGGTGAAGTATTTATTAGAAATTATTCATTCGTGAAGATCATTATTTAAAAAAAAAATTGCACTTGTAATCTTTGATCAAAACCATTAACCTCCTCCACCTCTCGAAATGCCCTCTGTTCATTTCCGGTTTAGGAGGAATGGCACTCCTGAGCCAATCAGTTGTTAGTGAATGAAATCAAGTCCCGCCTTACATTTTTTTCTCATTTAAGAAGTCGTTTCACTCGGGTATACGTCACGATACAGAAAAAAAGACAATCGCTACATCCGTTTCAGGCTGACGATAAATAGAGGTCGACTTTAAACATTTGTAATGTTCCAACAGAAACCACGAGGCAGATTGTGAGACTGGATGTGAAATCTGGGTTGAATGTTAAAGATCCAGCAGTGATGGAGACCATCTTACAGTGGGTGAGCATTTATGTATCTATGTTAAAAACTGAGACACAAACAGTCCTCAGTGTAGTACATGACGCAAGGAAGGTGACACATTCTACAATCTGATGTGATATTTAAGCCTTTTCTTCTGCTCAAAGTGATGCAGATTTGACCTCAAACCCTCCCTGATGTCCGAAGTCTGCACCTGCAAGACATTATATATAGCTTTTCACTCATCTGCAATACGACTCTAAGACTTCTGCTGTCCATTGTCATAGACATCTAGGCTATGTCTGTAAGATGTTTATGATTAAGAATGGATGGAAAAATGCCCTTTCTAAGACGTTCATTAGATGTTTTTACACAGCAGATGTTTTCCAGATCTCTAGCAGACATCTTACAGACATACCTTTGCTGTTATTGAATTAAATAAACTTCAAAAAGAGTCTATCAAGAATGCCTGTTCAATTTTATTTATGATGTTTTTAGTGAACGTCATATCGAACATGTCAATCCATCTTGAATCGGACTAAAAAAGAAGGAATGGTTAACTGCGTCAGTTGTTTTGTTAAAGAAAATAGCAAAGTTAAAGGGATAGTTCACCCCAAAATAAAAATTCTGTCATGAAGTACTCACTCTGTATTTGTCCCAAACCTTTATATTTTTTTTCTTTGAGGTAACAAAGAGAAAGATATTTGTATCTGAGATATTGTATTTGTATTTGTCACCAAACAGTTCTTGGACCCCATCGACTACCATAGTATGACAAATTTCAATGGTAGTCAAAAGTGCCCCAGAACTGTTTACTGTCCTAAAATCCTCAAAATATATTTTTTGGCGTTTAACAGAACATACAGTGTAAAATTTACTACAATACAGAATTTTTATTTTTGTGTGAACAATCCCTTTAAATTCACATTTTGGGTGATGCGATGAAACGAAGCGAATGTCCTGCAAACTTCCCTTTCACATTTGGGGTAAAATATTGACTGTCAATAGCTATTTCTCACCTGTACAGTAGGTAGTGTTGATGGACAATGAGTAGAGGGCAAAAGAGACACAAGAGCAATCGTGCAGATATAAATCGTTGAGAAAATGTACAAATTTTTTGACGCCTGCGTTATATTTGAACTATTACATGGTCTGACTGCAGTGTTTGTAGCACTATTTAAGCATATAATAGTTTACAGATGTAATACAAATCTAGAGTGTATATTTATTGCATAAAAACTGCGTATGCTGTTAAAAAGTAATCATGCAGTTCATTAACATGAATTTTCCTGCGTGTCATTTCTCAGCTGAACATAAAAAGGCACTTTGTATACTAAACCTCTATTTATTTTGAGCTAAAAACGATGTGCCTCTCTGTTCAGATTCAGTGTTGTGAGTCTTCTTCAGTGTGTTTACTGATGGATTGTGCAGTCAGATTTCAAGAGCTTTAGCACCACCTCATCTTATTGGACGGCCCGTTTATTTGCACGGTGAATGTAAAAATTCGACACATGACGAAAAAACCTTGTGTGGACCGTGAATGCTCGTGGACAGTATGAAACCATTCTGAGGGAGCTATTTTTTTATTCCGTTGTCGAACATTCGCTTTACTTTATCCCGTGTGGTGTGGAAAGGCTTTAAGAGTGTGTGTGTGTATAATAAAGAATTGTGTTCTTCAGGTAAATCAGAAACTGAAGAATCGTGGGTTGGTGAAGGACACGACAGTGACATGGAAAGTGCAGTCTGATGGAAATGTTTTCACACCAAAACATGAACATGAAGAGAAGCAGAAAGACTGTTCAAATGTCTGATTGAGCACATGATCATCTTTATATTATAATATAATAATTTAATGATTGATTTAATGAGGTTTTAGCTGAGAAAGACATATTAAGAACATTTTGAGAAATGACTCAATGTGAGCAACACATTCTCACTCCCGACTCGTCACATATTAATGCTCGGTCAGTGCAGGGGACCCCTTTGGGTTCCAAACGATCAGTTTGTACAGATGCGAAAGCAGTCACCGTCTGCCGTAAATCTCCGATCCGGTGAACAAGAGACTTTCAGAAATTGCGGCCAGATGAAGAATTACGTTAGCTTCGACACCATTGGCTCTCCAGTGTCTCCAGACCGATCGTGTCATTACGTTGGCTTTGAATGTGAAACAGTACTGGCTCCCACGATCAACTGCATCTAGATAATGTTCCGGTTTATTGAAGCCCCCAAACACATGCACAGAGATATTCAGCACTGGAGCATTTAGCGAACAGCAACACAGTTCCATGGTCTTAGAAAAACGACACCAAAGGGGAACCCTGAGAACGGTTTGAGATGAAATGTGGCGTTTAGATGATGATCCTGAGGCAAGAAACTTAGGCCTTATATATTACCATTTAGGATATTATAGTTCTATTACGTTTAGAAATCATATTAGTTTATATTCTAGATCTTAGTTTTAGCCTATTGGCTGAACAAGCAGACAAACTAAGGTATCAAATAGACAAAATTGTATTTATAAAAAGATAATTTTCTGTTTTATTTACGTATGATTAAACATGATACATGTAACAATGTGAGCGAAAGTAGGATGTTCTTATATTCTGTATGTTTTATCGGGTGTGTTAACTGTAGTATACTGTTGAACCTTTAAATCCCGACATTTCAAATCTGATGCTTTTAAATTAAATGTTTCAATACAAATGAATTGAGATTATGAAGGGTGAACTGAAATTAAACCTTCAAATTTTTTAAATGTACAAATAAATTATGTTGGAACTTAAATGTAATAATTTGATTGTTTTAACACACTAATTCTGTAATTTTATTGTTGTTCTATAGTTACAAATGTGTTTCTGTATAAACGTGGGACACACAAATATTCCAATAAAACATTTGAGTTGAAACCAACTGTGCAGATATTTGAGTAAAATATGTTAAACAGATTATTGAGTCATCCTTGTCTGTGTCTCAGCAGTGTTAGGGTTCTTGACTGTTATCCCGACATTGGTGCTTCAGTTTTCAGCATGATCGTCGACATAAATAAAGACTCTATGTTTAAGATAAAGCAGATTTTTTTATATTACAGGAAACGCTGTCAATGTCAGCTGATGATGTGAGGTTGTGTCATGGTAGAAATAGATCAGCAGGGGTCGCTGTTCTCAAAGGGACTTTCAGAGAAAAAAATAGTTTACAACGAGAGGAATCATGTGCTGTATATCGTGGTTCTTTTAAGAGTTCAGACTGCAGAACTAAAAATCTGATCTTGTAATGTAATGATTTAGGAGATATGTCTCTTTAACTCATGCATTTATGGCAAAATAGCGGTCGGTCACTGCAGTCCCATATATATTTATTGGTAGCCAAATATCAGAGATGATGTCTATTGTAGACAACGGTTTCTGCCATTTTTATGGACCATAAGTCTATTCAAATTCGCAATAATATTAACAACATTGAAAAGAAGAGGAAGTTGATACTGGTTTCAGAATACAGCTGTGGGATTTCATTATGCATAAAATATGTCATATTTACTGTTTAGCTGCTGCACCAGGTTTCTGAATAACTTTTCTGAATATTGACTTTGTACTAGACATTGCGTTTAATTGTTTGTTTTGTGGAAGTATACTTAATTTGTACGTTTGGAATTTAAATTTCCTTCAGAGTTCAGTAATTTTTATAAGACTGCTATAAACGTAAATATATAATTATGACCTTGTCTGTGAATTAATTTAAGTTTTATTATCTAAGAAATGAGATTAGGAGAATAAGAATTTGAAATATCCTTACATAGTTAATAAAGATAAGGTTCCCCGATAGCACACATACATCTGACAGACTATGCTCGAATTGATGTCTGAATTTTCATCTGCAAGACATCTGGCAGAGACTGTTTGCTCATCTGCCATACATCTCTGAGACGTCTTCTGTCCGATGTAACCTCTAGAAGATGTCCGTAAGATGTTTATAATTTAGAATGGATGTACAACAGTAAGATGTTAAGCAGATGCTTTTACACAGATGTTATGCAGATCTCAAGTTCTTTAGCAGACGTTCCTGTGCTATCTGGGTTAACTAATAAAAATGCTTAGCTTTGTTTTCAGAGGCAGGGTCATATATAAATGGCAAATATTGGAACTGAACATAAACATTAGATTATTACATGTAATTCACAGCATTGAGAAATGGTCAAGGGTGCATTAAAGCAGCCTGTAGAGCCTCTAGTTGTAGTGTGACAAATGTGCAAGACCTAAACCAAACCTCGTAAGATATGAATAGGTTTTTTTATATATTAATATGTCTGTTTCCATCACACATTTGTAAAATCTCATGAGAAACATGATCAAACTGGCAACAACTACACATATTTCTTTGAGAAGTGTCCTGTGAGAAAATCATGAAGACCTCATCAAGAATTGCCGCTCGAGTTGAATTTTGTTATTTTTATTTGCAGTAAAACAAGTAAAATTGGTTCACAATCACTTATGCTTCCTTACTAGGTTGATCAATATTTCTGTAAATTAACTAATTTGGTGATAAGAATCAGCACCTCCAAATCTGAGGCCATGGTTCTCAGTCGGAAAAGGGTGTCTTGCCCACTTCAGGTGGGTGGAGAGTGCCTGCCTCAAGTGGAGGAGTTCAAGTATCTGGGGTCTTGATCAGGAGTGAGGGAAGGATGGAACGGGAGATTGACAGACGGATCGGTGCAGCTTCTGCAGTAATGCGGTCGCTGTACCGGTCTGTCGTGGTGAAGAAAGAGCTGAGCCGCAAGCCGAAGCTCTCGATTTACTGGTCAATCTACGTTCCTACTCTCACCTATGGTCATGAGCTGTAGGTTTATTACTCATCTGTCAGGCGGCAGTGAAAAGGGCCAGCATATTTCTGGTGTTTACAACATCCTGGTATGAATTGGAAATAAAAGGAGCCATACACTTGGTGGTCCTCTGCCAGTTTTTTTCAGTGCAGGTAAGTTCAGTCAAAGTGGAGTGAACTGTATGTTTTTGAACCGAAGAATCACTGACTAAATGTCACTAAGGCTACTGTGCTACTCAATGCTACTTAAACTAAATATGGTATCATATGCGGTGGCATTTGAAGATCTCGGCAGGATATTTAAAAAAATGGAGAGACACAAAGATGACTTTGGGGCAGATTCAAGGTTGTATTTACATTTCTAATAATTGTAAATAATAATTCAAGGTAACAGCTACTACAGGGACAACTGTAGATTTCACCATCTTCTGAAAGACAAGGACAGAGACAGAGTCTTAGAAAAAATAAGGAACGCATGCTCAACTTTGTTTAAAACAGGATTGCTGCCAATATGTATCAACATGCCACAACCTACCATGTTGAAAAAACTGCATATGCTGGTTAGGTATGTTTTGAAGCATGGTAGCTGGTTTGAGCTGGTTTGAGCTGCTTTAAGCCTGTCAAGTGCTGGTCCTTAGCTGGTCATGAGCTGGTCCTGAGCTAGGAACTAGCTGCTTAGTTGCGGGCGGCTATGATGCATCAACCCACTTCTTTTAATTCTGCTGGTCTGCCCAGAATACAATTTATTTTACATTGCAGAAAATAAAGCAGTGTTATTCTATTCATAAATTAATTTCGGTCTCATTTTTTTATAAAAAAATATATATACAGAAACACCAATAAGAAATCTGATAAAAGTACCGTATAAGAGTAGTTATACCGTTAAAATCTTAACGATACCATCCCTATCTATAACCATCAAATAGTTTTGCATAATTTTTACTTGTAATATGTGAATTTGATTGTATGGACATAAGTTATGTGTGAAGAACATCTTTCCACCCTGCCGCAGCTTGTAGACCGTTTCAAAGAAAAAACATAAACAAACGTTACTATGCATGCTTGCGTTAATGGACTGCCCTTAACTTCTGGTGCACTTTTGCACAGAATAGAGTGCCTGTAGAACCGTTGCTTAATACAATTAACATACAATAAAATTCAACAAATCGTTTCTTTAATACATTTATTATACAATAAAATTAGACAAATCAAAGAATATTAACATAAATTAAATCAAATCTAAATAGTTCTATTATTTCACACTTGTCAGACCGATAAACACACATGGAACGGAAGTTACCTGCAGTTCCGCGTGTGAAACGGTCTACACAGGAAAGCAGTTACAATTACTGTACTTGTAGGGTGACCATACGTGCCATTTTGACGGCGTCCTCCGAAGGTCGCAGGCTTGGAGGTCGAAGGTTGCAGGCTCCGAAGGTCGAAGGCTTTCTACCCCAAAAATACTTTTTATTAAATTATGATTGTTTAGGACACTAAACTTTGCTCAGGCTAACAGTTTAACAGCTTTAATCTATTAAAAAAAACTTTTTTTTTATACTGTTATATGATGTCTACTTATGAGGTTCACGTGGTATTTACATCCCAAAACATAAAAATGAAAAAGTAATAGGCTATTTTCTACCCAAATTTTGAGGCCAGCTCTGCGAACGCTCGGTTTTAATTGGAGACACTTGGAAGTAAATGCCCACCACTTTGATTGGATAACAGTTTGCGTAGTTGGAGCCGTCTATGAATTTGGTTAGAGACGTAATGTTAGGTTGCAAATGACCACTATTCACAGTTTTCGCAGGGCATTAGTATTATATGGAGACCTCCTGTGATTTATAAATGACCTCCACACATCAGTATTTCATGTGACGCATTCACATGGTATGATTTTAAGGGGGTTTCACTCCAGATGCAAAAGCGCCGCGCAGTGTTGCGTAGTGCTATTGTGTGTTAAAATTAACATATTGTTTTCCATGAGTGTACACACACAGGCACCGCCATTCCGCGCCTGTTGGTGGCGCTATGCTACAACTCAGGACGCTGTTCTGAGTTCTGCAGCGAAACAACGCGCCACGCCTAATTTAACATTTAATTAGATGTTCTTTGACTGAAATCATCTTTATTGTACACACTGACTTCACGGTAGGCTGCAAGATGTATTTTTCTGTTTGGGAATAAAAGAAAAACAGCGCATTAACACAGAAAACCTCTCGATTCTATCACATTAATAGCAGAGTTGTCCTAGAGGTTTCCATGATGAATAAACAAACAGGAGACTCCCATAACTTATGGATATCACCCAGCACCCGAAATAATTCCAAAAGACTTCAAAACTGCCTCCATTATTTACAAACGGTGGATAAAACCTTGAAAATGTATATAGGAGCCCAACAAATCACAGAGATCCCGATTCGCAGGGGCTTAAGATCGGCACATCAAGCGATCTATAACAAAGCAATTATGACGCATAGTACAAAAATTTTTTACTCACATAAAATTGCTGCTCCAGTCCTATCAGATCCAATATTGAAGGCACAGCACTGCTTTTTTCTTCAGTGTCCACAAATTCGACCTGTGCCTTGTTCATGAAGGAATCCTCTGAGAAATGAAACAAACAAATGCTCCATGTTTTTCCCACATGAGTTGGAACATCTTTAAAAATAAACTTTAACCACGCATTCTTAATATTGGAATCCAAAGGAAGGAAATGCAGCGGCTGTATACTTCCACAACCAGGGATGGCACAATATTAAGCATTCTGTAACGGCATTTTTGTTTGTCTCTGGGTAAAAGCTAGACACATACCATACGGGAGACTCTTGTTATGTGTGTCGAGGTGCATTAGTGAGGAGCGACACCTGCTTGTGTTTTGTGACTGAGCGTATGAGCAAGTCCCAACACAACAACCTATTTTGCAGCGGTGAGCCTCGACGGGTATTATAGGGAGGGCAAAGGAAGCCCCGAAAGACACTGACGTGGAGAATGCGGGCATCGATCCCGCTACTTTTTGCATGCTAAGCAAGCGCTCTACCATTTGAGCTAATTCCCCTGCATTGTCTCCAAAGATGCATATTCCTTTGGCTCATTGAAACGGGGCATACAGGTGGTGGAAATACCTTTCCCATCGGGCTGGAAATCACTATTGTTCTTCATTGTTCGGCTCGTTGGTCTAGGGCAGTGGTCACCAACCCTGCTCCTGGAGATCTACCGTCCGGAAGACTTTAGCTCTAACCCCAATCAAACACACCTGAACTATCTAATCAAGGCGTTCAGGTTTGCTTAATAATTAGAGACAGGTGTGCTGAAGCAGGGTTGGAGCTACAGTCTCCAGGAAGGTAGATCTCCAGGAGCAGGGTTGGTGACCACTGGTCTAGGGGTATGATTCTCGCTTCGGGTGCGAGAGGTCCCGGGTTCAAATCCCGGACGAGCCCTGCTTTAAGCTTTCTACATAAGGCTGGACGTTCTTAAAGGAGCGCTATGCGGATCCGAAATTGGCCCTTAGCTCAGTTTGGAGAGTGTTACACAGAAGATTTGAATGTCCATTGATCTATCCTGGGTTTTGGCAAGTTTGCCTTTGTTCATCGCTTTGCTCTCGCTACCCGAGAGCTCTTTGACCTCATCAGACCGAGCAGCCTTTCCTCTGTAACTAGGCGGGTCATCTATCACTTGAAGTCGCATTCCATGGTGTAATGATTAGCACTCTGGACTCAAATCTCAGCTGGCCTTCTCATTAGCAATTGCTACCTTTCACACTGACAACAGGTCACCTGTACACAGAACAGCACAAGGGGACCACTGGCTTAATGAAAATGCAAGTAACTCTGCAAGAAAACTTGTGGAATCTCAAGTGACAACTCCATTGTCTTTGAAAGTGAAGATCCTGCATGATGTTTCTCTGGGTAAAAGCTAGACACATACCATACGGGAGACTCTTGTTATGTGTGTCGAGGTGCATTAGCGAGGAGCGACACCTGCTTGTGTTTTGTGACTGAGCATATGAGCAAGTCCCAACACAACAACCTTTTTTTGCAGCAGTGAGCCTCGACGGTTATTATAGGGAGGGCTAAGAAGTACGATGGAAGCCCCGAAAGACACTGACGTGGAGAATGCGGGCGTCGATCCCGCTACTTCTCGCTGCTTCTCACTGGTTACGCCAAAGTAAGCCCAAAGTAAGCCCAAATGAGCCAATCACGTTTGTCTCTGGTGCTTACTTTTGACCAATCGCGTTTGTCTCTGGGGCTTACTTTTGACCAATCACGTTTGTCTCTGGGGCTTACTTTTGACCAATCGCGTTTGTCTCTGGGGCTTACTTTTGACCAATCGCGTTTGTCTCTGGGGCTTACTTTTGACTAATCGCGTTCCTCTCTGGCTAACTTGGACCAATCGCGTTTCTCTCCTGTTCCTTACCTTTGACTTATCACTTGCCGCTGCACTGTTATTGTCATCCCTGCAAAAGGTAAGACTATGCTTTACTTAATTATTCAATTGAATAACTTTTCCCATTATTAATATAAAAAAAAAATGTTGCTACCGATCAGATAAATTAAAATCATCCGCCGTCTGTTAATTGATCGTCTACAATGATGTCTGTGATGTTGTATGCAGTTATGTTTTTTGGCTATGAATGAACATAATGATTAAACAAATTGATGAGGTAAAAGTTTGTGAGGAGTAACAGTCCCAGAAGAATAATAATAAGAAGAAAAGTTTGTGAACAAAAAACAAGGTGATTTTTTATTTGTGAAAGTTAACAAACGCATTGTTAAAAAAAATAAAGCCTAGACTAAAAGTTTTAAATAGTGTAGAGTAGAATAAATGTAGACTGTGATAGACTGTGTGTGTTTGTGTGTGTTTGTGTGTGTGTGTGTGTGTGTGTGTGTTTGAGAGTTGACATTTTAAAGTAAACATCATCAGCAGAACATTCTATCAATGTAAGTCTATAGCAACTCAAGTCACACAAGCCTGAAGATCTGTGTAAAATTAAATTATTCCTGGATAAATAAACGTTTAATAAAATAAGTAAAAAACTGTAATATGGTTTACGTGTAGCTTGTTAAATTATGTTACACACTAAACATACAGGTATTTTTTAGGTTGCTAGAGGTAATAGTCTCTTTCTGATTTTCATTTCAGAAAATGTACGCATACCCCGTTTTTCGACGACAATTGGCAACATCAACCCGACTCCTCATGGCGCCATCGCCAGAGGCGAATCGCCTTGAAAATGTTGAGTCTGGAAGGACTAAACCGAAGGAGCAGGTGCTGGCAGAGGCCAGTACTTTTGTCAGCTCAAACGGTGGAGACCCCAGTGACCAGTTTTTAGTACTGGCTCACTGCAAACTTCAGTTTGGGAAGTACCAGGGCCAGAGATTCAGATGGCTCCTGGAAAACTCGCTGGGTTACGGAGTTTATTTGGTACTCAGCATTTCCAATGAGACGGCGAACACAACCCCCCTGTCCCAAAATAAACAAGTGTTCCTACAGTACACCTCTCATATTAGAGAGATGGCAGAAGAAGTGGAGAAGTACGAGAGGAAGCAGGAAATGCAAGCTGAAGCCCGGGCAGTTGGAGACCAGGGCTGCTTGATGGTGGAGTTTGGTGACTTCCAGTGCCGGTCCATGAAGGACGTTTATGAGGATCAGAGCAAGGAGGCCAAAGCCCTCATCAGATACCTGGTTAAGGCAGATACCAGGCCCAACACAAACATGGCCATTTTTAAAAGCTATGTAGTGAAAAGACAGGCTTCTGCTGTGGGCAGCAGTGTACGTCAGCCTGCACCTCCATCTGCAACATCCAGTGCTTCTGCACCACCACCCGCAACCTCCACTGCTTCTGCACCTCCGCTAACAGCACTCCAAACTGGTGTATCGCAGACTGCCAGTGTGAAAGCGCTGTTGGCACGTGGGAAACATTTGTCCCCTTCACAGCTCGCCAGAAAACTCCTTTCACCAGTTAAATCCTGTGAGTAGGAGTGTTAATATGGAATTTTCTCTACATGTATTACTTTATTGTAAAGGCAAACTTGTCCACTTGCTGTTTCCAGATCCATTACTGAAGGTCACTTTACCTCCTCCAGCACCAGAACTCCCTGCCAAACATTTGGCCCAAAGGCAGCATTACGTAACTGGTAAGCAAGCACCATCTTTCAAACGTTTGTCTCTGTGTATTATTGCAGTATTTAGTTTTAACATTTGTGCTCCAGACACTTCCGTTCCCGCTGCTGAAGATGATGCGGAGCTGATGTTTGCAGCATCACAATGTGAAGTACAACTAACTACAGGTGTGGCATATGACACAAATGCATATATTTTAATTATGTTTTGTGAAAACGCACAGATTATTTTTTAAAAGAAAATCAACATTTTTTAATATGTTTTGTTTACAATACAGAACTACATCAGATCATGCCTCAAGCGGGATGCATTCTTTGAGTGCACTTCTTCAAACATTAAGGTTGTCTAAAGGTGTCCGTGTATTTATTAGCGTTTTTTTTCGAGCTAACCCATTGTTGAACCATCACCGGAGAACTTTTTCACACAGCTTGCTTGTCTCACTAACTCTTTAGCTCCCATTGAGCAGACAGGATGGTGGAGATTCATTGTTTTAGAAGAACAGTTAAAGCGCCATCTCACATTTTCTTTTAGAATTAGCATTTTATCAGGCTCCTATTTAAATGTTCAGCTATTTTCCTTACTCTATCTGTGTGCATGCTTCATGTCAGTGGGCATTTTACTGAATTGATCACACCTCATCTTCCTTACTCCGTTACATCTGATCCTCATTCTCAAAGAGCTGTACCGATTCCATATTCGTTACATCAATAAAATGTACACTGTTCTTTGCTTCTTAACACCATTTTCTTTGTTGTTATTCCTAAATATACTCATAATAATTATTAATACTTGTCCAAAATTACTGCTTCGCATGCTGTTTGTGGGCTGCATTTATGGCATTTTACTATCAAATCCAACAGTCATCCTTATTTTATTTTTGTTACTGTTCACTCAGAGGCCTGTGCCGGTCCGTCTCCATCAGCCGAAATAGCAAGAACACCAGATCTTCCACATCATCAGCCATCAGCTGAGCTTCCAAGCCACTGGAAAGATCATCTTCCACCTTTCCAGCATGAGTGGATCCGGAACACACTATTCGTGGCCAATCTGCGAACCGGCAAGCCAGAACTAGTGTCCCAGCTGAAGCTTTGGTGGCATCCTCCTCAGCCCCCTTTAATTCACACTCAGCCACCCGCCTCAACTGACCTCTTCTTCTGTCGGCCCCTTTTCTTATGGATGCCGCTGAAGATGTGGTTAATTCCTCTTGTCTGTGTTCACCCAGACTGTGGTAAGCACAGACTGACAGCGGCAGGACTCTACCGTACTGTGCGCAAGGTCTTAGACATCGACAGGTGGTATGACCTTGCCACTGAGTATCTGGAGTGCAAAGGCTGCAAAAAGAAGTATCCCGCCTGGTCTGAGGACATTTTAGGACAGCTGGATATGGGCCACCGCAGTCAGTTTCCAGCTTTGCTGACATACAGGTAATTCATAATGACAATCATTCATTAGTTGGCGCTTTTATTGTGTTATTCTATTACCAATCAAAGCATTTGCATGATTATACTGTTGTTTCCTTAGATACTCATGTGACAACAGGGTGCTGAGGATGATGAGGGAGAGGACACTGGGCAACAGTGTGACTCAGCTTTACAAGAAGCTGATGGAACAACACAGTGAGGCATGGACACAGCGTGTCCTGCAGTACCTGACTGCCTGTGAACCATTCACAACGTCCTCCCTTGTGCAGCCTCCTGTGTTTGCTGAGCCTCCTCTCTTACCTGCCCTACCTAAACCTAAGTGGCTGTTAGCTGTGTACGCCAGGGATGTTCTGGGGCGACTGCACGAGGTCAAGGCCAAAATTACTTCTGTCTTTGGTTGTGTTCTCAAGATGGACTCCACAAAAAGGGTATCACAGCACTGTTTATATCATAAATTTGCCTGATATGGATATATGCGCATACATAATGTACATCGTTTTTGACCCTTTTATTTTTCTCAAAAGGTCACAAAGAAACTTGCCGGTGCTGCTTCAGGAACAGCTGCCTGGTGCACAAATGTTGGGAATGAGCATGGTCAAGTCCTTGTATCTGTTCTGACAGCCGCCGAGGGACATGGACTGGACTCCATGGCAGCTGGCCTGATGAAACGCTACCGGGAGGAAGGAGAGGCTGCCCCAAAAGTGATGTACGTGGACAGAGATTGCTGCAGTCAGCACGGCCAGTCTTGGGTGAAGGTCATGTTTTCAGAGTGGGATGAGCTTGAAGTGCGCCTCGACATCTGGCATTTCATGCGGCGATTTGCTGCAGGTGTCACTACAGAGGCTCATCCGCTTTACGGCATCTTCATGGCACGTCTGTCCACGTGCATCTTTCAGTGGGATCCAGAGGATGTGGCTGCTCTTCAGCGTGCAAAGGTGGGTGAGCTGGCGGCAAAGAAGACTAGCCCCATCTCAGAAAAGGTGGTCAGTGCTTGCATTACCAGGAGAGAGTTGGCACTGCACTGCCGGAGGAGGACCAGGGGTGTGGAGGAGACCACCAGATTGATTGGAGCATTGATCGATCTGTTTGACAGTGCAGACGGGAAGGACACTCTGGGAGTTCCTCTGCTGGACCATGAACGGATCCGGCAGATTTGGAAAGAACAGCGGAAGCACGTGCAGTGTATCCAAGACCCAGAGAACTTTCCACTCTACATGAGGAAGGGGACACTGAAGAAAGGTGGCGTGGAGCTCTGCTGCTACAGATGTGCCCGTGGCTCTACATCCTTGGAGTCATTCCACCTCCACCTGAACCGATTTATTCCAGGTATTACATACATATCGATTCCTAATTTTTCTGTAAAAAATAAAAGGACTGTTACTGCTTCCATTAGTTTAAAGTAATGCATCTCCATTCCTCCTCCGTGTCTACCCGTGACATAAATGTCAAACTTTACTGTATTATTACATTTATTTTCTGTCTTGGCCGTCAGTTATAATGACATAATATATAATGATATATGTATTACAAGTAACCGGTTACTTCATAGCATCTCAGTAGTTGTACATAGCCTGTACATATGTGAGAAATAAAACTCTTTTTTGTTTTTTAACTTTTAGGAACCAGTGCCAGTGATGCACATTTTCAGGCCTATCTCCTCGAGGGCTTGATGCGTTGGAATGATGACCGGATGGAAGACGCCATAAAAGGTGCATCCTCCATCCGGTCATTTGGCAGTGCCATGAAAGAGGCTGTTGAGCGGCTTAGCCTAACAGTCTTTGGGAAGCCCTGGGATGAGCGCTATCGCCCTCCTGGAGCATATACAGGCAAGACATTTTGTATATTTGTATAATTTTGTCTATTTAGCATTTAATGTACTAGACAAAATATTGAGACAATTTTATTGTTCCCAATTTATTCTTGTAGGTGAATTGCTGGGAATGGAGTATCTTTACAGCCAGACTGGCAAAACACTGACTCCAGTGCTCCAGAACCCAGAAGAGGAAGACAGGCTGGTGGAGGAAGTCAATGACGAGGACCTGCAAGATGAGGGATTTGGGGAAGAGATCACGGAGGACATCACAGTTCCAGTGCTGTATGAGGATGAACCCTGCCGTGATCTCGTGATCAGCCCCTCATCTTTGCCTCTGCCTCAGTCTCCAACATCACTGGTTGAGCCATCCACATCTTCTGGTGGAGAAGGACAGCATCTTGCCCCTGCCCCTTTAGTGCTGTTGCAGCCACCTGACACTGGAAGCAGTCTCTCCAATGAAGCTCAGGTAAGACACTTTAAAGGCTTTATATACTTCCAATCTTGTTTTATTTCACATATTTTAACATTCATTTTCATCTACTAGGACGCAGTCATTGGACCCGATGGCATCGCTGGTTGGGACAAGGTTCAGGATTTGGCTGTTTACCTGGTGAGCCTTAGTGAGGCTCCTTACCTCACTGATCTGCAGGTGACCGAAGCCATTCAGCTGTGGACAGCTCTCCCTGACATTGACAAACAGCGGGTCAACTATCAGCCTCGACATCAGCCTCAGCTGACACATGGGCCCTTTAAGGCACCGAAGTGGTCAGGAGTCACACCGGGTGTGGAGAGTGTCAAACGGTGTCTGATTGGACATCCTGGGGGTCCAGCACAGTGGCCCAGCACCAGCCGCTTGGTTGAGGCCATTTGTATAAAGCTGTGTGCTTTACACAAGTCACCGACCAAGAAGGACGGAGCTAGCATCCCCAGGTGGTCTAAAATCCTCTCAGATTACCACCACATCCGAGACCTGGTGCTCAACAGTCGCAGGCTGATGGATGAAACAATGATCCAGCTGTTTGAGCTAAACCAGAGGACACTCATTCAGTGGTTAGCAAAGCACATTATTTGCTTAAAATTCAGTGAACTATTCTAAACATATATATAATAAAAGTAATTAATTTTCAGGTTTCAACGGCGGCAGAAGAATCAGGAAATGAGTGTCCTCGCTCAGGGACTGACTCCACCTGATATGCAGCTTCCTCCGCCGAGGGAAAAATTGAATGAAGCGCCATCGACATCAGGTCCAAAGCATAAATTCATCCTTCCGCCAAATCAAGAAGGACAGGCTCCTCGTTTGCGACCAGGTCGACGGCCCGCTGCTGCTAACAGGGAGTGCCCCATCGCAGCTGCCCCCACAGCATCAGGAGATGTGCAGCCCATTTCTGCACCTGGGTCATTGATAGGCACACTAGTCCTTAACCCTGACATGACTGTGTCTGCTGCTCCTGCATCCCGTTACACCCAAAGGAATAGGCGCCGGCGGGCGCAAGAGACGGAAAGCGGAGTTTGTAAGAGGAAGTATCTGCGGGGGGTTAATTTTAACAAGTGCAGCAAATGTGGGCAGCCCAAAACTAAGGAGTTTGGACATAGCCGGTATGGTAGTGCCACATTTTGCTTGCATGCTTCAAATGGCAAATCTTTAGAAGATTGGTTGGCAGAACAGCGCCAGCAAAATAAACCCCAAACTCCACCTCCTCAATAAGTTTCATCTTTCCTGTATATATTTCATGGGCCAACTCGTTCATATTGTCCTGTATATTTGTTGTATATATTTTAAAGGCCCAAGCGTTCATATTCTTCAGTATGTAAATATATAAATATGTGTGTGTGTGTGTGTGTGTGTGTACTCATTTCAATATGGGTGTGTTTTAATTTCATTTTAATAAACAATTTTACATTCGAAGTGTCTTTATCTCTGAAAATCAATCAAATCATATCCCACACATATAATAAAAGAAAACTATTTTGAATAAACATTTTAATTCAAACATAGTTTATTTAACCATAAACATGTAATATGCTATAATAATGATGTCTAAAACTATGTAAGTGAACATCCATCCATCCATCCATTTTCTACCGCTTATCCGAACTACCTCGGGTCACGGGGAGCCTGCGCCTATCTCAGGAGTCATCGGGCATCAAGGCAGGATACACCCTGGATGGAGTGCCAACCCATCGCAGGGCACACACACTCACTCATTCACTCACACACTCACACCCTACGGACAATTTTTCCAGAGATGCCAATCAACCTACCATGCATGTCTTTGGACCAGGGGGAGGAAACCGGAGTACCCGGAGGAAACCCCCGAGGCACGGGGAGAACATGCAAACTCCACACACACAGGTCAGAAGCGGGAATCGAACCCCCAACCCTGGAGGTGTGAGGCGAACGTGCTAACCACTAAGCCACCGTGCCCCCTCGTAAGTGAACATATGATAACTAAATGAAGGCGCAATTGATTGATTGCAATACACATGTTGTCGACAGGTGGCAGCACGGCTCAGCTGAGATTGACCTTGTCGAGCAGCTACGGGTTCGAGGCCAGCCAGTGGAAAGTGAATTGTTACACATGTAACTAAAACTCTTACATAACGCACAGGAATTTAACCCGAATCTTGTTGCAGGGGAAATGTGTCGACAAATTCATGTTTTCTGCGTCTTTTCGCGTGCGCGGGCGGGCGCAAAGATTGGGCCCCTTCTTTTGCGCAGCGAGCGCTCTACCATTTGAGCTAATTCCCCTGCATTGTCTCCAAAGATGCATGTTCCTTTGGCTAATTGAAACGGGGCATAAAGGTGTTGGAAATACCTTTCTCATCGGGGAGGAATTGACTGTCGCTCCTTGTCGCTCGGCTCGTTGGTCTAGGGGCATGATTCTCGCTTAGGGTGCGAGAGGTCCCGGGTTCAAATCCCGGACGAGCCCTGCTTTACATTTACATTTAGCAGACGCTTTTATCCAAAGCGACTTACATGTGGGGTAGGCAATGGAAGCAATTGGGACAGCATAAGTACAACAAAAGCAAAAGTGCAATCAAAAAAAAAAGAGGATTGGGTCTTATATAACCTAACACAGTATACAGAACCATTCATTCATTCATTCATTTTTTTTTTTTTTTTCCTCAAGAGTAGAGAAGAGAATAGAGTCAGAACAGATCAGTCAGATGTTGACGGAAGAGATGCGTTTTCAGACGTTTCTTAAAGATGGCTACAGAATCTGCAGATCTTGTAGCAGCAGGTAGATCATTCCACATAGGTGGAACAGATCCGGAGAAGGTGCGCGAGAGAGATTTTTTACCTTTTTGAGATGGCACCACAAGACGCCGTTCGTTTGCAGAGCGTAGGCATCTGGTGGGTACGTATGTCTGGAGTAGCGAGTGAAGGTAAGGTGGTGCCGAACCAGTGGTGGTCTTGTAGGCCAGGAGCAGAGTCTTGAATTTGATGCGAGCAACTATAGGGAGCCAATGCAGATTAATGAATAGTGGAGTGACGTGTGCTCTCTTCGGTTCATTAAAGATAACTCTTGCCGCAGCATTCTGGATCATCTGTAGAGGTTTGGTTGTGCTTTAAGCTTTCTACATAAGGCTGGACGTACTTAAAGGAGTGCTATGCAAATCCGTGATGTGACTGAGTTGACCCCTCGGCCGGTTAGCTCAGTTGGTTATCAACCTCTGCCGAAATAAGGACACGTTTTAACAACTGCCCAACAATAATGGGGATTGTCACTTTTCGAGAAACTAGCAGAATGTGCAAAAAACACGCACCACAGCACACAGGACCACTGGCTTAATGAAAATGCAAGTAAGGCTGGTAGAAAACTTGCGTCGAGGTGCATTAGTGAGGAGCAACACCTGCTTGTGTTTTGTGACTGAGCGTATGAGCAAGTCCCAACACAACAACCTTTTTTGCAGCGTTGAGCCTCGACGGGTATTATAGGGAGGGCAAAGGAAGCCCCGAAAGACACTGACGTGGAGAATGCGGGCATCGATCCCGCTACTTCTTGCATGCTAAGCAAGCGCTCTACCATTTGAGCTAATTCCCCTGCATTGTCTCCAAAGATGCATATTCCTTTGGCTCATTGAAACGGGGCATACAGGTGGTGGAAATACCTTTCCCATCAGGCTGGAAATCACTATTGTTCTTCATTGTTCGGCTCGTTGGTCTAGGGGTATGATTCTCGCTTCGGGTGCGAGAAAGGCAAGTTTGCCTTTGTTCATCGCTTTGCTCTCGCTACCCGAGAGCTCTTTGACCTCATCAGACCGAGCAGCCTTTCCTCTGTAACTAGGCGGGTCATCTATCAGAATGCGCAAAAAACACGCACCACAGCACACAGGACCACTGGCTTAATGAAAATGCAAGTAAGGCTGGTAGAAAACTTGTGTCGCAAGTTTGCCTTTGTTCATCGCTTTGCTCTCGCTACCCGAGAGCTCTTTGACCTCATCAGACCGAGCAGCCTTTCCTCTGTAACTAGGCGGGTCATCTATCACTTGAAGTCGCATTCCATGGTGTAATGATTAGCACTCTGGACTCAAATCTAAGCTGGCCTTCTCATTAGCAATTGCTACCTTTCACATTGACAACAGGTCACCTGTACACAGCACAGCACAAGGGGACCACTGGCTTAATGAAAATGCAAGTAACTCTGCAAGAAAACTTGTGGAATCTCAAGTGACAACTCCATTGTCTTTGAAAGTGAAGATCCTGCATGATGTTTCTCTGGGTAAAAGCTAGACACATACCATACGGGAGACTCTTGCTATGTGTGTCGAGGTGCATTAGCGAGGAGCGACACCTGCTTGTGTTTTGTGACTGAGCATATGAGCAAGTCCCAACACAACAACATTTTTTTGCAGCGGTGAGCCTCGACGGTTATTATAGGGAGGGCTAAGAAGTACGAAAGAAGCCCCGAAAGACACTGACGTGGAGAATGCGGGCGTCGATCCCGCTACTTCTCGCATGCAAAGCGAGCGCTCTACCATTTGAGCTAATTCCCCTGCATTGTCTCCAAAGATGCATGTTCCTTTGGCTCATTGAAACGGGGCATAAAGGTGGTGGAAATACCTTTCCCATCTGGCTGGAAATCACTATCGTTCTTCATCCTTCGGCTCGTTGGTCTAGGGGTATGATTCTCGCTTTGGGTGCGAGAGGTCCCGGGTTCAAATCCCGGACGAGCCCTGCTTTAAGCTTTCTACATAAGGCTGGACGTACTTAAAGGACTTAAGCGTTCCACATAAGGCAGGACGTTCTTAAAGGAGCGCTATGCGGATCCGAAATTGGCCCTTAGCTCAGTTTGGAGATTGTTACACTGAAGATTTGAATGTCCATTGATCGATCCGGGGTTTTGGCAAGTTTGCCTGTGTTCATCGCTTTGCTCTCACTACCCGAGAGCTCTTTGACCTCATCAGACCGAGCAGCCTTTCCTCTGTAACTAGCCGGGTCATCTATCACTTGTAGTCGCATTCCATGGTGTAACGATTAGAACTCTGGACTCAAATCTCAGCTGGCCTTCTCATTAGCAATTGCTACCTTTCACACTGACAACAGGTCACCTGTACACAGCACAGCACAAGGGGACCACTGGCTTAATGAAAATGCAAGTAACTCTGCAAGAAAACTTGTGGAATCTCAAGTGACAACTCCATTGTCTTTGAAAGTGAAGATCCTGCATGATGTTTCTCTGGGTAAAAGCTAGACACATACCATACGGGAGACTCTTGTTATGTGTGTCGAGGTGCATTAGCGAGGAGCGACACCTGCTTGTGTTTTGTGACAGCATATGAGCAAGTCCCAACACAACAACCTTTTTTTGCAGCAGTGAGCCTCGACGGTTATTATAAGGAGGGCTAAGAAGTACGATGGAAGCCCCGAAAGACACTGACGTGGAGAATGCGGGCGTCGATCCCGCTACTTCTCGCATGCAAAGCAAGCGCTCTACCATTTGAGCTAATTCCCCTGCATTGTCTCCAAAGATGCATGTTCCTTTGGCTCATTGAAACGGGAAATAAAGGTGGTGGAAATACCTTTCGCATCGGGCAGGAATTGACTGTCGCTCCTCATCGCTCGGCTCGTTGGTCTAGGGGCATGATTCTCGCTTTGGATGCGAGAGGTCCCGGGTTCAAATCCCGGACGAGCCCTGCTTTAAGCGTTCCACCTAAGGCAGGACGTTCTTAAAGGAGCGCTATGCGGATCCGAAATTGGCCCTTAGCTCAGTTTGGAGAGTGTTACACTGAAGATTTGAATGTCCATTGATCGATCCGGGGTTTTGGCAAGTTTGCCTGTGTTCATCGCTTTGCTCTCACTACCCGAGAGCTCTTTGACCTCATCAGACCGAGCAGCCTTTCCTCTGTAACTAGCCGGGTCATCTATCACTTGAAGTCGCATTCCATGGTGTAACGATTAGCACTCTGGACTCAAATCTCAGCTGGCCTTCTCATTAGCAATTGCTACCTTTCACACTGACAACAGGTCACCTGTACACAGCACAGCACAAGGGGACCACTGGCTTAATGAAAATGCAAGTAACTTTGCAAGAAAACTTGTGGAATCTCAAGTGACAACTCCATTGTCTTTGAAAGTGAAGATCCTGCATGATGTTTCTCTGGGTAAAAGCTAGACACATACCATACGGGAGACTCTTGTTATGTGTGTCGAGGTGCATTAGCGAGGAGAGACACCTGCTTGTGTTTTGTGACTGAGCATATGAGCAAGTCCCAACACAACAACCTTTTTTTGCAGCAGTGAGCCTCGACGGTTATTATAGGGAGGGCTAAGAAGTACGATGGAAGCCCCGAAAGACACTGACGTGGAGAATGCGGGCGTCGATCCCGCTACTTCTCGCATGCAAAGCGAGCGCTCTACCATTTGAGCTAATTCCCCTGCATTGTCTCCAAAGATGCATGTTCCTTTGGCTCATTGAAACGGGGCATAAAGGTGGTGGAAATACCTTTCCCATCTGGCTGGAAATCACTATCGTTCTTCATCCCTCGGCTCGTTGGTCTAGGGGCATGATTCTCGCTTAGGGTGCGAGAGGTCCCGGGTTCAAATCCCGGACGAGCCCTGCTTTAAGCTTTCTACATAAGGCTGGACGTACTTAAAGGAGTGCTATGCAAATCCGTTTTGTGACTGAGTTGACCCCTCGGCCGGTTAGCTCAGTTGGTTATCGACCTCTGCCGAAATAAGGACACGTTTTAACAACTGCCCAACAATAATGGGGATTGTCACTTTTCGAGAAACTAGCAGAATGTGCAAAAAACACGCACCACAGCACACAGGACCACTGGCTTAATGAAAATGCAAGTAAGGCTGGTAGAAAACTTGCGTCGAGGTGCATTAGTGAGGAGCAACACCTGCTTGTGTTTTGTGACTGAGCGTATGAGCAAGTCCCAACACAACAACCTTTTTTGCAGCGGTGAGCCTCGACGGGTATTATAGGGAGGGCAAAGGAAGCCCCGAAAGACACTGACGTGGAGAATGCGGGCATCGATCCCGCTACTTCTTGCATGCTAAGCAAGCGCTCTACCATTTGAGCTAATTCCCCTGCATTGTCTCCAAAGATGCATATTCCTTTGGCTCATTGAAACGGGGCATACAGGTGGTGGAAATACCTTTCCCATCAGGCTGGAAATCACTATTGTTCTTCATTGTTCGGCTCGTTGGTCTAGGGGTATGATTCTCGCTTCGGGTGCGAGAAAGGCAAGTTTGCCTTTGTTCATCGCTTTGCTCTCGCTAACCGAGAGCTCTTTGACCTCATCAGACCGAGCAGCCTTTCCTCTGTAACTAGGCGGGTCATCTATCAGAATGCGCAAAAAACACGCACCACAGCACACAGGACCACTGGCTTAATGAAAATGCAAGTAAGGCTGGTAGAAAACTTGTGTCGCAAGTTTGCCTTTGTTCATCGCTTTGCTCTCGCTACCCGAGAGCTCTTTGACCTCATCAGACCGAGCAGCCTTTCCTCTGTAACTAGGCGGGTCATCTATCACTTGAAGTCGCATTCCATGGTGTAATGATTAGCACTCTGGACTCAAATCTCAGCTGGCCTTCTCATTAGCAATTGCTACCTTTCACATTGACAACAGGTCACCTGTACACAGCACAGCACAAGGGGACCACTGGGTTAATGAAAATGCAAGTAACTCTGCAAGAAAACTTGTGGAATCTCAAGTGACAACTCCATTGTCTTTGAAAGTGAAGATCCTGCATGATGTTTCTCTGGGTAAAAGCTAGACACATACCATACGGGAGACTCTTGCTATGTGTGTCGAGGTGCATTAGCGAGGAGCGACACCTGCTTGTGTTTTGTGACTGAGCATATGAGCAAGTCCCAACACAACAACATTTTTTTGCAGCGGTGAGCCTCGACGGTTATTATAGGGAGGGCTAAGAAGTACGAAGGAAGCCCCGAAAGACACTGACGTGGAGAATGCGGGCGTCGATCCCGCTACTTCTCGCATGCAAAGCGAGCGCTCTACCATTTGAGCTAATTCCCCTGCATTGTCTCCAAAGATGCATGTTCCTTTGGCTCATTGAAACGGGGCATAAAGGTGGTGGAAATACCTTTCCCATCTGGCTGGAAATCACTATCGTTCTTCATCCTTCGGCTCGTTGGTCTAGGGGTATGATTCTCGCTTTGGGTGCGAGAGGTCCCGGGTTCAAATCCCGGACGAGCCCTGCTTTAAGCTTTCTACATAAGGCTGGACGTACTTAAAGGACTTAAGCGTTCCACATAAGACAGGACGTTCTTAAAGGAGCGCTATGCGAATCCGAAATTGGCCCTTAGCTCAGTTTGGAGAGTGTTACACTGAAGATTTGAATGTCCATTGATCTATCCTGGGTTTTGGCAAGTTTGCCTTTGTTCATCGCTTTGCTCTCGCTACCCGAGAGCTCTTTGACCTCATCAGACCGAGCAGCCTTTCCTCTGTAACTAGGCGGGTCATCTATCACTTGAAGTCGCATTCCATGGTGTAATGATTAGCACTCTGGACTCAAATCTCAGCTGGCCTTCTCATTAGCAATTGCTACCTTTCACACTGACAACAGGTCACCTGTACACAATGCGCCAAAGGTCTTTACACCCAAGGGAAAGCGGAAAATACAGCAGAACAAATTGGCCATGTCTGAAACGTGCATGTGGTTGCACATAAACACCAAAATTATCATAAAAAAAACATCTGGGCAGAGAGATTTTTTATGCCCAGGGCTAATGACTTGTTTTGACAATTGCCCAAAAATAAGGTTTATATCGCTTTTCGAGATACTACAAAAAAGCAAAACAACACGCAGCACAGCACAGCACAAGGGGACCACTGGCTTAATGAAAATGCAAGTAACTTTGCAAGAAAACTTGTGGAATCTCAAGTGACAACTCCATTGTCTTTGAAAGTGAAGATCCTGCATGATGTTTCTCTGGGTAAAAGCTAGACACATACCATACGGGAGACTCTTGTTATGTGTGTCGAGGTGCATTAGCGAGGAGAGACACCTGCTTGTGTTTTGTGACTGAGCATATGAGCAAGTCCCAACACAACAACCTTTTTTTGCAGCAGTGAGCCTCGACGGTTATTATAGGGAGGGCTAAGAAGTACGATGGAAGCCCCGAAAGACACTGACGTGGAGAATGCGGGCGTCGATCCCGCTACTTCTCGCATGCAAAGCGAGCGCTCTACCATTTGAGCTAATTCCCCTGCATTGTCTCCAAAGATGCATGTTCCTTTGGCTCATTGAAACGGGGCATAAAGGTGGTGGAAATACCTTTCCCATCTGGCTGGAAATCACTATCGTTCTTCATCCCTCGGCTCGTTGGTCTAGGGGCATGATTCTCGCTTAGGGTGCGAGAGGTCCCGGGTTCAAATCCCGGACGAGCCCTGCTTTAAGCTTTCTACATAAGGCTGGACGTACTTAAAGGAGTGCTATGCAAATCCGTTTTGTGACTGAGTTGACCCCTCGGCCGGTTAGCTCAGTTGGTTATCGACCTCTGCCGAAATGAGGACACGTTTTAACAACTGCCCAACAATAATGGGGATTGTCACTTTTCGAGAAACTAGCAGAATGTGCAAAAAACACGCACCACAGCACACAGGACCACTGGCTTAATGAAAATGCAAGTAAGGCTGGTAGAAAACTTGCGTCGAGGTGCATTAGTGAGGAGCAACACCTGCTTGTGTTTTGTGACTGAGCGTATGAGCAAGTCCCAACACAACAACCTTTTTTGCAGCGGTGAGCCTCGACGGGTATTATAGGGAGGGCAAAGGAAGCCCCGAAAGACACTGACGTGGAGAATGCGGGCATCGATCCCGCTACTTCTTGCATGCTAAGCAAGCGCTCTACCATTTGAGCTAATTCCCCTGCATTGTCTCCAAAGATGCATATTCCTTTGGCTCATTGAAACGGGGCATACAGGTGGTGGAAATACCTTTCCCATCAGGCTGGAAATCACTATTGTTCTTCATTGTTCGGCTCGTTGGTCTAGGGGTATGATTCTCGCTTCGGGTGCGAGAAAGGCAAGTTTGCCTTTGTTCATCGCTTTGCTCTCGCTAACCGAGAGCTCTTTGACCTCATCAGACCGAGCAGCCTTTCCTCTGTAACTAGGCGGGTCATCTATCAGAATGCGCAAAAAACACGCACCACAGCACACAGGACCACTGGCTTAATGAAAATGCAAGTAAGGCTGGTAGAAAACTTGTGTCGCAAGTTTGCCTTTGTTCATCGCTTTGCTCTCGCTACCCGAGAGCTCTTTGACCTCATCAGACCGAGCAGCCTTTCCTCTGTAACTAGGCGGGTCATCTATCACTTGAAGTCGCATTCCATGGTGTAATGATTAGCACTCTGGACTCAAATCTCAGCTGGCCTTCTCATTAGCAATTGCTACCTTTCACATTGACAACAGGTCACCTGTACACAGCACAGCACAAGGGGACCACTGGGTTAATGAAAATGCAAGTAACTCTGCAAGAAAACTTGTGGAATCTCAAGTGACAACTCCATTGTCTTTGAAAGTGAAGATCCTGCATGATGTTTCTCTGGGTAAAAGCTAGACACATACCATACGGGAGACTCTTGCTATGTGTGTCGAGGTGCATTAGCGAGGAGCGACACCTGCTTGTGTTTTGTGACTGAGCATATGAGCAAGTCCCAACACAACAACATTTTTTTGCAGCGGTGAGCCTCGACGGTTATTATAGGGAGGGCTAAGAAGTACGAAGGAAGCCCCGAAAGACACTGACGTGGAGAATGCGGGCGTCGATCCCGCTACTTCTCGCATGCAAAGCGAGCGCTCTACCATTTGAGCTAATTCCCCTGCATTGTCTCCAAAGATGCATGTTCCTTTGGCTCATTGAAACGGGGCATAAAGGTGGTGGAAATACCTTTCCCATCTGGCTGGAAATCACTATCGTTCTTCATCCTTCGGCTCGTTGGTCTAGGGGTATGATTCTCGCTTTGGGTGCGAGAGGTCCCGGGTTCAAATCCCGGACGAGCCCTGCTTTAAGCTTTCTACATAAGGCTGGACGTACTTAAAGGACTTAAGCGTTCCACATAAGACAGGACGTTCTTAAAGGAGCGCTATGCGAATCCGAAATTGGCCCTTAGCTCAGTTTGGAGAGTGTTACACTGAAGATTTGAATGTCCATTGATCTATCCTGGGTTTTGGCAAGTTTGCCTTTGTTCATCGCTTTGCTCTCGCTACCCGAGAGCTCTTTGACCTCATCAGACCGAGCAGCCTTTCCTCTGTAACTAGGCGGGTCATCTATCACTTGAAGTCGCATTCCATGGTGTAATGATTAGCACTCTGGACTCAAATCTCAGCTGGCCTTCTCATTAGCAATTGCTACCTTTCACACTGACAACAGGTCACCTGTACACAATGCGCCAAAGGTCTTTACACCCAAGGGAAAGCGGAAAATACAGCAGAACAAATTGGCCATGTCTGAAACGTGCATGTGGTTGCACATAAACACCAAAATTATCATAAAAAAAACATCTGGGCAGAGAGATTTTTTATGCCCAGGGCTAATGACTTGTTTTGACAATTGCCCAAAAATAAGGTTTATATCGCTTTTCGAGATACTACAAAAAAGCAAAACAACACGCAGCACAGCACAGCACAAGGGGACCACTGGCTTAATGAAAATGCAAGTAACTTTGCAAGAAAACTTGTGGAATCTCAAGTGACAACTCCATTGTCTTTGAAAGTGAAGATCCTGCATGATGTTTCTCTGGGTAAAAGCTAGACACATACCATACGGGAGACTCTTGTTATGTGTGTCGAGGTGCATTAGCGAGGAGAGACACCTGCTTGTGTTTTGTGACTGAGCATATGAGCAAGTCCCAACACAACAACCTTTTTTTGCAGCAGTGAGCCTCGACGGTTATTATAGGGAGGGCTAAGAAGTACGATGGAAGCCCCGAAAGACACTGACGTGGAGAATGCGGGCGTCGATCCCGCTACTTCTCGCATGCAAAGCGAGCGCTCTACCATTTGAGCTAATTCCCCTGCATTGTCTCCAAAGATGCATGTTCCTTTGGCTCATTGAAACGGGGCATAAAGGTGGTGGAAATACCTTTCCCATCTGGCTGGAAATCACTATCGTTCTTCATCCCTCGGCTCGTTGGTCTAGGGGCATGATTCTCACTTAGGGTGCGAGAGGTCCCGGGTTCAAATCCCGGACGAGCCCTGCTTTAAGCTTTCTACATAAAGCTGGACGTACTTAAAGGAGTGCTATCCAAATCCGTTTTGTGACTGAGTTGACCCCTCGGCCGGTTAGCTCAGTTGGTTATCGACCTCTGCCGAAATGAGGACACGTTTTAACAACTGCCCAACAATAATGGGGATTGTCACTTTTCGAGAAACTAGCAGAATGTGCAAAAAACACGCACCACAGCACACAGGACCACTGGCTTAATGAAAATGCAAGTAAGGCTGGTAGAAAACTTGCGTCGAGGTGCATTAGTGAGGAGCAACACCTGCTTGTGTTTTGTGACTGAGCGTATGAGCAAGTCCCAACACAACAACCTAAGGAAGCCCCGAAAGACACTGACGTGGAGAATGCGGGCATCGATCCCGCTACTTCTTGCATGCTAAGCAAGCGCTCTACCATTTGAGCTAATTCCCCTGCATTGTCTCCAAAGATGCATATTCCTTTGGCTCATTGAAACGGGGCATACAGGTGGTGGAAATACCTTTCCCATCAGGCTGGAAATCACTATTGTTCTTCATTGTTCGGCTCGTTGGTCTAGGGGTATGATTCTCGCTTCGGGTGCGAGAAAGGCAAGTTTGCCTTTGCTCTCGCTAACCGAGAGCTCTTTGACCTCATCAGACCGAGCAGCCTTTCCTTTGTAACTAGGCGGGTCATCTATCAGAATGCGCAAAAAACACGCACCACAGCACACAGGACCACTGGCTTAATGAAAATGCAAGTAAGGCTGGTAGAAAACTTGTGTCGCAAGTTTGCCTTTGTTCATCGCTTTGCTCTCGCTACCCGAGAGCTCTTTGACCTCATCAGACCGAGCAGCCTTTCCTCTGTAACTAGGCGGGTCATCTATCACTTGAAGTCGCATTCCATGGTGTAATGATTAGCACTCTGGACTCAAATCTCAGCTGGCCTTCTCATTAGCAATTGCTACCTTTCACATTGACAACAGGTCACCTGTACACAGCACAGCACAAGGGGACCACTGGGTTAATGAAAATGCAAGTAACTCTGCAAGAAAACTTGTGGAATCTCAAGTGACAACTCCATTGTCTTTGAAAGTGAAGATCCTGCATGATGTTTCTCTGGGTAAAAGCTAGACACATACCATACGGGAGACTCTTGCTATGTGTGTCGAGGTGCATTAGCGAGGAGCGACACCTGCTTGTGTTTTGTGACTGAGCATATGAGCAAGTCCCAACACAACAACATTTTTTTGCAGCGGTGAGCCTCGACGGTTATTATAGGGAGGGCTAAGAAGTACGAAGGAAGCCCCGAAAGACACTGACGTGGAGAATGCGGGCGTCGATCCCGCTACTTCTCGCATGCAAAGCGAGCGCTCTACCATTTGAGCTAATTCCCCTGCATTGTCTCCAAAGATGCATGTTCCTTTGGCTCATTGAAACGGGGCATAAAGGTGGTGGAAATACCTTTCCCATCTGGCTGGAAATCACTATCGTTCTTCATCCTTCGGCTCGTTGGTCTAGGGGTATGATTCTCGCTTTGGGTGCGAGAGGTCCCGGGTTCAAATCCCGGACGAGCCCTGCTTTAAGCTTTCTACATAAGGCTGGACGTACTTAAAGGACTTAAGCGTTCCACATAAGACAGGACGTTCTTAAAGGAGCGCTATGCGAATCCGAAATTGGCCCTTAGCTCAGTTTGGAGAGTGTTACACTGAAGATTTGAATGTCCATTGATCTATCCTGGGTTTTGGCAAGTTTGCCTTTGTTCATCGCTTTGCTCTCGCTACCCGAGAGCTCTTTGACCTCATCAGACCGAGCAGCCTTTCCTCTGTAACTAGGCGGGTCATCTATCACTTGAAGTCGCATTCCATGGTGTAATGATTAGCACTCTGGACTCAAATCTCAGCTGGCCTTCTCATTAGCAATTGCTACCTTTCACACTGACAACAGGTCACCTGTACACAATGCGCCAAAGGTCTTTACACCCAAGGGAAAGCGGAAAATACAGCAGAACAAATTGGCCATGTCTGAAACGTGCATGTGGTTGCACATAAACACCAAAATTATCATAAAAAAAACATCTGGGCAGAGAGATTTTTTATGCCCAGGGCTAATGACTTGTTTTGACAATTGCCCAAAAATAAGGTTTATATCGCTTTTCGAGATACTACAAAAAAGCAAAACAACACGCAGCACAGCACAGCACAAGGGGACCACTGGCTTAATGAAAATGCAAGTAACTTTGCAAGAAAACTTGTGGAATCTCAAGTGACAACTCCATTGTCTTTGAAAGTGAAGATCCTGCATGATGTTTCTCTGGGTAAAAGCTAGACACATACCATACGGGAGACTCTTGTTATGTGTGTCGAGGTGCATTAGCGAGGAGAGACACCTGCTTGTGTTTTGTGACTGAGCATATGAGCAAGTCCCAACACAACAACCTTTTTTTGCAGCAGTGAGCCTCGACGGTTATTATAGGGAGGGCTAAGAAGTACGATGGAAGCCCCGAAAGACACTGACGTGGAGAATGCGGGCGTCGATCCCGCTACTTCTCGCATGCAAAGCGAGCGCTCTACCATTTGAGCTAATTCCCCTGCATTGTCTCCAAAGATGCATGTTCCTTTGGCTCATTGAAACGGGGCATAAAGGTGGTGGAAATACCTTTCCCATCTGGCTGGAAATCACTATCGTTCTTCATCCCTCGGCTCGTTGGTCTAGGGGCATGATTCTCACTTAGGGTGCGAGAGGTCCCGGGTTCAAATCCCGGACGAGCCCTGCTTTAAGCTTTCTACATAAAGCTGGACGTACTTAAAGGAGTGCTATCCAAATCCGTTTTGTGACTGAGTTGACCCCTCGGCCGGTTAGCTCAGTTGGTTATCGACCTCTGCCGAAATGAGGACACGTTTTAACAACTGCCCAACAATAATGGGGATTGTCACTTTTCGAGAAACTAGCAGAATGTGCAAAAAACACGCACCACAGCACACAGGACCACTGGCTTAATGAAAATGCAAGTAAGGCTGGTAGAAAACTTGCGTCGAGGTGCATTAGTGAGGAGCAACACCTGCTTGTGTTTTGTGACTGAGCGTATGAGCAAGTCCCAACACAACAACCTTTTTTGCAGCGGTGAGCCTCGACGGGTATTATAGGGAGGGCAAAGGAAGCCCCGAAAGACACTGACGTGGAGAATGCGGGCATCGATCCCGCTACTTCTTGCATGCTAAGCAAGCGCTCTACCATTTGAGCTAATTCCCCTGCATTGTCTCCAAAGATGCATATTCCTTTGGCTCATTGAAACGGGGCATACAGGTGGTGGAAATACCTTTCCCATCAGGCTGGAAATCACTATTGTTCTTCATTGTTCGGCTCGTTGGTCTAGGGGTATGATTCTCGCTTCGGGTGCGAGAAAGGCAAGTTTGCCTTTGCTCTCGCTAACCGAGAGCTCTTTGACCTCATCAGACCGAGCAGCCTTTCCTCTGTAACTAGGCGGGTCATCTATCAGAATGCGCAAAAAACACGCACCACAGCACACAGGACCACTGGCTTAATGAAAATGCAAGTAAGGCTGGTAGAAAACTTGTGTCGCAAGTTTGCCTTTGTTCATCGCTTTGCTCTCGCTACCCGAGAGCTCTTTGACCTCATCAGACCGAGCAGCCTTTCCTCTGTAACTAGGCGGGTCATCTATCACTTGAAGTCGCATTCCATGGTGTAATGATTAGCACTCTGGACTCAAATCTCAGCTGGCCTTCTCATTAGCAATTGCTACCTTTCACATTGACAACAGGTCACCTGTACACAGCACAGCACAAGGGGACCACTGGGTTAATGAAAATGCAAGTAACTCTGCAAGAAAACTTGTGGAATCTCAAGTGACAACTCCATTGTCTTTGAAAGTGAAGATCCTGCATGATGTTTCTCTGGGTAAAAGCTAGACACATACCATACGGGAGACTCTTGCTATGTGTGTCGAGGTGCATTAGCGAGGAGCGACACCTGCTTGTGTTTTGTGACTGAGCATATGAGCAAGTCCCAACACAACAACATTTTTTTGCAGCGGTGAGCCTCGACGGTTATTATAGGGAGGGCTAAGAAGTACGAAGGAAGCCCCGAAAGACACTGACGTGGAGAATGCGGGCGTCGATCCCGCTACTTCTCGCATGCAAAGCGAGCGCTCTACCATTTGAGCTAATTCCCCTGCATTGTCTCCAAAGATGCATGTTCCTTTGGCTCATTGAAACGGGGCATAAAGGTGGTGGAAATACCTTTCCCATCTGGCTGGAAATCACTATCGTTCTTCATCCTTCGGCTCGTTGGTCTAGGGGTATGATTCTCGCTTTGGGTGCGAGAGGTCCCGGGTTCAAATCCCGGACGAGCCCTGCTTTAAGCTTTCTACATAAGGCTGGACGTACTTAAAGGACTTAAGCGTTCCACATAAGACAGGACGTTCTTAAAGGAGCGCTATGCGAATCCGAAATTGGCCCTTAGCTCAGTTTGGAGAGTGTTACACTGAAGATTTGAATGTCCATTGATCTATCCTGGGTTTTGGCAAGTTTGCCTTTGTTCATCGCTTTGCTCTCGCTACCCGAGAGCTCTTTGACCTCATCAGACCGAGCAGCCTTTCCTCTGTAACTAGGCGGGTCATCTATCACTTGAAGTCGCATTCCATGGTGTAATGATTAGCACTCTGGACTCAAATCTCAGCTGGCCTTCTCATTAGCAATTGCTACCTTTCACACTGACAACAGGTCACCTGTACACAATGCGCCAAAGGTCTTTACACCCAAGGGAAAGCGGAAAATACAGCAGAACAAATTGGCCATGTCTGAAACGTGCATGTGGTTGCACATAAACACCAAAATTATCATAAAAAAAACATCTGGGCAGAGAGATTTTTTATGCCCAGGGCTAATGACTTGTTTTGACAATTGCCCAAAAATAAGGTTTATATCGCTTTTCGAGATACTACAAAAAAGCAAAACAACACGCAGCACAGCACAGCACAAGGGGACCACTGGCTTAATGAAAATGCAAGTAACTTTGCAAGAAAACTTGTGGAATCTCAAGTGACAACTCCATTGTCTTTGAAAGTGAAGATCCTGCATGATGTTTCTCTGGGTAAAAGCTAGACACATACCATACGGGAAACTCTTGTTATGTGTGTCGAGGTGCATTAGCGAGGAGAGACACCTGCTTGTGTTTTGTGACTGAGCATATGAGCAAGTCCCAACACAACAACCTTTTTTTGCAGCAGTGAGCCTCGACGGTTATTATAGGGAGGGCTAAGAAGTACGATGGAAGCCCCGAAAGACACTGACGTGGAGAATGCGGGCGTCGATCCCGCTACTTCTCGCATGCAAAGCGAGCGCTCTACCATTTGAGCTAATTCCCCTGCATTGTCTCCAAAGATGCATGTTCCTTTGGCTCATTGAAACGGGGCATAAAGGTGGTGGAAATACCTTTCCCATCTGGCTGGAAATCACTATCGTTCTTCATCCCTCGGCTCGTTGGTCTAGGGGCATGATTCTCGCTTAGGGTGCGAGAGGTCCCGGGTTCAAATCCCGGACGAGCCCTGCTTTAAGCTTTCTACATAAAGCTGGACGTACTTAAAGGAGTGCTATGCAAATCCGTTTTGTGACTGAGTTGACCCCTCGGCCGGTTAGCTCAGTTGGTTATCGACCTCTGCCGAAATGAGGACACGTTTTAACAACTGCCCAACAATAATGGGGATTGTCACTTTTCGAGAAACTAGCAGAATGTGCAAAAAACACGCACCACAGCACACAGGACCACTGGCTTAATGAAAATGCAAGTAAGGCTGGTAGAAAACTTGCGTCGAGGTGCATTAGTGAGGAGCAACACCTGCTTGTGTTTTGTGACTGAGCGTATGAGCAAGTCCCAACACAACAACCTTTTTTGCAGCGGTGAGCCTCGACGGGTATTATAGGGAGGGCAAAGGAAGCCCCGAAAGACACTGACGTGGAGAATGCGGGCATCGATCCCGCTACTTCTTGCATGCTAAGCAAGCGCTCTACCATTTGAGCTAATTCCCCTGCATTGTCTCCAAAGATGCATATTCCTTTGGCTCATTGAAACGGGGCATACAGGTGGTGGAAATACCTTTCCCATCAGGCTGGAAATCACTATTGTTCTTCATTGTTCGGCTCGTTGGTCTAGGGGTATGATTCTCGCTTCGGGTGCGAGAAAGGCAAGTTTGCCTTTGTTCATCGCTTTGCTCTCGCTAACCGAGAGCTCTTTGACCTCATCAGACCGAGCAGCCTTTCCTCTGTAACTAGGCGGGTCATCTATCAGAATGCGCAAAAAACACGCACCACAGCACACAGGACCACTGGCTTAATGAAAATGCAAGTAAGGCTGGTAGAAAACTTGTGTCGCAAGTTTGCCTTTGTTCATCGCTTTGCTCTCGCTACCCGAGAGCTCTTTGACCTCATCAGACCGAGCAGCCTTTCCTCTGTAACTAGGCGGGTCATCTATCACTTGAAGTCGCATTCCATGGTGTAATGATTAGCACTCTGGACTCAAATCTCAGCTGGCCTTCTCATTAGCAATTGCTACCTTTCACATTGACAACAGGTCACCTGTACACAGCACAGCACAAGGGGACCACTGGGTTAATGAAAATGCAAGTAACTCTGCAAGAAAACTTGTGGAATCTCAAGTGACAACTCCATTGTCTTTGAAAGTGAAGATCCTGCATGATGTTTCTCTGGGTAAAAGCTAGACACATACCATACGGGAGACTCTTGCTATGTGTGTCGAGGTGCATTAGCGAGGAGCGACACCTGCTTGTGTTTTGTGACTGAGCATATGAGCAAGTCCCAACACAACAACATTTTTTTGCAGCGGTGAGCCTCGACGGTTATTATAGGGAGGGCTAAGAAGTACGAAGGAAGCCCCGAAAGACACTGACGTGGAGAATGCGGGCGTCAATCCCGCTACTTCTCGCATGCAAAGCGAGCGCTCTACCATTTGAGCTAATTCCCCTGCATTGTCTCCAAAGATGCATGTTCCTTTGGCTCATTGAAACGGGGCATAAAGGTGGTGGAAATACCTTTCCCATCTGGCTGGAAATCACTATCGTTCTTCATCCTTCGGCTCGTTGGTCTAGGGGTATGATTCTCGCTTTGGGTGCGAGAGGTCCCGGGTTCAAATCCCGGACGAGCCCTGCTTTAAGCTTTCTACATAAGGCTGGACGTACTTAAAGGACTTAAGCGTTCCACATAAGACAGGACGTTCTTAAAGGAGCGCTATGCGAATCCGAAATTGGCCCTTAGCTCAGTTTGGAGAGTGTTACACTGAAGATTTGAATGTCCATTGATCTATCCTGGGTTTTGGCAAGTTTGCCTTTGTTCATCGCTTTGCTCTCGCTACCCGAGAGCTCTTTGACCTCATCAGACCGAGCAGCCTTTCCTCTGTAACTAGGCGGGTCATCTATCACTTGAAGTCGCATTCCATGGTGTAATGATTAGCACTCTGGACTCAAATCTCAGCTGGCCTTCTCATTAGCAATTGCTACCTTTCACACTGACAACAGGTCACCTGTACACAATGCGCCAAAGGTCTTTACACCCAAGGGAAAGCGGAAAATACAGCAGAACAAATTGGCCATGTCTGAAACGTGCATGTGGTTGCACATAAACACCAAAATTATCATAAAAAAAACATCTGGGCAGAGAGATTTTTTATGCCCAGGGCTAATGACTTGTTTTGACAATTGCCCAAAAATAAGGTTTATATCGCTTTTCGAGATACTACAAAAAAGCAAAACAACACGCAGCACAGCACAGCACAAGGGGACCACTGGCTTAATGAAAATGCAAGTAACTTTGCAAGAAAACTTGTGGAATCTCAAGTGACAACTCCATTGTCTTTGAAAGTGAAGATCCTGCATGATGTTTCTCTGGGTAAAAGCTAGACACATACCATACGGGAGACTCTTGTTATGTGTGTCGAGGTGCATTAGCGAGGAGAGACACCTGCTTGTGTTTTGTGACTGAGCATATGAGCAAGTCCCAACACAACAACCTTTTTTTGCAGCAGTGAGCCTCGACGGTTATTATAGGGAGGGCTAAGAAGTACGATGGAAGCCCCGAAAGACACTGACGTGGAGAATGCGGGCGTCGATCCCGCTACTTCTCGCATGCAAAGCGAGCGCTCTACCATTTGAGCTAATTCCCCTGCATTGTCTCCAAAGATGCATGTTCCTTTGGCTCATTGAAACGGGGCATAAAGGTGGTGGAAATACCTTTCCCATCTGGCTGGAAATCACTATCGTTCTTCATCCCTCGGCTCGTTGGTCTAGGGGCATGATTCTCGCTTAGGGTGCGAGAGGTCCCGGGTTCAAATCCCGGACGAGCCCTGCTTTAAGCTTTCTACATAAGGCTGGACGTACTTAAAGGAGTGCTATGCAAATCCGTTTTGTGACTGAGTTGACCCCTCGGCAGGTTAGCTCAGTTGGTTATCGACCTCTGCCGAAATAAGGACACGTTTTAACAACTGCCCAACAATAATGGGGATTGTCACTTTTCGAGAAACTAGCAGAATGTGCAAAAAACACGCACCACAGCACACAGGACCACTGGCTTAATGAAAATGCAAGTAAGGCTGGTAGAAAACTTGCGTCGAGGTGCATTAGTGAGGAGCAACACCTGCTTGTGTTTTGTGACTGAGCGTATGAGCAAGTCCCAACACAACAACCTTTTTTGCAGCGGTGAGCCTCGACGGGTATTATAGGGAGGGCAAAGGAAGCCCCGAAAGACACTGACGTGGAGAATGCGGGCATCGATCCCGCTACTTCTTGCTTGCGCTTGCTGCTTCTCACTGGTTACGCCAAAGTAAGCCCAAAGTAAGCCCAAATGAGCCAATCACGTTTGTCTCTGGGGCTTACTTTTGACCAATCACGTTTATCTCTGGGGCTTACTTTTGACCAATCACGTTTGTCTCTGGGGCTTACTTTTGACCAATCACGTTTGTCTCTGGGGCTTACTTTTGACCAATCGCGTTTGTCTCTGGGGCTTACTTTTGACCAATCGCGTTTGTCTCTGGGGCTTACTTTTGACTAATCGCGTTTCTCTCCTCTGGCTAACTTGGACCAATCGCGTTTCTCTCCTGTTCCTTACCTTTGACTTATCACTTGCCGCTGCACTGTTATTGTCATCCCTGCAAAAGGTAAGACTATGCTTTACTTAATTATTCAATTGAATAACTTTTCCCATTATTAATATAAAAAAAAATGTCGCTACCGATCAGATAAATTAAAATCATCCGCCGTCTGCTAATTGATCGTCTACAATGATGTCTGTGATGTTGTATGCAGTTATGTTTTTTGGCTATGAATGAACATAATGATTAAACAAATTGATGAGGTTAACGTTTGTGAGGAGTAACAGTCTCAGAAGAATAATAATAATAAGAAAAGTTTGTGAACAAAAAACAAGGTGATTTTTTTATTTGTGAAAGTTAACAAACGCATTGTTAAAAAAAATTAGGCCTAGACTAAAAGTTTTAAATAGTGTAGAGTGGAATAAATGTAGACTGTGATAGACTGTGTGTGTTTGTGTGTGTTTGTGTGTGTTTGTGTGTGTTTGTGTGTGTTTGTGTGTGTGTGTGTGTGTGTGTGTGTGTGTGTTTGAGAGTTGACATTTTAAAGTAAACATCATCAGCAGAACATTCTATCAATGTAAGTCTATAGCAACTCAAGTCACACAAGCCTGAAGATCTGTGTAAAATTAAATTATTCCTGGATAAATAAACGTTTAATAAAATAAGTAAAAAACTGTAATATGGTTTACGTGTAGCTTGTTAAATTATGTTACACACTAAACATACAGGTATTTTTTAGGTTGCTAGAGGTAATAGTCTCTTTCTGATTTTCATTTCAGAAAATGTACGCATACCCCGTTTTTCGACGACAATTGGCAACATCAACCCGACTCCTCATGGCGCCATCGCCAGAGGCGAATCGCCTTGAAAATGTTGAGTCTGGAAGGGCTAAACCGAAGGAGCAGGTGCTGGCAGAGGCCAGTACTTTTGTCAGCTCAAACGGTGGAGACCCCAGTGACCAGTTTTTAGTACTGGCTCACTGCAAACTTCAGTTTGGGAAGTACCAGGGCCAGAGATTCAGATGGCTCCTGGAAAACTCGCTGGGTTACGCAGTTTATTTGGTACACAGTATTTCCAATGAGACGGCGAACACAACCCCCCTGTCCCAAAATAAACAAGTGTTCCTACAGTACACCTCTCATATTAGAGAGATGGCAGAAGAAGTGGAGAAGTACGAGAGGAAGCAGGAAATGCAAGCTGAAGCCCGGGCAGTTGGAGACCAGGGCTGCTTGATGGTGGAGTTTGGTGACTTCCAGGGCCGGTCCATGAAGGACGTTTATGAGGATCAGAGCAAGGAGGCCAAAGCCCTCATCAGATACCTGGTTAAGGCAGATGCCAGGCCCAACACAAACATGGCCATTTTTAAAAGCTATGTAGTGAAAAGACAGGCTTCTGCTGTGGGCAGCAGTGTACGTCAGCCTGCACCTCCATCTGCAACATCCAGTGCTTCTGCACCACCACCCGCAACCTCCACTGCTTCTGCACCTCCGCTAACAGCACTCCAAACTGGTGCATCGCAGACTGCCAGTGTGAAAGCGCTGTTGGCACGTGGGAAACATTTGTCTCCTTCACAGCTCGCCAGAAAACTCCTTTCACCAGTTAAATCCTGTGAGTAGGAGTGTTAATATGGAATTTTCTCTACATGTATTACTTTATTGTAAAGGCAAACTTGTCCACTTGCTGTTTCCAGATCCATTACTGAAGGTCACTTTACCTCCTCCAGCACCAGAACTCCCTGCCAAACATTTGGCCCAAAGGCAGCATTACGTAACTGGTAAGCAAGCACCATCTTTCATACGTTTGTCTCTGTGTATTATTGCAGTATTTAGTTTTAACATTTGTGCTCCAGACACTTCCGTTCCCGCTGCTGAAGATGATGCGGAGCTGATGTTTGCAGCATCACAATGTGAAGTACAACTAACTACAGGTGTGGCATATGACACAAATGCATATATTTTAAGTATGTTTTGTGAAAACGCACAGGATTATTTTTTAAAAGAAAATCATCATTTTTTAATATGTTTTGTTTACAATACAGAACTACATCAGATCATGCCTCAAGCGGGATGCATTCTTTGAGTGCACTTCTTCAAACATTAAGGTTGTCTAAAGGTGTCCGTGTATTTATTAGCGTTTTTTTTCGAACTAACCCATTGTTGAACCATCACCGGAGAACTTTTTCACACAGCTTGCTTGTCTCACTAACTCTTTAGCTCCCATTGAGCAGACAGGATGGTGGAGATTCATTGTTTTAGAAGAACAGTTAAAGCGCCATCTCACATTTTCTTTTAGAATTAGCATTTTATCAGGCTCCTATCTTAATGTTCAGCTATTTCACTTGAATGGTAATGAAAATAACCAATTCATTGCTATTACTGTAAAGTAAAAAGAAAATTTGAGATGGCACTTTTGGCAGATAGCACTTTTGAGATGACAGAGGTTTTTCCTTACTCTATCTGTGTGCATGCTTCATGTCAGTGGGCATTTTACTGAATTGATCACACCTCATCTTCCTTACTCCGTTACATCTGATCCTCATTCTCAAAGAGCTGTACCGATTCCATATTCGTTACATCAATAAAATGTACACTGTTCTTTGCTTCTTAACACCATTTTCTTTGTTGCTATTCCTAAATATACTCATAATAATTATTAATACTTGTCCAAAATTACTGCTTCGCATGCTGTTTGTGGGCTGCATTTATGGCATTTTACTATCAAATCCAACAGTCATCCTTATTTTATTTTTGTTACTGTTCACTCAGAGGCCTGTGCCGGTCCTTCTCCATCAGCCGAAATAGCAAGAACACCAATTCTTCCACATCATCAGCCATCAGCTGAGCTTCCAAGCCACTGGAAAGATCATCTTCCACCTTTCCAGCATGAGTGGATCCGGAACACACTATTCGTGGCCAATCTGCGAACCGGCAAGCCAGAACTAGTGTCCCAGCTGAAGCTTTGGTGGCATCCTCCTCAGCCCCCTTTAATTCACACTCAGCCACCCGCCTCACCTGACCTCTTCTTCTGTCGGCCCCTTTTCTTATGGATGCCGCTGAAGATGTGGTTAATTCCTCTTGTCTGTGTTCGCCCAGACTGTGGTAAGCACAGACTGACAGCGGCAGGACTCTACCGTACTGTGCGCAAGGTCTTAGACATCGACAGGTGGTATGACCTTGCCACTGAGTATCTGGAGTGCAAAGGCTGCAAAAAGAAGTATCCCGCCTGGTCTGAGGACATTTTAGGACAGCTGGATATGGGCCACCGCAGTCAGTTTCCAGCTTTGCTGACATACAGGTAATTCATAATGACAATCATTCATTAGTTGGCGCTTTTATTGTGTTATTCTTTTACCAATCAAAGCATTTGCATGATTATACTGTTGTTTCCTTAGATACTCATGTGACAACAGGGTGCTGAGGATGATGAGGGAGAGGACACTGGGCAACAGTGTGACTCAGCTTTACAAGAAGCTGATGGAACAACACAGTGAGGCATGGACACAGCGTGTCCTGCAGTACCTGACTGCCTGTGAACCATTCACAACGTCCTCCCTTGTGCAGCCTCCTGTGTTTGCTGAGCCTCCTCTATTACCTGCCCTACCTAAACCTAAGTGGCTGTTAGCTGTGTACGCCAGGGATGTTCTGGGGCGACTGCACGAGGTCAAGGCCAAAATTACTTCTGTCTTTGGTTGTGTTCTCAAGATGGACTCCACAAAAAAGGTATCACAGCACTGTTTATATCATAAATTTGCCTGATATGGATATATGTGCATACATAATGTACATAGTTTTTGACCCTTTTATTTTTCTCAAAAGGTCACAAAGAAACTTGCCGGTGCTGCCTCAGGAACAGCTGCCTGGTGCACAAATGTTGGGAATGAGCATGGTCAAGTCCTTGTATCTGTTCTGACAGCCGCCGAGGGACATGGACTGGACTCCATGGCAGCTGGCCTGATGAAACGCTACCGGGAGGCAGGAGAGGCTGCCCCAAAAGTGATGTACGTGGACAGAGATTGCTGCAGTCAGCACAGCCAGTCTTGGGTGAAGGTCATGTTTTCAGAGTGGGATGAGCTTGAAGTGCGCCTCGACATCTGGCATTTCATGCGGAGATTTGCTGCAGGTGTCACTACAGAGGCTCATCCGCTTTACGGCATCTTCATGGCACGTCTGTCCACGTGCATCTTTCAGTGGGATCCAGAGGATGTGGCTGCTCTTCAGCGTGCAAAGGTGGGTGAGCTGGCGGCAAAGAAGACTGGCCCCATCTCAGAAAAGGTGGTCAGTGCTCGCATTACCAGGAGAGAGTTGGCACTGCACTGCCGGAGGAGGACCAGGGGTGTGGAGGAGACCACCAGATTGATTGGAGCATTGATCGATCTGTTTGACAGTGCAGACGGGAAGGACACTCTGGGAGTTCCTCTGCTGGACCACGAACGGATCCGGCAGATTTGGAAAGAACAGCGGAAGCACGTGCAGTGTATCCAAGACCCAGAGAACTTTCCACTCTACATGAGGAAGGGGACACTGAAGAAAGGTGGCGTGGAGCTCTGCTGTTACAGATGTGCCCGTGGCTCTACATCCTTGGAGTCATTCCACCTCCACCTGAACCGATTTATTCCAGGTATTACATACATATCGATTCCTAATTTTTCTGTAAAAAATAAAAGCACTGTTACTGCTTCCATTAGTTTAAAGTAATGCATCTCCATTCCTCCTCCGTGTCTACCCGTGACATAAATGTCAAACTTTACTGTATTATTACATTTATTTTCTGTCTTGGCTGACAGTTATAATGACATAATATATAATGATATATGTATTACAAGTAACCGGTTACTTCATAGCATCTCAGTAGTTGTACATAGCCTGTACATATGTGAGAAATAAAACTCTTTTTTGTTTTTTAACTTTTAGGAACCAGTGCCAGTGATGCACATTTTCAGGCCTATCTCCTCGAGGGCTTGATGCGTTGGAATGATGACCGGATGGAAGACGCCATAAAAGGAGCATCCTCCATCCGGTCATTTGGCAGTGCCATGAAAGAGGCTGTGGAGCGGCTTAGCCTAACAGTCTTTGGGAAGCCCTGGGATGAGCGCTATCGCCCTCCTGGAGCATATACAGGCAAGACATTTTGTATATTTGTATAATTTTGTCTATTTAGCATTTAATGTACTAGACAAAATATTGAGACAATTTTATTGTTCCCAATTTATTCTTGTAGGTGAATTGCTGGGAATGGAGTATCTTTACAGCCAGACTGGCAAATCACTGACTCCAGTGCTCCAGAACCCAGAAGAGGAAGACAGGCTGGTGGAGGAAGTCAATGACGAGGACCTGCAAGATGAGGGATTTGGGGAAGAGATCACGGAGGACATCACAGTTCCAGTGCTGTATGAGGATGAACCCTGCCGTGATCTCGTGATCAGCCCCTCATCTTTGCCTCTGCCTCAGTCTCCAACATCACTGGTTGAGCCATCCACATCTTCTGGTGGAGAAGGACAGCATCTTGCCCCTGCCCCTTTAGTGCTGTTGCAGCCACCTGACACTGGAAGCAGTCTCTCCAATGAAGCTCAGGTAAGACACTTTAAAGGCTTTATATACTTCCAATCTTGTTTTATTTCACATATTTTAACATTCATTTTCATCTACTAGGACGCAGTCATTGGACCCGATGGCATCGCTGGTTGGGACAAGGTTCAGGATTTGGCTGGTTACCTGGTGAGCCTTAGTGAGGCTCCTTACCTCACTGATCTGCAGGTGACCGAAGCCATTCAGCTGTGGACAGCTCTCCCTGACATTGACAAACAGCGGGTCAACTATCAGCCTCGACATCAGCCTCAGCTGACACATGGGCGCTTTAAGGCACCGAAGCGGTCAGGAGTCACACCGGGTGTGGAGAGTGTCAAACGGTGTCTGATTGGACATCCTGGGGGTCCAGCACAGTGGCCCAGCACCAGCCGCTTGGTTGAGGCCATTTGTATAAAGCTGTGTGCTTTACACAAGTCACCAACCAAGAAGGCCGGAGTTAGCATCCCCAGGTGGTCTAAAATCCTCTCAGATTACCACCACATCCGAGAGCTGGTGCTCAACAGTCGCAGGCTGATGGATGAAACAATGATCCAGCTGTTTGAGCTAAACCAGAGGACACTCATTCAGTGGTTAGCAAAGCACATTATTTGCTTAAAATTCAGTGAACTATTCTAAACATATATATAATAAAAGTAATTAATTTTCAGGTTTCAACGGCGGCAGAAGAATCAGGAAATGAGTGTCCTCGCTCAGGGACTGACTCCACCTGCCCCAATTGCTGTGGCTGATATGCAGCTTCCTCCGCCGAGGGAAAAATTGAATGAAGCGCCATCGACATCAGGTCCAAAGCATAAATTCATCCTTCCGCCAAATCGAGAAGGACAGGCTCCTCGTTTGCGACCAGGTCGACGGCCCGCTGCTGCTAACAGGGAGTGCCCCATCGCAGCTGCCCCCACAGCATCAGGAGATGTGCAGCCCATTTCTGCACCTGGGTCATTGATAGGCACACTAGTCCTTAACCCTGACATGACTGTGTCAATGGTGATTCCGTCTTCTGGTGCAGGCACAGCTCTGCCTGCTCCTGTGCCTGCTGCTCCTGTGTCTGCTGCTCCTGCATCCCGTTACACCCAAAGGAATAGGCGCCGGCGGGCGCAAGAGACGGAAAGCGGAGTTTGTAAGAGGAAGTATCTGCGGGGGGTTAATTTTAACAAGTGCAGCAAATGTGGGCAGCCCAAAACTAAGGAGTTTGGACATAGCCGGTATGGTAGTGCCACATTTTGCTTGCATGCTTCAAATGGCAAATCTTTAGAAGATTGGTTGGCAGAACAGCGCCAGCAAAATAAACCCCAAACTCCACCTCCTCAATAAGTTTCATCTTTCCTGTATATATTTCATGGGCCAACTCGTTCATATTGTCCTGTATATTTGTTGTATATATTTTAAAGGCCCAAGCGTTCTTATTCTTCTGTATGTAAATATATAAATATGTGTGTGTGTGTGTACTCATTTAAATATGGGTGTGTTTTAATTTCATTTTAATAAACAATTTTACATTCGAAGTGTCTTTATCTCTGAAAATCAATCAAATCATATCCCACACATACAATAAAAGAAAACTATTTTGAATAAACATTTTAATTCAAACATAGTTTATTTAACCATAAACATGTAATATGCTATAATAATGATGTCTAAAACTATGTAAGTGAACATATGATAACTAAATGAAGGCGCAATTGATTGATTGCAATACACATGTTGTCGACAGGTGGCAGCACGGCTCAGCTGAGATTGACCTTGTCGAGCAGCTACGGGTTCGAGGCCAGCCAGTGGAAAGTGAATTGTTACACATGTAACTAAAACTCTTACATAACGCACAGGAATATAACCCGAATATTGTTGCAGGGGAAATTTGTCGACAAATTCACGTTTTCTGCGTCTTTTCGCGTGCGCGGGCGGGCGCAAAGATTGGGCCCCTTCTTTTGCGCAGCAAGCGCTCTACCATTTGAGCTAATTCCCCTGCATTGTCTCCAAAGATGCATATTCCTTTGGCTCATTGAAACGGGGCATACAGGTGGTGGAAATACCTTTCCCATCAGGCTGGAAATCACTATTGTTCTTCATTGTTCGGCTCGTTGGTCTAGGGGTATGATTCTCGCTTCGGGTGCGAGAAAGGCAAGTTTGCCTTTGTTCATCGCTTTGCTCTCGCTAACCGAGAGCTCTTTGACCTCATCAGACCGAGCAGCCTTTCCTCTGTAACTAGGCGGGTCATCTATCAGAATGCGCAAAAAACACGCACCACAGCACACAGGACCACTGGCTTAATGAAAATGCAAGTAAGGCTGGTAGAAAACTTGTGTCGCAAGTTTGCCTTTGTTCATCGCTTTGCTCTCGCTACCCGAGAGCTCTTTGACCTCATCAGACCGAGCAGCCTTTCCTCTGTAACTAGGCGGGTCATCTATCACTTGAAGTCGCATTCCATGGTGTAATGATTAGCACTCTGGACTCAAATCTCAGCTGGCCTTCTCATTAGCAATTGCTACCTTTCACATTGACAACAGGTCACCTGTACACAGCACAGCACAAGGGGACCACTGGGTTAATGAAAATGCAAGTAACTCTGCAAGAAAACTTGTGGAATCTCAAGTGACAACTCCATTGTCTTTGAAAGTGAAGATCCTGCATGATGTTTCTCTGGGTAAAAGCTAGACACATACCATACAGGAGACTCTTGCTATGTGTGTCGAGGTGCATTAGCGAGGAGCGACACCTGCTTGTGTTTTGTGACTGAGCATATGAGCAAGTCCCAACACAACAACATTTTTTTGCAGCGGTGAGCCTCGACGGTTATTATAGGGAGGGCTAAGAAGTACGAAGGAAGCCCCGAAAGACACTGACGTGGAGAATGCGGGCGTCGATCCCGCTACTTCTCGCATGCAAAGCGAGCGCTCTACCATTTGAGCTAATTCCCCTGCATTGTCTCCAAAGATGCATGTTCCTTTGGCTCATGCATGTTCCTTTGGCTCATCGTGGAGAATGCGGGCGTCGATCCCGCTACTTCTCGCATGCAAAGCGAGCGCTCTACCATTTGAGCTAATTCCCCTGCATTGTCTCCAAAGATGCATGTTCCTTTGGCTCATTGAAACGGGGCATAAAGGTGGTGGAAATACCTTTCCCATCTGGCTGGAAATCACTATCGTTCTTCATCCCTCGGCTCGTTGGTCTAGGGGCATGATTCTCGCTTAGGGTGCGAGAGGTCCCGGGTTCAAATCCCGGACGAGCCCTGCTTTAAGCTTTCTACATAAGGCTGGACGTACTTAAAGGAGTGCTATGCAAATCCGTTTTGTGACTGAGTTGACCCCTCGGCCGGTTAGCTCAGTTGGTTATCGACCTCTGCCGAAATGAGGACACGTTTTTAACAACTGCCCAACAATAATGGGGATTGTCACTTTTCGAGAAACTAGCAGAATGTGCAAAAAACACGCACCACAGCACACAGGACCACTGGCTTAATGAAAATGCAAGTAAGGCTGGTAGAAAACTTGCGTCGAGGTGCATTAGCGAGGAGCAACACCTGCTTGTGTTTTGTGACTGAGCGTATGAGCAAGTCCCAACACAACAACCTTTTTTGCAGCGGTGAGCCTCGACGGGTATTATAGGGAGGGCAAAGGAAGCCCCGAAAGACACTGACGTGGAGAATGCGGGCATCGATCCCGCTACTTCTTGCATGCTAAGCAAGCGCTCTACCATTTGAGCTAATTCCCCTGCATTGTCTCCAAAGATGCATATTCCTTTGGCTCATTGAAACGGGGCATACAGGTGGTGGAAATACCTTTCCCATCAGGCTGGAAATCACTATTGTTCTTCATTGTTCGGCTCGTTGGTCTAGGGGTATGATTCTCGCTTCGGGTGCGAGAAAGGCAAGTTTGCCTTTGTTCATCGCTTTGCTCTCGCTAACCGAGAGCTCTTTGACCTCATCAGACCGAGCAGCCTTTCCTCTGTAACTAGGCGGGTCATCTATCAGAATGCGCAAAAAACACGCACCACAGCACACAGGACCACTGGCTTAATGAAAATGCAAGTAAGGCTGGTAGAAAACTTGTGTCGCAAGTTTGCCTTTGTTCATCACTTTGCTCTCGCTACCCGAGAGCTCTTTGACCTCATCAGACCGAGCAGCCTTTCCTCTGTAACTAGGCGGGTCATCTATCACTTGAAGTCGCATTCCATGGTGTAATGATTAGCACTCTGGACTCAAATCTCAGCTGGCCTTCTCATTAGCAATTGCTACCTTTCACATTGACAACAGGTCACCTGTACACAGCACAGCACAAGGGGACCACTGGGTTAATGAAAATGCAAGTAACTCTGCAAGAAAACTTGTGGAATCTCAAGTGACAACTCCATTGTCTTTGAAAGTGAAGATCCTGCATGATGTTTCTCTGGGTAAAAGCTAGACACATACCATACGGGAGACTCTTGCTATGTGTGTCGAGGTGCATTAGCGAGGAGCGACACCTGCTTGTGTTTTGTGACTGAGCATATGAGCAAGTCCCAACACAACAACATTTTTTTGCAGCGGTGAGCCTCGACGGTTATTATAGGGAGGGCTAAGAAGTACGAAGGAAGCCCCGAAAGACACTGACGTGGAGAATGCGGGCGTCGATCCCGCTACTTCTCGCATGCAAAGCGAGCGCTCTACCATTTGAGCTAATTCCCCTGCATTGTCTCCAAAGATGCATGTTCCTTTGGCTCATTGAAACGGGGCATAAAGGTGGTGGAAATACCTTTCCCATCTGGCTGGAAATCACTATCGTTCTTCATCCTTCGGCTCGTTGGTCTAGGGGTATGATTCTCGCTTTGGGTGCGAGAGGTCCCGGGTTCAAATCCCGGACGAGCCCTGCTTTAAGCTTTCTATATAAGGCTGGACGTACTTAAAGGACTTAAGCGTTCCACATAAGACAGGACGTTCTTAAAGGAGCGCTATGCGAATCCGAAATTGGCCCTTAGCTCAGTTTGGAGAGTGTTACACTGAAGATTTGAATGTCCATTGATCTATCCTGGGTTTTGGCAAGTTTGCCTTTGTTCATCGCTTTGCTCTCGCTACCCGAGAGCTCTTTGACCTCATCAGACCGAGCAGCCTTTCCTCTGTAACTAGGCGGGTCATCTATCACTTGAAGTCGCATTCCATGGTGTAATGATTAGCACTCTGGACTCAAATCTCAGCTGGCCTTCTCATTAGCAATTGCTACCTTTCACACTGACAACAGGTCACCTGTACACAATGCGCCAAAGGTCTTTACACCCAAGGGAAAGCGGAAAATACAGCAGAACAAATTGGCCATGTCTGAAACGTGCATGTGGTTGCACATAAACACCAAAATTATCATAAAAAAAACATCTGGGCAGAGAGATTTTTTATGCCCAGGGCTAATGACTTGTTTTGACAATTGCCCAAAAATAAGGTTTATATCGCTTTTCGAGATACTACAAAAAAGCAAAACAACACGCAGCACAGCACAGCACAAGGGGACCACTGGCTTAATGAAAATGCAAGTAACTTTGCAAGAAAACTTGTGGAATCTCAAGTGACAACTCCATTGTCTTTGAAAGTGAAGATCCTGCATGATGTTTCTCTGGGTAAAAGCTAGACACATACCATACGGGAGACTCTTGTTATGTGTGTCGAGGTGCATTAGCGAGGAGAGACACCTGCTTGTGTTTTGTGACTGAGCATATGAGCAAGTCCCAACACAACAACCTTTTTTTGCAGCAGTGAGCCTCGACGGTTATTATAGGGAGGGCTAAGAAGTACGATGGAAGCCCCGAAAGACACTGACGTGGAGAATGCGGGCGTCGATCCCGCTACTTCTCGCATGCAAAGCGAGCGCTCTACCATTTGAGCTAATTCCCCTGCATTGTCTCCAAAGATGCATGTTCCTTTGGCTCATTGAAACGGGGCATAAAGGTGGTGGAAATACCTTTCCCATCTGGCTGGAAATCACTATCGTTCTTCATCCCTCGGCTCGTTGGTCTAGGGGCATGATTCTCGCTTAGGGTGCGAGAGGTCCCGGGTTCAAATCCCGGACGAGCCCTGCTTTAAGCTTTCTACATAAGGCTGGACGTACTTAAAGGAGTGCTATGCAAATCCGTTTTGTGACTGAGTTGACCCCTCGGCCGGTTAGCTCAGTTGGTTATCGACCTCTGCCGAAATAAGGACACGTTTTAACAACTGCCCAACAATAATGGGGATTGTCACTTTTCGAGAAACTAGCAGAATGTGCAAAAAACACGCACCACAGCACACAGGACCACTGGCTTAATGAAAATGCAAGTAAGGCTGGTAGAAAACTTGCGTCGAGGTGCATTAGTGAGGAGCAACACCTGCTTGTGTTTTGTGACTGAGCGTATGAGCAAGTCCCAACACAACAACCTTTTTTGCAGCGGTGAGCCTCGACGGGTATTATAGGGAGGGCAAAGGAAGCCCCGAAAGACACTGACGTGGAGAATGCGGGCATCGATCCCGCTACTTCTTGCATTGCGCTTGCTGCTTCTCACTGGTTACGCCAAAGTAAGCCCAAAGTAAGCCCAAATGAGCCAATCACGTTTGTCTCTGGGGCTTACTTTTGACCAATCACGTTTATCTCTGGGGCTTACTTTTGACCAATCACGTTTGTCTCTGGGGCTTACTTTTGACCAATCACGTTTGTCTCTGGGGCTTACTTTTGACCAATCGCGTTTGTCTCTGGGGCTTACTTTTGACCAATCGCGTTTGTCTCTGGGGCTTACTTTTGACTAATCGCGTTTCTCTCCTCTGGCTAACTTGGACCAATCGCGTTTCTCTCCTGTTCCTTACCTTTGACTTATCACTTGCCGCTGCACTGTTATTGTCATCCCTGCAAAAGGTAAGACTATGCTTTACTTAATTATTCAATTGAATAACTTTTCCCATTATTAATATAAAAAAAAATGTCGCTACCGATCAGATAAATTAAAATCATCCGCCGTCTGCTAATTGATCGTCTACAATGATGTCTGTGATGTTGTATGCAGTTATGTTTTTTGGCTATGAATGAACATAATGATTAAACAAATTGATGAGGTTAACGTTTGTGAGGAGTAACAGTCTCAGAAGAATAATAATAATAAGAAAAGTTTGTGAACAAAAAACAAGGTGATTTTTTTATTTGTGAAAGTTAACAAACGCATTGTTAAAAAAAATTAGGCCTAGACTAAAAGTTTTAAATAGTGTAGAGTGGAATAAATGTAGACTGTGATAGACTGTGTGTGTTTGTGTGTGTTTGTGTGTGTTTGTGTGTGTTTGTGTGTGTTTGTGTGTGTGTGTGTGTGTGTGTGTGTGTGTGTGTGTGTGTGTTTGAGAGTTGACATTTTAAAGTAAACATCATCAGCAGAACATTCTATCAATGTAAGTCTATAGCAACTCAAGTCACACAAGCCTGAAGATCTGTGTAAAATTAAATTATTCCTGGATAAATAAACGTTTAATAAAATAAGTAAAAAACTGTAATATGGTTTACGTGTAGCTTGTTAAATTATGTTACACACTAAACATACAGGTATTTTTTAGGTTGCTAGAGGTAATAGTCTCTTTCTGATTTTCATTTCAGAAAATGTACGCATACCCCGTTTTTCGACGACAATTGGCAACATCAACCCGACTCCTCATGGCGCCATCGCCAGAGGCGAATCGCCTTGAAAATGTTGAGTCTGGAAGGGCTAAACCGAAGGAGCAGGTGCTGGCAGAGGCCAGTACTTTTGTCAGCTCAAACGGTGGAGACCCCAGTGACCAGTTTTTAGTACTGGCTCACTGCAAACTTCAGTTTGGGAAGTACCAGGGCCAGAGATTCAGATGGCTCCTGGAAAACTCGCTGGGTTACGCAGTTTATTTGGTACACAGTATTTCCAATGAGACGGCGAACACAACCCCCCTGTCCCAAAATAAACAAGTGTTCCTACAGTACACCTCTCATATTAGAGAGATGGCAGAAGAAGTGGAGAAGTACGAGAGGAAGCAGGAAATGCAAGCTGAAGCCCGGGCAGTTGGAGACCAGGGCTGCTTGATGGTGGAGTTTGGTGACTTCCAGGGCCGGTCCATGAAGGACGTTTATGAGGATCAGAGCAAGGAGGCCAAAGCCCTCATCAGATACCTGGTTAAGGCAGATGCCAGGCCCAACACAAACATGGCCATTTTTAAAAGCTATGTAGTGAAAAGACAGGCTTCTGCTGTGGGCAGCAGTGTACGTCAGCCTGCACCTCCATCTGCAACATCCAGTGCTTCTGCACCACCACCCGCAACCTCTACTGCTTCTGCACCTCCGCTAACAGCACTCCAAACTGGTGCATCGCAGACTGCCAGTGTGAAAGCGCTGTTGGCACGTGGGAAACATTTGTCTCCTTCACAGCTCGCCAGAAAACTCCTTTCACCAGTTAAATCCTGTGAGTAGGAGTGTTAATATGGAATTTTCTCTACATGTATTACTTTATTGTAAAGGCAAACTTGTCCACTTGCTGTTTCCAGATCCATTACTGAAGGTCACTTTACCTCCTCCAGCACCAGAACTCCCTGCCAAACATTTGGCCCAAAGGCAGCATTACGTAACTGGTAAGCAAGCACCATCTTTCATACGTTTGTCTCTGTGTATTATTGCAGTATTTAGTTTTAACATTTGTGCTCCAGACACTTCCGTTCCCGCTGCTGAAGATGATGCGGAGCTGATGTTTGCAGCATCACAATGTGAAGTACAACTAACTACAGGTGTGGCATATGACACAAATGCATATATTTTAAGTATGTTTTGTGAAAACGCACAGGATTATTTTTTAAAAGAAAATCATCATTTTTTAATATGTTTTGTTTACAATACAGAACTACATCAGATCATGCCTCAAGCGGGATGCATTCTTTGAGTGCACTTCTTCAAACATTAAGGTTGTCTAAAGGTGTCCGTGTATTTATTAGCGTTTTTTTTCGAACTAACCCATTGTTGAACCATCACCGGAGAACTTTTTCACACAGCTTGCTTGTCTCACTAACTCTTTAGCTCCCATTGAGCAGACAGGATGGTGGAGATTCATTGTTTTAGAAGAACAGTTAAAGCGCCATCTCACATTTTCTTTTAGAATTAGCATTTTATCAGGCTCCTATCTTAATGTTCAGCTATTTCACTTGAATGGTAATGAAAATAACCAATTCATTGCTATTACTGTAAAGTAAAAAGAAAATTTGAGATGGCACTTTTGGCAGATAGCACTTTTGAGATGACAGAGGTTTTTCCTTACTCTATCTGTGTGCATGCTTCATGTCAGTGGGCATTTTACTGAATTGATCACACCTCATCTTCCTTACTCCGTTACATCTGATCCTCATTCTCAAAGAGCTGTACCGATTCCATATTCGTTACATCAATAAAATGTACACTGTTCTTTGCTTCTTAACACCATTTTCTTTGTTGCTATTCCTAAATATACTCATAATAATTATTAATACTTGTCCAAAATTACTGCTTCGCATGCTGTTTGTGGGCTGCATTTATGGCATTTTACTATCAAATCCAACAGTCATCCTTATTTTATTTTTGTTACTGTTCACTCAGAGGCCTGTGCCGGTCCTTCTCCATCAGCCGAAATAGCAAGAACACCAATTCTTCCACATCATCAGCCATCAGCTGAGCTTCCAAGCCACTGGAAAGATCATCTTCCACCTTTCCAGCATGAGTGGATCCGGAACACACTATTCGTGGCCAATCTGCGAACCGGCAAGCCAGAACTAGTGTCCCAGCTGAAGCTTTGGTGGCATCCTCCTCAGCCCCCTTTAATTCACACTCAGCCACCCGCCTCACCTGACCTCTTCTTCTGTCGGCCCCTTTTCTTATGGATGCCGCTGAAGATGTGGTTAATTCCTCTTGTCTGTGTTCGCCCAGACTGTGGTAAGCACAGACTGACAGCGGCAGGACTCTACCGTACTGTGCGCAAGGTCTTAGACATCGACAGGTGGTATGACCTTGCCACTGAGTATCTGGAGTGCAAAGGCTGCAAAAAGAAGTATCCCGCCTGGTCTGAGGACATTTTAGGACAGCTGGATATGGGCCACCGCAGTCAGTTTCCAGCTTTGCTGACATACAGGTAATTCATAATGACAATCATTCATTAGTTGGCGCTTTTATTGTGTTATTCTTTTACCAATCAAAGCATTTGCATGATTATACTGTTGTTTCCTTAGATACTCATGTGACAACAGGGTGCTGAGGATGATGAGGGAGAGGACACTGGGCAACAGTGTGACTCAGCTTTACAAGAAGCTGATGGAACAACACAGTGAGGCATGGACACAGCGTGTCCTGCAGTACCTGACTGCCTGTGAACCATTCACAACGTCCTCCCTTGTGCAGCCTCCTGTGTTTGCTGAGCCTCCTCTATTACCTGCCCTACCTAAACCTAAGTGGCTGTTAGCTGTGTACGCCAGGGATGTTCTGGGGCGACTGCACGAGGTCAAGGCCAAAATTACTTCTGTCTTTGGTTGTGTTCTCAAGATGGACTCCACAAAAAAGGTATCACAGCACTGTTTATATCATAAATTTGCCTGATATGGATATATGTGCATACATAATGTACATAGTTTTTGACCCTTTTATTTTTCTCAAAAGGTCACAAAGAAACTTGCCGGTGCTGCCTCAGGAACAGCTGCCTGGTGCACAAATGTTGGGAATGAGCATGGTCAAGTCCTTGTATCTGTTCTGACAGCCGCCGAGGGACATGGACTGGACTCCATGGCAGCTGGCCTGATGAAACGCTACCGGGAGGCAGGAGAGGCTGCCCCAAAAGTGATGTACGTGGACAGAGATTGCTGCAGTCAGCACAGCCAGTCTTGGGTGAAGGTCATGTTTTCAGAGTGGGATGAGCTTGAAGTGCGCCTCGACATCTGGCATTTCATGCGGAGATTTGCTGCAGGTGTCACTACAGAGGCTCATCCGCTTTACGGCATCTTCATGGCACGTCTGTCCACGTGCATCTTTCAGTGGGATCCAGAGGATGTGGCTGCTCTTCAGCGTGCAAAGGTGGGTGAGCTGGCGGCAAAGAAGACTGGCCCCATCTCAGAAAAGGTGGTCAGTGCTCGCATTACCAGGAGAGAGTTGGCACTGCACTGCCGGAGGAGGACCAGGGGTGTGGAGGAGACCACCAGATTGATTGGAGCATTGATCGATCTGTTTGACAGTGCAGACGGGAAGGACACTCTGGGAGTTCCTCTGCTGGACCACGAACGGATCCGGCAGATTTGGAAAGAACAGCGGAAGCACGTGCAGTGTATCCAAGACCCAGAGAACTTTCCACTCTACATGAGGAAGGGGACACTGAAGAAAGGTGGCGTGGAGCTCTGCTGTTACAGATGTGCCCGTGGCTCTACATCCTTGGAGTCATTCCACCTCCACCTGAACCGATTTATTCCAGGTATTACATACATATCGATTCCTAATTTTTCTGTAAAAAATAAAAGCACTGTTACTGCTTCCATTAGTTTAAAGTAATGCATCTCCATTCCTCCTCCGTGTCTACCCGTGACATAAATGTCAAACTTTACTGTATTATTACATTTATTTTCTGTCTTGGCTGACAGTTATAATGACATAATATATAATGATATATGTATTACAAGTAACCGGTTACTTCATAGCATCTCAGTAGTTGTACATAGCCTGTACATATGTGAGAAATAAAACTCTTTTTTGTTTTTTAACTTTTAGGAACCAGTGCCAGTGATGCACATTTTCAGGCCTATCTCCTCGAGGGCTTGATGCGTTGGAATGATGACCGGATGGAAGACGCCATAAAAGGAGCATCCTCCATCCGGTCATTTGGCAGTGCCATGAAAGAGGCTGTGGAGCGGCTTAGCCTAACAGTCTTTGGGAAGCCCTGGGATGAGCGCTATCGCCCTCCTGGAGCATATACAGGCAAGACATTTTGTATATTTGTATAATTTTGTCTATTTAGCATTTAATGTACTAGACAAAATATTGAGACAATTTTATTGTTCCCAATTTATTCTTGTAGGTGAATTGCTGGGAATGGAGTATCTTTACAGCCAGACTGGCAAATCACTGACTCCAGTGCTCCAGAACCCAGAAGAGGAAGACAGGCTGGTGGAGGAAGTCAATGACGAGGACCTGCAAGATGAGGGATTTGGGGAAGAGATCACGGAGGACATCACAGTTCCAGTGCTGTATGAGGATGAACCCTGCCGTGATCTCGTGATCAGCCCCTCATCTTTGCCTCTGCCTCAGTCTCCAACATCACTGGTTGAGCCATCCACATCTTCTGGTGGAGAAGGACAGCATCTTGCCCCTGCCCCTTTAGTGCTGTTGCAGCCACCTGACACTGGAAGCAGTCTCTCCAATGAAGCTCAGGTAAGACACTTTAAAGGCTTTATATACTTCCAATCTTGTTTTATTTCACATATTTTAACATTCATTTTCATCTACTAGGACGCAGTCATTGGACCCGATGGCATCGCTGGTTGGGACAAGGTTCAGGATTTGGCTGGTTACCTGGTGAGCCTTAGTGAGGCTCCTTACCTCACTGATCTGCAGGTGACCGAAGCCATTCAGCTGTGGACAGCTCTCCCTGACATTGACAAACAGCGGGTCAACTATCAGCCTCGACATCAGCCTCAGCTGACACATGGGCGCTTTAAGGCACCGAAGCGGTCAGGAGTCACACCGGGTGTGGAGAGTGTCAAACGGTGTCTGATTGGACATCCTGGGGGTCCAGCACAGTGGCCCAGCACCAGCCGCTTGGTTGAGGCCATTTGTATAAAGCTGTGTGCTTTACACAAGTCACCAACCAAGAAGGCCGGAGTTAGCATCCCCAGGTGGTCTAAAATCCTCTCAGATTACCACCACATCCGAGAGCTGGTGCTCAACAGTCGCAGGCTGATGGATGAAACAATGATCCAGCTGTTTGAGCTAAACCAGAGGACACTCATTCAGTGGTTAGCAAAGCACATTATTTGCTTAAAATTCAGTGAACTATTCTAAACATATATATAATAAAAGTAATTAATTTTCAGGTTTCAACGGCGGCAGAAGAATCAGGAAATGAGTGTCCTCGCTCAGGGACTGACTCCACCTGCCCCAATTGCTGTGGCTGATATGCAGCTTCCTCCGCCGAGGGAAAAATTGAATGAAGCGCCATCGACATCAGGTCCAAAGCATAAATTCATCCTTCCGCCAAATCGAGAAGGACAGGCTCCTCGTTTGCGACCAGGTCGACGGCCCGCTGCTGCTAACAGGGAGTGCCCCATCGCAGCTGCCCCCACAGCATCAGGAGATGTGCAGCCCATTTCTGCACCTGGGTCATTGATAGGCACACTAGTCCTTAACCCTGACATGACTGTGTCAATGGTGATTCCGTCTTCTGGTGCAGGCACAGCTCTGCCTGCTCCTGTGCCTGCTGCTCCTGTGTCTGCTGCTCCTGCATCCCGTTACACCCAAAGGAATAGGCGCCGGCGGGCGCAAGAGACGGAAAGCGGAGTTTGTAAGAGGAAGTATCTGCGGGGGGTTAATTTTAACAAGTGCAGCAAATGTGGGCAGCCCAAAACTAAGGAGTTTGGACATAGCCGGTATGGTAGTGCCACATTTTGCTTGCATGCTTCAAATGGCAAATCTTTAGAAGATTGGTTGGCAGAACAGCGCCAGCAAAATAAACCCCAAACTCCACCTCCTCAATAAGTTTCATCTTTCCTGTATATATTTCATGGGCCAACTCGTTCATATTGTCCTGTATATTTGTTGTATATATTTTAAAGGCCCAAGCGTTCTTATTCTTCTGTATGTAAATATATAAATATGTGTGTGTGTGTGTACTCATTTAAATATGGGTGTGTTTTAATTTCATTTTAATAAACAATTTTACATTCGAAGTGTCTTTATCTCTGAAAATCAATCAAATCATATCCCACACATACAATAAAAGAAAACTATTTTGAATAAACATTTTAATTCAAACATAGTTTATTTAACCATAAACATGTAATATGCTATAATAATGATGTCTAAAACTATGTAAGTGAACATATGATAACTAAATGAAGGCGCAATTGATTGATTGCAATACACATGTTGTCGACAGGTGGCAGCACGGCTCAGCTGAGATTGACCTTGTCGAGCAGCTACGGGTTCGAGGCCAGCCAGTGGAAAGTGAATTGTTACACATGTAACTAAAACTCTTACATAACGCACAGGAATATAACCCGAATATTGTTGCAGGGGAAATTTGTCGACAAATTCACGTTTTCTGCGTCTTTTCGCGTGCGCGGGCGGGCGCAAAGATTGGGCCCCTTCTTTTGCGCAGCAAGCGCTCTACCATTTGAGCTAATTCCCCTGCATTGTCTCCAAAGATGCATATTCCTTTGGCTCATTGAAACGGGGCATACAGGTGGTGGAAATACCTTTCCCATCAGGCTGGAAATCACTATTGTTCTTCATTGTTCGGCTCGTTGGTCTAGGGGTATGATTCTCGCTTCGGGTGCGAGAAAGGCAAGTTTGCCTTTGTTCATCGCTTTGCTCTCGCTAACCGAGAGCTCTTTGACCTCATCAGACCGAGCAGCCTTTCCTCTGTAACTAGGCGGGTCATCTATCAGAATGCGCAAAAAACACGCACCACAGCACACAGGACCACTGGCTTAATGAAAATGCAAGTAAGGCTGGTAGAAAACTTGTGTCGCAAGTTTGCCTTTGTTCATCACTTTGCTCTCGCTACCCGAGAGCTCTTTGACCTCATCAGACCGAGCAGCCTTTCCTCTGTAACTAGGCGGGTCATCTATCACTTGAAGTCGCATTCCATGGTGTAATGATTAGCACTCTGGACTCAAATCTCAGCTGGCCTTCTCATTAGCAATTGCTACCTTTCACATTGACAACAGGTCACCTGTACACAGCACAGCACAAGGGGACCACTGGGTTAATGAAAATGCAAGTAACTCTGCAAGAAAACTTGTGGAATCTCAAGTGACAACTCCATTGTCTTTGAAAGTGAAGATCCTGCATGATGTTTCTCTGGGTAAAAGCTAGACACATACCATACGGGAGACTCTTGCTATGTGTGTCGAGGTGCATTAGCGAGGAGCGACACCTGCTTGTGTTTTGTGACTGAGCATATGAGCAAGTCCCAACACAACAACATTTTTTTGCAGCGGTGAGCCTCGACGGTTATTATAGGGAGGGCTAAGAAGTACGAAGGAAGCCCCGAAAGACACTGACGTGGAGAATGCGGGCGTCGATCCCGCTACTTCTCGCATGCAAAGCGAGCGCTCTACCATTTGAGCTAATTCCCCTGCATTGTCTCCAAAGATGCATGTTCCTTTGGCTCATTGAAACGGGGCATAAAGGTGGTGGAAATACCTTTCCCATCTGGCTGGAAATCACTATCGTTCTTCATCCTTCGGCTCGTTGGTCTAGGGGTATGATTCTCGCTTTGGGTGCGAGAGGTCCCGGGTTCAAATCCCGGACGAGCCCTGCTTTAAGCTTTCTACATAAGGCTGGACGTACTTAAAGGACTTAAGCGTTCCACATAAGACAGGACGTTCTTAAAGGAGCGCTATGCGAATCCGAAATTGGCCCTTAGCTCAGTTTGGAGAGTGTTACACTGAAGATTTGAATGTCCATTGATCTATCCTGGGTTTTGGCAAGTTTGCCTTTGTTCATCGCTTTGCTCTCGCTACCCGAGAGCTCTTTGACCTCATCAGACCGAGCAGCCTTTCCTCTGTAACTAGGCGGGTCATCTATCACTTGAAGTCGCATTCCATGGTGTAATGATTAGCACTCTGGACTCAAATCTCAGCTGGCCTTCTCATTAGCAATTGCTACCTTTCACACTGACAACAGGTCACCTGTACACAATGCGCCAAAGGTCTTTACACCCAAGGGAAAGCGGAAAATACAGCAGAACAAATTGGCCATGTCTGAAACGTGCATGTGGTTGCACATAAACACCAAAATTATCATAAAAAAAACATCTGGGCAGAGAGATTTTTTATGCCCAGGGCTAATGACTTGTTTTGACAATTGCCCAAAAATAAGGTTTATATCGCTTTTCGAGATACTACAAAAAAGCAAAACAACACGCAGCACAGCACAGCACAAGGGGACCACTGGCTTAATGAAAATGCAAGTAACTTTGCAAGAAAACTTGTGGAATCTCAAGTGACAACTCCATTGTCTTTGAAAGTGAAGATCCTGCATGATGTTTCTCTGGGTAAAAGCTAGACACATACCATACGGGAGACTCTTGTTATGTGTGTCGAGGTGCATTAGCGAGGAGAGACACCTGCTTGTGTTTTGTGACTGAGCATATGAGCAAGTCCCAACACAACAACCTTTTTTTGCAGCAGTGAGCCTCGACGGTTATTATAGGGAGGGCTAAGAAGTACGATGGAAGCCCCGAAAGACACTGACGTGGAGAATGCGGGCGTCGATCCCGCTACTTCTCGCATGCAAAGCGAGCGCTCTACCATTTGAGCTAATTCCCCTGCATTGTCTCCAAAGATGCATGTTCCTTTGGCTCATTGAAACGGGGCATAAAGGTGGTGGAAATACCTTTCCCATCTGGCTGGAAATCACTATCGTTCTTCATCCCTCGGCTCGTTGGTCTAGGGGCATGATTCTCGCTTAGGGTGCGAGAGGTCCCGGGTTCAAATCCCGGACGAGCCCTGCTTTAAGCTTTCTACATAAGGCTGGACGTACTTAAAGGAGTGCTATGCAAATCCGTTTTGTGACTGAGTTGACCCCTCGGCCGGTTAGCTCAGTTGGTTATCGACCTCTGCCGAAATAAGGACACGTTTTAACAACTGCCCAACAATAATGGGGATTGTCACTTTTCGAGAAACTAGCAGAATGTGCAAAAAACACGCACCACAGCACACAGGACCACTGGCTTAATGAAAATGCAAGTAAGGCTGGTAGAAAACTTGCGTCGAGGTGCATTAGTGAGGAGCAACACCTGCTTGTGTTTTGTGACTGAGCGTATGAGCAAGTCCCAACACAACAACCTTTTTTGCAGCGGTGAGCCTCGACGGGTATTATAGGGAGGGCAAAGGAAGCCCCGAAAGACACTGACGTGGAGAATGCGGGCATCGATCCCGCTACTTCTTGCTTGCGCTTGCTGCTTCTCACTGGTTACGCCAAAGTAAGCCCAAAGTAAGCCCAAATGAGCCAATCACATTTGTCTCTGGGGCTTACTTTTGACCAATCACGTTTGTCTCTGGGGCTTACTTTTGACCAATCACGTTTGTCTCTGGGGCTTACTTTTGACCAATCGCGTTTGTCTCTGGGGCTTACTTTTGACCAATCGCGTTTGTCTCTGGGGCTTACTTTTGACTAATCGCGTTTCTCTCCTCTGGCTAACTTGGACCAATCGCGTTTCTCTCCTCTGGCTAACTTGGACCAATCGCGTTTCTCTCCTGTTCCTTACCTTTGACTTATCACTTGCCGCTGCACTGTTATTGTCATCCCTGCAAAAGGTAAGACTATGCTTAACTTAATTATTCAATTGAATAACTTTTCCCATTATTAATATAAAAAAAAATGTCGCTACCGATCAGATAAATTAAAATCATCCGCCGTCTGCTAATTGATCGTCTACAATGATGTCTGTGATGTTGTATGCAGTTATGTTTTTTGGCTATGAATGAACATAATGATTAAACAAATTGATGAGGTAAAAGTTTGTGAGGAGTAACAGTCTCAGAATAATAATAATAATAAGAAAAGTTTGTGAACAAAAAACAAGGTGATTTTTTATTTGTGAAAGTTAACAAACGCATTGTTAAAAAAAATAAAGCCTAGACTAAAAGTTTTAAATAGTTTAGAGTGGAATAAATGTAGACTGTGATAGACTGTGTGTGTTTGTGTGTGTTTGTGTGTGTGTGTGTGTGTGTGTGTGTGTGTGTTTGAGAGTTGACATTTTAAAGTAAACATCATCAGCAGAACATTCTATCAATGTAAGTCTATAGCAACTCAAGTCACACAAGCCTGAAGATCTGTGTAAAATTAAATTATTCCTGGATAAATAAACGTTTAATAAAATAAGTAAAAAACTGTAATATGGTTTACGTGTAGCTTGTTAAATTATGTTACACACTAAACATACAGGTATTTTTTAGGTTGCTAGAGGTAATAGTCTCTTTCTGATTTTCATTTCAGAAAATGTACGCATACCCCGTTTTTCGACGACAATTGGCAACATCAACCCGACTCCTCATGGCGCCATCGCCAGAGGCGAATCGCCTTGAAAATGTTGAGTCTGGAAGGGCTAAACCGAAGGAGCAGGTGCTGGCAGAGGCCAGTACTTTTGTCAGCTCAAACGGTGGAGACCCCAGTGACCAGTTTTTAGTACTGGCTCACTGCAAACTTCAGTTTGGGAAGTACCAGGGCCAGAGATTCAGATGGCTCCTGGAAAACTCGCTGGGTTACGCAGTTTATTTGGTACACAGTATTTCCAATGAGACGGCGAACACAACCCCCCTGTCCCAAAATAAACAAGTGTTCCTACAGTACACCTCTCATATTAGAGAGATGGCAGAAGAAGTGGAGAAGTACGAGAGGAAGCAGGAAATGCAAGCTGAAGCCCGGGCAGTTGGAGACCAGGGCTGCTTGATGGTGGAGTTTGGTGACTTCCAGGGCCGGTCCATGAAGGACGTTTATGAGGATCAGAGCAAGGAGGCCAAAGCCCTCATCAGATACCTGGTTAAGGCAGATGCCAGGCCCAACACAAACATGGCCATTTTTAAAAGCTATGTAGTGAAAAGACAGGCTTCTGCTGTGGGCAGCAGTGTACGTCAGCCTGCACCTCCATCTGCAACATCCAGTGCTTCTGCACCACCAACCGCAACCTCCACTGCTTCTGCATCTCCGCTAACAGCACTCCAAACTGGTGTATCGCAGACTGCCAGTGTGAAAGCGCTGTTGGCACGTGGGAAACATTTGTCTCCTTCACAGCTCGCCAGAAAACTCCTTTCACCAGTTAAATCCTGTGAGTAGGAGTGTTAATATGGAATTTTCTCTACATGTATTACTTTATTGTAAAGGCAAACTTGTCCACTTGCTGTTTCCAGATCCATTACTGAAGGTCACTTTACCTCCTCCAGCACCAGAACTCCCTGCCAAACATTTGGCCCAAAGGCAGCATTACGTAACTGGTAAGCAAGCACCATCTTTCATACGTTTGTCTCTGTGTATTATTGCAGTATTTAGTTTTAACATTTGTGCTCCAGACACTTCCGTTCCCGCTGCTGAAGATGATGCGGAGCTGATGTTTGCAGCATCACAATGTGAAGTACAACTAACTACAGGTGTGGCATATGACACAAATGCATATATTTTAAGTATGTTTTGTGAAAACGCACAGGATTATTTTTTAAAAGAAAATCATCATTTTTTTAATATGTTTTGTTTACAATACAGAACTACATCAGATCATGCCTCAAGCGGGATGCATTCTTTGAGTGCACTTCTTCAAACATTAAGGTTGTCTAAAGGTGTCCGTGTATTTATTAGCGTTTTTTTTCGAACTAACCCATTGTTGAACCATCACCGGAGAACTTTTTCACACAGCTTGCTTGTCTCACTAACTCTTTAGCTCCCATTGAGCGGACAGGATGGTGGAGATTCATTGTTTTAGAAGAACAGTTAAAGCGCCATCTCACATTTTCTTTTAGAATTAGCATTTTATCAGGCTCCTATCTTAATGTTCAGCTATTTCACTTGAATGGTAATGAAAATAACCAATTCATTGCTATTACTGTAAAGTAAAAAGAAAATTTGAGATGGCACTTTTGGCAGATAGCACTTTTGAGATGACAGAGGTTTTTCCTTACTCTATCTGTGTGCATGCTTCATGTCAGTGGGCATTTTACTGAATTGATCACACCTCATCTTCCTTACTCCGTTACATCTGATCCTCATTCTCAAAGAGCTGTACCGATTCCATATTCGTTACATCAATAAAATGTACACTGTTCTTTGCTTCTTAACACCATTTTCTTTGTTGCTATTCCTAAATATACTCATAATAATTATTAATACTTGTCCAAAATTACTGCTTCGCATGCTGTTTGTGGGCTGCATTTATGGCATTTTACTATCAAATCCAACAGTCATCCTTATTTTATTTTTGTTACTGTTCACTCAGAGGCCTGTGCCGGTCCTTCTCCATCAGCCGAAATAGCAAGAACACCAATTCTTCCACATCATCAGCCATCAGCTGAGCTTCCAAGCCACTGGAAAGATCATCTTCCACCTTTCCAGCATGAGTGGATCCGGAACACACTATTCGTGGCCAATCTGCGAACCGGCAAGCCAGAACTAGTGTCCCAGCTGAAGCTTTGGTGGCATCCTCCTCAGCCCCCTTTAATTCACACTCAGCCACCCGCCTCACCTGACCTCTTCTTCTGTCGGCCCCTTTTCTTATGGATGCCGCTGAAGATGTGGTTAATTCCTCTTGTCTGTGTTCGCCCAGACTGTGGTAAGCACAGACTGACAGCGGCAGGACTCTACCGTACTGTGCGCAAGGTCTTAGACATCGACAGGTGGTATGACCTTGCCACTGAGTATCTGGAGTGCAAAGGCTGCAAAAAGAAGTATCCCGCCTGGTCTGAGGACATTTTAGGACAGCTGGATATGGGCCACCGCAGTCAGTTTCCAGCTTTGCTGACATACAGGTAATTCATAATGACAATCATTCATTAGTTGGCGCTTTTATTGTGTTATTCTTTTACCAATCAAAGCATTTGCATGATTATACTGTTGTTTCCTTAGATACTCATGTGACAACAGGGTGCTGAGGATGATGAGGGAGAGGACACTGGGCAACAGTGTGACTCAGCTTTACAAGAAGCTGATGGAACAACACAGTGAGGCATGGACACAGCGTGTCCTGCAGTACCTGACTGCCTGTGAACAATTCACAACGTCCTCCCTTGTGCAGCCTCCTGTGTTTGCTGAGCCTCCTCTATTACCTGCCCTACCTAAACCTAAGTGGCTGTTAGCTGTGTACGCCAGGGATGTTCTGGGGCGACTGCACGAGGTCAAGGCCAAAATTACTTCTGTCTTTGGTTGTGTTCTCAAGATGGACTCCACAAAAAAGGTATCACAGCACTGTTTATATCATAAATTTGCCTGATATGGATATATGTGCATACATAATGAACATAGTTTTTGACCCTTTTATTTTTCTCAAAAGGTCACAAAGAAACTTGCCGGTGCTGCCTCAGGAACAGCTGCCTGGTGCACAAATGTTGGGAATGAGCATGGTCAAGTCCTTGTATCTGTTCTGACAGCCGCCGAGGGACATGGACTGGACTCCATGGCAGCTGGCCTGATGAAACGCTACCGGGAGGCAGGAGAGGCTGCCCCAAAAGTGATGTACGTGGACAGAGATTGCTGCAGTCAGCACAGCCAGTCTTGGGTGAAGGTCATGTTTTCAGAGTGGGATGAGCTTGAAGTGCGCCTCGACATCTGGCATTTCATGCGGAGATTTGCTGCAGGTGTCACTACAGAGGCTCATCCGCTTTACGGCATCTTCATGGCACGTCTGTCCACGTGCATCTTTCAGTGGGATCCAGAGGATGTGGCTGCTCTTCAGCGTGCAAAGGTGGGTGAGCTGGCGGCAAAGAAGACTGGCCCCATCTCAGAAAAGGTGGTCAGTGCTCGCATTACCAGGAGAGAGTTGGCACTGCACTGCCGGAGGAGGACCAGGGGTGTGGAGGAGACCACCAGATTGATTGGAGCATTGATCGATCTGTTTGACAGTGCAGACGGGAAGGACACTCTGGGAGTTCCTCTGCTGGACCACGAACGGATCCGGCAGATTTGGAAAGAACAGCGGAAGCACGTGCAGTGTATCCAAGACCCAGAGAACTTTCCACTCTACATGAGGAAGGGGACACTGAAGAAAGGTGGCGTGGAGCTCTGCTGTTACAGATGTGCCCGTGGCTCTACATCCTTGGAGTCATTCCACCTCCACCTGAACCGATTTATTCCAGGTATTACATACATATCGATTCCTAATTTTTCTGTAAAAAATAAAAGCACTGTTACTGCTTCCATTAGTTTAAAGTAATGCATCTCCATTCCTCCTCCGTGTCTACCCGTGACATAAATGTCAAACTTTACTGTATTATTACATTTATTTTCTGTCTTGGCTGACAGTTATAATGACATAATATATAATGATATATGTATTACAAGTAACCGGTTACTTCATAGCATCTCAGTAGTTGTACATAGCCTGTACATATGTGAGAAATAAAACTCTTTTTTGTTTTTTAACTTTTAGGAACCAGTGCCAGTGATGCACATTTTCAGGCCTATCTCCTCGAGGGCTTGATGCGTTGGAATGATGACCGGATGGAAGACGCCATAAAAGGAGCATCCTCCATCCGGTCATTTGGCAGTGCCATGAAAGAGGCTGTGGAGCGGCTTAGCCTAACAGTCTTTGGGAAGCCCTGGGATGAGCGCTATCGCCCTCCTGGAGCATATACAGGCAAGACATTTTGTATATTTGTATAATTTTGTCTATTTAGCATTTAATGTACTAGACAAAATATTGAGACAATTTTATTGTTCCCAATTTATTCTTGTAGGTGAATTGCTGGGAATGGAGTATCTTTACAGCCAGACTGGCAAATCACTGACTCCAGTGCTCCAGAACCCAGAAGAGGAAGACAGGCTGGTGGAGGAAGTCAATGACGAGGACCTGCAAGATGAGGGATTTGGGGAAGAGATCACGGAGGACATCACAGTTCCAGTGCTGTATGAGGATGAACCCTGCCGTGATCTCGTGATCAGCCCCTCATCTTTGCCTCTGCCTCAGTCTCCAACATCACTGGTTGAGCCATCCACATCTTCTGGTGGAGAAGGACAGCATCTTGCCCCTGCCCCTTTAGTGCTGTTGCAGCCACCTGACACTGGAAGCAGTCTCTCCAATGAAGCTCAGGTAAGACACTTTAAAGGCTTTATATACTTCCAATCTTGTTTTATTTCACATATTTTAACATTCATTTTCATCTACTAGGACGCAGTCATTGGACCCGATGGCATCGCTGGTTGGGACAAGGTTCAGGATTTGGCTGGTTACCTGGTGAGCCTTAGTGAGGCTCCTTACCTCACTGATCTGCAGGTGACCGAAGCCATTCAGCTGTGGACAGCTCTCCCTGACATTGACAAACAGCGGGTCAACTATCAGCCTCGACATCAGCCTCAGCTGACACATGGGCGCTTTAAGGCACCGAAGCGGTCAGGAGTCACACCGGGTGTGGAGAGTGTCAAACGGTGTCTGATTGGACATCCTGGGGGTCCAGCACAGTGGCCCAGCACCAGCCGCTTGGTTGAGTCCATTTGTATAAAGCTGTGTGCTTTACACAAGTCACCGACCAAGAAGGCCGGAGTTAGCATCCCCAGGTGGTCTAAAATCCTCTCAGATTACCACCACATCCGAGACCTGGTGCTCAACAGTCGCAGGCTGATGGACGAAACAATGATCCAGCTGTTTGAGCTAAACCAGAGGACACTCATTCAGTGGTTAGCAAAGCACATTATTTGCTTAAAATTCAGTGAACTATTCTAAACATATATATAATAAAAGTAATTAATTTTCAGGTTTCAACGGCGGCAGAAGAATCAGGAAATGAGTGTCCTCGCTCAGGGACTGACTCCACCTGCCCCAATTGCTGTGGCTGATATGCAGCTTCCTCCGCCGAGGGAAAAATTGAATGAAGCGCCATCGACATCAGGTCCAAAGCATAAATTCATCCTTCCGCCAAATCGAGAAGGACAGGCTCCTCGTTTGCGACCAGGTCGACGGCCCGCTGCTGCTAACAGGGAGTGCCCCATCGCAGCTGCCCCCACAGCATCAGGAGATGTGCAGCCCATTTCTGCACCTGGGTCATTGATAGGCACACTAGTCCTTAACCCTGACATGACTGTGTCAATGGTGATTCCGTCTTCTGGTGCAGGCACAGCTCTGCCTGCTCCTGTGCCTGCTGCTCCTGTGTCTGCTGCTCCTGCATCCCGTTACACCCAAAGGAATAGGCGCCGGCGGGCGCAAGAGACGGAAAGCGGAGTTTGTAAGAGGAAGTATCTGCGGGGGGTTAATTTTAACAAGTGCAGCAAATGTGGGCAGCCCAAAACTAAGGAGTTTGGACATAGCCGGTATGGTAGTGCCACATTTTGCTTGCATGCTTCAAATGGCAAATCTTTAGAAGATTGGTTGGCAGAACAGCGCCAGCAAAATAAACCCCAAACTCCACCTCCTCAATAAGTTTCATCTTTCCTGTATATATTTCATGGGCCAACTCGTTCATATTGTCCTGTATATTTGTTATATATATTTATATATAAGGCCCAAGCGTTCTTATTCTTCTGTATGTAAATATATAAATATGTGTGTGTGTGTGTGTGTACTCATTTCAATATGGGTGTGTTGTAATTTCATTTTAATAAACAATTTTACATTCGAAGTGTCTTTATCTCTGAAAATCAATCAAATCATATCCCACACATACAATAAAAGAAAACTATTTTGAATAAACATTTTAATTCAAACATAGTTTATTTAACCATAAACATGTAATATGCTATAATAATGATGTCTAAAACTATGTAAGTGAACATATGATAACTAAATGAAGGCGCAATTGATTGATTGCAATACACATGTTGTCGACAGGTGGCAGCACGGCTCAGCTGAGATTGACCTTGTCGAGCAGCTACGGGTTCGAGGCCAGCCAGTGGAAAGTGAATTGTTACACATGTAACTAAAACTCTTACATAACGCACAGGAATATATCCCGAATATTGTTGCAGGGGAAATTTGTCGACAAATTCACGTTTTCTGCGTCTTTTCGCGTGCGCGGGCGGGCGCAAAGATTGGGCCCCTTCTTTTGCGCAGCAAGCGCTCTACCATTTGAGCTAATTCCCCTGCATTGTCTCCAAAGATGCATATTCCTTTGGCTCATTGAAACGGGGCATACAGGTGGTGGAAATACCTTTCCCATCAGGCTGGAAATCACTATTGTTCTTCATTGTTCGGCTCGTTGGTCTAGGGGTATGATTCTCGCTTCGGGTGCGAGAAAGGCAAGTTTGCCTTTGTTCATCGCTTTGCTCTCGCTAACCGAGAGCTCTTTGACCTCATCAGACCGAGCAGCCTTTCCTCTGTAACTAGGCGGGTCATCTATCAGAATGCGCAAAAAACACGCACCACAGCACACAGGACCACTGGCTTAATGAAAATGCAAGTAAGGCTGGTAGAAAACTTGTGTCGCAAGTTTGCCTTTGTTCATCGCTTTGCTCTCGCTACCCGAGAGCTCTTTGACCTCATCAGACCGAGCAGCCTTTCCTCTGTAACTAGGCGGGTCATCTATCACTTGAAGTCGCATTCCATGGTGTAATGATTAGCACTCTGGACTCAAATCTCAGCTGGCCTTCTCATTAGCAATTGCTACCTTTCACATTGACAACAGGTCACCTGTACACAGCACAGCACAAGGGGACCACTGGGTTAATGAAAATGCAAGTAACTCTGCAAGAAAACTTGTGGAATCTCAAGTGACAACTCCATTGTCTTTGAAAGTGAAGATCCTGCATGATGTTTCTCTGGGTAAAAGCTAGACACATACCATACAGGAGACTCTTGCTATGTGTGTCGAGGTGCATTAGCGAGGAGCGACACCTGCTTGTGTTTTGTGACTGAGCATATGAGCAAGTCCCAACACAACAACATTTTTTTGCAGCGGTGAGCCTCGACGGTTATTATAGGGAGGGCTAAGAAGTACGAAGGAAGCCCCGAAAGACACTGACGTGGAGAATGCGGGCGTCGATCCCGCTACTTCTCGCATGCAAAGCGAGCGCTCTACCATTTGAGCTAATTCCCCTGCATTGTCTCCAAAGATGCATGTTCCTTTGGCTCATTGAAACGGGGCATAAAGGTGGTGGAAATACCTTTCCCATCTGGCTGGAAATCACTATCGTTCTTCATCCTTCGGCTCGTTGGTCTAGGGGTATGATTCTCGCTTTGGGTGCGAGAGGTCCCGGGTTCAAATCCCGGACGAGCCCTGCTTTAAGCTTTCTACATAAGGCTGGACGTACTTAAAGGACTTAAGCGTTCCACATAAGACAGGACGTTCTTAAAGGAGCGCTATGCGAATCCGAAATTGGCCCTTAGCTCAGTTTGGAGAGTGTTACACTGAAGATTTGAATGTCCATTGATCTATCCTGGGTTTTGGCAAGTTTGCCTTTGTTCATCGCTTTGCTCTCGCTACCCGAGAGCTCTTTGACCTCATCAGACCGAGCAGCCTTTCCTCTGTAACTAGGCGGGTCATCTATCACTTGAAGTCGCATTCCATGGTGTAATGATTAGCACTCTGGACTCAAATCTCAGCTGGCCTTCTCATTAGCAATTGCTACCTTTCACACTGACAACAGGTCACCTGTACACAATGCGCCAAAGGTCTTTACACCCAAGGGAAAGCGGAAAATACAGCAGAACAAATTGGCCATGTCTGAAACGTGCATGTGGTTGCACATAAACACCAAAATTATCATAAAAAAAACATCTGGGCAGAGAGATTTTTTATGCCCAGGGCTAATGACTTGTTTTGACAATTGCCCAAAAATAAGGTTTATATCGCTTTTCGAGATACTACAAAAAAGCAAAACAACACGCAGCACAGCACAGCACAAGGGGACCACTGGCTTAATGAAAATGCAAGTAACTTTGCAAGAAAACTTGTGGAATCTCAAGTGACAACTCCATTGTCTTTGAAAGTGAAGATCCTGCATGATGTTTCTCTGGGTAAAAGCTAGACACATACCATACGGGAGACTCTTGTTATGTGTGTCGAGGTGCATTAGCGAGGAGAGACACCTGCTTGTGTTTTGTGACTGAGCATATGAGCAAGTCCCAACACAACAACCTTTTTTTGCAGCAGTGAGCCTCGACGGTTATTATAGGGAGGGCTAAGAAGTACGATGGAAGCCCCGAAAGACACTGACGTGGAGAATGCGGGCGTCGATCCCGCTACTTCTCGCATGCAAAGCAAGCGCTCTACCATTTGAGCTAATTCCCCTGCATTGTCTCCAAAGATGCATGTTCCTTTGGCTCATTGAAACGGGGCATAAAGGTGGTGGAAATACCTTTCCCATCTGGCTGGAAATCACTATCGTTCTTCATCCCTCGGCTCGTTGGTCTAGGGGCATGATTCTCGCTTAGGGTGCGAGAGGTCCCGGGTTCAAATCCCGGACGAGCCCTGCTTTAAGCTTTCTACATAAGGCTGGACGTACTTAAAGGAGTGCTATGCAAATCCGTTTTGTGACTGAGTTGACCCCTCGGCAGGTTAGCTCAGTTGGTTATCGACCTCTGCCGAAATAAGGACACGTTTTAACAACTGCCCAACAATAATGGGGATTGTCACTTTTCGAGAAACTAGCAGAATGTGCAAAAAACACGCACCACAGCACACAGGACCACTGGCTTAATGAAAATGCAAGTAAGGCTGGTAGAAAACTTGCGTCGAGGTGCATTAGTGAGGAGCAACACCTGCTTGTGTTTTGTGACTGAGCGTATGAGCAAGTCCCAACACAACAACCTTTTTTGCAGCGGTGAGCCTCGACGGGTATTATAGGGAGGGCAAAGGAAGCCCCGAAAGACACTGACGTGGAGAATGCGGGCATCGATCCCGCTACTTCTTGCATGCTAAGCAAGCGCTCTACCATTTGAGCTAATTCCCCTGCATTGTCTCCAAAGATGCATATTCCTTTGGCTCATTGAAACGGGGCATACAGGTGGTGGAAATACCTTTCCCATCAGGCTGGAAATCACTATTGTTCTTCATTGTTCGGCTCGTTGGTCTAGGGGTATGATTCTCGCTTCGGGTGCGAGAAAGGCAAGTTTGCCTTTGTTCATCGCTTTGCTCTCGCTAACCGAGAGCTCTTTGACCTCATCAGACCGAGCAGCCTTTCCTCTGTAACTAGGCGGGTCATCTATCAGAATGCGCAAAAAACACGCACCACAGCACACAGGACCACTGGCTTAATGAAAATGCAAGTAAGGCTGGTAGAAAACTTGTGTCGCAAGTTTGCCTTTGTTCATCGCTTTGCTCTCGCTACCCGAGAGCTCTTTGACCTCATCAGACCGAGCAGCCTTTCCTCTGTAACTAGGCGGGTCATCTATCACTTGAAGTCGCATTCCATGGTGTAATGATTAGCACTCTGGACTCAAATCTCAGCTGGCCTTCTCATTAGCAATTGCTACCTTTCACATTGACAACAGGTCACCTGTACACAGCACAGCACAAGGGGACCACTGGGTTAATGAAAATGCAAGTAACTCTGCAAGAAAACTTGTGGAATCTCAAGTGACAACTCCATTGTCTTTGAAAGTGAAGATCCTGCATGATGTTTCTCTGGGTAAAAGCTAGACACATACCATACAGGAGACTCTTGCTATGTGTGTCGAGGTGCATTAGCGAGGAGCGACACCTGCTTGTGTTTTGTGACTGAGCATATGAGCAAGTCCCAACACAACAACATTTTTTTGCAGCGGTGAGCCTCGACGGTTATTATAGGGAGGGCTAAGAAGTACGAAGGAAGCCCCGAAAGACACTGACGTGGAGAATGCGGGCGTCGATCCCGCTACTTCTCGCATGCAAAGCGAGCGCTCTACCATTTGAGCTAATTCCCCTGCATTGTCTCCAAAGATGCATGTTCCTTTGGCTCATGCATGTTCCTTTGGCTCATCGTGGAGAATGCGGGCGTCGATCCCGCTACTTCTCGCATGCAAAGCGAGCGCTCTACCATTTGAGCTAATTCCCCTGCATTGTCTCCAAAGATGCATGTTCCTTTGGCTCATTGAAACGGGGCATAAAGGTGGTGGAAATACCTTTCCCATCTGGCTGGAAATCACTATCGTTCTTCATCCCTCGGCTCGTTGGTCTAGGGGCATGATTCTCGCTTAGGGTGCGAGAGGTCCCGGGTTCAAATCCCGGACGAGCCCTGCTTTAAGCTTTCTACATAAGGCTGGACGTACTTAAAGGAGTGCTATGCAAATCCGTTTTGTGACTGAGTTGACCCCTCGGCCGGTTAGCTCAGTTGGTTATCGACCTCTGCCGAAATGAGGACACGTTTTTAACAACTGCCCAACAATAATGGGGATTGTCACTTTTCGAGAAACTAGCAGAATGTGCAAAAAACACGCACCACAGCACACAGGACCACTGGCTTAATGAAAATGCAAGTAAGGCTGGTAGAAAACTTGCGTCGAGGTGCATTAGCGAGGAGCAACACCTGCTTGTGTTTTGTGACTGAGCGTATGAGCAAGTCCCAACACAACAACCTTTTTTGCAGCGGTGAGCCTCGACGGGTATTATAGGGAGGGCAAAGGAAGCCCCGAAAGACACTGACGTGGAGAATGCGGGCATCGATCCCGCTACTTCTTGCATGCTAAGCAAGCGCTCTACCATTTGAGCTAATTCCCCTGCATTGTCTCCAAAGATGCATATTCCTTTGGCTCATTGAAACGGGGCATACAGGTGGTGGAAATACCTTTCCCATCAGGCTGGAAATCACTATTGTTCTTCATTGTTCGGCTCGTTGGTCTAGGGGTATGATTCTCGCTTCGGGTGCGAGAAAGGCAAGTTTGCCTTTGTTCATCGCTTTGCTCTCGCTAACCGAGAGCTCTTTGACCTCATCAGACCGAGCAGCCTTTCCTCTGTAACTAGGCGGGTCATCTATCAGAATGCGCAAAAAACACGCACCACAGCACACAGGACCACTGGCTTAATGAAAATGCAAGTAAGGCTGGTAGAAAACTTGTGTCGCAAGTTTGCCTTTGTTCATCACTTTGCTCTCGCTACCCGAGAGCTCTTTGACCTCATCAGACCGAGCAGCCTTTCCTCTGTAACTAGGCGGGTCATCTATCACTTGAAGTCGCATTCCATGGTGTAATGATTAGCACTCTGGACTCAAATCTCAGCTGGCCTTCTCATTAGCAATTGCTACCTTTCACATTGACAACAGGTCACCTGTACACAGCACAGCACAAGGGGACCACTGGGTTAATGAAAATGCAAGTAACTCTGCAAGAAAACTTGTGGAATCTCAAGTGACAACTCCATTGTCTTTGAAAGTGAAGATCCTGCATGATGTTTCTCTGGGTAAAAGCTAGACACATACCATACGGGAGACTCTTGCTATGTGTGTCGAGGTGCATTAGCGAGGAGCGACACCTGCTTGTGTTTTGTGACTGAGCATATGAGCAAGTCCCAACACAACAACATTTTTTTGCAGCGGTGAGCCTCGACGGTTATTATAGGGAGGGCTAAGAAGTACGAAGGAAGCCCCGAAAGACACTGACGTGGAGAATGCAGGCGTCGATCCCGCTACTTCTCGCATGCAAAGCGAGCGCTCTACCATTTGAGCTAATTCCCCTGCATTGTCTCCAAAGATGCATGTTCCTTTGGCTCATTGAAACGGGGCATAAAGGTGGTGGAAATACCTTTCCCATCTGGCTGGAAATCACTATCGTTCTTCATCCTTCGGCTCGTTGGTCTAGGGGTATGATTCTCGCTTTGGGTGCGAGAGGTCCCGGGTTCAAATCCCGGACGAGCCCTGCTTTAAGCTTTCTACATAAGGCTGGACGTACTTAAAGGACTTAAGCGTTCCACATAAGACAGGACGTTCTTAAAGGAGCGCTATGCGAATCCGAAATTGGCCCTTAGCTCAGTTTGGAGAGTGTTACACTGAAGATTTGAATGTCCATTGATCTATCCTGGGTTTTGGCAAGTTTGCCTTTGTTCATCGCTTTGCTCTCGCTACCCGAGAGCTCTTTGACCTCATCAGACCGAGCAGCCTTTCCTCTGTAACTAGGCGGGTCATCTATCACTTGAAGTCGCATTCCATGGTGTAATGATTAGCACTCTGGACTCAAATCTCAGCTGGCCTTCTCATTAGCAATTGCTACCTTTCACACTGACAACAGGTCACCTGTACACAATGCGCCAAAGGTCTTTACACCCAAGGGAAAGCGGAAAATACAGCAGAACAAATTGGCCATGTCTGAAACGTGCATGTGGTTGCACATAAACACCAAAATTATCATAAAAAAAACATCTGGGCAGAGAGATTTTTTATGCCCAGGGCTAATGACTTGTTTTGACAATTGCCCAAAAATAAGGTTTATATCGCTTTTCGAGATACTACAAAAAAGCAAAACAACACGCAGCACAGCACAGCACAAGGGGACCACTGGCTTAATGAAAATGCAAGTAACTTTGCAAGAAAACTTGTGGAATCTCAAGTGACAACTCCATTGTCTTTGAAAGTGAAGATCCTGCATGATGTTTCTCTGGGTAAAAGCTAGACACATACCATACGGGAGACTCTTGTTATGTGTGTCGAGGTGCATTAGCGAGGAGAGACACCTGCTTGTGTTTTGTGACTGAGCATATGAGCAAGTCCCAACACAACAACCTTTTTTTGCAGCAGTGAGCCTCGACGGTTATTATAGGGAGGGCTAAGAAGTACGATGGAAGCCCCGAAAGACACTGACGTGGAGAATGCGGGCGTCGATCCCGCTACTTCTCGCATGCAAAGCGAGCGCTCTACCATTTGAGCTAATTCCCCTGCATTGTCTCCAAAGATGCATGTTCCTTTGGCTCATTGAAACGGGGCATAAAGGTGGTGGAAATACCTTTCCCATCTGGCTGGAAATCACTATCGTTCTTCATCCCTCGGCTCGTTGGTCTAGGGGCATGATTCTCGCTTAGGGTGCGAGAGGTCCCGGGTTCAAATCCCGGACGAGCCCTGCTTTAAGCTTTCTACATAAGGCTGGACGTACTTAAAGGAGTGCTATGCAAATCCGTTTTGTGACTGAGTTGACCCCTCGGCCGGTTAGCTCAGTTGGTTATCGACCTCTGCCGAAATAAGGACACGTTTTAACAACTGCTCAACAATAATGGGGATTGTCACTTTTCGAGAAACTAGCAGAATGTGCAAAAAACACGCACCACAGCACACAGGACCACTGGCTTAATGAAAATGCAAGTAAGGCTGGTAGAAAACTTGCGTCGAGGTGCATTAGTGAGGAGCAACACCTGCTTGTGTTTTGTGACTGAGCGTATGAGCAAGTCCCAACACAACAACCTTTTTTGCAGCGGTGAGCCTCGACGGGTATTATAGGGAGGGCAAAGGAAGCCCCGAAAGACACTGACGTGGAGAATGCGGGCATCGATCCCGCTACTTCTTGCTTGCGCTTGCTGCTTCTCACTGGTTACGCCAAAGTAAGCCCAAAGTAAGCCCAAATGAGCCAATCACATTTGTCTCTGGGGCTTACTTTTGACCAATCACATTTGTCTCTGGGGCTTACTTTTGACCAATCATGTTTGTCTCTGGGGCTTACTTTTGACCAATCATGTTTGTCTCTGGGGCTTACTTTTGACCAATCACGTTTGTCTCTGGGGCTTACTTTTGACCAATCGCGTTTGTCTCTGGGGCTTACTTTTGACCAATCGCGTTTGTCTCTGGGGCTTACTTTTGACTAATCGCGTTTCTCTCCTCTGGCTAACTTGGACCAATCGCGTTTCTCTCCTCTGGCTAACTTGGACCAATCGCGTTTCTCTCCTGTTCCTTACCTTTGACTTATCACTTGCCGCTGCACTGTTATTGTCATCCCTGCAAAAGGTAAGACTATGCTTAACTTAATTATTCAATTGAATAACTTTTCCCATTATTAATATAAAAAAAAATGTCGCTACCGATCAGATAAATTAAAATCATCCGCCGTCTGCTAATTGATCGTCTACAATGATGTCTGTGATGTTGTATGCAGTTATGTTTTTTGGCTATGAATGAACATAATGATTAAACAAATTGATGAGGTAAAAGTTTGTGAGGAGTAACAGTCTCAGAATAATAATAATAATAAGAAAAGTTTGTGAACAAAAAACAAGGTGATTTTTTTATTTGTGAAAGTTAACAAACGCATTGTTAAAAAAAATTAGGCCTAGACTAAAAGTTTTAAATAGTGTAGAGTGGAATAAATGTAGACTGTGATAGACTGTGTGTGTTTGTGTGTGTTTGTGTGTGTTTGTGTGTGTGTGTGTGTGTGTGTGTGTGTGTGTGTGTGTGTGTGTTTGAGAGTTGACATTTTAAAGTAAACATCATCAGCAGAACATTCTATCAATGTAAGTCTATAGCAACTCAAGTCACACAAGCCTGAAGATCTGTGTAAAATTAAATTATTCCTGGATAAATAAACGTTTAATAAAATAAGTAAAAAACTGTAATATGGTTTACGTGTAGCTTGTTAAATTATGTTACACACTAAACATACAGGTATTTTTTAGGTTGCTAGAGGTAATAGTCTCTTTCTGATTTTCATTTCAGAAAATGTACGCATACCCCGTTTTTCGACGACAATTGGCAACATCAACCCGACTCCTCATGGCGCCATCGCCAGAGGCGAATCGCCTTGAAAATGTTGAGTCTGGAAGGGCTAAACCGAAGGAGCAGGTGCTGGCAGAGGCCAGTACTTTTGTCAGCTCAAACGGTGGAGACCCCAGTGACCAGTTTTTAGTACTGGCTCACTGCAAACTTCAGTTTGGGAAGTACCAGGGCCAGAGATTCAGATGGCTCCTGGAAAACTCGCTGGGTTACGCAGTTTATTTGGTACACAGCATTTCCAATGAGACGGCGAACACAACCCCCCTGTCCCAAAATAAACAAGTGTTCCTACAGTACACCTCTCATATTAGAGAGATGGCAGAAGAAGTGGAGAAGTACGAGAGGAAGCAGGAAATGCAAGCTGAAGCCCGGGCAGTTGGAGACCAGGGCTGCTTGATGGTGGAGTTTGGTGACTTCCAGGGCCGGTCCATGAAGGACGTTTATGAGGATCAGAGCAAGGAGGCCAAAGCCCTCATCAGATACCTGGTTAAGGCAGATGCCAGGCCCAACACAAACATGGCCATTTTTAAAAGCTATGTAGTGAAAAGACAGGCTTCTGCTGTGGGCAGCAGTGTACGTCAGCCTGCACCTCCATCTGCAACATCCAGTGCTTCTGCACCACCACCCGCAACCTCCACTGCTTCTGCACCTCCGCTAACAGCACTCCAAACTGGTGTATCGCAGACTGCCAGTGTGAAAGCGCTGTTGGCACGTGGGAAACATTTGTCTCCTTCACAGCTCGCCAGAAAACTCCTTTCACCAGTTAAATCCTGTGAGTAGGAGTGTTAATATGGAATTTTCTCTACATGTATTACTTTATTGTAAAGGCAAACTTGTCCACTTGCTGTTTCCAGATCCATTACTGAAGGTCACTTTACCTCCTCCAGCACCAGAACTCCCTGCCAAACATTTGGCCCAAAGGCAGCATTACGTAACTGGTAAGCAAGCACCATCTTTCATACGTTTGTCTCTGTGTATTATTGCAGTATTTAGTTTTAACATTTGTGCTCCAGACACTTCCGTTCCCGCTGCTGAAGATGATGCGGAGCTGATGTTTGCAGCATCACAATGTGAAGTACAACTAACTACAGGTGTGGCATATGACACAAATGCATATATTTTAAGTATGTTTTGTGAAAACGCACAGGATTATTTTTTAAAAGAAAATCATCATTTTTTAATATGTTTTGTTTACAATACAGAACTACATCAGATCATGCCTCAAGCGGGATGCATTCTTTGAGTGCACTTCTTCAAACATTAAGGTTGTCTAAAGGTGTCCGTGTATTTATTAGCGTTTTTTTTCGAACTAACCCATTGTTGAACCATCACCGGAGAACTTTTTCACACAGCTTGCTTGTCTCACTAACTCTTTAGCTCCCATTGAGCAGACAGGATGGTGGAGATTCATTGTTTTAGAAGAACAGTTAAAGCGCCATCTCACATTTTCTTTTAGAATTAGCATTTTATCAGGCTCCTATCTTAATGTTCAGCTATTTCACTTGAATGGTAATGAAAATAACCAATTCATTGCTATTACTGTAAAGTAAAAAGAAAATTTGACATGGCACTTTTGGCAGATAGCACTTTTGAGATGACAGAGGTTTTTCCTTACTCTATCTGTGTGCATGCTTCATGTCAGTGGGCATTTTACTGAATTGATCACACCTCATCTTCCTTACTCCGTTACATCTGATCCTCATTCTCAAAGAGCTGTACCGATTCCATATTCGTTACATCAATAAAATGTACACTGTTCTTTGCTTCTTAACACCATTTTCTTTGTTGCTATTCCTAAATATACTCATAATAATTATTAATACTTGTCCAAAATTACTGCTTCGCATGCTGTTTGTGGGCTGCATTTATGGCATTTTACTATCAAATCCAACAGTCATCCTTATTTTATTTTTGTTACTGTTCACTCAGAGGCCTGTGCCGGTCCTTCTCCATCAGCCGAAATAGCAAGAACACCAATTCTTCCACATCATCAGCCATCAGCTGAGCTTCCAAGCCACTGGAAAGATCATCTTCCACCTTTCCAGCATGAGTGGATCCGGAACACACTATTCGTGGCCAATCTGCGAACCGGCAAGCCAGAACTAGTGTCCCAGCTGAAGCTTTGGTGGCATCCTCCTCAGCCCCCTTTAATTCACACTCAGCCACCCGCCTCACCTGACCTCTTCTTCTGTCGGCCCCTTTTCTTATGGATGCCGCTGAAGATGTGGTTAATTCCTCTTGTCTGTGTTCGCCCAGACTGTGGTAAGCACAGACTGACAGCGGCAGGACTCTACCGTACTGTGCGCAAGGTCTTAGACATCGACAGGTGGTATGACCTTGCCACTGAGTATCTGGAGTGCAAAGGCTGCAAAAAGAAGTATCCCGCCTGGTCTGAGGACATTTTAGGACAGCTGGATATGGGCCACCGCAGTCAGTTTCCAGCTTTGCTGACATACAGGTAATTCATAATGACAATCATTCATTAGTTGGCGCTTTTATTGTGTTATTCTTTTACCAATCAAAGCATTTGCATGATTATACTGTTGTTTCCTTAGATACTCATGTGACAACAGGGTGCTGAGGATGATGAGGGAGAGGACACTGGGCAACAGTGTGACTCAGCTTTACAAGAAGCTGATGGAACAACACAGTGAGGCATGGACACAGCGTGTCCTGCAGTACCTGACTGCCTGTGAACCATTCACAACGTCCTCCCTTGTGCAGCCTCCTGTGTTTGCTGAGCCTCCTCTATTACCTGCCCTACCTAAACCTAAGTGGCTGTTAGCTGTGTACGCCAGGGATGTTCTGGGGCGACTGCACGAGGTCAAGGCCAAAATTACTTCTGTCTTTGGTTGTGTTCTCAAGATGGACTCCACAAAAAAGGTATCACAGCACTGTTTATATCATAAATTTGCCTGATATGGATATATGTGCATACATAATGTACATAGTTTTTGACCCTTTTATTTTTCTCAAAAGGTCACAAAGAAACTTGCCGGTGCTGCCTCAGGAACAGCTGCCTGGTGCACAAATGTTGGGAATGAGCATGGTCAAGTCCTTGTATCTGTTCTGACAGCCGCCGAGGGACATGGACTGGACTCCATGGCAGCTGGCCTGATGAAACGCTACCGGGAGGCAGGAGAGGCTGCCCCAAAAGTGATGTACGTGGACAGAGATTGCTGCAGTCAGCACAGCCAGTCTTGGGTGAAGGTCATGTTTTCAGAGTGGGATGAGCTTGAAGTGCGCCTCGACATCTGGCATTTCATGCGGAGATTTGCTGCAGGTGTCACTACAGAGGCTCATCCGCTTTACGGCATCTTCATGGCACGTCTGTCCACGTGCATCTTTCAGTGGGATCCAGAGGATGTGGCTGCTCTTCAGCGTGCAAAGGTGGGTGAGCTGGCGGCAAAGAAGACTGGCCCCATCTCAGAAAAGGTGGTCAGTGCTCGCATTACCAGGAGAGAGTTGGCACTGCACTGCCGGAGGAGGACCAGGGGTGTGGAGGAGACCACCAGATTGATTGGAGCATTGATCGATCTGTTTGACAGTGCAGACGGGAAGGACACTCTGGGAGTTCCTCTGCTGGACCACGAACGGATCCGGCAGATTTGGAAAGAACAGCGGAAGCACGTGCAGTGTATCCAAGACCCAGAGAACTTTCCACTCTACATGAGGAAGGGGACACTGAAGAAAGGTGGCGTGGAGCTCTGCTGTTACAGATGTGCCCGTGGCTCTACATCCTTGGAGTCATTCCACCTCCACCTGAACCGATTTATTCCAGGTATTACATACATATCGATTCCTAATTTTTCTGTAAAAAATAAAAGCACTGTTACTGCTTCCATTAGTTTAAAGTAATGCATCTCCATTCCTCCTCCGTGTCTACCCGTGACATAAATGTCAAACTTTACTGTATTATTACATTTATTTTCTGTCTTGGCTGACAGTTATAATGACATAATATATAATGATATATGTATTACAAGTAACCGGTTACTTCATAGCATCTCAGTAGTTGTACATAGCCTGTACATATGTGAGAAATAAAACTCTTTTTTGTTTTTTAACTTTTAGGAACCAGTGCCAGTGATGCACATTTTCAGGCCTATCTCCTCGAGGGCTTGATGCGTTGGAATGATGACCGGATGGAAGACGCCATAAAAGGAGCATCCTCCATCCGGTCATTTGGCAGTGCCATGAAAGAGGCTGTGGAGCGGCTTAGCCTAACAGTCTTTGGGAAGCCCTGGGATGAGCGCTATCGCCCTCCTGGAGCATATACAGGCAAGACATTTTGTATATTTGTATAATTTTGTCTATTTAGCATTTAATGTACTAGACAAAATATTGAGACAATTTTATTGTTCCCAATTTATTCTTGTAGGTGAATTGCTGGGAATGGAGTATCTTTACAGCCAGACTGGCAAATCACTGACTCCAGTGCTCCAGAACCCAGAAGAGGAAGACAGGCTGGTGGAGGAAGTCAATGACGAGGACCTGCAAGATGAGGGATTTGGGGAAGAGATCACGGAGGACATCACAGTTCCAGTGCTGTATGAGGATGAACCCTGCCGTGATCTCGTGATCAGCCCCTCATCTTTGCCTCTGCCTCAGTCTCCAACATCACTGGCTGAGCCATCCACATCTTCTGGTGGAGAAGGACAGCATCTTGCCCCTGCCCCTTTAGTGCTGTTGCAGCCACCTGACACTGGAAGCAGTCTCTCCAATGAAGCTCAGGTAAGACACTTTAAAGGCTTTATATACTTCCAATCTTGTTTTATTTCACATATTTTAACATTCATTTTCAACTTCTAGGACGCAGTCATTGGACCCGATGGCATCGCTGGTTGGGACAAGGTTCAGGATTTGGCTGGTTACCTGGTGAGCCTTAGTGAGGCTCCTTACCTCACTGATCTGCAGGTGACCGAAGCCATTCAGCTGTGGACAGCTCTCCCTGACATTGACAAACAGCGGGTCAACTATCAGCCTCGACATCAGCCTCAGCTGACACATGGGCGCTTTAAAGCACCGAAGCGGTCAGGAGTCACACCGGGTGTGGAGAGTGTCAAACGGTGTCTGATTGGACATCCTGGGGGTCCAGCACAGTGGCCCAGCACCAGCCGCTTGGTTGAGGCCATTTGTATAAAGCTGTGTGCTTTACACAAGTCACCGACCAAGAAGGCCGGAGTTAGCATCCCCAGGTGGTCTAAAATCCTCTCAGATTACCACCACATCCGAGACCTGGTGCTCAACAGTCGCAGGCTGATGGACGAAACAATGATCCAGCTGTTTGAGCTAAACCAGAGGACACTCATTCAGTGGTTAGCAAAGCACATTATTTGTTTAAAATTCAGTGAACTATTCTAAACATATATATAATAAAAGTAATTAATTTTCAGGTTTCAACGGCGGCAGAAGAATCAGGAAATGAGTGTCCTCGCTCAGGGACTGACTCCACCTGCCCCAATTGCTGTGGCTGATATGCAGCTTCCTCCGCCGAGGGAAAAATTGAATGAAGCGCCATCGACATCAGGTCCAAAGCATAAATTCATCCTTCCGCCAAATCGAGAAGGACAGGCTCCTCGTTTGCGACCAGGTCGACGGCCCGCTGCTGCTAACAGGGAGTGCCCCATCGCAGCTGCCCCCACAGCATCAGGAGATGTGCAGCCCATTTCTGCACCTGGGTCATTGATAGGCACACTAGTCCTTAACCCTGACATGACTGTGTCAATGGTGATTCCGTCTTCTGGTGCAGGCACAGCTCTGCCTGCTCCTGTGCCTGCTGCTCCTGTGTCTGCTGCTCCTGCATCCCGTTACACCCAAAGGAATAGGCGCCGGCGGGCGCAAGAGACGGAAAGCGGAGTTTGTAAGAGGAAGTATCTGCGGGGGGTTAATTTTAACAAGTGCAGCAAATGTGGGCAGCCCAAAACTAAGGAGTTTGGACATAGCCGGTATGGTAGTGCCACATTTTGCTTGCAAGCTTCAAATGGCAAATCTTTAGAAGATTGGTTGGCAGAACAGCGCCAGCAAAATAAACCCCAAACTCCACCTCCTCAATAAGTTTCATCTTTCCTGTATATATTTCATGGGCCAACTCGTTCATATTGTCCTGTATATTTGTTGTATATATTTTAAAGGCCCAAGCGTTCTTATTCTTCTGTATGTAAATATATAAATATGTGTGTGTGTGTGTACTCATTTAAATATGGGTGTGTTTTAATTTCATTTTAATAAACAATTTTACATTCGAAGTGTCTTTATCTCTGAAAATCAATCAAATCATATCCCACACATACAATAAAAGAAAACTATTTTGAATAAACATTTTAATTCAAACATAGTTTATTTAACCATAAACATGTAATATGCTATAATAATGATGTCTAAAACTATGTAAGTGAACATATGATAACTAAATGAAGGCGCAATTGATTGATTGCAATACACATGTTGTCGACAGGTGGCAGCACGGCTCAGCTGAGATTGACCTTGTCGAGCAGCTACGGGTTCGAGGCCAGCCAGTGGAAAGTGAATTGTTACACATGTAACTAAAACTCTTACATAACGCACAGGAATATATCCCGAATATTGTTGCAGGGGAAATTTGTCGACAAATTCACGTTTTCTGCGTCTTTTCGCGTGCGCGGGCGGGCGCAAAGATTGGGCCCCTTCTTTTGCGCAGCAAGCGCTCTACCATTTGAGCTAATTCCCCTGCATTGTCTCCAAAGATGCATATTCCTTTGGCTCATTGAAACGGGGCATACAGGTGGTGGAAATACCTTTCCCATCAGGCTGGAAATCACTATTGTTCTTCATTGTTCGGCTCGTTGGTCTAGGGGTATGATTCTCGCTTCGGGTGCGAGAAAGGCAAGTTTGCCTTTGTTCATCGCTTTGCTCTCGCTAACCGAGAGCTCTTTGACCTCATCAGACCGAGCAGCCTTTCCTCTGTAACTAGGCGGGTCATCTATCAGAATGCGCAAAAAACACGCACCACAGCACACAGGACCACTGGCTTAATGAAAATGCAAGTAAGGCTGGTAGAAAACTTGTGTCGCAAGTTTGCCTTTGTTCATCGCTTTGCTCTCTCTACCCGAGAGCTCTTTGACCTCATCAGACCGAGCAGCCTTTCCTCTGTAACTAGGCGGGTCATCTATCACTTGAAGTCGCATTCCATGGTGTAATGATTAGCACTCTGGACTCAAATCTCAGCTGGCCTTCTCATTAGCAATTGCTACCTTTCACATTGACAACAGGTCACCTGTACACAGCACAGCACAAGGGGACCACTGGGTTAATGAAAATGCAAGTAACTCTGCAAGAAAACTTGTGGAATCTCAAGTGACAACTCCATTGTCTTTGAAAGTGAAGATCCTGCATGATGTTTCTCTGGGTAAAAGCTAGACACATACCATACGGGAGACTCTTGCTATGTGTGTCGAGGTGCATTAGCGAGGAGCGACACCTGCTTGTGTTTTGTGACTGAGCATATGAGCAAGTCCCAACACAACAACATTTTTTTGCAGCGGTGAGCCTCGACGGTTATTATAGGGAGGGCTAAGAAGTACGAAGGAAGCCCCGAAAGACACTGACGTGGAGAATGCGGGCGTCGATCCCGCTACTTCTCGCATGCAAAGCGAGCGCTCTACCATTTGAGCTAATTCCCCTGCATTGTCTCCAAAGATGCATGTTCCTTTGGCTCATTGAAACGGGGCATAAAGGTGGTGGAAATACCTTTCCCATCTGGCTGGAAATCACTATCGTTCTTCATCCTTCGGCTCGTTGGTCTAGGGGTATGATTCTCGCTTTGGGTGCGAGAGGTCCCGGGTTCAAATCCCGGACGAGCCCTGCTTTAAGCTTTCTACATAAGGCTGGACGTACTTAAAGGACTTAAGCGTTCCACATAAGACAGGACGTTCTTAAAGGAGCGCTATGCGAATCCGAAATTGGCCCTTAGCTCAGTTTGGAGAGTGTTACACTGAAGATTTGAATGTCCATTGATCTATCCTGGGTTTTGGCAAGTTTGCCTTTGTTCATCGCTTTGCTCTCGCTACCCGAGAGCTCTTTGACCTCATCAGACCGAGCAGCCTTTCCTCTGTAACTAGGCGGGTCATCTATCACTTGAAGTCGCATTCCATGGTGTAATGATTAGCACTCTGGACTCAAATCTCAGCTGGCCTTCTCATTAGCAATTGCTACCTTTCACACTGACAACAGGTCACCTGTACACAATGCGCCAAAGGTCTTTACACCCAAGGGAAAGCGGAAAATACAGCAGAACAAATTGGCCATGTCTGAAACGTGCATGTGGTTGCACATAAACACCAAAATTATCATAAAAAAAACATCTGGGCAGAGAGATTTTTTATGCCCAGGGCTAATGACTTGTTTTGACAATTGCCCAAAAATAAGGTTTATATCGCTTTTCGAGATACTACAAAAAAGCAAAACAACACGCAGCACAGCACAGCACAAGGGGACCACTGGCTTAATGAAAATGCAAGTAACTTTGCAAGAAAACTTGTGGAATCTCAAGTGACAACTCCATTGTCTTTGAAAGTGAAGATCCTGCATGATGTTTCTCTGGGTAAAAGCTAGACACATACCATACGGGAAACTCTTGTTATGTGTGTCGAGGTGCATTAGCGAGGAGAGACACCTGCTTGTGTTTTGTGACTGAGCATATGAGCAAGTCCCAACACAACAACCTTTTTTTGCAGCAGTGAGCCTCGACGGTTATTATAGGGAGGGCTAAGAAGTACGATGGAAGCCCCGAAAGACACTGACGTGGAGAATGCAGGCGTCGATCCCGCTACTTCTCGCATGCAAAGCGAGCGCTCTACCATTTGAGCTAATTCCCCTGCATTGTCTCCAAAGATGCATGTTCCTTTGGCTCATTGAAACGGGGCATAAAGGTGGTGGAAATACCTTTCCCATCTGGCTGGAAATCACTATCGTTCTTCATCCCTCGGCTCGTTGGTCTAGGGGCATGATTCTCGCTTAGGGTGCGAGAGGTCCCGGGTTCAAATCCCGGACGAGCCCTGCTTTAAGCTTTCTACATAAGGCTGGACGTACTTAAAGGAGTGCTATGCAAATCCGTTTTGTGACTGAGTTGACCCCTCGGCCGGTTAGCTCAGTTGGTTATCGACCTCTGCCGAAATGAGGACACGTTTTAACAACTGCCCAACAATAATGGGGATTGTCACTTTTCGAGAAACTAGCAGAATGTGCAAAAAACACGCACCACAGCACACAGGACCACTGGCTTAATGAAAATGCAAGTAAGGCTGGTAGAAAACTTGCGTCGAGGTGCATTAGTGAGGAGCAACACCTGCTTGTGTTTTGTGACTGAGCGTATGAGCAAGTCCCAACACAACAACCTTTTTTGCAGCGGTGAGCCTCGACGGGTATTATAGGGAGGGCAAAGGAAGCCCCGAAAGACACTGACGTGGAGAATGCGGGCATCGATCCCGCTACTTCTTGCATGCTAAGCAAGCGCTCTACCATTTGAGCTAATTCCCCTGCATTGTCTCCAAAGATGCATATTCCTTTGGCTCATTGAAACGGGGCATACAGGTGGTGGAAATACCTTTCCCATCAGGCTGGAAATCACTATTGTTCTTCATTGTTCGGCTCGTTGGTCTAGGGGTATGATTCTCGCTTCGGGTGCGAGAAAGGCAAGTTTGCCTTTGCTCTCGCTAACCGAGAGCTCTTTGACCTCATCAGACCGAGCAGCCTTTCCTCTGTAACTAGGCGGGTCATCTATCAGAATGCGCAAAAAACACGCACCACAGCACACAGGACCACTGGCTTAATGAAAATGCAAGTAAGGCTGGTAGAAAACTTGTGTCGCAAGTTTGCCTTTGTTCATCGCTTTGCTCTCGCTACCCGAGAGCTCTTTGACCTCATCAGACCGAGCAGCCTTTCCTCTGTAACTAGGCGGGTCATCTATCACTTGAAGTCGCATTCCATGGTGTAATGATTAGCACTCTGGACTCAAATCTCAGCTGGCCTTCTCATTAGCAATTGCTACCTTTCACATTGACAACAGGTCACCTGTACACAGCACAGCACAAGGGGACCACTGGGTTAATGAAAATGCAAGTAACTCTGCAAGAAAACTTGTGGAATCTCAAGTGACAACTCCATTGTCTTTGAAAGTGAAGATCCTGCATGATGTTTCTCTGGGTAAAAGCTAGACACATACCATACGGGAGACTCTTGCTATGTGTGTCGAGGTGCATTAGCGAGGAGCGACACCTGCTTGTGTTTTGTGACTGAGCATATGAGCAAGTCCCAACACAACAACATTTTTTTGCAGCGGTGAGCCTCGACGGTTATTATAGGGAGGGCTAAGAAGTACGAAGGAAGCCCCGAAAGACACTGACGTGGAGAATGCGGGCGTCGATCCCGCTACTTCTCGCATGCAAAGCGAGCGCTCTACCATTTGAGCTAATTCCCCTGCATTGTCTCCAAAGATGCATGTTCCTTTGGCTCATTGAAACGGGGCATAAAGGTGGTGGAAATACCTTTCCCATCTGGCTGGAAATCACTATCGTTCTTCATCCTTCGGCTCGTTGGTCTAGGGGTATGATTCTCGCTTTGGGTGCGAGAGGTCCCGGGTTCAAATCCCGGACGAGCCCTGCTTTAAGCTTTCTACATAAGGCTGGACGTACTTAAAGGACTTAAGCGTTCCACATAAGACAGGACGTTCTTAAAGGAGCGCTATGCGAATCCGAAATTGGCCCTTAGCTCAGTTTGGAGAGTGTTACACTGAAGATTTGAATGTCCATTGATCTATCCTGGGTTTTGGCAAGTTTGCCTTTGTTCATCGCTTTGCTCTCGCTACCCGAGAGCTCTTTGACCTCATCAGACCGAGCAGCCTTTCCTCTGTAACTAGGCGGGTCATCTATCACTTGAAGTCGCATTCCATGGTGTAATGATTAGCACTCTGGACTCAAATCTCAGCTGGCCTTCTCATTAGCAATTGCTACCTTTCACACTGACAACAGGTCACCTGTACACAATGCGCCAAAGGTCTTTACACCCAAGGGAAAGCGGAAAATACAGCAGAACAAATTGGCCATGTCTGAAACGTGCATGTGGTTGCACATAAACACCAAAATTATCATAAAAAAAACATCTGGGCAGAGAGATTTTTTATGCCCAGGGCTAATGACTTGTTTTGACAATTGCCCAAAAATAAGGTTTATATCGCTTTTCGAGATACTACAAAAAAGCAAAACAACACGCAGCACAGCACAGCACAAGGGGACCACTGGCTTAATGAAAATGCAAGTAACTTTGCAAGAAAACTTGTGGAATCTCAAGTGACAACTCCATTGTCTTTGAAAGTGAAGATCCTGCATGATGTTTCTCTGGGTAAAAGCTAGACACATACCATACGGGAAACTCTTGTTATGTGTGTCGAGGTGCATTAGCGAGGAGAGACACCTGCTTGTGTTTTGTGACTGAGCATATGAGCAAGTCCCAACACAACAACCTTTTTTTGCAGCAGTGAGCCTCGACGGTTATTATAGGGAGGGCTAAGAAGTACGATGGAAGCCCCGAAAGACACTGACGTGGAGAATGCGGGCGTCGATCCCGCTACTTCTCGCATGCAAAGCGAGCGCTCTACCATTTGAGCTAATTCCCCTGCATTGTCTCCAAAGATGCATGTTCCTTTGGCTCATTGAAACGGGGCATAAAGGTGGTGGAAATACCTTTCCCATCTGGCTGGAAATCACTATCGTTCTTCATCCCTCGGCTCGTTGGTCTAGGGGCATGATTCTCGCTTAGGGTGCGAGAGGTCCCGGGTTCAAATCCCGGACGAGCCCTGCTTTAAGCTTTCTACATAAAGCTGGACGTACTTAAAGGAGTGCTATGCAAATCCGTTTTGTGACTGAGTTGACCCCTCGGCCGGTTAGCTCAGTTGGTTATCGACCTCTGCCGAAATGAGGACACGTTTTAACAACTGCCCAACAATAATGGGGATTGTCACTTTTCGAGAAACTAGCAGAATGTGCAAAAAACACGCACCACAGCACACAGGACCACTGGCTTAATGAAAATGCAAGTAAGGCTGGTAGAAAACTTGCGTCGAGGTGCATTAGTGAGGAGCAACACCTGCTTGTGTTTTGTGACTGAGCGTATGAGCAAGTCCCAACACAACAACCTTTTTTGCAGCGGTGAGCCTCGACGGGTATTATAGGGAGGGCAAAGGAAGCCCCGAAAGACACTGACGTGGAGAATGCGGGCATCGATCCCGCTACTTCTTGCATGCTAAGCAAGCGCTCTACCATTTGAGCTAATTCCCCTGCATTGTCTCCAAAGATGCATATTCCTTTGGCTCATTGAAACGGGGCATACAGGTGGTGGAAATACCTTTCCCATCAGGCTGGAAATCACTATTGTTCTTCATTGTTCGGCTCGTTGGTCTAGGGGTATGATTCTCGCTTCGGGTGCGAGAAAGGCAAGTTTGCCTTTGTTCATCGCTTTGCTCTCGCTAACCGAGAGCTCTTTGACCTCATCAGACCGAGCAGCCTTTCCTCTGTAACTAGGCGGGTCATCTATCAGAATGCGCAAAAAACACGCACCACAGCACACAGGACCACTGGCTTAATGAAAATGCAAGTAAGGCTGGTAGAAAACTTGTGTCGCAAGTTTGCCTTTGTTCATCGCTTTGCTCTCGCTACCCGAGAGCTCTTTGACCTCATCAGACCGAGCAGCCTTTCCTCTGTAACTAGGCGGGTCATCTATCACTTGAAGTCGCATTCCATGGTGTAATGATTAGCACTCTGGACTCAAATCTCAGCTGGCCTTCTCATTAGCAATTGCTACCTTTCACATTGACAACAGGTCACCTGTACACAGCACAGCACAAGGGGACCACTGGGTTAATGAAAATGCAAGTAACTCTGCAAGAAAACTTGTGGAATCTCAAGTGACAACTCCATTGTCTTTGAAAGTGAAGATCCTGCATGATGTTTCTCTGGGTAAAAGCTAGACACATACCATACGGGAGACTCTTGCTATGTGTGTCGAGGTGCATTAGCGAGGAGCGACACCTGCTTGTGTTTTGTGACTGAGCATATGAGCAAGTCCCAACACAACAACATTTTTTTGCAGCGGTGAGCCTCGACGGTTATTATAGGGAGGGCTAAGAAGTACGAAGGAAGCCCCGAAAGACACTGACGTGGAGAATGCGGGCGTCGATCCCGCTACTTCTCGCATGCAAAGCGAGCGCTCTACCATTTGAGCTAATTCCCCTGCATTGTCTCCAAAGATGCATGTTCCTTTGGCTCATTGAAACGGGGCATAAAGGTGGTGGAAATACCTTTCCCATCTGGCTGGAAATCACTATCGTTCTTCATCCTTCGGCTCGTTGGTCTAGGGGTATGATTCTCGCTTTGGGTGCGAGAGGTCCCGGGTTCAAATCCCGGACGAGCCCTGCTTTAAGCTTTCTACATAAGGCTGGACGTACTTAAAGGACTTAAGCGTTCCACATAAGACAGGACGTTCTTAAAGGAGCGCTATGCGAATCCGAAATTGGCCCTTAGCTCAGTTTGGAGAGTGTTACACTGAAGATTTGAATGTCCATTGATCTATCCTGGGTTTTGGCAAGTTTGCCTTTGTTCATCGCTTTGCTCTCGCTACCCGAGAGCTCTTTGACCTCATCAGACCGAGCAGCCTTTCCTCTGTAACTAGGCGGGTCATCTATCACTTGAAGTCGCATTCCATGGTGTAATGATTAGCACTCTGGACTCAAATCTCAGCTGGCCTTCTCATTAGCAATTGCTACCTTTCACACTGACAACAGGTCACCTGTACACAATGCGCCAAAGGTCTTTACACCCAAGGGAAAGCGGAAAATACAGCAGAACAAATTGGCCATGTCTGAAACGTGCATGTGGTTGCACATAAACACCAAAATTATCATAAAAAAAAACATCTGGGCAGAGAGATTTTTTATGCCCAGGGCTAATGACTTGTTTTGACAATTGCCCAAAAATAAGGTTTATATCGCTTTTCGAGATACTACAAAAAAGCAAAACAACACGCAGCACAGCACAGCACAAGGGGACCACTGGCTTAATGAAAATGCAAGTAACTTTGCAAGAAAACTTGTGGAATCTCAAGTGACAACTCCATTGTCTTTGAAAGTGAAGATCCTGCATGATGTTTCTCTGGGTAAAAGCTAGACACATACCATACGGGAGACTCTTGTTATGTGTGTCGAGGTGCATTAGCGAGGAGAGACACCTGCTTGTGTTTTGTGACTGAGCATATGAGCAAGTCCCAACACAACAACCTTTTTTTGCAGCAGTGAGCCTCGACGGTTATTATAGGGAGGGCTAAGAAGTACGATGGAAGCCCCGAAAGACACTGACGTGGAGAATGCGGGCGTCGATCCCGCTACTTCTCGCATGCAAAGCGAGCGCTCTACCATTTGAGCTAATTCCCCTGCATTTTCTCCAAAGATGCATGTTCCTTTGGCTCATTGAAACGGGGCATAAAGGTGGTGGAAATACCTTTCCCATCTGGCTGGAAATCACTATCGTTCTTCATCACTCGGCTCGTTGGTCTAGGGGCATGATTCTCGCTTAGGGTGCGAGAGGTCCCGGGTTCAAATCCCGGACGAGCCCTGCTTTAAGCTTTCTACATAAGGCTGGACGTACTTAAAGGAGTGCTATGCAAATCCGTTTTGTGACTGAGTTGACCCCTCGGCCGGTTAGCTCAGTTGGTTATCGACCTCTGCCGAAATAAGGACACGTTTTAACAACTGCCCAACAATAATGGGGATTGTCACTTTTCGAGAAACTAGCAGAATGTGCAAAAAACACGCACCACAGCACACAGGACCACTGGCTTAATGAAAATGCAAGTAAGGCTGGTAGAAAACTTGCGTCGAGGTGCATTAGTGAGGAGCAACACCTGCTTGTGTTTTGTGACTGAGCGTATGAGCAAGTCCCAACACAACAACCTTTTTTGCAGCGGTGAGCCTCGACGGGTATTATAGGGAGGGCAAAGGAAGCCCCGAAAGACACTGACGTGGAGAATGCGGGCATCGATCCCGCTACTTCTTGCTTGCGCTTGCTGCTTCTCACTGGTTACGCCAAAGTAAGCCCAAAGTAAGCCCAAATGAGCCAATCACATTTGTCTCTGGGGCTTACTTTTGACCAATCACATTTGTCTCTGGGGCTTACTTTTGACCAATCATGTTTGTCTCTGGGGCTTACTTTTGACCAATCATGTTTGTCTCTGGGGCTTACTTTTGACCAATCACGTTTGTCTCTGGGGCTTACTTTTGACCAATCGCGTTTGTCTCTGGGGCTTACTTTTGACCAATCGCGTTTGTCTCTGGGGCTTACTTTTGACTAATCGCGTTTCTCTCCTCTGGCTAACTTGGACCAATCGCGTTTCTCTCCTCTGGCTAACTTGGACCAATCGCGTTTCTCTCCTGTTCCTTACCTTTGACTTATCACTTGCCGCTGCACTGTTATTGTCATCCCTGCAAAAGGTAAGACTATGCTTAACGTAATTATTCAATTGAATAACTTTTCCCATTATTAATATAAAAAAAAATGTCGCTACCGATCAGATAAATTAAAATCATCCGCCGTCTGCTAATTGATCGTCTACAATGATGTCTGTGATGTTGTATGCAGTTATGTTTTTTGGCTATGAATGAACATAATGATTAAACAAATTGATGAGGTAAAAGTTTGTGAGGAGTAACAGTCTCAGAATAATAATAATAATAAGAAAAGTTTGTGAACAAAAAACAAGGTGATTTTTTTATTTGTGAAAGTTAACAAACGCATTGTTAAAAAAAAATAGGCCTAGACTAAAAGTTTTAAATAGTGTAGAGTGGAATAAATGTAGACTGTGATAGACTGTGTGTGTTTGTGTGTGTTTGTGTGTGTTTGTGTGTGTGTGTGTGTGTGTGTGTGTGTGTGTGTGTGTTTGAGAGTTGACATTTTAAAGTAAACATCATCAGCAGAACATTCTATCAATGTAAGTCTATAGCAACTCAAGTCACACAAGCCTGAAGATCTGTGTAAAATTAAATTATTCCTGGATAAATAAACGTTTAATAAAATAAGTAAAAAACTGTAATATGGTTTACGTGTAGCTTGTTAAATTATGTTACACACTAAACATACAGGTATTTTTTAGGTTGCTAGAGGTAATAGTCTCTTTCTGATTTTCATTTCAGAAAATGTACGCATACCCCGTTTTTCGACGACAATTGGCAACATCAACCCGACTCCTCATGGCGCCATCGCCAGAGGCGAATCGCCTTGAAAATGTTGAGTCTGGAAGGGCTAAACCGAAGGAGCAGGTGCTGGCAGAGGCCAGTACTTTTGTCAGCTCAAACGGTGGAGACCCCAGTGACCAGTTTTTAGTACTGGCTCACTGCAAACTTCAGTTTGGGAAGTACCAGGGCCAGAGATTCAGATGGCTCCTGGAAAACTCGCTGGGTTACGCAGTTTATTTGGTACACAGCATTTCCAATGAGACGGCGAACACAACCCCCCTGTCCCAAAATAAACAAGTGTTCCTACAGTACACCTCTCATATTAGAGAGATGGCAGAAGAAGTGGAGAAGTACGAGAGGAAGCAGGAAATGCAAGCTGAAGCCCGGGCAGTTGGAGACCAGGGCTGCTTGATGGTGGAGTTTGGTGACTTCCAGGGCCGGTCCATGAAGGACGTTTATGAGGATCAGAGCAAGGAGGCCAAAGCCCTCATCAGATACCTGGTTAAGGCAGATGCCAGGCCCAACACAAACATGGCCATTTTTAAAAGCTATGTAGTGAAAAGACAGGCTTCTGCTGTGGGCAGCAGTGTACGTCAGCCTGCACCTCCATCTGCAACATCCAGTGCTTCTGCACCACCACCCGCAACCTCCACTGCTTCTGCACCTCCGCTAACAGCACTCCAAACTGGTGTATCGCAGACTGCCAGTGTGAAAGCGCTGTTGGCACGTGGGAAACATTTGTCTCCTTCACAGCTCGCCAGAAAACTCCTTTCACCAGTTAAATCCTGTGAGTAGGAGTGTTAATATGGAATTTTCTCTACATGTATTACTTTATTGTAAAGGCAAACTTGTCCACTTGCTGTTTCCAGATCCATTACTGAAGGTCACTTTACCTCCTCCAGCACCAGAACTCCCTGCCAAACATTTGGCCCAAAGGCAGCATTACGTAACTGGTAAGCAAGCACCATCTTTCATACGTTTGTCTCTGTGTATTATTGCAGTATTTAGTTTTAACATTTGTGCTCCAGACACTTCCGTTCCCGCTGCTGAAGATGATGCGGAGCTGATGTTTGCAGCATCACAATGTGAAGTACAACTAACTACAGGTGTGGCATATGACACAAATGCATATATTTTAAGTATGTTTTGTGAAAACGCACAGGATTATTTTTTAAAAGAAAATCATCATTTTTTAATATGTTTTGTTTACAATACAGAACTACATCAGATCATGCCTCAAGCGGGATGCATTCTTTGAGTGCACTTCTTCAAACATTAAGGTTGTCTAAAGGTGTCCGTGTATTTATTAGCGTTTTTTTTCGAACTAACCCATTGTTGAACCATCACCGGAGAACTTTTTCACACAGCTTGCTTGTCTCACTAACTCTTTAGCTCCCATTGAGCAGACAGGATGGTGGAGATTCATTGTTTTAGAAGAACAGTTAAAGCGCCATCTCACATTTTCTTTTAGAATTAGCATTTTATCAGGCTCCTATCTTAATGTTCAGCTATTTCACTTGAATGGTAATGAAAATAACCAATTCATTGCTATTACTGTAAAGTAAAAAGAAAATTTGACATGGCACTTTTGGCAGATAGCACTTTTGAGATGACAGAGGTTTTTCCTTACTCTATCTGTGTGCATGCTTCATGTCAGTGGGCATTTTACTGAATTGATCACACCTCATCTTCCTTACTCCGTTACATCTGATCCTCATTCTCAAAGAGCTGTACCGATTCCATATTCGTTACATCAATAAAATGTACACTGTTCTTTGCTTCTTAACACCATTTTCTTTGTTGCTATTCCTAAATATACTCATAATAATTATTAATACTTGTCCAAAATTACTGCTTCGCATGCTGTTTGTGGGCTGCATTTATGGCATTTTACTATCAAATCCAACAGTCATCCTTATTTTATTTTTGTTACTGTTCACTCAGAGGCCTGTGCCGGTCCTTCTCCATCAGCCGAAATAGCAAGAACACCAATTCTTCCACATCATCAGCCATCAGCTGAGCTTCCAAGCCACTGGAAAGATCATCTTCCACCTTTCCAGCATGAGTGGATCCGGAACACACTATTCGTGGCCAATCTGCGAACCGGCAAGCCAGAACTAGTGTCCCAGCTGAAGCTTTGGTGGCATCCTCCTCAGCCCCCTTTAATTCACACTCAGCCACCCGCCTCACCTGACCTCTTCTTCTGTCGGCCCCTTTTCTTATGGATGCCGCTGAAGATGTGGTTAATTCCTCTTGTCTGTGTTCGCCCAGACTGTGGTAAGCACAGACTGACAGCGGCAGGACTCTACCGTACTGTGCGCAAGGTCTTAGACATCGACAGGTGGTATGACCTTGCCACTGAGTATCTGGAGTGCAAAGGCTGCAAAAAGAAGTATCCCGCCTGGTCTGAGGACATTTTAGGACAGCTGGATATGGGCCACCGCAGTCAGTTTCCAGCTTTGCTGACATACAGGTAATTCATAATGACAATCATTCATTAGTTGGCGCTTTTATTGTGTTATTCTTTTACCAATCAAAGCATTTGCATGATTATACTGTTGTTTCCTTAGATACTCATGTGACAACAGGGTGCTGAGGATGATGAGGGAGAGGACACTGGGCAACAGTGTGACTCAGCTTTACAAGAAGCTGATGGAACAACACAGTGAGGCATGGACACAGCGTGTCCTGCAGTACCTGACTGCCTGTGAACCATTCACAACGTCCTCCCTTGTGCAGCCTCCTGTGTTTGCTGAGCCTCCTCTATTACCTGCCCTACCTAAACCTAAGTGGCTGTTAGCTGTGTACGCCAGGGATGTTCTGGGGCGACTGCACGAGGTCAAGGCCAAAATTACTTCTGTCTTTGGTTGTGTTCTCAAGATGGACTCCACAAAAAAGGTATCACAGCACTGTTTATATCATAAATTTGCCTGATATGGATATATGTGCATACATAATGTACATAGTTTTTGACCCTTTTATTTTTCTCAAAAGGTCACAAAGAAACTTGCCGGTGCTGCCTCAGGAACAGCTGCCTGGTGCACAAATGTTGGGAATGAGCATGGTCAAGTCCTTGTATCTGTTCTGACAGCCGCCGAGGGACATGGACTGGACTCCATGGCAGCTGGCCTGATGAAACGCTACCGGGAGGCAGGAGAGGCTGCCCCAAAAGTGATGTACGTGGACAGAGATTGCTGCAGTCAGCACAGCCAGTCTTGGGTGAAGGTCATGTTTTCAGAGTGGGATGAGCTTGAAGTGCGCCTCGACATCTGGCATTTCATGCGGAGATTTGCTGCAGGTGTCACTACAGAGGCTCATCCGCTTTACGGCATCTTCATGGCACGTCTGTCCACGTGCATCTTTCAGTGGGATCCAGAGGATGTGGCTGCTCTTCAGCGTGCAAAGGTGGGTGAGCTGGCGGCAAAGAAGACTGGCCCCATCTCAGAAAAGGTGGTCAGTGCTCGCATTACCAGGAGAGAGTTGGCACTGCACTGCCGGAGGAGGACCAGGGGTGTGGAGGAGACCACCAGATTGATTGGAGCATTGATCGATCTGTTTGACAGTGCAGACGGGAAGGACACTCTGGGAGTTCCTCTGCTGGACCACGAACGGATCCGGCAGATTTGGAAAGAACAGCGGAAGCACGTGCAGTGTATCCAAGACCCAGAGAACTTTCCACTCTACATGAGGAAGGGGACACTGAAGAAAGGTGGCGTGGAGCTCTGCTGTTACAGATGTGCCCGTGGCTCTACATCCTTGGAGTCATTCCACCTCCACCTGAACCGATTTATTCCAGGTATTACATACATATCGATTCCTAATTTTTCTGTAAAAAATAAAAGCACTGTTACTGCTTCCATTAGTTTAAAGTAATGCATCTCCATTCCTCCTCCGTGTCTACCCGTGACATAAATGTCAAACTTTACTGTATTATTACATTTATTTTCTGTCTTGGCTGACAGTTATAATGACATAATATATAATGATATATGTATTACAAGTAACCGGTTACTTCATAGCATCTCAGTAGTTGTACATAGCCTGTACATATGTGAGAAATAAAACTCTTTTTTGTTTTTTAACTTTTAGGAACCAGTGCCAGTGATGCACATTTTCAGGCCTATCTCCTCGAGGGCTTGATGCGTTGGAATGATGACCGGATGGAAGACGCCATAAAAGGAGCATCCTCCATCCGGTCATTTGGCAGTGCCATGAAAGAGGCTGTGGAGCGGCTTAGCCTAACAGTCTTTGGGAAGCCCTGGGATGAGCGCTATCGCCCTCCTGGAGCATATACAGGCAAGACATTTTGTATATTTGTATAATTTTGTCTATTTAGCATTTAATGTACTAGACAAAATATTGAGACAATTTTATTGTTCCCAATTTATTCTTGTAGGTGAATTGCTGGGAATGGAGTATCTTTACAGCCAGACTGGCAAATCACTGACTCCAGTGCTCCAGAACCCAGAAGAGGAAGACAGGCTGGTGGAGGAAGTCAATGACGAGGACCTGCAAGATGAGGGATTTGGGGAAGAGATCACGGAGGACATCACAGTTCCAGTGCTGTATGAGGATGAACCCTGCCGTGATCTCGTGATCAGCCCCTCATCTTTGCCTCTGCCTCAGTCTCCAACATCACTGGCTGAGCCATCCACATCTTCTGGTGGAGAAGGACAGCATCTTGCCCCTGCCCCTTTAGTGCTGTTGCAGCCACCTGACACTGGAAGCAGTCTCTCCAATGAAGCTCAGGTAAGACACTTTAAAGGCTTTATATACTTCCAATCTTGTTTTATTTCACATATTTTAACATTCATTTTCAACTTCTAGGACGCAGTCATTGGACCCGATGGCATCGCTGGTTGGGACAAGGTTCAGGATTTGGCTGGTTACCTGGTGAGCCTTAGTGAGGCTCCTTACCTCACTGATCTGCAGGTGACCGAAGCCATTCAGCTGTGGACAGCTCTCCCTGACATTGACAAACAGCGGGTCAACTATCAGCCTCGACATCAGCCTCAGCTGACACATGGGCGCTTTAAAGCACCGAAGCGGTCAGGAGTCACACCGGGTGTGGAGAGTGTCAAACGGTGTCTGATTGGACATCCTGGGGGTCCAGCACAGTGGCCCAGCACCAGCCGCTTGGTTGAGGCCATTTGTATAAAGCTGTGTGCTTTACACAAGTCACCGACCAAGAAGGCCGGAGTTAGCATCCCCAGGTGGTCTAAAATCCTCTCAGATTACCACCACATCCGAGACCTGGTGCTCAACAGTCGCAGGCTGATGGACGAAACAATGATCCAGCTGTTTGAGCTAAACCAGAGGACACTCATTCAGTGGTTAGCAAAGCACATTATTTGTTTAAAATTCAGTGAACTATTCTAAACATATATATAATAAAAGTAATTAATTTTCAGGTTTCAACGGCGGCAGAAGAATCAGGAAATGAGTGTCCTCGCTCAGGGACTGACTCCACCTGCCCCAATTGCTGTGGCTGATATGCAGCTTCCTCCGCCGAGGGAAAAATTGAATGAAGCGCCATCGACATCAGGTCCAAAGCATAAATTCATCCTTCCGCCAAATCGAGAAGGACAGGCTCCTCGTTTGCGACCAGGTCGACGGCCCGCTGCTGCTAACAGGGAGTGCCCCATCGCAGCTGCCCCCACAGCATCAGGAGATGTGCAGCCCATTTCTGCACCTGGGTCATTGATAGGCACACTAGTCCTTAACCCTGACATGACTGTGTCAATGGTGATTCCGTCTTCTGGTGCAGGCACAGCTCTGCCTGCTCCTGTGCCTGCTGCTCCTGTGTCTGCTGCTCCTGCATCCCGTTACACCCAAAGGAATAGGCGCCGGCGGGCGCAAGAGACGGAAAGCGGAGTTTGTAAGAGGAAGTATCTGCGGGGGGTTAATTTTAACAAGTGCAGCAAATGTGGGCAGCCCAAAACTAAGGAGTTTGGACATAGCCGGTATGGTAGTGCCACATTTTGCTTGCAAGCTTCAAATGGCAAATCTTTAGAAGATTGGTTGGCAGAACAGCGCCAGCAAAATAAACCCCAAACTCCACCTCCTCAATAAGTTTCATCTTTCCTGTATATATTTCATGGGCCAACTCGTTCATATTGTCCTGTATATTTGTTGTATATATTTTAAAGGCCCAAGCGTTCTTATTCTTCTGTATGTAAATATATAAATATGTGTGTGTGTGTGTACTCATTTAAATATGGGTGTGTTTTAATTTCATTTTAATAAACAATTTTACATTCGAAGTGTCTTTATCTCTGAAAATCAATCAAATCATATCCCACACATACAATAAAAGAAAACTATTTTGAATAAACATTTTAATTCAAACATAGTTTATTTAACCATAAACATGTAATATGCTATAATAATGATGTCTAAAACTATGTAAGTGAACATATGATAACTAAATGAAGGCGCAATTGATTGATTGCAATACACGTGTTGTCGACAGGTGGCAGCACGGCTCAGCTGAGATTGACCTTGTCGAGCAGCTACGGGTTCGAGGCCAGCCAGTGGAAAGTGAATTGTTACACATGTAACTAAAACTCTTACATAACGCACAGGAATATATCCCGAATATTGTTGCAGGGGAAATTTGTCGACAAATTCACGTTTTCTGCGTCTTTTCGCGTGCGCGGGCGGGCGCAAAGATTGGGCCCCTTCTTTTGCGCAGCAAGCGCTCTACCATTTGAGCTAATTCCCCTGCATTGTCTCCAAAGATGCATATTCCTTTGGCTCATTGAAACGGGGCATACAGGTGGTGGAAATACCTTTCCCATCAGGCTGGAAATCACTATTGTTCTTCATTGTTCGGCTCGTTGGTCTAGGGGTATGATTCTCGCTTCGGGTGCGAGAAAGGCAAGTTTGCCTTTGTTCATCGCTTTGCTCTCGCTAACCGAGAGCTCTTTGACCTCATCAGACCGAGCAGCCTTTCCTCTGTAACTAGGCGGGTCATCTATCAGAATGCGCAAAAAACACGCACCACAGCACACAGGACCACTGGCTTAATGAAAATGCAAGTAAGGCTGGTAGAAAACTTGTGTCGCAAGTTTGCCTTTGTTCATCGCTTTGCTCTCGCTACCCGAGAGCTCTTTGACCTCATCAGACCGAGCAGCCTTTCCTCTGTAACTAGGCGGGTCATCTATCACTTGAAGTCGCATTCCATGGTGTAATGATTAGCACTCTGGACTCAAATCTCAGCTGGCCTTCTCATTAGCAATTGCTACCTTTCACATTGACAACAGGTCACCTGTACACAGCACAGCACAAGGGGACCACTGGGTTAATGAAAATGCAAGTAACTCTGCAAGAAAACTTGTGGAATCTCAAGTGACAACTCCATTGTCTTTGAAAGTGAAGATCCTGCATGATGTTTCTCTGGGTAAAAGCTAGACACATACCATACGGGAGACTCTTGCTATGTGTGTCGAGGTGCATTAGCGAGGAGCGACACCTGCTTGTGTTTTGTGACTGAGCATATGAGCAAGTCCCAACACAACAACATTTTTTTGCAGCGGTGAGCCTCGACGGTTATTATAGGGAGGGCTAAGAAGTACGAAGGAAGCCCCGAAAGACACTGACGTGGAGAATGCGGGCGTCGATCCCGCTACTTCTCGCATGCAAAGCGAGCGCTCTACCATTTGAGCTAATTCCCCTGCATTGTCTCCAAAGATGCATGTTCCTTTGGCTCATTGAAACGGGGCATAAAGGTGGTGGAAATACCTTTCCCATCTGGCTGGAAATCACTATCGTTCTTCATCCTTCGGCTCGTTGGTCTAGGGGTATGATTCTCGCTTTGGGTGCGAGAGGTCCCGGGTTCAAATCCCGGACGAGCCCTGCTTTAAGCTTTCTACATAAGGCTGGACGTACTTAAAGGACTTAAGCGTTCCACATAAGACAGGACGTTCTTAAAGGAGCGCTATGCGAATCCGAAATTGGCCCTTAGCTCAGTTTGGAGAGTGTTACACTGAAGATTTGAATGTCCATTGATCTATCCTGGGTTTTGGCAAGTTTGCCTTTGTTCATCGCTTTGCTCTCGCTACCCGAGAGCTCTTTGACCTCATCAGACCGAGCAGCCTTTCCTCTGTAACTAGGCGGGTCATCTATCACTTGAAGTCGCATTCCATGGTGTAATGATTAGCACTCTGGACTCAAATCTCAGCTGGCCTTCTCATTAGCAATTGCTACCTTTCACACTGACAACAGGTCACCTGTACACAATGCGCCAAAGGTCTTTACACCCAAGGGAAAGCGGAAAATACAGCAGAACAAATTGGCCATGTCTGAAACGTGCATGTGGTTGCACATAAACACCAAAATTATCATAAAAAAAACATCTGGGCAGAGAGATTTTTTATGCCCAGGGCTAATGACTTGTTTTGACAATTGCCCAAAAATAAGGTTTATATCGCTTTTCGAGATACTACAAAAAAGCAAAACAACACGCAGCACAGCACAGCACAAGGGGACCACTGGCTTAATGAAAATGCAAGTAACTTTGCAAGAAAACTTGTGGAATCTCAAGTGACAACTCCATTGTCTTTGAAAGTGAAGATCCTGCATGATGTTTCTCTGGGTAAAAGCTAGACACATACCATACGGGAGACTCTTGTTATGTGTGTCGAGGTGCATTAGCGAGGAGAGACACCTGCTTGTGTTTTGTGACTGAGCATATGAGCAAGTCCCAACACAACAACCTTTTTTTGCAGCAGTGAGCCTCGACGGTTATTATAGGGAGGGCTAAGAAGTACGATGGAAGCCCCGAAAGACACTGACGTGGAGAATGCGGGCGTCGATCCCGCTACTTCTCGCATGCAAAGCGAGCGCTCTACCATTTGAGCTAATTCCCCTGCATTGTCTCCAAAGATGCATGTTCCTTTGGCTCATTGAAACGGGGCATAAAGGTGGTGGAAATACCTTTCCCATCTGGCTGGAAATCACTATCGTTCTTCATCCCTCGGCTCGTTGGTCTAGGGGCATGATTCTCGCTTAGGGTGCGAGAGGTCCCGGGTTCAAATCCCGGACGAGCCCTGCTTTAAGCTTTCTACATAAGGCTGGACGTACTTAAAGGAGTGCTATGCAAATCCGTTTTGTGACTGAGTTGACCCCTCGGCCGGTTAGCTCAGTTGGTTATCGACCTCTGCCGAAATAAGGACACGTTTTAACAACTGCCCAACAATAATGGGGATTGTCACTTTTCGAGAAACTAGCAGAATGTGCAAAAAACACGCACCACAGCACACAGGACCACTGGCTTAATGAAAATGCAAGTAAGGCTGGTAGAAAACTTGCGTCGAGGTGCATTAGTGAGGAGCAACACCTGCTTGTGTTTTGTGACTGAGCGTATGAGCAAGTCCCAACACAACAACCTTTTTTGCAGCGGTGAGCCTCGACGGGTATTATAGGGAGGGCAAAGGAAGCCCCGAAAGACACTGACGTGGAGAATGCGGGCATCGATCCCGCTACTTCTTGCATGCTAAGCAAGCGCTCTACCATTTGAGCTAATTCCCCTGCATTGTCTCCAAAGATGCATATTCCTTTGGCTCATTGAAACGGGGCATACAGGTGGTGGAAATACCTTTCCCATCAGGCTGGAAATCACTATTGTTCTTCATTGTTCGGCTCGTTGGTCTAGGGGTATGATTCTCGCTTCGGGTGCGAGAAAGGCAAGTTTGCCTTTGTTCATCGCTTTGCTCTCGCTAACCGAGAGCTCTTTGACCTCATCAGACCGAGCAGCCTTTCCTCTGTAACTAGGCGGGTCATCTATCAGAATGCGCAAAAAACACGCACCACAGCACACAGGACCACTGGCTTAATGAAAATGCAAGTAAGGCTGGTAGAAAACTTGTGTCGCAAGTTTGCCTTTGTTCATCGCTTTGCTCTCGCTACCCGAGAGCTCTTTGACCTCATCAGACCGAGCAGCCTTTCCTCTGTAACTAGGCGGGTCATCTATCACTTGAAGTCGCATTCCATGGTGTAATGATTAGCACTCTGGACTCAAATCTCAGCTGGCCTTCTCATTAGCAATTGCTACCTTTCACATTGACAACAGGTCACCTGTACACAGCACAGCACAAGGGGACCACTGGGTTAATGAAAATGCAAGTAACTCTGCAAGAAAACTTGTGGAATCTCAAGTGACAACTCCATTGTCTTTGAAAGTGAAGATCCTGCATGATGTTTCTCTGGGTAAAAGCTAGACACATACCATACGGGAGACTCTTGCTATGTGTGTCGAGGTGCATTAGCGAGGAGCGACACCTGCTTGTGTTTTGTGACTGAGCATATGAGCAAGTCCCAACACAACAACATTTTTTTGCAGCGGTGAGCCTCGACGGTTATTATAGGGAGGGCTAAGAAGTACGAAGGAAGCCCCGAAAGACACTGACGTGGAGAATGCGGGCGTCGATCCCGCTACTTCTCGCATGCAAAGCGAGCGCTCTACCATTTGAGCTAATTCCCCTGCATTGTCTCCAAAGATGCATGTTCCTTTGGCTCATTGAAACGGGGCATAAAGGTGGTGGAAATACCTTTCCCATCTGGCTGGAAATCACTATCGTTCTTCATCCTTCGGCTCGTTGGTCTAGGGGTATGATTCTCGCTTTGGGTGCGAGAGGTCCCGGGTTCAAATCCCGGACGAGCCCTGCTTTAAGCTTTCTACATAAGGCTGGACGTACTTAAAGGACTTAAGCGTTCCACATAAGACAGGACGTTCTTAAAGGAGCGCTATGCGAATCCGAAATTGGCCCTTAGCTCAGTTTGGAGAGTGTTACACTGAAGATTTGAATGTCCATTGATCTATCCTGGGTTTTGGCAAGTTTGCCTTTGTTCATCGCTTTGCTCTCGCTACCCGAGAGCTCTTTGACCTCATCAGACCGAGCAGCCTTTCCTCTGTAACTAGGCGGGTCATCTATCACTTGAAGTCGCATTCCATGGTGTAATGATTAGCACTCTGGACTCAAATCTCAGCTGGCCTTCTCATTAGCAATTGCTACCTTTCACACTGACAACAGGTCACCTGTACACAATGCGCCAAAGGTCTTTACACCCAAGGGAAAGCGGAAAATACAGCAGAACAAATTGGCCATGTCTGAAACGTGCATGTGGTTGCACATAAACACCAAAATTATCATAAAAAAAACATCTGGGCAGAGAGATTTTTTATGCCCAGGGCTAATGACTTGTTTTAACAATTGCCCAAAAATAAGGTTTATATCGCTTTTCGAGATACTACAAAAAAGCAAAACAACACGCAGCACAGCACAGCACAAGGGGACCACTGGCTTAATGAAAATGCAAGTAACTCTGCAAGAAAACTTGTGGAATCTCAAGTGACAACTCCATTGTCTTTGAAAGTGAAGATCCTGCATGATGTTTCTCTGGGTAAAAGCTAGACACATACCATACAGGAGACTCTTGCTATGTGTGTCGAGGTGCATTAGCGAGGAGCGACACCTGCTTGTGTTTTGTGACTGAGCATATGAGCAAGTCCCAACACAACAACATTTTTTTGCAGCAGTGAGCCTCGACGGTTATTATAGGGAGGGCTAAGAAGTACGATGGAAGCCCCGAAAGACACTGACGTGGAGAATGCGGGCGTCGATCCCGCTACTTCTCGCATGCAAAGCGAGCGCTCTACCATTTGAGCTAATTCCCCTGCATTGTCTCCAAAGATGCATGTTCCTTTGGCTCATTGAAACGGGGCATAAAGGTGGTGGAAATACCTTTCCCATCTGGCTGGAAATCACTATCGTTCTTCATCCCTCGGCTCGTTGGTCTAGGGGCATGATTCTCGCTTAGGGTGCGAGAGGTCCCGGGTTCAAATCCCGGACGAGCCCTGCTTTAAGCTTTCTACATAAGGCTGGACGTACTTAAAGGAGTGCTATGCAAATCCGTTTTGTGACTGAGTTGACCCCTCGGCCGGTTAGCTCAGTTGGTTATCGACCTCTGCCGAAATAAGGACACGTTTTAACAACTGCCCAACAATAATGGGGATTGTCACTTTTCGAGAAACTAGCAGAATGTGCAAAAAACACGCACCACAGCACACAGGACCACTGGCTTAATGAAAATGCAAGTAAGGCTGGTAGAAAACTTGCGTCGAGGTGCATTAGTGAGGAGCAACACCTGCTTGTGTTTTGTGACTGAGCGTATGAGCAAGTCCCAACACAACAACCTTTTTTGCAGCGGTGAGCCTCGACGGGTATTATAGGGAGGGCAAAGGAAGCCCCGAAAGACACTGACGTGGAGAATGCGGGCATCGATCCCGCTACTTCTTGCATGCTAAGCAAGCGCTCTACCATTTGAGCTAATTCCCCTGCATTGTCTCCAAAGATGCATATTCCTTTGGCTCATTGAAACGGGGCATACAGGTGGTGGAAATACCTTTCCCATCAGGCTGGAAATCACTATTGTTCTTCATTGTTCGGCTCGTTGGTCTAGGGGTATGATTCTCGCTTCGGGTGCGAGAAAGGCAAGTTTGCCTTTGTTCATCGCTTTGCTCTCGCTAACCGAGAGCTCTTTGACCTCATCAGACCGAGCAGCCTTTCCTCTGTAACTAGGCGGGTCATCTATCAGAATGCGCAAAAAACACGCACCACAGCACACAGGACCACTGGCTTAATGAAAATGCAAGTAAGGCTGGTAGAAAACTTGTGTCGCAAGTTTGCCTTTGTTCATCGCTTTGCTCTCGCTACCCGAGAGCTCTTTGACCTCATCAGACCGAGCAGCCTTTCCTCTGTAACTAGGCGGGTCATCTATCACTTGAAGTCGCATTCCATGGTGTAATGATTAGCACTCTGGACTCAAATCTCAGCTGGCCTTCTCATTAGCAATTGCTACCTTTCACATTGACAACAGGTCACCTGTACACAGCACAGCACAAGGGGACCACTGGGTTAATGAAAATGCAAGTAACTCTGCAAGAAAACTTGTGGAATCTCAAGTGACAACTCCATTGTCTTTGAAAGTGAAGATCCTGCATGATGTTTCTCTGGGTAAAAGCTAGACACATACCATACAGGAGACTCTTGCTATGTGTGTCGAGGTGCATTAGCGAGGAGCGACACCTGCTTGTGTTTTGTGACTGAGCATATGAGCAAGTCCCAACACAACAACATTTTTTTGCAGCGGTGAGCCTCGACGGTTATTATAGGGAGGGCTAAGAAGTACGATGGAAGCCCCGAAAGACACTGACGTGGAGAATGCGGGCGTCGATCCCGCTATTTCTCGCATGCAAAGCGAGCGCTCTACCATTTGAGCTAATTCCCCTGCATTGTCTCCAAAGATGCATGTTCCTTTGGCTCATTGAAACGGGGCATAAAGGTGGTGGAAATACCTTTCCCATCTGGCTGGAAATCACTATCGTTCTTCATCCCTCGGCTCGTTGGTCTAGGGGCATGATTCTCGCTTAGGGTGCGAGAGGTCCCGGGTTCAAATCCCGGACGAGCCCTGCTTTAAGCTTTCTACATAAGGCTGGACGTACTTAAAGGAGTGCTATGCAAATCCGTTTTGTGACTGAGTTGACCCCTCGGCCGGTTAGCTCAGTTGGTTATCGACCTCTGCCGAAATAAGGACACGTTTTAACAACTGCCCAACAATAATGGGGATTGTCACTTTTCGAGAAACTAGCAGAATGTGCAAAAAACACGCACCACAGCACACAGGACCACTGGCTTAATGAAAATGCAAGTAAGGCTGGTAGAAAACTTGCGTCGAGGTGCATTAGTGAGGAGCAACACCTGCTTGTGTTTTGTGACTGAGCGTATGAGCAAGTCCCAACACAACAACCTTTTTTGCAGCGGTGAGCCTCGACGGGTATTATAGGGAGGGCAAAGGAAGCCCCGAAAGACACTGACGTGGAGAATGCGGGCATCGATCCCGCTACTTCTTGCATGCTAAGCAAGCGCTCTACCATTTGAGCTAATTCCCCTGCATTGTCTCCAAAGATGCATATTCCTTTGGCTCATTGAAACGGGGCATACAGGTGGTGGAAATACCTTTCCCATCAGGCTGGAAATCACTATTGTTCTTCATTGTTCGGCTCGTTGGTCTAGGGGTATGATTCTCGCTTCGGGTGCGAGAAAGGCAAGTTTGCCTTTGTTCATCGCTTTGCTCTCGCTAACCGAGAGCTCTTTGACCTCATCAGACCGAGCAGCCTTTCCTCTGTAACTAGGCGGGTCATCTATCAGAATGCGCAAAAAACACGCACCACAGCACACAGGACCACTGGCTTAATGAAAATGCAAGTAAGGCTGGTAGAAAACTTGTGTCGCAAGTTTGCCTTTGTTCATCGCTTTGCTCTCGCTACCCGAGAGCTCTTTGACCTCATCAGACCGAGCAGCCTTTCCTCTGTAACTAGGCGGGTCATCTATCACTTGAAGTCGCATTCCATGGTGTAATGATTAGCACTCTGGACTCAAATCTCAGCTGGCCTTCTCATTAGCAATTGCTACCTTTCACATTGACAACAGGTCACCTGTACACAGCACAGCACAAGGGGACCACTGGGTTAATGAAAATGCAAGTAACTCTGCAAGAAAACTTGTGGAATCTCAAGTGACAACTCCATTGTCTTTGAAAGTGAAGATCCTGCATGATGTTTCTCTGGGTAAAAGCTAGACACATACCATACAGGAGACTCTTGCTATGTGTGTCGAGGTGCATTAGCGAGGAGCGACACCTGCTTGTGTTTTGTGACTGAGCATATGAGCAAGTCCCAACACAACAACATTTTTTTGCAGCGGTGAGCCTCGACGGTTATTATAGGGAGGGCTAAGAAGTACGAAGGAAGCCCCGAAAGACACTGACGTGGAGAATGCGGGCGTCGATCCCGCTACTTCTCGCATGCAAAGCGAGCGCTCTACCATTTGAGCTAATTCCCCTGCATTGTCTCCAAAGATGCATGTTCCTTTGGCTCATTGAAACGGGGCATAAAGGTGGTGGAAATACCTTTCCCATCTGGCTGGAAATCACTATCGTTCTTCATCCTTCGGCTCGTTGGTCTAGGGGTATGATTCTCGCTTTGGGTGCGAGAGGTCCCGGGTTCAAATCCCGGACGAGCCCTGCTTTAAGCTTTCTACATAAGGCTGGACGTACTTAAAGGACTTAAGCGTTCCACATAAGACAGGACGTTCTTAAAGGAGCGCTATGCGAATCCGAAATTGGCCCTTAGCTCAGTTTGGAGAGTGTTACACTGAAGATTTGAATGTCCATTGATCTATCCTGGGTTTTGGCAAGTTTGCCTTTGTTCATCGCTTTGCTCTCGCTACCCGAGAGCTCTTTGACCTCATCAGACCGAGCAGCCTTTCCTCTGTAACTAGGCGGGTCATCTATCACTTGAAGTCGCATTCCATGGTGTAATGATTAGCACTCTGGACTCAAATCTCAGCTGGCCTTCTCATTAGCAATTGCTACCTTTCACACTGACAACAGGTCACCTGTACACAATGCGCCAAAGGTCTTTACACCCAAGGGAAAGCGGAAAATACAGCAGAACAAATTGGCCATGTCTGAAACGTGCATGTGGTTGCACATAAACACCAAAATTATCATAAAAAAAACATCTGGGCAGAGAGATTTTTTATGCCCAGGGCTAATGACTTGTTTTGACAATTGCCCAAAAATAAGGTTTATATCGCTTTTCGAGATACTACAAAAAAGCAAAACAACACGCAGCACAGCACAGCACAAGGGGACCACTGGCTTAATGAAAATGCAAGTAACTTTGCAAGAAAACTTGTGGAATCTCAAGTGACAACTCCATTGTCTTTGAAAGTGAAGATCCTGCATGATGTTTCTCTGGGTAAAAGCTAGACACATACCATACGGGAGACTCTTGTTATGTGTGTCGAGGTGCATTAGCGAGGAGAGACACCTGCTTGTGTTTTGTGACTGAGCATATGAGCAAGTCCCAACACAACAACCTTTTTTTGCAGCAGTGAGCCTCGACGGTTATTATAGGGAGGGCTAAGAAGTACGATGGAAGCCCCGAAAGACACTGACGTGGAGAATGCGGGCGTCGATCCCGCTACTTCTCGCATGCAAAGCGAGCGCTCTACCATTTGAGCTAATTCCCCTGCATTGTCTCCAAAGATGCATGTTCCTTTGGCTCATTGAAACGGGGCATAAAGGTGGTGGAAATACCTTTCCCATCTGGCTGGAAATCACTATCGTTCTTCATCCCTCGGCTCGTTGGTCTAGGGGCATGATTCTCGCTTAGGGTGCGAGAGGTCCCGGGTTCAAATCCCGGACGAGCCCTGCTTTAAGCTTTCTACATAAGGCTGGACGTACTTAAAGGAGTGCTATGCAAATCCGTTTTGTGACTGAGTTGACCCCTCGGCCGGTTAGCTCAGTTGGTTATCGACCTCTGCCGAAATAAGGACACGTTTTAACAACTGCCCAACAATAATGGGGATTGTCACTTTTCGAGAAACTAGCAAAATGTGCAAAAAACACGCACCACAGCACACAGGACCACTGGCTTAATGAAAATGCAAGTAAGGCTGGTAGAAAACTTGCGTCGAGGTGCATTAGTGAGGAGCAACACCTGCTTGTGTTTTGTGACTGAGCGTATGAGCAAGTCCCAACACAACAACCTTTTTTGCAGCGGTGAGCCTCGACGGGTATTATAGGGAGGGCAAAGGAAGCCCCGAAAGACACTGACGTGGAGAATGCGGGCATCGATCCCGCTACTTCTTGCATGCTAAGCAAGCGCTCTACCATTTGAGCTAATTCCCCTGCATTGTCTCCAAAGATGCATATTCCTTTGGCTCATTGAAACGGGGCATACAGGTGGTGGAAATACCTTTCCCATCAGGCTGGAAATCACTATTGTTCTTCATTGTTCGGCTCGTTGGTCTAGGGGTATGATTCTCGCTTCGGGTGCGAGAAAGGCAAGTTTGCCTTTGTTCATCGCTTTGCTCTCGCTAACCGAGAGCTCTTTGACCTCATCAGACCGAGCAGCCTTTCCTCTGTAACTAGGCGGGTCATCTATCAGAATGCGCAAAAAACACGCACCACAGCACACAGGACCACTGGCTTAATGAAAATGCAAGTAAGGCTGGTAGAAAACTTGTGTCGCAAGTTTGCCTTTGTTCATCGCTTTGCTCTCGCTACCCGAGAGCTCTTTGACCTCATCAGACCGAGCAGCCTTTCCTCTGTAACTAGGCGGGTCATCTATCACTTGAAGTCGCATTCCATGGTGTAATGATTAGCACTCTGGACTCAAATCTCAGCTGGCCTTCTCATTAGCAATTGCTACCTTTCACATTGACAACAGGTCACCTGTACACAGCACAGCACAAGGGGACCACTGGGTTAATGAAAATGCAAGTAACTCTGCAAGAAAACTTGTGGAATCTCAAGTGACAACTCCATTGTCTTTGAAAGTGAAGATCCTGCATGATGTTTCTCTGGGTAAAAGCTAGACACATACCATACAGGAGACTCTTGCTATGTGTGTCGAGGTGCATTAGCGAGGAGCGACACCTGCTTGTGTTTTGTGACTGAGCATATGAGCAAGTCCCAACACAACAACATTTTTTTGCAGCGGTGAGCCTCGACGGTTATTATAGGGAGGGCTAAGAAGTACGAAGGAAGCCCCGAAAGACACTGACGTGGAGAATGCGGGCGTCGATCCCGCTACTTCTCGCATGCAAAGCGAGCGCTCTACCATTTGAGCTAATTCCCCTGCATTGTCTCCAAAGATGCATGTTCCTTTGGCTCATGCATGTTCCTTTGGCTCATCGTGGAGAATGCGGGCGTCGATCCCGCTACTTCTCGCATGCAAAGCGAGCGCTCTACCATTTGAGCTAATTCCCCTGCATTGTCTCCAAAGATGCATGTTCCTTTGGCTCATTGAAACGGGGCATAAAGGTGGTGGAAATACCTTTCCCATCTGGCTGGAAATCACTATCGTTCTTCATCCCTCGGCTCGTTGGTCTAGGGGCATGATTCTCGCTTAGGGTGCGAGAGGTCCTGGGTTCAAATCCCGGACGAGCCCTGCTTTAAGCTTTCTACATAAGGCTGGACGTACTTAAAGGAGTGCTATGCAAATCCGTTTTGTGACTGAGTTGACCCCTCGGCCGGTTAGCTCAGTTGGTTATCGACCTCTGCCGAAATGAGGACACGTTTTAACAACTGCCCAACAATAATGGGGATTGTCACTTTTCGAGAAACTAGCAGAATGTGCAAAAAACACGCACCACAGCACACAGGACCACTGGCTTAATGAAAATGCAAGTAAGGCTGGTAGAAAACTTGCGTCGAGGTGCATTAGTGAGGAGAAACACCTGCTTGTGTTTTGTGACTGAGCGTATGAGCAAGTCCCAACACAACAACCTTTTTTGCAGCGGTGAGCCTCGACGGGTATTATAGGGAGGGCAAAGGAAGCCCCGAAAGACACTGACGTGGAGAATGCGGGCATCGATCCCGCTACTTCTTGCATGCTAAGCAAGCGCTCTACCATTTGAGCTAATTCCCCTGCATTGTCTCCAAAGATGCATATTCCTTTGGCTCATTGAAACGGGGCATACAGGTGGTGGAAATACCTTTCCCATCAGGCTGGAAATCACTATTGTTCTTCATTGTTCGGCTCGTTGGTCTAGGGGTATGATTCTCGCTTCGGGTGCGAGAAAGGCAAGTTTGCCTTTGTTCATCGCTTTGCTCTCGCTAACCGAGAGCTCTTTGACCTCATCAGACCGAGCAGCCTTTCCTCTGTAACTAGGCGGGTCATCTATCAGAATGCGCAAAAAACACGCACCACAGCACACAGGACCACTGGCTTAATGAAAATGCAAGTAAGGCTGGTAGAAAACTTGTGTCGCAAGTTTGCCTTTGTTCATCGCTTTGCTCTCGCTACCCGAGAGCTCTTTGACCTCATCAGACCGAGCAGCCTTTCCTCTGTAACTAGGCGGGTCATCTATCACTTGAAGTCGCATTCCATGGTGTAATGATTAGCACTCTGGACTCAAATCTCAGCTGGCCTTCTCATTAGCAATTGCTACCTTTCACATTGACAACAGGTCACCTGTACACAGCACAGCACAAGGGGACCACTGGGTTAATGAAAATGCAAGTAACTCTGCAAGAAAACTTGTGGAATCTCAAGTGACAACTCCATTGTCTTTGAAAGTGAAGATCCTGCATGATGTTTCTCTGGGTAAAAGCTAGACACATACCATACGGGAGACTCTTGCTATGTGTGTCGAGGTGCATTAGCGAGGAGCGACACCTGCTTGTGTTTTGTGACTGAGCATATGAGCAAGTCCCAACACAACAACATTTTTTTGCAGCGGTGAGCCTCGACGGTTATTATAGGGAGGGCTAAGAAGTACGAAGGAAGCCCCGAAAGACACTGACGTGGAGAATGCGGGCGTCGATCCCGCTACTTCTCGCATGCAAAGCGAGCGCTCTACCATTTCAGCTAATTCCCCTGCATTGTCTCCAAAGATGCATGTTCCTTTGGCTCATTGAAACGGGGCACAAAGGTGGTGGAAATACCTTTCCCATCTGGCTGGAAATCACTATCGTTCTTCATCCTTCGGCTCGTTGGTCTAGGGGTATGATTCTCGCTTTGGGTGCGAGAGGTCCCGGGTTCAAATCCCGGACGAGCCCTGCTTTAAGCTTTCTACATAAGGCTGGACGTACTTAAAGGACTTAAGCGTTCCACATAAGACAGGACGTTCTTAAAGGAGCGCTATGCGAATCCGAAATTGGCCCTTAGCTCAGTTTGGAGAGTGTTACACTGAAGATTTGAATGTCCATTGATCTATCCTGGGTTTTGGCAAGTTTGCCTTTGTTCATCGCTTTGCTCTCGCTACCCGAGAGCTCTTTGACCTCATCAGACCGAGCAGCCTTTCCTCTGTAACTAGGCGGGTCATCTATCACTTGAAGTCGCATTCCATGGTGTAATGATTAGCACTCTGGACTCAAATCTCAGCTGGCCTTCTCATTAGCAATTGCTACCTTTCACACTGACAACAGGTCACCTGTACACAATGCGCCAAAGGTCTTTACACCCAAGGGAAAGCGGAAAATACAGCAGAACAAATTGGCCATGTCTGAAACGTGCATGTGGTTGCACATAAACACCAAAATTATCATAAAAAAAACATCTGGGCAGAGAGATTTTTTATGCCCAGGGCTAATGACTTGTTTTGACAATTGCCCAAAAATAAGGTTTATATCGCTTTTCGAGATACTACAAAAAAGCAAAACAACACGCAGCACAGCACAGCACAAGGGGACCACTGGCTTAATGAAAATGCAAGTAACTTTGCAAGAAAACTTGTGGAATCTCAAGTGACAACTCCATTGTCTTTGAAAGTGAAGATCCTGCATGATGTTTCTCTGGGTAAAAGCTAGACACATACCATACGGGAGACTCTTGTTATGTGTGTCGAGGTGCATTAGCGAGGAGAGACACCTGCTTGTGTTTTGTGACTGAGCATATGAGCAAGTCCCAACACAACAACCTTTTTTTGCAGCAGTGAGCCTCGACGGTTATTATAGGGAGGGCTAAGAAGTACGATGGAAGCCCCGAAAGACACTGACGTGGAGAATGCGGGCGTCGATCCCGCTACTTCTCGCATGCAAAGCGAGCGCTCTACCATTTGAGCTAATTCCCCTGCATTGTCTCCAAAGATGCATGTTGCTTTGGCTCATTGAAACGGGGCATAAAGGTGGTGGAAATACCTTTCCCATCTGGCTGGAAATCACTATCGTTCTTCATCCCTCGGCTCGTTGGTCTAGGGGCATGATTCTCGCTTAGGGTGCGAGAGGTCCCGGGTTCAAATCCCGGACGAGCCCTGCTTTAAGCTTTCTACATAAGGCTGGACGTACTTAAAGGACTTAAGCGTTCCACATAAGACAGGACGTTCTTAAAGGAGCGCTATGCGAATCCGAAATTGGCCCTTAGCTCAGTTTGGAGAGTGTTACACTGAAGATTTGAATGTCCATTGATCTATCCTGGGTTTTGGCAAGTTTGCCTTTGTTCATCGCTTTGCTCTCGCTACCCGAGAGCTCTTTGACCTCATCAGACCGAGCAGCCTTTCCTCTGTAACTAGGCGGGTCATCTATCACTTGAAGTCGCATTCCATGGTGTAATGATTAGCACTCTGGACTCAAATCTCAGCTGGCCTTCTCATTAGCAATTGCTACCTTTCACATTGACAACAGGTCACCTGTACACAATGCGCCAAAGGTCTTTACACCCAAGGGAAAGCGGAAAATACAGCAGAACAGATTGGCCATGTCTGAAACGTGCATGTGGTTGCACATAAACACCAAAATTATCATAAAAAAAACATCTGGGCAGAGAGATTTTTTATGCCCAGGGCTAATGACTTGTTTTGACAATTGCCCAAAAATAAGGTTTATATCGCTTTTCGAGATACTACAAAAAAGCAAAACAACACGCAGCACAGCACAGCACAAGGGGACCACTGGCTTAATGAAAATGCAAGTAACTCTGCAAGAAAACTTGTGGAATCTCAAGTGACAACTCCATTGTCCTGAAAGTGAAGATCCTGCATGATGTTTCTCTGGGTAAAAGCTAGACACATACCATACGGGAGACTCTTGTTATGTGTGTCGAGGTGCATTAGCGAGGAGACACACCTGCTTGTGTTTTGTGACTGAGCATATGAGCAAGTCCCAACACAACAACCTTTTTTTGCAGCAGTGAGCCTCGACGGTTATTATAGGGAGGGCTAAGAAGTACGATGGAAGCCCCGAAAGACACTGACGTGGAGAATGCGGGCGTCGATCCCCCTACTTCTCGCATGCAAAGCGAGCGCTCTACCATTTGAGCTAATTCCCCTGCATTGTCTCCAAAGATGCATATTCCTTTGGCTCATTGAAACGGGGCATACAGGTGGTGGAAATACCTTTCCCATCAGGCTGGAAATCACTATTGTTCTTCATTGTTCGGCTCGTTGGTCTAGGGGTATGATTCTCGCTTCGGGTGCGAGAAAGGCAAGTTTGCCTTTGTTCATCGCTTTGCTCTCGCTACCCGAGAGCTCTTTGACCTCATCAGACCGAGCAGCCTTTCCTCTGTAACTAGGCGGGTCATCTATCAGAATGCGCAAAAAACACGCACCACAGCACACAGGACCACTGGCTTAATGAAAATGCAAGTAAGGCTGGTAGAAAACTTGTGTCGCAAGTTTGCCTTTGTTCATCGCTTTGCTCTCGCTACCCGAGAGCTCTTTGACCTCATCAGACCGAGCAGCCTTTCCTCTGTAACTAGGCGGGTCATCTATCACTTGAAGTCGCATTCCATGGTGTAATGATTAGCACTCTGGACTCAAATCTCAGCTGGCCTTCTCATTAGCAATTGCTACCTTTCACATTGACAACAGGTCACCTGTACACAGCACAGCACAAGGGGACCACTGGCTTAATGAAAATGCAAGTAACTCTGCAAGAAAACTTGTGGAATCTCAAGTGACAACTCCATTGTCTTTGAAAGTGAAGATCCTGCATGATGTTTCTCTGGGTAAAAGCTAGACACATACCATACGGGAGACTCTTGCTATGTGTGTCGAGGTGCATTAGCGAGGAGCGACACCTGCTTGTGTTTTGTGACTGAGCATATGAGCAAGTCCCAACACAACAACATTTTTTTGCAGCGGTGAGCCTCGACGGTTATTATAGGGAGGGCTAAGAAGTACGAAGGAAGCCCCGAAAGACACTGACGTGGAGAATGCGGGCGTCGATCCCGCTACTTCTCGCATGCAAAGCGAGCGCTCTACCATTTGAGCTAATTCCCCTGCATTGTCTCCAAAGATGCATGTTCCTTTGGCTCATTGAAACGGGGCATAAAGGTGGTGGAAATACCTTTCCCATCTGGCTGGAAATCACTATCGTTCTTCATCCCTCGGCTCGTTGGTCTAGGGGCATGATTCTCGCTTAGGGTGCGAGAGGTCCCGGGTTCAAATACCGGACGAGCCCTGCTTTAAGCTTTCTACATAAGGCTGGACGTACTTAAAGGAGTGCTATGCAAATCCGTGATGTGACTGAGTTGACCCCTCGGCCGGTTAGCTCAGTTGGTTATCAACCTCTGCCGAAATAAGGACACGTTTTAACAACTGCCCAACAATAATGAGGATTGTCACTTTTCGAGAAACTAGCAGAATGTGCAAAAAACACGCACCACAGCACACAGGACCACTGGCTTAATGAAAATGCAAGTAAGGCTGGTAGAAAACTTGCGTCGAGGTGCATTAGTGAGGAGCAACACCTGCTTGTGTTTTGTGACTGAGCGTATGAGCAAGTCCCAACACAACAACCTTTTTTGCAGCGGTGAGCCTCGACGGGTATTATAGGGAGGGCAAAGGAAGCCCCGAAAGACACTGACGTGGAGAATGCGGGCATCGATCCCGCTACTTCTTGCATGCTAAGCAAGCGCTCTACCATTTGAGCTAATTCCCCTGCATTGTCTCCAAAGATGCATATTCCTTTGGCTCATTGAAACGGGGCATACAGGTGGTGGAAATACCTTTCCCATCAGGCTGGAAATCACTATTGTTCTTCATTGTTCGGCTCGTTGGTCTAGGGGTATGATTCTCGTTTCGGGTGCGAGAAAGGCAAGTTTGCCTTTGTTCATCGCTTTGCTCTCGCTACCCGAGAGCTCTTTGACCTCATCAGACCGAGCAGCCTTTCCTCTGTAACTAGCCGGGTCATCTATCACTTGAAGTCGCATTCCATGGTGTAACGATTAGCACTCTGGACTCAAATCTCAGCTGGCCTTCTCATTAGCAATTGCTACCTTTCACACTGACAACAGGTCACCTGTACACAGCACAGCACAAGGGGACCACTGGCTTAATGAAAATGCAAGTAACTCTGCAAGAAAACTTGTGGAATCTCAAGTGACAACTCCATTGTCTTTGAAAGTGAAGATCCTGCATGATGTTTCTCTGGGTAAAAGCTAGACACATACCATACGGGAGACTCTTGTTATGTGTGTCGAGGTGCATTAGCGAGGAGCGACACCTGCTTGTGTTTTGTGACTGAGCATATGAGCAAGTCCCAACACAACAACCTTTTTTTGCAGCAGTGAGCCTCGACGGTTATTATAGGGAGGGCTAAGAAGTACGATGGAAGCCCCGAAAGACACTGACGTGGAGAATGCGGGCGTCGATCCCGCTACTTCTCGCATGCAAAGCGAGCGCTCTACCATTTGAGCTAATTCCCCTGCATTGTCTCCAAAGATGCATGTTCCTTTGGCTCATTGAAACGGGGCATAAAGGTGGTGGAAATACCTTTCCCATCTGGCTGGAAATCACTATTGTTCTTCATCCTTCGGCTCGTTGGTCTAGGGGTATGATTCTCGCTTTGGGTGCGAGAGGTCCCGGGTTCAAATCCCGGACGAGCCCTGCTTTAAGCTTTCTACATAAGGCTGGACGTACTTAAAGGACTTAAGCGTTCCACATAAGACAGGACGTTCTTAAAGGAGCGCTATGCGAATCCGAAATTGGCCCTTAGCTCAGTTTGGAGAGTGTTACACTGAAGATTTGAATGTCCATTGATCTATCCTGGGTTTTGGCAAGTTTGCCTTTGTTCATCGCTTTGCTCTCGCTACCCGAGAGCTCTTTGACCTCATCAGACCGAGTAGCCTTTCCTCTGTAACTAGGCGGGTCATCTATCACTTGAAGTCGCATTCCATGGTGTAATGATTAGCACTCTGGACTCAAATCTCAGCTGGCCTTCTCATTAGCAATTGCTACCTTTCACACTGACAACAGGTCACCTGTACACAATGCGCCAAAGGTCTTTACACCCAAGGGAAAGCGGAAAATACAGCAGAACAAATTGGCCATGTCTGAAACGTGCATGTGGTTGCACATAAACACCAAAATTATCATAAAAAAAACATCTGGGCAGAGAGATTTTTTATGCCCAGGGCTAATGACTTGTTTTGACAATTGCCCAAAAATAAGGTTTATATCGCTTTTCGAGATACTACAAAAAAGCAAAACAACACGCAGCACAGCACAGCACAAGGGGACCACTGGCTTAATGAAAATGCAAGTAACTCTGCAAGAAAACTTGTGGAATCTCAAGTGACAACTCCATTGTCTTTGAAAGTGAAGATCCTGCATGATGTTTCTCTGGGTAAAAGCTAGACACATACCATACGGGAGACTCTTGCTATGTGTGTCGAGGTGCATTAGCGAGGAGCGACACCTGCTTGTGTTTTGTGACTGAGCATATGAGCAAGTCCCAACACAACAACATTTTTTTGCAGCGGTGAGCCTCGACGGTTATTATAGGGAGGGCTAAGAAGTACGAAGGAAGCCCCGAAAGACACTGACGTGGAGAATCCGGGCGTCGATCCCGCTACTTCTCGCATGCAAAGCGAGCGCTCTACCATTTGAGCTAATTCCCCAGCATTGTCTCCAAAGATGCATGTTCCTTTGGCTCATTGAAACGGGGCATAAAGGTGGTGGAAATACCTTTCGCATCTGGCTGGAAATCACTATCGTTCTTCATCCTTCGGCTCGTTGGTCTAGGGGTATGATTCTCGCTTTGGGTGCGAGAGGTCCCGGGTTCAAATCCCGGACGAGCCCTGCTTTAAGCTTTCTACATAAGGCTGGACGTACTTAAAGGACTTAAGCGTTCCACCTAAGGCAGGACGTTCTTAAAGGAGCGCTATGCGGATCCGAAATTGGCCCTTAGCTCAGTTTGGAGAGTGTTACACTGAAGATTTGAATGTCCATTGATCGATCCGGGGTTTTGGCAAGTTTGCCTGTGTTCATCACTTTGTTCTCACTACCCGAGAGCTCTTTGACCTCATCAGACCGAGCAGCCTTTCCTCTGTAACTAGCCGGGTCATCTATCACTTGAAGTCGCATTCCATGGTGTAACGATTAGCACTCTGGACTCAAATCTCAGCTGGCCTTCTCATTAGCAATTGCTACCTTTCACACTGACAACAGGTCACCTGTACACAGCACAGCACAAGGGGACCACTGGCTTAATGAAAATGCAAGTAACTCTGCAAGAAAACTTGTGGAATCTCAAGTGACAACTCCATTGTCTTTGAAAGTGAAGATCCTGCATGATGTTTCTCTGGGTAAAAGCTAGACACATACCATACGGGAGACTCTTGTTATGTGTGTCGAGGTGCATTAGCGAGGAGCGACACCTGCTTGTGTTTTGTGACTGAGCATATGAGCAAGTCCCAACACAACAACCTTTTTTTGCAGCAGTGAGCCTCGACGGTTATTATAGGGAGGGCTAAGAAGTACAATGGAAGCCAACGAAACGAAAGACACTGACGTGGAGAATGCGGGCGTCGATCCCGCTACTTCTCGCATGCAAAGCGAGCGCTCTACCATTTGAGCTAATTCCCCTGCATTGTCTCCAAAGATGCATGTTCCTTTGGCTCATTGAAACGGTGCATAAAGGTGGTGGAAATACCTTTCCCATCGGGCAGGAATTGACTATCGCTCCTCATCGCTTGGCTCGTTGGTCTAGGGGCATGATTCTCGCTTTGGGTGCGAGAGGTCCCGGGTTCAAATCCCGGACGAGCCCTGCTTTAAGCTTTCTACATAAGGCTGGACGTACTTAAAGGACTTAAGCGTTCCACATAAGACAGGACGTTCTTAAAGGAGCGCTATGCGAATCCGAAATTGGCCCTTAGCTCAGTTTGGAGAGTGTTACACTGAAGATTTGAATGTCCATTGATCTATCCTGGGTTTTGGCAAGTTTGCCTTTGTTCATCGCTTTGCTCTCGCTACCCGAGAGCTCTTTGACCTCATCAGACCGAGCAGCCTTTCCTCTGTAACTAGGCGGGTCATCTATCACTTGAAGTCGCATTCCATGGTGTAATGATTAGCACTCTGGACTCAAATCTCAGCTGGCCTTCTCATTAGCAATTGCTACCTTTCACACTGACAACAGGTCACCTGTACACAATGCGCCAAAGGTCTTTACACCCAAGGGAAAGCGGAAAATACAGCAGAACAAATTGGCCATGTCTGAAACGTGCATGTGGTTGCACATAAACACCAAAATTATCATAAAAAAAACATCTGGGCAGAGAGATTTTTTATGCCCAGGGCTAATGACTTGTTTTGACAATTGCCCAAAAATAAGGTTTATATCGCTTTTCGAGATACTACAAAAAAGCAAAACAACACGCAGCACAGCACAGCACAAGGGGACCACTGGCTTAATGAAAATGCAAGTAACTCTGCAAGAAAACTTGTGGAATCTCAAGTGACAACTCCATTGTCTTTGAAAGTGAAGATCCTGCATGATGTTTCTCTGGGTAAAAGCTAGACACATACCATACGGGAGACTCTTGTTATGTGTGTCGAGGTGCATTAGCGAGGAGAGACACCTGCTTGTGTTTTGTGACTGAGCATATGAGCAAGTCCCAACACAACAACCTTTTTTTGCAGCAGTGAGCCTCGACGGTTATTATAGGGAGGGCTAAGAAGTACGATGGAAGCCCCGAAAGACACTGACGTGGAGAATGCGGGCGTCGATCCCGCTACTTCTCGCATAAAAAGCGAGCGCTCTACCATTTGAGCTTATTCCCCTGCATTGTCTCCAAAGATGCATGTTCCTTTGGCTCATTGAAACGGGGCATAAAGGTGGTGGAAATACCTTTCCCATCTGGCTGGAAATCACTATCGTTCTTCATCCCTCGGCTCGTTGATCTAGGGGCATGATTCTCGCTTAGGGTGCGAGAGGTCCCGGGTTCAAATCCCGGACGAGCCCTGCTTTAAGCTTTCTACATAAGGCTGGACGTACTTAAAGGAGTGCTATGCAAATCCGTGATGTGACTGAGTTGACCCCTCGGCCGGTTAGCTCAGTTGGTTATCAACCTCTGCCGAAATAAGGACACGTTTTAACAACTGCCCAACAATAATGGGGATTGTCACTTTTCGAGAAACTAGCAGAATGTGCAAAAAACACGCACCACAGCACACAGGACCACTGGCTTAATGAAAATGCAAGTAAGGCTGGTAGAAAACTTGCGTCGAGGTGCAACACCTGCTTGTGTTTTGTGACTGAGCGTATGAGCAAGTCCCAACACAACAACCTTTTTTGCAGCGGTGAGCCTCGACGGGTATTATAGGGAGGGCAAAGGAAGCCCCGAAAGACACTGACGTGGAGAATGCGGGCATCGATCCCGCTACTTCTTGCATGCTAAGCAAGCGCTCTACCATTTGAGCTAATTCCCCTGCATTGTCTCCAAAGATGCATATTCCTTTGGCTCATTGAAACGGGGCATACAGGTGGTGGAAATACCTTTCCCATCAGGCTGGAAATCACTATTGTTCTTCATTGTTCGGCTCGTTGGTCTAGGGGTATGATTCTCGCTTCGGGTGCGAGAAAGGCAAGTTTGCCTTTGTTCATCGCTTTGCTCTCGCTACCCGAGAGCTCTTTGAACTCATCAGACCGAGCAGCCTTTCCTCTGTAACTAGGCGGGTCATCTATCAGAATGCGCAAAAAACCACACCACAGCACACAGGACCACTGGCTTATTGAAAATGCAAGTAAGGCTGGTAGAAAACTTGTGTCGCAAGTTTGCCTTTGTTCATCGCTTTGCTCTCGCTACCCGAGAGCCCTTAGCTCAGTTTGGAGAGTGTTACACTGAAGATTTGAATGTCCATTGATCGATCCGGGGTTTTGGCAAGTTTGCCTGTGTTCATCGCTTTGCTCTCACTACCCGAGAGCTCTTTGACCTCATCAGACCGAGCAGCCTTTCCTCTGTAACTAGCCGGGTCATCTATCACTTGAAGTCGCATTCCATGGTGTAACGATTAGCACTCTGGACTCAAATCTCAGCTGGCCTTCTCATTAGCAATTGCTACCTTTCACACTGACAACAGGTCACCTGTACACAGCACAGCACAAGGGGACCACTGGCTTAATGAAAATGCAAGTAACTCTGCAAGAAAACTTGTGGAATCTCAAGTGACAACTCCATTGTCTTTGAAAGTGAAGATCCTGCATGATGTTTCTCTGGGTAAAAGCTAGACACATACCATACGGGAGACTCTTGTTATGTGTGTCGAGGTGCATTAGCGAGGAGCGACACCTGCTTGTGTTTTGTGACTGAGCATATGAGCAAGTCCCAACACAACAACCTTTTTTTGCAGCGGTGAGCCTCGACGGTTATTATAGGGAGGGCTAAGAATTACGAAGGAAGCCCCGAAAGACACTGACGTGGCGAATCCGGGCGTCGATCCCGCTACTTCTCTCATGCAAAGCGAGCGCTCTACCATTTGAGCTTATTCCCCTGCATTGTCTCCAAAGATGCATGTTCCTTTGGCTCATTGAAACGGGGCATACAGGTGGTGGAAATACCTTTCCCATCAGGCTGGAAATCACTATTGTTCTTCATTGTTCGGCTCGTTGGTCTAGGGGTATGATTCTCGCTTCGGGTGCGAGAAAGGCAAGTTTGCCTTTGTTCATCGCTTTGCTCTCGCTACCCGAGAGCTCTTTGACCTCATCATACCGAGCAGCCTTTCCTCTGTAACTAGGCGGGTCATCTATCAGAATGCGCAAAAAACACGCACCACACCACACAGGACCACTGGCTTAATGAAAATGCAAGTAAGGCTGGTAGAAAACTTGCGTCGCAAGTTTGCCTTTGTTCATCGCTTTGCTCTCGCTACCCGAGAGCTCTTTGACCTCATCAGACCGAGCAGCCTTTCCTCTGTAACTAGGCGGGTCATCTATCACTTGAAGTCGCATTCCATGGTGTAATGATTAGCACTCTGGACTCAAATCTCAGCTGGCCTTCTCATTAGCAATTGCTACCTTTCACACTGACAACAGGTCACCTGTACACAGCACAGCACAAGGGGACCACTGGCTTAATGAAAATGCAAGTAACTCTGCAAGAAAACTTGTGGAATCTCAAGTGACAACTCCATTGTCTTTGAAAGTGAAGATCCTGCATGATGTTTCTCTGGGTAAAAGCTAGACACATACCATACGGGAGACTCTTGTTATGTGTGTCGAGGTGCATTAGCGAGGAGCGACACCTGCTTGTGTTTTGTGACTGAGCATATGAGCAAGTCCCAACACAACAACCTTTTTTTGCAGCAGTGAGCCTCGACGGTTATTATAGGGAGGGCTAAGAAGTACGATGGAAGCCCCGAAAGACACTGACGTGAAGAATGCGGGCGTCGATCCTGCTACTTCTCGCATGCAAAGCGAGCGCTCTACCATTTGAGCTAATTCCCCTGCGTTGTCTCCAAAGATGCATGTTCCTTTGGCTCATTGAAACGGGGCATAAATGTTGTGGAAATACCTTTCCCATCGGGCAGGAATTGACTGTCGCTCCTTGTCGCTCGGCTCGTTGGTCTAGGGGCATGATTCTCGCTTAGGGTGCGAGAGGTCCCGGGTTCAAATCCCGGACGAGCCCTGCTTTAAGCTTTCTACATAAGGCTGGACGTACTTAAAGGAGTGCTATGCAAATCCGTGATGTGACTGAATTGACCTCTCGGCCGGTTAGCTCAGTTGGTTATCAACCTCTGCCGAAATAAGGACACGTTTTAACAACTGCACAACAATAAGGGGGATTGTCACTTTTTGAGAAACTAGCAGAATGCGCAAAAAACACACACCACAGCACACAGGACCACTGGCTTAATGAAAATGTAAGTAAGGCTGCTAGAAAACTTGCGTCGAGGTGCATTAGTGAGGAGCAACACCTGCTTGTGTTTTGTGACTGAGCGTATGAGCAAGTCCCAACACAACAACCTTTTTTGCAACGGTGAGCCTCGACGGGTATTATAGGGAGGGCAAAGGAAGCCCCGAAAGACACTGACGTGGAGAATGCGGGCATCGATCCCGCTACTTCTTGCATGCTAAGCAAGCGCTCTACCATTTGAGCTAATTCCCCTGCATTGTCTCCAAAGATGCATATTCCTTTGGCTGATTGAAACGGGGCATACAGGTGGTGGAAATACCTTTCCCATCGGGCTGGAAATCACTATTGTTCTTCATTGTTCGGCTCGTTGGTCTAGGGGTATGATTCTCGCTTCGGGTGCGAGAAAGGCAAGTTTGCCTTTGTTCATCGCTTTGAAACGGGGCATACAGGTGGTGGAAATACCTTTCCCATCAGGCTGGAAATCACTATTGTTCATCATTGTTCGGCTCGTTGTTCTAGGGGTATGATTCTCGCTTCGGGTGCGAGAAAGGCAAGTTTGCCTTTGTTCATCGCTTTGCTCTCGCTACCCGAGAGCTCTTTGACCTCATCAGACCGAGCAGCCTTTCCTCTGTAACTAGGCGGGTCATCTATCAGAATGCGCAAAAAACACGCACCACAGCACACAGGACCACTGGCTTAATGAAAATGCAATTAAGGCTGGTAGAAAACTTGCGTCGCAAGTTTACCTTTGTTCATCGCTTTGCTCTCGCTACCCGAGAGCTCTTTGACCTCATCAGACCGAGCAGCCTTTCCTCTGTAACTAGGCGGGTCATCTATCACTTGAAGTCGCATTCCATGGTGTAATGATTAGCACTCTGGACTCAAATCTCAGCTGGCCTTCTCATTAGCAATTGCTACCTTTCACACTGACAACAGGTCACCTGTACACAGCACAGCACAAGGGGACCACTGGCTTAATGAAAATGCAAGTAACTCTGCAAGAAAAGTTGTGGAATCTCAAGTGACAACTCCATTGTCTTTGAAAGTGAAGATCCTGCATGATGTTTCTCTGGGTAAAAGCTAGACACATACCATACGGGAGACTCTTGTTATGTGTGTCGAGGTGCATTAGCGAGGAGCGACACCTGCTTGTGTTTTGTGACTGAGCATATGAGCAAGTCCCAACACAACAACCTTTTTTTGCAGCGGTGAGCCTCGACGGGTATTATAGGGAGGGCAAAGGAAGCCCCGAAAGACACTGACGTGGAGAATGCGGGCATTGATCCCGCTTGCTGCTTCTCACTGGTTACGCCAAAGTAAGCCCAAAGTAAGCCCAAATGAGCCAATCACGTTTGTCTCTGGGGCTTACTTTTGACCAATCGCGTTTGTCTCTGGGGCTTACTTTTGACCAATCACGTTTGTCTCTGGGGCTTACTTTTGACCAATCGCGTTTGTCTCTGGGGCTTACTTTTGACCAATCGCGTTCGTCTCTGGGGCTTACTTTTGACTAATCGCGTTCCTCTCCTCTGGCTAACTTGGACCAATCGCGTTTCTCTCCTGTTCCTTACCTTTGACTTATCATTTGCCGCTGCACTGTTATTGTCATCCCTGCAAAAGGTAAGACTATGCTTTACTTAATTATTCAATTGAATAACTTTTCCCATTATTAATATAAAAAAAAATGTTGCTACCGATCAGATAAATTAAAATCATCCGCCGTCTGTTAATTGATCGTCTACAATGATGTCTATGATGCTGTATGCAGTTATGTTTTTTGGCTATGAATGAACATAATGATTAAACAAATTGATGAGGTAAAAGTTTGTGAGGAGTAACAGTCTCAGAAGAATAATAATAATAAGAAAAGTATGTGAACAAAAAACAAGGTGATTTTTTATTTGTGAAAGTTAACAAACGCATTGTTAAAACAATAAAGCCTAGACTAAAAGTTTTAAATAGTGTAGAGTGGAATAAATGTAGACTGTGATAGACTGTGTGTGTTTGTGTGTGTTTGTGTGTGTGTGTGTGTGTGTGTTTGAGAGTTGACATTTTAAAGTAAACATTATCAGCAGAACATTCTATCAATGTAAGTCTATAGCAACTCAAGTCACACAAGCCTGAAGATCTGTGTAAATTTAAATTATTCCTGGATAAATAAATGTTTAATAAAATAAGTAAAAAACTGTAATATGGTTTACGTGTAGCTTGTTAAATTATGTTACACACTAAACATACAGGTATTTTTTAGGTTGCTAGAGGTAATAGTCTCTTTCTGATTTTCATTTCAGAAAATGTACGCATACCCCGTTTTTCGACGACAATTGGCAACATCAACCCGACTCCTCATGGCGCCATCGCCAGAGGCGAATCGCCTTGAAAATGTTGAGTCTGGAAGGGCTAAACCGAAGGAGCAGGTGCTGGCAGAGGCCAGTACTTTTGTCAGCTCAAAGGGAGGAGACCCCAGTGACCAGTTTTTAGTACTGGATCACTGCAAACTTCAGTTTGGGAAGTACCAGGGCCAGAGATTCAGATGGCTCCTGGAAAACTCACTGGGGTACGCAGTTTATTTGGTACTCAGCATTTCCAATGAGACGGCGAACACAACCCCCCTGTCCCAAAATAAACAAGTGTTCCTACAGTACACCTCTCACATTAGAGAGATGGCAGAAGAAGTGGAGAAGTACGAGAGGAAGCAGGAAATGCAAGCTGAAGCCCGGGCAGTTGGAGACCAGGGCTGCTTGATGGTGGAGTTTGGTGACTTCCAGGGCCGGTCCATGAAGGACGTTTATGAGGATCAGAGCAAGGAGGCCAAAGCCCTCATCAGATACCTGGTTAAGGCAGATGCCAGGCCCAACACAAACATGGCCATTTTTAAAAGCTATGTAGTGAAAAGACAGGCTTCTGCTGTGGGCAGCAGTGTACGTCAGCCTGCACCTCCATCTGCAACATCCAGTGCTTCTGCACCACCACCCGCAGCCTCCACTGCTTCTGCACCTCCGCTAAAAGCACTCCAAACTGGTGTATCGCAGACTGCCAGTGTGAAAGCGCTGTTGACACGTGGGAAACATTTGTCTCCTTCACAGCTCGCCAGAAAACTCCTTGCACCAGTTAAATCCTGTGAGTAGGAGTGTTAATATGGAATTTTCTCTACATGTATTACTTTATTGTAAAGGCAAACTTGTCCACTTGCTGTTTCCAGATCCATTACTGAAGGTCACTTTACCTCCTCCAGCACCAGAACTCCCTGCCAAACATTTGGCCCAAAGGCAGTATTACGTAACTGGTAAGCAAGCACCATCTTTCAAACGTTTGTCTCTGTGTATTATTGCAGTATTTAGTTTTAACATTTGTGCTCCAGACACTTCCGTTCCCGCTGCTGAAGATGATGCGGAGCTGATGTTTGCAGCATCACAATGTGAAGTACAACTAACTACAGGTGTGGCATATGACACAAATGCATATATTTTAAGTATGTTTTGTGAAAACGCACAGATTATTTTTGAAAAGAAAATCAACATTTTTTAATATGTTTTGTTTACAATACAGAACTACATCAGATCATGCCTCAAGCGGGATGCATTCATTGAGTGCACTTCTTCAAACATTAAGGTTGTCTAAAGGTGTCCGTGTATTTATTAGCGTTTTTTTTCGAACTAACCCATTGTTGAACCATCACCGGAGAACTTTTTCACACAGCTTGCTTGTCTCACTAACTCTTTAGCTCCCATTGAGCAGACAGGATGGTGGAGATTCATTGTTTTAGAAGAACAGTTAAAGCGCCATTTCACATTTTCTTTTAGAATTAGCATTTTATCAGGCTCCTATCTTAATGTTCAGCTATTTCACTTGAATGGTAATGAAAATAACCAATTCATTGCTATTACTGTAAAGTAAAAAGAAAATTTGAGATGGCACTTTTGGCAGATAGCACTTTTGAGATGACAGAGGTTTTTCCTTACTCTATCTGTGTGCATGCTTCATGTCAGTGGGCATTTTACTGAATTGATCACACCTCATCTTCCTTACTCCGTTACATCTGATCCTCATTCTCAAAGAGCTGTACCGATTCCATATTCGTTACATCAATAAAATGTACACTGTTCTTTGCTTCTTAACACCATTTTCTTTGTTGTTATTCCTAAATATACTCATAATAATTATTAATACTTGTCCAAAATTATTGCTTCGCATGCTGTTTGTGGGCTGCATTTATGGCATTTTACTATCAAATCCAACAGTCATCCTTATTTTATTTTTGTTACTGTTCACTCAGAGGCCTGTGCCGGTTCGTCTCCATCAGCCGAAATAGCAAGAACACCAGATCTTCCACATCATCAGCCATCAGCTGAGCTTCCAAGCCACTGGAAAGATCATCTTCCACCTTTCCAGCATGAGTGGATCCGGAACACACTATTCGTGGCCAATCTGCGAACCGGCAAGCCAGAACTAGTGTCCCAGCTGAAGCTTTGGTTGCATCCTCCTCAGCCCCCTTTAATTCACACTCAGCCACCCGCCTCAACTGACCTCTTCTTCTGTCGCCCCCTTTTCTTATGGATGCCGCTGAAGATGTGGTTAATTCCTCTTGTCTGTGTTCGCCCAGACTGTGGTAAGCACAGACTGACAGCGGCAGGACTCTACCGTACTGTGCGCAAGGTCTTAGACATCGACAGGTGGTATGACCTTGCCACTGAGTATCTGGAGTGCAAAGGCTGCAAAAAGAAGTATCCCGCCTGGTCTGAGGACATTTTAGGACAGCTGGATATGGGCCACCGCAGTCAGTTTCCAGCTTTGCTGACATACAGGTAATTCATAATGACAATCATTCATTAGTTGGCGCTTTTATTGTGTTATTCTTTTACCAATCAAAGCATTTGCATGATTATACTGTTGTTTCCTTAGATACTCATGTGACAACAGGGTGCTGAGGATGATGAGGGAGAGGACACTGGGCAACAGTGTGACTCAGCTTTACAAGAAGCTGATGGAACAACACAGTGAGGCATGGACACAGCGTGTCCTGCAGTACCTGACTGCCTGTGAACCATTCACAACGTCCTCCCTTGTGCAGCCTCCTGTGTTTGCTGAGCCTCCTCTCTTACCTGCCCTACCTAAACCTAAGTGGCTGTTAGCTTTGTACGCCAGGGATGTTCTGGGGCGACTGCACGAGGTCAAGGCCAAAATTACTTCTGTCTTTGGTTGTGTTCTCAAGATGGACTCCACAAAAAAGGTATCACAGCACTGTTTATATCATAAATTTGCCTGATATGGATATATGCGCATACATAATGTACATCGTTTTTGACCCTTTTATTTTTCTCAAAAGGTCACAAAGAAACTTGCCGGTGCTGCTTCAGGAACAGCTGCCTGGTGCACAAATGTTGGGAATGAGCATGGTCAAGTCCTTGTATCTGTTCTGACAGCCGCCGAGGGACATGGACTGGACTCCATGGCAGCTGGCCTGATGAAACGCTACCGGGAGGCAGGAGAGGCTGCCCCAAAAGTGATGTACGTGGACAGAGATTGCTGCAGTCAGCACGGCCAGTCTTGGGTGAAGGTCATGTTTTCAGAGTGGGATGAGCTTGAAGTGCGCCTCGACATCTGGCATTTCATGCGGCGATTTGCTGCAGGTGTCACTACAGAGGCTCATCCGCTTTACGGCATCTTCATGGCACGTCTGTCCACGTGCATCTTTCAGTGGGATCCAGAGGATGTGGCTGCTCTTCAGCGTGCAAAGGTGGGTGAGCTGGCGGCAAAGAAGACTGGCCCCATCTCAGAAAAGGTGGTCAGTGCTCGCATTACCAGGAGAGAGTTGGCACTGCACTGCCGGAGGAGGACCAGGGGTGTGGAGGAGACCACCAGATTGATTGGAGCATTGATCGATCTGTTTGACAGTGCAGACGGGAAGGACACTCTGGGAGTTCCTCTGCTGGACCATGAACGGATCCGGCAGATTTGGAAAGAACAGCGGAAGCACGTGCAGTGTATCCAAGACCCAGAGAACTTTCCACTCTACATGAGGAAGGGGACACTGAAGAAAGGTGGCGTGGAGCTCTGCTGCTACAGATGTGCCCGTGGCTCTACATCCTTGGAGTCATTCCACCTCCACCTGAACCGATTTATTCCAGGTATTACATACATATCGATTCCTAATTTTTCTGTAAAAAATAAAAGCACTGTTACTGCTTCCATTAGTTTAAAGTAATGCATCTCCATTCCTCCTCCGTGTCTACCCGTGACATAAATGTCAAACTTTACTGTATTATTACATTTATTTTCTGTCTTGGCCGACAGTTATAATGACATAATATATAATGATATATGTATTACAAGTAACCGGTTACTTCATAGCATCTCAGTAGTTGTACATAGCCTGTACATATGTGAGAAATAAAACTCTTTTTTGTTTTTTAACTTTTAGGAACCAGTGCCAGTGATGCACATTTTCAGGCCTATCTCCTCAAGGGCTTGATGCGTTGGAATGATGACCGGATGGAAGACGCCATAAAAGGTGCATCCTCCATCCGGTCATTTGGCAGTGCCATGAAAGAGGCTGTGGAGCGGCTTAGCCTAACAGTCTTTGGGAAGCCCTGGGATGAGCGCTATCGCCCTCCTGGAGCATATACAGGCAAGACATTTTGTATATTTGTATAATTTTGTCTATTTAGCATTTAATGTACTAGACAAAATATTGAGACAATTTTATTGTTCCCAATTTATTCTTGTAGGTGAATTGCTGGGAATGGAGTATCTTTACAGCCAGACTGGCAAAACACTGACTCCAGTGCTCCAGAACCCAGAAGAGGAAGACAGGCTGGTGGAGGAAGTCAATGACGAGGACCTGCAAGATGAGGGATTTGGGGAAGAGATCACGGAGGACATCACAGTTCCAGTGCTGTATGAGGATGAACCCTGCCGTGATCTCGTGATCAGCCCCTCATATTTGCCTCTGCCTCGGTCTCCAACATCACTGGCTGAGCCATCCACATCTTCTGGTGGAGAAGGACAGCATCTTGCCCCTGCCCCTTTAGTGCTGTTGCAGCCACCTGACACTGGAAGCAGTCTCTCCAATGAAGCTCAGGTAAGACACTTTAAAGGCTTTATATACTTCCAATCTTGTTTTATTTCACATATTTTAACATTCATTTTCATCTACTAGGACGCAGTCATTGGACCCGATGGCATCGCTGGTTGGGACAAGGTTCAGGATTTGGCTGTTTACCTGGTGAGCCTTAGTGAGGCTCCTTACCTCACTGATCTGCAGGTGACCGAAGCCATTCAGCTGTGGACAGCTCTCCCTGACATTGACAAACAGCGGGTCAACTATCAGCCTCGACATCAGCCTCAGCTGACACATGGGCGCTTTAAGGCACCGAAGCGGTCAGGAGTCACACCGGGTGTGGAGAGTGTCAAACGGTGTCTGATTGGACATCCTGGGGGTCCAGCACAGTGGCCCAGCACCAGCCGCTTGGTTGAGGCCATTTGTATAAAGCTGTGTGCTTTACACAAGTCACTTACGAAGAAGGCGGGAGCTAGCATCCCCAGGTGGTCTAAAATCCTCTCAGATTACCACCACATCCGAGACCTGGTGCTCAACAGTCGCAGGCTGATGGATGAAACAATGATCCACCTGTTTGAGCTAAACCAGAGGACACTCATTCAGTGGTTAGCAAAGCACATTATTTGCTTAAAATTCAGTGAACTATTCTAAACATATATATAATAAAAGTCAATTTTCAGGTTTCAACGGCGGCAGAAGAATCAGGAAATGAGTGTCCTCGCTCAGGGACTGACTCCACCTGCCCCAATTGCTGTGGCTGATATGCAGCTTCCTCCGCCGAGGGAAAAATTGAATGAAGCGCCATCGACATCAGGTCCAAAGCATAAATTCATCCTTGCGCCAAATCGAGAAGGACAGGCTCCTCGTTTGCGACCAGGTCGACGGCCCGCTGCTGCTAACAGGGAGTGCCCCATCGCAGCTGCCCCCACAGCATCAGGAGATGTGCAGCCCATTTCTGCACCTGGGTCATTGATAGGCACACTAGTCCTTAACCCTGACATGACTTTGTCAATGGTGATTCCGTCTTCTGGTGCAGGCACAGCTCTGCCTGCTCCTGTGCCTGCTGCTCCTGTGTCTGCTGCTCCTGCATCCCGTTACACCCAAAGGAATAGGCGCCGGCGGGCGCAAGAGACGGAAAGCGGAGTTTGTAAGAGGAAGTATCTGCGGGGGGTTAATTTTAACAAGTGCAGCAAATGTGGGCAGCCCAAAACTAAGGAGTTTGGACATAGCCGGTATGGTAGTGCCACATTTTGCTTGCATGCTTCAAATGGCAAATCTTTAGAAGATTGGTTGGCAGAACAGCGCCAGCAAAATAAACCCCAAACTCCACCTCCTCAATAAGTTTCATCTTTCCTGTATATATTTCATGGGCCAACTCGTTCATATTGTCCTTTATATTTGTTGTATATATTTTAAAGGCCCAAGCGTTCATATTCTTCTGTATGTAAATATATAAATATGTGTGTGTGTGTGTGTGTGTACTCATTTCAATATGTGTGTGTTTTAATTTCATTTTAATAAACAATTTTACATTCGAAGTGTCTTTATCTCTGAAAATCAATCAAATCATATCCCACACATACAATAAAAGAAAACTATTTTGAATAAACATTTTAATTCAAACATAGTATTTAACCATAAACATGTAATATGCTATAATAATTTTGTCTAAAACTATGTAAGTGAACATATGATAACTAAATGAAGGCGCAATTGATTGATTGCAATACACATGTTGTCGACAGGTGGCAGCACGGCTCAGCTGAGATTGACCTTGTCGAGCAGCTACGGGTTCGAGGCCAGCCAGTGGAAAGTGAATTGTTACACATGTAACTAAAACTCTTACATAACGCACAGGAATTTAACCCGAATCCTGTTGCAGGGGAAATTTGTCGACAAATTCACGTTTTCTGCGTCTTTTCGCGTGCGCGAGCGGGCGCAAAGATTGGGCCCCTTCTTTTGCGCAGCAAGCGCTCTACCATTTGAGATAATTCCCCTGCATTGTCTCCAAAGATGCATATTCCTTTGGCTCATTGAAACGGGGCATACAGGTGGTGGAAATACCTTTCCCATCAGGCTGGAAATCACTATTGTTCTTCATTGTTCGGCTCGTTGGTCTAGGGGTATGATTCTCGCTTCGGGTGCGAGAAAGGCAAGTTTGCCTTTGTTCATCGCTTTGCTCTCGCTACCCGAGAGCTCTTTGACCTCATCAGACCGAGCAGCCTTTCCTCTGTAACTAGGCGGGTCATCTATCAGAATGCGAAAAAAACACGCACCACAGCACACAGGACCACTGGCTTAATGAATGTGCAAGTATGGCTGGTAGAAAACTTGCGTCGCAAGTTTGCTTTTGTTCATCGCTTTGCTCTCGCTACCCGAGAGCTCTTTGACCTCATCAGACCGAGTAGCCTTTCCTCTGTAACTAGGCGGGTCATCTATCACTTGAAGTCGCATTCCATGGTGTAATGATTAGCACTCTGGACTCAAATCTCAGCTGGCCTTCTCATTAGCAATTGCTACCTTTCACACTGACAACAGGTCACCTGTACACAGCACAGCACAAGGGGACCACTGGCTTAATGAAAATGCAAGTAACTCTGCAAGAAAACTTGTGGAATCTCAAGTGACAACTCCATTGTCTTTGAAAGTGAAGATCCTGCATGATGTTTCTCTGGGTAAAAGCTAGACACATACCATACGGGAGACTCTTGTTATGTGTGTCGAGGTGCATTAGCGAGGAGCGACACCTGCTTGTGTTTTGTGACTGAGCATATGAGCAAGTCCCAACACAACAACCTTTTTTTGCAGCGGTGAGCCTCGACGGTTATTATAGGGAGGGCTAAGAATTACGAAGGAAGCCCCGAAAGACACTGACGTGGCGAATCCGGGCGTCGATCCCGCCACTTCTCTCATGCAAAGCGAGCGCTCTACCATTTGAGCTTATTCCCCTGCATTGTCTCCAAAGATGCATGTTCCTTTGGCTCATTGAAACGGGGCATAAAGGTGGTGGAAATACCTTTCCCATCGGGCAGGAATTGACTGTCGCTCCTTGTCGCTCGGCTCGTTGGTCTAGGGGCATGATTCTCGCTTAGGGTGCGAGAGGTCCCGGGTTCAAATCCCGGACGAGCCCTGCTTTAAGCTTTCTACATAAGGCTGGACGTACTTAAAGGAGTGCTATGCAAATCCGTGATGTGACTGAATAGACCCCTCGGCCGGTCAGCTCAGTTGGTTATCAACCTCTGCCGAAATAAGGACACGTTTTAACAAATGCCCAACAATAAGGGGGATTGTCACTTTTCGAGAAACTAGCAGAATGCGCAAAAAACCAGCACCACAGCACACAGGACCACTGGCTTAATGAAAATGCAAGTAAGGCTGGTAGAAAACTTGCGTCGAGGTCTATTAGTGAGGAGCAACACCTGCTTGTGTTTTGTGACTGAGCGTGTGAGCAATTCCCAACACAACAACCTTTTTTGCAGCGGTGAGCCTCGACGGGTATTATAGGGAGGGCAAAGGAAGCCCCGAAAGACACTGACGTGGAGAATGCAGGCATCGATCCCGCTACTTCTTGCATGCTAAGCAAGCGCTCTACCATTTGGGCTAATTCCCCTGCATTGTCTCCAAAGATGCATATTCCTTTGGCTCATTGAAACGGGGCATACAGGTGGTGGAAATACCTTTCCCATCGGGCTGGAAATCACTATTGTTCTTCATTGTTCGGCTCGTTGGTCTAGGGGTATGATTCTCGCTTCGGGTGCGAGAGGTCCCGGGTTCAAATCCCGGACGAGCCCTGCTTTAAGCGTTCCACATAAGGCAGGACGTTCTTAAAGGAGCGCTATGCGGATCCGAACTTGGCCCTTAGCTCAGTTTGGAGAGTGTTACACTGAAGATTTGAATGTCCATTGATCTATCCTGGGTTTCGGCAAGTTTGGCTTTGTTCATCGCTTTGCTCTCGCTACTCGAGAGCTCTTTGACCTCATCAGACCGAGCAGCCTTTCCTCTGTAACTAGGCGGGTCATCTATCACTTGAAGTCGCATTCCATGGTGTAATGATTAGCACTCTGGACTCAAATCTCAGCTGGCCTTCTCATTAGCAATTGCTACCTTTCACATTGACAACAGGTCACCTGTACACAATGCGCCAAAGGTCTTTACACCCAAGGGAAAGCGGAAAATACAGCAGAACAAATTGGCCATGTCTGAATCGTGCATGTGGTTGCACATAAACACCACAATTATCATAAAAAAACATCTGGGCAGAGAGATTTTTTATGCCCAGGGCTAATGACTTGTTTTGACAATTGCCCAAAAATAAGGTGTATATCGCTTTTCGAGATACTACAAAAAAGCAAAACAACACGCAGCACAGCACAGCACAAGGGGACCACTGGCTTAATGACAATGCAAGTAACTCTGCAAGAAAACTTGTGGATTCTCAAGTGACAACTCCATTGTCTTTGAAAGTGAAGATCCTGCATGTTGTTTCTCTGGGTAAAAGCTAGACACATACCATACGGGAGACTCTTGTTATGTGTGTCGAGGTGCATTAGCGAGGAGCGACACCTGCTTGTGTTTTGTGACTGAGCATATGAGCAAGTCCCGACACAACAACCTTTTTTTGCAGCGGTGAGCCTCGACGGTTACTATAGGGAGGGCTAAGAAGTACGAAGGAAGCCCCGAAAGACACTGACGTGGAGAATGCGGGCGTCGATCCCGCTACTTCTCGCATGCAAAGCGAGCGCTCTACCATTTGAGCTAATTCCCCTGCATTGTCTCCAAAGATGCATATTCCTTTGGCTCATTGAAACGGGGCATACAGGTGGTGGAAATACCTTTCCCATCGGGCTGGAAATCACTATTGTTCTTCATTGTTCGGCTCGTTGGTCTAGCGGTATGATTCTCGCTTCGGGTGCGAGAGGTCCCGGGTTCAAATCCCGGACGAGCCCTGCTTTAAGCGTTCCACATAAGGCAGGACGTTCTTAAAGGAGCGCTATGCGGATCCGAAATTGGCCCTTAGCTCAGTTTGGAGAGTGTTACACTGAAGATTTGAATGTCCATTGATCTATCCTGGGTTTTGGCAAGTTTGCCTTTGTTCATCGCTTTGCTCTCGCTACCCGAGAGCTCTTTGACCTCATCAGACCGAGCAGCCTTTCCTCTGTAACTAGGCGGGTCATCTATCACTTGAAGTCGCATTCCATGGTGTAATGATTAGCACTCTGGACTCAAATCTCAGCTGGCCTTCTCATTAGCAATTGCTACCTTTCACATTGACAACAGGTCACCTGTACACAATGCGCCAAAGGTCTTTACACCCAAGGGAAAGCGGAAAATACAGCAGAACAAATTGGCCATGTCTGAAACGTGCATGTGGTTGCACATAAACACCAAAATTATCATAAAAAAACATCTGGGCAGAGAGATTTTTTATGCCCAGGGCTAATGACTTGTTTTGACAATTGCCCAAAAATAAGGTGTATATCGCTTTTCGAGATACTCCAACAAAGCAAAACAACACGCATCACAGCACAGCACAAGGGGACCACTGGCTTAATGACAATGCAAGTAACTCTGCAAGAAAACTTGTGGATTCTCAAGTGGCAACTCCATTGGAGAAACGTGGAGAATGCGGGCATCGATCCCGCTACTTCCTGCTTGCGCTTGCTGCTTCTCACTGGTTACGCCAAAGTAAGCCCAAAGTAAGCCCAAATGAGCCAATCACGTTTGTCTCTGGGGCTTACTTTTGACCAATCGCGTTTGTCTCTGGGGCTTACTTTTGACCAATCACGTTTGTCTCTGGGGCCTACTTTTGACCAATCGCGTTTGTCTCTGGGGCTTACTTTTGACCAATCGCGTTTGTCTCTGGGGCTAACTTTTGACTAATCACGTTCCTCTCCTCTGGCTAACTTGGACCAATCGCGTTTCTCTCCTGTTCCTTACCTTTGACTTATCACTTGCCGCTGCACTGTTATTGTCATCCCTGCAAAAGGTAAGACTATGCTTTACTTAATTATTCAATTGAATAACTTTTCCCATTATTAATATAAAAAAAAAATGTTGCTACCGATCAGATAAATTAAAATCATCCGCCGTCTGTTAATTGATCGTCTACAATGATGTCTGTGATGTTGTATGCAGTTATGTTTTTTGGCTATGAATGAACATAATGATTAAACAAATTGATGAGGTAAAAGTTTGTGAGGAGTAACAGTCTCAGAAGAATAATAATAATAAGAAAAGTTTGTGAACAAAAAACAAGGTGATTTTTTATTTGTGAAAGTTAACAAACGCATTGTTAAAAAAAATAAAGCCTAGACTAAAAGTTTTAAATAGTGTAGAGTGGAATAAATGTAGACTGTGATAGACTGTGTGTGTTTGTGTGTGTTTGTGTGTGTGTGTGTGTGTGTGTGTGTTTGAGAGTTGACATTTTAAAGTAAACATCATCAGCAGAACATTCTATCAATGTAAGTCTATAGCAACTCAAGTCACACAAGCCTGAAGATCTGTGTAAAATTAAATTATTCCTGAATAAATAAACGTTTAATAAAATAAGTAAAAAACTGTAATATGGTTTACGTGTAGCTTGTTAAATTATGTTACACACTAAACATACAGGTATTTTTTAGGTTGCTAGAGGTAATAGTCTCTTTCTGATTTTCATTTCAGAAAATGTACGCATACCCCGTTTTTCGACGACAATTGGCAACATCAACCCGACTCCTCATGGCGCCATCGCCAGAGGCGAATCGCCTTGAAAATGTTGAGTCTGGAAGGGCTAAACCGAAGGAGCAGGTGCTGGCAGAGGCCAGTACTTTTGTCAGCTCAAACGGTGGAGACCCCAGTGACCAGTTTTTCCGCTAACAGCACTCCAAACTGGTGTATCGCAGACTGCCAGTGTGAAAGCTCTGTTGGCACGTGGGAAACATTTGTCTCCTTCACACCTCGCCAGAAAACTCCTTTCACCAGTTAAATCCTGTGAGTAGGAGTGTTAATATGGAATTTTCTCTACATGTATTACTTTATTGTAAAGGCAAACTTGTCCACTTGCTGTTTCCAGATCCATTACTGAAGGTCACTTTACCTCCTCCAGCACCAGAACTCCCTGCCAAACATTTGGCCCAAAGGCAGCATTACGTAACTGGTAAGCAAGCACCATCTTTCAAACGTTTGTCTCTGTGTATTATTGCAGTATTTAGTTTTAACATTTGTGCTCCAGACACTTCCGTTCCCGCTGCTGAAGATGATGCGGAGCTGATGTTTGCAGCATCACAATGTGAAGTACAACTAACTACAGGTGTGGCATATGACACAAATGCATATATTTTAAGTATGTTTTGTGAAAACGCACAGATTATTTTTTAAAAGAAAATCAACATTTTTTAATATGTTTTGTTTACAATACAGAACTACATCAGATCATGCCTCAAGCGGGATGCATTCTTTGAGTGCACTTCTTCAAACATTAAGGTTGTCTAAAGGTGTCCGTGTATTTATTAGCGTTTTTTTTCGAACTAACCCATTGTTGAACCATCACCGGAGAACTTTTTCACACAGCTTGCTTGTCTCACTAACTCTTTAGCTCCCATTGAGCATACAGGATGGTGGAGATTCATTGTTTTAGAAGAACAGTTAAAGCGCCATCTCACATTTTCTTTTAGAATTAGCATTTTATCAGGCTCCTATCTTAATGTTCAGCTATTTCACTTGAATGGTAATGAAAATAACCAATTCATTGCTATTACTGTTAAGTAAAAAGAATTTTTTTTCTTACTCTATCTGTGTGCATGCTTCATGTCAGTGGGCATTTTACTGAATTGATCACACCTCATCTTCCTTACTCCGTTACATCTGATCCTCATTCTCAAAGAGCTGTACCGATTCCATATTCGTTACATCAATAAAATGTACACTGTTCTTTGCTTCTTAACACCATTTTCTTTGTTGCTATTCCTATATATACTCATAATAATTATTAATACTTGTCCAAAATTACTGCTTCGCATGCTGTTTGTGGGCTGCATTTATGGTATTTTACTATCAAATCCAACAGTCATCCTTATTTTATTTTTGTTACTGTTCACTCAGAGGCCTGTGCCGGTCCGTCTCCATCAGCCGAAATAGCAAGAACACCAGATCTTCCACATCATCAGCCATCAGCTGAGCTTCCAAGCCACTGGAAAGATCATCTTCCACCTTTCCAGCATGAGTGGATCCGGAACACACTATTCGTGGCCAATCTGCGAACCGGCAAGCCAGAACTAGTGTCCCAGCTGAATCTTTGGTGGCTTCCTCCTCAGCCCCCTTTAATTCACACTCAGCCACCCGCCTCACCTGACCTCTTCTTCTGTCGGCCCCTTTTCTTATGGATGCCGCTGAAGATGTGGTTAATTCCTCTTGTCTGTGTTCGCCCAGACTGTGGTAAGCACAGACTGACAGCGGCAGGACTCTACCGTACTGTGCGCAAGGTCTTAGACATCGACAGGTGGTATGACCTTGCCACTGAGTATCTGGAGTGCAAAGGCTGCAAAAAGAAGTATCCCGCCTGGTCTGAGGACATTTTAGGACAGCTGGATATGGGCCACCGCAGTCAGTTTCCAGCTTTGCTGACATACAGGTAATTCATAATGACAATCATTCATTAGTTGGCGCTTTTATTGTGTTATTCTTTTACCAATCAAAGCATTTGCATGATTATACTGTTGTTTCCTTAGATACTCATGTGACAACAGGGTGCTGAGGATGATGAGGGAGAGGACACTGGGCAACAGTGTGACTCAGCTTTACAAGAAGCTGATGGAACAACACAGTGAGGCATGGACACAGCGTGTCCTGCAGTACCTGACTGCCTGTGAACCATTCACAACGTCCTCCCTTGTGCAGCCTCCTGTGTTTGCTGAGCCTCCTCTCTTACCTGCCCTACCTAAACCTAAGTGGCTGTTAGCTGTGTACGCCAGGGATGTTCTGGGGCGACTGCACGAGGTCAAGGCCAAAATTACTTCTGTCTTTGGTTGTGTTCTCAAGATGGACTCCACAAAAAAGGTATCACAGCACTGTTTATATCATAAATTTGCCTGATATGGATATATGCGCACACATAATGTACATCATTTTTGATCCTTCTATTTTTCTCAAAAGGTCACAAAGAAACTTGCCGGTGCTGCTTCAGGAACAGCTGCCTGGTGCACAAATGTTGGGAATGAGCATGGTCAAGTCCTTGTATCTGTTCTGACAGCCGCCGAGGGACATGGACTGGACTCCATGGCAGCTGGCCTGATGAAACGCTACCGGGAGGCAGGAGAGGCTGCCCCAAAAGTGATGTACGTGGACAGAGATTGCTGCAGTCCGCACGGCCAGTCTTGGGTGAAGGTCATGTTTTCAGAGTGGGATGAGCTTGAAGTGCGCCTCGACATCTGGCATTTCATGCGGCGATTTGCTGCAGGTGTCACTACAGAGGCTCATCCGCTTTACGGCATCTTCATGGCACGTCTGTCCACGTGCATCTTTCAGTGGGATCCAGAGGATGTGGCTGCTCTTCAGCGTGCAAAGGTGGGTGAGCTGGCGGCAAAGAAGACTGGCCCCATCTCAGAAAAGGTGGTCAGTGCTCGCATTACCAGGAGAGAGTTGGCACTGCACTGCCGGAGGAGGACCAGGGGTGTGGAGGAGGCCACCAGATTGATTGGAGCATTGATCGATCTGTTTGACAGTGCAGACGGGAAGGACACTCTGGGAGTTCCTCTGCTGGACCATGAACGGATCCGGCAGATTTGGAAAGAACAGCGGAAGCACGTGCAGTGTATCCAAGACCCAGAGAACTTTCCACTCTACATGAGGAAGGGGACACTGAAGAAAGGTGGCGTGGAGCTCTGCTGCTACAGATGTGCCCGTGGCTCTACATCCTTGGAGTCATTCCACCTCCACCTGAACCGATTTATTCCAGGTATTACATACATATCGATTCCTAATTTTTCTGTAAAAAATAAAAGCACTGTTACTGCTTCCATTAGTTTAAAGTAATGCATCTCCATTCCTCCTCCGTGTCTACCCGTGACATAAATGTCAAACTTTACTGTATTATTACATTTATTTTCTGTCTTGGCCGACAGTTATAATGACATAATATATAATGATATATGTATTACAAGTAACCGGTTACTTCATAGCATCTCAGTAGTTGTACATAGCCTGTACATATGTGAGAAATAAAACTCTTTTTTGTTTTTTAACTTTTAGGAACCAGTGCCAGTGATGCACATTTTCAGGCCTATCTCCTCGAGGGCTTGATGCGTTGGAATGATGACCGGATGGAAGACGCCATAAAAGGTGCATCCTCCATCCGGTCATTTGGCAGTGCCATGAAAGAGGCTGTGGAGCGGCTTAGCCTAACATTCTTTGGGAAGCCCTGGGATGAGCGCTATCGCCCTCCTGGAGCATATACAGGCAAGACATTTTGTATATTTGTATAATTTTGTCTATTTAGCATTTAATGTACTAGACAAAATATTGAGACAATTTTATTGTTCCCAATTTATTCTTGTAGGTGAATTCCTGGGAATGGAGTATCTTTACAGCCAGACTGGCAAACACTGACTCCAGTGCTCCAGAACCCAGAAGAGGAAGACAGGTTGGTGGAGGAAGTCAATGACGAGGACCTGCAAGATGAGGGATTTGGGGAAGGCATCGAAGCGGTCAGGAGTCACACCGGGTGTGGAGAGTGTCAAACGGTGTCTGATTGGACATCCTGGGGGTCCAGCACAGTGGCCCAGCACCAGCCGCTTGGTTGAGGCCATTTGTATAAAGCTGTGTGCTTTACACAAGTCACCGACCAAGAAGGCGGGAGCTAGCATCCCCAGGTGGTCTAAAATCCTCTCAGATTACCACCACATCCGAGACCTGGTGCTCAACAGTCGTAGGCTGATGGATGAAACAATGATCCAGCTGTTTGAGCTAAACCAGAGGACACTCATTCAGTGGTTAGCAAAGCACATTATTTGCTTAAAATTCAGTGAACTATTCTAAACATATATATAATAAAAGTAATTAATTTTCAGGTTTCAACGGCGGCAGAAGAATCAGGAAATGAGTGTCCTCGCTCAGGGACTGACTCCACCTGCCCCAATTGCTGTGGCTGATATGCAGCTTCCTCCGCCGAGGGAAAAATTGAATGAAGCGCCATCGACATCAGGTCCAAAGCATAAATTCATCCTTCCGCCAAATCGAGAAGGACAGGCTCCTCGTTTGCGACCAGGTCGACGGCCCGCTGCTGCTAACAGGGAGTGCCCCATCGCAGCTGCCCCCACAGCATCAGGAGATGTGCAGCCCATTTCTGCACCTGGGTCATTGATAGGCACACTAGTCCTTAACCCTGACATGACTGTGTCAATGGTGATTCCGTCTTCTGGTGCAGGCACAGCTCTGCCTGCTCTTGTGCCTGCTGCTCCTGTGTCTGCTGCTCCTGCATCCCGTTACACCCAAAGGAATAGGCGCCGGCGGGCGCAAGAGACGGAAAGCGGAGTTTGTAAGAGGAAGTATCTGCGGGGGGTTAATTTTAACAAGTGCAGCAAATGTGGGCAGCCCAAAACTAAGGAGTTTGGACATAGCCGGTATGGTAGTGCCACATTTTGCTTGCATGCTTCAAATGACAAATCTTTAGAAGATTGGTTGGCAGAACAGCGCCAGCAAAATAAACCCCAAACTCCACCTCCTCAATAAGTTTCATCTTTCCTGTATATATTTCATGGGCCAACTCGTTCATATTGTCCTGTATATTTGTTGTATATATTTTAAAGGCCCAAGCGTTCATATTCTTCTGTATGTAAATATATAAATATGTGTGTGTGTGTACTCATTTCAATATGTGTGTGTTTTATTTTCATTTTAATAAACAATTTTACATTCGAAGTGTCTTTATCTCTGAAAATCAATCAAATCATATCCCACACATACAATAAAAGAAAACTATTTTGAATAAACATTTTAATTCAAACATAGTTTATTTAACCATAAACATGTAATATGCTATAATAATTTTGTCTAAAACTATGTAAGTGAACATATGATAACTAAATGAAGGCGCAATTGATTGATTGCAATACACATGTTGTCGACAGGTGGCAGCACGGCTCAGCTGAGATTGACCTTGTCGAGCAGCTACGGGTTCGAGGCCAGCCAGTGGAAAGTGAATTGTTACACATGTAACTAAAACTCTTACATAACGCACAGGAATTTAACCCGAATCTTGGTGCAGGGGAAATTTGTCGACAAATTCACGTTTTCTGCGTCTTTTCGCGTGCGCGGGCGGGCGCAAAGATTGGGCCCCTTCTTTTGCGCAGCAAGCGCTCTACCATTTGAGCTAATTCCCCTGCATTGTCTCCAAAGATGCATGTTCCTTTGGCTCATTGAAACGGGGCATACAGGTGGTGGAAATACCTTTCGCATCGGGCTGGAAATCACTATTGTTCTTCATTGTTCGGCTCGTTGGTCTAGGGGAATGATTCTCGCTTCGGGTGCGAGAGGTCCCGGGTTCAAATCCCGGACGAGCCCTGCTTTAAGCTTTCTACATAAGGCTGGATGTACTTAAAGGAGTGCTATGCAAATCCGTGATGTGACTGAATAGACCCCTCGGCCGGTTAGCTCAGTTGGTTATCAACCTCTGCCGAAATAAGGACACATTTTAACAACTGCCCAACAATAAGGGGGATTGTCACTTTTCGAGAAACTAGCAGAATGCGCAAAAAACACGCACCACAGCACACAGGACCACTGGCTTAATGAAAATGCAAGTAAGGCTGGTAGAAAACTTGCGTCGAGGTGCATTAGTGAGGAGCAACACCTGCTTGTGTTTTGTGACTGAGCGTATGAGCAAGTCCCAACACAACAACCTTTTTTGCAGCGGTGAGCCTCGACGGGTATTATAGGGAGGGCAAAGGAAGCCCCGAAAGACACTGACGTGGAGAATACGGGCATCGATCCCGCTACTTCTTGCATGCTAAGCAAGCGCTCTACCATTTGGGCTAATTCCCCTGCATTGTCTCCAAAGATGCATATTCCTTTGTCTCATTGAAACGGGGCATACAGGTGGTGGAAATACCTTTCCCATCGGGCTGGAAATCACTATTGTTCTTCATTGTTCGGCTCGTTGGTCTAGGGGTATGATTCTCGCTTTGGGTGCGAGAGGTCCCGGGTTCAAATCCCGGACGAGCCCTGCTTTAAGGGTTCCACATAAGGCAGGACGTTCTTAAAGGAGCGCTATGCGGTGCCGAAATTGGCCCTTAGCTCAGTTTGGAGAGTGTTACACTGAAGATTTGAATGTCCATTGATCTATCCTGGGTTTTGGCAAGTTTGCCTTTGTTCATCGCTTTGCTCTCGCTACCCGAGAGCTCTTTGACCTCATCAGACCGAGCAGCCTTTCCTCTGTAACTAGGCGGGTCATCTATCACTTGAAGTCGCATTCCATGGTGTAATGATTAGCACTCTGGACTCAAATCTCAGCTGGCCTTCTCATTAGCAATTGCTACCTTTCACATTGACAACAGGTCACCTGTACACAATGCGCCAAAGGTCTTTACACCCAAGGGAAAGCGGAAAATACAGCAGAACAAATTGGCCATGTCTGAAACGTGCATGTGGTTGCACATAAACACCAAAATTATCATAAAAAAACATCTGGGCAGAGAGATTTTTTATGCCCAGGGCTAATGACTTGTTTTGACAATTGCCCAAAAATAAGGTGTATATCGCTTTTCGAGATACTACAAAAAAGCAAAACAACACGCAGCACAGCACAGCACAAGGGGACCACTGGCTTAATGACAATGCAAGTAACTCTGCAAGAAAACTTGTGGATTCTCAAGTGACAACTCCATTGTCTTTGAAAGTGAAGATCCTGCATGTTGTTTCTCTGGGTAAAAGCTAGACACATACCATACGGGAGACTCTTGTTATGTGTGTCGAGGTGCATTAGCGAGGAGCGACACCTGCTTGTGTTTTGTGACTGAGCATATGAGCAAGTCCCAACACAACAACCTTTTTTTGCAGCGGTGAGCCTCGACGGTTATTATAGGGAGGGCTAAGAAGTACGAAGGAAGCCCCGAAAGACACTGACGTGGAGAATGCGGGCGTCGATCCCGCTACTTCTCGCATGCAAAGCGAGCGCTCTACCATTTGAGCTAATTCCCCTGCATTGTCTCCAAAGATGCATGTTCCTTTGGCTCATTGAAACGGGGCATAAAAGTGGTGGAAATACCTTTCCCATCGGGCAGGAATTGACTGTCGCTCCTCGTCGCTCGGCTCGTTGGTCTAGGGGCATGATTCTCGCTTAGGGTGCGAGAGGTCCCGGGTTCAAATCCCGGACGAGCCCTGCTTTAAGCTTTCTACATAAGGCTGGACGTACTTAAAGGAGTGCTATGCAAATCCGTGATGTGACTGAATAGACCCCTCGGCCGGTTAGCTCAGTTGGTTATCAACCTCTGCCGAAATAAGGACACGTTTTAACAACTGCCCAACAATAAGGGGGATTGTCACTTTTCGAGAAACTAGCAGAATGCGCAAAAAACACGCACCACAGCACACAGGACCACTGGCTTAATGAAAATGCAAGTAAGGCTGGTAGAAAACTTGCGTCGAGGTGCATTAGTGAGGAGCAACACCTGCTTGTGTTTTGTGACTGAGCGTATGAGCAAGTCCCAACACAACAACCTTTTTTGCAGCGGTGAGCCTCGACGGGTATTATAGGGAGGACAAAGGAAGCCTCGAAAGACACTGACGTGCAGAATGCGGGCATTGATCCCGCTTCTTCTTGCATGCTAAGCAAGCGTTCTACCATTTGAGCTAATTCCCCTGCATTGTCTCCAAAGATGCATATTCCTTTGGCTCATTGAAACGGGGCATGCAGGTGGTGGAAATACCTTTTGCCATCGGGCTGGAAATCACTATTGTTCTTCATTGTTCGGCTCGTTGGTCTAGGGGTATGATTCTCGCTTCGGGTGCGAGAGGTCCCGGGTTCAAATCCCGGACGAGCCCTGCTTTAAGCGTTCCACATAAGGCAGGACGTTCTTAAAGGCGCGCTATGCGATGCCGAAATTGGCCCTTGGCTCAGTTTGGAGAGTGTTACACTGAAGATTTGAATGTCCATTGATCTATCCTGGGTTTTGGCAAGTTTGCCTTTGTTCATCGCTTTGCTCTCGCTACCCGAGAGCTCATTGACCTCATCAGACCGAGCAGCCTTTCCTCTGTAACTAGGCGGGTCATCTATCACTTGAAGTCACATTCCATGGTGTAATGATTAGCACTCTGGACTCAAATCTCAGCTGGCCTTCTCATTAGCAATTGCTACCTTTCACATTGACAACAGGTCACCTGTACACAATGCGCCAAAGGTCTTTACACCCAAGGGAAAGCGGAAAATACAGCAGAACAAATTGGCCATGTCTGAAACGTGCATGTGGTTGCACATAAACACCAAAATTATCATAAAAAAACATCTGGGCAGAGAGATTTTTTATGCCCAGGGCTAATGACTTGTTTTGACAATTGCCCAAAAATAAGGTGTATATCGCTTTTCGAGATACTACAAAAAAGCAAAACAACACGCAGCACAGCACAGCACAAGGGGACCACTGGCTTAATGACAATGCAAGTAACTCTGCAAGAAAACTTGTGGATTCTCAAGTGACAACTCCATTGTCTTTGAAAGTGAAGATCCTGCATGTTGTTTCTCTGGGTAAAAGCTAGACACATACCATACGGGAGACTCTTGTTATGTGTGTCGAGGTGCATTAGCGAGGAGCGACACCTGCTTGTGTTTTGTGACTGAGCATATGAGCAAGTCCCAACACAACAACCTTTTTTTGCAGCGGTGAGCCTCGACGATTATTATAGGGAGGGCTAAGAAGTACGAAGGAAGCCCCGAAAGACACTGAGGTGGAGAATGCGGGCGTCGATCCCGCTACTTCTCGCATGCAAAGCGAGCGCTCTACCATTTGAGCTAATTCCCCTGCATTGTCTCCAAAGATGCATGTTCCTTTGGCTCATTGAAACGGGGCATAAAAGTGGTGGAAATACCTTTCCCATCGGGCAGGAATTGACTGTCGCTCCTCGTCGCTCGGCTCGTTGGTCTAGGGGCATGATTCTCGCTTAGGGTGCGAGAGGTCCCGGGTTCAAATCCCGGACGAGCCCTGCTTTAAGCTTTCTACATAAGGCTGGACGTACTTAAAGGAGTGCTATGCAAATCCGTAATGTGACTGAATAGACCCCTCGGCCGGTTAGCTCAGTTGGTTATCAACCTCTGCCGAAATAAGGACACGTTTTAACAACTGCCCAACAATAAGGGGGATTGTCACTTTTCGAGAAACTAGCAGAATGCGCAAAAAACACGCACCACAGCACACAGGACCACTGGCTTAATGAAAATGCAAGTAAGGCTGGTAGAAAACTTGCGTCGAGGTGCATTAGTGAGGAGCAACACCTGCTTGTGTTTTGTGACTGAGCGTATGAGCAAGTCCCAACACAACAACCTTTTTTGCAGCGGTGATCCTCGACGGGTATTATAGGGAGGGCAAAGGAAGCCCCGAAAGACACTGACGTGGAGAATACGGGCATCGATCCCGCTACTTCTCGCATGCAAAGCGAGCGCTCTACCATTTGAGCTAATTCCCCTGCATTGTCTCCAAAGATGCATGTTCCTTTGGCTCATTGAAACGGGGCATAAAGGTGGTGGAAATACCTTTTGCCATCGGGCTGGAAATCACTATTGTTCTTCATTGTTCGGCTCGTTGGTCTAGGGGTATGATTCTCGCTTCGGGTGCGAGAGGTCCCGGGTTCAAATCCCGGACGAGCCCTGCTTTAAGCGTTCCACATAAGGCAGGACGTTCTTAAAGGCGCGCTATGCGATGCCGAAATTGGCCCTTGGCTCAGTTTGGAGAGTGTTACACTGAAGATTTGAATGTCCATTGATCTATCCTGGGTTTTGGCAAGTTTGCCTTTGTTCATCGCTTTGCTCTCGCTACCCGAGAGCTCTTTGACCTCATCAGACCGAGCAGCCTTTCCTCTGTAACTAGGCGGGTCATCTATTACTTGAAGTCACATTCCATGGTGTAATGATTAGCACTCTGGACTCAAATCTCAGCTGGCCTTCTCATTAGCAATTGCTACCTTTCACATTGACAACAGGTCACCTGTACACAATGCGCCAAAGGTCTTTACACCCAAGGGAAAGCGGAAAATACAGCAGAACAAATTGGCCATGTCTGAAACGTGCATGTGGTTGCACATAAACACCAAAATTATCATAAAAAAACATTTGGGCAGAGAGATTTTTTATGCCCAGGGCTAATGACTTGTTTTGACAATTGCCCAAAAATAAGGTGTATATCGCTTTTCGAGATACTACAAAAAAGCAAAACAACACGCAGCACAGCACAGCACAAGGGGACCACTGGCTTAATGACAATGCAAGTAACTCTGCAAGAAAACTTGTGGATTCTCAAGTGACAACTCCATTGGAGAAACGTGGAGAATGCGGGCATCGATCCCGCTACTTCTTGCTTGCGCTTGCTGCTTCTCACTGGTTACGCCAAAGTAAGCCCAAAGTAAGCCCAAATGAGCCAATCACGTTTGTCTCTGGGGCTTACTTTTGACCAATCGCGTTTGTCTCTGGGGCTTACTTTTGACCAATCACGTTTGTCTCTGGGGCCTACTTTTGACCAATCGCGTTTGTCTCTGGGGCTTACTTTTGACCAATCGCGTTTGTCTCTGGGGCTAACTTTTGACTAATCACGTTCCTCTCCTCTGGCTAACTTGGACCAATCGCGTTTCTCTCCTGTTCCTTACCTTTGACTTATCACTTGCCGCTGCACTGTTATTGTCATCCCTGCAAAAGGTAAGACTATGCTTTACTTAATTATTCAATTGAATAACTTTTCCCATTATTAATATAAAAAAAAAATGTTGCTACCGATCAGATAAATTAAAATCATCCGCCGTCTGTTAATTGATCGTCTACAATGATGTCTGTGATGTTGTATGCAGTTATGTTTTTTGGCTATGAATGAACATAATGATTAAACAAATTGATGAGGTAAAAGTTTGTGAGGAGTAACAGTCTCAGAAGAATAATAATAATAAGAAAAGTTTGTGAACAAAAAACAAGGTGATTTTTTATTTGTGAAAGTTAACAAACGCATTGTTAAAAAAAATAAAGCCTAGACTAAAAGTTTTAAATAGTGTAGAGTGGAATAAATGTAGACTGTGATAGACTGTGTGTGTTTGTGTGTGTTTGTGTGTGTGTGTGTGTGTGTGTTTGAGAGTTGACATTTTAAAGTAAACATCATCAGCAGAACATTCTATCAATGTAAGTCTATAGCAACTCAAGTCACACAAGCCTGAAGATCTGTGTAAAATTAAATTATTCCTGGATAAATAAACGTTTAATAAAATAAGTAAAAAACTGTAATATGGTTTACGTGTAGCTTGTTAAATTATGTTACACACTAAACATACAGGTATTTTTTAGGTTGCTAGAGGTAATAGTCTCTTTCTGATTTTCATTTCAGAAAATGTACGCATACCCCGTTTTTCGACGACAATTGGCAACATCAACCCGACTCCTCATGGCGCCATCGCCAGAGGCGAATCGCCTTGAAAATGTTGAGTCTGGAAGGGCTAAACCGAAGGAGCAGGTGCTGGCAGAGGCCAGTACTTTTGTCAGCTCAAACGGTGGAGACCCCAGTGACCAGTTTTTCCGCTAACAGCACTCCAAACTGGTGTATCGCAGACTGCCAGTGTGAAAGCTCTGTTGGCACGTGGGAAACATTTGTCTCCTTCACACCTCGCCAGAAAACTCCTTTCACCAGTTAAATCCTGTGAGTAGGAGTGTTAATATGGAATTTTCTCTACATGTATTACTTTATTGTAAAGGCAAACTTGTCCACTTGCTGTTTCCAGATCCATTACTGAAGGTCACTTTACCTCCTCCAGCACCAGAACTCCCTGCCAAACATTTGGCCCAAAGGCAGCATTACGTAACTGGTAAGCAAGCACCATCTTTCAAACGTTTGTCTCTGTGTATTATTGCAGTATTTAGTTTTAACATTTGTGCTCCAGACACTTCCGTTCCCGCTGCTGAAGATGATGCGGAGCTGATGTTTGCAGCATCACAATGTGAAGTACAACTAACTACAGGTGTGGCATATGACACAAATGCATATATTTTAAGTATGTTTTGTGAAAACGCACAGATTATTTTTTAAAAGAAAATCAACATTTTTTAATATGTTTTGTTTACAATACAGAACTACATCAGATCATGCCTCAAGCGGGATGCATTCTTTGAGTGCACTTCTTCAAACATTAAGGTTGTCTAAAGGTGTCCGTGTATTTATTAGCGTTTTTTTTCGAACTAACCCATTGTTAAACCATCACCGGAGAACTTTTTCACACAGCTTGCTTGTCTCACTAACTCTTTAGCTCCCATTGAGCAGACAGGATGGTGGAGATTCATTGTTTTAGAAGAACAGTTAAAGCGCCATCTCACATTTTCTTTTAGAATTAGCATTTTATCAGGCTCCTATCTTAATGTTCAGCTATTTCACTTGAATGGTAATGAAAATAACCAATTCATTGCTATTACTGTTAAGTAAAAAGAAAAATTTTTCTTACTCTATCTGTGTGCATGCTTCATGTCAGTGGGCATTTTACTGAATTGATCACACCTCATCTTCCTTACTCCGTTACATCTGATCCTCATTCTCAAAGAGCTGTACCGATTCCATATTCGTTACATCAATAAAATGTACACTGTTCTTTGCTTCTTAACACCATTTTCTTTGTTGCTATTCCTAAATATACTCATAATAATTATTAATACTTGTCCAAAATTACTGCTTAGCATGCTGTTTGTGGGCTGCATTTATGATATTTTACTATCAAATCCAACAGTCATCCTTATTTTATTTTTGTTACTGTTCACTCAGAGGCCTGTGCCGGTCCGTCTCCATCAGCCGAAATAGCAAGAACACCAGATCTTCCACATCATCAGCCATCAGCTGAGCTTCCAAGCCACTGGAAAGATCATCTTCCACCTTTCCAGCATGAGTGGATCCGGAACACACTATTCGTGGCCAATCTGCCAACCGGCAAGCCAGAACTAGTGTCCCAGCTGAAGCTTTGGTGGCTTCCTCCTCAGCCCCCTTTAATTCACACTCAGCCACCCGCCTCACCTGACCTCTTCTTCTGTCGGCCCCTTTTCTTATGGATGCCGCTGAAGATGTGGTTAATTCCTCTTGTCTGTGTTCGCCCAGACTGTGGTAAGCACAGACTGACAGCGGCAGGACTCTACCGTACTGTGCGCAAGGTCTTAGACATCGACAGGTGGTATGACCTTGCCACTGAGTATCTGGAGTGCAAAGGCTGCAAAAAGAAGTATCCCGCCTGGTCTGAGGACATTTTAGGACAGCTGGATATGGGCCACCGCAGTCAGTTTCCAGCTTTGCTGACATACAGGTAATTCATAATGACAATCATTCATTAGTTGGCGCTTTTATTGTGTTATTCTTTTACCAATCAAAGCATTTGCATGATTATACTGTTGTTTCCTTAGATACTCATGTGACAACAGGGTGCTGAGGATGATGAGGGAGAGGACACTGGGCAACAGTGTGACTCAGCTTTACAAGAAGCTGATGGAACAACACAGTGAGGCATGGACACAGCGTGTCCTGCAGTACCTGACTGCCTGTGAACCATTCACAATGTCCTCCCTTGTGCAGCCTCCTGTGTTTGCTGAGCCTCCTCTCTTACCTGCCCTACCTAAACCTAAGTGGCTGTTAGCTGTGTATGCCAGGGATGTTCTGGGGCGACTGCACGAGGTCAAGGCCAAAATTACTTCTGTCTTTGGTTGTGTTCTCAAGATGGACTCCACAAAAAAGGTATCACAGCACTGTTTATATCATAAATTTGCCTGATATGGATATATGCGCACACATAATGTACATCATTTTTGACCCTTCTATTTTTCTCAAAAGGTCACAAAGAAACTTGCCGGTGCTGCTTCAGGAACAGCTGCCTGGTGCACAAATGTTGGGAATGAGCATGGTCAAGTCCTTGTATCTGTTCTGACAGCCGCCGAGGGACATGGACTGGACTCCATGGCAGCTGGCCTGATGAAACGCTACCGGGAGGCAGGAGAGGCTGCCCCAAAAGTGATGTACGTGGACAGAGATTGCTGCAGTCCGCACGGCCAGTCTTGGGTGAAGGTCATGTTTTCAGAGTGGGATGAGCTTGAAGTGCGCCTCGACATCTGGCATTTCATGCGGCGATTTGCTGCAGGTGTCACTACAGAGGCTCATCCGCTTTACGGCATCTTCATGGCACGTCTGTCCACGTGCATCTTTCAGTGGGATCCAGAGGATGTGGCTGCTCTTCAGCGTGCAAAGGTGGGTGAGCTGGCGGCAAAGAAGACTGGCCCCATCTCAGAAAAGGTGGTCAGAGCTCGCATTACCAGGAGAGAGTTGGCACTGCACTGCCGGAGGAGGACCAGGGGTGTGGAGGAGGCCACCAGATTGATTGGAGCATTGATCGATCTGTTTGACAGTGCAGACGGGAAGGACACTCTGGGAGTTCCTCTGCTGGACCATGAACGGATCCGGCAGATTTGGAAAGAACAGCGGAAGCACGTGCAGTGTATCCAAGACCCAGAGAACTTTCCACTCTACATGAGGAAGGGGACACTGAAGAAAGGTGGCGTGGAGCTCTGCTGCTACAGATGTGCCCGTGGCTCTACATCCTTGGAGTCATTCCACCTCCACCTGAACCGATTTATTCCAGGTATTACATACATATCGATTCCTAATTTTTCTGTAAAAAATAAAAGCACTGTTACTGCTTCCATTAGTTTAAAGTAATGCATCTCCATTCCTCCTCCGTGTCTACCCGTGACATAAATGTCAAACTTTACTGTATTATTACATTTATTTTCTGTCTTGGCCGACAGTTATAATGACATAATATATAATGATATATGTATTACAAGTAACCGGTTACTTCATAGCATCTCAGTTGTTGTACATAGCCTGTACATATGTGAGAAATAAAACTCTTTTTTGTTTTTTAACTTTTAGGAACCAGTGCCAGTGATGCACATTTTCAGGCCTATCTCCTCGAGGGCTTGATGCGTTGGAATGATGACCGGATGGAAGACGCCATAAAAGGTGCATCCTCCATCCGGTCATTTGGCAGTGCCATGAAAGAGGCTGTGGAGCGGCTTAGCCTAACAGTCTTTGGGAAGCCCTGGGATGAGCGCTATCGCCCTCCTGGAGCATATACAGGCAAGACATTTTGTATATTTTTATAATTTTGTCTATTTAGCATTTAATGTACTAGACAAAATATTGAGACAATTTTATTGTTCCCAATTTATTCTTGTAGGTGAATTGCTGGGAATGGAGAATCTTTACAGCCAGACTGGCAAAACACTGACTCCAGTGCTCCAGAACCCAGAAGAGGAAGACAGGCTGGTGGAGGAAGTCAATGACGAGGACCTGCAAGATGAGGGATTTGGGGAAGAGATCACGGAGGACATCACAGTTCCAGTGCTGTATGAGGATGAACCCTGCCGTGATCTCGTGATCAGCCCCTCATCTTTGCCTCTGCCTCAGTCTCCAACATCACTGGCTGAGCCATCCACATCTTCTGGTGGAGAAGGACAGCATCTTGCCCCTGCCCCTTTAGTGCTGTTGCAGCCACCTGACACTGGAAGCAGTCTCTCCAATGAAGCTCAGGTAAGACACTTTAAAGGCTTTATATACTTCCAATCTTGTTTTATTTCACATATTTTAACATTCATTTTCATCTACTAGGACGCAGTCATTGGACCCGATGGCATCGCTGGTTGGGACAAGGTTCAGGATTTGGCTGTTTACCTGGTGAGCCTTAGTGAGGCTCCTTACCTCACTGATCTGCAGGTGACCGAAGCCATTCAGCTGTGGACAGCTCTCCCTGACATTGACAAACAGCGGGTCAACTATCAGCCTCGACATCAGCCTCAGCTGACACATGGGCGCTTTAAGGCACCGAAGCGGTCAGGAGTCACACCGGGTGTGGAGAGTGTCAAACGGTGTCTGATTGGACATCCTGGGGGTCCAGCACAGTGGCCCAGCACCAGCCGCTTGGTTGAGGCCATTTGTATAAAGCTGTGTGCTTTACACAAGTCACTGACCAAGAAGGCCGGAGCTAGCATCCCCAGGTGGTCTAAAATCCTCTCAGATTACCACCACATCCGAGACCTAGTGCTCAACAGTCGCAGGCTGATGGATGAAACAATGATCCAGCTGTTTGAGCTAAATCAGAGGACACTCATTCAGTGGTTAGCAAAGCACATTATTTGCTTAAAATTCAGTGAACTATTCTAAACATATATATAATAAAAGTAATTAATTTTCAGGTTTCAACGGCGGCAGAAGAATCAGGAAATGAGTGTCCTCGCTCAGGGACTGACTCCACCTGCCCCAATTGCTGTGGCTGATATGCAGCTTCCTCCGCCGAGGGAAAAATTGAATGAAGCGCCATCGACATCAGGTCCAAAGCATAAATTCATCCTTCCGCCAAATCGAGAAGGACAGGCTCCTCGTTTGCGACCAGGTCGACGGCCCGCTGCTGCTAACAGGGAGTGCCCCATCGCAGCTGCCCCCACAGCATCAGGAGATGTGCAGCCCATTTCTTCACCTGGGTCATTGATAGGCACACTAGTCCTTAACCCTGACATGACTGTGTCAATGGTGATTCCGTCTTCTGGTGCAGGCACAGCTCTGCCTGCTCCTGTGCCTGCTGCTCCTGTGTCTGCTGCTCCTGCATCCCGTTACACCCAAAGGAATAGGCGCCGGCGGGCGCAAGAGACGGAAAGCGGAGTTTGTAAGAGGAAGTATCTGCGGGGGGTTAATTTTAACAAGTGCAGCACTATTGTTCTTCATTGTTCGGCTCGTTGGTCTAGGGGTATGATTCTCGCTTCGGGTGCGAGAGGTCCCGGGTTCAAATCCCGGACGAGCCCTGCTTTAAGCGTTCCACATAAGGCAGGACGTTCTTAAAGGAGCGCTATGCGGATCCGAAATTGGCCCTTAGCTCAGTTTGGAGAGTGTTACACTGAAGATTTGAATGTCCATTGATCTATCCTGGGTTTTGGCAAGTTTGCCTTTGTTCATCGCTTTGCTCTCGCTACCCGAGAGCTCTTTGACCTCATCAGACCGAGCAGCCTTTCCTCTGTAACTAGGCGGGTCATCTATCACTTGAAGTCGCATTCCATGGTGTAATGATTAGCACTCTGGACTCAAATCTCAGCTGGCCTTCTCATTAGTAAGGGAAGTTAGGTAAACGGTGGACAAAACCCCATTCATATTGATTGCCATTGGACGACTAGGGGTGCGAAGGGATCGTGTTCCTCATTTGGACGCCCAATTCGCGCACTTTGCGATGGCAAGTGGCACTTTTTCCCTTATCGTAGTTTAGGGTCACTTTTCCGTCAAAGGCCTCGCGCGGACACCACAAGGGGTGGTAAAGTACTGCGAAATGTTCCATTTTGCCAAAAAACGCCTAAACATCCCCCTAACTGCCTAATCTTCATCACTGCGTCCAAAAGGTGCCTTTCGCGTCCCCTAACAGCCTGTAATCTACCACAGTCTTCCTCACGTCCATTGCGCACCTAGAGTTGGTAGTTTGACGCCCCTTGCTGCCTATTGATGGCGCTACACCGGGAAAGTGCCGAAACGCGCCCTGGTGGGGTATCTGACAAAAAGTTGTCGGATATGCTCGCCGACCGCGCCAGGCGGTGCACGGGCACTCAGAGGTCCAAGTGAGCTATCGAGATGTACGAAAAATAAGGTAAAATATTTAACTTTGCATCCCGACCTTGCCCCCTCGGTATGTCGTCGAGGGCCATGTGACGCAACTTTTTGTTAGGTTTCGGGCTCCTGGGCCCTGCGCGGGCCGTACGGGAGCCTCTGACACGTGTAACTTATTCTTGTGTGCTCATAGGTGGCTATTGTACGATGACCCCAGAACTGACCCTGGAGGTTCGAATGTCCCCAATTCAAATTCTATATCTAGTCACGGCCCCCTCATTTGTTTCCTAGCATACGGAGTGCGTACGGCCACGTTATTTGCTATATTGCCCGTTTTGGGTTCCATGTGAGACGTTAATTTTTTGGGAATATTTTTTGTGATTTTTTTTCGAGCACTTGCCCTACTGTGAAGGCTATGGGCTTTGAATATGTGTTGCTTACTGATGTGAAGGACTAGTATTCGAAGCCCCAAAGCTTTTGCAGATAATTAAAGCATAATTATGCATAAAAAGCTGGGCAGAGATATAATTCTATCAAAAGTCCATTTGTATGCAAAATAAGCATTTTAACAGCCTGAATTGTGTACTATATATTTTTGGGGTGCTTCTAGAATGAATATCTGTGAGATTGTCACACGAAAACTATTCAAAGTCTGAAAATGAACCCTTTTCAGGCAAAAGGCCCAATGAGAATAAAGGGAGGAACAGAGATGTATGAAAAATAATGAAAAACATTTAACTTTGCTTCTCAACCTTGCTCCCTCAGTATGTTGTCGAGGGCCACGTGACGCAACTTTCTGTTAGGTTTCGGGCTCCTGGGGCCTGCGTGGGCCGTATGGGAGCCTCTAACACGCGCAACCTATCCCATTCATTTTCATAGGCTCATGATGGACACTGCCGCAGAATGGTCCGATTGGCCCAATTTTCACGTAGCTGGCCCGTGAAAGGCCTCCGTGTCAGGTCTTGGAGTTCCGCGCCCCTCCGACCTATTTGACCGCTCTGTTTGCCAGAAAAGACACCGACAGCCTACAAATAGGCTACTCATGTACGCTCTAGAATACAGGGGTCAAAAGGTCACAGGGCCTCGACGTTCGTCAAGGTATAGGATGGGGGTCCCATGAACCTTGACAACGAGTGTGGTCATTCTAGGTCACTTCTAGGTGCCATTTTTGTGAAAAAAGATTGAACCTCACTCTGGTTCTTTTTGCCACTGAAAGAGGCTCTTTGTGTCTTTCAGTCGAAGAGGCCTGATTGAGAGATTTGTTTGAAACACACTGAAAAATGTTTGCTTTGGCTCTAGAAAGCCTCCCTTTTGGTATGTGAAAAAAGGGCCTACAGACTACCAGAAAATAATTTTGGGGGCCTCTAGAGACCCCTTGGGCCCTACGGGGGCCGCTGACACTCCTAACCTATCCCATTCATTTTCATAGGCTCATGATGGACACTGCCGCAGAATGGTCCGATTGGTCTAATTTTCACGTATGTGGCCCGTCACAGGCCCCCGGGTCGGGTCTTTGAGTTCCGCGCCCCTCTGACCTATTTGACCTCTCGGTTTGCCAGAAAAGACACCGACAGCCTATAAGTAGGCTACTAATGTACGCTCTAGAATACAGGGGTCAGAAGGTCACAGGGCCTCGATGTTCGGCAAGGTATACGATGGGGGTCCCATGAACCTTGACAGCGAGTGTGGTCATTCTAGGTCACTTCTAGGTGCCATTTTTGCGAAAAAAGATTGAACCTCACATTGGTTCATTTTGCCAATGAAAGAGGCTCTTTGTGTCTTTCAGTCGAAGAGGACTGATTGAGAGATTTGTGTGAAATACACTGAAAAATGTTTGCTTTGGCTCTAGAAAGCCGCCCTTTTGGTATGTGGAACAGGGGCCTAAAGACTACTAGAATATAATTTTGGGTTCCTCTAGAGACCCCTTGTGCCCTACGGGGGCCGCTGACACTCGTAACCTATCCCATTTATTTTCATAGGCTCATGTTGGACACTGCCGCAGAATGGTCCGATTGGCCTGATTTTCACGTATGTGGCCCGTCACAGGCCCCCGGGTCGGGCCTTGCAGTTCCGCCCCCCTTCGACCTATTTGACCGCTCGGTTTGCCAGAAAAGACACCGATAGCCTACAAATAGGCTACTAATGTACGCTCTACAATACAGGGGTCAAAAGGTCACAGGGCCTCGACGTTCGTCAAGGTATAGGATGGGGGTCCCATGAACCTTGACAGCGAGTGTGGTCATTCTAGGTCACTTCTAGGTGCCACTTTTGCGAAAAAAAATTGAACCTCACTCTGGTTCATTTTGCCAATGAAAGAGGCTCTTTGTGTCTTTCAGTCGAAGAGGCCTGATTGAGAGATTTGTGTGAAACACACATAAAACTGTTTACTTCGGCTCTAGAAAGCCGCCCTTTCGGTATGTGAAACAGGGGCCTACCGACTACCGGAATATAAATTTGGGGGCCTCTATAGACCCCTTGGGCCCTACGGGGGCCGATGACACTCGTAACCTATCCCATTCATTTTCATAGGCTCATGATGGACACTGCCACAGAATCCAGGGGTCAAAAGGTCACATGGCCAGGATATGCGAAAAGTTTGACCGCCAGGGGCTCCCCTGTTGGGATCTCGAGTTCCTTGTCTCTAGACACTTCCCGAGACCATTTTCTTCCTGGAATTAATTCTCAATCCCTTAGCCTAACCCCTTATCCATAGAGAACAATGGGAGGAAGAGAGATTTATGAAAAAGAAGAAAAAATATTTAATAGCAAGTCACCAACTAGCCCTTTAGGTATGTCGTCGAGGGCTACTAGACGCAACTTTCTGCTAAGTGTTGGGCTCCTGGGGCCTGCCCGGGCCGTACGGGAGCCTCTGACACGCACAACCTATTCTGGTGTCCTCATAGGTGGCTACCGTACGATGACCCCAGAACTGACCGTGGAGGTTCGAATGACCCCACTTCAAATTCTATATCTAGTCACGGCCCCCTCATTCGTTTCCTAGCATACGGAGTGCATACGGCCACGTTATTTGCTATATTGCCCGTTTTGGATTCCATGTGAGACGTTAATTTTTTGGGAATATTTTTTGTGATTTTTTTTCGAGCACTTGCCTTACAGTGAGGGCTATGGGCTTTGAATATGTGTTGCTTACTGATGTGAAGGACCAGTATTCGAAGCCCCAAAGCTTTTGCAGAAAATTAAAGTGTAAATATGAATAAAAAGCTGGGCAGAGACATAATTCTATCTAAAGTCCACTTGTATGCAAAATAAGCATTTTAACAGCCTGAATTGTGTAATATATCTTTATGGGGTGCTTCTAGAATGCTTATCTGTGAGATTGTCACACGAAAGTTGTTAAAAGTCTTAAAATTAACCTTTTCCAGGCCCACGGCCCATAGAGATCAACGAGAGGAAATGGCATGCATGAAAAATAAGGAAAAATATTTAACTTTGCGTCACGACCTAGCCCCCTCGGTATGTCGTCGAGGGCCACGTGCCGCAACTTTATGTTAGGTTTCGGGCTCCTGTGGCCTGCGCGGGCCGTACGGGAGCCTCTGACACGTGTAACTTATTCTGGTGTCCTAATAGGTGGCTATCGTACGATGACCCAGTTAATTATTTATGAATATTTTTTGTGATTTTTTTTCGAGCACTTGCCCTACTGTGAGGGCTATGGGCTTTGAATATGTGTTGCTTACTGATGTGAAGGACTAGTATTCAAAGCCCCAAAGCTTTTGCAGAAAATTAAAGCGTAAATATGAATAAAAAGCTGGGCAGAGACATAATTCTATCTAAAGTCCACTTGTATGCAAAATAAGCATTTTAACAGCCTGAATTGTGTAATATATCTTTATGGGGTGCTTCTAGAATGCTTATCTGTGAGATTGTCACACGAAAGTTGTTAAAAGTCTTAAAATTAACCTTTTCCAGGCCCACGGCCCATAGAGATCAACGAGAGGAAATGGCATGCATGAAAAATAAGGAAAAATATTTAACTTTGCGTCACGACCTAGCCCCCTCGGTGTGTCGTCGAGGGCCACGTGCCGCAACTTTATGTTAGGTTTCGGGCTCCTGTGGCCTGCGCGGGCCGTACGGGAGCCTCTGACACGTGTAACTTATTCTGGTGTGCTAATAGGTGGCTATCGTACGATGACCCAGTTAATTATTTATGAATATTTTTTGTGATTTTTTTTCGAGCACTTGCCCTACTGTGAGGGCTATGGGCTTTGAATATGTGTTGCTTACTGATGTGAAGGACTAGTATTCGAAGCCCCAAAGCTTTTGCAGAAAATTAAAGCGTAAATATGAATAAAAAGCTGGGCAGAGACATAATTTTATCAAAAGTCCACTTGTATGCAAAATACGCATTTTAACAGTCTGAATTGTGTAATAGATCTTTATGGGGTGCTTCTAGAATGCTAATCTGTGAGATTGTCACACGAACATTGTTAAAAGGCGATCCATTTTCCAGTCTGTTCTAACTAGAAAATGCATCCATTTTCTAGTCTGTTTGTATTAGTGGACCACGTGTAGTATGTTGGTGGAAATAATGCTTTTTAACAATATTTAAAGTGTATTAATTGATTTCTGGGTGTCAGAAACAACACTATTCAGTGAGAACACTGTTTTAGACACACACATAGGTCAGGAAACAACGCGTAAAGAGAACATATGTACATTTGAACATATGTATGTCTAATAAAGCGTACTAAGGGAATAAGGTGGTTCTTTAATCGTATTTATGAATACATTGGGCAAAAAAGTAAACAAGAAATGCCTGGGAAAACCAATGAACAAGAAAAACTACATCGGACTACAAATATGGCAACCAGGAAGTCCCACTCATAACACTTTTGATGGGGTGTACATAGGTAAATAAGTTAGGAATGTACATGCCAAAGATAACTTATTTGACAGGGTGTCCATAGGTAAATAATGGACAAACCGATATTAAGCTTAATAAAGGTGTTATAACACTGTAATTCACAGGTAAACACACACATAGGCATTGTCCATTATTAGCCTACGAGGTCCCCATTAAATAAGTTAGGAATGTACATGCCAAAGATAACTTTTTTGATAGGGTCTCCATAGGTAAGTAATGGACACACCGATATTAAGCTTAATAAACGTGTTATAACGCTGTAATTAACAGGTAATGGCCCAATGTGTCATTTGCATCCCACTCATAACACTTTTGACACATTACCCGTAAGTTTCAAATGTACACACCTTGTTTAGGCTTATGGGGCACAACTGTGAGCTGTAAAGCACATCACCTCGAAGCCCAGTGTCTCTTTTGTGCTTTACAGTAGGTTTGAGGTGAATAACTCATTGAATAATTACACATATAGGCATTGTCCATTATTAGCCTACGAGGTCCCCATTAAATAAGTTTGTAATGTACATGCCACAGATAACTTATTTGACAGGGTGTCCATAGGTAAATAATGGACAAACCGATATTAAGCTTAATAAAGGTGTTATAACACTGTAATTCACAGGTAAACACACACATAGGCATTGTCCATTATTAGCCTACGAGGTCCCCATTAAATAAGTTAGGAATGTACTTGCCAAAGATAACTTTTTTGATAGGGTCTCCATAGGTAAGTAATGGACACACCGATATTAAGCTTAATAAACGTGTTATAACGCTGTAATTAACAGGTAATGGCCCAATGTGTCATATGCATCCCACTCATAACACTTTTGACGCATTACCCCTAAGTTTCAAATGTACACACCTTGTTTAGGCTTATGGGGCACAACTGTGAGCTGTAAAGCACATCACCTCGAAGCCCAGTGTCTCTTTTGTGATTTACAGTAGGTTTGAGGTGAATAACTCATTGAATAATTACACATATAGGCATTGTCCATTATTAGCCTACGTGGTCCCCATTAAATAAGTTAGGAATGTACATGCCAAAGATAACTTATTTGACAGGGTGTCCATAGGTAAATAATGGACAAACCGATATTAAGCTTAATAAAGGTGTTATAACACTGTAATTCACAGGTAAACACACATATAGGCATTGTCCATTATTAGCCTACGAGGTCCCCATTAAATGAGTTAGGAATGTACATGCCAAAGATAACTTATTTGACAGGGTCTCCATAGGTAAGTAATGGACACACCGATATTAAGCTTAATAAAGGTGTTATAACGCTGTAATTAACAGGTAATGGCCCAATAAGTCATATGCATCCCACTCATAACACTTTTGACACATTACCCCTAAGTTTCAAATGTACACACCTTGTTTAGGCTTATGGGGCACAACTGTGAGCTGTAAAGCACATCACCACGAAGCCCAGTGTCTCTTTTGTGCTTCACAGTAGGTTTGAGGTGAATAACTGATTGAATAATAACACATATAGGTATTGTCCTTTATTAGCCTACGAGGTCCCCATTAAATAAGTTTGTAATGTACATGCCACAGATAACTTATTTGACAGGGTGTCCATAGGTAAATAATGGACAAACCGATATTAAGCTTAATAAAGGTGTTATAACACTGTAATTCACAGGTAAACACACATATAGGCATTGTCCATTATTAGCCTACGAGGTCCCCATTAAATAAGTTAGGAATGTACATGCCAAAGATAACTTTTTTGATAGGGTCTCCATAGGTAAGTAATGGACACACCGATATTAAGCTTAATAAACGTGTTATAACGCTGTAATTAACAGGTAATGGCCCAATGTGTCATATGCATCCCACTCATAACACTTTTGACACATTACCCGTAAGTTTCAAATGTACACACCTTGTTTAGGCTTATGGGGCACAACTGTGAGCTGTAAAGCACATCACCTCGAAGCCCAGTGTCTCTTTTGTGATTTACAGTAGGTTTGAGGTGAATAACTCATTGAATAATTACACATATAGGCATTGTCCATTATTAGCCTACGTGGTCCCCATTAAATAAGTTAGGAATGTACATGCCAAAGATAACTTATTTGACAGGGTGTCCATAGGTAAATAATGGACAAACCGATATTAAGCTTAATAAAGGTGTTATAACACTGTAATTCACAGGTAAACACACATATAGGCATTGTCCATTATTAGCCTACGAGGTCCCCATTAAATAAGTTAGGAATGTACATGCCAAAGATAACTTTTTTGATAGGGTCTCCATAGGTAAGTAATGGACACACCGATATTAAGCTTAATAAACGTGTTATAACGCTGTAATTAACAGGTAATGGCCCAATGTGTCATATGCATCCCACTCATAACACTTTTGACACATTACCCCTAAGTTTCAAATGTACACACCTTGTTTAGGCTTATGGGGCACAACTGTGAGCTGTAAAGCACATCACCTCGAAGCCCAGTGTCTCTTTTGTGATTTACAGTAGGTTTGAGGTGAATAACTCATTGAATAATTACACATATAGGCATTGTCCATTATTAGCCTACGTGGTCCCCATTAAATAAGTTAGGAATGTACATGCCAAAGATAACTTATTTGACAGGGTGTCCATAGGTAAATAATGGACAAACCGATATTAAGCTTAATAAAGGTGTTATAACACTGTAATTCACAGGTAAACACACATATAGGCATTGTCCATTATTAGCCTACGAGGTCCCCATTAAATAAGTTAGGAATGTACATGCCAAAGATAACTTATTTGACAGGGTGTCCATAGGTAAATAATGGACAAACCGATATTAAGCTTAATAAAGGTGTTATAACACTGTAATTCACAGGTAAACACACATATAGGCATTGTCCATTATTAGCCTACGAGGTCCCCATTAAATAAGTTAGGAATGTACATGCCAAAGATAACTTATTTGACAGGGTCTCCATAGGTAAGTAATGGACACACCGATATTAAGCTTAATAAAGGTGTTATAACGCTGTAATTAACAGGTAATGGCCCAATAAGTCATATGCATCCCACTCATAACACTTTTGACACATTACCCGTAAGTTTCAAATGTACACACCTTGTTTAGGCTTATGGGGCACAACTGTGAGCTGTAAAGCACATCACCTCGAAGCCCAGTGTCTCTTTTGTGATTTACAGTAGGTTTGAGGTGAATAACTCATTGAATAATTACACATATAGGCATTGTCCATTATTAGCCTACGTGGTCCCCATTAAATAAGTTAGGAATGTACATGCCAAAGATAACTTATTTGACAGGGTGTCCATAGGTAAATAATGGACAAACCGATATTAAGCTTAATAAAGGTGTTATAACACTGTAATTCACAGGTAAACACACATATAGGCATTGCCCATTATTAGCCTACGAGGTCCCCATTAAATAAGTTAGGAATGTACATGCCAAAGATAACTTTTTTGATAGGGTCTCCATAGGTAAGTAATGGACACACCGATATTAAGCTTAATAAACGTGTTATAACGCTGTAATTAACAGGTAATGGCCCAATGTGTCATATGCATCCAACTCATAACACTTTTGACACATTACCCGTAAGTTTCAAATGTACACACCTTGTTTAGGCTTATGGGGCAAAACTGTGAGCTGTAAAGCACATCACCTCGAAGCCCAGTGTCTCTTTTGTGATTTACAGTAGGTTTGAGGTGAATAACTCATTGAATAATTACACATATAGGCATTGTCCATTATTAGCCTACGTGGTCCCCATTAAATAAGTTAGGAATGTACATGCCAAAGATAACTTATTTGACAGGGTGTCCATAGGTAAATAATGGACAAACCGATATTAAGCTTAATAAAGGTGTTATAACACTGTAATTCACAGGTAAACACACATATAGGCATTGTCCATTATTAGCCTACGAGGTCCCCATTAAATAAGTTAGGAATGTACATGCCAAAGATAACTTTTTTGATAGGGTCTCCATAGGTAAGTAATGGACACACCGATATTAAGCTTAATAAACGTGTTATAACGCTGTAATTAACAGGTAATGGCCCAATGTGTCATATGCATCCCACTCATAACACTTTTGACACATTACCCCTAAGTTTCAAATGTACACACCTTGTTTAGGCTTATGGGGCACAACTGTGAGCTGTAAAGCACATCACCTCGAAGCCCAGTGTCTCTTTTGTGATTTACAGTAGGTTTGAGGTGAATAACTCATTGAATTACACATATAGGCATTGTCCATTATTAGCCTACGTGGTCCCCATTAAATAAGTTAGGAATGTACATGCCAAAGATAACTTATTTGACAGGGTGTCCATAGGTAAATAATGGACAAACCGATATTAAGCTTAATAAAGGTGTTATAACACTGTAATTCACAGGTAAACACACATATAGGCATTGTCCATTATTAGCCTACGAGGTCCCCATTAAATAAGTTAGGAATGTACATGCCAAAGATAACTTTTTTGATAGGGTCTCCATAGGTAAGTAATGGACACACCGATATTAAGCTTAATAAACGTGTTATAACGCTGTAATTAACAGGTAATGGCCAAATGTGTCATATGCATCCCACTCATAACACTTTTGACACATTACCCCTAAGTTTCAAATGTACACACCTTGTTTAGGCTTATGGGGCACAACTGTGAGCTGTAAAGCACATCACCTCGAAGCCCAGTGTCTCTTTGGTGATTTACAGTAGGTTTGAGGTGAATAACTCATTGAATAATTACACATATAGGCATTGTCCATTATTAGCCTACGAGGTCCCCATTAAATGAGTTAGGAATGTACATGCCAAAGATAACTTATTTGACAGGGTCTCCATAGGTAAGTAATGGACACACCGATATTAAGCTTAATAAAGGTGTTATAACGCTGTAATTAACAGGTAATGGCCCAATAAGTCATATGCATCCCACTCATAACACTTTTGACACATTACCCCTAAGTTTCAAATGTACACACCTTGTTTAGGCTTATGGGGCACAACTGTGAGCTGTAAAGCACATCACCTCGAAGCCCAGTGTCTCTTTTGTGATTTACAGTAGGTTTGAGGTGAATAACTCATTGAATAATTACACATATAGGCATTGTCCATTATTAGCCTACGTGGTCCCCATTAAATAAGTTAGGAATGTACATGCCAAAGATAACTTATTTGACAGGGTGTCCATAGGTAAATAATGGACAAACCGATATTAAGCTTAATAAAGGTGTTATAACACTGTAATTCACAGGTAAACACACATATAGGCATTGCCCATTATTAGCCTACGAGGTCCCCATTAAATAAGTTAGGAATGTACATGCCAAAGATAACTTTTTTGATAGGGTCTCCATAGGTAAGTAATGGACACACCGATATTAAGCTTAATAAACGTGTTATAACGCTGTAATTAACAGGTAATGGCCCAATGTGTCATATGCATCCCACTCATAACACTTTTGACACATTACCCCTAAGTTTCAAATGTACACACCTTGTTTAGGCTTATGGGGCACAACTGTGAGCTTTAAAGCACATCACCTCGAAGCCCAGTGTCTCTTTTGTGATTTACAGTAGGGTTGAGGTGAATAACTCATTGAATAATTACACATATAGGCATTGTCCATTATTAGCCTACGTGGTCCCCATTAAATAAGTTAGGAATGTACATGCCAAAGATAACTTATTTGACAGGGTGTCCATAGGTAAATAATGGACAAACCGATATTAAGCTTAATAAAGGTGTTATAACACTGTAATTCACAGGTAAACACACATATAGGCATTGTCCATTATTAGCCTACGAGGTCCCCATTAAATGAGTTAGGAATGTACATGCCAAAGATAACTTATTTGACAGGGTCTCCATAGGTAAGTAATGGACACACCGATATTAAGCTTAATAAAGGTGTTATAACGCTGTAATTAACAGGTAATGGCCCAATAAGTCATATGCATCCCACTCATAACACTTTTGACACATTACCCCTAAGTTTCAAATGTACACACCTTGTTTAGGCTTATGGGGCACAACTGTGAGCTGTAAAGCACATCACCACGAAGCCCAGTGTCTCTTTTGTGCTTCACAGTAGGTTTGAGGTGAATAACTGATTGAATAATAACACATATAGGTATTGTCCTTTATTAGCCTACGAGGTCCCCATTAAATAAGTTTGTAATGTACATGCCACAGATAACTTATTTGACAGGGTGTCCATAGGTAAATAATGGACAAACCGATATTAAGCTTAATAAAGGTGTTATAACACTGTAATTCACAGGTAAACACACATATAGGTATTGTCCATTATTAGCCTACGAGGTCCCCATTAAATAAGTTAGGAATGTACATGCCAAAGATAACTTTTTTGATAGGGTTTCCATAGGTAAGTAATGGACACACCGATATTAAGCTTAATAAACGTGTTATAACGCTGTAATTAACAGGTAATGGCCCAATGTGTCATATGCATCCCACTCATAACACTTTTGACGCATTACCCCTAAGTTTCAAATGTACACACCTTGTTTAGGCTTATGGGGCACAACTGTGAGCTGTAAAGCACATCACCTCGAAGCCCAGTGTCTCTTTTGTGATTTACAGTAGGTTTGAGGTGAATAACTCATTGAATAATTACACATATAGGCATTGTCCATTATTAGCCTACGTGGTCCCCATTAAATAAGTTAGGAATGTACATGCCAAAGATAACTTATTTGACAGGGTGTCCATAGGTAAATAATGGACAAACCGATATTAAGCTTAATAAAGGTGTTATAACACTGTAATTCACAGGTAAACACACATATAGGCATTGTCCATTATTAGCCTACGAGGTCCCCATTAAATGAGTTAGGAATGTACATGCCAAAGATAACTTATTTGACAGGGTCTCCATAGGTAAGTAATGGACACACCGATATTAAGCTTAATAAAGGTGTTATAACGCTGTAATTAACAGGTAATGGCCCAATAAGTCATATGCATCCCACTCATAACACTTTTGACACATTACCCCTAAGTTTCAAATGTACACACCTTGTTTAGGCTTATGGGGCACAACTGTGAGCTGTAAAGCACATCACCACGAAGCCCAGTGTCTCTTTTGTGCTTCACAGTAGGTTTGAGGTGAATAACTGATTGAATAATAACACATATAGGTATTGTCCTTTATTAGCCTACGAGGTCCCCATTAAATAAGTTTGTAATGTACATGCCACAGATAACTTATTTGACAGGGTGTCCATAGGTAAATAATGGACAAACCGATATTAAGCTTAATAAAGGTGTTATAACACTGTAATTCACAGGTAAACACACATATAGGCATTGTCCATTATTAGCCTACGAGGTCCCCATTAAATAAGTTAGGAATGTACATGCCAAAGATAACTTTTTTGATAGGGTCTCCATAGGTAAGTAATGGACACACCGATATTAAGCTTAATAAACGTGTTATAACGCTGTAATTAACAGGTAATGGCCCAATGTGTCATATGCATCCCACTCATAACACTTTTGACACATTACCCGTAAGTTTCAAATGTACACACCTTGTTTAGGCTTATGGGGCACAACTGTGAGCTGTAAAGCACATCACCTCGAAGCCCAGTGTCTCTTTTGTGATTTACAGTAGGTTTGAGGTGAATAACTCATTGAATAATTACACATATAGGCATTGTCCATTATTAGCCTACGTGGTCCCCATTAAATAAGTTAGGAATGTACATGCCAAAGATAACTTATTTGACAGGGTGTCCATAGGTAAATAATGGACAAACCGATATTAAGCTTAATAAAGGTGTTATAACACTGTAATTCACAGGTAAACACACATATAGGCATTGTCCATTATTAGCCTACGAGGTCCCCATTAAATAAGTTAGGAATGTACATGCCAAAGATAACTTTTTTGATAGGGTCTCCATAGGTAAGTAATGGACACACCGATATTAAGCTTAATAAACGTGTTATAACGCTGTAATTAACAGGTAATGGCCCAATGTGTCATATGCATCCCACTCATAACACTTTTGACACATTACCCCTAAGTTTCAAATGTACACACCTTGTTTAGGCTTATGGGGCACAACTGTGAGCTGTAAAGCACATCACCTCGAAGCCCAGTGTCTCTTTTGTGATTTACAGTAGGTTTGAGGTGAATAACTCATTGAATAATTACACATATAGGCATTGTCCATTATTAGCCTACGTGGTCCCCATTAAATAAGTTAGGAATGTACATGCCAAAGATAACTTATTTGACAGGGTGTCCATAGGTAAATAATGGACAAACCGATATTAAGCTTAATAAAGGTGTTATAACACTGTAATTCACAGGTAAACACACATATAGGCATTGTCCATTATTAGCCTACGAGGTCCCCATTAAATAAGTTAGGAATGTACATGCCAAAGATAACTTATTTGACAGGGTGTCCATAGGTAAATAATGGACAAACCGATATTAAGCTTAATAAAGGTGTTATAACACTGTAATTCACAGGTAAACACACATATAGGCATTGTCCATTATTAGCCTACGAGGTCCCCATTAAATAAGTTAGGAATGTACATGCCAAAGATAACTTATTTGACAGGGTCTCCATAGGTAAGTAATGGACACACCGATATTAAGCTTAATAAAGGTGTTATAACGCTGTAATTAACAGGTAATGGCCCAATAAGTCATATGCATCCCACTCATAACACTTTTGACACATTACCCGTAAGTTTCAAATGTACACACCTTGTTTAGGCTTATGGGGCACAACTGTGAGCTGTAAAGCACATCACCTCGAAGCCCAGTGTCTCTTTTGTGATTTACAGTAGGTTTGAGGTGAATAACTCATTGAATAATTACACATATAGGCATTGTCCATTATTAGCCTACGTGGTCCCCATTAAATAAGTTAGGAATGTACATGCCAAAGATAACTTATTTGACAGGGTGTCCATAGGTAAATAATGGACAAACCGATATTAAGCTTAATAAAGGTGTTATAACACTGTAATTCACAGGTAAACACACATATAGGCATTGCCCATTATTAGCCTACGAGGTCCCCATTAAATAAGTTAGGAATGTACATGCCAAAGATAACTTTTTTGATAGGGTCTCCATAGGTAAGTAATGGACACACCGATATTAAGCTTAATAAACGTGTTATAACGCTGTAATTAACAGGTAATGGCCCAATGTGTCATATGCATCCAACTCATAACACTTTTGACACATTACCCGTAAGTTTCAAATGTACACACCTTGTTTAGGCTTATGGGGCAAAACTGTGAGCTGTAAAGCACATCACCTCGAAGCCCAGTGTCTCTTTTGTGATTTACAGTAGGTTTGAGGTGAATAACTCATTGAATAATTACACATATAGGCATTGTCCATTATTAGCCTACGTGGTCCCCATTAAATAAGTTAGGAATGTACATGCCAAAGATAACTTATTTGACAGGGTGTCCATAGGTAAATAATGGACAAACCGATATTAAGCTTAATAAAGGTGTTATAACACTGTAATTCACAGGTAAACACACATATAGGCATTGTCCATTATTAGCCTACGAGGTCCCCATTAAATAAGTTAGGAATGTACATGCCAAAGATAACTTTTTTGATAGGGTCTCCATAGGTAAGTAATGGACACACCGATATTAAGCTTAATAAACGTGTTATAACGCTGTAATTAACAGGTAATGGCCCAATGTGTCATATGCATCCCACTCATAACACTTTTGACACATTACCCCTAAGTTTCAAATGTACACACCTTGTTTAGGCTTATGGGGCACAACTGTGAGCTGTAAAGCACATCACCTCGAAGCCCAGTGTCTCTTTTGTGATTTACAGTAGGTTTGAGGTGAATAACTCATTGAATTACACATATAGGCATTGTCCATTATTAGCCTACGTGGTCCCCATTAAATAAGTTAGGAATGTACATGCCAAAGATAACTTATTTGACAGGGTGTCCATAGGTAAATAATGGACAAACCGATATTAAGCTTAATAAAGGTGTTATAACACTGTAATTCACAGGTAAACACACATATAGGCATTGTCCATTATTAGCCTACGAGGTCCCCATTAAATAAGTGAGGAATGTACATGCCAAAGATAACTTTTTTGATAGGGTCTCCATAGGTAAGTAATGGACACACCGATATTAAGCTTAATAAACGTGTTATAACGCTGTAATTAACAGGTAATGGCCAAATGTGTCATATGCATCCCACTCATAACACTTTTGACACATTACCCCTAAGTTTCAAATGTACACACCTTGTTTAGGCTTATGGGGCACAACTGTGAGCTGTAAAGCACATCACCTCGAAGCCCAGTGTCTCTTTGGTGATTTACAGTAGGTTTGAGGTGAATAACTCATTGAATAATTACACATATAGGCATTGTCCATTATTAGCCTACGAGGTCCCCATTAAATGAGTTAGGAATGTACATGCCAAAGATAACTTATTTGACAGGGTCTCCATAGGTAAGTAATGGACACACCGATATTAAGCTTAATAAAGGTGTTATAACGCTGTAATTAACAGGTAATGGCCCAATAAGTCATATGCATCCCACTCATAACACTTTTGACACATTACCCCTAAGTTTCAAATGTACACACCTTGTTTAGGCTTATGGGGCACAACTGTGAGCTGTAAAGCACATCACCTCGAAGCCCAGTGTCTCTTTTGTGATTTACAGTAGGTTTGAGGTGAATAACTCATTGAATAATTACACATATAGGCATTGTCCATTATTAGCCTACGTGGTCCCCATTAAATAAGTTAGGAATGTACATGCCAAAGATAACTTATTTGACAGGGTGTCCATAGGTAAATAATGGACAAACCGATATTAAGCTTAATAAAGGTGTTATAACACTGTAATTCACAGGTAAACACACATATAGGCATTGCCCATTATTAGCCTACGAGGTCCCCATTAAATAAGTTAGGAATGTACATGCCAAAGATAACTTTTTTGATAGGGTCTCCATAGGTAAGTAATGGACACACCGATATTAAGCTTAATAAACGTGTTATAACGCTGTAATTAACAGGTAATGGCCCAATGTGTCATATGCATCCCACTCATAACACTTTTGACACATTACCCCTAAGTTTCAAATGTACACACCTTGTTAAGGCTTATGGGGCACAACTGTGAGCTTTAAAGCACATCACCTCGAAGCCCAGTGTCTCTTTTGTGATTTACAGTAGGGTTGAGGTGAATAACTCATTGAATAATTACACATATAGGCATTGTCCATTATTAGCCTACGAGGTCCCCATTAAATAAGTTAGGAATGTACATGCCAAAGATAACTTATTTGACAGGGTGTCCATAGGTAAATAATGGACAAACCGATATTAAGCTTAATAAAGGTGTTATAACACTGTAATTCACAGGTAAACACACATATAGGCATTGTCCATTATTAGCCTACGAGGTCCCCATTAAATAAGTTAGGAATGTACATGCCAAAGATAACTTTTTTGATAGGGTCTCCATAGGTAAGTAATGGACACACCGATATTAAGCTTAATAAACGTGTTATAACGCTGTAATTAACAGGTAATGGCCCAATGTGTCATATGCATCCCACTCATAACACTTTTGACACATTACCCGTAAGTTTCAAATGTACACACCTTGTTTAGGCTTATGGGGCACAACTGTGAGCTGTAAAGCACATCACCACGAAGCCCAGTGTCTCTTTTGTGCTTTACAGTAGGTTTGAGGTGAATAACTCATTGAATAATTACACATATAGGCATTGTCCATTATGAGCCTACGAGGTCCCCATTAAATAAGTTAGGAATGTACATGCCAAAGATAACTTATTTGACAGGGTGTCCATAGGTAAATAATGGACAAACCGATATTAAGCTTAATAAAGGTGTTATAACACTGTAATTCACAGGTAAACACACACATATAGGCATTGTCCATTATTAGCCTACGAGGTCCCCATTAAATAAGTTAGGAATGTACATGCCAAAGATAACTTTTTTGATAGGGTCTCCATAGGTAAGTAATGGACACACCGATATTAAGCTTAATAAACGTGTTATAACGCTGTAATTAACAGGTAATGGCCCAATGTGTCATATGCATCCCACTCATAACACTTTTGACACATTACCCGTAAGTTTCAAATGTACACACCTTGTTTAGGCTTATGGGGCACAACTGTGAGCTGTAAAGCACATCACCACGAAGCCCAGTGTCTCTTTTGTGCTTTACAGTAGGTTTGAGGTGAATAACTCATTGAATAATTACACATATAGGCATTGTCCATTATTAGCCTACGAGGTCCCTATTAAATAAGTTAGGAATGTACATGCCAAAGATAACTTATTTGACAGGGTGTCCATAGGTAAATAATGGACAAACCGATATTAAGCTTAATAAAGGTGTTATAACACTGTAATTCACAGGTAAACACACATATAGGCATTGTCCATTATTAGCCTACGAGGTCCCCATTAAATAAGTTAGGAATGTACATGCCAAAGATAACTTTTTTGATAGGGTCTCCATAGGTAAGTAATGGACACACCGATATTAAGCTTAATAAACGTGTTATAACGCTGTAATTAACAGGTAATGGCCCAATGTGTCATATGCATCCCACTCATAACACTTTTGACACATTACCCGTAAGTTTCAAATGTACACACCTTGTTTAGGCTTATGGGGCACAACTGTGAGCTGTAAAGCACATCACCTCGAAGCCCAGTGTCTCTTTGGTGATTTACAGTAGGTTTGAGGTGAATAACTCATTGAATAATTACACATATAGGCATTGTCCATTATTAGCCTACGAGGTCCCCATTAAATGAGTTAGGAATGTACATGCCAAAGATAACTTATTTGACAGGGTCTCCATAGGTAAGTAATGGACACACCGATATTAAGCTTAATAAAGGTGTTATAACGCTGTAATTAACAGGTAATGGCCCAATAAGTCATATGCATCCCACTCATAACACTTTTGACACATTACCCCTAAGTTTCAAATGTACACACCTTGTTTAGGCTTATGGGGCACAACTGTGAGCTGTAAAGCACATCACCACGAAGCCCAGTGTCTCTGTTGTGCTTCACAGTAGGTTTGAGGTGAATAACTGATTGAATAATAACACATATAGGTATTGTCCTTTATTAGCCTACGAGGTCCCCATTAAATAAGTTTGTAATGTACATGCCACAGATAACTTATTTGACAGGGTGTCCATAGGTAAATAATGGACAAACCGATATTAAGCTTAATAAAGGTGTTATAACACTGTAATTCACAGGTAAACACACATATAGGCATTGTCCATTATTAGCCTACGAGGTCCCCATTAAATAAGTTAGGAATGTACATGCCAAAGATAACTTTTTTGATAGGGTCTCCATAGGTAAGTAATGGACACACCGATATTAAGATTAATAAACGTGTTATAACGCTGTAATTAACAGGTAATGGCCCAATGTGTCATATGCATCCCACTCATAACACTTTTGACACATTACCCCTAAGTTTCAAATGTACACACCTTGTTTAGGCTTATGGGGCACAACTGTGAGCTGTAAAGCACATCACCTCGAAGCCCAGTGTCTCTTTTGTGATTTACAGTAGGTTTGAGGTGAATAACTCATTGAATAATTACACATATAGGCATTGTCCATTATTAGCCTACGTGGTCCCCATTAAATAAGTTAGGAATGTACATGCCAAAGATAACTTATTTGACAGGGTGTCCATAGGTAAATAATGGACAAACCGATATTAAGCTTAATAAAGGTGTTATAACACTGTAATTCACAGGTAAACACACATATAGGCATTGTCCATTATTAGCCTACGAGGTCCCCATTAAATAAGTGAGGAATGTACATGCCAAAGATAACTTTTTTGATAGGGTCTCCATAGGTAAGTAATGGACACACCGATATTAAGCTTAATAAACGTGTTATAACGCTGTAATTAACAGGTAATGGCCCAATGTGTCATATGCATCCCACTCATAACACTTTTGACACATTACCCGTAAGTTTCAAATGTACACACCTTGTTTAGGCGTATGGGGCACAACTGTGAGCTGTAAAGCACATCACCACGAAGCCCAGTGTCTCCTGTGTGCTTTACAGTTGGTTTGAGCTGAATAACTAATTGAATAATAAAGATATAGGCATTGTCCATTATTTACCTACGAGGTCCCCATTAAATAAGTTAGGAATGTACATGCCACACAAAACTTATTTGACAGGGTCTCAATAGGTAAATAATGGACACACCGTTTTTATGCTTCTGGAGCACAAAGATGAGCTTTAAAGTACATCATCACGAAGAGCCATGTCTCTGAGGCACTCTGCAGTTGGTTTAGGCTGTATAACTCATTGCCGAAGTAAACAAGACCACTGGACTGGGTTCTCGCCCTGTGCTCCGGTCAAGGCCGCTTTCGAATAAATCGCAGGTGTGAGAAATCTAGGTTTGGATACACATTTCGCCATTATGACTCGAAATTCAAAGCGAAGGGCTCTTGGGTGTTTGGGCGTGCGTCGCACCGCCGCTCGGGGCCTATCGGCTCGAATATGGCCAGTCGGCACCGATACGGAGCGGGAGTCGGCGGCCGGCAACGAGAACGCCACGTCTCGGGTTCTTTTTGGGCTTCGGGGGGCGTCCGGGGCGTCGGGTGGGCCTCCGATGCGTTTAGGCTGCAAGGGGGATGCATAGGCGTTTTGTGGACGGAGGCGTGTCCATTGGGATGCCCCGCCCAAAATAGGTGGCAAGGGGGATGCGTAAGTGATTCGTGTACGCCGGGCCCTAGGCTGCAAGGGTACGTTTAGGCTTCATTCTGACTGCCCACTCGCCACCTAATCGACGCGCGCGAAATAGGTCACAGGCGTACGTGCAGTCGCCCTCTGGTTGCTTCGCCTCGTATTGCCCCTAACCTTGTTTCCGTGGGGCGCTTTTCGGGCATTTTTCACGGGGTCCACGGGCGGCGTGGGCGCGCCGAGACACTGCGGATCGCGTTCGGGCAACTTCCCCTTCGTTTCGGGACCGCCGCGCGACCTGGGAAAAATCTGGGGGCGCTGGCGCGCAGCGTCCATTTGGTGCCGTCCATTTCGCGTCATTTAAGTTACCCAATACATCTGATGGCCTTAGGCATGCAATTGCTACCTTTCACATTGACAACAGGTCACCTGTACACAATGCGCCAAAGGTCTTTACACCCAAGGGAAAGCGGAAAATACAGCAGAACAAATTGGCCATGTCTGAAACGTGCATATGGTTGCACATAAACACCAAAATTATCATAAAAAAACATCTGGGCAGAGAGATTTTTTATGCCCAGGGCTAATGACTTGTTTTGACAATTGCCCAAAAATAAGGTGTATATCGCTTTTCGAGATACTCCAACAAAGCAAAACAACACGCATCACAGCACAGCACAAGGGGACCACTGGCTTAATGACAATGCAAGTAACTCTGCAAGAAAACTTGTGGATTCTCAAGTGACAACTCCATTGTCTTTGAAAGTGAAGATCCTGCATGATGTTTCTCTGGGTAAAAGCTAGACACATACCATAAGGGAGACTCTTGTTATGTGTGTCGAGGTGCATTAGCGAGGAGCGACACCTGCTTGTGTTTTTTGACTGAGCATATGAGCAAGTCCCAACACAACAACCTTTTTTTGCAGCAGTGAGCCTCGACGGTTATTATAGGGAGGGCTAAGAAGTACGATGGAAGCCCCGAAAGACACTGACGTGGAGAATGCGGGCGTCGATCCCGCTACTTCTCGCATGCAAAGCGAGCGCTCTACCATTTGAGCTAATTCCCCTGCATTGTCTCCAAAGATGCATGTTCCTTTGGCTCATTGAAACGGGGCATAAAAGTGGTGGAAATACCTATCCGATCGGGCAGGAATTGACTGTCGCTCCTCGTCGCTCGGCTCGTTGGTCTAGGGGCATGATTCTCGCTTAGGGTGCGAGAGGTCCCGGGTTCAAATCCCGGACGAGCCCTGCTTTAAGCTTTCTACATAAGGCTGGACGTACTTAAAGGAGTGCTATGCAAATCCGTGATGTGACTGAATAGACCCCTCGGCCGGTTAGCTCAGTTGGTTATCAACCTCTGCCGAAATAAGTACACGTTTTAACAACTGCCCAACAATAAGGGGGATTGTCACTTTTCGAGAAACTAGCAGAATGCGCAAAAAACACGCACCACAGCAAACAGGACCACTGGCTTAATGAAAATGCAAGTAAGGCTGGTAGAAACCTTGCGTCGAGGTGCATTAGTGAGGAGCAACACCTGCTTGTGTTTTGTGACTGAGCGTATGAGCAAGTCCCAACTCAACAACCTTTTTTGCAGCGGTGAGCCTCGACGGGTATTATAGGGAGGGCAAAGGAAGCCCCGAAAGACACTGACGTGGAGAATGCGGACTTCGATCCCGCTACTTCTTGCATGCTAAGCAAGCGCTCTACCATTTGAGCTAATTCCCCTGCATTGTCTCCAAAGATGCATATTCCTTTGGCTCATTGAAACGGGGCATACAGGTGGTGGAAATACCTTTCCCATCGGGCTGGAAATCACTATTGTTCTTCATTGTTCGGCTCGTTGGTCTAGGGGTATGATTCTCGCTTCGGGTGCGAGAAAAGCAAGTTTGCCTTTGTTCATCGCTTTGCTCTCGCTACCCGAGAGCTCTTTGACCTCATCAGACCGAGCAGCCTTTCCTCTGTAACTAGGCGGGTCATCTATCAGAATGCGCAAAAAACACGCAACACAGCACACAGGACCACTGGCTTAATGAAAATGCAAGTAAGGCTGGTAGAAAACTTGCGTCGCAAGTTTGCCTTTGTTCATCGCTTTGCTCTCGCTACCCGAGAGCTCTTTGACCTCATCAGACCTAGCAGCCTTTCCTCTGTAACTAGGCGGGTCATCTATCACTTGAAGTCGCATTCCATGGTGTAATGATTAGCACTCTGGACTCAAATCTCAGCTGGCCTTCTCATTAGCAATTGCTACCTTTCACATTGACAACAGGTCACCTGTACACAGCACAGCACAAGGGGACCACTGGCTTAATGAAAATGCAAGTAACTCTGCAAGAAAACTTGTGGAATCTCAAGTGACAACTCCATTGTCTTTGAAAGTGAAGATCCTGCATGATGTTTCTCTGGGTAAAAACTAGACAAATACCATACGGGAGACTCTTGTTATGTGTGTCGAGGTGCATTAGCGAGGAGCGACACCTGCTTGTGTTTGTGACTGAGCATATGAGCAAGTCCCAACACAACAACCTTTTTTTGCAGCAGTGAGCCTCGACGGTTATTATAGGGAGGGCTAAGAAGTACGATGGAAGCCCCGAAAGACACTGACGTGAAGAATGCGGGCGTCGATCCCGCTACTTCTGGCATGCAAAGCGAGCGCTCTACCATTTGAGCTAGTTCCCCTGCATTGTCTCCAAAGATGCATGTTCCTTTGGCTCATTGAGGAGCAACACCTGCTTGTGTTTTGTGACTGAGCGTATGAGCAAGTCCCAACACAACAACCTTTTTTGCAGCGGTGAGCCTCGACGGGTATTATAGGGAGGGCAAAGGAAGCCCCGAAAGACACTGACGTGGAGAATCCGGGCATCGATCCCGCTACTTCTTGCATGCTAAGCAAGCGCTCTACCATTTGGGCTAATTCCCCTGCATTGTCTCCAAAGATGCATATTCCTTTGGCTCATTGAAACGGGGCATACAGGTGGTGGAAATACCTTTCCCATCGGGCTGGAATTGACTCTTCGCTCCTCATCGCTCGGCTCGTTGGTCTAGGGGTATGATTCTCGCTTCGGATGCGAGAGGTCCCGGGTTCAAATCCCGGACGAGCCCTGCTTTAAGCGTTCCACATAAGGCAGGACGTTCTTAAAGGAGCGCTATGCGGATCCGAACTTGACCCTTAGCTCAGTTTGGAGAGTGTTACACTGAAGATTTGAATGTCCATTGATCTATCCTGGGTTTCGGCAAGTTTGGCTTTGTTCATCGCTTTGCTCTCGCTACCCGAGAGCTCTTTGACCTCATCAGACCGAGCAGCCTTTCCTCTGTAAGTAGGCGGGTCATCTATCACTTGAAGTCGCATTCCATGGTGTAATGATTAGCACTCTGGACTCAAATCTCAGCTGGCCTTCTCATTAGCAATTGCTACCTTTCACATTGACAACAGGTCACCTGTACACAATGCGCCAAAGGTCTTTACACCCAAGGGAAAGCGGAAAATACAGCAGAACAAATTGGCCATGTCTGAAACGTGCATGTGGTTGCACATAAACACCAAAATTATCATAAAAAAACATCTGGGCAGAGAGATTTTTTATGCCCAGGGTTAATGACTTGTTTTGACAATTGCCCAAAAATAAGGTGTATATCGCTTTTCGAGATACTACAAAAAAGCAAAACAACACGCAGCACAGCACAGCACAAGGGGACCACTGGCTTAATGAAAATGCAAGTAACTTTGCAAGAAAACTTGTGGATTCTCAAGTGACAACTCCATTGTCTTTGAAAGTGAAGATCCTGCATGATGTTTCTCTGGGTAAAAGCTAGACACATACCATACGGGAGACTCTTGTTATGTGTGTCGAGGTGCATTAGCGAGGAGCGACACCTGCTTGTGTTTTGTGACTGAGCATAAGAGCAAGTCCCAACACAACAACCTTTTTTTGCAGCGGTGAGCCTCGACGGTTATTATAGGGAGGGCTAAGAAGTACGAAGGAAGCCCCGAAAGACACTGACGTGGAGAATGCGGGCGTCGATCCCGCTACTTCTCGCATGCAAAGCGAGCGCTCTACCATTTGAGCTAATTCCCCTGCATTGTCTCCAAAGATGCATGTTCGTTTGGCTCATTGAAACGGGGCATAAAGGTGGTGGAAATACCTTTCCCATCGGGCAGGAATTGACCGTCGCTCCTCGTCGCTCGGCTCGTTGGTCTAGGGGCATGATTCTCGCTTAGGGTGCGAGAGGTCCCGGGTTCAAATCCCGGACGAGCCCTGCTTTAAGCTTTCTACATAAGGCTGGACGTACTTAAAGGAGTGCTATAGAAATCCGTGATGTGACTGAATAGACCCCTCGGCCGGTTAGCTCAGTTGGTTATCAACCTCTGCCGAAATAAGGACACGTTTTAAAAACTGCCCAACAATAAGGGGGATTGTCACTTTTCGAGAAACTAGCAGAATGCGCAAAAAACACGCACCACAGCACACAGGACCACTGGCTTAATGAAAATGCAAGTAAGGCTGGTAGAAAACTTGCGTCGAGGTGCATTAGTGAGGAGCAACACCTGCTTGTGTTTTGTGACTGAGCGTATGAGCAAGTCCCAACACAACAACCTTTTTTGCAGCGGTGAGCCTCGACGGGTATTATAGGGAGGGCAAAGGAAGCCCCGAAAGACACTGACGTGGAGAATGCGGGCGTCGATCCCGCTACTTCTCACATGCAAAGCAAGCGCTCTACCATTTGAGCTAATTCCCCTGCGTTGTCTCCAAAGATGCATATTCGTTTGGCTCATTGAAACGGGGCATACAGGTGGTGGAAATACCTTTCGCATCGGGCTGGAAATCACTATTGTTCTTCATTGTTCGGCTCGTTGGTCTAGGGGTATGATTCTCGCTTCGGGTGCGAGAGGTCCCGGGTTCAAATCCCGGACGAGCCCTACTTTAAGCGTTCCACATAAGGCAGGACGTTCTTAAAGGAGCGCTATGCGGATCCGAAATTGGCCCTTAGCTCAGTTTGGAGAGTGTTACACTGAAGATTTGAAAGTCCATTGATCTATCCTGGGTTTTGGCAAGTTTGCCTTTGTTCATCGCTTTGCTCTCGCTACCCGAGAGCTCTTTGACCTCATCAGACCGAGCAGCCTTTCTTCTGTAAATAGGCAGGTCATCTATCACTTGAAGTCGCATTCCATGGTGTAATGATTAGCACTCTGGACTCAAATCTCAGCTGGCCTTCTCATTAGCAATTGCTACCTTTCACATTGACAACAGGTCACCTGTACACAATGCGCCAAAGGTCTTTACACCCAAGGGAAAGCGGAAAATACAGCAGAACAAATTGGCCATGTCTGAAACGTGCATGTGGTTGCACATAAACACCAAAATTATCATAAAAAACATCTGGGCAGAGAGATTTTTTATGCCCAGGGCTAATGACTTGTTTTGACAATTGCCCAAAAATAAGGTGTATATCGTTTTTCGAGATACTACAAAAAAGCAAAACAACACGCAGCACAGCACAGCACAAGGGGACCACTGGCTTAATGACAATGCAAGTAATTCTGCAAGAAAACTTGTGGATTCTCAAGTGACAACTCCATTGTCTTTGAAAGTGAAGATCCTGCATGATGTTTCTCTGGGTAAAAGCTAGACACATACCATACGGGAGACTCTTGTTATGTGTGTCGAGGTGCATTAGCGAGGAGCGACACCTGCTTGTGTTTTGTGACTGAGCATATGAGCAAGTCCCAACACAACAACCTTTTTTTGCAGCGGTGAGCCTCGACGGTTATTATAGGGAGGGCTAAGAAGTACGAAGGAAGCCCCGAAAGACACTGACGTGGAGAATGCGGGCGTCGATCCCGCTACTTCTCGCTTGCGCTTGCTGCTTCTCACTGGTTACGCCAAAGTAAGCCCAAAGTAAGCCCAAATGAGCCAATCACATTTGTCTCTGGGGCTTACTTTTGACCAATCATGTTTGTCTCTGGGGCTTACTTTTGACCAATCACGTTTGTCTCTGGGGCTTACTTTTGACCAATCGCGTTTGTCTCTGGGGCTTACTTTTGACCAATCGCGTTTGTCTCTGGGGCTTACTTTTGACTAATCGCGTTTCTCTCCTCTGGCTAACTTGGACCAATCGCGTTTCTCTCCTCTGGCTAACTTGGACCAATCGCGTTTCTCTCCTGTTCCTTACCTTTGACTTATCACTTGCCGCTGCACTGTTATTGTCATCCCTGCAAAAGGTAAGACTATGCTTAACTTAATTATTCAATTGAATAACTTTTCCCATTATTAATATAAAAAAAAATGTCGCTACCGATCAGATAAATTAAAATCATCCGCCGTCTGCTAATTGATCGTCTACAATGATGTCTGTGATGTTGTATGCAGTTATGTTTTTTGGCTATGAATGAACATAATGATTAAACAAATTGATGAGGTAAAAGTTTGTGAGGAGTAACAGTCTCAGAATAATAATAATAATAAGAAAAGTTTGTGAACAAAAAACAAGGTGATTTTTTATTTGTGAAAGTTAACAAACGCATTGTTAAAAAAAATTAGGCCTAGACTAAAAGTTTTAAATAGTGTAGAGTGGAATAAATGTAGACTGTGATAGACTGTGTGTGTTTGTGTGTGTTTGTGTGTGTTTGTGTGTGTTTGTGTGTGTGTGTGTGTGTGTGTGTGTGTGTGTGTGTGTGTGTGTGTGTTTGAGAGTTGACATTTTAAAGTAAACATCATCAGCAGAACATTCTATCAATGTAAGTCTATAGCAACTCAAGTCACACAAGCCTGAAGATCTGTGTAAAATTAAATTATTCCTGGATAAATAAACGTTTAATAAAATAAGTAAAAAACTGTAATATGGTTTACGTGTAGCTTGTTAAATTATGTTACACACTAAACATACAGGTATTTTTTAGGTTGCTAGAGGTAATAGTCTCTTTCTGATTTTCATTTCAGAAAATGTACGCATACCCCGTTTTTCGACGACAATTGGCAACATCAACCCGACTCCTCATGGCGCCATCGCCAGAGGCGAATCGCCTTGAAAATGTTGAGTCTGGAAGGGCTAAACCGAAGGAGCAGGTGCTGGCAGAGGCCAGTACTTTTGTCAGCTCAAACGGTGGAGACCCCAGTGACCAGTTTTTAGTACTGGCTCACTGCAAACTTCAGTTTGGGAAGTACCAGGGCCAGAGATTCAGATGGCTCCTGGAAAACTCGCTGGGTTACGCAGTTTATTTGGTACACAGTATTTCCAATGAGACGGCGAACACAACCCCCCTGTCCCAAAATAAACAAGTGTTCCTACAGTACACCTCTCATATTAGAGAGATGGCAGAAGAAGTGGAGAAGTACGAGAGGAAGCAGGAAATGCAAGCTGAAGCCCGGGCAGTTGGAGACCAGGGCTGCTTGATGGTGGAGTTTGGTGACTTCCAGGGCCGGTCCATGAAGGACGTTTATGAGGATCAGAGCAAGGAGGCCAAAGCCCTCATCAGATACCTGGTTAAGGCAGATGCCAGGCCCAACACAAACATGGCCATTTTTAAAAGCTATGTAGTGAAAAGACAGGCTTCTGCTGTGGGCAGCAGTGTACGTCAGCCTGCACCTCCATCTGCAACATCCAGTGCTTCTGCACCACCAACCGCAACCTCCACTGCTTCTGCATCTCCGCTAACAGCACTCCAAACTGGTGTATCGCAGACTGCCAGTGTGAAAGCGCTGTTGGCACGTGGGAAACATTTGTCTCCTTCACAGCTCGCCAGAAAACTCCTTTCACCAGTTAAATCCTGTGAGTAGGAGTGTTAATATGGAATTTTCTCTACATGTATTACTTTATTGTAAAGGCAAACTTGTCCACTTGCTGTTTCCAGATCCATTACTGAAGGTCACTTTACCTCCTCCAGCACCAGAACTCCCTGCCAAACATTTGGCCCAAAGGCAGCATTACGTAACTGGTAAGCAAGCACCATCTTTCATACGTTTGTCTCTGTGTATTATTGCAGTATTTAGTTTTAACATTTGTGCTCCAGACACTTCCGTTCCCGCTGCTGAAGATGATGCGGAGCTGATGTTTGCAGCATCACAATGTGAAGTACAACTAACTACAGGTGTGGCATATGACACAAATGCATATATTTTAAGTATGTTTTGTGAAAACGCACAGGATTATTTTTTAAAAGAAAATCATCATTTTTTTAATATGTTTTGTTTACAATACAGAACTACATCAGATCATGCCTCAAGCGGGATGCATTCTTTGAGTGCACTTCTTCAAACATTAAGGTTGTCTAAAGGTGTCCGTGTATTTATTAGCGTTTTTTTTCGAACTAACCCATTGTTGAACCATCACCGGAGAACTTTTTCACACAGCTTGCTTGTCTCACTAACTCTTTAGCTCCCATTGAGCGGACAGGATGGTGGAGATTCATTGTTTTAGAAGAACAGTTAAAGCGCCATCTCACATTTTCTTTTAGAATTAGCATTTTATCAGGCTCCTATCTTAATGTTCAGCTATTTCACTTGAATGGTAATGAAAATAACCAATTCATTGCTATTACTGTAAAGTAAAAAGAAAATTTGAGATGGCACTTTTGGCAGATAGCACTTTTGAGATGACAGAGGTTTTTCCTTACTCTATCTGTGTGCATGCTTCATGTCAGTGGGCATTTTACTGAATTGATCACACCTCATCTTCCTTACTCCGTTACATCTGATCCTCATTCTCAAAGAGCTGTACCGATTCCATATTCGTTACATCAATAAAATGTACACTGTTCTTTGCTTCTTAACACCATTTTCTTTGTTGCTATTCCTAAATATACTCATAATAATTATTAATACTTGTCCAAAATTACTGCTTCGCATGCTGTTTGTGGGCTGCATTTATGGCATTTTACTATCAAATCCAACAGTCATCCTTATTTTATTTTTGTTACTGTTCACTCAGAGGCCTGTGCCGGTCCTTCTCCATCAGCCGAAATAGCAAGAACACCAATTCTTCCACATCATCAGCCATCAGCTGAGCTTCCAAGCCACTGGAAAGATCATCTTCCACCTTTCCAGCATGAGTGGATCCGGAACACACTATTCGTGGCCAATCTGCGAACCGGCAAGCCAGAACTAGTGTCCCAGCTGAAGCTTTGGTGGCATCCTCCTCAGCCCCCTTTAATTCACACTCAGCCACCCGCCTCACCTGACCTCTTCTTCTGTCGGCCCCTTTTCTTATGGATGCCGCTGAAGATGTGGTTAATTCCTCTTGTCTGTGTTCGCCCAGACTGTGGTAAGCACAGACTGACAGCGGCAGGACTCTACCGTACTGTGCGCAAGGTCTTAGACATCGACAGGTGGTATGACCTTGCCACTGAGTATCTGGAGTGCAAAGGCTGCAAAAAGAAGTATCCCGCCTGGTCTGAGGACATTTTAGGACAGCTGGATATGGGCCACCGCAGTCAGTTTCCAGCTTTGCTGACATACAGGTAATTCATAATGACAATCATTCATTAGTTGGCGCTTTTATTGTGTTATTCTTTTACCAATCAAAGCATTTGCATGATTATACTGTTGTTTCCTTAGATACTCATGTGACAACAGGGTGCTGAGGATGATGAGGGAGAGGACACTGGGCAACAGTGTGACTCAGCTTTACAAGAAGCTGATGGAACAACACAGTGAGGCATGGACACAGCGTGTCCTGCAGTACCTGACTGCCTGTGAACCATTCACAACGTCCTCCCTTGTGCAGCCTCCTGTGTTTGCTGAGCCTCCTCTATTACCTGCCCTACCTAAACCTAAGTGGCTGTTAGCTGTGTACGCCAGGGATGTTCTGGGGCGACTGCACGAGGTCAAGGCCAAAATTACTTCTGTCTTTGGTTGTGTTCTCAAGATGGACTCCACAAAAAAGGTATCACAGCACTGTTTATATCATAAATTTGCCTGATATGGATATATGTGCATACATAATGAACATAGTTTTTGACCCTTTTATTTTTCTCAAAAGGTCACAAAGAAACTTGCCGGTGCTGCCTCAGGAACAGCTGCCTGGTGCACAAATGTTGGGAATGAGCATGGTCAAGTCCTTGTATCTGTTCTGACAGCCGCCGAGGGACATGGACTGGACTCCATGGCAGCTGGCCTGATGAAACGCTACCGGGAGGCAGGAGAGGCTGCCCCAAAAGTGATGTACGTGGACAGAGATTGCTGCAGTCAGCACAGCCAGTCTTGGGTGAAGGTCATGTTTTCAGAGTGGGATGAGCTTGAAGTGCGCCTCGACATCTGGCATTTCATGCGGAGATTTGCTGCAGGTGTCACTACAGAGGCTCATCCGCTTTACGGCATCTTCATGGCACGTCTGTCCACGTGCATCTTTCAGTGGGATCCAGAGGATGTGGCTGCTCTTCAGCGTGCAAAGGTGGGTGAGCTGGCGGCAAAGAAGACTGGCCCCATCTCAGAAAAGGTGGTCAGTGCTCGCATTACCAGGAGAGAGTTGGCACTGCACTGCCGGAGGAGGACCAGGGGTGTGGAGGAGACCACCAGATTGATTGGAGCATTGATCGATCTGTTTGACAGTGCAGACGGGAAGGACACTCTGGGAGTTCCTCTGCTGGACCACGAACGGATCCGGCAGATTTGGAAAGAACAGCGGAAGCACGTGCAGTGTATCCAAGACCCAGAGAACTTTCCACTCTACATGAGGAAGGGGACACTGAAGAAAGGTGGCGTGGAGCTCTGCTGTTACAGATGTGCCCGTGGCTCTACATCCTTGGAGTCATTCCACCTCCACCTGAACCGATTTATTCCAGGTATTACATACATATCGATTCCTAATTTTTCTGTAAAAAATAAAAGCACTGTTACTGCTTCCATTAGTTTAAAGTAATGCATCTCCATTCCTCCTCCGTGTCTACCCGTGACATAAATGTCAAACTTTACTGTATTATTACATTTATTTTCTGTCTTGGCTGACAGTTATAATGACATAATATATAATGATATATGTATTACAAGTAACCGGTTACTTCATAGCATCTCAGTAGTTGTACATAGCCTGTACATATGTGAGAAATAAAACTCTTTTTTGTTTTTTAACTTTTAGGAACCAGTGCCAGTGATGCACATTTTCAGGCCTATCTCCTCGAGGGCTTGATGCGTTGGAATGATGACCGGATGGAAGACGCCATAAAAGGAGCATCCTCCATCCGGTCATTTGGCAGTGCCATGAAAGAGGCTGTGGAGCGGCTTAGCCTAACAGTCTTTGGGAAGCCCTGGGATGAGCGCTATCGCCCTCCTGGAGCATATACAGGCAAGACATTTTGTATATTTGTATAATTTTGTCTATTTAGCATTTAATGTACTAGACAAAATATTGAGACAATTTTATTGTTCCCAATTTATTCTTGTAGGTGAATTGCTGGGAATGGAGTATCTTTACAGCCAGACTGGCAAATCACTGACTCCAGTGCTCCAGAACCCAGAAGAGGAAGACAGGCTGGTGGAGGAAGTCAATGACGAGGACCTGCAAGATGAGGGATTTGGGGAAGAGATCACGGAGGACATCACAGTTCCAGTGCTGTATGAGGATGAACCCTGCCGTGATCTCGTGATCAGCCCCTCATCTTTGCCTCTGCCTCAGTCTCCAACATCACTGGTTGAGCCATCCACATCTTCTGGTGGAGAAGGACAGCATCTTGCCCCTGCCCCTTTAGTGCTGTTGCAGCCACCTGACACTGGAAGCAGTCTCTCCAATGAAGCTCAGGTAAGACACTTTAAAGGCTTTATATACTTCCAATCTTGTTTTATTTCACATATTTTAACATTCATTTTCATCTACTAGGACGCAGTCATTGGACCCGATGGCATCGCTGGTTGGGACAAGGTTCAGGATTTGGCTGGTTACCTGGTGAGCCTTAGTGAGGCTCCTTACCTCACTGATCTGCAGGTGACCGAAGCCATTCAGCTGTGGACAGCTCTCCCTGACATTGACAAACAGCGGGTCAACTATCAGCCTCGACATCAGCCTCAGCTGACACATGGGCGCTTTAAGGCACCGAAGCGGTCAGGAGTCACACCGGGTGTGGAGAGTGTCAAACGGTGTCTGATTGGACATCCTGGGGGTCCAGCACAGTGGCCCAGCACCAGCCGCTTGGTTGAGTCCATTTGTATAAAGCTGTGTGCTTTACACAAGTCACCGACCAAGAAGGCCGGAGTTAGCATCCCCAGGTGGTCTAAAATCCTCTCAGATTACCACCACATCCGAGACCTGGTGCTCAACAGTCGCAGGCTGATGGACGAAACAATGATCCAGCTGTTTGAGCTAAACCAGAGGACACTCATTCAGTGGTTAGCAAAGCACATTATTTGCTTAAAATTCAGTGAACTATTCTAAACATATATATAATAAAAGTAATTAATTTTCAGGTTTCAACGGCGGCAGAAGAATCAGGAAATGAGTGTCCTCGCTCAGGGACTGACTCCACCTGCCCCAATTGCTGTGGCTGATATGCAGCTTCCTCCGCCGAGGGAAAAATTGAATGAAGCGCCATCGACATCAGGTCCAAAGCATAAATTCATCCTTCCGCCAAATCGAGAAGGACAGGCTCCTCGTTTGCGACCAGGTCGACGGCCCGCTGCTGCTAACAGGGAGTGCCCCATCGCAGCTGCCCCCACAGCATCAGGAGATGTGCAGCCCATTTCTGCACCTGGGTCATTGATAGGCACACTAGTCCTTAACCCTGACATGACTGTGTCAATGGTGATTCCGTCTTCTGGTGCAGGCACAGCTCTGCCTGCTCCTGTGCCTGCTGCTCCTGTGTCTGCTGCTCCTGCATCCCGTTACACCCAAAGGAATAGGCGCCGGCGGGCGCAAGAGACGGAAAGCGGAGTTTGTAAGAGGAAGTATCTGCGGGGGGTTAATTTTAACAAGTGCAGCAAATGTGGGCAGCCCAAAACTAAGGAGTTTGGACATAGCCGGTATGGTAGTGCCACATTTTGCTTGCATACTTCAAATGGCAAATCTTTAGAAGATTGGTTGGCAGAACAGCGCCAGCAAAATAAACCCCAAACTCCACCTCCTCAATAAGTTTCATCTTTCCTGTATATATTTCATGGGCCAACTCGTTCATATTGTCCTGTATATTTGTTGTATATATTTTAAAGGCCCAAGCGTTCTTATTCTTCTGTATGTAAATATATAAATATGTGTGTGTGTGTGTGTACTCATTTCAATATGGGTGTGTTTTAATTTCATTTTAATAAACAATTTTACATTCGAAGTGTCTTTATCTCTGAAAATCAATCAAATCATATCCCACACATACAATAAAAGAAAACTATTTTGAATAAACATTTTAATTCAAACATAGTTTATTTAACCATAAACATGTAATATGCTATAATAATGATGTCTAAAACTATGTAAGTGAACATATGATAACTAAATGAAGGCGCAATTGATTGATTGCAATACACATGTTGTCGACAGGTGGCAGCACGGCTCAGCTGAGATTGACCTTGTCGAGCAGCTACGGGTTCGAGGCCAGCCAGTGGAAAGTGAATTGTTACACATGTAACTAAAACTCTTACATAACGCACAGGAATATATCCCGAATATTGTTGCAGGGGAAATTTGTCGACAAATTCACGTTTTCTGCGTCTTTTCGCGTGCGCGGGCGGGCGCAAAGATTGGGCCCCTTCTTTTGCGCAGCGAGCGCTCTACCATTTGAGCTAATTCCCCTGCATTGTCTCCAAAGATGCATGTTCCTTTGGCTCATTGAAACGGGGCATAAAGGTGGTGGAAATACCTTTCCCATCGGGCAGGAATTGACTGTCGCTCCTTGTCGCTCGGCTCGTTGGTCTAGGGGCATGATTCTCGCTTAGGGTGCGAGAGGTCCCGGGTTCAAATCCCGGACGAGCCCTGCTTTAAGCTTTCTACATAAGGCTGGACGTACTTAAAGGAGTGCTATGCAAATCCGTGATGTGACTGAATAGACCCCTCGGCCGGTTAGCTCAGTTGGTTATCAACCTCTGCCGAAATAAGGACACGTTTTAACAACTGCCCAACAATAAGGGGGATTGTCACTTTTCGAGAAACTAGCAGAATGCGCAAAAAACACGCACCACAGCACACAGGACCACTGGCTTAATGAAAATGCAAGTAAGGCTGGTAGAAAACTTGCGTCGAGGTGCATTAGTGAGGAGCAACACCTGCTTGTGTTTTGTGACTGAGCGTATGAGCAAGTCCCAACACAACAACCTTTTTTGCAGCGGTGAGCCTCGACGGGTATTATAGGGAGGGCAAAGGAAGCCCCGAAAGACACTGACATGGAGAATGCGGGCATCGATCCCGCTACTTCTTGCATGCTAAGCAAGCGCTCTACCATTTGAGCTAATTCCCCTGCATTGTCTCCAAAGATGCATATTCCTTTGGCTCATTGAAACGGGGCATACAGGTGGTGGAAATACCTTTCCCATCCGGCTAGAAATCACTATTGTTCTTCATTGTTCGGCACGTTGGTCTAGGGGTATGATTCTCGCTTCGGGTGCGAGAGGTCCCGGGTTCAAATCCCGGACGAGCCCTGCTTTAAGCGTTCCACATAAGGCAGGACGTTCTTAAAGGAGCGCTATGCGGATCCGAAATTGGCCCTTAGCTCAGTTTGGAGAGTGTTACACTGAAGATTTGAATGTCCATTGATCTATCCTGGGTTTTGGCAAGTTTGCCTTTGTTCATCGCTTTGCTCTCGCTACCCGAGAGCTCTTTGACCTCATCAGACCGAGCAGCCTTTCTTCTGTAAATAGGCGGGTCATCTATCACTTGAAGTCGCATTCCATGGTGTAATGATTAGCACTCTGGACTCAAATCTCAGCTGGCCTTCTCATTAGCAATTGCTACCTTTCACATTGACAACAGGTCACCTGTACACAATGCGCCAAGGTCTTTACACCCAAGGGAAAGCGGAAAATACAGCAGAACAAATTGGCCATGTCTGAAACGTGCATGTGGTTGCACATAAACACCAAAATTATCATAAAAAAACATCTGGGCAGAGAGATTTTTTATGCCCAGGGCTAATGACTTGTTTTGACAATTGCCCAAAAATAAGGTGTATATCGCTTTTCGAGATACTACAAAAAAGCAAAACAACACGCAGCACAGCACAGCACAAGGGGACCACTGGCTTAATGACAATGCAAGTAACTCTGCAAGAAAACTTGTGGATTCTCAAGTGACAACTCCATTGTCTTTGAAAGTGAAGATCCTGCATGATGTTTCTCTGGGTAAAAGCTAGACACATACCATACGGGAGACTCTTGTTATATGTGTCGAGGTGCATTAGCGAGGAGCAACACCTGCTTGTGTTTTGTGACTGAGCATATGAGCAAGTCCCAACACAACAACCTTTTTTTGCAGCAGTGAGCCTCGACGGTTATTATAGGGAGGGCTAAGAAGTACGATGGAAGCCCCGAAAGACACTGACGTGGAGAATGCGGGCGTCGATCCCGCTACTTCTCGCATGCAAAGCGAGCGCTCTACCATTTGAGCTAATTCCCCTGCATTGTCTCCAAAGATGCATGTTCCTTTGGCTCATTGAAACGGGGCATAAAGGTGGTGGAAATACCTTTCCCATCGGGCAGGAATTGACTGTTGCTCCTCGTCGCTCGGCTCGTTGGTCTAGGGGCATGATTCTTGCTTAGGGTGCGAGCGGTCCCGGGTTCAAATCCCAGACGAGCCCTGCTTTAAGCTTTCTACATAAGGCTGAACGTACTTAAAGGAGTGCTATGCAAATCCGTGATGTGACTGAATAGACCCCTCGGCCGGTTAGCTCAGTTGATTATCAACCTCTGCCGAAATAAGGACACGTTTTAACAACTGCCCAACAATAAGGGGGATTGTCACTTTTCGAGAAACTAGCAGAATGCGTAAAAAACACGCACCACAGCACACAGGACCACTGGCTTAATGAAAATGCAAGTAAGGCTGGTAGAAAACTTGCGTCGAGGTGCATTAGTGAGGAGCAACACCTGCTTGTGTTTTGTGACTGAGCGTATGAGCAAGTCCCAACACAACAACCTTTTTTGCAGCGATGAGCCTCGACGGGTATTATAGGGAGGGCAAAGGAAGCCCCGAAAGACACTGACGTGGAGAATGCGGGCATCGATCCCGCTACTTCTTGCATGCTAAGCAAGCGCTCTACCATTTGAGCTAATTCCCCTGCATTGTCTCCAAAGATGCATATTCCTTTGGCTCATTGAAACGGGGCATACAGGTGGTGGAAATACCTTTCCCATCGGGCTGGAAATACCTTTCCCATCGGGCTGGAAATCACTATTGTTCTTTATTGTTCGGCTCGTTGGTCTAGGGGTATGATTCTCGCTTCGGGTGCGAGAAAGGCAAGTTTGCCTTTGTTCATCGCTTTGCTCTCGCTACCCGAGAGCTCTTTGACCTCATCAGACCGAGCAGCCTTTCCTCTGTAACTAGGCGGGTCATCTATCAGAATGCGCAAAAAACACGCACCACAGCACACAGGACCACTGGCTTAATGAAAATGCAAGTAAGGCTGGTAGAAAACTTGTGTCGCAAGTTAGCCTTTGTTCATCGCTTTGCTCTCGCTACCCGAGAGCTCTTTGACCTCATCAGACCGAGCAGCCTTTCCTCTGTAACTAGTCGGGTCATCTATCACTTGAAGTCGCATTCCATGGTGTAATGATTAGCACTCTGGACTCAAATCTCAGCTGGCCTTCTCATTAGCAATTGCTACCTTTCACATTGACAACAGGTCACCTGTACACAGCACAGCACAAGGGGACCACTGGCTTAATGAAAATGCAAGTAACTCTGCAAGAAAACTTGTGGAATCTCAAGTGACAACTCCATTGTCTTTGAAAGTGAAGATCCTGCATGATGTTTCTCTGGGTAAAAGCTAGACACATACCATACGGGAGACTCTTGTTATGTGTGTCGAGGTGCATTAGCGAGGAGCGACACCTGCTTGTGTTTTGTGACTGAGCATATGAGCAAGTCCCAACACAACAACATTTTTTTGCAGCGGTGAGCCTCGACGGTTATTATAGCGAGGGCTAAGAAGTACGAAGGAAGCCCCAAAAGACACTGACGTGGAGAATGCGGGTATCGATCCCGCTACTTCTTTCATTGCGCTTGCTGCTTCTCACTGGTTACGCCAAAGTAAGCCCAAAGTAAGCCCAAATGAGCCAATCGCGTTTGTCTCTGGGGCTTACTTTTGACCAATCGCGTTTGTCTCCGGGGCTTACTTTTGACCAATCACGTTTGTCTCTGGGGCTTACTTTTGACCAATCGCGTTTGTCTCTGGGGCTTACTTTTGACCAATCGCGTTTGTCTCTGGGGCTTACTTTTGACTAATCGCGTTCCTCTCTGGCTAACTTGGACCAATCGCGTTTCTCTCCTGTTCCTTACCTTTGACTTATCACTTGCCGCTGCACTGTTATTGTCATCCCTGCAAAAGGTAAGACTATGCTTTACTTAATTATTCAATTGAATAACTTTTCCCATTATTAATATAAAAAAAAATGTTGCTACCGATCAGATAAATTAAAATCATCCGCCGTCTGTTAATTGATCGTCTACAATGATGTCTGTGATGTTGTATGCAGTTATGTTTTTTGGCTATGAATGGACATAATGATTAAACAAATTGATGAGGTAAAAGTTTGTGAGGAGTAACAGTCTCAGAAGAATAATAATAATAAGAAAAGTTTGTGAACAAAAAACAAGGTGATTTTTTATTTGTGAAAGTTAACAAACGCATTGTTAAAACAATAAAGCCTAGACTAAAAGTTTTAAATAGTGTAGAGTGGAATAAATGTAGACTGTGATAGACTGTGTGTGTTTGTGTGTGTGTGTGTGTGTGTTTGAGAGTTGACATTTTAAAGTAAACATTATCAGCAGAACATTCTATCAATGTAAGTCTATAGCAACTCAAGTCACACAAGCCTGAAGATCTGTGTAAATTTAAATTATTCCTGGATAAATAAATGTTTAATAAAATAAGTAAAAAACTGTAATATGGTTTACGTGTAGCTTGTTAAATTATGTTACACACTAAACATACAGGTATTTTTTAGGTTGCTAGAGGTAATAGTCTCTTTCTGATTTTCATTTCAGAAAATGTACGCATACCCCGTTTTTCGACGACAATTGGCAACATCAACCCGACTCCTCATGGCGCCATCGCCAGAGGCGAATCGCCTTGAAAATGTTGAGTCTGGAAGGGCTAAACCGAAGGAGCAGGTGCTGGCAGAGGCCAGTACTTTTGTCAGCTCAAACGGAGGAGACCCCAGTGACCAGTTTTTAGTACTGGCTCACTGCAAACTTCAGTTTGGGAAGTACCAGGGCCAGAGATTCAGATGGCTCCTGGAAAACTCGCTGGGGTACGCAGTTTTATTTGGTACTCAGCATTTCCAATGAGACGGCAAACACAACCCCCCTGTCCCAAAATAAACAAGTGTTCCTCTCACATTAGAGAGATGGCAGAAGAAGTGGAGAAGTACGAGAGGAAGCAGGAAATGCAAGCTGAAGCCCGGGCAGTTGGAGACCAGGGCTGCTTGATGGTGGAGTTTGGTGACTTCCAGGGCCGGTCCATGAAGGACGTTTATGAGGATCAGAGCAAGGAGGCCAAAGCCCTCATCAGATACCTGGTTAAGGCAGATGCCAGGCCCAACACAAACATGGCCATTTTTAAAAGCTATGTAGTGAAAAGACAGGCTTCTGCTGTAGGCAGCAGTGTACGTCAGCCTGCACCTCCATCTGCAACATCCAGTGCTTCTGCACCACCACCCGCAGCCTCCACTGCTTCTGCACCTCCGCTAAAAGCACTCCAAACTGGTGTATCGCAGACTGCCAGTGTGAAAGCGCTGTTGACACGTGGGAAACATTTGTCTCCTTCACAGCTCGCCAGAAAACTCCTTGCACCAGTTAAATCCTGTGAGTAGGAGTGTTAATATGGAATTTTCTCTACATGTATTACTTTATTGTAAAGGCAAACTTGTCCACCTGCTGTTTCCAGATCCATTACTGAAGGTCACTTTACCTCCTCCAGCACCAGAACTCCCTGCCAAACATTTGGCCCAAAGGCAGCATTACGTAACTGGTAAGCAAGCACCATCTTTCAAACGTTTGTCTCTGTGTATTATTGCAGTATTTAGTTTTAACATTTGTGCTCCAGACACTTCCGTTCCCGCTGCTGAAGATGATGCGGAGCTGATGTTTGCAGCATCACAATGTGAAGTACAACTAACTACAGGTGTGGCATATGACACAAATGCATATATTTTAAGTATGTTTTGTGAAAACGCACAGATTATTTTTTAAAAGAAAATCAGCATTTTTTAATATGTTTTGTTTACAATACAGAACTACATCAGATCATACCTCAAGTGGGATGCATTCTTTGAGTGCACTTCTTCAAACATTAAGGTTGTCTAAAGGTGTCCGTGTATTTATTAGCGTTTTTTTTCGAACTAACCCATTGTTGAACCATCAGCGGAGAACTTTTTCACACAGCTTGCTTGTCTCACTAACTCTTTAGCTCCCATTGAGCAGACAGGATGGTGGAGATTCATTGTTTTAGAAGAACAGTTAAAGCGCCATTTCACATTTTCTTTTAGAATTAGCATTTTATCAGGCTCCTATCTTAATGTTCAGCTATTTCACTTGAATGGTAATGAAAATAACCAATTCATTGCTATTACTGTAAAGTAAAAAGAAAATTTGAGATGGCACTTTTGGCAGATAGCACTTTTGAGATGACAGAGGTTTTTCCTTACTCTATCTGTGTGCATGCTTCATGTCAGTGGGCATTTTACTGAATTGATCACACCTCATCTTCCTTACTCCGTTACATCTGATCCTCATTCTCAAAGAGCTGTACCGATTCCATATTCGTTACATCAATAAAATGTACACTGTTCTTTGCTTCTTAACACCATTTTCTTTGTTGTTATTCCTAAATATACTCATAATAATTATTAATACTTGTCCAAAATTACTGCTTCGCATGCTGTTTGTGGGCTGCATTTATGACATTTTACTATCAAATCCAACAGTCATCCTTATTTTATTTTTGTTACTGTTCACTCAGAGGCCTGTGCCGGTTCGTCTCCATCAGCCGAAATAGCAAGAACACCAGATCTTCCACATCATCAGCCATCAGCTGAGCTTCCAAGCCACTGGAAAGATCATCTTCCACCTTTCCAGCATGAGTGGATCCGGAACACACTATTCGTGGCCAATCTGCGAACCTGCAAGCCAGAACTAGTGTCCCAGCTGAAGCTTTGGTGGCATCCTCCTCAGCCCCCTTTAATTCACACTCAGCCACCCGCCTCAACTGACCTCTTCTTCTGTCGGCCCCTTTTCTTATGGATGCCGCTGAAGATGTGGTTAATTCCTCTTGTCTGTGTTCGCCCAGACTGTGGTAAGCACAGACTGACAGCGGCAGGACTCTACCGTACTGTGCGCAAGGTCTTAGACATCGACAGGTGGTATGACCTTGCCACTGAGTATCTGGAGTGCAAAGGCTGCAAAAAGAAGTATCCCGCCTGGTCTGAGGACATTTTAGGACAGCTGGATATGGGCCACCGCAGTCAGTTTCCAGCTTTGCTGACATACAGGTAATTCATAATGACAATCATTCATTAGTTGGCGCTTTTATTGTGTTATTCTTTTACCAATCAAAGCATTTGCATGATTATACTGTTGTTTCCTTAGATACTCATGTGACAACAGGGTGCTGAGGATGATGAGGGAGAGGACACTGGGCAACAGTGTGACTCAGCTTTACAAGAAGCTGATGGAACAACACAGTGAGGCATGGACACAGCGTGTCCTGCAGTACCTGACTGCCTGTGAACCATTCACAACGTCCTCCCTTGTGCAGCCTCCTGTGTTTGCTGAGCCTCCTCTCTTACCTGCCCTACCTAAACCTAAGTGGCTGTTAGCTTTGTACGCCAGGGATGTTCTGGGGCGACTGCACGAGGTCAAGGCCAAAATTACTTCTGTCTTTGGTTGTGTTCTCAAGATGGACTCCACAAAAAAGGTATCACAGCACTGTTTATATCATAAATTTGCCTGATATGGATATATGCGCATACATAATGTACATCGTTTTTGACCCTTTTATTTTTCTCAAAAGGTCACAAAGAAACTTGCCGGTGCTGCTTCAGGAACAGCTGCCTGGTGCACAAATGTTGGGAATGAGCATGGTCAAGTCCTTGTATCTGTTCTGACAGCCGCCGAGGGACATGGACTGGACTCCATGGCAGCTGGCCTGATGAAACGCTACCGGGAGGCAGGAGAGGCTGCCCCAAAAGTGATGTACGTGGACAGAGATTGCTGCAGTCAGCACGGCCAGTCTTGGGTGAAGGTCATGTTTTCAGAGTGGGATGAGCTTGAAGTGCGCCTCGACATCTGGCATTTCATGCGGCGATTTGCTGCAGGTGTCACTACAGAGGCTCATCCGCTTTACGGCATCTTCATGGCACGTCTGTCCACGTGCATCTTTCAGTGGGATCCAGAGGATGTGGCTGCTCTTCAGCGTGCAAAGGTGGGTGAGCTGGCGGCTGCTCCTGTGTCTGCTGCTCCTGCATCCCGTTACACCCAAAGGAATAGGCGCCGGCGGGCGCAAGAGACGGAAAGCGGAGTTTGTAAGAGGAAGTATCTGCGGGGGCTTAATTTTAACAAGTGCAGCAAATGTGGGCAGCCCAAAACTATGGAGTTTGGACATAGCCGGTATTGTAGTGCCACATTTTGCTTGCATGCTTCAAATGGCAAATCTTTAGAAGATTGGTTGGCAGAACAGCGCCAGCAAAATAAACCCCAAACTCCACCTCCTCAATAAGTTTCATCTTTCCTGTATATATTTCATGGGCCAACTCGTTAATATTGTCCTGTATATTTGTTGTATATATTTTAAAGGCCCAAGCGTTCATATTCTTCTGTATGTAAATATATAAATATGTGTGTGTGTGTGTGTGTGTGTGTACTCATTTCAATATGTGTGTGTTTTAATTTCATTTTAATAAACAATTTTACATTCGAAGTGTCTTTATCTCTGAAAATCAATCAAATCATATCCCACACATATAATAAAAGAAAACTATTTTGAATAAACATTTTAATTCAAACATAGTTTATTTAACCATAAACATGTAATATGCTATAATAATGATGTCTAAAACTATGTAAGTGAACATATGATAACTAAATGAAGGCGAAATTGATTGATTGCAATACACATGTTGTCGACAGGTGGCAGCACGGCTCAGCTGAAATTGACCTTGTCGAGCAGCTACGGGTTCGAGGCCAGCCAGTGGAAAGTGAATTGTCACACATGTAACTAAAACTCTTACATAACGCACAGGAATTTAACCCGAATCTTGTTGCAGGGGAAATTTGTCGACAAATTCACGTTTTCTGCGTCTTTTCGCGTGCGCGGGCGGGCGCAAAGATTGGGCCCCTTCTTTTGCGAGAGCAAGCGCTCTACCATTTGAGCTAATTCACCTGCATTGTCTCCAAAGATGCATATTCCTTTGGCTCATTGAAACGGGGCATACAGGTGGTGGAAATACCTTTCCCATCTCTCTGGAAATCACTATCGTTCTTCACCCTTAGGCTCGTTGGTCTAGGGGTATGATTCTCGCTTTGGGTGCGAGAGGTCCCGGGTTCAAATCCCGGACGAGCCCTGCTTTAAGCGTTCCACATAAGGCAGGACGTTCTTAAAGGAGCGCTATGCGGATCCGAAATTGGCCCTTAGCTCAGTTTGGAGAGTGTAACACTGAAGATTTGAATGTCCATTGATCGATCTGGGGTTTTGGCAAGTTTGCCTGTGTTCATCGCTTTGCTCTCACTACCCGAGAGCTCTTTGACCTCATCAGACCGAGCAGCCTTTCCTCTGTAACTAGCCGGGTCATCTATCAGAAAGCGCAAAAAACACGCACCACAGCACACAGGACCACTGGCTTAATGAAAATGCAAGTAAGGCTGGTAGAAAACTTGCGTCGCAAGTTTACCTTTGTTCATCGCTTTGCTCTCGCTACCCGAGAGCTCTTTGACCTCATCAGACCTATCACTTGAAGTCGCATTCCATGGTGTAATGATTAGCACTCTGGACTCAAATCTCAGCTGGCCTTCTCATTAGCAATTGCTACATTTCACAATTGACAACAGGTCACCTGTACACAGCACAGCACAAGGGGACCACTGGCTTAATGAAAATGCAAGTAACTCTGCAAGAAAACTTGTGGAATCTCAAGTGACAACTCCATTGTCTTTGAAAGTGAAGATCCTGCATGATGTTTCTCTGGGTAAAAGCTAGACACATACCATACGGGAGACTCTTGTTATGTGTGTCGAGGTGAATTAGCGAGGAGCGACACCTGCTTGTGTTTTGTGACTGAGCATATGAGCAAGTCCCAACACAACAACCTTTTTTTGCAGCAGTGAGCCTCGACGGTTATTATAGGGAGGGCTAAGAAGTACGATGGAAGCCCCGAAAGACACTGACGTGGAGAATGCGGGCGTCGATCCCGCTACTTCTCGAATGCAAAGCGAGCGCTCTACCATTTGAGCTAATTCCCCTGCATTGTCTCCAAAGATGCATGTTCCTTTGGCTCATTGAAACGGGGCATAAAGGTGGTGGAAATACCTTTCCCATCGGGCAGGGATTGACTGTCGCTCCTCATCGCTTGGCTCGTTGGTCTAGGGGCATGATTCTCGCTTAGGGTGCGAGAGGTCCCGGGTTCAAATCCCCGACGAGCCCTGCTTTAAGCTTTCTACATAAGGCTGGACGTACTTAAAGGAGTGCTATGCAAATCCGTGATGTGACTGAGTTGACCCCTCGGCCGGTTAGCTCAGTTGGTTATCAACCTCTGCCGAAATAAGGACACGTTTTAACAACTGCCCAACAATAATGGGGATTGTCACTTTTCGAGAAACTAGCAGAATGTGCAAAAAACACGCACCACAGCACACAGGACCACTGGCTTAATGAAAATGCAAGTAAGGCTGGTAGAAAACTTGCGTCGAGGTGCATTAGTGAGGAGCAACACCTGCTTGTGTTTTGTGACTGAGCGTATGAGCAAGTCCCAACACAACAACCTTTTTTGCAGCGGTGAGCCTCGACGGGTATTATAGGGAGGGCAAAGGAAGCCCCGAAAGACACTGACGTGGAGAATGCGGGCATCGATCCCGCTACTTCTTGCATGCTAAGCAAGCGCTCTACCATTTGAGCTAATTCCCCTGCATTGTCTCCAAAGATGCATATTCCTTTGGCTCATTGAAACGGGGCATACAGGTGGTGGAAATACCTTTCCCATCAGGCTGGAAATCACTATTGTTCTTCATTGTTCGGCTCGTTGGTCTAGGGGTATGATTCTCGCTTCGGGTGCGAGAAAGGCAAGTTTGCCTTTGTTCATCGCTTTGCTCTCGCTACCCGAGAGCTCTTTGACCTCATCAGACCGAGCAGCCTTTCCTCTGTAACTAGGCGGGTCATCTATCAGAATGCGCAAAAAACACGCACCACAGCACACAGGACCACTGGCTTAATGAAAATGCAAGTAAGGCTGGTAGAAAACTTGTGTCGCAACTTTGCCTTTGTTCATCGCTTTGCTCTCGCTACCCGAGAGCTCTTTGACCTCATCAGACCGAGCAGCCTTTCCTCTGTAACTAGGCGGGTCATCTATCACTTGAAGTCGCATTCCATGGTGTAATGATTAGCACTCTGGACTCAAATCTCAGCTGGCCTTCTCATTAGCAATTGCTACCTTTCACATTGACAACAGGTCACCTGTACACAGCACAGCACAAGGGGACCACTGGCTTAATGAAAATGCAAGTAACTCTGCAAGAAAACTTGTGGAATCTCAAGTGACAACTCCATTGTCTTTGAAAGTGAAGATCCTGCATGATGTTTCTCTGGGTAAAAGCTAGACACATACCATACGGGAGACTCTTGCTATGTGTGTCGAGCTGCATTAGCGAGGAGCGACACCTGCTTGTGTTTTGTGACTGAGCATATGAGCAAGTCCCAACACAACAACATTTTTTTGCAGCGGTGCAACCTCTGCCGAAATAAGGACACGTTTTAACAACTGCCCAACAATAAGGGGGATTGTCACTTTTTGAGAAACTAGCAGAATGCGCAGAAAAACACGCACCACAGCACACAGGACCACTGGCTTAATGAAAATGCAAGTAAGGCTGCTAGAAAACTTGCGTCGAGGTGCATTAGTGAGGAGCAACACCTGCTTGTGTTTTGTGACTGAGCGTATGAGCAAGTCCCAACACAACAACCTTTTTTGCAGCTGTGAGCCTCGACGGGTATTATAGGGAGGGCAAAGGAAGCCCCCAAAGACACTGAACTGGAGAATGCTGGCATCGATCCCGTTACTTCTTGCATGCTAAGCAAGCGCTCTACCATTTGAGCTAATTCACCTGCATTGTCTCCAAAGATGCATATTCCTTTGGCTCATTGAAACGGGGCATACAGGTTGTGGAAATACCTTTCCCATCTGGCTGGAAATCACTATCGTTCTTCATCCTTCGGCTCGTTGTTCTAGGGGTATGATTCTCGCTTTGGGTGCGAGAGGTCCCGGGTTCAAATCCCGGACGCGCCCTGCTTTAAGCTTTCTACATAAGGCTGGACGTACTTAAAGGACTTAAGCGTTCCACATAAGGCAGGACGTTCTTAAAGGAGCGCTATGCGGATCCGAAATTGGCCCTTAGCTCAGTTTGGAGAGTGTTACACTGAAGATTTGAATGTCCATTGATCGATCCGGGGTTTTGGCAAGTTTGCCTGTGTTCATCGCTTTGCTCTCACTACCCGAGAGCTCTTTGACCTCATCAGACCTAGCAGCCTTTCCTCTGTAACTAGCCGGGTCATCTATCACTTGAAGTCGCATTCCATGGTGTAATGATTAGCACTCTGGACTCAAATCTCAGCTGGCCTTCTCATTAGCAATTGCTACCTTTCACACTGACAACAGGTCACCTGTACACAGCACAGCACAAGGGGACCACTGGCTTAATGAAAATGCAAGTAACTCTGCAAGAAAACTTGTGGAATCTCAAGTGACAACTCCATTGTCTTTGAAAGTGAAGATCCTGCATGATGTTTCTCTGGGTAAAAGCTAGACAAATACCATACGGGAGACTCTTGCTATGTGTGTCGAGGTGCATTAGCGAGGAGCGACACCTGCTTGTGTTTTGTGACTGAGCATATGAGCAAGTCCCAACACAACAACCTTTTTTTGCAGCAGTGAGCCTCGACGGTTATTATAGGGAGGGCTAAGAAGTACGATGGAAGCCCCGAAAGACACTGACGTGAAGAATGCGGGCGTCGATCCCGCTACTTCTGGCATGCAAAGCGAGCGCTCTACCATTTGAGCTAATTCCCCTGCGTTGTCTCCAAAGATGCATGTTCCTTTGGCTCATTGAAACGGGGCATAAAGGTGGTGGAAATACCTTTCCCATCCGGCAGGAATTGACTGTCGCTCATCATCGCTCGGCTCGTTGGTCTAGGGGCATGATTCTCGCTTAGGGTGCGAGAGGTCCCGGGTTCAAATCCCGGACGAGCCCTGCTTTAAGCTTTCTACATAAGGCTGGACGTACTTAAAGGAGTGCAATGCAAATCCGTGATGTGACTGAATAGACCCCTCGGCCGGTTAGCTCAGTTGGTTATCAACCTCTGCCGAAATAAGGACACGTTTTAACAACTGCCCAACAATAAGGGGGATTGTCACTTTTCGAGAAACTAGCAGAATGCGCAAAAAACACGCACCACAGCACACAGGACCACTGGCTTAATGAAAATGCAAGTAAGGCTGGTAGAAACCTTGCGTCGAGGTGCATTAGTGAGGAGCAACACCTGCTTGTGTTTTGTGACTGAGCGTATGAGCAAGTCCCAACTCAACAACCTTTTTTGCAGCGGTGAGCCTCGACGGGTATTATAGGGAGGGCAAAGGAAGCCCCGAAAGACACTGACGTGGAGAATGCGGACATCTATCCCGCTACTTCTTGCATGCTAAGCAAGCGCTCTACCATTTGAGCTAATTCCCCTGCATTGTCTCCAAAGATGCATATTCCTTTGGCTCATTGAAACGGGGCATACAGGTGGTGGAAATACCTTTCCCATCAGGCTGGAAATCACTATTGTTCTTCATTGTTCGGCTCGTTGGTCTAGGGGTATGATTCTCGCTTCGGGTGCGAGAAAGGCAAGTTTGCCTTTGTTCATCGCTTTGCTCTCGCTACCCGAGAGCTCTTTGACCTCATCAGACCGAGCAGCCTTTCCTCTGTAACTAGGCGGGTCATCTATCAGAATGCGCAAAAAACACGCACCACAGCACACAGGACCACTGGCTTAATGAAAATGCAAGTAAGGCTGGTAGAAAACTTGTGTCGCAACTTTGCCTTTGTTCATCGCTTTGCTCTCGCTAACCGAGAGCTCTTTGACCTCATCAGACCGAGCAGCCTTTCCTCTGTAACTAGGCGGGTCATCTATCACTTGAAGTCGCATTCCATGGTGTAATGATTAGCACTCTGGACTCAAATCTCAGCTGGCCTTCTCATTAGCAATTGCTACCTTTCACATTGACAACAGGTCACCTGTACACAGCACAGCACAAGGGGACCACTGGCTTAATGAAAATGCAAGTAACTCTGCAAGAAAACTTGTGGAATCTCAAGTGACAACTCCATTGTCTTTGAAAGTGAAGATCCTGCATGATGTTTCTCTGGGTAAAAGCTAGACACATACCATACGGGAGACTCTTGCTATGTGTGTCGAGCTGCATTAGCGAGGAGCGACACCTGCTTGTGTTTTGTGACTGAGCATATGAGCAAGTCCCAACACAACAACATTTTTTTGCAGCGGTGCAACCTCTGCCGAAATAAGGACACGTTTTAACAACTGCCCAACAATAAGGGGGATTGTCACTTTTCGAGAAACTAGCAGAATGCGCAAAAAACACGCACCACAGCACACAGGACCACTGGCTTAATGAAAATGCAAGTAAGGCTGGTAGAAACCTTGCGTCGAGGTGCATTAGTGAGGAGCAACACCTGCTTGTGTTTTGTGACTGAGCGTATGAGCAAGTCCCAACACAACAACCTTTTTTGCAGCGGTGAGCCTCGACGGGTATTATAGGGAGGGCAAAGGAAGCCCCGAAAGACACTGACGTGGAGAATGCGGGCATCGATCCCGCTACTTCTTGGATGCTAAGCAAGCGCCCTACCATTTGAGCTAATTCCCCTGCATTGTCTCCAAAGATGCATATTCCTTTGGCTCATTGAAACGGGGCATACAGGTGGTGGAAATACCTTTCCCATCAGGCTGGAAATCACTATTGTTCTTCATTGTTCGGCTCGTTGGTCTAGGGGTATGATTCTCGCTTCGGGTGCGAGAAAGGCAAGTTTGCCTTTGTTCATCGCTTTGCTCTCGCTACCCGAGAGCTCTTTGACCTCATCAGACCGAGCAGCCTTTCCTCTGTAACTAGGCGGGTCATCTATCAGAATGCGCAAAAAACACGCACCACAGCACACAGGACCACTGGCTTAATGAAAATGCAAGTAAGGCTGGTAGAAAACTTGTGTCGCAACTTTGCCTTTGTTCATCGCTTTGCTCTCGCTACCCGAGAGCTCTTTGACCTCATCAGACCGAGCAGCCTTTCCTCTGTAACTAGGCGGGTCATCTATCACTTGAAGTCGCATTCCATGGTGTAATGATTAGCACTCTGGACTCAAATCTCAGCTGGCCTTCTCATTAGCAATTGCTACCTTTCACATTGACAACAGGTCACCTGTACACAGCACAGCACAAGGGGACCACTGGCTTAATGAAAATGCAAGTAACTCTGCAAGAAAACTTGTGGAATCTCAAGTGACAACTCCATTGTCTTTGAGGGTGAAGATCCTGCATGATGTTTCTCTGGGTAAAAGCTAGACACATACCATACGGGAGACTCTTGCTATGTGTGTCGAGCTGCATTAGCGAGGAGCGACACCTGCTTGTGTTTTGTGACTGAGCACATGAGCAAGTCCCAACACAACAACATTTTTTTGCAGCGGTGCAACCTCTGCCGAAATAAGGACACGTTTTAACAACTGCCCAACAATAAGGGGGATTGTCACTTTTTGAGAAACTAGCAGAATGCGCAGAAAAACACGCACCACAGCACACAGGACCACTGGCTTAATGAAAATGCAAGTAAGGCTGCTAGAAAACTTGCGTCGAGGTGCATTAGTGAGGAGCAACACCTGCTTGTGTTTTGTGACTGAGCGTATGAGCAAGTCCCAACACAACAACCTTTTTTGCAGCTGTGAGCCTCGACGGGTATTATAGGGAGGGCAAAGGAAGCCCCCAAAGACACTGAACTGGAGAATGCTGGCATCGATCCCGTTACTTCTTGCATGCTAAGCAAGCGCTCTACCATTTGAGCTAATTCACCTGCATTGTCTCCAAAGATGCATATTCCTTTGGCTCATTGAAACGGGGCATACAGGTTGTGGAAATACCTTTCCCATCTGGGTGGAAATCACTATCGTTCTTCATCCTTCGGCTCGTTGTTCTAGGGGTATGATTCTCGCTTTGGGTGCGAGAGGTCCCGGGTTCAAATCCCGGACGCGCCCTGCTTTAAGCTTTCTACATAAGGCTGGACGTACTTAAAGGACTTAAGCGTTCCACATAAGGCAGGACGTTCTTAAAGGAGCGCTATGCGGATCCGAAATTGGCCCTTAGCTCAGTTTGGAGAGTGTTACACTGAAGATTTGAATGTCCATTGATCGATCCGGGGTTTTGGCAAGTTTGCCTGTGTTCATCGCTTTGCTCTCACTACCCGAGAGCTCTTTGACCTCATCAGACCGAGCAGCCTTTCCTCTGTAACTAGCCGGGTCATCTATCACTTGAAGTCGCATTCCATGGTGTAACAATTAGCACTCTGGACTCAAATCTCAGCTGGCCTTCTCATTAGCAATTGCTACCTTTCACACTGACAACAGGTCACCTGTACACAGCACAGCACAAGGGGACCACTGGCTTAATGAAAATGCAAGTAACTCTGCAAGAAAACTTGTGGAATCTCAAGTGACAACTCCATTGTCTTTGAAAGTGAAGATCCTGCATGATGTTTCTCTGGGTAAAAGCTAGACACATACCATACGGGAGACTCTTGCTATGTGTGTCGAGGTGCATTAGCGAGGAGCGACACCTGCTTGTGTTTTGTGACTGAGCATATGAGCAAGTCCCAACACAACAACATTTTTTTGCAGCGGTGCAACCTCTGCCGAAATAAGGACACGTTGTAACAACTGCCCAACAATAAGGGGGATTGTCACTTTTTGAGAAACTAGCAGAATGCGCAAAAAACACGCACCACAGCACACAGGACCACTGGCTTAATGAAAATGCAAGTAAGGCTGCTAGAAAACTTGCGTCGAGGTGCATTAGTGAGGAGCAACACCTGCTTGTGTTTTGTAACTGAGCGTATGAGCAAGTCCCAACACAACAACCTTTTTTGCAGCTGTGAGCCTCGACGGGTATTATAGGGAGGGCAAAGGAAGCCCCCAAAGACACTGAACTGGAGAATGCTGGCATCGATCCCGTTACTTCTTGCATGCTAAGCAAGCGCTCTACCATTTGAGCTAATTCACCTGCATTGTCTCCAAAGATGCATATTCCTTTGGCTCATTGAAACGGGGCATACAGGTGGTGGAAATACCTTTCCCATCTGGCAGTCACAATCGATCCGGGGTTTTGGCAAGTTTGCCTGTGTTCATCCCTTTGCTCTCACTACCCGAGAGCTCTTTGACCTCATCAGACCGAGCAGCCTTTCCTCTGTAACTAGCCGGGTCATCTATCACTTGAAGTCGCATTCCATGGTGTAACAATTAGCACTCTGGACTCAAATCTCAGCTGGCCTTCTCATTAGCAATTGCTACCTTTCACATTGACAACAGGTCACCTGTACACAGCACAAGGGGACCACTGGCTTAATGAAAATGCAAGTAACTCTGCAAGAAAACTTGTGGAATCTCAAGTGACAACTCCATTGACTTTGAAAGTGAAGATCCTGCATGATGTTTCTCTGGGTAAAAGCTAGACACATACCATACGGGAGACTCTTGTTATGTGTGTCGAGGTGCATTAGCGAGGAGCGACACCTGCTTGTGTTTTGTGACTGAGCATATGAGCAAGTCCCAACACAACAACCTTTTTTTGCAGCAGTGAGCCTCGACGGTTATTATAGGGAGGGCTAAGAAGTACGATGGAAGCCCCGAAAGACACTGACGTGAAGAATGCGGGCGTCGATCCCGCTACTTCTCGCATGCAAAGCGAGCGCTCTACCATTTGAGCTAATTCCCCTGCATTGTCTCCAAAGATGCATGTTCCTTTGGCTCATTGAGGAGCAACACCTGCTTGTGTTTTGTGACTGAGCGTACGAGCAAGTCCCAACACAACAACCTTTTTTGCAGCGGTGAGCCTCGACGGGTATTATAGGGAGGGCAAAGGAAGCCCCCAAAGACACTGAACTGGAGAATGCTGGCATCGATCCCGTTACTTCTTGCATGCTAAGCAAGCGCTCTACCATTTGAGCTAATTCACCTGCATTGTCTCCAAAGATGCATATTGCTTTGGCTCATTGAAACGGGGCATACAGGTGGTGGAAATACTTTTCCCATCTGGCTCGAAATCACTATCGTTCTTCGTCCTTCGGCTCGTTGGTCTAGGGGTATGATTCTCGCTTTGGGTGCGAGAGGTCCCGGGTTCAAATCCCGGACGAGCCCTGCTTTAAGCGTTCCACATAAGGCAGGACGTTCTTAAAGGAGCGCTATGCGGATCCGAAATTGGCCCTTAGCTCAGTTTGGAGAGTGTTACACTGAAGATTTGAATGTCCATTGATCGATCCGGGGTTTTGGCAAGTTTGCCTGTGTTCATCGCTTTGCTCTCACTACCCGAGAGCTCTTTGACCTCATCAGACCGAGCAGCCTTTCCTCTGTAACTAGCCGGGTCATCTATCACTTGAAGTCGCATTCCATGGTGTAACAATTAGCACTCTGGACTCAAATCTCAGCTGGCCTTCTCATTAGCAATTGCTACCTTTCACACTGACAACAGGTCACCTGTACACAGCACAGCACAAGGGGACCACTGGCTTAATGAAAATGCAAGTAACTCTGCAAGAAAACTTGTGGAATCTCAAGTGACAACTCCATTGTCTTTGAAAGTGAAGATCCTGCATGATGTTTCTCTGGGTAAAAGCTAGACACATACCATACGGGAGACTCTTGCTATGTGTGTCGAGGTGCATTAGCGAGGAGCGACACCTGCTTGTGTTTTGTGACTGAGCATATGAGCAAGTCCCAACACAACAACCTTTTTTGCAGCAGTGAGCCTCGACGGTTATTATAGGGAGGGCTAAGAAGTACGATGGTAGCCCCGAAAGACACTGACGTGGAGAATGCGGGCGTCGATCCCGCTACTTCTCCCATGCAAAGCGAGCGCTCTACCATTTGAGCTAATTCCCCTGCGTTGTCTCCAAATATGCATGTTCCTTTGGCTCATTGAAACGGGGCATAAAGGTGGTGGAAATACCTTTCCCATCTGGCAGGAATTGACTCTTCGCTCCTCATCGCTCGGCTCGTTGGTCTAGGGGCATGATTCTCGCTTAGGGTGCGAGAGGTCCCGGGTTCAAATCCCGGACGAGCCCTGCTTTAAGCTTTCTACATAAGGCTGGACGTACTTAAAGGAGTGCTATGCAAATCCGTGATGTGACTGAATAGACCCCTCGGCCGGTTAGCTCAGTTGGTTATCAACCTCTGCCGAAATGAGGACACGTTTTAGCTGTGAGACTCGACGGGTATTATAGGGAGGGCAAAGGAAGCCCCCAAAGACACTGAACTGGAGAATGCTGGCATCGATCCCGTTACTTCTTGCATGCTAAGCAAGCGCTCTACCATTTGAGCTAATTCACCTGCATTGTCTCCAAAGATGCATATTCCTTTGGCTCATTGAAACGGGGCATACAGGTGGTGGAAATACCTTTCCCATCAGGCTGGAAATCACTATTGTTCTTCATTGTTCGGCTCGTTGGTCTAGGGGTATGATTCTCGCTTCGGGTGCGAGAAAGGCAAGTTTGCCTTTGTTCATCGCTTTGCTCTCGCTACCCGAGAGCTCTTTGAACTCATCAGACCGAGCAGCCTTTCCTCTGTAACTAGGCGGGTCATCTATCACTTGAAGTCGCATTCCATGGTGTAATGATTAGCACTCTGGACTCAAATCACAGCTGGCCTTCTCATTAGCAATTGGTACCTTTCACATTGACAACAGGTCACCTGTACACAATGCGCCAAAGGTCTTTACACCCAAGGGAAAGCGGAAAATACAGCAGAACAAATTGGCCATGTCTGAAACGTGCATGTGGTTGCACATAAACACCAAAATTATCATAAAAAAACATCTGGGCAGAGAGATTTTTTATGCCCAGGGCTAATGACTTGTTTTGACAATTGCCCAAAAATAAGGTGTATATCGCTTTTCGAGATACTACAAAAAAGCAAAACAACACACAGCACAGCACAAGGGGACCACTGGCTTAATGACAATGCAAGTAACTCTGCAAGAAAACTTGTGGATTCTCAAGTGACAACTCCATTGTCTTTGAAAGTGAAGATCCTGCATGATGTTTCTCTGGGTAAAAGCTAGACACATACCATACGGGAGACTCTTGTTATGTGTGTCGAGGTGCATTAGCGAGGAGCGACACCTGCTTGTGTTTTGTGACTGAGCATATGAGCAAGTCCCAACACAACAACATTTTTTTGCAGCGGTGACCCTCGACGGTTATTATAGGGAGTGCTAAGAAGTACGATGGAAGCCCCGAAAGACACTGACGTGGAGAATGCGGGCGTCGATCCCGCTACTTCTCGCATGCAAAGCGAGCGCTCTACCATTTGAGCTAATTCCCCTGCATTGTCTCCAAAGATGCATGTTCCTTTGGCTCATTGAAACGGGGCATAAAGGTGGTGGAAATACCTTTCCCATCGGGCAGGAATTGACTGTCGCTCCTCATCGCTCGGCTCGTTGGTCTAGGGGCATGATTCTCGCTTAGGGTGCGAGAGGTCCCGGGTTCAAATCCCGGACGAGCCCTGCTTTAATCTTTCTACATAAGGCTGGATGTACTTAAAGGAGTGCTATGCAAATCCGTGATGTGACTGAATAGACCCCTCGGCCGGTTAGCTCAGTTGGTTATCAACCTCTGCCGAAATAAGGACACGTTTTAACAACTGCCCAACAATAAGGGGGATTGTCACTTTTCGAGAAACTAGCAGAATGCGCAAAAAACACGCACCACAGCACACAGGACCACTGGCTTAATGAAAATGCAAGTAAGGCTGGTAGAAAACTTGCGTCGAGGTCCATTAGTGAGGAGCAACACCTGCTTGTGTTTTGTGACTGAGCGTATGAGCAAGTCCCAACACAACAACCTTTTTTGCAGCGGTGAGCCTCGACGGGTATTATAGGGAGGGCAAAGGAAGCCCCGAAAGACACTGACGTGGAGAATGCGGGCATCGATCCCGCTACTTCTTGCATGCTAAGCAAGCGCTCTACCGTTTGGGCTAATTCCCCTGCATTGTCTCCAAAGATGCATATTCCTTTGGCTCATTGAAACGGGGCATACAGGTGGTGGAAATACCTTTCCCATCGGGCTGGAAATCACTATTGTTCTTCATTGCTCGGCTCGTTGGTCTAGGGGTATGATTCTCGCTTCGGGTGCGAGAGGTCCCGGGTTCAAATCCCGGACGAGCCCTGCTTTAAGCGTTCCACATAAGGCAGGACGTTCTTAAAGGAGCGCTATGCGTATCCGAACTTGACCCTTAGCTCAGTTTGGAGAGTGTTACACTGAAGATTTGAATGTCCATTGATCTATCCTGGGTTTCGGCAAGTTTGGCTTTGTTCATCGCTTTGCTCTCGCTACCCGAGAGCTCTTTGACCTCATCAGACCGAGCAGCCTTTCCTCTGTAACTAGGCGGGTCATCTATCACTTGAAGTCGCATTCCATGGTGTAATGATTAGCACTCTGGACTCAAATCTCAGCTGGCCTTCTCATTAGCAATTGCTACCTTTCACATTGACAACAGGTCACCTGTACACAATGCGCCAAAGGTCTTTACACCCAAGGGATAGCGGAAAATACAGCAGAACAAATTGGCCATGTCTGAAACGTGCATGTGGTTGCACATAAACACCAAAATTATCATAAAAAAACATCTGGGCAGAGAGATTTTTTATGCCCAGGGCTAATGACTTGTTTTGACAATTGCCCAAAAATAAGGTGTATATCGCTTTTCGAGATACTACAAAAAAGCAAAACAACACGCAGCACAGCACAGCACAAGGGGACCACTGGCTTAATGACAATGCAAGTAACTCTGCAAGAAAACTTGTGGATTCTCAAGTGACAACTCCATTGTCTTTGAAAGTGAAGATCCTGCATGATGTTTCTCTGGGTAAAAGCTAGACACATACCATACGGGAGACTCTTGTTATATGTGTCGAGGTGCATTAGCGAGGAGCGACACCTGCTTGTGTTTTGTGACTGAGCATATGAGCAAGTCCCAACACAACAACCTTTTTTTGCAGCGGTGAGCCTCGACGGTTATTATAGGGAGGGCTAAGAAGTACGAAGGAAGCCCCGAAGGACACTGACGTGAAGAATGCGGGCGTCGATCCCGCTACTTCTCGCATGCAAAGCGAGCGCTCTACCATTTGAGCTAATTCCCCTGCATTGTCTCCAAAGATGCATGTTCCTTTGGCTCATTGAAACGGGGCATAAAGGTGGTGGAAATACCTTTCCCATCGGGCAGGAATTGACTGTCGCTCCTTGTCGCTCGGCTCGTTGGTCTAGGGGCATGATTCTCGCTTAGGGTGCGAGAGGTCCCGGGTTCAAATCCCGGGCGAGCCCTGCTTTAAGCTTTCTACATAAGGCTGGACGTACTTAAAGGAGTGCTATGCAAATCCGTGATGTGACTGAATAGACCCCTCGGCCGGTTAGCTCACTTGGTTATCAACCTCTGCCGAAATAAGGACACGTTTTAACAACTGCCCAACAATAAGGGGGATTGTTACTTTGCGAGAAACTAGCAGAATGCGCAAAAAACACGCACCACAGCCCCAGGACCACTGGCTTAATGAAAATGCAAGTAAGGCTGGTAGAAAACTTGCGTCGAGGTGCATTAGTGAGGAGCAACACCTGCTTGTGTTTTGTGACTGAGCGTATGAGCAAGTCCCAACACAACAACCTTTTTTGCAGCGATGAGCCTCGACGGGTATTATAGGGAGGGCAAAGGAAGCCCCGAAAGACACTGACATGGAGAATGCGGGCATCGATCCCGCTACTTCTTGCATGCTAAGCAAGCGCTCTACCATTTGAGCTAATTCCCCTGCATTGTCCCCAAAGATGCATATTCCTTTGGCTCATTGAAACGGGGCATACAGGTGGTGGAAATACCTTTCCCATCGGGCTGGAAATCACTATTGTTCTTCATTGCTCGGCTCGTTGGTCTAGGGGTATGATTCTCGCTTCGGGTGCGAGAGGTCCCGGGTTCAAATCCCGGACGAGCCCTACTTTAAGCGTTCCACATAAGGCAGGACGTTCTTAAAGGAGCGCTATGCGTATCCGAAATTGGCCCTTATCTCAGTTTGGAGAGTGTTACACTGAAGATTTGAATGTCCATTGATCTATCCTGGGTTTTGGCAAGTTTGCCTTTGTTCATCGCTTTGCTCTCGCTACCCGAGAGCTCTTTGACCTCATCAGACCGAGCAGCCTTTCCTCTGTAAGTAGGCGGGTCATCTATCACTTGAAGTCGCATTCCATGGTGTAATGATTAGCACTCTGGACTCAAATCTCAGCTGGCCTTCTCATTAGCAATTGCTACCTTTCACATTGACAACAGGTCACCTGTACACAATGCGCCAAAGGTCTTTACACCCAAGGGAAAGCGGAAAATACAGCAGAACAAATTGGCCATGTCTGAAACGTGCATGTGGTTGCACATAAACACCAAAATTATCATAAAAAAACATCTGGGCAGAGAGATTTTTTATGCCCAGGGCTAATGACTTGTTTTGACAATTGCCCAAAAATAAGGTGTATATCGCTTTTCGAGATACTACAAAAAAGCAAAACAACACGCAGCACAGCACAGCACAAGGGGACCACTGGCTTAATGACAATGCAAGTAACTCTGCAAGAAAACTTGTGGATTCTCAAGTGACAACTCCATTGTCTTTGAAAGTGAAGATCCTGCATGTTGTTTCTCTGGGTAAAAGCTAGACACATACCATACGGGAGACTCTTGTTATGTGTGTCGAGGTGCATTAGCGAGGAGCGACACCTGCTTGTGTTTTGTGACTGAGCATATGAGCAAGTCCCAACACAACAACCTTTTTTTGCAGCGGTGAGCCTCGACGGTTATTATAGGGAGGGCTAAGAAGTACGAAGGAAGCCCCGAAAGACACTGACGTGGAGAATGCGGGCGTCGATCCCGCTACTTCTCGCATGCAAAGCGAGCGCTCTACCATTTGAGCTAATTCCCCTGCATTGTCTCCAAAGATGCATGTTCCTTTGGCTCATTGAAACCGGGCATAAAGGTGGTGGAAATACCTTTCCCATCGGGCAGGAATTGACTGTCGCTCCTCGTCGCTCGGCTCGTTGGTCTAGGGGCATGATTCTCGCTTAGGGTGCGAGAGGTCCCGGGTTCAAATCCCGGACGAGCCCTGCTTTAAGCTTTCTACATAAGGCTGGACGTACTTAAAGGAGTGCTATAGAAATCCGTGATGTGACTGAATAGACCCCTCGGCCGGTTAGCTCAGTTGGTTATCAACCTCTGCCGAAATAAGGACACGTTTTAAAAACTGCCCAACAATAAGGGGGATTGTCACTTTTCGAGAAACTAGCAGAATGCGCAAAAAACACGCACCACAGCACACAGGACCACTGGCTTAATGAAAATGCAAGTAAGGCTGGTAGAAAACTTGCATCGAGGTGCATTAGTGAGGAGCAACACCTGCTTGTGTTTTGTGACTGAGCAAGTCCCAACACAACAACCTTTTTTGCAGCGGTGAGCCTCGACGGGTATTATAGCGAGGGCAAAGGAAGCCCCGAAAGACACTGACGTGGAGAATGCGGGCATTGATCCCGCTACTTCTTGCATGCTAAGCAAGCGCTCTACCATTTGAGCTAATTCCCCTGCATTGTCTCCAAATATGCATATTCCTTTGGCTCATTGAAACGGGGCATACAGGTGGTGGAAATGCCTTTCCCATCGGGCTGGAAATCACTATTGTTCTTCATTGTTCGGCTCGTTGGTCTAGGGGTATGATTCTCGCTTCGGGTGCGAGAGGTCCCGGGTTCAAATCCCGGACGAGCCCTGCTTTAAGCGTTCCACATTGGCCCTTAGCTCAGTTTGGAGAGTGTTACACTGAAGATTTGAAAGTCCATTGATCTATCCTGGGTTTTGGCAAGTTTGCCTTTGTTCATCGCTTTGCTCTCGCTACCCGAGAGCTCTTTGACCTCATCAGACCGAGCAGCCTTTCTTCTGTAAATAGGCAGGTCATCTATCACTTGAAGTCGCATTCCATGGTGTAATGATTAGCACTCTGGACTCAAATCTCAGCTGGCCTTCTCATTAGCAATTGCTACCTTTCACATTGACAACAGGTCACCTGTACACAATGCGCCAAAGGTCTTTACACCCAAGGGAAAGCGGAAAATACAGCAGAACAAATTGGCCATGTCTGAAACGTGCATGTGGTTGCACATAAACACCAAAATTATCATAAAAAAACATCTGGGCAGAGAGATTTTTTTATGCCCAGGGCTTATGACTTGTTTTGACAATTGCCCAAAAATAAGGTGTATATCGCTTTTCGAGATACTACAAAAAAGCAAAACAACACGCAGCACAGCACAGCACAAGGGGACCACTGGCTTAATGGCAATGCAAGTAAATCTGCAAGAAAACTTGTGGATTCTCAAGTGACAACTCCATTGTCTTTGAAAGTGAAGATCCTGCATGATGTTTCTCTGGGTAAAAGCTAGACACATACCATACGGGAGACTCTTGTTATGTGTGTCGAGGTGCATTAGCGAGGACCGACACCTGCTTTTGTTTTGTGACTGAGCATATGAGCAAGTCCCAACACAACAACCTTTTTTTGCAGCGGTGAGCCTCGACGGTTATTATAGGGAGGGCTAAGAAGTACGAAGGAAGCCCCGAAGGACACTGACGTGGAGAATGCGGGCGTCGATCCCGCTACTTCTCGCATGCAAAGCGAGCGCTCTACCATTTGAGCTAATTCCCCTGCATTGTCTCCAAAGATGCATGTTCCTTTGGCTCATTGAAACGGGGCATAAAGGTGGTGGAAATACCTTTCCCATCGGGCAGGAATTGACTGTCGCTCCTTGTCGCTCGGCTCGTTGGTCTAGGGGCATGATTCTCGCTTAGGGTGCGAGAGGTCCCGGGTTCAAATCCCGGGCGAGCCCTGCTTTAAGCTTTCTACATAAGGCTGGACGTACTTAAAGGAGTGCTATGCAAATCCGTGATGTGACTGAATAGACCCCTCGGCCGGTTAGCTCAGTTGGTTATCAACCTCTGCCGAAATAAGGACACGTTTTAACAACTGCCCAACAATAAGGGGGATTGTTACTTTTCGAGAAACTAGCAGAATGCGCAAAAAACACGCACCACAGCCCCAGGACCACTGGCTTAATGAAAATGCAAGTAAGGCTGGTAGAAAACTTGCGTCGAGGTGCATTAGTGAGGAGCAACACCTGCTTGTGTTTTGTGACTGAGCGTATGAGCAAGTCCCAACACAACAACCTTTTTTGCAGCGATGAGCCTCGACGGGTATTATAGGGAGGGCAAAGGAAGCCCCGAAAGACACTGACATGGAGAATGCGGGCATCGATCCCGCTACTTCTTGCATGCTAAGCAAGCGCTCTACCATTTGAGCTAATTCCCCTGCATTGTCTCCAAAGATGCATATTCCTTTGGCTCATTGAAACGGGGCATACAGGTGGTGGAAATACCTTTCCCATCGGGCTGGAAATCACTATTGTTCTTCATTGCTCGGCTCGTTGGTCTAGGGGTATGTTCTCGCTTCGGGTGCGAGAGGTCCCGGGTTCAAATCCCGGACGAGCCCTACTTTAAGCGTTCCACATAAGGCAGGACGTTCTTAAAGGAGCGCTATGCGTATCCGAAATTGGCCCTTATCTCAGTTTGGAGAGTGTTACACTGAAGATTTGAATGTCCATTGATCTATCCTGGGTTTTGGCAAGTTTGCCTTTGTTCATCGCTTTGCTCTCGCTACCCGAGAGCTCTTTGACCTCATCAGACCGAGCAGCCTTTCCTCTGTAAGTAGGCGGGTCATCTATCACTTGAAGTCGCATTCCATGGTGTAATGATTAGCACTCTGGACTCAAATCTCAGCTGGCCTTCTCATTAGCAATTGCTACCTTTCACATTGACAACAGGTCACCTGTACACAATGCGCCAAAGGTCTTTACACCCAAGGGAAAGCGGAAAATACAGCAGAACAAATTGGCCATGTCTGAAACGTGCATGTGGTTGCACATAAACACCAAAATTATCATAAAAAAACATCTGGGCAGAGAGATTTTTTATGCCCAGGGCTAATGACTTGTTTTGACAATTGCCCAAAAATAAGGTGTATATCGCTTTTCGAGATACTACAAAAAAGCAAAACAACACGCAGCACAGCACAGCACAAGGGGACCACTGGCTTAATGACAATGCAAGTAACTCTGCAAGAAAACTTGTGGATTCTCAAGTGACAACTCCATTGTCTTTGAAAGTGAAGATCCTGCATGTTGTTTCTCTGGGTAAAAGCTAGACACATACCATACGGGAGACTCTTGTTATGTGTGTCGAGGTGCATTAGCGAGGAGCGACACCTGTTTGTGTTTTGTGACTGAGCATATGAGCAAGTCCCAACACAACAACCTTTTTTTGCAGCGGTGAGCCTCGACGGTTATTATAGGGAGGGCTAAGAAGTACGAAGGAAGCCCCGAAAGACACTGACGTGGAGAATGCGGGCGTCGATCCCGCTACTTCTCGCATGCAAAGCGAGCGCTCTACCATTTGAGCTAATTCCCCTGCATTGTCTCCAAAGATGCATGTTCCTTTGGCTCATTGAAACCGGGCATAAAGGTGGTGGAAATACCTTTCCCATCGGGCAGGAATTGACTGTCGCTCCTCGTCGCTCGGCTCGTTGGTCTAGGGGCATGATTCTCGCTTAGGGTGCGAGAGGTCCCGGGTTCAAATCCCGGACGAGCCCTGCTTTAAGCTTTCTACATAAGGCTGGACGTACTTAAAGGAGTGCTATAGAAATCCGTGATGTGACTGAATAGACCCCTCGGCCGGTTAGCTCAGTTGGTTATCAACCTCTGCCGAAATAAGGACACGTTTTAAAAACTGCCCAACAATAAGGGGGATTGTCACTTTTCGAGAAACTAGCAGAATGCGCAAAAAACACGCACCACAGCACACAGGACCACTGGCTTAATGAAAATGCAAGTAAGGCTGGTAGAAAACTTGCGTCGAGGTGCATTAGTGAGGAGCAACACCTGCTTGTGTTTTGTGACTGAGCGTATGAGCAAGTCCCAACACAACAACCTTTTTTGCAGCGATGAGCCTCGACGGGTATTATAGGGAGGGCAAAGGAAGCCCCGAAAGACACTGACATGGAGAATGCGGGCATCGATCCCGCTACTTCTTGCAAGCGCTCTACCATTTGAGCTAATTCCCCTGCATTGTCTCCAAAGATGCATATTCCTTTGGCTCATTGAAACGGGGCATACAGGTGGTGGAAATACCTTTCCCATCGGGCTGGAAATCACTATTGTTCTTCATTGCTCGGCTCGTTGGTCTAGGGGTATGTTCTCGCTTCGGGTGCGAGAGGTCCCGGGTTCAAATCCCGGACGAGCCCTACTTTAAGCGTTCCACATAAGGCAGGACGTTCTTAAAGGAGCGCTATGCGTATCCGAAATTGGCCCTTATCTCAGTTTGGAGAGTGTTACACTGAAGATTTGAATGTCCATTGATCTATCCTGGGTTTTGGCAAGTTTGCCTTTGTTCATCGCTTTGCTCTCGCTACCCGAGAGCTCTTTGACCTCATCAGACCGAGCAGCCTTTCCTCTGTAAGTAGGCGGGTCATCTATCACTTGAAGTCGCATTCCATGGTGTAATGATTAGCACTCTGGACTCAAATCTCAGCTGGCCTTCTCATTAGCAATTGCTACCTTTCACATTGACAACAGGTCACCTGTACACAATGCGCCAAAGGTCTTTACACCCAAGGGAAAGCGGAAAATACAGCAGAACAAATTGGCCATGTCTGAAACGTGCATGTGGTTGCACATAAACACCAAAATTATCATAAAAAAACATCTGGGCAGAGAGATTTTTTATGCCCAGGGCTAATGACTTGTTTTGACAATTGCCCAAAAATAAGGTGTATATCGCTTTTCGAGATACTACAAAAAAGCAAAACAACACGCAGCACAGCACAGCACAAGGGGACCACTGGCTTAATGACAATGCAAGTAACTCTGCAAGAAAACTTGTGGATTCTCAAGTGACAACTCCATTGTCTTTGAAAGTGAAGATCCTGCATGTTGTTTCTCTGGGTAAAAGCTAGACACATACCATACGGGAGACTCTTGTTATGTGTGTCGAGGTGCATTAGCGAGGAGCGACACCTGCTTGTGTTTTGTGACTGAGCATATGAGCAAGTCCCAACACAACAACCTTTTTTTGCAGCGGTGAGCCTCGACGGTTATTATAGGGAGGGCTAAGAAGTACGAAGGAAGCCCCGAAAGACACTGACGTGGAGAATGCGGGCGTCGATCCCGCTACTTCTCGCATGCAAAGCGAGCGCTCTACCATTTGAGCTAATTCCCCTGCATTGTCTCCAAAGATGCATGTTCCTTTGGCTCATTGAAACCGGGCATAAAGGTGGTGGAAATACCTTTCCCATCGGGCAGGAATTGACTGTCGCTCCTCGTCGCTCGGCTCGTTGGTCTAGGGGCATGATTCTCGCTTAGGGTGCGAGAGGTCCCGGGTTCAAATCCCGGACGAGCCCTGCTTTAAGCTTTCTACATAAGGCTGGACGTACTTAAAGGAGTGCTATAGAAATCCGTGATGTGACTGAATAGACCCCTCGGCCGGTTAGCTCAGTTGGTTATCAACCTCTGCCGAAATAAGGACACGTTTTAAAAACTGCCCAACAATAAGGGGGATTGTCACTTTTCGAGAAACTAGCAGAATGCGCAAAAAACACGCACCACAGCACACAGGACCACTGGCTTAATGAAAATGCAAGTAAGGCTGGTAGAAAACTTGCGTCGAGGTGCATTAGTGAGGAGCAACACCTGCTTGTGTTTTGTGACTGAGCAAGTCCCAACACAACAACCTTTTTTGCAGCGGTGAGCCTCGACGGGTATTATAGCGAGGGCAAAGGAAGCCCCGAAAGACACTGACGTGGAGAATGCGGGCATTGATCCCGCTACTTCTTGCATGCTAAGCAAGCGCTCTACCATTTGAGCTAATTCCCCTGCATTGTCTCCAAATATGCATATTCCTTTGGCTCATTGAAACGGGGCATACAGGTGGTGGAAATGCCTTTCCCATCGGGCTGGAAATCACTATTGTTCTTCATTGTTCGGCTCGTTGGTCTAGGGGTATGATTCTCGCTTCGGGTGCGAGAGGTCCCGGGTTCAAATCCCGGACGAGCCCTGCTTTAAGCGTTCCACATAAGGCAGGACGTTCTTAAAGGAGCGCTATGCGGATCCGAAATTGGCCCTTAGCTCAGTTTGGAGAGTGTTACACTGAAGATTTGAATGTCCATTGATCTATCCTGGGTTTGGGCAAGTTTGCCTTTGTTCATCGCTTTGCTCTCGCTACCCGAGAGCTCTTTGACCTCATCAGACCGAGCAGCCTTTCTTCTGTAAATAGGCGGGTCATCTATCACTTGAAGTCGCATTCCATGGTGTAATGATTAGCACTCTGGACTCAAATCTCAGCTGGCCTTCTCATTAGCAATTGCTACCTTTCACATTGACAACAGGTCACCTGTACACAATGCGCCAAAGGTCTTTACACCCAAGGGAAAGCGGAAAATACAGCAGAACAAATTGGCCATGTCTGAAACGTGCATGTGGTTGCACATAAACACCAAAATTATCATAAAAAACATCTGGGCAGAGAGATTTTTTATGCCCAGGGCTAATGACTTGTTTTGACAATTGCCCAAAAATAAGGTGTATATCGCTTTTCGAGATACTACAAAAAAGCAAAACAACACGCAGCACAGCACAGCACAAGGGGACCACTGGCTTAATGACAATGCAAGTAACTCTGCAAGAAAACTTGTGGATTCTCAAGTGACAACTCCATTGTCTTTGAAAGTGAAGATCCTGCATGATGTTTCTCTGGGTAAAAGCTAGACACATACCATACGGGAGACTCTTGTTATGTGTGTCGAGGTGCATTAGCGAGGAGCGACACCTGCTTGTGTTTTGTGACTGAGCATATGAGCAAGTCCCAACACAACAACCTTTTTTTGCAGCGGTGAGCCTCGACGGTTATTATAGGGAGGGCTAAGAAGTACGAAGGAAGCCCCGAAAGACACTGACGTGGAGAATGCGCGCGTCGATCCCGCTACTTCTCGCATGCAAAGCGAGCGCTCTACCATTTGAGCTAATTCCCCTGCATTGTCTCCAAAGATGCATGTTCCTTTGGCTCATTGAAACGGGGCATAAAGGTGGTGGAAATACCTTTCCCATCGGGCAGGAATTGACTGTCGCTCCTTGTCGCTCGGCTCGTTGGTCTAGGGGCATGATTCTCGCTTAGGGTGCGAGAGGTCCCGGGTTCAAATCCCGGACGAGCCCTGCTTTAAGCTTTCTACATAAGGCTGGACGTACTTAAAGGAGTGCTATGCAAATCCGTGATGTGACTGAATAGACCCCTCGGGCGGTTAGCTCAGTTGGTTATCAACCTCTGCTGAAATAAGGACACGTTTTAACAACTGCCCAACAATAAGGGGGATTGTCACTTTTCGAGAAACAAGCAGAATGCGCAAAAAACACGCACCACAGCACACAGGACCACTGGCTTAATGAAAATGCAAGTAAGGCTGGTAGAAAACTTGCGTCGAGGTGCATTAGTGAGGAGCAACACCTGCTTGTGTTTTGTGACTGAGCGTATGAGCAAGTCCCAACACAACAACCTTTTTTGCAGCGGTGAGCCTCGACGGGTATTATAGGGAGGGCAAAGGAAGCCCCGAAAGACACTGACGTGGAGAATGCGGGCATCGATCCCGCTACTTCTTGCATGCTATTGCTGCTTCTCACTGGTTACGCCAAAGTAAGCCCAAAGTAAGCCCAAATGAGCCAATCACATTTGTCTCTGGGGCTTACTTTTGACCAATCACGTTTGTCTCTGGGGCTTACTTTTGACCAATCACGTTTGTCTCTGGGGCTTACTTTTGACCAATCGCGTTTGTCTCTGGGGCTTACTTTTGACCAATCGCGTTTGTCTCTGGGGCTTACTTTTGACTAATCGCGTTTCTCTCCTCTGGCTAACTTGGACCAATCGCGTTTCTCTCCTCTGGCTAACTTGGACCAATCGCGTTTCTCTCCTGTTCCTTACCTTTGACTTATCACTTGCCGCTGCACTGTTATTGTCATCCCTGCAAAAGGTAAGACTATGCTTAACTTAATTATTCAATTGAATAACTTTTCCCATTATTAATATAAAAAAAAATGTCGCTACCGATCAGATAAATTAAAATCATCCGCCGTCTGCTAATTGATCGTCTACAATGATGTCTGTGATGTTGTATGCAGTTATGTTTTTTGGCTATGAATGAACATAATGATTAAACAAATTGATGAGGTAAAAGTTTGTGAGGAGTAACAGTCTCAGAATAATAATAATAAGAAGAAAAGTTTGTGAACAAAAAACAAGGTGATTTTTTTATTTGTGAAAGTTAACAAACGCATTGTTAAAAAAAATTAGGCCTAGACTAAAAGTTTTAAATAGTGTAGAGTGGAATAAATGTAGACTGTGATAGACTGTGTGTGTTTGTGTGTGTTTGTGTGTGTTTGTGTGTGTGTGTGTGTGTGTGTGTGTGTGTTTGAGAGTTGACATTTTAAAGTAAACATCATCAGCAGAACATTCTATCAATGTAAGTCTATAGCAACTCAAGTCACACAAGCCTGAAGATCTGTGTAAAATTAAATTATTCCTGGATAAATAAACGTTTAATAAAATAAGTAAAAAACTGTAATATGGTTTACGTGTAGCTTGTTAAATTATGTTACACACTAAACATACAGGTATTTTTTAGGTTGCTAGAGGTAATAGTCTCTTTCTGATTTTCATTTCAGAAAATGTACGCATACCCCGTTTTTCGACGACAATTGGCAACATCAACCCGACTCCTCATGGCGCCATCGCCAGAGGCGAATCGCCTTGAAAATGTTGAGTCTGGAAGGGCTAAACCGAAGGAGCAGGTGCTGGCAGAGGCCAGTACTTTTGTCAGCTCAAACGGTGGAGACCCCAGTGACCAGTTTTTAGTACTGGCTCACTGCAAACTTCAGTTTGGGAAGTACCAGGGCCAGAGATTCAGATGGCTCCTGGAAAACTCGCTGGGTTACGCAGTTTATTTGGTACACAGTATTTCCAATGAGACGGCGAACACAACCCCCCTGTCCCAAAATAAACAAGTGTTCCTACAGTACACCTCTCATATTAGAGAGATGGCAGAAGAAGTGGAGAAGTACGAGAGGAAGCAGGAAATGCAAGCTGAAGCCCGGGCAGTTGGAGACCAGGGCTGCTTGATGGTGGAGTTTGGTGACTTCCAGGGCCGGTCCATGAAGGACGTTTATGAGGATCAGAGCAAGGAGGCCAAAGCCCTCATCAGATACCTGGTTAAGGCAGATGCCAGGCCCAACACAAACATGGCCATTTTTAAAAGCTATGTAGTGAAAAGACAGGCTTCTGCTGTGGGCAGCAGTGTACGTCAGCCTGCACCTCCATCTGCAACATCCAGTGCTTCTGCACCACCAACCGCAACCTCCACTGCTTCTGCATCTCCGCTAACAGCACTCCAAACTGGTGTATCGCAGACTGCCAGTGTGAAAGCGCTGTTGGCACGTGGGAAACATTTGTCTCCTTCACAGCTCGCCAGAAAACTCCTTTCACCAGTTAAATCCTGTGAGTAGGAGTGTTAATATGGAATTTTCTCTACATGTATTACTTTATTGTAAAGGCAAACTTGTCCACTTGCTGTTTCCAGATCCATTACTGAAGGTCACTTTACCTCCTCCAGCACCAGAACTCCCTGCCAAACATTTGGCCCAAAGGCAGCATTACGTAACTGGTAAGCAAGCACCATCTTTCATACGTTTGTCTCTGTGTATTATTGCAGTATTTAGTTTTAACATTTGTGCTCCAGACACTTCCGTTCCCGCTGCTGAAGATGATGCGGAGCTGATGTTTGCAGCATCACAATGTGAAGTACAACTAACTACAGGTGTGGCATATGACACAAATGCATATATTTTAAGTATGTTTTGTGAAAACGCACAGGATTATTTTTTAAAAGAAAATCATCATTTTTTTAATATGTTTTGTTTACAATACAGAACTACATCAGATCATGCCTCAAGCGGGATGCATTCTTTGAGTGCACTTCTTCAAACATTAAGGTTGTCTAAAGGTGTCCGTGTATTTATTAGCGTTTTTTTTCGAACTAACCCATTGTTGAACCATCACCGGAGAACTTTTTCACACAGCTTGCTTGTCTCACTAACTCTTTAGCTCCCATTGAGCGGACAGGATGGTGGAGATTCATTGTTTTAGAAGAACAGTTAAAGCGCCATCTCACATTTTCTTTTAGAATTAGCATTTTATCAGGCTCCTATCTTAATGTTCAGCTATTTCACTTGAATGGTAATGAAAATAACCAATTCATTGCTATTACTGTAAAGTAAAAAGAAAATTTGAGATGGCACTTTTGGCAGATAGCACTTTTGAGATGACAGAGGTTTTTCCTTACTCTATCTGTGTGCATGCTTCATGTCAGTGGGCATTTTACTGAATTGATCACACCTCATCTTCCTTACTCCGTTACATCTGATCCTCATTCTCAAAGAGCTGTACCGATTCCATATTCGTTACATCAATAAAATGTACACTGTTCTTTGCTTCTTAACACCATTTTCTTTGTTGCTATTCCTAAATATACTCATAATAATTATTAATACTTGTCCAAAATTACTGCTTCGCATGCTGTTTGTGGGCTGCATTTATGGCATTTTACTATCAAATCCAACAGTCATCCTTATTTTATTTTTGTTACTGTTCACTCAGAGGCCTGTGCCGGTCCTTCTCCATCAGCCGAAATAGCAAGAACACCAATTCTTCCACATCATCAGCCATCAGCTGAGCTTCCAAGCCACTGGAAAGATCATCTTCCACCTTTCCAGCATGAGTGGATCCGGAACACACTATTCGTGGCCAATCTGCGAACCGGCAAGCCAGAACTAGTGTCCCAGCTGAAGCTTTGGTGGCATCCTCCTCAGCCCCCTTTAATTCACACTCAGCCACCCGCCTCACCTGACCTCTTCTTCTGTCGGCCCCTTTTCTTATGGATGCCGCTGAAGATGTGGTTAATTCCTCTTGTCTGTGTTCGCCCAGACTGTGGTAAGCACAGACTGACAGCGGCAGGACTCTACCGTACTGTGCGCAAGGTCTTAGACATCGACAGGTGGTATGACCTTGCCACTGAGTATCTGGAGTGCAAAGGCTGCAAAAAGAAGTATCCCGCCTGGTCTGAGGACATTTTAGGACAGCTGGATATGGGCCACCGCAGTCAGTTTCCAGCTTTGCTGACATACAGGTAATTCATAATGACAATCATTCATTAGTTGGCGCTTTTATTGTGTTATTCTTTTACCAATCAAAGCATTTGCATGATTATACTGTTGTTTCCTTAGATACTCATGTGACAACAGGGTGCTGAGGATGATGAGGGAGAGGACACTGGGCAACAGTGTGACTCAGCTTTACAAGAAGCTGATGGAACAACACAGTGAGGCATGGACACAGCGTGTCCTGCAGTACCTGACTGCCTGTGAACCATTCACAACGTCCTCCCTTGTGCAGCCTCCTGTGTTTGCTGAGCCTCCTCTATTACCTGCCCTACCTAAACCTAAGTGGCTGTTAGCTGTGTACGCCAGGGATGTTCTGGGGCGACTGCACGAGGTCAAGGCCAAAATTACTTCTGTCTTTGGTTGTGTTCTCAAGATGGACTCCACAAAAAAGGTATCACAGCACTGTTTATATCATAAATTTGCCTGATATGGATATATGTGCATACATAATGTACATAGTTTTTGACCCTTTTATTTTTCTCAAAAGGTCACAAAGAAACTTGCCGGTGCTGCCTCAGGAACAGCTGCCTGGTGCACAAATGTTGGGAATGAGCATGGTCAAGTCCTTGTATCTGTTCTGACAGCCGCCGAGGGACATGGACTGGACTCCATGGCAGCTGGCCTGATGAAACGCTACCGGGAGGCAGGAGAGGCTGCCCCAAAAGTGATGTACGTGGACAGAGATTGCTGCAGTCAGCACAGCCAGTCTTGGGTGAAGGTCATGTTTTCAGAGTGGGATGAGCTTGAAGTGCGCCTCGACATCTGGCATTTCATGCGGAGATTTGCTGCAGGTGTCACTACAGAGGCTCATCCGCTTTACGGCATCTTCATGGCACGTCTGTCCACGTGCATCTTTCAGTGGGATCCAGAGGATGTGGCTGCTCTTCAGCGTGCAAAGGTGGGTGAGCTGGCGGCAAAGAAGACTGGCCCCATCTCAGAAAAGGTGGTCAGTGCTCGCATTACCAGGAGAGAGTTGGCACTGCACTGCCGGAGGAGGACCAGGGGTGTGGAGGAGACCACCAGATTGATTGGAGCATTGATCGATCTGTTTGACAGTGCAGACGGGAAGGACACTCTGGGAGTTCCTCTGCTGGACCACGAACGGATCCGGCAGATTTGGAAAGAACAGCGGAAGCACGTGCAGTGTATCCAAGACCCAGAGAACTTTCCACTCTACATGAGGAAGGGGACACTGAAGAAAGGTGGCGTGGAGCTCTGCTGTTACAGATGTGCCCGTGGCTCTACATCCTTGGAGTCATTCCACCTCCACCTGAACCGATTTATTCCAGGTATTACATACATATCGATTCCTAATTTTTCTGTAAAAAATAAAAGCACTGTTACTGCTTCCATTAGTTTAAAGTAATGCATCTCCATTCCTCCTCCGTGTCTACCCGTGACATAAATGTCAAACTTTACTGTATTATTACATTTATTTTCTGTCTTGGCTGACAGTTATAATGACATAATATATAATGATATATGTATTACAAGTAACCGGTTACTTCATAGCATCTCAGTAGTTGTACATAGCCTGTACATATGTGAGAAATAAAACTCTTTTTTGTTTTTTTACTTTTAGGAACCAGTGCCAGTGATGCACATTTTCAGGCCTATCTCCTCGAGGGCTTGATGCGTTGGAATGATGACCGGATGGAAGACGCCATAAAAGGAGCATCCTCCATCCGGTCATTTGGCAGTGCCATGAAAGAGGCTGTGGAGCGGCTTAGCCTAACAGTCTTTGGGAAGCCCTGGGATGAGCGCTATCGCCCTCCTGGAGCATATACAGGCAAGACATTTTGTATATTTGTATAATTTTGTCTATTTAGCATTTAATGTACTAGACAAAATATTGAGACAATTTTATTGTTCCCAATTTATTCTTGTAGGTGAATTGCTGGGAATGGAGTATCTTTACAGCCAGACTGGCAAATCACTGACTCCAGTGCTCCAGAACCCAGAAGAGGAAGACAGGCTGGTGGAGGAAGTCAATGACGAGGACCTGCAAGATGAGGGATTTGGGGAAGAGATCACGGAGGACATCACAGTTCCAGTGCTGTATGAGGATGAACCCTGCCGTGATCTCGTGATCAGCCCCTCATCTTTGCCTCTGCCTCAGTCTCCAACATCACTGGCTGAGCCATCCACATCTTCTGGTGGAGAAGGACAGCATCTTGCCCCTGCCCCTTTAGTGCTGTTGCAGCCACCTGACACTGGAAGCAGTCTCTCCAATGAAGCTCAGGTAAGACACTTTAAAGGCTTTATATACTTCCAATCTTGTTTTATTTCACATATTTTAACATTCATTTTCAACTTCTAGGACGCAGTCATTGGACCCGATGGCATCGCTGGTTGGGACAAGGTTCAGGATTTGGCTGGTTACCTGGTGAGCCTTAGTGAGGCTCCTTACCTCACTGATCTGCAGGTGACCGAAGCCATTCAGCTGTGGACAGCTCTCCCTGACATTGACAAACAGCGGGTCAACTATCAGCCTCGACATCAGCCTCAGCTGACACATGGGCGCTTTAAAGCACCGAAGCGGTCAGGAGTCACACCGGGTGTGGAGAGTGTCAAACGGTGTCTGATTGGACATCCTGGGGGTCCAGCACAGTGGCCCAGCACCAGCCGCTTGGTTGAGGCCATTTGTATAAAGCTGTGTGCTTTACACAAGTCACCGACCAAGAAGGCCGGAGTTAGCATCCCCAGGTGGTCTAAAATCCTCTCAGATTACCACCACATCCGAGACCTGGTGCTCAACAGTCGCAGGCTGATGGACGAAACAATGATCCAGCTGTTTGAGCTAAACCAGAGGACACTCATTCAGTGGTTAGCAAAGCACATTATTTGTTTAAAATTCAGTGAACTATTCTAAACATATATATAATAAAAGTAATTAATTTTCAGGTTTCAACGGCGGCAGAAGAATCAGGAAATGAGTGTCCTCGCTCAGGGACTGACTCCACCTGCCCCAATTGCTGTGGCTGATATGCAGCTTCCTCCGCCGAGGGAAAAATTGAATGAAGCGCCATCGACATCAGGTCCAAAGCATAAATTCATCCTTCCGCCAAATCGAGAAGGACAGGCTCCTCGTTTGCGACCAGGTCGACGGCCCGCTGCTGCTAACAGGGAGTGCCCCATCGCAGCTGCCCCCACAGCATCAGGAGATGTGCAGCCCATTTCTGCACCTGGGTCATTGATAGGCACACTAGTCCTTAACCCTGACATGACTGTGTCAATGGTGATTCCGTCTTCTGGTGCAGGCACAGCTCTGCCTGCTCCTGTGCCTGCTGCTCCTGTGTCTGCTGCTCCTGCATCCCGTTACACCCAAAGGAATAGGCGCCGGCGGGCGCAAGAGACGGAAAGCGGAGTTTGTAAGAGGAAGTATCTGCGGGGGGTTAATTTTAACAAGTGCAGCAAATGTGGGCAGCCCAAAACTAAGGAGTTTGGACATAGCCGGTATGGTAGTGCCACATTTTGCTTGCAAGCTTCAAATGGCAAATCTTTAGAAGATTGGTTGGCAGAACAGCGCCAGCAAAATAAACCCCAAACTCCACCTCCTCAATAAGTTTCATCTTTCCTGTATATATTTCATGGGCCAACTCGTTCATATTGTCCTGTATATTTGTTGTATATATTTTAAAGGCCCAAGCGTTCTTATTCTTCTGTATGTAAATATATAAATATGTGTGTGTGTGTGTACTCATTTAAATATGGGTGTGTTTTAATTTCATTTTAATAAACAATTTTACATTCGAAGTGTCTTTATCTCTGAAAATCAATCAAATCATATCCCACACATACAATAAAAGAAAACTATTTTGAATAAACATTTTAATTCAAACATAGTTTATTTAACCATAAACATGTAATATGCTATAATAATGATGTCTAAAACTATGTAAGTGAACATATGATAACTAAATGAAGGCGCAATTGATTGATTGCAATACACATGTTGTCGACAGGTGGCAGCACGGCTCAGCTGAGATTGACCTTGTCGAGCAGCTACGGGTTCGAGGCCAGCCAGTGGAAAGTGAATTGTTACACATGTAACTAAAACTCTTACATAACGCACAGGAATATATCCCGAATATTGTTGCAGGGGAAATTTGTCGACAAATTCACGTTTTCTGCGTCTTTTCGCGTGCGCGGGCGGGCGCAAAGATTGGGCCCCTTCTTTTGCGCAGCAAGCGCTCTACCATTTGAGCTAATTCCCCTGCATTGTCTCCAAAGATGCATATTCCTTTGGCTCATTGAAACGGGGCATACAGGTGGTGGAAATACCTTTCCCATCGGGCTAGAAATCACTATTGTTCTTCATTGTTCGGCTCGTTGGTCTAGGGGTATGATTCTCGCTTCGGGTGCGAGAGGTCCCGGGTTCAAATCCCGGACGAGCCCTGCTTTAAGCGTTCCACATAAGGCAGGACGTTCTTAAAGGAGCGCTATGCGGATCCGAAATTGGCCCTTAGCTCAGTTTGGAGAGTGTTACACTGAAGATTTGAAAGTCCATTGATCTATCCTGGGTTTTGGCAAGTTTGCCTTTGTTCATCGCTTTGCTCTCGCTACCCGAGAGCTCTTTGACCTCATCAGACCGAGCAGCCTTTCTTCTGTAAATAGGCAGGTCATCTATCACTTGAAGTCGCATTCCATGGTGTAATGATTAGCACTCTGGACTCAAATCTCAGCTGGCCTTCTCATTAGCAATTGCTACCTTTCACATTGACAACAGGTCACCTGTACACAATGCGCCAAAGGTCTTTACACCCAAGGGAAAGCGGAAAATACAGCAGAACAAATTGGCCATGTCTGAAACGTGCATGTGGTTGCACATAAACACCAAAATTATCATAAAAAAACATCTGGGCAGAGAGATTTTTTTATGCCCAGGGCTAATGACTTGTTTTGACAATTGCCCAAAAATAAGGTGTATATCGCTTTTCGAGATACTACAAAAAAGCAAAACAACACGCAGCACAGCACAGCACAAGGGGACCACTGGCTTAATGAAAATGCAAGTAAATCTGCAAGAAAACTTGTGGATTCTCAAGTGACAACTCCATTGTCTTTGAAAGTGAAGATCCTGCATGATGTTTCTCTGGGTAAAAGCTAGACACATACCATACGGGAGACTCTTGTTATGTGTGTCGAGGTGCATTAGCGAGGACCGACACCTGCTTTTGTTTTGTGACTGAGCATATGAGCAAGTCCCAACACAACAACCTTTTTTTGCAGCGGTGAGCCTCGACGGTTATTATAGGGAGGGCTAAGAAGTACGAAGGAAGCCCCGAAAGACACTGACGTGGAGAATGCGGGCGTCGATCCCGCTACTTCTCGCATGCAAAGCGAGCGCTCTACCATTTGAGCTAATTCCCCTGCATTGTCTCCAAAGATGCATGTTCCTTTGGCTCATTGAAACGGGGCATAAAGGTGGTGGAAATACCTTTCCCATCGGGCAGGAATTGACTGTCGCTCCTCGTCGCTCGGCTCGTTGGTCTAGGGGCATGATTCTCGCTTAGGGTGCGAGAGGTCCCGGGTTCAAATCCCGGACGAGCCCTGCTTTAAGCTTTCTACATAAGGCTTTACTTATCATTATTTACAGGCCTCCAAAATACTCTCCAGCCTTTGCTGAGGACTTTACAGAACTGTTATCGACAATTACCTCAGAGTTTGACTGTTTTGCCATTGCTGGAGATTTTAACATCCACATAGATAATGCAGAAACCAATATGGCAAAAGAAATCAATACTGTTTTAAAAACTTTTGATCTTACTCAGCATGTACATGCACCCACACACAATCGTGGGCACACTCTAGACTTACTTATCAGTAAGGGTCTAAACATTTCATTGATTGTTATCAAGGATTTAGCACTGTCTGATCATTTCTGTATTTTCTTTGATATATTGATCTCTCCTGCCACTGAAGCTAGATCTGTGTCTGTCAAGAAGAGATGCTTAAATGAGAACACTAGTGTACTATTTATGAAGGCTATATCCCTAACACCAAGCATATCTGCAGACTCTGTTGATTTTCTCCTTGATTCCTTTAACTCAAAAGTTAAAACTGTAATTGATGATATTGCTCCTGTGAAAGTCAGGAAGAAGAGTGGCAGACAAAAAGCACCTTGGAGAAACTCAACAGCAGTGCAAAATATGAAAAGACAATGCAGAAAAGCAGAACGCATATGGCGGAAGACTAAACTTGTAGTCCATTATAACATCTACAAAGACAGCCTACATGCTTTTAATATGGAACTAGGCAAAGCTAGACAGACTTTCTTCTCAAATATTATAAACAGTAATTTAAACAACACACGCACTCTTTTTGCTACTGTAGAGAGACTGACAAACCCACCAAACCAGATTCCCAGTGAAATGCTCTCAGACAACAAGTGCAGTGAGTTTGCTTCTTTCTTCTGTGAGAAAATCAATAATATCAGAAAGGTGATCAGCACATCCTTGAGTTGCCCTGGGGTTAGACAGATAATCAAACCACCTGAGAAAGTTGTTACTATGTCTGACTTCAAAGAAATTGACGGCACAATTTTGGAAGAAACCGTACAGCACCTTAAAACATCAACCTGTTCTCTTGACACACTTCCCACATCATTTTTCAAAAGGGTGTTAAACAGTTTAGAAGCAGATCTTCTAGAAGTGGTAAATGCCTCAATTCTCTCTGGGAGTTTTCCAAACTCCCTGAAAACTGCAGTTGTAAAGCCCCTCCTGAAAAAGAACAATCTGGATAAGACCATATTAAGCTGCTATAGACCGATCTCAAATCTTCCTTTCATAGGCAAGATCATTGAAAAAGTTGTCTTCAATCAGCTGAATAAATTCTTATGCGCGAATGGATACTTTGACAATTTTCAATCTGGTTTCCGACCACATCACAGCACAGAGACAGCGCTCATAAAGATAATAAACGATATTCGCTTAAATACTGATTCAGGCAAATTATCAGTGCTGATACTACTCGACCTCAGTGCTGCATTTGACACTGTCGATCATAAAATACTTCTTGACAGGCTGGAAAACTGGGTGGGGCTTTCTGGGATAGTCCTAAAATGGTTCAGGTCATACTTAGATGGGAGAGGTTATTATGTGAGTATAGGAGATCATAAGTCTGAGTGGACATCCATGACATGCGGAGTCCCTCAAGGCTCAATTCTTGCGCCAATCCTGTTCAACCTGTATATGCTCCCAATGAGCCAAATAATGAGAAAGAACAAAATTGCTTACCACAGCTATGCAGACGACACACAGATCTACTTAGCCCTATCGCCTAACGATTACAGCCCCATTGACTCCCTGTGCCAATGCATCGATGAAGTCAACAATTGGATGTGTCAAAACTTTCTTCAATTAAACAAAGACAAAACTGAAGTCATTGCATTTGGAAACAAAGAGGAAGTTCTCAAGGTGAACGCATACCTTCACTCTAGGGGTCAAACAACTAAAAATCAAGTCAGGAATCTTGGTGTGTCACTAGAGTCAGACCTTAGTTTCAGTAGTCATGTCAAAGCAATAACCAAATCAGCATACTACCATCTGAAAAATATTGCAAGAATTAGATGCTTTGTTTCCAGACAAGACTTAGAGAAACTTGTTCATGCTTTCATCACCAGCAGGGTGGATTACTGTAATGGACTCCTCACTGGCCTTCCCAAAAAGACCATTAGACAGTTGCAGCTCATACAGAACGCTGCCGCCAGGATTCTGAGCAGAACTAGAAAATATGAACATATCACACCAGTCCTCAGGTCTTTACACTGGCTCCCAGTTAAATTTAGGATTGATTTTAAAGTATTATTACTGGTATATAAATCATTCAATGGCCTAGGACCTCAATACATTGCAGATATGCTCAATGAATATAAACCCAACAGATCACTCAGATCACTAGGATCATATCAGCTAGAAATACCAAGGGTTCACACAAAGCATGGCGAATCTGCTTTTAGCTATTATGCCAGCCGCAGCTGGAACCAGCTTCCAGAGGAGATCAGATGTGCTCCTACAATAGTCACTTTCAAATCCAGACTCAAAACGCATCTATTTAGCTATGCATTTAATGAATGAGCACTGTGCCAATGTTCGTCCGACTGTCTGTACTGTACTGTAATTTATTTTTATAAACTGTTTTAATTACTCTTATTTCTTTTTATTATTTTAATTTCTTCTATGTAAAGCACTTTGAATTGCCACTGTGTATGAAATGTGCTATATAAATAAAATTGCCTTGCCTTGCCTTGCCTTGCCTTACTTAAAGGAGTGCTATGCAAATCCGTGATGTGACTGAATAGACACCTCGGCCGGTTAGCTCAGTTGGTTATCAACCTCTGCCGAAATAAGGACACGTTTTAACAACTGCCCAACAATAAGGGGGATTGTCACTTTTCGAGAAACTAGCAGAATGCGCAAAAAACACGCACCACAGCACACAGGACCACTGGCTTAATGAAAATGCAAGTAAGGCTGGTAGAAAACTTGCGTCGAGGTGCATTAGTGAGGAGCAACACCTGCTTGTGTTTTGTGACTGAGCGTATGAGCAAGTCCCAACACAACAACCTTTTTGCAGCGGTGAGCCTCGACGGGTATTATAGGGAGGGCAAAGGAAGGCCCGAAAGACACTGACGTGGAGAATGCGGGCATCGATCCCGCTACTTCTTGCATGCTAAGCAAGCGCTCTACCATTTGAGCTAATTCCCCTGCATTGTCTCCAAAGATGCATATTCCTTTGGCTCATTGAAACGGGGCATACAGGTGGTGGAAATACCTTTCCCATCGGGCTGGAAATCACTATTGTTCTTCATTGTTCGGCTCGTTGGTCTAGGGGTATGATTCTCGCTTCGGGTGCGAGAGGTCCCGGGTTCAAATCCCGGACGAGCCCTGCTTTAAGCGTTCCACATAAGGCAGGACGTTCTTAAAGGAGCGCTATGCGGATCCGAAATTGGCCCTTAGCTCAGTTTGGAGAGTGTTACACTGAAGATTTGAATGTCCATTGATCTATCCTGGGTTTTGGCAAGTTTGCCTTTGTTCATCGCTTTGCTCTCGCTACCCGAGAGCTCTTTGACCTCATCAGACCGAGCAGCCTTTCCTCTGTAACTAGGCGGGTCATCTATCACTTGAAGTCGCATTCCATGGTGTAATGATTAGCACTCTGGACTCAAATCTCAGCTGGCCTTCTCATTAGCAATTGCTACCTTTCACATTGACAACAGGTCACCTGTACACAATGCGCCAAAGGTCTTTACACCCAAGGGAAAGCGGAAAATACAGCAGAACAAATTGGCCATGTCTGAAACGTGCATGTGGTTGCACATAAACACCAAAATTATCATAAAAAAACATCTGGGCAGAGAGATTTTTTATGCCCAGGGCTAATGACTTGTTTTGACAATTGCCTAAAAATAAGGTGTATATCGCTTTTCGAGATACTCCAACAAAGCAAAACAACACGCATCACAGCACAGCACAAGGGGACCACTGGCTTAATGACAATGCAAGTAACTCTGCAAGAAAACTTGTGGATTCTCAAGTGACAACTCCATTGTCTTTGAAAGTGAAGATCCTGCATGATGTTTCTCTGGGTAAAAGCTAGACACATACCATACGGGAGACTCTTGTTATGTGTGTCGAGGTGCATTAGCGAGGAGCGACACCTGCTTGTGTTTTGTGACTGAGCATATGAGCAAGTCCCAACACAACAACCTTTTTTTGCAGCGGTGAGCCTCGACGGTTATTATAGGGAGGGCTAAGAAGTACGAAGGAAGCCCCGAAAGACACTGACGTGGAGAATGCGGGGTCGATCCCGCTACTTCTCGCATGCAAAGCGAGCGCTCTACCATTTGAGCTAATTCCCCTGCATTGTCTCCAAAGATGCATGTTCCTTTGGCTCATTGAAACGGGGCATAAAGGTGGTGGAAATACCTTTCCCATCGGGCAGGAATTGACTGTCGCTCCTCGTCGCTCGGCTCGTTGGTCTAGGGGCATGATTCTCGCTTAGGGTGCGAGAGGTCCCGGGTTGAAATCCCGGACGAGCCCTGCTTTAAGCTTTCTACATAAGGCTGGACGTACTTAAAGGAGTGCTATGCAAATCCGTGATGTGACTGAATAGACCCCTCGGCCGGTTAGCTCAGTTGGTTATCAACCTCTGCCGAAATAAGGACACGTTTTAACAACTGCCCAACAATAAGGGGGATTGTCACTTTTCGAGAAACTAGCAGAATGCGCAAAAAACACGCACCACAGCACACAGGACCACTGGCTTAATGAAAATGCAAGTAAGGCTGGTAGAAAACTTGCGTCGAGGTGCATTAGTGAGGAGCAACACCTGCTTGTGTTTTGTGACTGAGCGTATGAGCAAGTCCCAACACAACAACCTTTTTTTGCAGCGGTGAGCCTCGACGGTTATTATAGGGAGGGCTAAGAAGTACGAAGGAAGCCCCGAAAGACACTGACGTGGAGAATGCGGGCGTCGATCCCGTTACTTCTTGCATGCTAAGCAAGCGCTCTACCAATTGAGCTAATTCACCTGCATTGTCTCCAAAGATGCATATTCCTTTGGCTCATTGAAACGGGGCATACAGGTGGTGGAAATACCTTTCCCATCAGGCTGGAAATCACTATTGTTCTTCATTGTTCGGCTCGTTGGTCTAGGGGTATGATTCTCGCTTCGGGTGCGAGAAAGGCAAGTTTGCCTTTGTTCATCGCTTTGCTCTCGCTACCCGAGAGCTCTTTGACCTCATCAGACCGAGCAGCCTTTCCTCTGTAACTAGGCGGGTTGGAAATCACTATTGTTCTTCATTGTTCGGCTCGTTGGTCTAGGGGTATGATTCTCGCTTCGGGTGCGAGAGGTCCCGGGTTCAAATCCCGGACGAGCCCTACTTTAAGCGTTCCACATAAGGCAGGACGTTCTTAAAGGAGCGCTATGCGTATCCGAAATTGGCCCTTATCTCAGTTTGGAGAGTGTTACACTGAAGATTTGAATGTCCATTGATCTATCCTGGGTTTTGGCAAGTTTGCCTTTGTTCATCGCTTTGCTCTCGCTACCCGAGAGCTCTTTGACCTCATCAGACCGAGCAGCCTTTCCTCTGTAAGTAGGCGGGTCATCTATCACTTGAAGTCGCATTCCATGGTGTAATGATTAGCACTCTGGACTCAAATCTCAGCTGGCCTTCTCATTAGCAATTGCTACCTTTCACATTGACAACAGGTCACCTGTACACAATGCGCCAAAGGTCTTTACACCCAAGGGAAAGCGGAAAATACAGCAGAACAAATTGGCCATGTCTGAAACGTGCATGTGGTTGCACATAAACACCAAAATTATCATAAAAAAACATCTGGGCAGAGAGATTTTTTATGCCCAGGGCTAATGACTTGTTTTGACAATTGCCCAAAAATAAGGTGTATATCGCTTTTCGAGATACTACAAAAAAGCAAAACAACACGCAGCACAGCACAGCACAAGGGGACCACTGGCTTAATGACAATGCAAGTAACTCTGCAAGAAAACTTGTGGATTCTCAAGTGACAACTCCATTGTCTTTGAAAGTGAAGATCCTGCATGTTGTTTCTCTGGGTAAAAGCTAGACACATACCATACGGGAGACTCTTGTTATGTGTGTCGAGGTGCATTAGCGAGGAGCGACACCTGCTTGTGTTTTGTGACTGAGCATATGAGCAAGTCCCAACACAACAACCTTTTTTTGCAGCGGTGAGCCTCGACGGTTATTATAGGGAGGGCTAAGAAGTACGAAGGAAGCCCCGAAAGACACTGACGTGGAGAATGCGGGCGTCGATCCCGCTACTTCTCGCATGCAAAGCGAGCGCTTTACCATTTGAGCTAATTCCCCTGCATTGTCTCCAAAGATTCATGTTCCTTTGGCTCATTGAAACCGGGCATAAAGGTGGTGGAAATACCTTTCCCATCGGGCAGGAATTGACTGTCGCTCCTCGTCGCTCGGCTCGTTGGTCTAGGGGCATGATTCTCGCTTAGGGTGCGAGAGGTCCCGGGTTCAAATCCCGGACGAGCCCTGCTTTAAGCTTTCTACATAAGGCTGGACGTACTTAAAGGAGTGCTATAGAAATCCGTGATGTGACTGAATAGACCCCTCGGCCGGTTAGCTCAGTTGGTTATCAACCTCTGCCGAAATAAGGACACGTTTTAAAAACTGCCCAACAATAAGGGGGATTGTCACTTTTCGAGAAACTAGCAGAATGCGCAAAAAACACGCATCACAGCACACAGGACCACTGGCTTAATGAAAATGCAAGTAAGGCTGGTAGAAAACTTGCGTCGAGGTGCATTAGTGAGGAGCAACACCTGCTTGTGTTTTGTGACTGAGCAAGTCCCAACACAACAACCTTTTTTGCAGCGGTGAGCCTCGACGGGTATTATAGCGAGGGCAAAGGAAGCCCCGAAAGACACTGACGTGGAGAATGCGGGCATTGATCCCGCTACTTCTTGCATGCTAAGCAAGCGCTCTACCATTTGAGCTAATTCCCCTGCATTGTCTCCAAAGATGCATATTCCTTTGGCTCATTGAAACGGGGCATACAGGTGGTGGAAATGCCTTTCCCATCGGGCTGGAAATCACTATTGTTCTTCATTGTTCGGCTCGTTGGTCTAGGGGTATGATTCTCGCTTCGGGTGCGAGAGGTCCCGGGTTCAAATCCCGGACGAGCCCTGCTTTAAGCGTTCCACATAAGGCAGGACGTTCTTAAAGGAGCGCTATGCGGATCCGAAGTTGGCCCTTAGCTCAGTTTGGAGAGTGTTACACTGAAGATTTGAATGTCCATTGATCTATCCTGGGTTTGGGCAAGTTTGCCTTTGTTCATCGCTTTGCTCTCGCTACCCGAGAGCTCTTTGACCTCATCAGACCGAGCAGCCTTTCCTCTGTAACTAGGCGGGTCATCTATCACTTGAAGTCGAATTCCATGGTGTAATGATTAGCACTCTGGACTCAAATCTCAGCTGGCCTTCTCATTAGCAATTGCTACCTTTCACATTGACAACAGGTCACCTGTACACAATGCGCCAAAGGTCTTTACACCCAAGGGAAAGCGGAAAATACAGCAGAACAAATTGGCCATGTCTGAAACGTGCATGTGGTTGCACATAAACACCAAAATTATCATAAAAAACATCTGGGCAGAGAGATTTTTTATGCCCAGGGCTAATGACTTGTTTTGACAATTGCCCAAAAATAAGGTGTATATCGCTTTTCGAGATACTACAAAAAAGCAAAACAACACGCAGCACAGCACAGCACAAGGGGACCACTGGCTTAATGACAATGCAAGTAACTCTGCAAGAAAACTTGTGGATTCTCAAGTGACAACTCCATTGTCTTTGAAAGTGAAGATCCTGCATGATGTTTCTCTGGGTAAAAGCTAGACACATACCATACGGGAGACTCTTGTTATGTGTGTCGAGGTGCATTAGCGAGGAGCGACACCTGCTTGTGTTTTGTGACTGAGCATATGAGCAAGTCCCAACACAACAACCTTTTTTTGCAGCGGTGAGCCTCGACGGTTATTATAGGGAGGGCTAAGAAGTACGAAGGAAGCCCCGAAAGACACTGACGTGGAGAATGCGGGCGTCGATCCCGCTACTTCTCGCATGCAAAGCGAGCGCTCTACCATTTGAGCTAATTCCCCTGCATTGTCTCCAAAGATGCATGTTCCTTTGGCTCATTGAAACGGGGCATAAAGGTGGTGGAAATACCTTTCCCATCGGGCAGGAATTGACTGTCGCTCCTTGTCGCTCGGCTCGTTGGTCTAGGGGCATGGTTCTCGCTTAGGGTGCGAGAGGTCCCGGGTTCAAATCCCGGACGAGCCCTGCTTTAAGCTTTCTACATAAGGCTGGACGTACTTAAAGGAGTGCTATGCAAATCCGTGATGTGACTGAATAGACCCCTCGGCCGGTTAGCTCAGTTGGTTATCAACCTCTGCTGAAATAAGGACACGTTTTAACAACTGCCCAACAATAAGGGGGATTGTCACTTTTCGAGAAACTAGCAGAATGCGCAAAAAACACGCACCACAGCACACAGGACCACTGGCTTAATGAAAATGCAAGTAAGGCTGGTAGAAAACTTGCGTCGAGGTGCATTAGTGAGGAGCAACACCTGCTTGTGTTTTGTGACTGAGCGTATGAGCAAGTCCCAACACAACAACCTTTTTTGCAGCGGTGAGCCTCGACGGGTATTATAGGGAGGGCAAAGGAAGCCCCGAAAGACACTGACGTGGAGAATGCGGGCATCGATCCCGCTACTTCTTGCATGCTAAGCAAGCGCTCTACCATTTGAGCTAATTCCCCTGCATTGTCTCCAAAGATGCATATTCCTTTGGCTCATTGAAACGGGGCATACAGGTGGTGGAAATACCTTTCCCATCGGGCTGGAAATCACTATTGTTCTTCATTGTTCGGCTCGTTGGTCTAGGGGTATGATTCTCGCTTCGGGTGCGAGAGGTCCCGGGTTCAAATCCCGGACGAGCCCTACTTTAAGCGTTCCACATAAGGCAGGACGTTCTTAAAGGAGCGCTATGCGTATCCGAAATTGGCCCTTATCTCAGTTTGGAGAGTGTTACACTGAAGATTTGAATGTCCATTGATCTATCCTGGGTTTTGGCAAGTTTGCCTTTGTTCATCGCTTTGCTCTCGCTACCCGAGAGCTCTTTGACCTCATCAGACCGAGCAGCCTTTCCTCTGTAAGTAGGCGGGTCATCTATCACTTGAAGTCGCATTCCATGGTGTAATGATTAGCACTCTGGACTCAAATCTCAGCTGGCCTTCTCATTAGCAATTGCTACCTTTCACATTGACAACAGGTCACCTGTACACAATGCGCCAAAGGTCTTTACACCCAAGGGAAAGCGGAAAATACAGCAGAACAAATTGGCCATGTCTGAAACGTGCATGTGGTTGCACATAAACACCAAAATTATCATAAAAAAACATCTGGGCAGAGAGATTTTTTATGCCCAGGGCTAATGACTTGTTTTGACAATTGCCCAAAAATAAGGTGTATATCGCTTTTCGAGATACTACAAAAAAGCAAAACAACACGCAGCACAGCACAGCACAAGGGGACCACTGGCTTAATGACAATGCAAGTAACTCTGCAAGAAAACTTGTGGATTCTCAAGTGACAACTCCATTGTCTTTGAAAGTGAAGATCCTGCATGTTGTTTCTCTGGGTAAAAGCTAGACACATACCATACGGGAGACTCTTGTTATGTGTGTCGAGGTGCATTAGCGAGGAGCGACACCTGCTTGTGTTTTGTGACTGAGCATATGAGCAAGTCCCAACACAACAACCTTTTTTTGCAGCGGTGAGCCTCGACGGTTATTATAGGGAGGGCTAAGAAGTACGAAGGAAGCCCCGAAAGACACTGACGTGGAGAATGCGGGCGTCGATCCCGCTACTTCTCGCATGCAAAGCGAGCGCTCTACCATTTGAGCTAATTCCCCTGCATTGTCTCCAAAGATTCATGTTCCTTTGGCTCATTGAAACCGGGCATAAAGGTGGTGGAAATACCTTTCCCATCGGGCAGGAATTGACTGTCGCTCCTCGTCGCTCGGCTCGTTGGTCTAGGGGCATGATTCTCGCTTAGGGTGCGAGAGGTCCCGGGTTCAAATCCCGGACGAGCCCTGCTTTAAGCTTTCTACATAAGGCTGGACGTACTTAAAGGAGTGCTATAGAAATCCGTGATGTGACTGAATAGACCCCTCGGCCGGTTAGCTCAGTTGGTTATCAACCTCTGCCGAAATAAGGACACGTTTTAAAAACTGCCCAACAATAAGGGGGATTGTCACTTTTCGAGAAACTAGCAGAATGCGCAAAAAACACGCATCACAGCACACAGGACCACTGGCTTAATGAAAATGCAAGTAAGGCTGGTAGAAAACTTGCGTCGAGGTGCATTAGTGAGGAGCAACACCTGCTTGTGTTTTGTGACTGAGCAAGTCCCAACACAACAACCTTTTTTGCAGCGGTGAGCCTCGACGGGTATTATAGCGAGGGCAAAGGAAGCCCCGAAAGACACTGACGTGGAGAATGCGGGCATTGATCCCGCTACTTCTTGCATGCTAAGCAAGCGCTCTACCATTTGAGCTAATTCCCCTGCATTGTCTCCAAAGATGCATATTCCTTTGGCTCATTGAAACGGGGCATACAGGTGGTGGAAATGCCTTTCCCATCGGGCTGGAAATCACTATTGTTCTTCATTGTTCGGCTCGTTGGTCTAGGGGTATGATTCTCGCTTCGGGTGCGAGAGGTCCCGGGTTCAAATCCCGGACGAGCCCTGCTTTAAGCGTTCCACATAAGGCAGGACGTACTTAAAGGACTTAAGCGTTCCACATAAGACAGGACGTTCTTAAAGGAGCGCTATGCGAATCCGAAATTGGCCCTTAGCTCAGTTTGGAGAGTGTTACACTGAAGATTTGAATGTCCATTGATCGATCCGGGGTTTTGGCAAGTTTGCCTGTGTTCATCGCTTTGCTCTTACTACCCGAGAGCTCTTTGACCTCATCAGACCGAGCAGCCTTTCCTCTGTAACTAGGCGGGTCATCTATCAGAATGCGCAAAAAACACGCACCACAGCACACAGGACCACTGGCTTAATGAAAATGCAAGTAAGGCTGGTAGAAAACTTGTGTCGCAAGTTTGCCTTTGTTCATCGCTTTGCTCTCGCTACCCGAGAGCTCTTTGACCTCATCAGACCGAGCAGCCTTTCCTCTGTAACTAGGCGGGTCATCTATCACTTGAAGTCGCATTCCATGGTGTACTGATTAGCACTCTGGACTCAAATCTCAGCTGGCCTTCTCATTAGCAATTGCTACCTTTCACATTGACAAAAGGTCACCTGTACACAGCACAGCACAAGGGGACCACTGGCTTAATGAAAATGCAAGTAACTCTGCAAGAAAACTTGTGGAATCTCAAGTGACAACTCCATTGTCTTTGAAAGTGAAGATCCTGCATGATGTTTCTCTGGGTAAAAGCTAGACACATACCATACGGGAGACTCTTGTTATGTGTGTCGAGGTGCATTAGCGAGGAGCGACACCTGCTTGTGTTTTGTGACTGAGCATATGAGCAAGTCCCAACACAACAACCTTTTTTTGCAGCAGTGAGCCTCGACGGTTATTATAGGGAGGGCTAAGAAGTACGATGGAAGCCCCGAAAGACACTGACGTGAAGAATGCGGGCGTCGATCCCGCTACTTCTCGCATGCAAAGCGAGCGCTCTACCATTTGAGCTAATTCCCCTACGTTGTCTCCAAAGATGCATGTTCCTTTGGCTCATTGAAACGGGGCATAAAGGTGGTGGAAATACCTTTCCCATCGGGCAGGAATTGACTGTCGCTCCTCATCGCTCGGCTCGTTGGTCTAGGGCAGTGGTCACCAACCCTGCTCCTGGAGATCTACCGTCCTGCAGACTGTAGCTCCAACCCTGCTTCAGCACACCTGTCTCTAATTATCAAGCAAACCTGAACGCCTTGATTAGATAGTTCAGGTGTGTTTGATTGGGGTTAGAGCTAAAATCTTCCGGACGGTAGATCTCCAGGAGCAGGGTTGGTGACCACTGGTCTAGGGGCATGATTCTCGCTTAGGGTGCGAGAGGTCCCGGGTTCAAATCCCGGACGAGCCCTGCTTTAAGCTTTCTACATAAGGCTGGACGTACTTAAAGGAGTGCTATGCAAATCCGTGATGTGACTGAATAGCCCCCTCGGCCGGTTAGCTCAGTTGGTTATCAACCTCTGCCGAAATAAGGACACGTTTTAACAACTGCCCAACAATAAGGGGGATTGTCACTTTTCGAGAAACTAGCAGAATGTGCAAAAAACACGCACCACAGCACACAGGACCACTGGCTTAATGAAAATGCAAGTAAGGCTGGTAGAAACCTTGCGTTGAGGTGCATTAGCGAGGAGCGACACCTGCTTGTGTTTTGTGACTGAGCATATGAGCAAGTCCCAACACAACAACCTTTTTTTGCAGCAGTGAGCCTCGACGGTTATTATAGGGAGGGCTAAGAAGTACGATGGAAGCCCCGAAAGACACTGACGTGAAGAATGCGGGCGTCGATCCCGCTACTTCTCGCATGCAAAGCGAGCGCTCTACCATTTGAGCTAATTCCCCTGCGTTGTCTCCAAAGATGCATGTTCCTTTGGCTCATTGAAACGGGGCATAAAGGTGGTGGAAATACCTTTCCCATCGGGCAGGAATTGACTGTCGCTCCTCATCGCTCGGCTCGTTGGTCTAGGGGCATGATTCTCGCTTAGGGTGCGAGAGGTCCCGGGTTCAAATCCCGGACGAGCCCTGCTTTAAGCTTTCTACATAAGGCTGGACGTACTTAAAGGAGTGCTATGCAAATCCGTGATGTGACTGAATAGCCCCCTCGACCGGTTAGCTCAGTTGGTTATCAACCTCTGCCGAAATAAGGACACGTTTTAACAACTGCCCAACAATAAGGGGGATTGTCACTTTTCGAGAAACTAGCAGAATGTGCAAAAAACACGCACCACAGCACACAGGACCACTGGCTTAATGAAAATGCAAGTAAGGCTGGTAGAAACCTTGCGTCGAGGTGCATTAGTGAGGAGCAACACCTGCTTGTGTTTTGTGACTGAGCGTACGAGCAAGTCCCAACACAACAACCTTTTTTGCAGCGGTGAGCCTCGACGGGTATTATAGGGAGGGCAAAGGAAGCCCCCAAAGACACTGACGTGGAGAATGCGGGCATCGATCCCGCTACTTCTTGCATGCTAAGCAAGCGCTCTACCATTTGAGCTAATTCCCCTGCATTGTCTCCAAAGATGCATATTCCTTTGGCTCATTGAAACGGGGCATACAGGTGGTGGAAATACCTTTCCCATCGGGCTGGAAATCACTATTGTTCTTCATTGTTCGGCTCGTTGGTCTAGGGGTATGATTCTCGCTTCGGGTGCGAGAAAGGCAAGTTTGCCTTTGTTCATCGCTTTGCTCTCGCTACCCGAGAGCTCTTTGACCTCATCAGACCGAGCAGCCTTTCCTCTGTAACTAGGCGGGTCATCTATCACTTGAAGTCGCATTCCATGGTGTAATGATTAGCACTCTGGACTCAAATCTCAGCTGGCCTTCTCATTAGCAATTGCTACCTTTCACATTGACAACAGGTCACCTGTACACAGCACAGCACAAGGGGACCACTGGCTTAATGAAAATGCAAGTAACTCTGCAAGAAAACTTGTGGAATCTCAAGTGACAACTCCATTGTCTTTGAAAGTGAAGATCCTGCATGATGTTTCTCTGGGTAAAAGCTAGACACATACCATACGGGAGACTCTTGTTATGTGTGTCGAGGTGCATTAGCGAGGAGCGACACCTGCTTGTGTTTTGTGACTGAGCATATGAGCAACAACAACCTTTTTTGCAGCAGTGAGCCTCGACGGTTATTATAGGGAGGGCTAAGAAGTACGATGGAAGCACCGAAAGACACTGACGTGAAGAATGCGGGCGTCGATCCCGCTACTTCTCGCATGCAAAGCGAGCGCTCTACCATTTGAGCTAATTCCCCTGCGTTGTCTCCAAAGATGCATGTTCCTTTGGCTCATTGAAACGGGATATAAAGGTGGTGGAAATACCTTTCCCATCGGGCAGGAATTGACTGTCGCTCCTCATCGCTCGGCTCGTTGGTCTAGGGGCATGATTCTCGCTTAGGGTGCGAGAAAGGCAAGTTTGCCTTTGTTCATCGCTTTGCTCTCGCTACCCGAGAGCTCTTTGACCTCATCAGACCGAGCAGCCTTTCCTCTGTAACTAGGCGGGTCATCTATCAGAATGCGCAAAAACACGCACCACAGCACACAGGACCACTGGCTTAATGAAAATGCAAGTAAGGCTGGTAGAAACCTTGCGTCGAGGTGCATTAGTGAGGAGCAACACCTGCTTGTGTTTTGTGACTGAGCGTATGAGCAAGTCCCAACACAATAACCTTTTTTGCAGCGGTGAGCCTCGACGGGTATTATAGGGAGGGCAAAGGAAGCCCCCAAAGACACTGAACTGGAGAATGCTGGCATCGATCCCGTTACTTCTTGCATGCTAAGCAAGCGCTCTACCATTTGAGCTAATTCCCCTGCGTTGTCTCCAAAGATGCATGTTCCTTTGGCTCATTGAAACGGGGCATAAAGGTGGTGGAAATACCTTTCCCATCGGGCAGGAATTGACTGTCGCTCCTCATCACTCGGCTCGTTGGTCTAGGGGCATGATTCTCGCTTAGGGTGCGAGAAAGGCAAGTTTGCCTTTGTTCATCGCTTTGCACTCTTTACCCGAGAGCTCTTTGACCTCATCAGACCGAGCAGCCTTTCCTCTGTAACTAGGCGGGTCATCTATCAGAATGCGCAAAAACACGCACCACAGCACACAGGACCACTGGCTTAATGAAAATGCAAGTAAGGCTGGTAGAAACCTTGCGTCGAGGTGCATTAGTGAGGAGCAACACCTGCTTGTGTTTTGTGACTGAGCGTATGAGCAAGTCCCAACACAACAACCTTTTTTGCAGCGGTGAGCCTCGACGGGTATTATAGGGAGGGCTAAGAAGTACGAAGGAAGCCCCGAAAGACACTGACGTGGAGAATGCGGGGTCGATCCCGCTACTTCTCGCATGCAAAGCGAGCGCTCTACCATTTGAGCTAATTCCCCTGCATTGTCTCCAAAGATGCATGTTCCTTTGGCTCATTGAAACGGGGCATAAAGGTGGTGGAAATACCTTTCCCATCGGGCAGGAATTGACTGTCGCTCCTCGTCGCTCGGCTCGTTGGTCTAGGGGCATGATTCTCGCTTAGGGTGCGAGAGGTCCCGGGTTCAAATCCCGGACGAGCCCTGCTTTAAGCTTTCTACATAAGGCTGGACGTACTTAAAGGAGTGCTATGCAAATCCGTGATGTGACTGAATAGACCCCTCGGCCGGTTAGCTCAGTTGGTTATCAACCTCTGCCGAAATAAGGACACGTTTTAACAACTGCCCAACAATAAGGGGGATTGTCACTTTTCGAGAAACTAGCAGAATGCGCAAAAAACACGCACCACAGCACACAGGACCACTGGCTTAATGAAAATGCAAGTAAGGCTGGTAGAAAACTTGCGTCGAGGTGCATTAGTGAGGAGCAACACCTGCTTGTGTTTTGTGACTGAGCGTATGAGCAAGTCCCAACACAACAACCTTTTTTGCAGCGGTGAGCCTCGACGGGTATTATAGGGAGGGCAAAGGAAGGACCGAAAGACACTGACGTGGAGAATGCGGGCATCGATCCCGCTACTTCTTGCATGCTAAGCAAGCGCTCTACCATTTGAGCTAATTCCCCTGCATTGTCTCCAAAGATGCATATTCCTTTGGCTCATTGAAACGGGGCATACAGGTGGTGGAAATACCTTTCCCATCGGCCTGGAAATCACTATTGTTCTTCATTGTTCGGCTCGTTGGTCTAGGGGTATGATTCTCGCTTCGGGTGCGAGAGGTCCCGGGTTCAAATCCCGGACGAGCCCTGCTTTAAGCGTTCCACATAAGGCAGGACGTTCTTAAAGGAGCGCTATGCGGATCCGAAATTGGCCCTTAGCTCAGTTTGGAGAGTGTTACACTGAAGATTTGAATGTCCATTGATCTATCCTGGGTTTTGGCAAGTTTGCCTTTGTTCATCGCTTTGCTCTCGCTACCCGAGAGCTCTTTGACCTCATCAGACCGAGCAGCCTTTCCTCTGTAACTAGGCGGGTCATCTATCACTTGAAGTCGCATTCCATGGTGTAATGATTAGCACTCTGGACTCAAATCTCAGCTGGCCTTCTCATTAGCAATTGCTACCTTTCACATTGACAACAGGTCACCTGTACACAATGCGCCAAAGGTCTTTACACCCAAGGGAAAGCGGAAAATACAGCAGAACAAATTGGCCATGTCTGAAACGTGCATGTGGTTGCACATAAACACCAAAATTATCATAAAAAAACATCTGGGCAGAGAGATTTTTTATGCCCAGGGCTAATGACTTGTTTTGACAATTGCCCAAAAATAAGGTGTATATCGCTTTTCGAGATAGTACAAAAAAGCAAAACAACACGCAGCACAGCACAAGGGGACCACTGGCTTAATGACAATGCAAGTAACTCTGCAAGAAAACTTGTGGATTCTCAAGTGACAACTCCATTGTCTTTGAAAGTGAAGATCCTGCATGATGTTTCTCTGGGTAAAAGCTAGACACATACCATACGGGAGACTCTTGTTATGTGTGTCGAGGTGCATTAGCGAGGAGCGACACCTGCTTGTGTTTTGTGACTGAGCATATGAGCAAGTCCCAACACAACAACCTTTTTTTGCAGCGGTGAGCCTCGACGGTTATTATAGGGAGGGCTAAGAAGTACGAAGGAAGCCCCGAAAGACACTGACGTGGAGAATGCGGGCGTCGATCCCGCTACTTCTCGCATGCAAAGCGAGCGCTCTACCATTTGAGCTAATTCCCCTGCATTGTCTCCAAAGATGCATGTTCCTTTGGCTCATTGAAACGGGGCATAAAGGTGGTGGAAATACCTTTCACATCGGGCAGGAATTGACTGTCGCTCCTCGTCGCTCGGCTCGTTGGTCTAGGGGCATGATTCTCGCTTAGGGTGCGAGAGGTCCCGGGTTCAAATCCCGGACGAGCCCTGCTTTAAACTTTCTACATAAGGCTGGACGTACTTAAAGGAGTGCTATGCAAATCCGTGATGTGACTGAATAGACCCCTCGGCCGGTTAGCTCAGTTGGTTATCAACCTCTGCCGAAATAAGGACACGTTTTAACAACTGCCCAACAATAAGGGGGATTGTCACTTTTCAAGAAACTAGCAGAATGCGCAAAAAACACGCACCACAGCACACAGGACCACTGGCTTAATGAAAATGCAAGTAAGGCTGGTAGAAAACTTGCGTCGAGGTGCATTAGTGAGGAGCAACACCTGCTTGTGTTTTGTGACTGAGCGTATGAGCAAGTCCCAACACAACAACCTTTTTTTGCAGCGGTGAGCCTCGACGGTTATTATAGGGAGGGCAAAAAACACGCACCACAGCACACAGGACCACTGGCTTAATGAAAATGCAAGTAAGGCTGGTAGAAAACTTGCGTCGAGGTGCATTAGTGAGGAGCAACACCTGCTTGTGTTTTGTGACTGAGCAAGTCCCAACACAACAACCTTTTTTGCAGCGGTGAGCCTCGACGGGTATTATAGCGAGGGCAAAGGAAGCCCCGAAAGACACTGACGTGGAGAATGCGGGCATCGATCCCGCTACTTCTTGCATGCGCTTGCTGCTTCTCACTGGTTACGCCAAAGTAAGCCCAAAGTAAGCCCAAATGAGCCAATCACGTTTGTCTCTGGGGCTTACTTTTGACCAATCACGTTTGTCTCTGGGGCTTACTTTTGACCAATCACGTTTGTCTCTGGGGCTTACTTTTGACCAATCACGTTTGTCTCTGGGGCTTACTTTTGACCAATCACGTTTGTCTCTGGGGCTTACTTTTAACCAATCGCGTTTGTCTCTGGGGCTTACTTTTGACCAATCGCGTTTGTCTCTGGGGCTTACTTTTGACTAATCGCGTTTCTCTCCTCTGGCTAACTTGGACCAATCGCGTTTCTCTCCTGTTCCTTACCTTTGACTTATCACTTGCCGCTGCACTGTTATTGTCATCCCTGCAAAAGGTAAGACTATGCTTTACTTAATTATTCAATTGAATAACTTTTCCCATTATTAATATAAAAAAAAATGTCGCTACCGATCAGATAAATTAAAATCATCCGCCGTCTGCTAATTGATCGTCTACAATGATGTCTGTGATGTTGTATGCAGTTATGTTTTTTGGCTATGAATGAACATAATGATTAAACAAATTGATGAGGTAAAAGTTTGTGAGGAGTAACAGTCTCAGAATAATAATAATAATAAGAAAAGTTTGTGAACAAAAAACAAGGTGATTTTTTATTTGTGAAAGTTAACAAACGCATTGTTAAAAAAAATAAAGCCTAGACTAAAAGTTTTAAATAGTGTAGAGTGTAATAAATGTAGACTGTGATAGACTGTGTGTGTTTGTGTGTGTTTGTGTGTGTTTGTGTGTGTTTGTGTGTGTGTGTTTGTGTGTGTGTGTGTGTGTGTGTTTGAGAGTTGACATTTTAAAGTAAACATCATCAGCAGAACATTCTATCAATGTAAGTCTATAGCAACTCAAGTCACACAAGCCTGAAGATCTGTGTAAAATTAAATTATTCCTGGATAAATAAACGTTTAATAAAATAAGTAAAAAACTGTAATATGGTTTACGTGTAGCTTGTTAAATTATGTTACACACTAAACATACAGGTATTTTTTAGGTTGCTAGAGGTAATAGTCTCTTTCTGATTTTCATTTCAGAAAATGTACGCATACCCCGTTTTTCGACGACAATTGGCAACATCAACCCGACTCCTCATGGCGCCATCGCCAGAGGCGAATCGCCTTGAAAATGTTGAGTCTGGAAGGGCTAAACCGAAGGAGCAGGTGCTGGCAGAGGCCAGTACTTTTGTCAGCTCAAACGGTGGAGACCCCAGTGACCAGTTTTTAGTACTGGCTCACTGCAAACTTCAGTTTGGGAAGTACCAGGGCCAGAGATTCAGATGGCTCCTGGAAAACTCGCTGGGTTACGCAGTTTATTTGGTACACAGTATTTCCAATGAGACGGCGAACACAACCCCCCTGTCCCAAAATAAACAAGTGTTCCTACAGTACACCTCTCATATTAGAGAGATGGCAGAAGAAGTGGAGAAGTACGAGAGGAAGCAGGAAATGCAAGCTGAAGCCCGGGCAGTTGGAGACCAGGGCTGCTTGATGGTGGAGTTTGGTGACTTCCAGGGCCGGTCCATGAAGGACGTTTATGAGGATCAGAGCAAGGAGGCCAAAGCCCTCATCAGATACCTGGTTAAGGCAGATGCCAGGCCCAACACAAACATGGCCATTTTTAAAAGCTATGTAGTGAAAAGACAGGCTTCTGCTGTGGGCAGCAGTGTACGTCAGCCTGCACCTCCATCTGCAACATCCAGTGCTTCTGCACCACCACCCGCAACCTCCACTGCTTCTGCACCTCCGCTAACAGCACTCCAAACTGGTGCATCGCAGACTGCCAGTGTGAAAGCGCTGTTGGCACGTGGGAAACATTTGTCTCCTTCACAGCTCGCCAGAAAACTCCTTTCACCAGTTAAATCCTGTGAGTAGGAGTGTTAATATGGAATTTTCTCTACATGTATTACTTTATTGTAAAGGCAAACTTGTCCACTTGCTGTTTCCAGATCCATTACTGAAGGTCACTTTACCTCCTCCAGCACCAGAACTCCCTGCCAAACATTTGGCCCAAAGGCAGCATTACGTAACTGGTAAGCAAGCACCATCTTTCATACGTTTGTCTCTGTGTATTATTGCAGTATTTAGTTTTAACATTTGTGCTCCAGACACTTCCGTTCCCGCTGCTGAAGATGATGCGGAGCTGATGTTTGCAGCATCACAATGTGAAGTACAACTAACTACAGGTGTGGCATATGACACAAATGCATATATTTTAAGTATGTTTTGTGAAAACGCACAGGATTATTTTTTAAAAGAAAATCATCATTTTTTAATATGTTTTGTTTACAATACAGAACTACATCAGATCATGCCTCAAGCGGGATGCATTCTTTGAGTGCACTTCTTCAAACATTAAGGTTGTCTAAAGGTGTCCGTGTATTTATTAGCGTTTTTTTTCGAACTAACCCATTGTTGAACCATCACCGGAGAACTTTTTCACACAGCTTGCTTGTCTCACTAACTCTTTAGCTCCCATTGAGCAGACAGGATGGTGGAGATTCATTGTTTTAGAAGAACAGTTAAAGCGCCATCTCACATTTTCTTTTAGAATTAGCATTTTATCAGGCTCCTATCTTAATGTTCAGCTATTTCACTTGAATGGTAATGAAAATAACCAATTCATTGCTATTACTGTAAAGTAAAAAGAAAATTTGACATGGCACTTTTGGCAGATAGCACTTTTGAGATGACAGAGGTTTTTCCTTACTCTATCTGTGTGCATGCTTCATGTCAGTGGGCATTTTACTGAATTGATCACACCTCATCTTCCTTACTCCGTTACATCTGATCCTCATTCTCAAAGAGCTGTACCGATTCCATATTCGTTACATCAATAAAATGTACACTGTTCTTTGCTTCTTAACACCATTTTCTTTGTTGCTATTCCTAAATATACTCATAATAATTATTAATACTTGTCCAAAATTACTGCTTCGCATGCTGTTTGTAGGCTGCATTTATGGCATTTTACTATCAAATCCAACAGTCATCCTTATTTTATTTTTGTTACTGTTCACTCAGAGGCCTGTGCCGGTCCTTCTCCATCAGCCGAAATAGCAAGAACACCAATTCTTCCACATCATCAGCCATCAGCTGAGCTTCCAAGCCACTGGAAAGATCATCTTCCACCTTTCCAGCATGAGTGGATCCGGAACACACTATTCGTGGCCAATCTGCGAACCGGCAAGCCAGAACTAGTGTCCCAGCTGAAGCTTTGGTGGCATCCTCCTCAGCCCCCTTTAATTCACACTCAGCCACCCGCCTCACCTGACCTCTTCTTCTGTCGGCCCCTTTTCTTATGGATGCCGCTGAAGATGTGGTTAATTCCTCTTGTCTGTGTTCGCCCAGACTGTGGTAAGCACAGACTGACAGCGGCAGGACTCTACCGTACTGTGCGCAAGGTCTTAGACATCGACAGGTGGTATGACCTTGCCACTGAGTATCTGGAGTGCAAAGGCTGCAAAAAGAAGTATCCCGCCTGGTCTGAGGACATTTTAGGACAGCTGGATATGGGCCACCGCAGTCAGTTTCCAGCTTTGCTGACATACAGGTAATTCATAATGACAATCATTCATTAGTTGGCGCTTTTATTGTGTTATTCTTTTACCAATCAAAGCATTTGCATGATTATACTGTTGTTTCCTTAGATACTCATGTGACAACAGGGTGCTGAGGATGATGAGGGAGAGGACACTGGGCAACAGTGTGACTCAGCTTTACAAGAAGCTGATGGAACAACACAGTGAGGCATGGACACAGCGTGTCCTGCAGTACCTGACTGCCTGTGAACCATTCACAACGTCCTCCCTTGTGCAGCCTCCTGTGTTTGCTGAGCCTCCTCTATTACCTGCCCTACCTAAACCTAAGTGGCTGTTAGCTGTGTACGCCAGGGATGTTCTGGGGCGACTGCACGAGGTCAAGGCCAAAATTACTTCTGTCTTTGGTTGTGTTCTCAAGATGGACTCCACAAAAAAGGTATCACAGCACTGTTTATATCATAAATTTGCCTGATATGGATATATGTGCATACATAATGTACATAGTTTTTGACCCTTTTATTTTTCTCAAAAGGTCACAAAGAAACTTGCCGGTGCTGCCTCAGGAACAGCTGCCTGGTGCACAAATGTTGGGAATGAGCATGGTCAAGTCCTTGTATCTGTTCTGACAGCCGCCGAGGGACATGGACTGGACTCCATGGCAGCTGGCCTGATGAAACGCTACCGGGAGGCAGGAGAGGCTGCCCCAAAAGTGATGTACGTGGACAGAGATTGCTGCAGTCAGCACAGCCAGTCTTGGGTGAAGGTCATGTTTTCAGAGTGGGATGAGCTTGAAGTGCGCCTCGACATCTGGCATTTCATGCGGAGATTTGCTGCAGGTGTCACTACAGAGGCTCATCCGCTTTACGGCATCTTCATGGCACGTCTGTCCACGTGCATCTTTCAGTGGGATCCAGAGGATGTGGCTGCTCTTCAGCGTGCAAAGGTGGGTGAGCTGGCGGCAAAGAAGACTGGCCCCATCTCAGAAAAGGTGGTCAGTGCTCGCATTACCAGGAGAGAGTTGGCACTGCACTGCCGGAGGAGGACCAGGGGTGTGGAGGAGACCACCAGATTGATTGGAGCATTGATCGATCTGTTTGACAGTGCAGACGGGAAGGACACTCTGGGAGTTCCTCTGCTGGACCACGAACGGATCCGGCAGATTTGGAAAGAACAGCGGAAGCACGTGCAGTGTATCCAAGACCCAGAGAACTTTCCACTCTACATGAGGAAGGGGACACTGAAGAAAGGTGGCGTGGAGCTCTGCTGTTACAGATGTGCCCGTGGCTCTACATCCTTGGAGTCATTCCACCTCCACCTGAACCGATTTATTCCAGGTATTACATACATATCGATTCCTAATTTTTCTGTAAAAAATAAAAGCACTGTTACTGCTTCCATTAGTTTAAAGTAATGCATCTCCATTCCTCCTCCGTGTCTACCCGTGACATAAATGTCAAACTTTACTGTATTATTACATTTATTTTCTGTCTTGGCTGACAGTTATAATGACATAATATATAATGATATATGTATTACAAGTAACCGGTTACTTCATAGCATCTCAGTAGTTGTACATAGCCTGTACATATGTGAGAAATAAAACTCTTTTTTGTTTTTTAACTTTTAGGAACCAGTGCCAGTGATGCACATTTTCAGGCCTATCTCCTCGAGGGCTTGATGCGTTGGAATGATGACCGGATGGAAGACGCCATAAAAGGAGCATCCTCCATCCGGTCATTTGGCAGTGCCATGAAAGAGGCTGTGGAGCGGCTTAGCCTAACAGTCTTTGGGAAGCCCTGGGATGAGCGCTATCGCCCTCCTGGAGCATATACAGGCAAGACATTTTGTATATTTGTATAATTTTGTCTATTTAGCATTTAATGTACTAGACAAAATATTGAGACAATTTTATTGTTCCCAATTTATTCTTGTAGGTGAATTGCTGGGAATGGAGTATCTTTACAGCCAGACTGGCAAATCACTGACTCCAGTGCTCCAGAACCCAGAAGAGGAAGACAGGCTGGTGGAGGAAGTCAATGACGAGGACCTGCAAGATGAGGGATTTGGGGAAGAGATCACGGAGGACATCACAGTTCCAGTGCTGTATGAGGATGAACCCTGCCGTGATCTCGTGATCAGCCCCTCATCTTTGCCTCTGCCTCAGTCTCCAACATCACTGGTTGAGCCATCCACATCTTCTGGTGGAGAAGGACAGCATCTTGCCCCTGCCCCTTTAGTGCTGTTGCAGCCACCTGACACTGGAAGCAGTCTCTCCAATGAAGCTCAGGTAAGACACTTTAAAGGCTTTATATACTTCCAATCTTGTTTTATTTCACATATTTTAACATTCATTTTCATCTACTAGGACGCAGTCATTGGACCCGATGGCATCGCTGGTTGGGACAAGGTTCAGGATTTGGCTGGTTACCTGGTGAGCCTTAGTGAGGCTCCTTACCTCACTGATCTGCAGGTGACCGAAGCCAGTCAGCTGTGGACAGCTCTCCCTGACATTGACAAACAGCGGGTCAACTATCAGCCTCGACATCAGCCTCAGCTGACACATGGGCGCTTTAAGGCACCGAAGCGGTCAGGAGTCACACCGGGTGTGGAGAGTGTCAAACGGTGTCTGATTGGACATCCTGGGGGTCCAGCACAGTGGCCCAGCACCAGCCGCTTGGTTGAGGCCATTTGTATAAAGCTGTGTGCTTTACACAAGTCACCGACCAAGAAGGCCGGAGTTAGCATCCCCAGGTGGTCTAAAATCCTCTCAGATTACCACCACATCCGAGAGCTGGTGCTCAACAGTCGCAGGCTGATGGACGAAACAATGATCCAGCTGTTTGAGCTAAACCAGAGGACACTCATTCAGTGGTTAGCAAAGCACATTATTTGCTTAAAATTCAGTGAACTATTCTAAACATATATATAATAAAAGTAATTAATTTTCAGGTTTCAACGGCGGCAGAAGAATCAGGAAATGAGTGTCCTCGCTCAGGGACTGACTCCACCTGCCCCAATTGCTGTGGCTGATATGCAGCTTCCTCCGCCGAGGGAAAAATTGAATGAAGCGCCATCGACATCAGGTCCAAAGCATAAATTCATCCTTCCGCCAAATCGAGAAGGACAGGCTCCTCGTTTGCGACCAGGTCGACGGCCCGCTGCTGCTAACAGGGAGTGCCCCATCGCAGCTGCCCCCACAGCATCAGGAGATGTGCAGCCCATTTCTGCACCTGGGTCATTGATAGGCACACTAGTCCTTAACCCTGACATGACTGTGTCAATGGTGATTCCGTCTTCTGGTGCAGGCACAGCTCTGCCTGCTCCTGTGCCTGCTGCTCCTGTGTCTGCTGCTCCTGCATCCCGTTACACCCAAAGGAATAGGCGCCGGCGGGCGCAAGAGACGGAAAGCGGAGTTTGTAAGAGGAAGTATCTGCGGGGGGTTAATTTTAACAAGTGCAGCAAATGTGGGCAGCCCAAAACTAAGGAGTTTGGACATAGCCGGTATGGTAGTGCCACATTTTGCTTGCATGCTTCAAATGGCAAATCTTTAGAAGATTGGTTGGCAGAACAGCGCCAGGAAAATAAACCCCAAACTGCACCTCCTCAATAAGTTTCATCTTTCCTGTATATATTTCATGGGCCAACTCGTTCATATTGTCCTGTATATTTGTTGTATATATTTTAAAGGCCCAAGCGTTCTTATTCTTCTGTATGTAAATATATAAATATGTGTGTGTGTGTGTGTACTCATTTCAATATGGGTGTGTTTTAATTTCATTTTAATAAACAATTTTACATTCGAAGTGTCTTTATCTCTGAAAATCAATCAAATCATATCCCACACATACAATAAAAGAAAACTATTTTGAATAAACATTTTAATTCAAACATAGTTTATTTAACCATAAACATGTAATATGCTATAATAATGATGTCTAAAACTATGTAAGTGAACATATGATAACTAAATGAAGGCGCAATTGATTGATTGCAATACACATGTTGTCGACAGGTGGCAGCACGGCTCAGCTGAGATTGACCTTGTCGAGCAGCTACGGGTTCGAGGCCAGCCAGTGGAAAGTGAATTGTTACACATGTAACTAAAACTCTTACATAACGCACAGGAATATATCCCGAATATTGTTGCAGGGGAAATTTGTCGACAAATTCACGTTTTCTGCGTCTTTTCGCGTGCGCGGGCGGGCGCAAAGATTGGGCCCCTTCTTTTGCGCAGCAAGCGCTCTACCATTTGAGCTAATTCCCCTGCATTGTCTCCAAAGATGCATATTCCTTTGGCTCATTGAAACGGGGCATACAGGTGGTGGAAATACCTTTCGCATCGGGCTAGAAATCACTATTGTTCTTCATTGTTCGGCTCGTTGGTCTAGGGGTATGATTCTCGCTTCGGGTGCGAGAGGTCCCGGGTTCAAATCCCGGACGAGCCCTGCTCTAAGCGTTCCACATAAGGCAGGACGTTCTTAAAGGAGCGCTATGCGGATCCGAAATTGGCCCTTAGCTCAGTTTGGAGAGTGTTACACTGAAGATTTGAATGTCCATTGATCTATCCTGGGTTTTGGCAAGTTTGGCTTTGTTCATCGCTTTGCTCTCGCTACCCGAGAGCTCTTTGACCTCATCAGACCGAGCAGCCTTTCCTCTGTAACTAGGCGGGTCATCTATCACTTGAAGTCGCATTCCATGGTGTAATGATTAGCACTCTGGACTCAAATCTCAGCTGGCCTTCTCATTAGCAATTGCTACCTTTCACATTGACAACAGGTCACCTGTACACAATGCGCCAAAGGTCTTTACACCCAAGGGAAAGCGGAAAATACAGCAGAACAAATTGGCCATATCTGATACGTGCATGTGGTTGCACATAAACACCAAAATTATCATAAAAACACATCTGGGCAGATAGATTTTTTATGCCCAGGGCTAATGACTTGTTTTGACAATTGCCCAAAAATAAGGTGTATATCGCTTTTCGAGATACTACAAAAAAGCAAAACAACACGCAGCACAGCACAGCACAAGGGGACCACTGGCTTAATGACAATGCAAGTAACTCTGCAAGAAAACTTGTGGATTCTCAAGTGACAACTCCATTGTCTTTGAAAGTGAAGATCCTGCATGATGTTTCTCTGGGTAAAAGCTAGACACATACCATACGGGAGACTCTTGTTATGTGTGTCGAGGTGCATTAGCGAGGAGCGACACCTGCTTGTGTTTTGTGACTGAGCATATGAGCAAGTCCCAACACAACAACCTTTTTTTGCAGCGGTGAGCCTCGACGGTTATTATAGGGAGGGCTAAGAAGTACGAAGGAAGCCCCGAAAGACACTGACGTGGAGAATGCGGGCGTCGATCCCGCTACTTCTCGCATGCAAAGCGAGCGCTCTACCATTTGAGCTAATTCCCCTGCATTGTCTCCAAAGATGCATGTTCCTTTGGCTCATTGAAACGGGGCATAAAGGTGGTGGAAATACCTTTCCCATCGGGCATCCTTGTCGCTCGGTTCGTTGGTCTAGGGGCATGATTCTCGCTTAGGGTGCGAGAGGTCCCGGGTTCAAATCCCGGACGAGCCCTGCTTTAAGCTTTCTACATAAGGCTGGACGTACTTAAAGGAGTGCTATGCAAATCCGTGATGTGACTGAATAGACCCCTCGGTCGGTTAGCTCAGTTGGTTATCAACCTCTGCCGAAATAAGGACACGTTTTAACAACTGCCCATAAGGGGGATTGTCACTTTTCGAGAAACTAGCAGAATGCGCAAAAAACACGCACCACAGCACACAGGACCACTGGCTTAATGAAAATGCAAGTAAGGCTGGTAGAAAACTTGCGTCGAGGTGCATTAGTGAGGAGCAACACCTGCTTGTGTTTTGTGACTGAGCGTATGAGCAAGTCCCAATGTAACAGAGTCAAGCCAGTAGTGTGCTGAGCAAGTATGTAAACCTCACTCCTCTGCCTTAAGGACTCTCTGGCGACAGACGCTAGAGACTGCGGTCTTTAGCCTCCTCGCTAGAGCGCCCGACTCCCATGCCGGACCGACCCGGTTCGAGGCCCGCTTAGAGCGGTGCGTAGCGTTCCGGTTACATTGGTGCCGTGACCCGGATTGGGAGTGAGGTTTAGAGGGGTGAATGTAACAGAGTCAAGCCAGTAGTGTGCTGAGCAAGTATGTAAACCTCACTCCTCTGCCTCAAGACTCTCTAGCGACAGATGCTAGAGACTGGGGTCTTTAGCCTCCTCGCTAGAGCGCCCGACTCCCATGCCGGACCGACCCGCTTCGAGGCCCGCTGAGAGCGGTGCGTTCCGGTTACATTGGTGCCGTGACCCGGATTGGGAGTGAGGTTTAGAGGGGTGAATGTAACAGAGTCAAGCCAGTAGTGTGCTGAGCAAGTATGTAAACCTCACTCCTCTGCCTTAAGGACTCTCTGGCGACAGACGCTAGAGACTGCGGTCTTTAGCCTCCTCGCTAGAGCGCCCGACTCCCATGCCGGACCGACCCGGTTCGAGGCCCGCTTAGAGCGGTGCGTAGCGTTCCGGTTACATTGGTGCCGTGACCCGGATTGGGAGTGAGGTTTAGAGGAGTGAATGTAACAGAGTCAAGCCAGTAGTGTGCTGAGCAAGTATGTAAACCTCACTCCTCTGCCTTAAGGACTCTCTGCCTTAAGGACTCTCTGGCGACAGACGCTAGAGACTGCGGTCTTTAGCCTCCTCGCTAGAGCGCCCGACTCCCATGCCGGACCGACCCGGTTCGAGGCCCGCTTAGAGCGGTGCGTAGCGTTCTGGTTACATTGGTGCCGTGACCCGGATCCGAAGATTTGCTTCAGGATCAACGTCAGTTGGGTCGCCGAGGGACGCTGCATTGAGGTTCAGTTTTGTTGATAAAAGAACTGTGAGAATACAACGGACATTTGATATTTCTTAAATCGAATTATGCATTTTCCCATTTAAGTGATTTATTTTTCTCACGTTTTCTGATATTTTGCAATTGTTTACTCTGTTTGAAAATTAATCTTAAAGTGTAAACATGGCATTTAGTTTAAAAGATGATTTAGTTGATGCTTATGAGACAATTACGGGGTTAGGTCTTGGGAGGGGAAGATTTTTTAGTGAAACCCCAATTGTGAGACAGCGTAATGTGAACAGAACACCTCCGGTGTTAAGCTCCACGCGTGTGACTGATCATGATACTGTGCCCTTAGCTGTTCCAGACATAGCAGATCCAAATTGGCAAGGTTTGATAGCACATATTGCTCAACAAGTGGGGCAGACCATGTTAGCATCTCAAAAAGAGGCTAGTTATGGTGCAGGAGAGAATAAGGGTGCACAGACAAAGGGGTTAGGTACCAGTAAGACATTCTCAGACATCCCTTCACTTAACTTGACTGGAGTGAGATTGGTTATGCAAAGTGAAGCAAAAGAGCCCCCAGTTTACCGTGGTGATGCATCAGACAAGCTTGGTGTGCGTGAGTGGGAGGAGCTGATGGACACATATTTGAGAAAGAGAGGAATACCATTAGCAGAGCAGCATCAAGAGATTATAAACAGATTGATGGGCAAAGCTAAAGATGTCGTCAAAGTCACTCTTCGTTGTAATCCAGCTTTGAACTCAGTTGAAAACCCAAGGGTTATCATCGACATCCTGAAACAACATTTTAGCGATGTTAATTACTCATGTATGCCTTTGGCTGATTTCTATGGAACTGTTCCATTAGCAGGAGAGGATCCTGTCGAGTACTGGGTGCGTTTGAACAAAGCAGTGGATTTTGCAGAGGAAGCTTTAAAGAGACTTGGGCGACGAATGGAAGATCCATGCCAAGAAGCTGCAATGATGTTCGTGAAATACTGCCCTGATTCCACTCTTGCTGCAGTTTTCCGTTTCAAAGCTCCAGAAAAGTGGACCGCACAGGAAATCCAAGAACAGCTTGACCGGTACCACACAGAGTTAAAAGAGCAGATGTCAGTCAAGCCAAAGCGTCACCCTGTTACAAGACATGTCACCGCTCACGTTCAGACATTCAATGAGGATGAACAGGATGTTGACTCTCCAGAGCTAGGTGAGTGCAGCAGAGCCAGTAATGCACACACTGTACAGGATGACAATTGTATGAGAACTCTGATTAATCTCCTTGATCGTGCAATCGCTCAAAATGCCCAAATGCCATCCCGCCAGCCCCAAAGCAAGCTCTGTAGAGTATGCCAATCTCATGATCACTCTACCGTAACACATTGTCGAAGAGAACATCTGTGTTTTGCATGCTTTCAGCCTGGACACAGTAAGAGGGATTGTACAAGTGACAGGTCCAGACCTGGTCCAGCACAATTCCGGGGTCCATTAGGTTTAAACTAGATCGCTCACGTTTGGAAGGGGGATGCGTGAGCATAAGTGAAGAACCCCTAGAGAGTGTTGATCTTCACCACTTTTATGAGAATGCACGCGCACAGGCTCCCACTGGGACTAAGGTGATAGCACAAAATGTTCAGGCAGTTGAGGCATTTGACGATTTGTTCTATGCACCAGTCAGTATTAATGATGTGTTTTCAATAAAAGGAATGCTTGATACAGGCTCCATGGCCTGCACTTTTAGTGACAAAGTGGAAAAGAGGATGTTAAGTGAAAATGTACTGCCTTCACCCACACCACTTCATGGGGAAGTCATCTTAGTCGGATGTGGTGGCAAGGTTACAAAACCAAAATGCATGTATGAGGTCCAATTGAAAGTTTATGGAGAGAGCTGTCTAGTGCCTATTCTCGTTGTACCCGGCCAGCGGGATGATCTGATCATCGGTACAAACGTCATAAAATTCCTTGCGCATCGCATGAAAGGTAGCAGTGACTTTTGGAGACTTGTTTCTAATCATACAGTGGAGCCGCTGGCGGGATGTGAACAGTTCCTGGATGTAATGGCCAACACATGTCGGTGGAGGGGTTCAGAGCTGCCAGACAAGGTGGGAACAATCAAGCTACAGCAGTGTGTCACTCTCTTACCCAAGCAGGAACATCTTGTTTGGGGAAAGCTGCCAAAGAACGCTCCTATGTCACCCGGGAGCACAGTGGTAGTGGAACCTACAAATTCAAGGTCTGTGTCAAGAGACATTATGGTCGGGCGGGTGGTCACGCCATTATGGGGTGATCGCTGGGTTCCTGTAAAAGTCACTAACTTTTCTGATAAGTCAGTCACCCTTAAGAGGAATCGCAAATTAGCAGATGTGTTCCCATGTGTTGCCATGGAAGATTTTGAACTTTTCCAGGGGCTGAGTCGAGCTGAAGTGTCCGCGGAGGAGAGTCAGCAGTCCCCTAAATTGTCAGCTGATTGCAAACAGAGATTGGAAATGGTTGGCCTCGTTGATCTTGACATTCAGTCTGTTTCTGTCAGCCAAGTGACAAAGGAGAAGTTAGTGCAGTTGCTAGAGAGATACAACGACGTGTTTTCTAAGCATGCATTGGACTGTGGAGAAGTATAGGGTTTTGTTCATCGCATACGACTAATGGATGAGCGTCCATTCAGACTCCCTTATCGTAGAGTGCCGCCTGCACACTACCAAAAATTGCGGCAGGTTTTGTCCCAGATGGAAGAACAAGGGATAATTAGGAAGTCTGTGAGTGAGTACGCTTCTCCGTTAGTCCTGGTGTGGAAGAAGGATGGCAGTCTGAGACTGTGCACAGATTTCCGATGGTTAAATGCCAGAACAATAAAGGATGCACACCCACTTCCACACCAGGCTGACTGCTTAGCTGCTCTGGGCGGAAACACACTCTTCAGCACCATGGACCTGACGTCAGGGTTTTATAACATCCCCATGGCTGAAGAGGACAAGAAATACACTGCATTCACAACTCCTGTAGGGCTGCACGAATATAATAGGATGCCGCAAGGACTATGCAACAGTCCAGCCTCTTTTATGCGGATGATGGTAAGCATCTTTGGAGACTTAAACTTCAGCAGCTTGTTGTGTTATCTTGATGACCTGTTGGTGTTTGCTCCAAATGAGCAGGAAGCGCTGGAAAGACTAGAGGTCGTGTTCAGTCATCTGAGGCAGTACAATCTTAAGTTGAGCCCTAAGAAGTGCCATCTACTGAGATCCTCTGTAAAATTCCTGGGTCACATCATTGACAGGGATGGAGTTTCAGTAGATCCTGCCAAAGTCGAGGTCATCTCGAAGCTGACTAAGGCAGATCTTATGGAAGATGATAAATGTACTCCATCAGTGCAGAGGATCAAATCAGTTCTTGGTATGATCTTATATTACCAACACTTCATTCCTGGATGTTCTACTTTGGCAAAACCGCTTTTTGCCCTTACTGGGGGGCAGAGGAGGAAAAGAGGAACCAAGGGAGATATTCAAAGGGGAACTCACAGGAAGCTCAAGCCCACGGATTGGACTTCAGAATGTGATACCGCATTATGTTGTCTTAAAGAGAGTCTGCTTCAAAGTGCTGTTCTAGCCCACCCTGACTTTACTCTGTCTCTGATCTTAGCGATTGATGCCTCACTGGACGGACTGGGGGCTGTATTATCCCAAGTGCCTGTGGGTGAAGAGCGAGCTCGTCCAATAGCATTTGCAAGCAAAACTCTGAGCAAATCACAGAGGAACTATCCAGTTCATAAGCTTGAGTTTCTGGCACTCAAATGGAGCGTGTGCGAGAAGTTTAGCCATTGGTTGAAAGGTCAGACATTCACCGTATGGACAGACAACAATCCGCTCACGTACATCATTTCCAAGGCAAAACTCGCAGCATGTGAGCAACGTTGGGTGTCCAAACTGGCAGCATACACCTTTGAACTGAAGCATATAGCCGGGAAGAAAAACGTGGTGGCGGACGCTCTAAGTAGAGACCCTTTTGTCAAGACCGTGAGCAGCAGGCTAATAAAGGAGTCATATCATGATTTGCTTGTGGAGGCTGAAGAAGTTGATGGAGATGGAGTTCGAGATGCCTTTCGTCAAGGAGCTCAGAACCTGCAGATTACCTTCCAGTCCTGTCTTGCCTTACCCTCTGACAGTGCCACTATCAAAGCCTGTTTAAGTTTACATGATCAGTGGGAAGGAACATCTCAAGCAAGAGCTGTGCAGCTAATTCAGTCTTACCCAGATTTAATACCTGCTGGTATTGACACCCTTCCTACGATCGCTGCGGATGAAATTCGTGAAATGCAAGAGGCTGATTCAGTAATTTCAAGGGTGACATTCTTTGTAAACTCGAAGCGTCAACCATCGAGGCGAGAGAAGGCCAACATGAGTTCCAGAACCCTATCTCTTCTCAGGCATTGGGACAAATTAAAACTCAAGGATGGAATGATGTACAGAGTCACACAAGATCCACACAGTGAACAGAAGCGGTATCAGCTGGTCTTACCTTCTAGCCTCAAGGAGCAGGCTTTAAAGGGTGTACATGATCTTGCGGGTCATCAGGGCCAAGCAAGAACCATTCATCTAGCCCGCCAACGTTTCTTCTGGCCAGGAATGGGAAACGATGTGTGTGAATACATCAAGCGCTGTCAAAGATGCATTCTAGCCAAAGCTCCCGAACCATCTGCGCGGGCCCCTCTTGAAAGTATTAAGACCTCTATGCCCATGGAGCTGGTATGCCTGGACTTCTGGTCTGCGGAGGATGGAAAAAAACGCTCTGTGGATGTGCTTGTTGTGACAGACCATTTCACGAAGCTGGCTCATGCCTTCCCTTGCGCAAATCAGTCTGCAAAACAAGTTGCAAGGAAGCTGTGGGATCGCGTATTCTGTGTGTACGGATTCCCGAGCCGCATCCACACAGACCAAGGAGCCAACTTCGAGAGTGCCCTTATAGCAGAGCTGTTGAAACTATCAGGAGTTGCCAAATCTCACACCACTTCGTACCACCCCATGGGAAACGGAGGAGTAGAGAGGTTTAATCGGACCTTAGGGAGTATGCTCCGAACCCTGCCTCTGAAAGAAAGGCACAAATGGCCAGAGCAAATACAAACGCTGACTTTTGCCTACAACGCTACAGTCCATGAGACAACTGGGTTTGCTCCATTTCAGCTTATGTTTGGTCGTGTCCCAAGGCTGCCAGTAGATGTCATGTTCAGACAGGTGCTACATGACCCTGTGGTTGTTGATCATGGTACTTACCTGAAATCATTGATGTCATACCTCCATGAGGCGGCCGAGATTGCGCAGCGACATTCTGAAAAAGAGCAGAGGAAACAGGCAAAAGGTTACAACAAAAAAGTCAGAGGGACATGTCTCAATGTTGGGGATCGTGTGTTGGTGGCGAATAAAGGAGAAAGAGGCAAGAGGAAACTAGCGGATAAATGGGACCCTGTCGTGTACACTGTAATAGACAGGAACCTGCAGAAGCACATTTACAAGCTAGAAGATGGGAAGGGAAATGTGAAGATTGTGCACCGGAACCTGCTTCTAGACATTAGTTTCCTACCTGTTGAATCGCCTGATGAGGAGGAAAGCATTCTGCTTTCTGCGGAAGATTCAGAGTGTGAGTCACGTAGTGACAGAAGTGAGTTCTGTGCGGACAACTTCGAACCAACAGATCTGGAGGAGAGAACCAGAAGATGGGTGAACGTAGACTCTGAAAATCCTGTAGTTCCCGATTCTGATGATGAGGAAGCTGTGGGAACGGACCATGTCAGTTTGAAAGGAAAAGAGTCACGTGACCGGTCACAAATTGAAGAGAATAGTAGCAGAGATCTCCCTCAGAGTAGAGTTCAATCCAGCTCACCATCTCTTGATGTCAACATTGACTGTGACACAGACACACAAGCCCAAGTTCTTATTGACTCACAAACTGACACTGATACCCAAGTTCCAGTCACTGACGTTAGGACACGGGCAGGTAGAGTCGTTAAGAAAGTGAACAGATTAGTTGAGTCAATGGTTCAGAAACCCTTTTATCTTCAAGGTGTAGGAAGTAATCTGAAAAAGAGAACTGGTTCATTCCTTTCTTTGTTTTGAAGAGTATTCTAATGTGTTTTGATTGTGTATGATGTGAAGACATTTTGATTTCAAATGTGAAACACAAGGGTCAGGTTATATTATGGTGTACAAGGCACCGTATTGTTCCAAGATAATCTTAGATTTGATCACTCTGAGGTTTTTCTTGACCTATTAGTGGGTAACTCACAAGTTGAACTAATGACTGTTTCATTGCAGACCTGTACCAGTTGTTATTTTATTTGGATCATTCAGTATGGATTTAAGTGAAATCCAGAAGGGGTGAATGTAACGAGTTATAATAAATACAATACAAGTTTAATGTATTGTTGCTTTTTCACTAAAATCCTTATTATTTTATTACTGATGTATTTCCGTTTTTCTCTGAGCAATATATGTTGATCTTTACGATTTATTCTTCAGAGACTTTTATTTTGATATTTTCTTCTGCCGCTGTTGTGGTGCCATTTTGAAGTGTGTGCGCGCCTCTCTTCAGTTTGCATTGCATGCGGTGGAGAGAGGTAAGCGTTTTTCAGAGCTCTTCAATCTATGAGCAAATTAAGTTTGTAAAGTATGTTAATCGGTTTGATATCCCTTTGGTGAACAGTACAGAGACTGTGTATTGTGTTCTTTTGCATGTTATATGTGTGAGTGGATCAATAATGTGGAGATATATTGTGTGGGCCGTATGATAGGCATTAACAGGGCTTTGAGTCATTAATCAGTTAACTAGTGTTGTATCATATAGGTGATGTAATGATGAGATCTTCACAAGCAGTTTGTCATCTTTGTTGATGTTGATTCACAGGTATTCCATATCTTTCAATGTTATGTGTATTATTTTTGATTGTTAATTGAAGTTTGCATTGCATGCGGTGGAGAGAGGTGATGCAATGATGAGATCTTCACAAGCAGTTTGTCATCTTTGTTGATGTTGATTCACAGATGGTGATCAGTCCATGTTGGGTGTGAGCGACTGTTAATAAACATCCCTGGTCTGGTGAACCGCAGTAACAGTGTCCTGGTCCTTCTATTACACAACGCAGAGACAGTAACGTAACAGCGGTCAGTTGCAGACCGGTTACATTGGTGCCGTGACCCGGATTGGGAGTGAGGTTTAGAGGGGTGAATGTAACAGAGTCAAGCCAGTAGTGTGCTGAGCAAGTATGTAAACCTCACTCCTCTGCCTCAAGACTCTCTAGCGACAGATGCTAGAGACTGGGGTCTTTAGCCTCCTCGCTAGAGCGCCCGACTCCCATGCCGGACCGACCCGGTTCGAGGCCCGCTTAGAGCGGTGCGTAGCGTTCCGGTTGCACCAACACAACAACCTTTTTTGCAGCGGTGAGCCTCGACGGGTATTATAGGGAGGGCAAAGGAAGCCCCGAAAGACACTGACGTGGAGAATGCGGGCATCGATCCCGCTACTTCTTGCATGCTAAGCAAGCGCTCTACCATTTGAGCTAATTCCCCTGCATTGTCTCCAAAGATGCATATTCCTTTGGCTCATTGAAACGGGGCATACAGGTGGTGGAAATACCTTTCCCATCGGGCTGGAAATCACTATTGTTCTTCATTGTTCGGCTCGTTGGTCTAGGGGTATGATTCTCGCTTCGGGTGCGAGAGGTCCCGGGTTCAAATCCCGGACGAGCCCTGCTTTAAGCGTTCCACATAAGGCAGGACGTTCTTAAAGGAGCGCTATGCGGATCCGAAATTGGCCGTTAGCTCAGTTTGAAAAGTGTTACACTGAAGATTTGAATGTCCATTGATCGATCCTGGTTTTTGGCAAGTTTGCCTGTGTTCATCGCTTTGCTCTCGCTACCCAAGAGCTCTTTGACCTCATCAGACCGAGCAGCCTTTCCTCGGTAACAAGGCGGTTATCTATCACTTGAAGTTGCATTCCATGGTGTAATGATTAGCACTCTGGACTCAAATCTCATTTGGCCTTCTCATTAGCAATTGCTACTTTTCATACTGACAACAGGTCACCTGTACACAATGCGCCAAAGGTCTTTACAGCCAAGGGAAAGCGGAAAATACAGAAGAACAAATTGGCCATGTCTGAAACGTGCATGTGGTTGCACATACACACCAAAATTATCATAAAAAAACATCTGGGCAGAGAGATTTAAGTCCTTATCTCCAAATACGGGAGACTCCTGATGAAAACCTTTGAAGTGATGTTCTTATGATCCCACTTGTCTAACAGTCCCTACACAAATCCACGGTGAAAAATAATTTGACACCTTTTCACACACAAGAAAGTGATTTTCATTCTTAGTCTAATTCCCGATGCAAACGCATCTCATTACATAAGGAAAATCGCAATCCTTTACATTGGGAAATTAATGTTTTTTTTCTTCTAAAATTAACAGAGATAACAGTATGGAAGAAAATCTACAAAATTTCTAGTATTTGACATGGTATGTGATAGGTTTTGAAAATTAGTGTTTCCTCCTGAGTGATTTGTATTTAGTAAAACCTGCTTCTGTTTTCCATCCATTAAAGGCCATTGATCACTGTCAAGCTCACTGAGTTTTTACGCTCCATTTAAGTTACACTTTTGGGTGTTTAAACCCTTTTCCCTCATATACCACACCAGTAAAAATGACGTTTTTTATGTCTGCAGATTACACATAGCATTAGTGTGTAATTACAAAGTATAAATTATGTTTTCATTCCTCTGTGATGAATGAGACAAAAACTGATTATTCATTTGGATGAAAACACTGAAAAGGTGTGACCACATTAACTATAACATCACGTGATTTTAATATCAAGAATGTCAGACTTCATGTCTTGCTTATCTTTGAGCGACATCAAAATATGTGTTATTTTTTAGGCATGCGTGGGAAGTTGATTGTTAAAATAACACAAATAGCATGATTTCATTTACACATATTGGATTTCCAACTTTTTATGTTGATTGTTTGAATTGTGTATGGTTCAGGTTATACTGAGTGTGAAGATCATAACGTGAATAATTTGAAACATGATGTGTGTTAAAAGACCGAAAGACCTGTTCGATTTCCTCGAATTTGGCTGAGCAGTCGTTGGGTGGCTTCTAATACATAAAATAAAAGTAGGCTGGAACAAGTTCAGGGGAAAAGCGCTTATCGAAGATGCTCGTGTAGCATAGCGCTTTTCTGGAACTTAACCCAAGGTCAAGTCTGTGTGACCAGACTTTATACCTGGTAACAAATGGCTTTCAGACAATAGACAGATACCTATGAGGACCTCCTACTGAATAACTTACAATAGACAGGATGGAAGGCCCATCAGTTGAATCACACCTTTACAGATTTATGTTAATGACAGGTGGGCGCAAGCGTAAAGTGATCAGCCATTTACCTATATAGATGTTTATTACAGGTGCGGCACAGACACTTTCAGGTGGGACACAGACACAATCAATGACGGACGTTGATTACTTATGAATGACATAAAATCCTTCAGACCTTAATGAAAGAAGTAAATGTTTAATAAGCTTTAATTTGTATATTCTGTTGCGGCAGACCGGATTACCAAATGTTGGAAGAACCAAGAAGCCAAGTTTCAAGGGTTTCAATCTCTATTTTGATCGAGGAAGCAAAGGGAGACATAAAGAGTTCATATGAAGATTTCCAACGAATACACATCTGACTCCATATTTTATACATTGTGCTTAAGTTGTTATCACAGTTTAAACCAATCCTGTTTTACCTGACATCACCTTCTACCAATCAAGTTTCATGTGATATCATCTTTTCATTATCCCGTCCCCTTTCCTGTTTGCTATTATATTTAAATCGGGCCTGCGCTTGCAACAGTTATATTTCTCGCCTGCCATATTAGGATTTAATCGTTACGAGCGCCTCTCAAAAACACATACGTAGATCATGTGTTCTTTATCTTGTCACCTTTTCAGGACCTTTTCAGGGGCTTTCGGACATTACATGATTTAACATTGGTTTTATAAAAAAAATGAGCTCATGGTTTAGCGTAATAATAAGCATCCCAGCGTCCTTGGCTGTATGGGATAAAATAAACTTCTCTACAAAAGTGTGTATGGTTTACGTGCAGTTCCTGTCTTATGTGAGAAGATATTTGGTGGGTGTTCAAGTGTTCAAACTCATACATGAGGCCAATAGCTCAAAATCTTTCAGAAGAATACATGAAACCTGTAACTTACTTAATGTATCAGTTTTTATAAGTAAACTCAATATTATAATTAGAAATCTTAAAGGTATTATTTTATATAAGAAAGTAGTGTATTTGGAAAACACATTTGGTTTATGAAGTTTGAATGACGGGTCCATGTATGGCTGTGTGACCAAAACAACCTGATCTCACTGGAAATTGAATGGATTTTACAAACTGGCAAATTCGTATGAATTTGTACATTGTAAATGATACAAAATGTACAATTATAAAAAAGCCATACTGAAGTCACTCCCCTGACGTCACTGCAAAAGCAAATCGTACAAATGTACGAATGAGATTCACTCAAATTAGACAAAATTAGCCACCTAGTAAAATAGTTGTTTTTGCCATGAGATTGTGTTTACCGAGAAGACAAACATTTTTTAAACTAATTTAATTGAACAAAATCTCCCCTGATGTACTAACAATGACCCTTTTGGCTTTGTTAGTGATGTTATCTTATATACATTTTAATTTCTCCATGTTTACTATTCATTTGTATATCGTTACTGCCCTTCTAAACCTAAAATATAAAAAACAGTACTTTTTAAACAATGAAATACTGTGGGTCAATGTTGTCAAGCACTTTATATTGCTAAGATATTTGCAAAAGCCAAAGACAAACATAAAGGGTGACTAACCGTGATTTACTGTATGGAAAACAATACAAAACATGGAGATATGAGGTTTTAAAAGGACAGCAGCATAATGCAAATGCACATATTTGATTACCTCACAACTGTAATATTCTAAAAATTGCACTTGTGTAAATTGAATGATCATATATTGGAGCGGATTAATACCACCTGGTGGCAGAAAAAAGAAAAATAACTTTAAATAAAACTGAGTTTTAGGCTTTTTCCATTGTAATGGCTGCTTATTTTTGATCCCAACAGCCTATAAGTATCTATGCTGTTACTACCAATTACAATCATTAAACGAAGGTAAGTTTGATTATTTTCACTTAAAATATTTCTTAATCCGCTCCCTCATAATTCAGTAACGCAGAGAAAGTCAGTCAAGATATTTACTTGATGATCGCCATCTCAAAATACCTCTCACATTTATAATCTGATCTCTATAGAATTCCATTTGTCAGCTGTTTACTCAAACAGCATGTTTCTTTTTTACTTATTTGTTATAAATATTGCCATTTTTTTAATACTTGCATGCATACTGAACGACAGTCTAAAAGATAAATAATAATGGTTACGGAACAGGATTCTCTGTGAAACAAATCTTTTGATATTATCAGGGTATTTTCACAACAATGATCCGATCCGTAATCCAAAATCCGTAAAATGATCCGAACCGGGAGTTTTGTGATCCTTTTCCACGTTTGCACCACTGCTATAATGACTTATTTTAATTGAATTTGGGAGTTATTCGCCACTTTCCAACAATGTTCAACTTAACTCTCATCAATATGTAACGGTGATAACTGGAGAAGCAGATCTACAGCATTAGTTTAATTTCTGTATCTACATTTTAAGATCACAGAGTGTCACTTTAGAATGAATGGAAATAATTGCAAATCCAGGATAGAGTGGTTCTGTGAATGTGGTGTTGATGCTGTGGATGAGGGTCATTATTGTGTCAGAGACGCCGTAGAAGGACAGAATTCCTGCTCCCTCATCCACATACACTCCGATTCTTGCAGAGTTTGGCATTGCAGGCAGATTAATCCATTTGTCATCATGACAGAACGAGAATCTGGATTCAGAGCAGTACAATCTCCAAGATTTATTGTTACGTCCAAAGTCAGACCCATGACTCGATTCTTGCCTCCTGATGCTCTTATATGACACTGATATATACACACGACCAGTCCACTTGATCTCCCAGTAAGAGCGTCCACACACTCTCTCCTTACACAACACCTGACAACAGCCAAATCTTTCTGGATGGTCAGGATACTCCTGTTCTGTGTAAGAGAATTGAATCACTCGGTTCTTCTCAGACAGACGGAGGTGTTTAGACAGCGTGTTGAGATCCAGTGTCAGCCCACATGAGTCTGAGAAACATAAAACACACACTTGACCTCATACATAATTATTAGATAGATAATGTGATAACTATGAGACACAATCACATTATCTAAATGAACTGTTACTTTTCGCCTATAGCTTTTTAAAGAAGAGATAAATAATATATCTAAATCATTCAAATGAGCGCATCAGCTACGCAGTCAATACATCCGACTCGCTGAACACACATCTTTATGCATTTAAATAGGCAGAAAATAGGAAACATTGGGATAATTAACCAATCAAATATATGTATTATTTTTATTAAAAAAGTATACTTAGTTTTTTTGCAATTTTTGGATATTTTGTATATTCTTACTTATTTGAGATATTCAACAGTGTCAATTTAAGCCAAAGGCTTTATACTTACACACATTTAAAGATTAACTACAAATAACACAACACAAAAATTAAAGTGATAGTTCACCCATAAATGAAAAATTCTGTGATTATTTACTCACCCTAATGCAACCTGTGTAAATTACTTTGTCCTGATTAGTGTTGTCACGATACTGGAATTTCTAACTTCGATACGATACCTTGAAAAATATCGATACTCGATACCATTTTCGATACCACAGAGAAAAAAAACTGCCACAACATTAAGATGGTAATTTTTTTTGTATTATTATTTAAAGATAAATATAACATGTATAGTGTATTATAAAGAGTTATTAAAGTGTAAAATGCATTATAATTCTTCATAATGTGTGTTGTAACGCATTTTGTACTGATGCAGGTCGGGTCGCATCTTATTTCTGGTGCTACAAGAGAATGCTAAACTTTAATAAACATTTTTTTTTTGACCACACTTTTAAAATGAACTGAACTATGTAACTAATCTGAGAACTTAAGTTAATGGTAATAGATATTTGTTACATGAATAAACAATGAAAAATACTTCCTAAACATGTATTAATCTTAGTAAAAAGTTAATTTAAACTAACAATTTACTAATACATGTACTAATTAAAATCCAAAGTTCTATCTGTTAATATTTTTTTTCATTGGACCTGAGCAAACATGATCCGTTGTATTTTATTACATACTGTCATCAAAGATTAAAATATACTGTAGCAAATGCATTGCTCATCGTTCATAAATGCTGGTTAATACAAAACATTATTTGATGAACATATTTTAATGCCGGATTCACATATCACCGATCCACACACGCAAACTTGCGTGCATCACACGTGAAAACAATGCTCACTGGATCGACATGAAGACAAATTACAGAATTGAAGTAATCCTTTTTTTAATTAAGTTAATTAAGCACAAGTTAATTTACATTTGACCACAGTTAAAGTATTTAAAGATTCACAGTTAAATATTCCTCAGTCGGACTTTACGAATTACGGTGAAAAACGACACAACACTCATATTGCTATATTAGAGATGTTAGCGCCTTTTGTTAGCACTGCTCTGTAGCGACTCCTGCATATTGGCTTGTTTGTGTCCTTCGGCTTTCCATGTTCATTTGCTTCATATCCAAAATAATTCCATATAGCACTCCTGCTGTGTTCTTTATCAATCAAAGCCGGTTGCGGAGGCGCCGCACACGCCATATTGCGAATGAGACGAGACACGTGACAGGCACTGCGGTCACGTGTGCTGTTTGTCAACGCGCCTTTGGAGATAAGTGAAAGTGACAGCTCGGCTAGGATCGGAGTATCGATACTTCGGGAAATTAGTATTGGTATCGTTCAGATATTTCAGTATCGATACTTATCGAAATATCGATACTTTTGACAACACTAGTCCTGATGAACACAGAGAAAGATAAGATATTTGGAAAAGGTTTTTTTAGTTCTGGTACACCGTCCACTGCCATTGTAGAAAAACAATATGCCATATTTTTTGTTCTACTGAACACAAAATGAGATTTTTGTCATTGAGCATGCGGCACAACTCCTTGTCCAGGCCCTGGTGATCTCAAGGTTGGACTACTGCAATGCTCTCCTTGCTGGTCTTCCTGCAGAAACTGTCAAACCACTCCAGCTGGCTCAGAACGCAGCATCACGCCTCGTCTTCCAACAGCCCAAAAGGGCTCATGTGACTCCCCTTTTCATCTCTCTCCACTGGCTACCGGTTGAAGCCCGTATCAGAAGTCACTAATGCTTGCCTACAGGACTTTCACTGGATCTACACCGGCATACTTTCACACTCTCCTACACCTACACCCCATCAAGATCCCTGCGTTCAGCAAACCAGCTGCGTCTTGTATTGCCTTCTCAAAAGGGCAGTAAATTGCTTTCCCACTCATTATTTGTACTTAACTCCTTCCTGGTGGAACATTCTTCCTAACTCACTCCGGTCAACCACATCTCTCACTACATCCAAAAACGACTTAAACCCCTCTCTACTTTGAATACTTGAGAGACAAATGAGAAAAACAACCTCTCTTTCTCTCAACAGGTATGGTCTAGCTTTTATTGAAACTAGTAACTTTCTATTAGCACCTATTGTATTATTGCTGTATGACATATCCCTCATTGCTCCCAAAAACTCTTTGTAAAAAAAACTCTTTGTGTCCCAGAACTGAAAATTGCTAACACTCTTCCAAATATCGTTCTCTGTGGAGATCATAAGAACAAAGTCATTTATACAGGTTCGGAACAACCTGAGGGTGAGTGACTTAAACTTTTTGGGTGATCTATCCCTTAAATAAGTCTTGTTTGATGATCTACAGTTGAAAGAAAAAGTATGTGAACCCTTTGGGCTTACTTGGATTTCTTCATTAATTGGTCATAAAATGTGTACTGATCTTCATCTAAGTCACAACAATAGAGAAACACAGTCTGCTTAAACTAATACCGCACAAACATTATATGTTTTCATGTTTTTATTGAACACAACATGTAAACATTCATAGTGCAGGGTGGAAAAAGTATGTGAAACCCTAGGCTAATGACTTCTCCAAGAGCTAATTGGAGCCAGGAGTCAGCCAACCTGGGGTCCAATCAATGTGATGAGATTGGATGTGTTGATTAAAGCTGGCCTGTCCAATAAAAAACACACACCAGTTTTGAGTTTGCTGTTCTGAAGAAGCGTTGTCTGATGTGAACCATGCCTCGCACAAAAGAGCTCTCAGAAGACCTACGATCAAGAATTGTTGACTTACATAAAGCTGGAAAGGGCTACAAAAGTATATCTAAAAGCCTTGATGTCCATGTGTCCACGGTAAGACAGATTGTCTACAAATGGAGAAAGTTCAGCACTGTTGCTACACTCCCTAGGCGTGGTCGTCCTGTAAAGATGACTGCAAGAGCACAGCGCAGGATGCTCAATGAGGTGAAAAAGAATCCTAGAGTGTCAGCTAAACACTTACAGGAATCTCTGGCACATGCTAAAATTTTTGTTGACAAATCTACAATAAGGAAAACATTAAACAAGAATGGACTTCATGGGAGGACACCACGGAGGAAGCCACTGCTGTCCAAAAAAAACATTGCAGCACGTTTGAAGTTTGCAAAAGAGCACCTGGATGTTCCACAGCACTACTGGCAGAACATTCTGTGGACAGATGAAACCAAAATTGAGTTGTTTGGAAAGAACACACAACGCTATGTGTGGAGAACAAAAGGCACAGCACACCAACATCAAAACCTCATCCAAACTGTGAAATATGGTGGAGGGGCATCATGGTTTGGGGCTGCTTTGCTGCCTCAGGACCTGGACGGATTACTGTCATCCATGGAAAAATGAATTTCAAAGTTTATCAAGACATTTTGCAGGAAAACTTAAGACCATCTGTCTGCCAACTGAAGCTTAACAGAGGATGGACGATGCAACAGGACAACGACCCAAAGCATAGAAGTAAATCAACAACAGAATGGCTTCAACAGAAGAAAATACGCCTTCTGCAGTGGCCCAGTCAGAGTCCTGACCTCAACCCGATTGAGATGTTGTGGCATGACCTCAAGAGAGCGATTCACACCAGACATCCCAAGAATATTGCTGAACTGAAACACTTTTGTAAAGAGGAATGGTCCAAAATTTCTCCTGACCGTTGTGCAGGTCTGATCTGCAACTATAGGAAACGTTTGGTTGAGGTTATTGCTGCCAAAGGAGGGTCAACTAGTTAATAAACCCAAAGGTTCACATACTGTACTTTTTCCACCCTGCACTATGAATGTTTACATGTTGTGTTCAATAAAAACATGAAAACATATAATGTTTGTGTGGTATTGATTTAAGCAGACTGTGTTTCTCTATTGTTGTGACTTAGATGAAGATCAGAACACATTTTATGACCAATTTATGAAGAAATCCAAGTAAGCCCAAAGGGTTCACATACTTTTTCTTTCAACTGTACGTACAATAAGAGATGTAGTGAATGTGTATATGTTTCTAGAAACTTACACTGGGTGAACTGATCTCTGGTTACGGGTTCAGGACTGGAAGTAACCTCTGTTAATGTTATTTAAAAAACAGACATTTTATTCTCAATCATGAGCATTAAAATCAATTGTGTAATCATCTTCATGATGAAAAATGATGGAATGTTACGAGTAATTGAGTTATACTTTACCTCTGTCAGATAGATTTTCCATCCCTTTTCTGCAGAAATTTTCAGATGAGATACAGATTCCGTATCATCAATTGAAGAAAGCAGCGAGAGCTGACAGTGATGCTGCACAGTGAATCTGTGGACAAAGACAAACACAATCATTTAATAGAAAAATCATACAAAACCTCAGTAAAATATCCTTCTCCCATCTATCCTGCATAGTTCTGTCCTTGACTATCCAAAAGAAAAGGAGGAAGTGAACGAGATGAGCACTACCTGACCGGTGTTAAAGATAAAGATAACAAAACAAAAGCATTCACATCAACCTTTAGTGCAACTCATAAAAGAATATAAACATATCCAACATTATACACATATGATACATTTTAGGTTTTTGTGTGGTGATGTTTAATAATGGACTCTTGCATATAGCGTGTGTTGTTTTGAGCAAAAAGGCTCTTCATCAGACACAATTTAGTTTTGGATGGTTTCAATTATGGGTGTGTAAATAATATTGTGTGTGATACCATCTTAAATCTTGCGCAATTTAATACACAAAATCATATTATCAAGTAGACCTATAAGAATGTCATATTTTCACTTCTCTCTTTATGCTGCATGGTTTACCTCACAGCAGTGTTGTGTTTTGTGTTTACTTGAATGTTTCAATTTTACAGAGCTTCTTAGTTCAACCTTAATACCATTATTTTATTAATTCAGATATATTTTATTCTCTCAACATTTCTGTCCCAACATGTGGTTCTAAATCTGACAACATAACGTTGTCTCAACCTTCTAACAACATTGTAACAACATGGTCAAATGGTTGACGTTTCTGCGTTGCGTTGAGCTCCTGTTCTTAAAATTATTCCTAAAGAAAAAGTCAACCAATAACTTTCGGTCACACTTCAGTATAGGGGGGAATGCGTCTCTTCAGGCAGCCTCCAGTAGGTACAAAATTTATGTGTACAGTGGGTTCTAGTAGGGCTGGATGATTAAACGAAAAGTCATCAAAACGGACATTCTGAACCTGAGTAGTTTACATGTTAAGTCAATGCAAAGACGTGATAGACCTACTGGCAGCGCGAATGATGTGAATTGTGTGAATGACGTGATTCGCGCAAATTGAAAAATATGAACTTTGGCGAAAATTCCCACCGTGTTAACCAATCAGGAGCTCATTAATTTTGCTACTGTCAAAGCTTCAGGTATGAGTAAAAAACTGTCAATAATAAGAATAATGAAAATGTATAATATTTAATTGTGTGTGTGTGTGTGTGTGTGTGTGTGTGTGATTCAGAAAATGGATTGAAAGATCAACGTGTGACATGGGCAGTGAGGTTGTGCAAAAACATGATCAGTGCATTTTCCTCTAGCTGGAAAAAAGAGAAGGCATTAGGCAAGGCGCAACAAGAGCTGAACCTGCCACAACACAAGCTAAAAACGGCATGATTCACCAGAGTGGGATCAATGCAAATGATGATTGAAAGGGACCTTGAACAAAGGACAGCAATTACACAGGTCCTTCCTGAAGATAAAAATCAAGGCATCTTGTTCCATCGTGGGCTGACCTGGATGTCTTAGAGGCTGTTGCGAGGCTCATTCCCCATTGTGGTCATGGGAAGAGTACGTGACCATTTCATTTGTAAAGCCTGTCCTGCACATCCTCAATCAACAAGAGCTTGCTGAGGAGGAAGATGATGTGGAGCTGACTAAAACTAGCATCCTCGGGTACCTTAGCATCCTCGGGTACCTTAAGGGGAAGTACTTGGATCCCATCATAGATGAGCTACTGCACACAGCTAGGTTTGCTGATCCCAGATTTAAAGCTATCTACATTTCTGATCACAATGTCCCCAGCATTCAGGAGAGAGTGTAAACCGAGATGGAGAAGATGTCAGTAGCTGAAGTCTGCAGAGAACATCCAACTAGTACAGAGACTGCAGAACCCACTACAACTTCGTCAGCAGCAAAGAAGCAAAAGAGGTCATTGGGAAGTTTGTTAAAAAAGAAGTGAGGCAACACCTTCAACTGTACCCACTGTGTCACTTCAGCAATCGTTGAAGAAGAGATGAGAAGCAATTTGGTGTCCCCCATGCTGGAAACTAGGCAAATCCACTGGACTGGTGGAGGACGCATCATGTACACTTCCCCACTCTAAGTAAGGTGGCATAAAAGCATCTCTGCATACCAGCTACTAGCTCCTTGTCAGAGCGGGTTTTCAGTTCAGGCGGAAACATTGTGAAATGCCTCAGATCTTGACTGAAACCTAAAAAGGTCAACATGCCAGTGTTTTTTAGTAAGAACCTAGAGTAAATTCATGTGCATAAAGTGACATGACAAGATCACTAAGATGATCTTGTATGCAACAGTTTTCTATTTACATTACCAGGGCTATAGAGTGCAACTAATTTGGTCGCACATGCAATCTAATTTCTCAATGGTGTGATTTAAAAAAAAACGGGGGTTGCACTGGTGCGACCAGCCGTTCGACGGTGAAAAAAAGTCTCCGCGACTCAAGTCTCCCTGTCACACATAAGTCCCATTACGTGGTCTAAACCAATCAGAGATAGTGTAGGGCAGAAACCCCTATGATTGGCCATGGTCCAGATATTTCTGTACGTATGTTTACGTTTGAAATCACGTGTGGTGCAATCAGACAGAGATACAGGTTAGTAGAAAAGATAAAAAGAACGATTGAAAACTTTTTCGATAAGAATCCGTGCTATAATCTTAGACAACGCTCTGACACGGAGCCATCAACCTCCCAGGTTATGTCAAGCATTGGTCCGGAGACGGCATTCGATAATGAGCCAGATAAGATCGAGTCCGAGTCAGAGCCGACTGAAATTAAAAGGGGGAAAGTGCATAGATTTCGAAGAGAGTGGCTTGACAAGTTTCCCTGGCTAAGATACAGTAAAGCTGATAAAATAATTCACTGCATTTACTGTAAAGAGTGTCGGAAGACCATGGCCGTCAAAAGTGCATTTGTGACTGGTTCTAATACATTTCGAATTGAAACGCTGGAAAAGCACAATGCATCTATGAAACACATTACATGCCGCGATAAATGCACTGCACAGGTGTGCCCTCTCCCTGCTTCCTTTCATTAGCAAGCAGCAGCAAACAGATCATCAGACGAGGCTGAGATGATAATCAAGTTTAACGTTGCCTACAATATTGCAAAAGAAGAACTTCTCTTCACTAAGTTCAAGTCTGAAATAATTCTCATGAAGAAAAACGTCTTGAACGTAAACCCGCCGACAGCAATGATGTCGCGTGCGCCCAATTTCATCGCAGATACTTGGAAAAAAATATGTCTGTGCATGTTGCGAACAGTCCGTACATGGCATTCCTAATCGACGGAGACACAGATATCGCCACAAAGGAATGCGTCATTGTGTACTGTCCTATCTTACGAAGAGGAAAACCGGTAAATATACTGATTGGACACATCGAGGTCGAGCATGCCCAAGGTAAGCCATAACATGTCATGTAGCCTATGTACATAATATGCCTACCGTCTGGTTACTACATTAACCATATGTGATATTCTTATTGCATTATAAACTCTTGATCTGGGAAGTAAATGGTTTTATCATTTCTATTCGTTTAATTAGGAATCTATGCTGCCTCAAAGAAAGCATTTGCTGCCCTTGGGGACAAGTGCAAAATATGACATATAAAAAATATTCTTCTTCCGTTTCCCATTCGGAATTTCTGTGCAAGAGCGCCCTCTGGCTTTAACCGTTAGTCATTGAGAAACAGAGCATAAAAATCGCACGATATATCAACTCCTTTAACAACTCCTTTATTATTTTGGATTGGGAACCACGTAAATGGAAAATTCTCTTAACAAAATTATTATTAATTATTATTTTTAATTATTATTTTAATTATTAATGAAAGATTTAAAGAAGAAAAACGAACAAAGTTAAATATATATTAACTTTTCAATCAAAATAAATTAAACAGAAGATGTTATATCTAGTGTTGTCACGATACTGGAATTTCTAACTTTGATACGATACCTTGAAAAATATCGATACTCTATACCATTTTCGATACCAGAGAGAAAAACTGCCACAACATTAAGGTGGTAATTTTTTTTAGTATTATTATTTAAAGATAAATATAACATGTATAATGTATTATAAAGAGTTATTAAAGGGTAAAATGCATTATAATTCTTCATAATGTGTGTTGTAACGCATTATGTACTGTTGCAGGTCGGGTCGCATCTTATTTCTGGTGCTACAAGAGAATGACAAACTTTAATAAACATTTTTTTTTTGACCACACTTTTAAAATGAACTGAACTATGTTACTAATCTGAGAACTTAAGTTAATGGTAATAGATATTTGTTACATGAATAAACAATGAAAAATACTTCCTAAACATGTATTAATCTTAGTAAAAAGTTAATTTAAACTAACATTTACTAATACATGTACTAATTCAAATCCAAAGTTCTATCTGTTAATATTAATATTTTTCACTGGACCAGAGCAAACATGATCCGTTGTATTTTATTACATACTGTATTACAAACTTGTGTGCATCTCACCCAAAAACAATGCTCACTGGATCGACATGAAGACAAATTACAGAATTGAATTAATCCTTTTTTTAATTAAGTTAATTAAGCACAAGTTAATTTACATTTGACCACAGTTAAAGTATTTAAAGATTCACAGTTAAATATATTACGGTGAAAAACGAGACAACACTCATATTGCTATATTAGAGGTGTTAGCGCCTTTTGTTAGCACTGCTCTGTAGCGACTCTTGCATATTGGCTTGTTTGTGTCCTTCGGCTTTCCACGTTCATTTGCTTCATTTCCAAAATATTTCCAGATAGCACGCCTGCTGTGTTCTTTATCAATCAAAGCCGGTTGCGGAGGCGCCGCACACGCCATATTTATATTCACTTCACTTTGCTATTTAACCAGAGCGAATGAGACGAGACACGTGACAGGCACTGCGGTCACGTGTGCTGTTTGTCAACGCGCCTTTGGAGATAAGTGAAAGTGACAGCTCGGCTAGGATCGGTGTATCGATACTTCGGGAAATTAGTATTGGTATCGTTCAGATATTTCATTATCGATATTTATCGAAATATCGATATTTTTGACAACACTAGTTATATCTTAGCTGCACATATATGCCAACAAGAAAATAAAGTGGACATGTTGACACCCTTTCCTTTCTCTTACTCTGTCTTTCCTCTCTTTCCTTTTTTTAAAACCAGATTTTGATTTAACGTTACTAGACAACATTGTGGTCACTGTAGTTCTGACGCAGCTACTGCCTGCAACTAAACACCGTCACTGAGCAGTAGGACTAAAATCTTTCCGTGACGGGTAGAGCTGTCACCAGACACTCCTGCCTCGCGACCTGCCACTGTTTTACGTGCCTTTCTCGCAACCTGCCATTGTTTCACGTGCCTGCCCCGCGACCTGCCACTGTTTCACGTACCTGCCTCGCGACCTGCCACTGTTTCACGTACCTGCCTCGCGACCTGCCACTGTTTCACGTGACTGTCTTGCGACCCGCCAATGTAATATTGTGCAGTTTAGGGACCCGTCACAGTTGTATTTTAAAGTTTTGCTACCCGTTTTTCCCGCAATGGTATGAACCGCGCGTCCAGTCAGCTACTAAACGTCGTGTCTGCCTCAACTTAGCGTCACGCCTGCCACACGATCTCTCTCTGTTAAACTGCCTGAAACTCAGACCGATGCGGACGAGAGCAAACAAACAGCGCAACCATACTTTTATTTACTTGTTTGTTTACTTTATTCCGCCAGTTTTACTACTAATGGAGCGTGCGTCGCGTCTCATCTGTGCATCTTTAAGTGTCAAAATAAAAACACTCAAGTTCAAATTGTTTGGTGGTGTAATCTCTTTGTTATATTACTTATTTTTATTATTATAATTATTATTTGGTCATTTAATTTGTGTTTTACAAATTGATACATTTTCAAAAATCATGTATGATAATATTTTTTAGTGTGTATTCTAATTTATATACTTAAAACTGCAGTTCAGTTGTTTTATTAAAATAATAATAATACAAGTACAGCCAACTAATACAGTTAAGTACAATAAAAACATGATAACATTAAAAGTCATGATTAAAAACAGAGATTTTAAGAACAGTGTTTTTGCAAATGAACGTTTCATTTATTATTCATATGTGTACGTTTTTGCAATAATAATGATGTAGTGGCACTGATTTATTAATTTATTAAATGATTCTACGCAAGTTCTAGGACAGGGTTTTTAAACTAGGGTCCATGGAGCCCCAAGGGGCTTCCAGAATGGTTTAAGGGGTCCCCAGAAATTCTTTGAAAAACTAAAGTCAGCAAAAGTTGTAAAACTCTATACTGAGGATTATTGCAGTTTAACTTTTTCAATATGTTGTCTTTATAATATCACACTTATACTTACTATTTGTTATACTTATTTGTATAAAAGTTTAAATGCTTTTTTTATACAAAAATATACGAAAGTATTTAAATCGTTTACCCCGGCCTGCAAACAAAACAAATAGAGTATAGCCAATAGATGTTACCCTATCAGTTTTTGATTAATTGAACAATCTTGGCAATTCAACAAACAATATCTGACTGATTGTGAGTAGATGAGTAAAGATGGTGGGGCCTCAAAACTTCATGGCATCATTTTACACCTTTTTTGAAAGATTTGTGGCTGTATATAAATAATATAAACGCTACATTTATCTTTCGCTGCATTCGTGACGTCACTAATTGCCATTTTAATAATAATACAGAACATCTTCAGATTCTGATCCAGACTGGTTTTAATGAATAGTGGATGCCTCTTGTTGCAGTACCACGTATAACTTTACTGTCATGTTTGATGAGTAAAAAAAGTAATGTTTCAACGACTAATATAAATACCAATTTAATTCATACAGTCTTTCAATTTTGTTTTAAAGCCACAATGTGTCTTCTTGCCTACCTACATTTCATATTTTGCCAAATATTTTTGTCGGGTTGACAAATAATAACAATAATAAACACAATGTTGCTAATGATGTTTCGGTGTTGTTGAATTACAAACATTTCAGGATTTTTGAGGCTGTAGAAATCCTATCAACTCACCAAACTAATACTGTACTTAAAGAAAATTGTACAAAAACTCTGCATCTGTCTGAGTTTCAGGCACCTTAACAGCGAGAGATCTTGTGGCAGACGCGACGCTTAGTAGCTGACTGGACGCGCGGTTCGTACCATGGCGGGAAAAACGGGTAGCAAAACTGGAAAATATAATTGTGACGGGTCGCTAAACTGCACAATATTACAGTGGCGGGTCGCAAGGCAGTCACGTAAAACAGTGGCAGGTCGCGAGTAAGGAGTGACAGGTCCGGTGACAGCTCTACCCGTCACGGAAAGATTTAACCCCGTCTCTCACTGAGAGCGCTAAGACAGGACCAAACCATTTCATGCAGATACAGGGGGTGGTCGGTCAATATGGATGTTTACTTTTTGGTCAATGGGGATTTTTCACTTTTACATCCAAAAGCAAATACATTATTAATTTTATTTTTATATAAATATATTTGTTTACCTATTTTTGGGGCCCCTGTCAGTCATTGGCCCTTGGAATAGTCCTAACTTCCCCCCCTAAACGCGGCCCGTGTCTCAGAATCTTTTATCAAGAAGTTATTGTTCTCCACGCGGTGATTCGATTGCAAATGTATTTTCAGGTATGTCGGATGTTCTCCCCTTATTTCAACCTCACAAATCTTAACTTGCACCAAGTAAATACACTTGCTTTTTCCAGTTTCAGTCGAAAACCCGATATTATCGACTACTTCGACCAGGCAGGCATCACAGCTGCTGCTACAGTCCAGCCAGAATCACACACGATGGGAAAATACCTCATTATTTACTTCGATGCATATTTTCCCCATAAAAATCAGTTACTATAATATATTGAAGGAAAGGCCTAATCTCTAACGAGTATTCAAGAAGACAACAACTTTACAGAGTCCCCTTGTTGCAAGCTTATGACATTGTGGTCAATAAAGAAAACCTTTACGAGCAATATAAAACGAAATTGAATACCTAAAAGTCCAGGAACTGCCCGCTTAACTCGATGATTCTCCTCTTAACTCTTAACTTGTCTGAAGCAGTAGGCCTGCTCCGCGTTGCGACGTCTGGTGAACTCTGAACCTCACGTGATATGGTTCTGCGTCATGTTCATTTGCTATAAGTTACATGTAGAAAAACAACATGCATTTGTTTACTTGTAGAAAGTGTTTTGAGTCTATTTTCTCTTATCTTCTGCCTCAAGTACTCCTCTGCGATCAAGCCGTTGTTGCGTAATATTCAGTGTCCGTAAATACTGATGCAGTGGGCGGGGTTACTGTGCATGTCCTTGTTCCCTTCGTGGTTATGGGCGTGGCCTTTTGTACTACGAACAAGCGAATGTTACAGAGTTGTCATCTGTTCTTCAGCTCTTTTTTGATGAATTATTTCGTTAAGGTAATACAGCCGAATGATCATATGTCCCGTTTAGATGTATGTTATTCACATAATAGGCTAAAATGCTTCTTGTTTTGCAGGTGCTTTTATAAAAACGCTTTCTTATGGCCATATGGCAATGTTTTGCTGTGTAGCTAACGTGGATGAGACTACTAAACAACAAACAGAGCGCGAATCGAATCGAATCGAACACGTTTTGTTGTTTATTTTCAAGCTGTAAGTGTAACCTGCGTCCCTACTTGCTGTGTTTTCTTGTTTTGCTGCAGCGTAACTTTCACAACTTTTCGTAGCGTTTATTGACTGCATTGACTCAGATTTCGTAAGATGCATTTATAAATAAAGATTTGTTTCATATTCTCTGGTGTTCTTTTGTCAAGAGCTTATAGCAATTCAGAAGAACAATGAGCAGCTTTGAGGAGTTGTTTTATACTGGCATGGAGTTGGTTTGACGCTGGACATTCGATATTTGTGAATTTAGGGACCGTCTCTAAAGTTACATACACATTCAATTTTTAAAGCTCAATAGCATTTGAAGGGAATTACTTACAGACACAAAACTTACTGTACAGTTTTCATGAGTGTGTCAGATATAATGCACACCTTTTTGATTTTTGATATTTATTATAATAAACCGTAAAATCATATGTGAATCTTGCCATGTGTTTCACTACTATATGGACTCAATCATGAAAATACAATTTTTAAAGCTCAATAGCATTTGAAGGGAATTACTTACAGACACAAAACTTACTGTACAGTTTTCATGACTGTGTCAGATATTATGCACACCTTTTTGATGTTTGATATTTATTATAATAAACTGTAAAATCATATGCAAATATTTCTATTTGTTCACTACTTTATGGACTCAATCATGAAAATACAATATTTAAAGCTCAATAGCATTTGAAGGGAATTACTTACAGACACAAAACTTACTGTACAGTGTCCATGAGTGTGTCAGTTATTATACACACCTTTTTGATTTTTGATATTTAAAATAATAAACCATAAAATCATATGCGAATTTTGCTATTTGTTTCACTACTTTATGGACTCAATTATGAAAATAAATTTTTTAAAGCTCAATAGCATTTGAAGGGAATTACTTACAGACACAAAACTTACTGTAAGGTTTTCATGAGTGTGTCAGTTATAATGCACACCTTTTTGATTTTAGATATTTAAAATAATAAACCGTAAATCATATGTGAATTTTGCCATGTGTTTCACTACTATATGGACTCATTCATGAAAATACAATTTTTAAAGCTCAATAGCATTTGAAGGGAATTACTTACAGACACAAAACTTACTGTACAGTGTTCATGAGTGTGTCAGATATAATGCACAACTTTTTTTTATTTTGATATTTATTATAATAAACCGTAAAATCATATGTGAATCTTGCCATGTGTTTCACTACTATATGGACTCAATCATGAAAATACATTTTTTAAAGCTCAATAGCATTTGAAGGGAATTACTTACAGACACAAAACTAACTGTACAGTGTTCATGAGTGTGTCAGTTATAATGCACACCTTTTTGATGTTTGATATTTATTATAATAAACCGTAAAATCATATGTGAATCTTGCCATGTGTTTCACTACTATATGGACTCAATCATGAAAATACAATTTTTAAAGCTCAATAGCATTTGAAGGGAATTACTTACAGACACAAAACTTACTGTACAGTTTTCATGAGTGTGTCAGATATAATGCACACCTTTTTGATTTTTGATATTTATTATAATAAACCGTAAAATCATATGTGAATCTTGCCATGTGTTTCACTACTATATGGACTCAATCATGAAAATACAATTTTTAAAGCTCAATAGCATTTGAAGGGAATTACTTACAGACACAAAACTTACTGTACAGTTTTCATGACTGTGTCAGATATTATGCACACCTTTTTGATGTTTGATATTTATTATAATAAACTGTAAAATCATATGCAAATATTTCTATTTGTTCACTACTTTATGGACTCAATCATGAAAATACAATATTTAAAGCTCAATAGCATTTGAAGGGAATTACTTACAGACACAAAACTTACTGTACAGTTTTCATGAGTGTGTCAGTTATTATGCACACCTTTTTGATGTTTGATATTTATTATAATAAACTGTAAAATCATATGCAAATATTGCTATTTGTTCACTACTTTATGGACTCAATCATGAAAATACAATTTTTAAAGCTCAATAGCATTTGAAGGGAATTACTTACAGACACAAAACTTACTGTACAGTGTCCATGAGTGTGTCAGTTATTATACACACCTTTTTGATTTTTGATATTTAAAATAATAAACCATAAAATCATATGCGAATTTTGCTATTTGTTTCACTACTTTATGGACTCAATTATGAAAATAAATTTTTTAAAGCTCAATAGCATTTGAAGGGAATTACTTACAGACACAAAACTTACTGTAAGGTTTTCATGAGTGTGTCAGTTATAATGCACACCTTTTTGATTTTAGATATTTAAAATAATAAACCGTAAATCATATGTGAATTTTGCCATGTGTTTCACTACTATATGGACTCATTCATGAAAATACAATTTTTAAAGCTCAATAGCATTTGAAGGGAATTACTTACAGACACAAAACTTACTGTACAGTGTTCATGAGTGTGTCAGATATAATGCACAACTTTTTTTTATTTTGATATTTATTATAATAAACCGTAAAATCATATGTGAATCTTGCCATGTGTTTCACTACTATATGGACTCAATCATGAAAATACATTTTTTAAAGCTCAATAGCATTTGAAGGGAATTACTTACAGACACAAAACTAACTGTACAGTGTTCATGAGTGTGTCAGTTATAATGCACACCTTTTTGATGTTTGATATTTATTATAATAAACCGTAAAATCATATGTGAATCTTGCCATGTGTTTCACTACTATATGGACTCAATCATGAAAATACAATTTTTAAAGCTCAATAGCATTTGAAGGGAATTACTTACAGACACAAAACTTACTGTACAGTTTTCATGAGTGTGTCAGATATAATGCACACCTTTTTGATTTTTGATATTTATTATAATAAACCGTAAAATCATATGTGAATCTTGCCATGTGTTTCACTACTATATGGACTCAATCATGAAAATACAATTTTTAAAGCTCAATAGCATTTGAAGGGAATTACTTACAGACAAAAAACTTACTGTACAGTTTTCATGACTGTGTCAGATATTATGCACACCTTTTTGATGTTTGATATTTATTATAATAAACTGTAAAATCATATGCAAATATTTCTATTTGTTCACTACTTTATGGACTCAATCATGAAAATACAATATTTAAAGCTCAATAGCATTTGAAGGGAATTACTTACAGACACAAAACTTACTGTACAGTTTTCATGAGTGTGTCAGTTATTATGCACACCTTTTTGATGTTTGATATTTATTATAATAAACTGTAAAATCATATGCAAATATTGCTATTTGTTCACTACTTTATGGACTCAATCATGAAAATACAATTTTTAAAGCTCAATAGCATTTGAAGGGAATTACTTACAGACACAAAACTTACTGTACAGTGTCCATGAGTGTGTCAGTTATTATACACACCTTTTTGATTTTTGATATTTAAAATAATAAACCATAAAATCATATGCGAATTTTGCTATTTGTTTCACTACTTTATGGACTCAATTATGAAAATAAATTTTTTAAAGCTCAATAGCATTTGAAGGGAATTACTTACAGACACAAAACTTACTGTAAGGTTTTCATGAGTGTGTCAGTTATAATGCACACCTTTTTGATTTTAGATATTTAAAATAATAAACCGTAAATCATATGTGAATTTTGCCATGTGTTTCACTACTATATGGACTCATTCATGAAAATACAATTTTTAAAGCTCAATAGCATTTGAAGGGAATTACTTACAGACACAAAACTTACTGTACAGTGTTCATGAGTGTGTCAGATATAATGCACAACTTTTTTTTATTTTGATATTTATTATAATAAACCGTAAAATCATATGTGAATCTTGCCATGTGTTTCACTACTATATGGACTCAATCATGAAAATACATTTTTTAAAGCTCAATAGCATTTGAAGGGAATTACTTACAGACACAAAACTAACTGTACAGTGTTCATGAGTGTGTCAGTTATAATGCACACCTTTTTGATGTTTGATATTTATTATAATAAACCGTAAAATCATATGCAAATTTTGAAATGTGTTCCACTACTGTATGAACTCATTCACAAAAATACAATTTTTAAAGCTCAATAGCATTTGAAGGGAATTACTTACAGACACAAAACTTACTGTAAAGTTTTCATGAGTGTGTCAGATATAATGCACACCTTTTTGATATTTGATATTTATTATAATAAACCATAAAATCATATGCAAATATTTCTATTTGTTCACTTCTTTATGGACTCAATCATGAAAATACAATATTTAAAGCTCAATAGCATTTGAAGGGAATTACTTACAGACACAAAACTTACTGTACAGTTTTCATGAGTGTGTCAGTTATAATGCACACCTTTTTGATTTTTGATATTTAAAATAATAAACTGTAAAATAATATGCAAATTTTGCCATGTGTTTAACTACTGTATGAACTCATTCACAAAAATATTTTTTTTAAAGCTCAATAGCATTTGAAGGGAATTACTGACAGACACAAAACTTACTGTACAGTGTTCATGAGTGTGTCAGTTATAATGCACACCTTTTTGATTTTTGATATTTATTATAATAAACTGTCAAATCATACTCAAATATTGCATGGACTCATTCACAAAAATACAATTTTTAAAGCTCAATAGCATTTGAAGGGAATTACTTACAGACACAAATCTAAAGCTATAATGCACAACTTTTTTATTATGATAAACCATCAATTCATATGCAAATATTTCTGTGTTTTCACAGATAGAACGTCCAGGATTCTGAGTTAAACTTCACTTTGGCAGTGATTATGATGTGTCCTCTTTCTTTGAGAGTGTGCAGAGCTTACAGACTTTGTATCAAACCACAAAACTAGGCAGTTAGTGGCAACAAAATAGAAAGCGTTTAAAATAGTCAATTGGTTGCAATAAAAAATGGACTTTTGCAGGCACTTTTATCAGATTTCCTTTTATTTTTTACTGTTTTTGTTATAAACATTCAGTGCATTTAAGAGATTTTGATCAGGCCATGCATTTCTTTGGAATCATGCAGTTAACAGCTTCATAAAGGAGAACATTTATAAAGTTTTATATAACTTTAGTTTTCTTAAGCAAGAAAATTAGAGATTCTAAATTATTTACATAGGCAGCACTTCCACTCTACTTTCTGAGCCCTGTGGAACTGCCTGTCTGACATACAAACGCATGCCACGTAAAAACGTGTTTCAGAACATGCTTCAAAACGTGCAGTTTTTAAACAGGGCATAAAAATGGTATAATGAAATGCAACATTACTGTCTGTTTACCGTTAATCACTCTAACATGTTTTTTCATCCTCTATCTGTTGGGTTCCGGGGCTAGCACATCATTATTTGTTTTGTCATGTGTGTGAATGTTCGAACATGTGGAGATCGCTTGTTGGCTCCACGTGTTAGCTGTCCACCTGGTATCAATCACACTTACCCCTTTAAAGCCACCACCACTTCTCACTTTCCCTTGTCAGCTCCTAGTCGAAGTCTTGTCTTGCTAATTGAAGTTTCTGATATAGTTCCTGATTAGCATTTTTTCAGTCTTGTCGTGTGAGTGTGGTGTCCCGTTTGAATTGTGGTCCTGGGATCCTTTTTCTCCCGTGTATATTTTTAGCCCTCGGTCCAGTCTCAGTAACTGTGTTGCCTTATTTTTTTCTCTCTCCAGGCGACATTGTGTTGCCACCTTTATTTTTCCCCTTCCAATTTTTGGCATCTCATCGGTCACGTTGACACCACCCTCAACCCAGTGCCAATGGACTAGAAGTCTACCTGCCTTCGCCCTTTCCGAGGGCTCAGGGACTCTCCCACCTCTCACCCCGCTGTTGTTCCGGTTCTGGGTACACCTGCAACACCAGCTCATCCGTGCCAAGGCTCTCCGAGATTAAAGCTCGCTATCCACCTTCTGCACCTTCGTTGTTGGCTCCACTCCTCCTCCGTCTCGGCTGATGCTGCCGTACACTGGGCCTTACCCCAGTTGGCCTCGCAGTCAACCAACACTTGCTGGACCTGCCGTAGAGCATTTCTCCTACAAACTCTTACCTAGTCTGAATTGTGTGTCTTGCAATATAGCATCTTTTACCCGCAATTGAATCCTTGTGTTTTCTGACAAACCCTGACGCTATCACCCACGGAATGCATAAGAATCCTCCATGCTCCCTCATCTGTCTCCAGTCAGCCATCATGCACATTTGTCAGGTATCTTTGCATCAATGCCACACACTAGCTGAGGTAGCACTGCCAGTGAGTCTAGTTCATGCATTGGACTTAGCTTGGGCATACCTTGCCTGTATACCTACCTGTGACTCCTGTAAAGCGTCATCCTCTGATTCTCTATCATCCTCCATTGACACCATCTATCAAGGACAATATACCATTCAAATTGAATTTTATCACTGACATTCAATCATGTGTGTGGGCAACCATTTGAAACTGTTTAAACTTGATGGTGTTGCACTCAGTGTGTGTGTTTACCTGACAGAAGTCCAGTCCGGCACATGATGCACAAAATGACGAGTTCACCTACTGTCAATCACTTTCAGGAATAAGTTGAGGTTGTATGATAATTGCAACACAAATTAAGATATGTTTATGAAAGTTTGTAACCAAACATTTTCAGGTAACCATTAAATCCCACAGTGGGAAACAAAAGTACTACAAGAAATTTCTATTTGTTTTCCAAAGAAGTCCCTGTCATTTCATCACCCTGCTCTCTTGTTCTTCTGTTAACGACTTCAATAGCCCAGGATAACTCCCATCTCGAGCATCCCGTTTCTCGCTCCAATGATGGGCGCCTCTGCATTGGGATCCGCGGCCCCCAGGAATTGACCTGGAATTCACTGGAGTTCTAATCACTGTCGTCTGCATTAGTCTCACCTCCAATGGGGCTAAACCCTCAAGGATATCATGCCTAATGTCAACACATGTGTTCTATGTAACATGAAAATACTGTAACGTATTTAAACAGGAGTCCTCTTTTATACCAGTTGAGCTTGGGTCATTAAGTGTGACATGTGGCTGATAATTTCCTTCTGAGCGCACCTCAAACTCCTCTTCATCGTAAACAGACTGAGCAACTGTTTTGTCAACTGTGCAAAAGTGACAAAACTTGTTCACTGTAAAGCTCTCCAAATATCCACAAAGAGAATGAATAGCTAAATTGTCAGCAGTGAAGACACAGATTGTTCCAAACAGTGGAAAATGTTGTCCTTTCATCTCCACCTGTACACCAAAACTTTCAAGAATTCTTATATCCTCCAACAGTGGTTCAAAAATTCTACCAAATCCATATACCTCTCTGTCCAAAGAATTAAGTGGATATTTGAAAGTGATGAATTGCATTCCGGTGGCAGACTAAAATAAAAAGCGGCCATTTCCGAATTTTTGTTTTGGACCTTAAAGGGTTTGTAGTTTCAAAATCATCAAAATACAGTTGTATTTGGAGTGCTTGAGGACATTTTCTACACAATGAGTGTTGTATAGGTTTAAGGAATGTTAGGTTCTGATTTCACAAAATTGAGTAAATCCCCCTGGGTGCCGGTCAGAGCAAAACAAACGAATAGACAGGTTTGTCGTTTCATGCAGTGTATTGAAGGCAAATGGTATCATCACAGCCAGAGGTATCCGTTGCAGAGTTTCTACAGTTCTTTCTAGCACCTCTTGTGTACAAGTAATACTTCTTGCTACATACCTTACAGTTGTATTTGATAAGGAATACATTTTGGCCAAAAAAGAGGCCACAACGTCAGTAGGTGTGGTAGTGTTACATTTGAACAGCGGCTGGCATTTCCTTAATATTAGATGTCCCTGGCTCAGATATATCTAATAAACTTTGGTCAATAGTTTAAAATGACACATTGTCCATTTGTGTTGCTGTGGACTGGTGATCTCTATGAAGATTTTTGGAAAATTAATTAATGGTATGGTATGTCCTTGGGCAACCATCTTGGCTGCAGATAATAGTAAAGTCCTGTCCATCTGATAATGCACATATTTCATGTAGATGCCAAATTACTTTCTTTTCTTCAGTGGATATTGATTGTCTGTACTTTGGGCATATGTACATTCTTCTGTGATTCACTGTACAGCCTGAAGTTTTGAGATCTAAGTTTTTTGAGTTCTAGTACCGTGGCTCTTCTGTTGGTTGAAATGGGCACGTCATGTATTCAAAGAAGGTGAACTCAGAGCTGAGTTGTGGTGGATAGGACACGTTGCACACCCAGTAGAGCTTGAAGAGCTTGTCCACAGCACATGTCAAGCCATCATCTACCGGAATGGTCACTCTGTCATTTCTCGCATAGATGACAAACTGTCGTGTTAAACTACTAAAACTGCCGATGTAGATTAGCTGTGTTTGGGTCCTTGATGTGGTCTTGATGTGCGGAAGAGGGATGCAATAATGGTTCCAGACCTGGAAGAGAAAATAATAGAAGTTAAAAAGATATACCTCATTAGGTAAAATATAAGGTATTATTTTGCAACAGTTCTTGCAAACCATACCGGCGAGTAAAGTCAAGTAGAAATGAAACTCCTGATCTAACACTGCAGCGACTCCCAGGCAATGGTGGCAGAAGATGTGTGAGCAGCATTGTTTAGCACTTTTCATCTGAAAATGAAATAACAGATTATTTATTATTCTGATCTTGTTTGCCTGTGTCGAGTATCCTTTATTAATGAAGTCTGCATTGGAATTAGTCTTTTAATACCACCATTTTAAAGCGCTAAATCTGTACCACCTAACGCACTTTCTTTTATAATGGTTTATTATGAAAAACATGTGGAAAATAGAAACTTTGTGTTGTTTCGCTCATCTCTTTACCTGTACATAGAATGTTTTACAGTATGTATTAAGTATGTAATGAATTTGGTCTTTTTAAAAACACTTTCTGAAAGCTTTAGCGATTTTAACTATTTTAACATTTTAATTACATTAACACTTTACACTACAAATTTACACTTTGTTAAAAATACCAAGATATACTCTGTATATCGCCACTCATTCCAAAATTTCAGAGGTATACATTTTGGTTACCGAGCTCTATTATCAATACAATAGAAGTATCAGCATAAATATCTGTACATACCATCTTTTTTTTCCTTCTATTCCTTCTAGAAGGGATGCAACAACACCACCTTCGTTGGTAATGACGGCTTTAAGCTTTGGAACAATGCGGGCTTCTCATCGTCTGATAAACAGATCTGTCTTTGCATCTGTTTTGCCAAACTCGACATCTAGCTTAAAGAGATACAAAATCAGAATGTCTGCACTGTCTTTTAAAATAACTTAAAGTAAAAAATGAAATCTACCAGACTAGGCACATCCAAGAAGCGTGGGTATTCATTAAAGATTTCACTTAAGGTGGGACTCTCCTTGGAAATCAATGATCTACGCCCAATGTATGTCTTCTCCATTGCTGATTTGAGTGAAGGCATGTTTTCTGTAGTGGGCCGAAGTCGCTTCATTAATGTGACCCACTCCATAATCACATTGCACTGCTTTCCCTCTGGTCGTCTTCTAATGCTGGTCCAGTATCGCAGCCTACCTTACGTTTTGAGTAACGACGCTGACATGCCTCTATCTTTCACCGGATATTGCGTAGCCTCATTTCGAGGAATCCAGAATGTGAGTGTGAATCATACAAATACCTTAATAATCAAACACAATTTTTAGAATACTGACAATAAAATACACACAATAATAATCATTAAATAACCACAGGACTTCAGCTTCTAACAAAGAGTCAGATGATATAAGCAATTTAAAGGCCACTAGTCACAGAATTCAAGAACAAATCTGGATGCTTTCGTTAATTTCTAGAAATCATTAAATTTTATTTACAAATTCTTCTCCCTTTCCTCTAATCTGAACGTTTAAGGAAGGGAAAGAGGTTATGATGTGTTTAGCTAAAGAAAGCTTTTCAGCATTGGACAGCTAACTGATGGGAGAAACAGAGAACAGAAAAATTCAGACATCGAAGGGCCTGACATGATGCTACATCAGGTGATGTCAGTGGCTTATTTTAAACAAACAGCTATTTTTCATTTCTGGTTAAATCTTTTATTAAAGAGTCATTGCATGAACTTCAATAATTCAACATTTTGTAAGGTTTTGTAACGAAAACCACACTGTTCCTCCTGAATCCGAGGTTCTACCATCGGACGGATTCTCCTCTCCAGTACCCTGGCATACACTTTCCCGGGGAGGCTGAAAAGTGTGATCCCCGATAGTTGGAGCACACCCTCCGGTCCCCCTTCTTAAAAAGAGGGACCACCACCCCGGTCTGCAAGTCCAGGGGCACTGTCCCCGACCGCCACGCGATGCTGCAGAGGCGTGTCAGCCAAGACAGCCCAACAACATCCAGAGACTTGAGGTACTCAGGGCGGATCTCGTCCACCCCCGGTGCCCTGCCACCGAGGAGTTTCTTGGCTACCTCGGTGACTTCAGCCCGGGTGATGGGCGAGTCCACCTCCGAGCCTTCAGCCTCTGCTTCCTCAATGGAAGACGTGACGGCGGGATTGAGGAGATCCCCGGTCGAGGTCAACAGCTGCCCCCCTCCACTGTAAACAGCATTGGTAGGGCACTGCTTACCCCTCCTGAGGCGCCGGACGGTTTGCCAGAATCTCTTCGAGGCCAACCGATAGTCCTTCTCCATGGCCTCACCAAACTCCTCCCAGGCCCGAGTTTTTGCGTCCCGGGCTGCAGTCCGCTTGGCCTGTCGGTACCTGTCAGCTGCCTCGGGAGACCCACAAGCCAGCCAGGCCCGATAGGACTCCTTCTTCAGCTTGACGACATCCCTTACTTCCGGTGTCCACCACCGGGTTCAGGGATTGCCGCCTCGACAGGCACCGGAGACCTTACGGCCACAGCTCCGAGTGGCCGCGTTGACAATGGAGGTGGAGAACATGGTCCACTCGGACTCAATGTCTCCAGACTCCCTCGCGATCTGGTCGAAGCTCTGCCGGAGGTGGGAGTTGAAGATCTCTCTGACAGGTGATTCGGCCAAATGTTCCCAACAGACCCTCACAGTACGTTTGGGTCTGCCGAGTCTATCCAGCTTCCTCCCCCGCCATCGGATCCAACTCACCACCAGAGGGTGATCAGTTGACAGCTCCGCTCCTCTCTTCACCCGAGTGTCCAAGACATACGGCCGTAGGTCAGATGAAATCACCACAAAGTCGATCATCGACCCTCGGCCAAGGGTGTCCTGGTGCCATATGCACTGATGGACACCCTTATGCTTGAACATGGTGTTCGTTATGGCCAAACTGTAACTAGCACAGAAGTCCAATAACAGAACAACACTAGTGTTCAGATCAGGGGGCCGTTCCCCCCAATCACGCCCCTCCAGGTGTCACTGTCGTTGGTTGCCCACGTGGGCGTTGAAATCCCCCAGCAGAACGACGGAGTCCCCAGCCGGGGCGCTTTCCAACACCTTTCCCAGAGTCTCCAAGAAGGCCGGGTACTCTACACTGCCATTTGGCCCATAGGCGCAAACGACAGTGAGAGACCTATCCCCGAGCCGAAGGCGCAGAGAAACGACCCTCTCGTTCACCGGGGTAAACTCCAACCCATGGCGGCTGAGCTGGGTGGCTATAAGCAACCCACACCAGCCCGCCGCCTCTCGCCATGGGCAACTCCAGAGTGGTGAAGAGTCCATCCTCCCTCGAGACTCCAGTACTCCATTATTTTGCACCGAAACATGCTACATTAAGATAGGATGGAGGGACATGATGGAGGTGAATACCTTTAAAATAAACTGTACAAAATATCAAGACACCGATGCCTACATTATTAAAGATTGTGAAATAAACATTCCTCCAGTGTATGTGGTTTAGCTTTGTGACCATTTAATTTTCACAAAGAGACAGAGAGAGAGAGAGAATTCAAATATATATATACATATACTGAGAGAAAATTTAATAAAAAAATATAAACAAAATACCTGAATTTAACAGGCCAATTATATGCAGTATGATACAATACAGCAATTGTATGAGGTTGGACTTGTGTGCTTGACAGAAAGACCTGAAATCTATCAAAGTTCTTGATTGCTGTATTTTTGTCCACATCAACAAAATCTTGGAAATCAGTGTTATACTTTTGAACTCTGTCAAAAGCTAAATCTAGCTGGTCTATAAATGACACAATATAGGAGTTGTTCAACACTGTAAACAGTGTAAATCTTCTTTGAGCTCTCTTTTCCATTTTTAAACACAGCAGCAAGAACTCTGACAGATTCCAGTTCAAACGTCGGGTCCTCGAGAAAAAAAGAAATTTAGTTATGCATTTTATAGCATGATGAGTTTGCAAACAAGTCTTAAAACACATCTGACTGACTACATACATTTAGGCTATTAAAACTTTCTAACAGCGATAAAATATGCGCCACTTCATTATAGTTTTTGCGCGAGAGCGCCCCCTGCCGTTCGGATGTAGTGGCATTTAACCGTAATTTATTATGAAATTGAGCATAAGAATCACAAAATTAATCGTGATTGAAAGGTATTCAAAGCGCACACACTCCATCAAGTAGTCGTGCTGAATGACATTTACCTATGTGAAATCACCACAGTTGTAACCTAATATAAGCAAATTCAAGTAGATTGAATTTAGGTTTGTTTTAAACAATTCAATTCAATTCAAGTTTATTTATATAGCGCTTTTCACAATGTGTATTGTTTCAAAGCAGCTTTACAGGGGCAAACAGGAAAAACAGATAAGTTAAAACACAGCACAGTGCATGGTATTAATACAACGAGTAAGATCATTCTAATAAATAATATCTAGTTTATAAATAAATAAATGAATGAATGCAGTCTCCCGGTGAGCAGGCCAACACTGCCCTGCTGTGGCAAGGAACCCAAACTCCAATGATTGATTAATGGAGAAAAATACCTCGGGGGAAACCAGGCTCAACCGGGAGGGCCAGATCCCCTCTGACGTGTCATAGCTGCACTGACTGCTGACATGTGGTTAAGGTTTAGCATTTCATACCAAATATTGTAATTTCAGCATTAATAAGACAAATAGTCCGTCTTTGCTCTTGGTTGGGGATGTAGTGGTCTGAGCTGGGATGGTCCGATGGTCATATTTCTCTCGGCTTGTGGTGGAATTGCCTTAGATGGAGCTGGGATGGTCAGTCAGTCTGCAGCTGGCGTAATCTCAAATTTGGGATGGGCATCTGTCGGTCATCTGGACATTGTGGAACTTCTTCCTACCTCGGGATGGGCATCCCGAGGCAGAGGCGGAAAGAGAATAAAGAGGATAATTAGCGTAGCTGCTGTTCATTAACTATGCATTAAGTGAAAGCTTGGCTGAAAAGATGTGTCTTTAATCTAGATTTAAATGGGGAGAGTGTGTCTGACCCTCGAATATTATCAGGAAGGCTATTCCAGAGTTTAGGTGCTACGTATGAGAAAGCTCGTCCCTCTTTGGTAGATTTTGTTATTCTAGATGTTGTCAAAAGTCCTAAGTTTTGAGATCTTAGAGAGCGTGATGGGTTGTAACGTGATAAAAGCTTGGTTAAGTAAGTAGGTGCTAAACCGTTCAGCGCTTTTTAAGTAATTAAAAGAATTTTGATTTTTAACAGAGTGAACGACAGCAACATAAGTTTAGCAGGTGATGTTTAGCATCACTGTTAGCATACAATACATGCCCATCGTAGATGGAGCAAGGTGAGATGAACTATTAACTAGTTAGTCAAAAAAAGTGCATTTGTGTACATAATGCGTGTTCGTGAAGTCAGCGGAGACATGCTGCGTGCACGTTACTTGTTTTTAGTGTACTGACGGCTGTGACATAAAGGAATGTGCGTGGAATCGACAAGACGTGAGACTGACCGGCCGTTCACCGGTTCCGCCTGATCATGCGAGAAACCAGACGATTCCGGTTCCTGGCTGGTCAATCGGTGCTCTAGTCAAAATGATCGAAGACCAAACCGCATACAGCGAATTCAAGTTCAATGCTAATGTGACCGAAGCTCAGGGGAGGGGAAGGAACTGACAAGAAAACAAGAAGACGAGAATTGATGTAACCAACTACGCCACCCAGTATACCTATCTGGGAAATATAGATTCAAACACACAGGTTCAAATTTCCAATAACTTTAAAGACAATGAGACGTGAATATCAAAGTGTAATTTATTTAAATCAATAATTTGGGAAAACCCAATGCTCATTTAAATAATAATAATTTTAATAATGCAATTAGCAACATGGCTCAGAAAACAGTAAAATAGCAGAGTTTAGTTTAGATCTGCCAACCAGAGTCTGGGCATCGCCAGCAGGGAGGCAGGCTAGGTGTCCGGCTTCCAATGGAGCCACACGTGCTACAACTAAATCAAATACAAATGTGAAATTCACAGCAAGGACAAAACCTAAAGCACAAATAAAAAGAAAACCAAACAAAGCAATTAAGGAACTCCAGTGTATGGCCGCACCAGCCTGCAACCCCCCCTGGTCCTCCCCAACTCCTAGAAGCAAACACCAAAAAAACAATTTCTTATAACGAAATAGACAGGATGGAAATACAATAATCTTTCCAAAGCAAAACAATGTGAAATGAGAATGAGAAACCCTACACCCACAGGTACACCGGAACACCAGTCCACACAGGAAGTTAGCTGAAACAGTGACGCCACATCCCCCAACCTGAGCAGCCCCTTTATATAGAGCCCATTCAGAAACATACTTATAATGGGCGTGGCATCAATGCAGCAATCCCATTTCACCACACTAACGTCATTACGTCATTATCACTTGAGGCGTGAACGAGCCTGATTCTTCAGATTTTTTTTTTTCATAGGCCTACTCTAGTCAGACTTCTGCTATTAGTACAGTAGTTTAAAGGTGGTTTAATAAATAACGATAGAACAGTATAGACATTATAGACAGTATATGACATTATTTATTCACATGTGTCTGGTCCCATCCCCAAGTTGCCAACTTAACACTGAGAAAGCGCGAAGACCTCTCGGCATTAAAATGTACACTCATGGTCATATTTAGTGTTTATAAATGTTCATAAAATTCTAGTGCACAGGAAAACTCGTGATGTCTTTATTTAAACGTGTTTTATAATGCAAACTCACATCACAGACATCAATGCATGTAACGATAGTCGACATCGCCATTTTCCAATTAAACGTAAACATTACTATAAATAGATCCATTCAACTATGTAAATTATCAATTTTATCGACTATTTGTTGTGTATGGTGTGGTGACTTGCAAATTAATAAGTGAATAAAATCTTTAATTTACATGTCTCTCTGAGTCCGACATCTTCCTCCTGATTCCCTCTCAGGCACCAGCCAGGCCAGAGTGAAAAGAGCGGGAACACAAAAAAACACGACGCTTGACGTGATTGGGCAACAATCACAACAGCCGTCAATGCTTTAAATTATTTTTTTATTCAGTTGTAGATTCGTTTTTGTCATATTTATTTGTTTAAAAACTTTTAATGTGTTACCATGTAGAGTATTTTTATTTTTTAAATTACGTCCTCCCTTCAGGGGATAACACATTTACTGTGTTAATCTTTCCAGGGGTATTCTTTAATAAAATGCACACTATGTGTGAGGAAAGGAACGTGTCATTATACTATTAACAAAGTGATGTGGGTTGTTTTTAACACATCAGTTTTTACAGTGTATATGTTAAGTTCCCTGTGGAAGTTTGTTTGTAAATGCGCTTTCACATCTTCATGTGTGTCCCAGTCTGTGCTGTCTATGACACCAGAGTTCTAAAAAATCAGTACTAAAGGAATATTCTACCCCATAAATATAAGAACTTGGTCAGAGTTTGTTGTAAACAGTTGTTTTTCTTTATGTAGTACTGTTCAATGAGGGAAACCAACCTCCATAAAAAATACTCCGCAGCTGTAGGAGTCTTGCTGTGTGGAAAGGTAAATTTGTCCTCCATTCCATTTTATGTCCACCCAGTCATTTTTGCCGAGACAGATTCTTCTCATCTTGAAGTACTCTCTAGGCAGTTTGAATAAAGAAAATAATACATTTTTCAATGTAAAGAAACGATTTTGTGAGTAATTTTAGGGAAATATGACATTTTCTTAGCTGCTTTTCTACAGTATGGGGTTGTCTCTCTTATAGTACAATTGTCTTTCCCTATCCCTAAACCAATGAATCATTCGAGCCATATTTTTGTTTACATGTCTGTACCAAATGCTTTTATATTCATAAAAATGTTCTAATTAATAAAATTTTGAATTCCTTTTTTTCCATCTACACGACATCCTTGGGACACATCATACAGACACATGGCTTCTCGTATCTGTTATTCTGACGACACCCAGATCTACATCTCGTTTCACCCAGACGATGCCACTGCAGCAGCTCGCATTACAACTTGCCATGAGGGCATCTCAGCTTGGATGAAAGGGCATCACCTCCAGCTGAACCCTGCCAAGACAGAACTACTTGTGTTTCCGGCACACCCTACTTTGCAACACGATCTCAACATCCATCTTGGCAATACCACAATCACTCCTTCCAAAACAGCCAGGAACCTCGGAGTCATATCTGATGAACAGCTGTCCTTCAATGATCACATTGCAACAATGTCATGCCGATACGCCTTATTCAACATTATAAAGGTGAGACCCTATCTCACTGACCATGCGGCACAACTCCTTGTCCAAGCCCTGTTAATCTCAAGGTTGGACTACTGCAATGCTCTCCTTGCTGGTCTTCCTGCAAAGGCTATCAAACCACTCCAGCTGGTTCAGAACGCAGCACCACGCCTCGTCTTCCAACAGCCCAAAATGGCTCATGTGACACCCCTTTTCATCTCTCTCCACTGGCTACCGGTCGAAGCCTGTATCAGATTCAAGTCACTAATGCTTGCCTACAGGAAAAACACTCGATCTGCACCGGTTTACTTTAACACCCTCCTGCACTTCTTCACCCCATCAAGATCCCTGTGTTCAGCAAACCAGCGGAGTCTTGTATTGCCTTCTCATAAGGACAGTAAACTATTTGTGTTTTGTAACTATCTACCTTAATTCAACCTAAACATAATGTTACCTTTGAGAGCCTGGTTCTTCGTATTTGATCTCTTGCCCCATGAACTATAACACCTGCTGTGTAGTGATCTAGTATGTAAATTCTCTTGTCTTGACCACATTTGTTCAACAGCACTTGCAAATAGCATTGGATTGTCTATATACAAAAAATATATAAATAAATTACAATTACCTCATCCAGCTTTTCATTGGTTAAACATGCTTAACAATGGCTTAACATTGTCATCTTCACACATAGGTTACTAAATACCTCTTTGTTCACAGTTTGTTTCTTCAATGGTGTTAGGAGCATTTTCAATGCTTTGCATGCTATTTACATTTTTCCTTACCTCCCTCTTGAGCCATTCATGTGGCTGAAGTGATTTCAGCTCTGAATGATGGAGGTGTGACGGTAAGAACTATCTTAGACCACAGAATTTGAATCTGCAATGGAATATCTGCATATATTACTAAAGGTGGTAGTTAACATGCACAAAACATTTACATCATTGTTGAAAATTGCATAATACCTGGGCTGATGTCTCCATTGAATGATCCTCAGATGTTTGCTTTGTCTTTAGTTTTTGTGGTTGAGGCAACATAAGGGTGGATTAAAGTGTATAGAACGATGCTTTGCTGCTCTTTCGGGTAGGGATCTCTTGGCCCATTGCTCCTCTTGCTGGTCAATGGTCTCTTGTTTTGGAGATCCACTTTGAGACAGACTATTAAAACTCTGCATCATCTGGTGCTGTATGTACCTGCCTTGAAGAGAGTTGAATCATCTTTGTAGTGAAATCTGCAGGCAGCAGAATTCTCTTTTTGTGCAATATGTGATTCTTTACAATTGAGAACCACTGATCCACGTGGCAATTTGTTTCCCTTATTTTTATTTCTTTGGTACCCTCTTTGGAGAACCTGCTCAGTCTCTCGAGTAAAATGCCACTCCAAAGTGGGAAAATTCCCATGTAGTTATTCATGAAACATTAATGATCCCTGGGGAGTAGAACCCATTATTTTTGCCACTCTCTGTCTGTGCACACCTGGTTTTTGCAAGAGAACACTTTTAAATAAATTTGTGAAGGGACACTTGCCACAAATCGTCTTGATGTTACTGCTGCTTTCCATGTCTTTTACATATGTTGTAAGTGTTTCGTCCCCAGTAGTAGGTTTTGATTTTAGGATTTTGTCGTCCAGTGTGCTCTTGGCTGCTACAACTCCTTTTGAAGTGTTTGTTGACAAGAACAGCATAGACATGTTCTGAAATATGTTATGTGCCTCTCGCAGGTTAGTGCTGTGAAGAAGACCAAAACTGTAAGTGGCATACTCCTCTTAGGACCTGTTTTTGTTTTTCTCCACTTTTCTGAATCATCATCATTCACACTTTCAATACCATTGTTACTATTCATGTCTCCAGCCTCATCTTCTGTCACGCACAAAAAATCCTCATCCCTTCTTTCTTCTCTACCACTCACTTTACTGTGCTCTGAACTAACATCCTCAACCTCGTCTTCTTCTGCGGTGTTGTTCCTGTCTCCAGCCTCATCTTCTGTCAAGCACAAAACATCCTCATCACTTCTTTCTTCTCTACCACTCACTTTACTGTGCTCCGAACTTACATCCTCTTTAAATACTGAGAAATTAAAAAATTTTCATTTGTTAAGCATGTAATTATTATTATATTAAAAATAAATCACGGTAACATCATGACATTTTTTAAGACTACTACCAATTCAAGAAAAATATTCAATCACATACTGTAATTTATGTTTTATTCTGTATTGTTGTCCACCCCACATTCTTAAAATGTAAATAATTTCAATAGATAATATTTTTTGTATTTAAGAATTGACCTGGCACATTCCATTACATTCCATTCTCTACCGCTTATCCAAACTACCTCGGGTCACGGGGAGCCTGCGCCTATCTCAGGAGTCATCGGGCATCAAGGCAGGATACACCCTGGATGGAGTGCCAACCCATCGCAGGGCACACACACTCACTCATTCACTCACGCACTCACACCCTACGGACAATTTTTCCAGAGATGCCAATCAAGTTCAATTCAATTCAAGTTTATTTATATAGTGCTTTTCACAATGTGTATTGTTTCAAAGCAGCTTTACAGGGGCAAACAGTAAAAACAGAAAAGTTAAAACACAGCACAGTGCATGGTATTTATACAAGGAGTAAGATCATTCTAATAAATAATATCTAGTTTATAAATAAATAAATGAATGAATGAATGCAGTCTCCCGGTGAGCAGGCCAACAATGCCCTGCTGTTGCGAGGAACCCAAACTCCAATGATTGATTAATGGAGAAAAAACCTCGGGAGAAACCAGGCTCAACCGGGAGGGCCAGATCCCCTCTGACGTGTCAGAGCTGCACTCAGAGTGCTGACATGTCGTTTTGGTCTAGCATTTAATACCAAATATTGTAACTTCAGCATTAATAAGACAAATAGTCCTTCTTTGCTCTCGGTTGGGGATGTAGTGGTCTGAGCTGGGATGGTCCGATGGTCATATTTCTCTTGGCTGGTGGTGGAATTGCCTTAGATGAAGCTGGGATGGTCAGTCAGTCTGCAGCTGTAGCTGGCGTAATCTCAAATTTGGGATGGGCATCTGTCGGTCATCTGGACATGGTGGAACTTCTTCCTACCTCAGGATGGGCATCCCGAGGCAGAGGCGGAAAGGGAATAAAGAGGATAATTAGCGTAGCTGCTGTTCATTAACTATGCATTAAGTGAAAGCTTGGCTGAAAAGATGTGTCTTTAATCTAGATTTAAATTGGGAGAGTGTGTCTGACCCTCGAATAGTATCAGGAAGGCTATTCCAGAGTTTAGGTGCTACGTATGAGAAAGCTCGTCCCCCTTTGGTGGATTTTGTTATTCTAGGTGTTGTCAAAAGTCCTAAGTTTTGAGATCTTAGAGAGCGTGATGGGTTGTAACGTGATAAAAGCTCGGTTAAGTAAGTAGGTGCTAAACCGTTCAGGGCTTTGTAAGTAATTAAAATAATTTTAAAATCAATACGATACTTAATGGGTAGCCAGTGAAGCGATGATAAAACTGGGGTTATGTGATCGTATTTTCTTGACCTGGCAAGAACTCTGGCAGCTGCATTCTGAACTAACTGTAGTTTGTTTATCGATGATACAGGACAACCACTAAGTAGAGCATTACAATAGTTAAGCCGTGAGGTCACAAATGCATGAATAAGCTTTTCTGCGTCTGCAACACATAAACTATTTCGTAATATGGCAACATTTCTAAGGTGGAAGAAGGCTGTTTTTGTGATATTTGAGATGTGATTTTTGAATGACAGGTTGCCGTCTAATATAACGCCTAGGTCTTTAACTGTATTTGTTGGAGTAACAGTGCAGCTTTCAATTTGCAGGCTGTAATCGGAGATATTCTGTTTACTTGATTTTGGTGCTATAAGTAATATTTCTGTTTTGCTAGAGTTTAAAACGAGGAAATTACTAGTCATCCAATGTTTTATGTCCTCGATGCACTCTGCCAGTTTGGATAGCTTAAAGGAATCATCTGGTCTTGATGAGATATATAGCTGAGTATCATCTGCATAACAGTGGAAGCTAATTCCATGTTTTCTAATAATGTTGCCGAGGGGCAGCATGTATATGGAGAAAAGCAGGGGTCCTAAAACCGATCCCTGAGGTAATCCATAATTTACTTGTCTAAGATTTGACGATTTCCCATTTAAATGGACGTATTGATATCTGTCTGTTAAGTAAGATCTGAACCATTGCAGTGCCTGTCCCTGAACACCGGTATAATTGTGTAAATGATCTAGTAGTATTTTATGGTCTACAGTATCGAAAGTAGCACTAAGGTCAAGCAGGACTAAGAGTGAGATGTTACCTTTATCTGAAGCAATAAGGAGGTCATTTGTAATTCTAACGAGCGCAGTTTCAGTGATGCGGTCTAAAGCCAGACTGAAACTTTTCGTTCATGTCATTATTTTGTAGGAAGGTACACAGTTGAGTTGACACTACTTTTTCTAGTATTTTAGACAAGTACGGGAGATTAGAAATCGGTCTATAGCTTCCAAGTTCATTGGGGTCTAAGTTTGGTTTTTTGATAAGAGGCTTAATTACAGCCAGCTTAAAGGGACCTGGGACATGTCCTAGATTAATTGACGAGTTGATTATGTTACAAATGGGCTCAATTACAGCAGGTAGTAACTCTTTTAATAAAGTAGTCGGTATGGGGTCTAATAAGCATGTTGTCGGTTTGGATGTTGCAATAATTTTAATTAAATCTTCCCGATTTATAGGAGAAAAACACTCTAGCTTTTCTTTTTGGGTGACGGTTGAAACTAATTCTTCCGACACACTTGGAGGTTTGGTTTTAGCTATGTTGTCTCGTATTATTTCGATTTTCTAAAAAACTTCATGAATTCATTGCTGCCAAGGTGCGGTGGAATACCCAGGTCAGGTGGAGTCTGTTTGTTTGTTAGTTTAGCAATTGTACTAAATAAAAACCTTGGATTGTTTTTGTTATTTTCTATGAGTTTACGGAGGTGCTCGGCTTTTGCTGCTTTTAGTGCCTTTTTGTAACAGCTTGCACTCTCTTTCCATGCAATTTTAAAGACCTCTAATTGGGTTTGTTTCCAATCAACCTACCATGCATGTCTTTGGACCAGGGAAGGAAACCGGAGTACCCGGAGGAAACCCCCGAGGCACGGGGAGAACATGCAAACTCCACACACACAGGTCGGAAGCGGGAATGACCTGGCACATTTCTTTGTGAAATAAAAATATCTTTCATGTGAAATAACAAAACTAAACTGCCATTTTAAAACAATTCCAAATCAAATAATAAATGTCTTATATAAACAATCTGATTTTATTGTATTTTTTACATTTAAGAAATACCAGCAGATCTGCATTTTCCAATTTTCCAGTAAACACCTAGCACTGTTCAAACCATCCGAATACTTAAACAATGTGGCCAATGCATGTTCTTTAATGCTTGGGCTAATTTATGTATTAAACTTTGCCTACCCACAAGACATGAGATACACTTTTGAAGTTTTTGAAAAGATTATCATGAAGCTAGACGCAAACAAGCTGTCAAACAGTATGAACTTGAGGTCAGGACCAAGATGTGTTACTTATGTATCCTCTATAATGTTGCACTTTTATTCAATAGAAATATTCAATGTTTGCAGGCCCAGATGGACCGAATATATTTTGTTCAAAAGCCCCTTTTTGGCTTCAAACACTATTTTATTTTATATTAAAATTTGGTTTAGAAAACAAGCTATAGTTTACATTTACGCAATTGGCAGACGCTTTTATCCAAAGCGACTTACATTTCATTATCCTATACATTTCTACATAGGTATGTGCAATCCCCTGGGATCGAACCCACAACCTTGCTCTTACCACTGAGCTACAGGAAAGCTATAGTTGGTCACAGTTTTGACAGTTTGTGTTATTTTCTATTCTTCATGACTTTAGACCTGTTCCATCAGGTCTCAGGTCTAACCACCTGTCTGCTTATCTATCTCTGTGTGTGTGCGCTTGTTTTCTTGCGCGTGGCTTTGTTTTGACGGTTGCCATATGACCCCTCTCTGAAGTCGCTGAATTTCCTTTGCGCTTCGGATGATTTCAGTGTAAAAAAAAAAAAGGGGAAACATTAAACAATCTAGTTCACTTATTTACCATGCACAATAAGTCCAGTAGGTAAAACTGTGTTTTACTCCGTATACAACATTTTAAACATAATCAAGAATGTTTTTTAGCGTTTAAATAATGTAAGAGTTGTTCTATACATCCCATGTTTCCCAATGTCCTGCAAAGAAGCTTTTTTTTAGCCATGACCTTTAGGCGATCTTCATTTGAATAAGCCGAACAGAGCTCCATTTCAAAACATCACTCAACAGACATAAAAGTAAATATCAACCTCAACATTTGTATGCTTGATGTTATTTCCTATAGTGTCTCACGCATTCATTTCCATATCAGCTTCTTGTGGAAGTTAGATGAACCAAACCTCGCCAAATTAGGAGCAAAACTCGAGAGATTGTAGCTTTGAATTTAAGAATGTGCAAAAGAAAAATCGTAATGTTGAGATTTGCACTCGTGGATAATCACAAACATTTCTCCAAAATTTGAAGTTGCAGATAAATAGTCACAAGTGTGATATTGATTTAGTGCTATAAACATGTATTGATTCAATGGTTTCTCTCTGCCATCTTGCTGGGCTATAAAGTTGTTAAAGAAATGTTGAGTGTGCAAATACTGTTACATTGAAACTGTCAAAGCCGAACTTTCTGTAAAGAAATCTCTTTAATACTGATTCAAATATTGAAATTGTTTAGTGAAATTAATGGTTGAATTTAAGATTTTAAGATTTTAAGACCCCAGCCTGCATGGTTTTGACAGACTGGCTCACATTTTTATTTCCACACTTTATTTTCACAATTAATCTTGATCCAAAGGACCTTTACAAAAAAAAGAAAGTCTCAGTTGGATCAGCGCTGGTTATTTTAAAGTTTATTATAATTCATTCTGTTATGCTGCTGATACAGACTGACGCACGTCAATATGCAAATATGGACTTTTTCTAGAGAAATACCCAAATGATGTGAGGGGCTGAAGATCAGATAATATAATGACATATAAACACACAGAGAGCGAGAAACAGCAGCAGATTCAGGAGAGAAACACACAAGAGATGAAAGGTAAGAAGTATTCACATTCTCATTCGCTCTAAAATAATTATTTTGATTCTTTTTAAAGTTATTCTTTTTGATATGACTCTGTTTAGCATAGTATAGCATGTAAAGTGAAGACTTTAAAATATCTGATGTGGTCAATGTGTTTTTTTTCTTCCCCTCAGCAATGGCTCAGACTCTATATTTTAGTCTTCTTTTCATGGGTGAGTTAAATGACATGTTACACATGGTTTGTGTTATGCTATTTAACACATTACGTGTCATTTTAACAAATGATGTACACATTTGTGTTCCATAAACTAAAGGGACTGCACAAGTTAAATCAATAGTAAAGTTTGTTGTGTGTTGTGCCAGATATAGCCAGTGTTGCCAGAAAGAGCTAAGGGTCTCCTGCCCGACACCGGTCCAGAACCGCAGAGATGCAAACTATTTAAACAATAAACAAACACTTTTGGACGCATTTTGTGCGAGCTTACACAGTGCATATACAATGTAGCTTTGTTTTAGGATGTCTTTTTATATTCAATGTTTAATTGATAATATAGGGTCATTCCAAAACAACCTAACAAGAGGTCCACGGCTCAAATGTTAGATTTGTCAAAATATTTTTACAGAAGTAAGAGCAACATCAGTAGTGATGAAAGTCAAGAAAATAACTCATTTGTAGAGGGATGTAAAAATTACAAATTTCACATGAAATTTCGATCCGTATTAGAGGGGGTACAAAATGATATGAGGAATATGCCAGCATCATACATCTGCAATAAAATTGTTACGTGTTGCATATTCCATGTAGGTTAGGTAGACTTGAAGTTTGTGATTTGCTCCCTTCTGTTTCCTGTATAGTGCTTTGTATGTCATGGTTCCACTATCATATCATGTTTTATGCTTGTTTTGTTGGAGCCATGGCATAGCCTTTAGTTTTGTGGTGGGAGAGAGACTATTTTGGCACCTATTTTGCCATACTCTCTCTCTCTCCGGTCTGCGTCTTTGTTCCAATCATCTCGTTCCTCGTCAGCCTCTCCTTAGTGCTTAATCCCCAGCACCTGTTCCTCTTTAATGATCCTGTGTTTGACACCCTTTAAAACATCCTCGTGTTCATTGTCCTGTGCCCGTTCATTGTATGCATTAGCTGTCCTATAGCTGTTTGGTGCCTTGCCTTGCCTTGCCTTGCCTTGCCTTGCCTTGCCTTGCCTTGCCTTGCCTTGCCTTGCCTTGCCTTGCCTTGCCTTGCCTTGCCTTGCCTTGCCTTGCCTTGCCCCGTACCCCATGCCTAGTAAGTCTAGTTTAGTTAGTGTGTTTATATTCAAGTGTTTGTTTTCTTAGTTTAGTGAGTCTGTGTCTTTTGAGTTCTGTTAAATTTATCCTGTACTGTTTTCCCCATTGTGGGTTTTGTTTTGCCTTTTTGTAGTGCTTGTGTTGTAGTGCTTGTTGGGTTCTCCTGCCATGTCTTCCCAGAAAGACCATGACATTGTACTTATTTTGTTCATTGATTCCCCTTGATTGGTTTCCCAGGTGTGTCTTGTTCCCTTTCTGTCGGTCTCTCGACGTATTGTCGAACTGACAGATGGGGTTTGTCTTGAGAACCTATCAATTTTGACCAGACTTAGAAAATGCCAATGAAATTGGCTAATGAAATTTGCATCTCGAACTCTGCCCTGGATATCCGGGTATAAAAGGGAATTGGCGTGCTGCATTCATTCACCTTTTTTTATGATCGACTTCAGAACTAGCATTTTCTACTACTCTTCTGCTGGATTCTTACAAAATGGTGCAGCCAACTATCCCTTCCCGCAGCGACTTCCCCTGGGTGTCCCGGCAGTTCCAGATGTGTTCGAGTTTTTTCTCCAAAAGAGCAAAATTCTCCAGCGCGGTAGGTCCGCTTTCTCGATGCACCCATCTCACAAGGGGGGCTGTTCAGTGATACTGTCGAGCAGCAGTTCTCGACAGTAAAGAAGCAGACAGAGGCTATCAAGCATATCCTCCCCCGACGCAACTCGGCCGCCCTCCGGCTCCGGCTGCCAATTTGGGTTATTTTGGTAACCCAACGTTGGGTCAAATATGGACAAACCCAGCGTTGGGTTATTTTAACCCAGCCAGTTGGGTTAAATCTTTGACCCAACATGCTGGGTTGTTTTATTTAAATCAACTTTTGCTTAAAAATTACATTGCTGGTTTAAAACAAACCCGAAATGTTTAAAAATATAATAATAATTTCACAGAGAATTACTTGAGGCATCAGTAAGAATCAAACGTTTTATTAAGGATCAAAATGCAAGACAAAAGGAATTCATAAAAACATGCAATATGTTATGCTCAATGAACAATAAAACGGCATATAAAACACTTTGATGAAATGTATGTTTATACATATTTAAAGAAAATTAACATCAATAAATTACATTAGTTTGGATTTTAACATATACATTTAACAAGGTTATTAAAGTGGCACAAGTAAATATAAATAGTTCAACAACTTAACAATTCAAAAACTCATATAGGCCTACAGTTAACAAAGTGGCATGTGTAAAATGCTTTAGGGCATTTCCAGCGTTATGGATGCGACATAAAAACACTATAAAAAGTATTTTACTAAATCCTTGTTGATAGAACCGCACTTATATGATAAAATATCAGTCTATGCACAAGTTTTCTATAAAAAAAAAGAAATAAACAAGTTTTATGGATGTGAAAAAGGGACACCGTAACTTTCCTCTTCATATAAACTCACAAAACATTTTAAAGAGCGGTAGTTCTTTCAGTTCTAGTACTGCTTAACCTGACACATCCACGGAGCAGTCTTACTGAAGAGGATTCTTTTCCTGGGAGTTTGTAGACAACAGTGTGGCGTGCACTTTTGGAAGTGGATGTCCAGCAGGAGGGTTTCTTTATCAATTTGTTAATCTTTAAAGAGAAAAAGAGACAAGAGAAGAATTTAAGAAAACTGGCCTACCCAGAGCACAATGGATTATAACAAACATATAAAGAATAAATCAAGTTCACCTTTAAGCCTGTTATGAGAACATCCAAGTTCCAGTCGACTTTCTCTTGAATAGAATGATCCATTAATATTTGCTGTTATTCTGCACCTTGTCAGTGAGGGAAAAGAAGAAGAGTGGGATATAGTACAGAAAGTGAAACACAGTCTCAAAAAAATAATATTATAAACTTTAACACAACACTTAAACTAATTCGACAAACTCGGGAATAAGTAGAAGACTAAAAAGACCAACAATTGTTAGTTTCATATACCCAAAATTAATTATATCGCACAGTTAACCACTGACGTTATAAGAGCCAGCGGTTATTCCCTAAGCACTGGCCGAGATAGAGCTGCTCTCAGCGGTGCCACAACTGCTGACAGCCTGAAGCTCAAACCTCCGACAGCAACTTAACAAAGTCTCAATGAGGCGTTATGTTTATATATAAATCACGTATTTGACTTCTTATTAACTAGATTCTGTTCTAAAAGACTCTTAAAACTACGTTCCGTCACGAACATTAGTGGTATTTATAAAGAAAAATGTTGGATGTTTGCTTTTGACACGACGCTCTCTCGTGTCGACCTTTAACTAATATCAAGATGCGTAAGTTACTGAACTAAATGACTCACACGGGTCCGAAATTTCAAAGGGAAATGTTGACCAAAAAGGAAGTTTAAATTATTAAAAAGCTGTAAATTAGAACAACGTGGGCATAACGTTACAGACTAGCTATCCAAAGCTAACGAAGCTAGATTGTAACGTTACTTTCAAACCTAATGCGAACAGTGGAATTTAGCATCCTTTTGCATTTTTTTTTTGATGTACAGTAATAGTTTTATACATTAAAAACTCGTAAAACATACCTTTTATTCTCCGAATAACAGCTTTTCGAGATGAGGTGGATCAAAATGCCCGCGAAGGTAGAGTTTGTCTGAGGCGTCGAGGAGTGGGAGGGGTTTACTCTCTCAACTGTCACTCAATTGGACCCGACTGGTAACCCAGCGTTTGGGTTACTCATAAAATGACCCAACACTGAGAAAATAACCCAACAAAATGACCCAACAGGCTCAACCCAGCTGTTGGGTTAAACAAATAACCCAGCATTTTTTAGAGTGCATGCACCGTCTGCTTCCCAGCAGCCCTGGTCCTCTTCGACGACCTCCGGTGCCCCCCACTCAGGCAACCCCCTGGAAGAAGACGTCAGAGTGGAGACCATCATCCCGTTAGCAGCTGTGGCGGAAGCAAAAGCGGCCCTCGTGGGAAGACCCCAGGGAGATCAAGAATTACTTCTGGCCCGACCCCAGCCACTCCATCGCTGCTTGGTCGATCCGGGGCGGTTCCTGACCCATTGTCATGGTTCCACTACCATGTCATGTTTTATTCCTGTCTCAAGTGGAATCATGGCATAACCTATGGTTTTGTGTGAGATTGAATAGTTCTTTCTCGTGTCTCGTCATTGTTCCCTACATCTCGTTCCTCGTCAGCCTCTCCTTAGTGCTAATCCCCAGCACCTGTTGCTCGTTATTATCCTCTGTTGTTTCCCCTATAAAGAGTCCTCACGTTTCTTTGTCTCGTTGCTCGTGCATTACTTGTTATACCATGTTTGCTGTTCGTTTCCTGGTACATGTTCTCGTAGCTGTTGATCTCTGTAGTCTGTATACTTGTTACCTCGTTCCTGTGTCCCATTATAGTAAGTGTCAGTTTAGTGTTTGTTCCAAGTGTTTGTTTTCTTAGTTTTAGTCTAGTAGTCAGTGTCCTTGTTTATTGTTGAAGTATATTATTACCTGTATTGTTTTTCCCCATCGTGGGTCTTTGTTTTGTGTTTATTATTTATTTAATAAATTCCTTGTTACCATCAATACCGTCTGTGTCTGCCTGCACTTGGGTTCCCACGCCATGTCTCTATGTGAGATTCATGACACCCATCCTAACAGCCCACTTATCAGAGTTTCCTCTCTCTCTGGGTGTTTATCACAGCTGCTCTCACCCTCTACAAGACGGTGTTCGGCAACTTGACGTTGCGTCAAGGAGAAACACAATGTCAAGGATAATCAGCAGCCCTCAGCACTCTCAGTCGACGGTGCGTTGTGCTAAATCATTCCCAAGCAGGAAAATCAGCAGAGCCGATCTCCTCCCCAGATGCTTCCCCACAGCGAGGGATCCGCACTGCAAGCAAACAGACCACCCCTCGGGAGGTCAATGAAGCAGATTGTACCCCTAGACCCCCTGTCTCGGTCCCTGTGAGCCTGACAAGAGCTTCCCAAACCGTCACGGTGGCAATGGGATATGTGACCCTGGATGACAAAACCAGTCTTATGGGTACATTTTTCAAAATTAAGATTTATACACCACATGAAAGCTGACTAAATACACTTTCTATTGATATATAGTTTGTTATGATAGGACACTATTTGGCTGAGATATAACCATTTAAAATTCTGGAATCTGAGAGTGGGAGAAATCTAAATATTGAGAAAATCGCCTTTAAAGTTTTCCAGAAGTAGTCCTTAGCAACGCATATTACTAATGATGGGAAATAAATGAAACTTACACCATTGATTAACCACAGCTTAAACTTTATACACACAAAATTTCATAAAATTAATTTTCCAGGAACATATAAAATTTTACACCTGAATTTTACACTTGAGCTGGCAACGAATCATCAATAACAGAGGCAGACCAACATGCTAAGATGATGTTTTGTTTACATTTTGTCAGAGCAAAATTGGCATAACTTTGACAAACAACTCATGAAAACCACTACTTTGTAAAGAAGGCATTTAAGAACGTATGTGACTGACTGACCTGAACTTTGAAGAATTTTCCCACTCAAGCGGGTCGAATTCTGAGTCTGCAGTGAACACTTTGTATTCCTTCATGGCACGGAGTCGAAGCGATCTAAACATTAATTGAATTCGTCGTCTTCCGGGGCATCCTCTTATGTCAAGCCGGTCTCTGGACATTCTGTATTATCTTCCCAATGATTTGCGAAACAATCATTTACTAGGTTCGTTAAATTATTGCTGTCATTAGCGTTTAGATTGAGCAAACGCGCTTCCATCAGAATCCATGTTTTGAAGCGCGATCATGACGGATTGTGTACGCTGCGCACGTGAGACGCTATAGCAGGCCGTTGCTTAGAGGAAACAGGTTTGTTTTAACACTCTCTATTGGCTTACCCTTGTAATGACATAGAAGAGAGTAGATCCATTTGAAAGCGGAATCTCTTAACTTTACATAGATACCAAACTTGAATGGGTAGTTATCATAGAGCGGACAGCAGCGAGTTAAGTTTGTAAGCATGTTTCTGACCATTTTTTGTTCGCGATATTAAGGGATCGACTCACATAAATAAAGTTTTGATATATTTACGGTAGGAAATTTACAAAATATCTTCATGGAACATGATCTTTACTTAATATACTAACGATTTTTGGCATAAAATAAAAATTGATCATTTTGACCCTAACAATGTATTTTCGGCTTTTGTCAGAAATATACCCGTGCGACTTACGACTGGTTTTGTTGGCCAGGGTCACATATGATCCGTCTCGGCTACGCGATCCAACTCGCCAGATGCCCGCCCAAAGTTTCGGGGATCCTCTCAACCCCGTTCAAAGGCAAGGATGCTCCCCTGCTTCGGGCCGGCCTAGGTTGCCACCATGGTGACAGGCTGTCACCATGTCCCCTTCTCGCCGACATGTTCAATGGGTTTTACAACCCGTACTTCATCGTCACTTCAACCTGTACTGGCATTCTCGGCAGGGGTGATACCCTGCTTTCCTGTAGCTCAGTGGTAAGAGCATTGCGTTAACAACGCAAGGTCGTGGGTTCAATCCAAGAGGATGGCACATACCTATGTAAAAATGTATAGGATATTGAAATGGATAAAAGCTTCTGCCAAATGCTTAAATGTAAATGAAAATACCCCTCGGGTTGATGCACTGAGACCGCTCCAACACTGAGTCGAGCTCCCTGGACAGCATGTCACACTGTCAGCAGGCGTATGGTTATTACGCCTCTCTGGTGACGCACCCTAACCCCTTGGTCTTCAATGACCTTTTTACGGACAGGGGTCCCTCTCGGGCAGGTTACGAGGCCCGTTGTGGTGACCACAGACGTCTCCCTGCAGGGTTGGGGTGCAGTGTGCAATGGTTATGCAGTGTCAGGGCGATGGACGGGCCCCTGCCTGCGCTGGCGTAAACCGCTAGAGTTGTTGGCTTTGCTACCTGCACTGAGGGGGCAGCACAACTGCCGTAGTGTATATCAACCCCAGGGTGGCGTTCGCTCACAGCAGTTAACATGACTCGCTTGACACCGGAGTCACCCAACACCGGACCCCACGGAAGAGGAGCACCCAGAAGTTTGGACACTTTCCCCACTGGCGGTTGCACCTATCACGCTTTCTGCTTAATAAAGCATCCTCCAGTGTTGGTTGTTTGCAATTCTGTGTACGTCCTTTTGCTTCTCTCTGAACAGGGCATCTTGACACAAGTGGAGCAACCCCGAGAGCACACACCCCTGGACGAGTCAATGCCCACGGAACTGACATCCTCAGGAACCTGGAGGTGGCTGGCCGGCTGTGATGTCCATCGAGCTTTACCCACAGAAGCCTAGAAGAGGAATCTTCGAGTGGAAGGGAAGCCGGTCACCGCCCTCCTCGACACGGAAAGTTCCGTGAGTGGCTGCAGAATTGCTGGTCCCAAGTCCGGGTAATGGACGAGGAAGTCTGCCAGCCAGCACCTCACCTCATCCCACACTTCGTGGTCAGGTATGGGTTGCTCTCCTGCACCGCCCGGGGCGGGGGGAGGGAAAAAGAGCTTTTCGTCGTGTCCAAGGGGAAGAAGCCTCTAATATTTGAGTCAGCGCACACCCACCCCATGGCCGGTCATTTGGGAGCAGCTAAAAACCATACAGCACATACGAAACGGGTTTTACTGGCTGGGGATCGAAGAGGACATCAAGGGGTACTGTCAGAGCTGCCCGACATGCCAGCGTACATCGTCCCAACGTCCTCCCCCCAGCCCACTAATATCGTTACCCATTATCGAGGTGCCCATCGAGCGGATTGAGATGGATCTGGTAGTACCGCTGCCAAATTCTGCCCGAGGACACGTGCACATTCTGGTCGTCCTAGACTATGCTACATATTATCCGAAGGCCATTCCTCTCCGCAAGGCAACCGCCAAAGCCATCTCTAAGGAGCTCTTCATGCTGTTCAGCCATGTTTGCATACCATCTGAGATCCTGACTGACCAGGGAACTCCGTTTTTGTCCCGGCTGATGACTGACATCTGCCACCTCCTGAAGGTGAAACAACTCCGGACGTCCGTGAACCAACCCCAGACCGACGGTCTGGTTGAGCGCTTCGATCAGACCCTGAAAAGGATTCTCCGGCGCGTGCTTGCAGAGGATGGGCGTGACTGGGACCTCATGTTGCCGTATGTGCTCTTCAGTGTCCGAGAGGTACCCGAGGCCTCCACTGGTTTCACCCCCTTTGAGCTGCTATTTGCCCGACAGCCCCGGGGACTACTGCATGTAGCCCGCAAGGCTTGGGAACATAAACCAGCCCCACACCGGAGTGTGATCGAGCACGTGCAACTCATGAGGAATCGGATCGATCGAGTGATACCCGTCATGATGGAACACCTGACCGCCCCGCCCAACCCTGGGAGTTCCTGTCTGGAGATTGGGTGTGGGATATGACGAAGTTGAATGGCGTTCAAAAGGGGCAGACAGAAAGAGTCTGGACCACGGAGACTGAGGCAGCATTCCAGACCCTCATGGAAGCCCTCTCCTCGTCCCCCCGGGCTTCGGCTGCACCTTTATCCTCCAGACCGTTGCGTCTGCCGATGGTTTTGGGAACGGTACAATCCCAAACCAAGGATGGAGAAGAGCATCCCGTGGTATACATCCGTCGGAAACTAAGGACTGGATTCAAAGTGATCCATCAGCCAGGGGTCTCCCGCATATGGTCTGTCGAGGATGTGGTCCCAGTCGGGAGCCTCCTCTCCCACCCCCTCCACCCTGCGGGGGCACCTCCCTCAGTACGGGGTCGATAATTAGCATCGCCCGGGAAACAGAGGAGATCACACACCTGCCGGTCAACAGCTCATAATGGGAAGTGCCTATTTTTCTCTCCGAACCAGACTCAAGCGCCTGACGACTGGCAACCCACGTACCATTGCACGATACGGATACCTAACTCAACACCGGAGCCCACCCAAGTAACATTCTTCTTGTTTGTTTGCAATTCTGTGTACATCTTGTTGCTTCTCTCGCCACAGTAACAACAAATGACATTCTCAAGTACAGTCGTGGCCAAAAGTTTTGAGAATTACATAAATATTGGAAATTGGAAAAGTTGCTGCTTAAGTTTTTATAATAGCAATTTGCATATACTCCAGCATGTTATGAAGAGTGATCAGATGAATTGCATAGTCCTTCTTTGCCATGAAAATTAACTTAATCCCAAAAAAACCTTTCCACTGCATTTCAATGCTGTCATTAAGGGACCTGCTGAGATCATTTCAGTAATCATCTTGTTAACTCAGGTGAGAATGTTGACAAGCACAAGGCTGGAGATCATTATGTCAGGCTGATTGGGTTAGAATGGCAGACTTGTTAAAAGGAGGGTGATGCTTGAAATCATTGTTCTTTCATTGTTAACCATGGTGACCTGCAAAGAAACGCCTGCAGCCATCATTGCATTGCATAAAAATGGCTTCACAGGCAAGGATATTGTGGCTGCTAAGATTGCACCTAAATCAACAATTTATAGGTTCATCAAGAACTTCAAGGAAAGAGGTTCAATTCTTGTAAAGAAGGCTTCAGGGCGTCCAAGAAAGTCCAGCAAGCGCCAGGATCGTCTCCTAAAGAGGATTCAGCTGCGGGATCGGAGTGCCACCAGTGCATAGCTTGCTCAGGAATGGCAGCAGGCAGGTGTGAGCGCATCTGCACGCACAGTGAGGCGAAGACTTTTGGAAGATGGCCTGGTTTCAAGAAGGGCAGTAAAGAAGCCACTTCTCTCCAAAAAAACATCAGGGACAGATTGATCTTCTGCAGAAAGTATAGTGAATGGACTGCTGAGGACTGGGGCAAAGTCATATTCTCAGATGAAGCACCTTTCCAATTGTTTGGGGCATCTGGAAAAAGGCTTGTCCGGAGAAGAAAAGGTGAGCGCTACCATCAGTCCTGTGTCATGCCAACAGTAAAGCATCCTAACACCATTCATATGTGGGGTTGCTTCTCATCCAAGGGAGTGGGCTCACTCAAAATTCTGCCCAAAAACACAGCCATGAATAAAGAATGGTACCAAAACAACCTCCAACAGCAACTTCTTCCAACAATCCAACAACAGTTTGGTGAAGAACAATGCATTTTCCAGCACGATGGAGCACCTTGCCATAAGGCAAAAGTGATAACTAAGTGGCTCGGGCACCAGAATGTTGAAATTTTGGGTCCATGGCCTGGAAACTCCCCAGATCTTCATCCCATTGAGAACTTGTGGTCAATCCTCAAGAGGCGGGTGGACAAACAAAAACCCACTAATTCTGACAAACTCCAAGAAGTTATTATGAAAGACTGGGTTGCTATCAGTCAGGATTTGGCCCAGAAGTTGATTGAGAGCATGCCCAGTCGAATTGCCAACACTGCAAATTCTGACACTTTGCATAAATGTCATGTAATTGTCGATAAAAGCCTTTGAAACGTATGAAGTGCTTGTAATTATATTTCAGTACATCACAGAAACAACTGAAACAAAGATCTAAAAGCAGTTTTGCAGCAAACTTTTTGAAAACGAATATTTATGTAATTCTCAAAATTTTGGGCCACGACTGTACATCCACAGGTTAATGACATCCACGGGTAAACATATATACATCGCAATAATAAAGCTTGACTTTACAGCTCACAAGTAGATCTGACCCTGCACAAGTCAAAACACAGGGTATAAGTAGTGTTCGGGGGATGAGGATTAGGTGGGGGTGCAATCATGGCATGGACGGGTGCAAATGATCATGGGGAGTGAAGTCCGCGAAGGTGGAGAGACCGGGCAACACAAAAGGGCCGAGGCGAAGCCAATGGCTCAGGTGAACAAAGTGAAGGCGTGGACACGGCAGACCGCGACGGAGCTAGAGTGACAGAGGATGGACCTGAAGGGAAGGAGGAGCCTGACAAGGAGAGACGAGGCATAGCCAAAGGATAGATGCCCCGTGGTGGCGGATGGATAACGACTGACCATGGCGGAGCCGGAGGGACGAGGGAGCCTGATGGAGCCAGTGGGATGACTGGCCATGGCTAAGACGAGGGAACCAGGAGACGAGGGGTAGCCGCTGTGTCGAAGAACGGGTTCTGGGTCTCAAACGGTGAGGGCGGAGACATTGGATACACAATTTCAGGGGAATTTGTGGCTGGAGATCCTGAGGCTCATCCGACCCAATGGCTCTGGTGTGCTGAGGGTGAGCTGAGGGATTTCCGGGTGCAAACAGGCCCAGGGCTGACACACTGGCTGACAAAGCCAGATGGAGGGAGAGTGGGATTTGCCTAGGGACTGGCGAAAGAGAGTTGGCTAATGAGGGAGGGGATCTGCGAGGACGCGGAATCGCTGGGCAGGATTAGCGGGGATAAGGAAGCAATGGGCGAGTCCCGAATGGTGGAGTCCAAGTGGTGTGGCGAAGGAATGCGCGTGTTCTGTCTTTCCAGCGCTCTGTTTTTATTATCATCCATCCATCCATCCATCTTCTTCCGCTTATCCGGGGCCGGGTCGCGGGGGCAGCAGTCTAAGCAGGGCTGCCCAGACTTCCCTCTCCCTAGACACTTCCTCCAGCTCTTCCGGGGGGACACCGAGGCGTTCCCAGGCCAGCCGGGAGACATAGTCCCTCCAGCGTGTCCTAGGTCTTCCCCGGGGTCTTCTCCCGGTGGGACATGCCCGGAACACCTTCCCGGGAAGGCGTCCAGGGGGCATCCGGAAAAGATGCCCGAGCCACCTCAGCTGGCCCCTCTCGATGTGGAGGAGCAGCGGATCTACTCTGAGCTCCTCCCGAGTGACCGAGCTTCTCACCCTATCTCTAAGGGATCGCCCGGCCACCCTGCGGAGAAAGCTCATTTCGGCCGCCTGTATCCGCGATCTTGTCCTTTCGGTCATGACCCACAGCTCATGACCATAGGTGAGAGTAGGAACGTAGATTGACCGGTAAATCGAGAGCTTCGCCTTGCGGCTCAGCTCCTTCTTCACCACGACAGACCGGTACAGCGACTGCATTACTACAGAAGCTGCACCGATCCGTCTGTCAATCTCCCGTTCCATCCTTCCCTCACTCGTGAACAAGACCCCCAGATACTTGAACTCCTCCACTTGGGGCAGGAACTCTCCACCTACCTGAAGTGAGCAAGCCACCCTTTTCCGACTGAGAACCATGGCCTCAGATTTGGAGGTGCTGATTCTCATCCCAGCCGCTTCACACTCGGCTGCAAACCGTCCCAGTGCATGCTGGAGGTCCTGGTCTGATGGGGCCAGCACGATGACGTCATCCGCAAAGAGCAGAGATGAAATCGTGTGGTCCCCAAACCCGACGCCCTCCGGCCCCTGGCTGCGCCTAGAAATTCTGTCCATAAAAATTATGAACAGAACCGGCGACAAAGGGCAGCCCTGCCGGAGTCCAACATGCACCGGGAACAAGTCTGACTTACTGCCGGCAATGCGAACCAAGCTCCTACTCCGGTCGTACAGGGACCGGATGGCCCTTAGCAAAGGGTCCCGAATCCCATACTCCCGGAGCACCCTCCACAAGATGCCGCGAGGGACACAGTCGAATGCCTTCTCCAAATCCACAAAACACATGTGATTTTATTATCATTAACATTATTTTAATGTTGGGCAATATTATCCAACTCCAACAGATAATGGAAATCTGTGTTGAATTATATGATTTATATTTGATAATTACGCTTGATAGCAATACTGTGAATTGGGTCAATGTTTGATTCTTCTGCCTTATTCTAAATAATACTCGTTCATCCAATTCTCAGTGTCATGCCGGCAGTTATACACGGATCTCACAGTCACAAACTCGTCAGTCTTGGTCCCAGCCAGAGGTTCTATAACTAGTAATGCTCAGATGGCCGTCCCTATACAACTCAATGCTGAAACATTGAGATCTCTAAAACCTCATCTGGTGTGGCCTGATGCTCCACCTAATACAGGATTTTAGTCCCTCACTAACCTGAACGTAGATTTGCGGTAACAAAGTATATAGAGTGATATTTTAGAGTTAATCAACTCAGAATGATGTTACTTGACAATTTATTAGTCAGATATATCTTTCATGCCAATTACAAATTAAACAAAACATCAAATCCTCAAAGATTAGTCTACGAGTCCAAAATGCATACCTGACAGTAATAAAGGCATGGTGTGAAAGAACATGGTGCTGTGTGTTCTAAGGACCCAAACATTTTGCCAGCTTCCCTTAAATACCCAGATCAAAATATCCTTCCTCCACACAACAACAATTTACATTGTGAATGTAACGGAGGCAAGCTAGTGAAGTACTGTGCGGTATGTAAAACCTCACTCCCCGGCCTCAACGACGCTCTAGCGACAGTCGCTAGAGACTGCGGTCTTTAGCCTCCTCGCTAGAGGAGGCCGACTCCCATGCCGGACCGATCAGGTTCGAGGCCCGCTTAGAGCGGTGCGGAGCATTCCGGTTACATTGGTGCCGTGACCCGGATTGGGAGTGAGGTTTAGGGGGGTGAATGTAAAGGAGGCAAGCTAGTGAAGTGCTGTGTAGTAAGTAAACCTCACTCCCCGGCCTCAAGGACTCTCTAGCGACAGTCGCTATAGACTGTGGTCTTTAGCCTCCTCGCTAGAGCGCCCGACTCCCATGCCGGACCGACACGGTTCGAGGCCCGCTTAGAGTGGTGCGGAGCGTTCCGGTTACATAAAGGACTCTGTCCTGGATCTGATCAGGCCACAAATCTATTGCTGTGGAAATGAGATCATTCTACCAATCGCACTGAGACATTTCAAATGATACAAAACATGCATATGAAGATAATTTTTTCTTATAAGATATGGTATTTATTACATCCAATTTATAGGTAAGTTTCGAGAAGCTTTGAGCTTAGTGGGAAAGAAAGATGATAGGGGGAGAAGAGATCAGATGGATGGTGTAAGTTTGCAATCATCATTCATTTTTGAATGTCTGTGTTTTGATAAAGAATCAAACTCTCTCTTTCAGCTCTTTGTTCATTATCTGACTGCATGCAGCGCCGCTATCACTATATAAACATGATGAAGACCTGGACTGACGCTCAGAGATACTGCAGAGAGAAATACACAGATCTGGCCACAGTCAACAACATCAATGACATGAAAGAGCTGAAGAAGACTGTTAATAACAATCCGGAGTATGTCTGGATTGGACTGAAGAGAACAAATGTTTATAAATGGAAGTGGTCTCTGGGTGATCCTGTGAAATATCTGAACTGGGAAACTGAACCATCAACTGACACAAATAATTGTGCTGTTACGAGAAATGGAAAATGGCGTCAGCAGGACTGTAATGTGAACATGAGTCTCATCTGCTACAATGGTGAGTGACAGCAAACCTTCACTTCACAAAATATGATAATAAGACAACAATAATAAACATCACAGTTAAGAAACAGACATAACATGTTCATAAGTTTATGTTTGACACAGTTACCTTGAAAACGGTCTTTATCATTGCTGTGCACAACACAAAATAACAAAGCAAAGACAACATAGCATATCTTAGTTCTGTGGAACAGCAAAAACAATGTTACTCACATATTGATCCAAATCAACCTCGGGATATATTTTTAGACCAGAGGCCCTCAACGAAATTTATTGAGATCCACTTTCCTGCAGAGTTTAGCTGGGGTAGAACCGCTATTACCCAGCTGGTAAGGAAGGCCTTTCTATAAACTATAACTATATATAATTCACTGTTCGTATTTGTCATGAAACACTGGAAGAACCCAATTGCAGGCAGCAGTTTTAAGGGGTTTAACAAAAGAAAGTTGTATTTGAACACAAGACAAAGACCCACGATGGGGTTAAAACAACAATGATAACTTAGACACGACAGAACAAAGACTAACTGAATCTGGAATAAATTAAAAACACACTTGACGAGAACTATAACACTACAATATACTAAGACTTAACTTTGTCTTGACCAGATATTAGTATCAGATTATAGTTATAGTTATAGTTTATTGTCTGTAGCTTTGAACGAGAGGGGCTCACATGCTCTATTGAGAAATTGACATGCTTTCTTGTTCGGTCAGCAAATCCTCGTCCACAAAAATGATGTCTGATCTGATGAATGATGTTTGTCCGATAAATTACTGGTTCAATGAGGGGGTTCTTTCAGTAAGCAGGTATGTGAATTTTCCGTATAAATATGGATTTCTATGTTTCAGACCTCGTGGGACAATCCGTATGACATTCCCAAATCCGATCAAATGTTTTCACAGAGGGGGGTGGGGGGTTTGCGATGCGCATCTCTAAAGTCAGTTGTGTTGGACTGGTGTATGACATTGTCACAGGTCGGGATGGGCCAAGCCGGACTGCGCCCACCCCTGAACCAGGACCACCCTGAGGAGCGTGTCAGAGACGAGACGGAAACAGAATTCAAGGGAATAACAGTTCTTTTTATTAAAGTTAAAAGTAATTTGAATAACCTAAGCTAAAATCTTCCTTTCCTCTTCTTCCCCGGAATCGAGGCAATGCAGCAGTCTCCGGAGCCCACTCCCACGCCGATACAAGGTTCGCAATGGCCTGAGATGGATCGATGGATTTCCACGGGTGTGTATACAGTCGGGGCTGTTCCTCTTCCCACACTGATGCAGGATTTACAGGGGCCGACGACAGACAGGTGAGTTTCCACAGGTGAGTAGACAGTCAGGGCCCTTCCTCTTCCCACACTGATGCAGGGTTCACAGGGACCGACGACAGACAGGTGAGTTTCTACAGGTGGATATACAGTCAGGGCTAATCCTCTTCCCACACTGATGCAAAGTTCACAGAGGCCTACGACGGACAGGTAAGTTTCCACAGGTGAGTAGACAGTTGGAACTCTAGGGCTACAGCAGACTCGAGTCAACGGCTGGACGGAGCTTCTCTAGGACAGACAGTTAGAACAGACAGAGTCAGCTTCAACAGCAGTATATAGGCCTCACGTGTGTTGCCGGGGACAGGTGACTCCACACCATGCAGATGGACCGGGGGCTGTAGCAGACTCAAAGGTGCAGGCCGAGCGGAGCTTCTCCTGGACAGACAGAATCAACTTCAACAGCGATATACAACTCTCACGTGTGTTGCGGGGGACAGATAACTTCACACCATGCAGATGGACCTGGGGCTATAGCAGATTCAAGTCGCAGGCTGAGTGGAGCTCCTCTAGAACAGACAGAATCACCTTCAACAGCAGTATACAATTCTCACGTGTGTTGCAGGGGACAGATGACTTCACACCATGCAGATGGACTTGGGGTTGTAGCAGGCTCAAGTCGCGGACTGAGCGGAACTCCTCTAAGACAAACAGAATCAACTTCAACAGCACTATACAGTTCTCACACGTGTTGCAAAGAGGGGGGGGGGGGCAAACCTTCTCACCATACAGGTGGGTTGACAGGCAAGTAGCGAACTTAAGTCAACAGGCTGGACAGAGCTTCTTCTAAGCCAGTCAGAATCGCTACTTAAAAACAGACAGGTTAGTTTGACTCACAGATGCTATCCCTTCTAGTCCTCAACAGATGGGACCGATCGACATTATTAAGCTCCAGTTACTGACAGTAGACCAGCATGGCACGTGGGGAGTGCACAGCAAAAGAGAATAAATCTTCCACACACACACGGCAATTTTACTCCAAACATGCAACGTGAGGGGGGAAACGTCAATTTAAGCACTGCAATCCACTTCAATAAGTGCAGATAAGGCCAGCACTCACCCAGGGGTCTCCGTGCCACAAGCAACGAGCTCCAATGTTGGGAAGAAGATATTTCAGGGTTTTCCTCCCCAGACATAGACGGATTCACATCACCGTTCCAACACGGGGGAAGAGGGCAAGAGATCGACCATGAATCAGTATAATTCACTCAGTGACGTTTAGATAGCACAATCAAAGCACTCCAATCCACCTCAAATTCAGTGTCGAAACATGCAGGTACGAGATACGATGGTCGATTACTTATCTCTCTCCCTTCCAGGCAAACGGTGTGTTTTCACAACTCTTCCACACTCCTCGAGTCCCCTCCAGCAGCACTTCCCTTTGCACCCCGCAATTCTTCTCTGCAACACTCAAATAGAACGACTTCTCACGGGAGAGAACCACCCAACAGTCCCTCTTCACTGGCTTTTTATATCCTTCTCAATGCCCACATGGCTTCGTCATGGCTCTAAATTAATTTCCCACACCTGGTGTCAATTTCCTCATCCCGGTTGGCAGGGCAACAGATATACACTTACACGGGGGGTAGTGTTTCCTTGTTATTATACCGGAGGGGACACAATTGCGGCGAACTTTAGTTCCGCCCTCATTTGTCACACCGTGACATACTCCCCCGCCAAACCGTTCTAGTCCCGAGAACGGGAGCCGGACACCCAGTCTCCATATCTAGCTGGGGGCCGACCTCGGTTCTCCCGCTGGGGCCGCCTGGGTGGAGAAATAGGCTCTTCAGGCCGTGGCTCTATGCCTAGTCCCCTCGGGACCACCGCCCATCCTACCAACTGGGGCATCCATGCTGCTTCACCGGGGGGCTTTTCGGGAGCAGGAGTCGGATAGTTCGGACAGGGGCGAATCAGGTTGCGATGCAACACCCGCTCTGGACCGGCTCTCCCTTCGGGACGGATGGCATAAACCGGCTGGTCTGGGTGTGGTTGCCGCTGGACTACATAGGGCTGTGACTCCCACCGGTCGCTTAGTTTACCCTTCCCCTGGCGACGGTTGTCCCTTACCAATACTCTCTCCCCTGGTAGTAGTGGTGCTTCCCGAGCCGTCCGGTCGTATAGCCTTTTGTTCTTCGCTGCAGCCTGATTGATCTGATCCGAGACCTGCTCATAAGCCGACTGAAGGCGCTGGTGGTGCCTGGTCACCCAATTGGTCAGACTGCTCCCTTCTTCCGCCGCCATGGTCCCCAAGAGCAAATCAGTTGGAAGCCTCACATGCCTTCCAAACATAAGGTAAGTTGGGGCATAGCCCGTAGTACTGTGTACGCTATTGTTGTATGCCTGAACTAATGCCGGGAGTCTGTCGGCCCAATGGCCCTGTTGGTCCTCCTCCAGGGTCCCCAGCAGGCTCAGCAACGTCTGGTTAAACCTCTCACACCCCCCGTTCCCTTGGGGGTGATAAGGGGTCGTATGGGTCTTCTTCCCTCCATACAGCTGGCACAGCTCGTGTATCACCCTGGACTCAAAGTTAGGCCCCTGATCAGAATGGAGTACTTCGGGACACCCAAACGGCTGAATTACGTACTTCCACAGGGCGTTGGCGGTGGTAATGGCAGTCTGATCTAGGGTCGGAACGGCCCAAGCGTACTTCGTGAACAGGTCCGTAACCACAAGGATATACTGGATCCGGTCCACCGGCCGACCCAGGGTCAGATAGTCCATAGCGACAATGTGCAAGGGTGCCTTGGCCTGAATTGGAACCAGCGGAGCCCGTACCTCTTTCCTGGTCTTAAACAATATACAGCGTGGACACTTCTGTAGATAGGCCCTCGTCGTGCCCTCCATCCCGGGCCAGTAGAAGTGTCGCCGTAATAAGGCCGTCGTCCTCTCCTGCCCTTGATGCCCCATCCTGGTGTGATAGGCTTCCAACAGCGCTGACCAGCGTCCCTCGGGGACCACCACCTGACAGACCCCGTCGCCCCACTTGGGATCCTGGAGGGCCCTGCAAATCACCCCTTCCTTCAAGTAGAGTCTCTCTCTCTGGCCCAACAGTCCTCGCACTATTCGGGTCTGAGCTCGGCATTCCGCACCGGCGGGCCATGCCTTCCGCCTCAGCCAAGTTCGGACCACCAGCAGATCCTCGTCCTCGCCCTGCCATACCCTCCAGCGCTGCGGGTCCCATCCCCAACTACCCGGGGGTTCTTCCAAGGGCTGGCCGGGTGCCTCCACAATCCCCACCATTAGTCCTTCGTCATGTCCTGCTTCCTGAGCCAATACCGGGCCCGATGATCCTTCCTCTGGCAGCCTAGATAGGACATCGGCGTTGGTATGTTCTCTCCCTGGCCGGTACTGGAGCTGGTAATCGAAGTTCGCCAGTTGTGCCACCCATCTCTGTTCTACCGCCCCCAGCTTGGCGGTCTGCAGATGTACGAGCGGATTATTGTCCGTAACCACTTGCACCCTGGCTCCCCACAGGTAATCTTTAAATTTTTCACTCACCGCCCACTTCATTGCCAGCAGCTCGAGTTTAAAGGAACTGTAATTGGCGTCGTTTCTCTCGGTGGGGTGCAGGCTTCGGCTCGCATAAGCGATTACCCTCTCTTTTCCTTGTTGCTTCTGAGCCAGGACAGCTCCTAAACCCAGGTTACTGGCATCTGTGTACAGGATGAAAGGCTGTGTGAAGTCGGCATAAGCCAAAATCGGGGCCTGTAATAACTCTTGTTTGAGCCTCTGAAAGGCCTCCTCACACGCCGGATCCCACTGGATCGATGGCGACCCTCGACCCCGAACTCGTCCCGTACCTCCCAGCAGCTGATTGATTGGCTTGGCGATTCTGGAGAAGTCTTTTATGAATCGCCTATAATATCCGACGAAGCCCAGGAAGGATCTAACCTGCCGTACCGTCTTAGGGGTGGCCCACCCCTGCACAGCCGCCACCTTCTCCGGATCGACAGAAATCCCTCCAGCACTCACAATGTGGCCCAAGAATTTTACCTCCTTTCGGAAAAGCTGACATTTATTCGGCTGGAGTTTCAGCCCATACCTCTCCAGGGAGAGAAAGACCTGTTCCAGGTGTTGGAGATGGGACCCGAAATCCGGAGAATAGACGATCACGTCGTCGAGGTAGACAAGCGTGGTCTCCATTAGTTGGCCGCCCAGGCAACGCTGCATGAGCCGTTGGAAGGTGGCTGGGGCGTTGCAGAGGCCAAAGGGCATCCGGTCCCACTCATATAACCCAAAGGGGGTAGTGAACGCAGTCTTCTCCCTGTCCCGCTCATCCACCTGGACTTGCCAGTATCCGCTGGCCAGATCGAGTGTCGAATACCAAGCTGCTTGTGTAAGGCTGGTGAGAGAATCTTCTACTCGGGGCAATGGGAAAGCGTCCCTTTTGGTCACCTGGTTGAGCCGCCGGTAGTCCACACAGAACCTCCAAGAACCATTTTTCTTCCGTACCAGTACTATCGGCGCGGCCCAAGGACTGCTGCTCTCCCGGATAATTCCCTTATCCAACATCCCCCTCAGGAGGGTGCGAACCTCTGAATACAGGGTCGGAGGCACAGGTCGATAACGCTCCCTGCTGGGTGTGGCCTCTCCGGTCGGGATCTGGTGCTTAACTGCATCCGTACGGCCGTAGTCCTCGTCGTGGGTAGAGAACAAATGTTGCCATTTCGTCAAGAAACATTGGAGTTGTTGGACTTGGTCCTCTTTCAATCCCTCTCCACGTAACGACTCTCCTTCCAGGTGTGTCGGCAGTCTTCCTCCAACCTCTTCCACGTGTCGACCCGTTCGTGCCAGGGCCACCTCTACCACTGTTGGACTTACTCGACAGAATTCCACTTCTCCCTGTTCTCGAATTTGATGGGGCTTCACCGAGGTAACTCGGGCCAGGCGTTGGTGGCGGTATAGATGGATCGGGAAAGAATTTGTGTTTCGGACTCTAACTGAGACTCGGCCTCTCCTTACGGACGCCAGCCCCCGAGCAACTTCCACCTTGGGGCCATCCGGGTAGGGCTCCACCAAAACCCACTCCTGGGGGCTATAAAGCCGAGAGGGCACCCTGGCCCAGACCACGGCTTCACTTCGAGCGGGAACGGACAAGGCATAACGGCAGGCCACTCTCCCAGTACTCTCCCGTTCGCCCTGCTGCTCGGCCAGGCAAACCCGGCGACAGTCGGCTCTCACCCGATCCCACTCCTGGCCATCCGATGACGAGGCAGTTCGCACTGGTCTGCCCCGGAACAGTTCCTCCCAACACTCAGAGATCACGTTCATGCCCAGTAGGGCCCGATGAGACCCCAGACAGCCATCTCGCACCACCACTACTCCCTTCTGGGGTACCATAACCCCGTGTATCTCCAGATCCATCACCAAATATCCAACGTATGGTATGTCAAGTCCATTTGCCCCACGCAGGGTCAACCAGGGGGCTTCGGCCGTCGACCGACCCTGGGCACCAAATAACTCATGAGTCAGGCTCTCCGCAAACAAGGTTACTTGCGACCCGGTGTCCAGGAGGCATTGTACTTCCTGGCCGTTGACCTGAATCGCCACAACCGGGCAACGGCCCACCAGGTATTCGTTGGGGAGTGTGGGAAGCTGAGGGTCTAACAAGGGGGTCCCGACCACTTGACCCACAGTGGCCGGACGCTCTAAAAACCCCCCTGCGATGCCCGTCTGGAGGAGCACTGACGGAAGTAATGACCCGGTTCTCCACAGTTATTGCAGAGAGGACGACCCTGTTCATCCCACTGGAATCGAGGCCCCAAAGGCCGAAGTGGACGGCGTTCTGGGAGATGGCCCCCATCGGAGTACGCCCGCTCCCGTGGCGGAGGCAATGAACGGGGATGTTCCCGGCGAAGTTCTGCCACGAGGGACTTAGACAGTTCGGACAGTTGCTCACGCACGTCCTTCTTCAGCTCCTCCCGAAGGGCCTGTTTCCAGTCCGATGTAGCAGGGGGCGGTGGAACACTAGTGGCGTTGGTAGCCAGACAACTGGGAGGGTCTACGCTCGCAGCATGGTCACGTTCAAGGGCTAAAGCTTCTCCACGCAGCTCTTCAAAAGTGAGGTCGGGTTCTCGTCGTAGTTGGACCCGCAAACTCTGACGCACAGGGCCTTCTCGTAATCCTAATAAAAACTGATCTCTCAACAGGACTTCCTCATCACCCAGACCATGATCCTGTCTTCCTTTCAAACGGGAGAACTGTTCCCTCAACTGTAGTGTGAATGCACGGACATTTTGTCGAGGCCCTTGTCTACAATTGAAAAACTGCATTCGCAGGACAGCTACCGGGGTGGTGTCTCCATATTGCCCCGTGAGAAATTCAAAGATTGCTTGGACCGTCGTTCGATTTGCTTCCGGCGCTGCCTGTACCTCTCTTCTTGCTTCTCCTTCCAAGGAATTTAAAACAAACTGTACTTTCTGGGGGGCACTCAGACCTTGAAGTCCGGCTAAGTACTCGACCTGCGCTTTCCAACATGACAAACTCACTTCTGATCCAGGGCCTCCGTACTTCTGGGCCCACGGGGCTCCCATAAAAATCGGCATTGCCGGTTGCCGCACTACTGGCTCTTCTTCTTCAGCCATCTCACTCTGATCGCTCAACTCAAGGTGGTACCCTGCCGACTTACGCCAAATCTGTCACAGGTCGGGATGGGCCAAGCCGGACTGCGCCCACCCCTGAACCAGGACCACCCTGAGGAGCGTGTCAGAGACGAGACGGAAACAGAATTCAAGGGAATAACAGTTCTTTTTATTAAAGTTAAAAGTAATTTGAATAACCTAAGCTAAAATCTTCCTTTCCTCTTCTTCCCCGGAATCGAGGCAATGCAGCAGTCTCCGGAGCCCACTCCCACGCCGATACAAGGTTCGCAATGGCCTGAGATGGATCGATGGATTTCCACGGGTGTGTATACAGTCGGGGCTGTTCCTCTTCCCACACTGATGCAGGATTTACAGGGGCCGACGACAGACAGGTGAGTTTCCACAGGTGAGTAGACAGTCAGGGCCCTTCCTCTTCCCACACTGATGCAGGGTTCACAGGGACCGACGACAGACAGGTGAGTTTCTACAGGTGGATATACAGTCAGGGCTAATCCTCTTCCCACACTGATGCAAAGTTCACAGAGGCCTACGACGGACAGGTAAGTTTCCACAGGTGAGTAGACAGTTGGAACTCTAGGGCTACAGCAGACTCGAGTCAACGGCTGGACGGAGCTTCTCTAGGACAGACAGTTAGAACAGACAGAGTCAGCTTCAACAGCAGTATATAGGCCTCACGTGTGTTGCCGGGGACAGGTGACTCCACACCATGCAGATGGACCGGGGGCTGTAGCAGACTCAAAGGTGCAGGCCGAGCGGAGCTTCTCCTGGACAGACAGAATCAACTTCAACAGCGATATACAACTCTCACGTGTGTTGCGGGGGACAGATAACTTCACACCATGCAGATGGACCTGGGGCTATAGCAGATTCAAGTCGCAGGCTGAGTGGAGCTCCTCTAGAACAGACAGAATCACCTTCAACAGCAGTATACAATTCTCACGTGTGTTGCAGGGGACAGATGACTTCACACCATGCAGATGGACTTGGGGTTGTAGCAGGCTCAAGTCGCGGACTGAGCGGAACTCCTCTAAGACAAACAGAATCAACTTCAACAGCACTATACAGTTCTCACACGTGTTGCAAAGAGGGGGGGGGGGGGCAAACCTTCTCACCATACAGGTGGGTTGACAGGCAAGTAGCGAACTTAAGTCAACAGGCTGGACAGAGCTTCTTCTAAGCCAGTCAGAATCGCTACTTAAAAACAGACAGGTTAGTTTGACTCACAGATGCTATCCCTTCTAGTCCTCAACAGATGGGACCGATCGACATTATTAAGCTCCAGTTACTGACAGTAGACCAGCATGGCACGTGGGGAGTGCACAGCAAAAGAGAATAAATCTTCCACACACACACGGCAATTTTACTCCAAACATGCAACGTGAAGGGGGAAACGTCAATTTAAGCACTGCAATCCACTTCAATAAGTGCAGATAAGGCCAGCACTCACCCAGGGGTCTCCGTGCCACAAGCAACGAGCTCCAATGTTGGGAAGAAGATATTTCAGGGTTTTCCTCCCCAGACATAGACGGATTCACATCACCGTTCCAACACGGGGGAAGAGGGCAAGAGATCGACCATGAATCAGTATAATTCACTCAGTGACGTTTAGATAGCACAATCAAAGCACTCCAATCCACCTCAAATTCAGTGTCGAAACATGCAGGTACGAGATACGATGGTCGATTACTTATCTCTCTCCCTTCCAGGCAAACGGTGTGTTTTCACAACTCTTCCACACTCCTCGAGTCCCCTCCAGCAGCACTTCCCTTTGCACCCCGCAATTCTTCTCTGCAACACTCAAATAGAACGACTTCTCACGGGAGAGAACCACCCAACAGTCCCTCTTCACTGGCTTTTTATATCCTTCTCAATGCCCACATGGCTTCGTCATGGCTCTAAATTAATTTCCCACACCTGGTGTCAATTTCCTCATCCCGGTTGGCAGGGCAACAGATATACACTTACACGGGGGGTAGTGTTTCCTTGTTATTATACCGGAGGGGACACAATTGCGGCGAACTTTAGTTCCGCCCTCATTTGTCACACCGTGACAACATCATCAAAGTACTGGTAGAACAGACTGTTCTTTATGGTTTCAAAATACACTTGCAATACTTTTATGTTCTTCTATCTGTCTGGCGCAACCCCGCAGGAAGTCCAACACAGCACAGTTTCCACAACACTTCATAGAGTTCGTGGAAAAGACACCAAATATACTGTAGAAGGATAGTTCTTATATAAAACACGCAGTATTAATTTTACTAACTTCCATTTTCCTTTCAGTGGGGAACTGAACAGTGTTTTGACAGTGTAAGTAACAAATGTGGTAAGCTGAACATTATGGAATTCTGAGTTGTTTGATACTCATTACAGCAGCATTTTATACTATGTTGACTGAATAAAAAATAGAATTGCTTTCAATAATATTCAGAACATTATATATATCTATATTATGTCATTTTGCAATGAAGGGTCTAATAAATATGTAAATGTACAAACATGCTAAATTTAGCATTTTCCAAATAGTCCTACTGATATTCATGAGGATGACACTACGGAACAAGTAAACGGCACCATCTAGTGGTTGTTTGTGGAACTCTCGTGGTACTTTGTTGTCATTCACTCGGACATTGTTGTCATATGGGTGAATTAGGACAGGAGCTGCCTGTTTTTATAGTTCTGTATTTCATATGTTGATATGCCACCCAGCGAATACACCCAACCCAACAATTATGCAATAGAAAGTTATGTTTGAGATGCATTCGTTTGGCATGACGTAAATACAACTGCTTATGTATATTATTTGTATAGACTATACTTAATGTGCAAAATGTTTTCGTAATATGCACACGTTTTGTTATTTTTCATATACAGTATCTCTGTCATACAGAATCTTTGTTGTTCAGCTTTACAAAGCCCAGAGACAACTATATATAAATCTTCAACAAATCATGGCTTATAACCTTAAGTAAGAAAATGCACTGCATTAAAAGTTTTTATTCTTGAAAAGCTGGCTTAATCGAAAATAAATAAGCAATTATGTGAATAAGAAATTAATTTAGAATTTTATCAAAACATACATTTAAAGGGTTGCAATCCCTGCTGTTTTCTACAATGTAAAAATGTCAGAGGTATTCCAAGAATGTGTCTTTCAAGTTTCACCTCAAAATACACCTCATATCTTTCATTACAAGATGTCTCTTTAAATGCAAATGAGCTTCTGCTCCCCTCCCCGGATGACAAATAGGAGGTAGAGCACTTACACATCTGCTTTGGATGACATCAAGACAAGCAATACGGCGGAAAGCGCAATTATGTATGTAATGCCCTTTCCAACTTAAACCATACAGTAACTGCAATAAAAATCACCTTAATGACTTGTTCATAAACACGAATTAAATGGAAAAGACAAAAATATAGATAAAACAAAATATTACGACCATATGCTGTATGAAATGTTGCCCATTGATGATTAATCATGTGCATGCATATTACTAACAGACATAAACACGGATACAGACATATATATTCTATCAGAGTACTTGTATATGACAGACAGGTATTTAAAGATCAGCAACCAGGTGTTATTATGCTGTGAGTAGCAATTTCTGCTTAACCTCACTCTCTATCAAATGCAAACTCTGTTTCTATCCGCTCTAAGTATAGTCGCACTTAGGACACACGAAAAAACACTGAACACACCGAAAAAGACACTGCTATAACTTTCTTTGGTTGTAATGAATAAGCTTTACAGAAAGAATGTCGATCACGAGGGCCAGAAATACATTTGGCGGAAGGCGACTGGCCGGAGCCCGGTCTTTGGGCGCTGAGCCACCAGGTACCAGAGCTTTGATTTTTCAACGTTTCCAGCTACTAGGGGTCGCATTGACTCGACATCCAACAAGTCCTGGGTCGTTCTGTAAGTCTTAATGTTAGTTTGTCGATCCGAAAAAAGTGCCTTTTCTCCGGACGCAGAGTTCTCGGCATCCCCACTGGGACTTTTGATGGTTTAAAACTCTGGCCGCCAAGGTCGCAGCGGGACGAACCCGAGCACATTGGAAAGGTCTCCTCCTGGCCTCCTTTTATGTTTCAATTTACATCCAACAACAGCACATATTTGTTGTTTCTTTGACATTTTTGTTGCTGGCTAGTGACTAGATCTGCTCTTGCCTAAAAATTGGGGACAGCATGTCTCTGGAGGATAGTGGAATTTGGATCTCATACGGCGGAGTCTGTGAGCGGTCATGGGCGGGAGTAAATCAATATGTCATCAGATTGTTAGGGGATCCCAACAGCCTGTTTTTTGTCACTGTTGTGGATTAAAGGAGATTACAAAAAGAAGAATAGATGGATTTGTATAATAACAGGGTCGTTCTGCACACACGCCGCCGACTCCATTTCTGGTAGATAAACATTTAAAAGTGCATTTTCTGGGATTGCGGCCCTGCAAAAATGTATCCGTCATGTTTATACGTGTATGTCTGACATCCACGACACTCCTCCCATTCATTCTGTGATTGGGCGTTCGCAATGACTTCTGGGTTGTAAGTTGTGTTGAGCCTGCTGTGCTAAAAGATGCCGGACATGAAATGCATGCGGTAAATCAAAATAAGTCATACGTCTGTGTTTTGTTGAGAATCGGTGTGTACGTTCATTATGTACAAAACGCGGAAGAGATGTGATGCATGCTCGTGCTGTGGTTCTATCCCACTCTTCCCACTAGTCCCACCACAGCTTGTGTTTTTCCGGAAATAATCGTACAGCTGTATCTCTCTTTTATAAAATTGATCGCACTGAATACTCTTCGAAGATATGACATATGCAATAACACTGTAAAGCCACTCAAGATTAATATGAGATTGGTAAAAACAGCCGGTGATTCTTGATCTTTAATAATTTTTTTCACAATGGATAAAACCAAAGAATATATTTCTGTTGTGCAATATAGTTCTGTTTAGCTACACAAAATACAAAATGGCTTTAAGGAAATGGTTAAAGCATAACCAAAATCTCATTTCCAACATCAGGGCAATTATCAATAAATTATAATAAATAAAGGAGAACTGCACCTCCATCAGCACAAGTTGTCTGGGACATTGTTCAAGAAACAAATCTTCTGCTCTCATGCAAAACGATTCCCCATCTCCATAGTTAAATATGTCTACAGACCTTTATTCTTGTGAAGCTACTTTTATACCAGAGGTTATAAACATCTTGTTCGGATATATCCCATCGTGTTTTATATAAGGTACCAACAAATAAAAAATATAAACCTGACTTGCTCTGCTAAAAATATTATAATGGGTCGTTTTTAGATCTTCCATAGCACACTGATTCAAAATAAACATCAAATCAACCAAACCAAAATCAAGATCCTGTCATAGTCATCCCAATTCTCTGATCTGAACCCTATAGAAAATGAGTTGGATGAAATGTCGATAAGAGAGCACCAACATTTGAAGGATCTTAAGAGATTCTGTGTGAAAGAATGGTCTCGGATGAGTTGTTCTCAAACCTCATCAAACAAAAAAGAAAGACTCTGAGCTGGTTTTATGCAAGTGGAGGTTACAGGAAATTTTAAATACAAGGGTAGCAATAATTGTGACCAGGGTGTATTAGAGAAAAATATTTCTTCATAATGTTATATTACCCCCACTTCAAAAACATCTTAATCTCTGTGTATCCCCTATAATGACAATAATGACGTATGATATAAATAAAGTCAAAATGATTTGCAGTAAGGGAATGGTGTTTTTGTACAGCAGATCTTTACCGAACATTCTAACATTCATATAACCTAAAAACGTTCCTGGAGGAATAGTTCACATTCAAAATGAAAATTCGGTCATCAAAAATGTTAGTAACCCAAAAATGTTTGTCCCCAGTGACTTCTATTGGATGGACACAATACCAATGCAAGTCAATGGGGACCAACGGTTTTCTGTTACCAACATTTTTCAAATTATCATCTTTTGTGTTGTAAATAATGACAGAATTTTAATAGGAATATGAAGTATCCTTTATATCTACAGTATATGTTAACTCTTTCCCGGCCGGCCTTAAAAATAAAAATTGCCAGCCAGCGCCAGCGTTTTTTATATTTTCACTCAATTTTGATGGCTCACAGTACATTTTCTGTAATGAATTTCCGGACAAACAATATATCAAATGAAAGAACTGAGTCTCTGCTTTCAAAGAAAAGAAACTGTATTCTTCCATCTTCATTGGTTCTTTTTTATCACCCCATAGATGTGGGTAGGTTTTTTAAAAAATGCATCAGTTTGATTAAACAGCTGAGATAATTAAAGTTTTTAGGTCAAATACTCCTCCCAGATTCCACTCAGAACAATCATTAAAAACAGATCAAATATATACGTTCTAGGTTCAGAGATTCTGTACTTTTTCCAAAGGTGTGTAACAGCGCCACCTGCTGTACAACAGTACACACACCGATTGCTGTAATAACTCGTAATTGGCCGGGATTTTTTTTTAAACTCTGGGTATATTAACTTAATATTATTTACTCCAGGTGCTCCGGTTTCCTTGCACAGAGGAAAAAGACATTTACATTTAGCAGACTCTTTTATCTAAAAACACTTACAATGAGTTCAGGGAGCAATAAGCAATATGTCATACCGTAACAATATTGTCAGATGATGAACGATGCCAGACATACCCTTTTTTCACCAGAATGAACCAGGTGCTGGTTCAGGCCCAGTGCTATTGCTGGTTCAGAGCTGGTTCCACTGGTGACCTTGCTAAGAACCGGTTTGCTTTTCCACGTGTTAGAGAGCCACAAGGGAGCAAGGTCATACGACCCTGACTACATTTCAACTTTCCCAGCAACGTTAGCACTGTAGCTAATTTACTCTGTAATTCTGCATATGACCAGAGTGCAAGAAAACAGTTTATTTCTTCCTCAGACCAGTGTTGCTTTTGTTTCATGTCCATCGTGAATTCAAAAATCGCGGTCAGTGTTCGTCAGTGGTCACCGTACCCCGCCCCCAGAACCTGATGCAAGCAATTTTTACTTCTAGCCCAGCAACGTTTCGGTGCTAGATAATAACCCCTTTTTCTGGTTCGGAGCTGGTGCTTTGGATGTGGAAAGACAAAGAACCGATTTGGAACTAGGCTCTGGCTCCGAACCAACACCGAAACGGCCTTGGTGAAAGGGGTTTAACAGAGAGCTAAAGTAGAAAAGGGTCATTTTAATGAGTCCAGGCAAACTGAGTAGTGTTCAGGTTCAACATGGAAGGGAACAAAGTAATAATCCAACAAATAACATCCATGGAATTTACAGACAAAATATAATCCAACAAATAACATCCACGGAATAGGCTGGTGCAAGATAATGCAAAGACTGTCCAAGGTAGATCATAAACTAGGTCAGAATACAACTAGACTGGACAACTAACATGACAAAACACTGGGTATAAATGGAGTCCATGAGATGGGGTTTGGTTGGAGCGTAATGATGAGCATCAGGTGTGGGGTAATCAATGAGGTCAGAGGGGTGCAGTGCTTGATGTAGTCCTGGGGTAAAAAGTCTGGTGATTGTGAACGAGTGTAGCGGGTAGGTGTCTTGTAACGGTGGGCCTGAGAGTTTACGCCAACCTGTTCACCCCTCAGCATCCCCCTGCAACTGCCATAAGCATAAACAACAGACGTCATCTTAACATAAGACATTAATTATAAAATAAAACAAAACCCACCAAGGGGGTAACATAACAGAGATATAAACATGACAGATAAACAAGAACACGGACTAACTACACTAGACAAGACTAAAGATAACACTTGACATAATTACAAATAACTAGACTAGACTAACTACAGCAATACAAAACAAGACGGATGACAAGGACCAAACAATTCAAAATGATCAAGCACAAGACAGAAGACACAGGGGCATTAAATAAGGGGACAAATCAAGAGGGGAACAGCTGTGGGGCATGAATTCATTCTCAAGTAATAACGAGGAAACGAGAGGGCGGGAAACAAAAACGAGACTGGAGGGAGAGTATGGCGAGCCATAAGGACCAAAATTGTCTCTCTCCACATAAAACATGAGGTTCTGTTACTAACCCGTCACTAGACCAAGAGAAACATGAGATGATGCGGAATGACAGGGCAACAACTGGTAGCCAGTGGAGAGAGATGAAAAGGGGTGTCACATGAGCCCTTTTGGGCTGTTGTGACATGCAGGTAAGGTGAATTCTTCAGCGTCTGAAATACAAAAAACAATGGATGGGGAGTTTAAAAATTACACTACATTGACGGCCATTTAAATCAACCTTTTGCCAAATTCATTTTCTCTTCACATATCAGATTGCACAGGCATTATTAAGGGTCATTCTAAGAGTGAGTGGGACCTGTCCCAGTCACATACAATGGTTCCGACGCCCATGGGGGAATTGGAATTTCAAAACGTGCCCAGTGTGAAAACCACATTATTTCTTCAACACCCTAATGTTGCAGTTATTACATTCCAACTAAGAATATTTGATTGCACAGCTAGCCATGGATTATCTAATAATTTTCTTCTCGTTTCTAATTTTAGGTGTTTCAAAGGATGTGATTATCTGTGGATCACAGACCTTCCTTCTCAGCTGTGGTGAGTTCTCTGAGTTTAATCTAAAGGTGCAATGAAATAAAATCACAATGTTAACCTGTGCTTTGGTTATATAAGAGGGAATCATATTCAAGGAAACATCATAGAAGTGTCAGAACTGAAAACGCCCTTGTTACTGAGATTACACCTGTTATTGACACCAGATCCAGCGAAGGCCAGGTTCTGGAATGCAGCTAGCGATGACAACACTAAAAGATTGAACACTGCCTCCATAGAAAAATATCAACAACTACTTCTGTAGCCCCCCCCCCCCCCCCCGTGGTTCGCACATTACAGAACCAGTGGCGCAGAACCACATAGAGCGAGCAATCCATACACAAACATGCCGTTAAAGATAGCTAGATATCGTGCCATCCCTTGTTGTGGAAGAATACAGTCGCTGCAAAACCTTCTTTCAAATTACGACATTAGTAATGTGGGGTTAAAGTTTATTTTTAAAGATGTTCCAGCTCATGTGGGAAAAACAAGGAGCGTTTGTTCGTTTCCTTTCTCAGAGGATTCCTTCGTGAAAACAAAGCACAGGCCGACACTAAATTTGTGGAGAGTTTAAAATTAAAAAGCAGTGCCGTCCCTTCAATTGGATCCGATAGGAATGGCGCAGCAATCTTATGTGAGTAAAAAAAAAATTCTACTATGCGTCACTATTGCTTTGTTAGAGAAGCCTTGCCATCACATCCAGGAAATAAGTAAGTAAATTTGGGTAAAATCATGCAGTGCATGTGCGTCACGTGAAATACTGATGTGGGGAGGTCATTTATAAATCACAGGAGGTCTCCAGATAATACTGATGAGGTTTGAAAACTGTAAATGGTGCTTCACAGAAGCCTCCAACTACGCAAACTGCTATCCAATCAAAGCCGTGGGCGTTTACTTCCAAATATCTTCGATGCGACACGCCCAATAAAACCGAGCGTTTGCCAAACCTGGTTTGAAAATAGCCTACTACTTATTGATTTTGATGTTTTGGGATGTAAAAATCACACAAACGTCATATGTAGACCTCATATAATAATATAAAACAATAAACAAGACCACTTCATCGAACCTTTAAACAATGTATTTACAAGATTCTTAATCTGTGCAGCACAAAAGAAAAAATCTAAAATCTAATAAACGCACACAATTGTCTGTAATTTGACTTTTCATCAACAGATCAGGGAACTATTAAAGTCCTTTCAGCCAATTATGGGCGTACAGACCGACAGACCTGCTCTACTGGAAGACCAGATGACCAGATCTCAAATGTTCAGTGCAGTCTGAACACATCTCTAAATGCGGTGGCCACTCGGTGAGAACAGAAAACATTATTAAAGAGCTATCAGATATTATCAGATCATCTTTATATATTTTTTCTGTTTTTTGTATTTATTATCACAGATGTGATGGAGAAACGAATTGTTCTATTGTTGTGAACGATGCAGTTTTCACTGATCCTTGTCCTGGAACTCAAAAATACCTGAATGTGTCTTATGAGTGTTTTGAAGCGCCACCAAGTGAGTTTTACACCTAACGTCACCCCACGTGGTAAAGAACAGGCATTCCTTCCATCACTAAGCAAGCACCCCCTGCAGGCGAAATGGGCAGAGGAGCCCTGCCCCTTAGGCCGGGATCCCATATGAGTTAACATATAACTCTAACCGGACTTAGTGCCACCGGACGACTGTAACACCCCCCCCTTGGGCTGCTCCGTCCGACGTACCCTCATGAACGGTTCCCATCTCAGGTAACCCATGACTTCCCTAGGTGGACCTCCACCTCGCGGTTAACTGCCCCAGTCCGCACTTATTTCATGAGACCTGCACTAAATCGCAAGACCATATTGGTATCCCTCTAAACTCCTCCCGACGGTAGGAAGTGGTCTCTGCAGCACATCCCTAATAAAGGAAGCAGCACTTACCCACTGAACCCTGACCGGACGGCCTCTCGCCGATAAAGAAAGATACGGCCCGGTCCGTAAAGAAAGGGAACGTCTTGGTCTTACGTCTGTAACCTCTGTTCCCTGATGGAGGGAACGAGACGTTGTGTCGAACCGACAGATGGGGTTCGCCCTTGGGAACCTATCAACTCTGACTACTTTTAGAAAAGGCCAATGAAATTTGTCATTCACCTTGTGTTCTGAAGAGCCTGAGAGCCTCTCACGACTGCTGCAGAGGGCGATACCCATTGTGGCATAAGGGACATAACGTCTCGTTCCCTCCATCAGGGAACTGAGGTTACAGACGTAAGACCAAGACGTTCCCTTTCTTTACGGACCGGGCCGTATCTTTCTTTATCGGCGAGAGGCCATCCGGTCAGGGTTCAGTGGGTAAGTGCTGCTTCCTTTATTAGGGATGTGCTGCAGAGACCACTTCCTACCGTCGGGAGGAGTTTAGAGGGATACCAATATGGTCTTGCGATTTAGTGCAGGTCTCATGAAATAAGTGCGGACTGGGGCAGTTAACCGCGAGGTGGAGGTCCACCTAGGGAAGTCATGGGTTACCTGAGATGGGAACCGTTCATGAGGGTACGTCGGACGGAGCAGCCCAAGGGAGGGGTGTTACAGTCGTCCGGTAGCACTAAGTCTGGTTAGAGTTATATGTTAACTCATATGGGATCCCGGCCTAAGGGGCAGGGCTCCTCTGCCCATTTCGCCTGCAGGGGGTGCTTGCTTAGTGATGGAAGGAATGCCTGTTCTTTACCACGTGGGGTGGGAAAGAGGGGAGGCTATGTAGCACATTGATCCAACGTACTGGGGGGGTGGGACAGTGCTTTTGCAGGTATATGCCCAGCCGGCTGCCGGTCCTACACGTGGCCATGCAGGACGCAGGCTTATACCAGTTTACTCTGAGACGCGAGAGTGTTTAGGCGTAGCACAACCCGAAGCTCTGCAGATGTCTGCCAGATATGCGTCCCTGGCCGGGCCCCCCGTGGGCACGGGCAACTGGAATCGGGACGACGATCTGGTGCGTCAGTCTCTGTTTGGAGACAGTCCTCCCTAGGGTCCTCCGAAACAGACAAAGAGCCGATCAGAGCTATTAAGCTCTGCGTGCGGTACAAGTAGAGGCATAGCTGGCGTGCTGGATACAACACGAGTGGGGTTGGGTCTTACTCCCCGATAGGGAGCGCCTGCAAGGGAACCTTGGGCACGTGGCCTGGTCGGGGTCTCAGGCTAGAGTGAGATTTATCGGAACCTAATTCTAGACAATCAGGGGACACAAAAAATGCTTGTAAGTCCCCTACCCTCTTGGAGACCAGCGCCAACAAGAGGAGCGTCTTCATCGTGTTGAAGAAGAGCGGCCTCTCTGAGGGCTCGAAGGGCCTGGGATGCCTGCCACGTGGGTACGGAGTGCGATCGATGCGGGTCCGCCTTCACACGCCCCTTAGGGATCTACTGATCAGGTCGTGCTGCCCCAGAGATTTTCCACCACTGAGTATGATGACCGGACACTACAAACACTTTCATTGTGGAGGGGGAGAAGTTAGTCTCCAGTCCCTTAGGAACAGCATGTTCCGTTCGAACACCTCCGTGTGTCATCTCTCTGAAAAGAGCATTGCAGGGTCTGTGCAAGGATGGTCACTGAGGAGAAGGTGTACTTCTGCTTGTCGCACGGCCAACTGTGCACCGGGCCTCCGTGCCAAGGGAGGCCTCGGAGGGAGTCCCAAGGCGGGTAATGGGTGGTGTTCAGAGAGGCACCTGAGCCTCCCCGAACAGCACCCAGAGAGCTAGGATGCGCAGAGGTGGAGTCGCCACTCTCCGCAAGGCGTCAACTGATGAGAGAGTCGTTGGCTGTCTGGTTCAGATTGCCTGGGATATGTGTGGCCTTCAGGGAGCGGATCACCTGCTGACTCCAGTGGAGGAGGCGTCGGGCGAGTCGTTCGTACGGCAGCTCCGGAAGGCCGCGTGGACGCGGGCTCCTCGTCACGGATGTCGCACCCCCCTTTGGGTGGGGATGAGTGGGGCTGCTGTTTATGGGACCAGCGCGTGTACAACTCTAGGCCCTGATATGCCATCACAAGCGAGGCCCATCTCAATCCTGCAGGAAGGTCTCTGTCGACATGCCTTCCTGAGCAAAAGGTATCTAGGGGGCGGGGGGTGCTTAAAACCAAGGGGTAAGGGTGCGTCGGCAGAGAGGCGTAATCACCATCCGCCTGCTGCCGATGTGCCACGCTTTCCTCAGAACTCTACTCTGTAGCCAGTGTTTGGAGCGGTGTCATGTGCATTAACCCGAGGGTTACAACCACCGAGGACACGATGAAGTACGGGTTACCACCCTTTGAACATCACGACTAGAGGGACGAGTGTAGCCGAGACGGATCATATCTGCAGACGGTGCACGGAATCTCGGCAGCCTGAGGTCGAGTCGCAGCAGGGGAGGATATACTTGATTTTTACTGTCGAGGTCGACAGTATCACCAAACAGCCCCCCCTTGCGAGATTGGTGAGTCAAGAAGGCGCACCTTCTCTGTGTCACTCAACTCTGCAAGGTTCAGCCATTGTTGTCTCTCCCAGACCACAAGTGTGAACATTGTCTGACCCAGGGACCACGTGGTCACCTAGTTGCCCGTTAGTGGTTTGGTGGCAGTGCGGAACTCCTGCATAAGCGCTAGGTCCGTCTTGCCCTGTTGGGACTCTCTCAACGCAGTAGCCTGGACCACAGCGTAAAGAAAGGGGCTGCTCTGCCTGCACCAGTGCAAGCTCCCGGCATCAGAGACACCGGAAAGCCCACATCTTTTGGACAGTAGTCTAGACTAGTAGTCCAATCCTCTAGCTGACCCACCAACAGGGGAAGAAAGGGTGACTCAACTAGTTTGACATGTACGCGCCGAGAAGGGGGCGTTTTCAGGTCTTACAGAGTTCCTCATGCACTTCCGGAAAAACCCAGGGTATCGCTTATCCAGCCGCGAGCGTTGGGGGAGGGGCAGTGTGTCCACCGCCGCCCCATGCTCACGGTGGCCCGGGAAAGCATGGCCGGCATTTTCTACGTCTGATTTTACCTGATCTCGACCCCCGGAAGGAGGGAGCTTCAAGGAATTATCGGGGTCAAAAATGCCAGTCAGTTACCCTCCAATGTTGCAAGGGACATCTCATCATCACGCGCTGTTTCAGAACATGTGATTGAGGAATAAGACAGTAGGGTCCATCTTTTTGGGGAACAATCAAACGAGCGAGGTGCGAGCGGTCCGTGATCCAGCGGCTGGCGGATTAGCGCTCGCAATAACCCTCATGTCACCCTCGGTGCTTGCCGGAGCGGACGGCAGGGCCGTAGCAACTGCCATAGCCGGGTGGCCGATTCAGACATCCGGAGGCGGAGCCCGGCATGGCAATTTCATTGGCCTTTCCTAAAAGTAGTCAGAGTTGAAAGGTTCTCAAGGGCGAACCCCATCTGTCGGTTCCCCACAACCCACACAATGTCGAGAGACCGATAAAAAGGGAACTGATACCTAACACCTACAAAACAGTATACATGGGTAAAATGTAAGTATATTTTCTATATACTTTATATAGTAAGTATATTACTAAAGATCTGCATCTGTCCCTGTAAGTGTGATATTTGATACTGCGCGGGCCTAATATACCTTCAGTGTAACAGTAGTACAGGTATAAGTACTAGTTTTTGTTTGTACAGCAAAAGCTTGTACTAAAGTATACATGAACTTAAAGACATACTTATAGTTTACAAGTTCAGTAGCACACTTCATTTTAGTTTTTGAAAATACAAATAGGTCCACTGTTACTAAATCAGTTTAGTAGTTTTTATACTGCAGGCATATTTGTGGATTTTCTTCAAGTAAACCTAAACCTACATTTACTATTTATATATTTTGTCTGCACTTAAGTATACAGTGCATCCAGAAAGTGTTCACAGCGCCTCACCTTCTCCACAAGTCTGATAGCAAGAGAGCATGGTGATGAAAATGGTTGATTTGTCAATCTTAATTGCATTGAATCAATATCACTTTGCACCCCCAGTTACTGTTGAAAAATGTTGACATTTCAACAAACAAAAATTATTGTGATCAGTGTTTTCTTTAGTTGAGCTTGTATATTTTACATGGCTGACTGATGCTACAGTAGCTAATAATATAACACTTTATTTTGACGATTCAATGAAAACATTGAGTTTAGTCAAAGAGTTACCATTTCAAGCCAACTTTACACGACACAACTGTTTTAAGTGAGAATTCCGATAAATTGCATTCATTCAAATGAATTGTTTAAAATAAATAAACAGCAAGAAAAATAACGATTTCAGGACCTGCGTCAGTCTCATCACCCCTCAACTTTCAGCAACTTCCGAATCACAAAAAAGCACTGCTTAAGACTCTCACAAGAAAATAATTTCTCAAGATTCGCATTGCACATTCTATAAGTATACTAAGAACGAATAAAAATCTTGAATCTTTATTTTCTTCAACAGACAGCAGTAAATCATACATCATTAATACTTCTAATACAACATGGAGAGAAGCTCAGAGTTTCTGCAGACAGTATCATACTGATCTGACCAGTGTGAGGAACCAGACTGACAATCAACTGATCCACAACATCATTAATGATCCTCACACATCTATCTGGATTGGTCTGTTCAGAGACTTGTGGGAGTGGTCAGACAACACTGACTCCGCCTTCAACTACTGGGACTCTGGTCAACCTGATAATCAAGGTGGTTCAGAAAATTGTATAATGGCCAATATGAATAATGAGGGGAAATGGCATGATGTATCTTGCAGTCGCTCTCTGCCTTTTGTGTGTCATGAAGGTGAGTTAATAAAAGTCAATGTGTGTGTTTGACCACAGAAGTTTCTTCATGATGAAACTGATCTCAGTTCAGTCTCAGTGTTTGTGTTTTGTTCTCATGTTCAGTTGTTTGTGTGTTCAGATGAGCTGATATTGATCCAGAAGAATCTGAGCTGGACTGAAGCTGTGAGATACTGCAGAGAGAATCATGTGGATCTGGTTTCAGTTGATTCACAGGAGATTCAGCTCATGGTGACTAAAGTTCTTCATCAGGCCTCGACTGCTGAGGTGTGGCTGGGGTTACACTATTATTGTCTCATGAATCTCTGGATCTGGGTACGAGGAGAGGTCGTCTGCTATCAGAATTGGGCTCCAGGGGTTCAGATTCAACTGAATCACTGCAGCGGTGAACACAGAGCTGGAGCGGTTCAGTCTGGAGGAGATCATCGCTGGATCAGTCTTCCTCGATCTCAAAAACTCAACTTCATCTGCACCACATTAAAAGAATAAGATGTATCTATTATTTCCTGCAATAGAGAACTTTCGATTTTTCTTGTTGATTTTCTGTATGTCAAAAATCATTAAGATATTAAGTTAAGATCATGTTCCATGAAGATATTTAATAAATTTCCTACCTTAAATATATAAAACCTATAGAGGGTGATATGGCTGCTCTTCTGAACAGGGGCGCATCTAGGACATAAAACCATAAGGGGCTGAGCCTAAAACATTAGGGGCTAATTTTGATTAGGGAATTTGGATTAGACTGTAAGGGGTATTTTTTCAAAGAAAATAAGCTTTGCATGAACTTTTTTATGCAATATAGTTTATTAGCAAAAACAAAAAAATCCCATAAATTTAATTGTATTCTTCTCAAGGAAAATAAGCTTTGCATTAACACATGCAATATATTATAAAACATAATATAATCATATGTCACTTTATACATCTGAACCATTGATGTCTATACTTATGTCTACTGTATTTCATTCTCTTGTGGACTTTTCAAAGTTCTTTATGATTCTTTTATCCTTGTATTTTTCCTGTTTGTTTTTTTTGATGGTGGAATCATCACAGAGTATCTTCGAGACTTGACTTGAGCAAAAAAAGCATATGGTGATGTTTGTTATGCGTTAGTGCTTTCACTTTATGAGCTGGGCGATTATAATGCATGAAATTAACAGTCAGTTCCTTTAGGATTTTTCCTACTTTGTAAATGTAATGTTTTTTTACAACTTTAATAGCTTAAATACTTAAAGTTTATCTATGAATAGAAATACTTAATATATATAATTGATCATGCTTAACCTAATATAAATAAAAAAAATAAGGTTTTGAAGTACATTTTTAAAGGTGTTATGAAATGGCCTTGTTTATGTTTTATACTGTTATATGAAGTCTAGTTATGACGTTAGTGTGGTTTTTACATTCAAAAACAAGAAAATCAATAAGTAAAAGGATATTTTCTACACTGGTTTTGAGGCCACCTCTACAAATGCTCGGTTTTAATGGGCATGCAGCATTGAAGACTTTAAAAGGAAACGTCCACCGCTTTGATTTGATTGTAGTTTGCGTACTCGGAGCCTTCTGTGAATTTGGTTAAAGACGGACCGTTAGGTTACACATTAGCACCATTTACAGTTCTTGCACGGCATAAGTATTATCTGAAGACCTCCTGTGATTTATAAATGACCTCCACACATCAGTATTTCATGTGACGCATTCGGACGGTAGTTTTTTTATTCTGTCACAGCAGGCTCTAAGCCGTGACAAAGAAGGAAACTACACACTGGATAATAGTAAAAATAATGAATTTTTCAACATAAGATTAACAAGTTATTGAACATAAGCCAAAGAACCAAACAAACATGAAGCTATTGGCACCCCGGAAGCATGATAACTCCGGAAGTACCCACAGCGGCAACTGGAGACCACTTAAGAGAACGTCATCCTCAGCCTCATCCAGGTGTAACCACTTCTGGAAATTAGGTCGTCAAGAGAGGCTTCCTGCAAACCCAAACAAACCTGCTCACAGACATACCAAAACAAATACATAACGTAATGAAATGAAATGAAATACGAAACAGTTCTTCGCTGCTACTAATATGGCATGTCCCAGGCATGTCTTCAGGAGGCCCAAAAACATCCATTGTTACGTCCTCACGACGAATATGGGAATCACAAAGTTACGTTGCTGGAACGTTATAACAATACGTCGTGGCCATTACTATGGTGCTGTCCAAGTACGTCGTGACAATGTAACTGTGATAGCAGGGTGTTCACCATAATGGTGACCTAGAAATCAACAGTTCTTGTTGATGTTTTCTTCAGTGATTTTGTTTGTTAACAGCAGGAGTTCATCAATTATTATCAATTATCACTTAATGAATCACTTCATTATCTCTTTATATTCAACACTGTTTCAGTGTTTCTTGTAACACCCTATAGTGCCGACACATATAGACACCCAACAGTGTTCATTTAACACTGCCCAATTTACTGTGTAGGAATTACATTATTCTCAGGAAAAAGGTCTTTAAACCTTTTCAGATGCAGTTCAATTATTATTTTCAGTCTTAAAATACAAAAAGTTTCCTAACTATCTCAATTAAGTCCAAAACAAACTAAACATATTATTTTTTCTCGATAATGTTTTAAACAAGAGAAATGATCGTCAACAGTTTTAGCATCTGAGAAGAGGATTGTTTAAGCTTGTTAACATTACATGCCAAAGCATTGACGCTAATTTGACATGGTTTGTCTCTAACATCTACTTGTGAAAAAGGAAAACACTGCATTGCATGTCCAACTCCGTCTTTCCAGAAAGAACAAGGTATTTTTTTATTGACATATCACAATTTTACAGATTTAAGCAAATGAAAAATAAACATATTACTCGCACATCCCTTCTCCCCCGCTCTGACAGAGCATTATTTCTGAAGCACTATTGTCTATGCAGAAAGAGGATTCATGTAATGACAGCAATGTATTAAGAGCACAACTAAAGCAAGCACTGTTCACAAAAGTAGTGATTTAATTAATCTTCAGCATTAATTGCAGATCCAAAATAATGATGCAATGCAATTTCGATCCAGTGGTGTCAGAAAGTGATACTTATTTCATCACTATGCATTCACATATTACTAACAGATCATACTCACAATGACTTTAAAGAACTGCAGAGTTATGATACAGTTTGTGGAGATTAAAGCAGTGTTATGGACAATTAACAGAATAAAAGATTATCACAGCACGGTTACATTTCTGAATCAATTGTACATGACGAATCAGTGTGAATCTCAACAATGGTGACAATCAACAAAAGAAAGCTTCATGGTGCAATGCATGCTGGGTAACATCATAGAACAAAACTCACACTGTAAAAAATGTTCCGTAATTTTTACGGAAAATACCGGCAGCTGTGGTTGCCAGTAAAATTCTGTAAAAAATACAGGAAAAGAACGTAAACAGTCTTGCAGTTTAAAACTTCAGGGCACAAACTTCAAGCTGTGAATGAACTTAATACATTTTAGTATTTTATATCAACAGCATTTCTTTATATACAATGAAAACTTGGTCCAAATGCATAAAAGTGAAGACATAACATTTACTTAATTTATTTCTTTGTAATTCTTTATTAAAACATCAAAGTCACTTTTAAACAAAGCAACATTCAGCATGACATCAGCATCATATTGCTGACCTTGAGTTAAACACAGACTCCACTCTTCAGCATAGTGGTGACCCACAAAACATTTAACATCAGAAAAGAAAAGAGAAAATACAAATTCTGTAGTTTTTACGGAAAAATACCGGCAGCTGTGGTTGCCAGCAAACTACCGTAAAATTACGGGAACATCCTGTTTTTATTCATCCAATCAATTCACAGTAGAAAACATGAGCCACACCCACTATTCATCTTTGAAATACGTCAGAATACTGAAGATGATCATCACTTCTGATTCACAGGGACTGCAGCATAACAGCCATGACTTGATGCTTTATTGGTTTATTTAAAGTCACCGTTTTTGTGATCAGGTTTTGCTTTAGTTGGCATCTTTCAGCCGTCATAAATAAGTTTCTAGTTATCTTTGGGCTGCTATGACATTGTTTTATATAAAACATAGTTTTGTAGCAAATGACATCAAAGGAAAATGTGTTTAGATATTTTCAAAAGCTTTTTCTGGGATGTTGTTTAAGTACCGAATGTTTTTTTGTTACAAATGTCTCAATGGATTTACATTTAAAATTCACATTTCCTGCAATTGTCAATATAAAAAGTATTTGAGCCGTTAAAAGTTTCCCCACACAGATATCAAAACTGGGCAAAGACTTCTTCACATGGAAAGCAAAGGGTCAAGACCACAACTAAAGCAAACACTCATCACCATAATGTTGACTCAACAAAACCATCGACATGTAAACTTGTGTTAATTTTCAATTAGAACTTTTGTAGACGTGCCAAAGAAATAAAGTGACAGTGGTGTCTGTAAGTGAAGGTGATAAAAGTGTTTGTGGACTTGAAAAAAAACTCCTTGTGAAAACTTTGGAATTTCACTGTTCATTTCCCAGAGAATTTGAAAATGTTTTCCGTATTTTGTCTGTGAAAACTACAGAATTTCGGCATTTACGACATTTTTTACAGTTTTTTTCCGTAAAAACAATGGCTTTTTTGCTGTTAATGTTACAGACAATTTTACAGTGTTTCTCCGTATTTTTTTTCGGACACTTTCTGATAACAGGTATTTTACAGTATTTTACTTTTAATTTCACGGACATTTTTTACAGTGCAGTCATGACTTCCAGCATCCCAGCATATGATTCATTAAACACATTTACAAGCATTGAAAGAGAAATAGATGAGCTGATTTAATAATTTCAAGTATCAAGGTCCCAACAAAATCAAGCATTGATCACAATAATGGTTTCATGAAATTTTATTTTTTTAATATGAATTGTGTGTTCTGAAGTTATTTGATTCAAGACATTTATCATTTTTAACATTGATTTAGTGGTTGCTTGCTATCAGGGTATTAGAGTTTAGTATTCTGTTGCGTTGGCATTTTAAAGAGTTTTTGTGACTTCTGTTTTAGGAGTTTACTTGATTCAGTCGTGTTCACTTAACATGTTCATTTCATGTTGAGTTTACATGTTTCACTCATGTTCTCTACATGTTAATTTCATGCAGAGTTTACTTGATTCATTCGTGTTCTTGCTACTTCTTAATTTTATTGTGAGAGAACCATGACTCAAAAATGTGGAATCACATGATTGAATCATGTTAAACCAAAGAGCTTCTGTTTTTAGTGCAAGTTTGAGCTAGAAACCCATACAATTTTGTTAAATCAAAGTGATTTGTTCAAGTAAAGTGAACAGCATCGTTTTTGAGTGTATTCACGACTGCTGTTTTCCATACCACAGATTGATAAATCAGAATAAGCCTTTTATCTGTTGGCAAGCTATATCAGCGACCACGATCATGATTGGAGCCAGTGTTCCGACATTATGTGCAAACTGAGCAGGAAGCTCAGATCGTAAGAACACTGGTGTTGTTCCTTTTCCGTATGCTTTTCCGTTAGCTTACCTAACAGTACTTTAAGTTACTTTAGGAATTGCTAGACATGAACTAATAAGTTGTTTTTTTACCAGTGCTGTTTTTAACAGAACTGTATAAATGATACATTAATTCCCTCCCACATTTGTCTTTCAGAATGTATGAAACAACACTGTGAATAATTTACTGATGCACTGTATATACAGTTGTGTTCAAAATTATTCAACCCCCAATGCTGTAAATGGTTTTAGGGAATTTAGTGTACATTTGTAATTGTATACAGAATGAAATCCTACAAGGACTTCTTAAAGAACCATATGCAACTAAAATGACATCAATTAGTTTTGTAATACAGTAGTAAATGTTTCTTTTGTGAATTCTTCATTGACATAATTATTCAACCCCTTAAAGACTACCACTCTGAAGAACAGAGGTTCAATGAAGTGTTTTCAATCAGGTATTTAAAAACACCTGTGGATATCAGGGAGCAGCAATAAACCCTAATAAGCACCAATTAGGCAGCTTTAAAATGACTGTGATACTCAGCTCCTTCTAGACATTTACTGGTGTGGTTACAAACATGGTGAGGTCAAGAGAATGGTCCAGGAAGACAAGAGAACAGGTGATTACTCTTCACAGGAAGGGCAATGGCTATAAGAAGATTGCAAAGATGTTAAACATACCAAGAGACACCATAGGAAGCATCATTCGCAAATTCAAGGCAAAGGGCACTGTTGAAACGCTACCTGGTCGTGGCAGAAAGAAGATACTGACTTCGACTGCTGTGCGCTACCTGAAACGTAGAGTGGAGAAAAGTCCCCGTGTGACTGCTGAGGAACTGAGAAAAGATTTGTCAGATGTGGGTACTGACGTTTCTGCTCAGACAATACGGCGCACCCTGCGTAATGAAGGCCTCCATGCCAGAACTCCCAGGCGCACCCCCTTGCTGTCCCCAAAGAATATGAAGAGTCGACTGCAGTATGCCAAAAGTCATGTGGACAAACCACAGAAGTTTTGGGATAGTGTTCTGTGGACTGATGAAACAAAATTAGACCCATGGATCAACGCTATGTTTGGGGGAGGAAGAACAAGGCCTATGAAGAAAAGAGCACCTTGCCTACTGTGAAGCATGGCGGGGGGTCAATCATGCTTTGGGGCTGTTTTGCTTCTGCAGGTACTGGGAAGCTTCAGCGTGTGCAAGGTACCATGAATTCTCTTCAGTACCAGGAGATATTGGATGACAATGTGATGCAGTCCGTCACAAACCTGAGGCTTGGAAGATGTTGGACCTTTCAACAGGACAATGATCCCAAGCATACCTCCAAGTCCACTAGAGCATGGTTGCAGATTAAAGGCTGGAACATTTTGAAGTGGCCATCGCAGTCACCAGACTTAAATCTGATTGAGAACCTCTGGTTGGACTTAAAGAAAGCAGTTGCAGTGCGCAAGCCTAAGAATGTGACTGAACTGGTGGCTTTTGCCCATGATGAATGGGCGAAGATACCCGTAGATCGCTGCAAGACACTTGTGTCAAGCTATGCTTCACGTTTAAAAGCTGTTATAACTGTAAAAGGATGTTGTACTAAGTACTAAGATTGAATGTCACTTGGGGGTTGAATAAAACTGATAATAATGTGAGCTCTGAAAAGACATTTGTGGTTATTTCATTATAAATGTTATGTTATATTTGTCTGACCTACACGTGCCTGTTTGAATTAATTGTAAACAGGATGACTGAATGATCATAATCAATGTCAAACCGACCAAAACAATCAATTTCAGTGGGGGTTGAATAATTTTGAACACAACTGTATACAATCATATTGTGTAATTTATTTTCAGGAATCAATTACTAATCCTGGAACAGTTACCAAAGAAGTGACCGAAATGCCAAGTCATAAGCTGCATGCGGTCCTGAGTCCAGGATATCTGTGGATGAAGTGTCTGCATTTTTAGGTCAACTTTTTCTTGAGTGACTTGTCTGATTTACTAGTCAACAATAAATGGTAAATAGCACACTTTTTTGCTAAGGAAAACTGTAACGTGTATTTGTGTGCATTTTGAATTGATAAAGTGAATTACTTTCATTGCCTTCAGTCAATATGCAGGAACAAAAGAGTTGAACAGTTTCCGTGCCTTAAGGTCTGGGCAAAGGCTATGTGAGTACAGTGTGATAAACTTGGGTGATTAAACTAATTCATAATTAAATTGAAT